>OW386539.1:34616163-35984389 GCA_936435175.1 Glyphotaelius pellucidus
AGCAGGAATATTTGCATAATGGCAGCAGAGCATTTGCACAAGGGCAACAGGAACATTTGTATTATGCAGCAGGAATATTTGCATAATGGCAGCAGAGCATTTGCATTATGCAGCAGGAACATTTGCATAATGGCAGCAGGAACAGGAACCAACCTAGAGCTGGCGTGCTCGGGTTTGTTTTGAGTGTCGGTTCTTTGTGGTGATACAATTCGCAACTACACGCACGACTCACACTAGGTTATGTTAGATGCGGTCGGGTGCTTTTGGTACGCAGGGATTGAAGGCAAGGGACCTCCGTGACGGTAGCGAGGGCAGCATGAAGAGGCGCAGATGTAGATAGGGTGCAGAGCTGCTGGTTTTTTTTTTTTAATCCGGCAAAAATTATTATTAGAACAAAATTTCTTGAAGTTTACCTGCCTAGTAGACCAATGATGAAAAAAGTTTGGAGAGAAACAAGTGTGCATGTTGAGAAAAAGTTGGATTCGTTTGGCGTGTAGAGAGAGAGACGGAGAGAGAGCTAACTAAATGTGGCTAATTCCTAATACATGTTACAAAGGTACGTATTCAAGGACAGGTTCTGTGTAACCCCTTTTGGTTTTTTTTTTCTTTACCAAATATATTTCCAAGAATACGTGGTTGAGGGATTGTACGTATAACAAAATTCCCATTCGAAAGAAGTTGGTCTTCCATGACCTATGCTCACGTCTATACGGTAGCATTTTTTCTACTTTCGAAAAACAAAACATTGCGTACAAGATTAGTTATAACAAAGTGGGAAAGGAGTAGGAAGTTGAAAGGATCCGCGTATGAAGATTGTCCCATTTGACAAACGAAACGCCAAGTGCGTAACGCATATATCCCCATTCACGGATAATTTCGAGGAAGGGGGAGGGTGATAATTGGGAACATTTGAACGAAGAAAACTGCTGGGGACTCGGCTATTTCCGAAATTCGACCTCTGGGTGGAGGTGAAACAAGGTCTACAGCAGTCATCCTGGCACATTACAATAATGACAACTGGGAGAGGAGTAGGAAGTTGAAAGGATCCGCGTATGAAGGTTGTCCCATTTGACAAACGAAACGCCAAGTGCGTAACGCATATATCCCCACTCACGGATAATTTCGAGGAAGGGGGAGGGGTGATAGTTGGGAACATTTGAACGAAGAAAACTGCTGGGGACTCGGCTATTTCCGAAATTCGACCTCTGGGTGGAGGTGAAACAAGGTCTACAGCAGTCATCCTGGCACATTACAATAATATTTGGTAGTGTTGGACAAAAGAATACACTGACATAAAAGTCTAATCCTCTACGTGTATTGGGCAGAAGATTAGGGGTCGTTTTATTCTCCTACTTGTTTGCGAGAAATGACAGACCCTTGCTCAAATCTCACAAACCTGGGGATTTTCTTTGTTCGTCTCCCAGACAACGAGTTAGGTGTGTTTGTGTCCATCAACTTAACTCCCACGACACGATGCCCCATAATCATGAGTGAAGCGTATGATTAGTCCTTTTGAGATAGTAGATAGTTCCTGGGTTCTTGTGACAGGAAGTCCACGGGCATATTAATGATTACAAAAAAGGGGTGTGGACTACATTGAGTAGTTCACACATAAAGGTTTGATATTATTTCGTTCGCACGATTCATGGTGAGTATTGTAACGTCTTCACGTATAGCGTACAAGATTGCAAAATCAAAAGATTTGCAAGTAAGTTTTATAACGTCTTCACGGATAACAATGAACGAATTACAACTGGGTTGCCCAGTATTGAAGGGAGGTGCAAAAGACTAGGTATTTATGACATTTCTGACAAAAACCCACAGAGTAATTATAACGGGCTCCCCGTATCGCATTTAGTAGATATTCTGAGATTCCCATCTATGACGGCAGATTTTATAAGGTTCCCACCTATGATGGCAACAAAGGTTAACGTTCATATAAAGGTACCTATTCAATACAGACGGCGAGACATACTGATGTACTTAGTACAACAATACCGTAGCATAATAAATCCATATTAGCGTACGTTAAAGACTTGCACAAAGGCAAAAACATATTTGAAGATCTGGCCAAGATTTTATACTTCAACAATTAAGGGACGAAAAATTCTGGCGTGCTGATGGAATGTGAATTTCATCTAAGCTTACCGCAAAAGAGATCCTTTGTGGTACCCCTTTTTGGTTACGCACAGAGTATCGTATCGTGATGGTACAACTTTTGTTGTACTTACACGTACGATGGTAGCAACAATACAAGACATGCGCTTATCGTTGTTTGACAAGGCAAATTATTTACATTGGTCCGATTTGAGTGTTTAAGACCTTCTAGGTTTTACTTACTTAAACAGACTGCGATGGACACACCTTGGTGTTATGAAAATTATAATAATGGGATGGGTTGTTCGCAGGGTGGTTCACTTGGAGACCTGGCTTCTTGTTGTGACCTCGTACTTTGCACGTGATAAGTCACAACAAGGCAACCCCAAAATTTCAGTTTGAGCCGTTGAGACCCAGGGTGACTCAATGTTGCTGAAATGTTGTAAAAAAAATTTATCGTTAATGAAGAGGCACGTTGAAAGTTGTCCCTTTTATAACGGTACTTTCCAGACTCCACATCCAGTTCTGGGGAGAGCTAGAGCAATTAGGGTTATTTATTGAGCGCCATTCTATTTTCTTAAAAAACAGAAAAAAAAAAAAACTTAGAACTGGTAGCAAACATCTGATACCGCCGTGGGTTTACACAGGTTTGCTTACCTAATTTAATTACATATGACATAAGGGTTAGATGCACTTTGGCGAGGACCCGATATTTAATGTACAAAAAGATTTTCTAACATTTAGAAAGGGGTGACGAGGTATGACATGATGATGTGAAAATGTGATGCTGCCAGTTGTGACGATGCACAAAACCTTGGGCACGTAGTCTCTGACTACTTGCAGTAAGCCACAGGGAATTCCTTTCTCCGAAGTGATCAATTTCAGGTAGAGGTGTGCATGCTTAGAAAAAAAAAACGATGTTTCCAAGGTTTGACACCTGGGGCAGCAATTAGAGGCGAATGACTGATGATGACGAGATATTTATACAAACAAAAATAAAATAAAATAAAATGAAACGAAACCACAAGGGAGAATTATAATTCTTCCATGACTTTGGCTACAGTTGACAACACTGTGCCAGAGCTAGAGAGGTTTTTTAAAAAAACATTTCCTTTCGTTGTGCTCCGGTTTTATGCCGGACGAAAGGCTTGGGCGAAAGTTTTCTTTGGGGAATCTTTCGTTTTTACAAAACGGGGTGCCAATTTGGCAGAGAAGTACAGCGCACCTTGCGACAGAGTGTTGTTTCTTCTCCAGACGTTCTTCCTTGAACGTGACGTGCTTCCTGATGTACTTTTTGTTGTAGAAAGAAGCATATTGAATAAGGCATTTTTTGGATTTATTCCTGGGAGAAATCTTTCTACTTCTCAGGGCCTGTAGTTGTTCTTCCTTTTTTGACGTAGAAATGTGGGGGATTATACCCAGCGTGACTTGAGGGACTTCCATAGTGTATAGGGTCGTGTCAGGGTGACCTTACGTTGGGAGAAAAAACGAGAACTCGACTCTTTATCCGTAATTGGAAAGAAATTTTTGCCAGGGATTGACCACTGGGGACGTATATATATTTTTTTTTACAAAATGCTTCTGCGAAAAAAACGCGTATTTGTAAGTGTTTGGGTTATTTGAAAATTTGGGCAGAGGTTTGCCTCTGGCCACGTGCTTTTTAGGAAAAATCCAAGCGTTTTGGAAAAAAAAATTTCGAAAATTTAAAAAAAAAATCGAAAAAAGGAAAAATCGGAAAAATTTTCAGAGTCCGAGAACTGGAGAAAATTTGGGCAGCGATTTTCCTCTGGCACTGCGTTTTTAAGAAAAACTCCAAGCGTTTTGGAGAAAAAAAAAAATATTTCGAAAATTAAAAAAAATCGAAAAAAAAGGAAAAATCGAAAAAATTTTCAGAGTCCGAAACTGGAGAAAATTTGGGCAGCGATTTTCCTCTGGCACTGCGTTTTTAAGAAAAACTCCAAGCGTTTTGGAAAAAAAAAATTTCGAAAATTAAAAAAAAAATCGAAAAAAGGAAAAAAATCGGAAAAATTTTCAGAGTCCGAAACTGGAGAAAATTTGGGCAGCGATTTTCCTCTGGCACTGCGTTTTTAAGAAAAACTCCAAGCGTTTTGGAAAAAAAAAAAATATTTCGAAAATTAAAAAAAAATCGAAAAAAGGAAAAATCGAAAAAAATTTTCAGAGTCCGAAACTGGAGAAAATTTGGGCAGCGATTTTCCTCTGGCACTGCGTTTTTAAGAAAAACTCCAAGCGTTTTGGAAAAAAAATTTCGAAAATTAAAAAATCGAAAAAGGAAAAAATCGAAAAAATTTTCACAAGTTTTCGTGGAAGTAATTTGTTTGAGAATTCAACAATATCTTGGGGGCATGGTTTCATTACGCGGCTTCCTAGAGCCTGGCTTTAAACAGCACCAATTTTTGGTATTTACCCGCGAATTCCCTTCGTCTTTTCGACAAGATATTACCTTCTTTGTCAATTGACAAGGTATTATAGTGTCAGATGTCAAGGAATCCACGTCAACGCGAATTTAGTATTTTTTGCATTATTCGAATGTGATTTGGCATGGCATGGCATGATCCGGTTTCATCAGACGACAGAGTCAAAAATACTTAATTGTCAAATGACAGAAAGAATTTAAATCCACTTGTTCCCTAGGTGTCAGCAAGTGTCCGTTTAAAGAAACGTACCAGCGTGCTGCAAACTAGTATATTATTAAAAATATTTAGCACTTTCGAGACCAAGCGGATGATTTGTTTATCATGTACATGATTTTAATTGTTGAATAAATTCTTCTTTAATTTGTGTTTATTTCCACTATTCACTTGTATTGAAAATAGCAATTTTAATCGGCCGACACTTTGTAATCACTGTATTATTCGCAGCGACAACTTCCTAGGTTGGGCACCTTGCGTTGGAATACCGGTAATATTTTGTCGAGTGACGAGTCACAAATGATAAAATCGCGTCCGTAATAATTTAAATTGTGATTCGAAATTACGTTCGCGCCGAGATTCCTGTTGGAAGTGCTAGACAATTGGGAATAAACAATACATCATAATAACATTTCAGAGTTTACAATTGTTGCTTGGGAACGAGGCCGTGGTGGAACAGAAAAAAATTTAAATGGCCCCACGTTTAGCGCCAGTGTTGGCGTCAACGGGCGTGCTGATGCTATCGGCAGGGTTGGAGAAAGCTCCCACATATTTAATACAATTAGCTGCTGTATCTGCCCCAAATAATAACTAGCTCAGGATTCGGTGCAAGCAGGATTTCCTCGTAACCTCAAGGCTAGTGCTTGTGGTCCGGAACTTCACGCTTCTCCATTCTCCCAGGGCCTCCCTCGTCAAGCAAAACACGGTAGGTTATCACATAAACAGTTTATTCAATTCTAGGAGTCACAATAATACATAAAAAGGAACGATCCTAGCTGAAAGTTAGTTTGAATGTCCGTCTCTCTTCTCTATCACGCGTGGCTAGGGTTAATACATTTAATTGCACACAAAGGGTAACATGGTAATTGACTCACGTTTGGTTTATGGGCCAACAGCGGCTTCACGCGCTTGATTCTCTCAGCCTACGCAGCGTCCATCGGGGACCGGAAGCGCACACGGCGAAACTGAACTGGTGTCGCCCATGTTCGTGCGGAACGTGGGCCCTGTAAGCTCGCTTGCTGAAGACTGGCGGGCTTGCCGTGAGCGGCGCGTCTAGCGGCCGCTCGGTTTGTTGCTCGCGGGAGGGGGTAATGCGCGCGCCTCTATATTGGCGGTTTATTTGTAACGTAACAGTATTAATACGAAAATAAATTTAAAAGATGGCTATTTTTAAAAAACGTTTGGTTATTTATAATATTTAATTTACTATTAACACTTTTTCTAATTTCTAAAATTTCTAAATTATCTAATTGTATACCCGTTGTGTTAGTGTGTAAAATTTTTAAACCTTTATTAATATCAAAAGAATGACCTGTTTCCAAAATGTGGTTTGCAAATTCTGAATAATTATTATTATTTAAACATCTTAGATGTTCCTTAACTCTAATGTTAAAATTTCTAGAAGTCTTCCCAATATAAAAAAAGTTACAATCATTACAAATTAATTTATAAACCCCAGATTTGTTCAAAAACACACCTTTGTCCTTGTTATTTAATATATAATTTTTTAATTTGTTATTGGCGTAAAAAGCTGGTTGGATATTATCTGGCATGTTTTTAATTATCAAATTTGAAGTGTTATTATTTAAAAATACAATTTTTCTCCAATTATTATTCTTGTCAACTACGTGTGGATAAACAAAAGATCTAAAAAACTTTTTCTTATATTTTTTGTTTAACATATTATCTATTAATTGTGTAGAATAACCGTTATTTATTGCAATTTGTTTAATTGTATTTAATTCTGTTTTAAAATTTCTTAAAGATAGGGGAACATTAATTAGTCTACTTAGTAAGGTATGAAACGCTGCTAATTTTTGTGAAAATGGATGATTAGAAGTTTCATGTATAATGATATCTGTATATGTGTCTTTACGAAAAATGTTAAATTCAAATTTATTTTTGACAATAGAAATACTTAAATCCAAAAAATTTAAACTGCAATTTTTTCCAATTTCTAGGGTAAATTTAATTTTTTTGTGGAGTTTATTAATGAAATTTAAGAAAATATTTAATTGCCTATTAGTTCCAGTCCATATACAAAAAACGTCATCTACATATCTTTTCCAAAAATAAACATATTTTAATAATAAAGCACGACTATTAAAAAAATTTTCTTCAAAATTGTTTAAAAATATATCTGCGACTAGGGGGCTAGTACTTGAACCCATTGCTAAACCATCTTTTTGTTTGTAAATAATATTATCAAATTGAAAATAATTTTGTTTAAGAATAACATTAAAAATTTTATATAAATCCTGAGACAAGTTTTTGGAAATGTTTGAAAAATCTAACAATTCTTTAATAATAGATTTAGTTTCTAAAAGAAGAACACTTGGAAATAAGTTTACAACATCAAATGATATTAACATTGCATTTTTAGGTATATCCAAAGATTTCAATTTGTCAATTAACTCAAGGGAATTTTTTATTGTATGTTTAGGGTTAAAAATTTTGTTATCAAGAATTAATTTATTGATTGTAGAAGCCAATTTATAACTAGGGGCGTTACAATTGGACACAACCGGTCTAATAGGTTTTTCTAATTTATGGATTTTTAGCAAACTGTATAATTTTGGTACTTGTGGATTTTTAATAGTTAATTTTTGGTTTTTAAATAAACTAATAATATTTTCACTTCTGCAAGATTTTAATGTATCAATAATTTCTTCCTGGCATTTATTGATTGGATTTTTATTAACAATTTCAAAATTATCATTATCTAAAAAATTCAAAGTCTTTTGTATGTATTCCACTTTATTTAAAATAATAATTGAATTTCCTTTATCTGCCTTTGTTATGATAAGGTTTTTGTCGTGTGTAACTTTTGAAATATTGACGGCAAGCTTTTTTTCTTCACATTGTTTATTATTTTCCTTATAATAATTAGACTTTATGTTTTTAACAATTTCACCAAATTTATATTGATATGAACTATCTTTTTGATTCAGTGCACAATTTATATCAACAGCTAACAATTCTATTTGTTTTTTATTTTCAATTTGTAAATTGTAATTCAAACCATTTGATAAAAGATTTAATTCTTCTTTCTTAAAAATATGGTTAGTAAAATTTATGACACGATCATGAAATATAGCTATTGTTTTATTATCATTTTTAAGTGTTTTTGAGCAAGAATTTTGGTTTTTATTAATAAAAAATAAAAAAATTGTTTTCTTTATTGTCACTTTCACATGGTAGAGTATTATAAGAAAACTGATTTTGGTTTTTATTGTTAATATCAATTAATTTATTTAATTTCTTCATCAATTCTTCCTTCTTTTTAAATGCTTTTATGCTCGCAATAAACCTGACATGGTCGTCAAAAAGGTCCCACTCCAGAGGATGTAAAGAACTGGCCTAATCCATGTGTAACACTTTAATTTGAATTTTGATATTATTTCGTTTTTTTAAAAATATTTTTCACATCTTCTTTAAGCCAAGACATTTTTGCTATTTTTGCCGAGTTTGAAATAGATTTAAATTTAAAATTAAAAATAACTTTAAATAACCAAATAATAATAATTAATACTTTAAATAACCAAATAATAATTTTAAATAACCAAACGTTTTTTAAAAATAGCCATCTTTTAAATTTATTTTCGTATTAATACTTATACTTATAATAATTTATTTTGTTATTTAGACTTCTTGTTTTCCTTTTAAAAGATTTTTTATTATGTTAATGTAATTTTTTACCCATTCTAAAATAATTTTTATATTTTATTTTATATAATTGTTTTTTATGATATATTTTAGGTAATTAATCACCTCTCCTTTCTAATATTTTGTCTATGTTCTAATTAGTCTATACTTGTTTGTCTTTTGTTATTTATTATTGACTTATTATCCTGACGAAGAACACATAGTTTTCGAAACATGTTGATATTGTTAATAAAATAGTGGTGTAATACAAAGGTATTTGTTTTTCATAAAATTAATGATGACACCCCAAAGTAAATATGCCTATTTTGAAGAAATAAGTTTTAAAATAAGTAAATATTAGCGAAAAATTTAATATTACCATCAGAACCATAAGAATAAATTAAATATTCTATGCATTTTTAACAATAGGTATCCATTATTTGTGGAATGACTATCCCGTTGTTTTATTCTGATATTGAAATCGTTTCTGAGTAATTTAATGATTTATTCAAAATAATGTTAAATAATTCAACAGTCATGGCACAGGAGAAGTTCCTTTTGCCTTTGTCAAAGCGGTTTTTGGTTTTCTAATCCCGGAACAAACCAATAGAAAAAAATTAATGCTTAGAAATTTTTATTATTCTAAATAAAACTTCGTTCCTGTATGGAAGAGGCTCTCTATCTATAGAGGCGTAGCTGTGGTGAATGACCACCATCCGTAATTTAAATGTTAATTGTATGGCTTTGTACAATGGTATATCCCATCCGAGTTCTTTCCCTTCTCCTTCCCATCTCACAGCATTTTCCGAAAGTAGTCCTGCTAGCTCTGGAACTGTGTTACTCTTGTCACTTTCAAAGTGGTCTCATCATTTTTATCCAATTTTCTCAAAGGTTGGAATTAAGAGTAAGTTAAGCTAAAATTTTGTTTCAAACAGATTCTTTTACCGTTATTATTTATTTATTTTGAATTTCACGCCCGGTCGGGCTTTTACATGTAATTTTTTTATTTTTACAAAGAACGTCTAAATGTGCATAACAAAATCAAAAAACAAAAATAACAAAATCATAAACAAAAACCAAATCAAAAACAAAATCCAAATCACAATCAAAATCAAAATCAAAATCTTAACCAAATCCGAAACAAAAAGAAGGTTAAAAACGAATTGAAATAAAAACAAAATATTCCACCATGCAAGGAAAAACTTTAGGCTGAGAAAAGTACAAAACATGTGAAATAAGTCGAAACATAGCTATGTAGTTGGTTTAATTAAAATTGTTGTTCTTCTTTCTGATATAAATTCTACTATGACTTGTTTATATTTATTTAATGATGTGTTAAATATGTCAACAACATCTTTATAGTCATTACCCAAATTTTGTATACGGCGAACGGACGTATACAATTGTGATTCTGTTTTGGAGTTGTCACAATAGAACGGTAGATATTGCCTAGATGTTGATTTGCGAGGTATATGGAAAGAAATCAAGTATAATAATTCAGGGCTGTCAATTATTGAATTTATGATTTTGTGTAAACATGTTAGGTCAAATACTATTCTACGTTCAGAAAATTTTAATAAATTAAGTTGACAAAGTATATAATCATAGTTGATACATTCCCTTGTAATACCCATTCTGAAATTAATAAATCTTAAGAATTTGTTTTGAATTCTTTCTATCGTGAGTGAATGACTTGCATAACTAGGTGCCCACACTGTCTAATTGTCCTCGTTTGACTCCTAACCAATGACATGTACAAATTTTTAAAGGTTTGAATATTTTTAAATTGGCTGCAATTCAAAGCTTTATTTGATGTAGTTTCAATATGGTTTATAAATTTCAGTTTTTTATTGTTTGTTTTATAAATAGTTTGAATTATTGGCTGAATATCGAAGCAGATAGGTACATACATGGTTAATAGAAACAAAGGAGATGAACGATGAACCATTATAAGTTTGAATCCGCACCCACAAAAGTGTTGCCAACATCGTCCACCCATACTACTTCAAATCGCAAATACAAACAAAACATATAACTTTCAGTAGCTCTGCTCGTCGCTTTGTTGGTCCTTTCTGTTAGTTTGGTCGTACCTCATCGGCGTTCTGCACTCTTCCACGCCATATCTCCCTTTATTTATGTTTCTGTGGGTAGGTTCTTACGCAGACTAACATAGTATAAATACATTTGTTGTTAGTTCTGGGGACCACGTACCGCCCTACGACTACAACGGCTTTATGGCCAGCATCGAGTTCTTCGAGAGGCCTGCCACCACGGCCGCCCCTGCTGCCCTCAGCCTCAACACCACGCACTCGCAGGACTCTGCCGTAGCCCACGCTCCAGGTAAACCTTATTACATTACCGTCTCCATTTTCATATTCCAATGTATGTTTCCTTATTACCACCCCAACTTTCACTGCATGTTCCCCTATTATCACCTCAACTTTTACATTTCACTGTATGTTTCCCTATTACCGCCTCAACTTTCACATTCCACTGTATTATCACCTCAACTTTCACTGCATGTTCCCCTATTGTCACCTCAACTTTCACATTACACTGTATGTTTCCCTCCATCACTCCATCTCTCACACTACACTGTTTTTTCCCCTATTACCACCACAACTTTCACATTTCACTTAGTTTCTCTATTACCACCTCCAGGTATTCCATTGTACGCTTTCGTAGTTTGTCTTTCATTTATCTTTCTTTTCCTGGTATCTTGTGGCTGGTTTTTCCCTAGTAGAGAATTATGATAATCTTGGAGTGTTCACTCATTTTGAGGTTCATCAATCTAATGATTTGACTTCCGTTGTTCTTTGCAGATATGTGTAGGTATACATGTATATAATTCTTGAAATTTGTATCCGTGTTAATCACAGTTTACCAACTTTAACTATGTTTTCAATACTTGAATACACGCATTTAAATGATCGCCGATTTGGTCACTGTTCACCCTGCTTCCATTGGCCAGAGGTTACAGTTCGGAATCATATATCAATTCCACCCCATATGCCTTACGATCGGGGGAATGTCTCTATCTTTTTACACGTTACTGTAGCCATTAACCGCATGTTTAGAGAGTTCTGATTTGTGAGGTCCCAGATAATGGTTTTAAGAACTTCACAAATTCCCATTAACCTCACTAAGATAACATTGTTCTAATATTATTGCATTGAGAAAATCTGAGATTTTTTAATTAATAATAGGTATTAATAGGTCAATAGAAATAACCTTACATTTTTTACGCTGCTTTGTGTGTAGTTCACTTTAAGTGCACTTTATTATAACCCCATTCAGGGGTCATGTCTTTAAAATTACTCATATGGCCCCCTTTACATAGCTGATTAAATAAAATTACAATTTACAGTATTCAAAAAATTACGGTATTCAAAAAAGAACAGAGCAACTGAAAAATGGTACAGGATAATTCATTAAAAATAAAATAATAACTTCGTAAACACGTGGACTCTTGAACTCGGGTTCTTCGCGGGAAGCGGATCCTATTCCTAGACCTTTTTCGAAAATCCAGAGAACCTGGTCCAGGACTCGGACCCAAACCCGGAACTCGGGGCCGGTTTCGAAGCCGGAACCCGAATGCCTTCTTGCCCGGATTCGAGTTCTTGTGTGGCTCCCAGCTCTGAGGTCCGGCCGAAACCGTGCATCCCGGTAGCCGCAACAGCACCCAGTACCCAGTCCGCACCCAAGAACTCGAACCCGGGACCAGCTCCTAGGACTCGAATACTTTTTTAAGGAAGCACGCCTCGGAGGCCTCCGGCAAAATGTAGAACTCACCCATCTCATTGCTGACTAGGTTTCTTAAGCACCGTAGCTTCATCAAGGGAGTAAAATCTAGCTATAAGATATATGTTCTAAAATATAATACCTACATATTCAACCGTATCACAAAGGATCTGCTTCATGTGAAAATATATAAAATACATAACACTTTGTTTATGTATGTTCAGCAATAAAAGAATATTCTGAGAAAAATATATTTTAAAAATACGACAGGAAAAAAAACGAATAAACCAAAACGGAACAATTAATTACCCGAGGCTTGATAATATTGCTTATATTATAATAAATTTAAAAGAACTCAATTTGATTTTTTATTTATTTTTGCGTTGTTCTCAATATTGGTGTGTTGTTTTTTCGTTCAAGAAAAGAGTTCTAAACATTGAGTATTACCTTTTTAACGATTTGCATGTGGAAAATTAAAGGAATTATGCAAAACCAGTGGGATTTTGCGATGCATGCTACAAGAGAAAATTTCTTCGGAAAACGACTATATGATTATGCAAATTCTTCCATGTTCTTTTCAATCAGTCTGAAACCAATTTGTCATGCCATTCCATTCTACGCATTTAACGTTCGTTGGCATCATTCTAACTAAAGACTCCGTGCCCTATTTCAATTCAAATATGCGAATAAAAATTGTTAAACCATTTTGGTTACATTACAATCAACTCGATTTGGGTTGATTACATTTTGTGGCTATGTCTGTCAAAAAAAAGCATCAACGATAAAAAAAATGTACGTTTTATAAAGCCTTTGTGAACACAAGTCGATTTAGGGTGTAAACGATGATGTTAACTTTACACAGGGCGAGGGACGTATCTGACAAACTTTTACCAGGTCTTTTTAGTCTCCTTTTGGTTTCAGGTTACTTTTGGTCTCCTGTGATACTTTTTTATCGTTATTTCTTCATCAATTACAATAAAATCATATAAACGAGTATTAAATAGTCACCGGATTCAAAATGTTATATTTTTTACTACTGGAATTGCTGGTGATCAAGAATGGCCTTTAACTTCCTTTAACTAAATACTCGAATGTTTCAGTTTAATATTATTATAATTTTTTTCCCATTTTACAAGGTAGTTAATACTGTTTTAGCATTAACTGTCAACCTAAAACAGCAAAAACTTTTAAACGGTGAGCTCTGGCGTTATGAAATTTACTCACCTTTTTTTTGGACTTTCTAGGATAACGCAATTATTTTTAACTCATTTCATTGCCATAATGCTAGCCGACCTGTAGAAGATGGTATAAAAAGGAATGCTCATTCAAAATGGAAATTCCGAAATGGATTAGCATCTTCAAGAAGATAAAAGTTCTTCAAGGGAAGTTGCATGAGAGAGTGTAGTCAGGGGAAGATGGTAAGAATTAAAAAAGGCAAAGGCAAACAAGAAGAATAAATAACTCTTTCTCTTGACGTTCTTCCATTAACTTTTGTGATATGAATACCGCCCAAGAGTCCCTACTGCTAGTGAGCTTGTAGCTCCAGCTAGTGAGACTATGGCATCCTCAATTGTAGTATGTTGTGAGGCTGGAGGTAGTGGGAAATGGGAAGAGGAGAGAGATGGGAGAAAGGAAGGTGGAAAAGTACCTGGTTATTCAGATCAGGTCACCAAACACGGCTAAAGCCATTTGAAGCAACGCTTTATTTCTGATTGGTGGTCTTACACCAGGGTGATACTGGGATTATCTTCCACTCTGGAACGTGCCGCAAATACACTATATATTATTTTTAATTAATGAATTGTGAAATAACACACATTAATTAAATAAAGTTTATTGCCGTGCGCCGGGTTCGAACCCGCGACCTTCGGATTGTGAGTCGAGTCTTTGTAGTTCGACCACGGAGGTCGTCAAACTACATTCCGCGTCTTAGTTTTTCTAGCAAGTACATGTCACAAATTATTTTAAAATATGCGAAATTTTAAAATTAATGTTAGCAATGAAAGAATTTTCACATAATGTTGTTTGAATTAAATTCCTAATCGAAGGGGGGAAGCGATGAATTTTCTACTGTACCGCAGACGACTGTGGACCGTAATGATGTGTCGGCAAAATTAATGATTCGATTAGGATGTCGGAAGGAGACTTTGTAATTTCTCCTTTATGAGATCTTCAGTGCCGAGAGCTGATATTGGTTTGCAATCCTTTTATTTTATTTTTTTATTTTAAATACATAAACGGCTATACTGCCTTTTATAAATAAACATATAATAGAGTACAAAAGTAAGAAAAATAATATCATTACATAATAGTAGTTTTAAACTTAAAAAATAACATACAATTATTTTGTGTATCACAACAAAAAAATAACAAAAAAGAACAATGAGAAATATCATCATTCATTTCAACGTGTCCGTATTGCGTATATAAAGTTACGTTATGGAAAAATAATTTTTGAGTGCATATTTATATTGCGCTAATTTTAAGAAATAAATGTCGCCGATGTTAGCATATTCATTTCCCAAAATGTGTAATCGACTGATTGGTGACTGATTTATAACATGATGAAGATAGTTTTAATCTCCAAACCGAAGAAATTTAAAATTATTTGAAATTGGTCCAAATTATATTTGCACATTTATAAGAATGTAGGATTTTTTTATAATAAAGGAATATTTTTCTAATGTAGGAATATTTTTCTATTTCAAAATTAAATTTATAAATAATCCTCAATTTAATGGAAAGGCGCTAACCTCTGAAAACGAATGTGTTACAAACAAAATCGTTATAAAAATATTAACCATGACAATTCAGCTAAATTAATGACGGCCGGCGTAGTCCAGCGGTAAGGCTCTTGACTCGCATTCCGAAGGATCGAATCCCGGCGTGGCAAATAAAGTTTATTTTATTAATTTGTGTTATTTCACAATTTATTCACTTAAAATAAAATAAATTGTATTTTTGCGGCACGTTCCAGAGTGAAAGATACTCTCAGTATCGCCCTGGTGTAAGACCACCATTCAGAATTGAAACGTTGCTTGAAATGGCTTTGGCCGTGTTTGGTGACCAGATGTGAATAGCCAGGTACTTCCCACCGTCCTCTTCCCCATCTCTTCCCCTCCTCACTACCTTCAGCCTCACAACGTACCCCAATTGAGGATGCCATAGTCTTACTGGCTCCAGACTCTTGTGCGGTACTCATATAAAAAAAATGAAAACAATTTCTGATCTGCATCGAAGCTTTTTAAAATTTAGTGATCTCCGTTTGCAATTGATGTAAGCCCATTCTTCATTATTTGACATTACCTTTACTGATATTATTTGATTCGAGCGTTCAAACGAGTGAAACCTGGTCAACCCTTTCGTGATGGAACGCCCCGACGAACCCGCACCATATCGTTTACAAAACGAAATTGATTGAATCTCATAGCTTCTCACAGGGTTTTATTATGGATGCCTAGAACTATAAATTATACCGCCTGATTTTCTGTCTTATATCTTTCCTACCTTTTCGATGTAATAATATAATATTCGAATATTATATTAATTATTCATGATCTACCTTCGTGATCTTTTGGTAATTGGAGTCTCTTTCAATATAATAAAAGGTTCATTCATTACACATTGTATTGAAAGTTCATTGATCACCCGAGGGCATCTCATAACAAGAGATGTTCCACAACAAATATTTACATTATCCCGATTTAATTAAAGGATACTAACGGTTTATTACTCTTTAATAAGTAAATCAAATCTTTACCTATCTCAAAATGATGTATTCTTCTTATTCCCCTTATCTTATTCGGGTCGGGGACCCATTGTGCTGATTGTTCGGCCTCCGTCCATTGCAGACCGATTCTCTCCTAACAGTTTCTGGAGTTGCCTCGCAAAACTGTGTCTGGGGCGGCCCACTGGACGTCTACCTCTTAGTACGTGTCCAAGCCACCTCAGTTGTGATTTTTCTATGAAGAGTAGCAGTGGTTCAATGTTCAGATCGTCTCGGATCGTCGTGTTTCTTATATAATCCCATTTCATAACCCCTGCAACTCCCCTCAACCTCATTTCGGCAGCTTGTGCTCTAGAGCGTGTTCGTTCGTTTAGCATCCGTATCTAGTGACCGTAATTGAGCGTCGGGCGGTATACCGTTTTGAACACTGCCATCTTTGTCTTGATGCTGAGCCGGCTTTCCTTATCACTGAGCTGTAGAGAGGACGCATTGCACCGCTTGCCGCACTAATTCTTCGATCAATTTCTCCGTCTTGCCGTCCATTGCTGGAGATTTTTTTTGTTTAATTAAAGGATACTAACGGTTTATTACTCTCTAATAAGTAAATCAAATCTTTACCCGTCTCAAAATTTTATCAAAAGTTTTAAGCGAACTATAAAAATAACCACCAATAAAATACACGTAAAACTGTGAAATTAGGCTTTAAAATATATGTAATAAGTCTACCTAAGCAGTGTTTAAAATTACCTTTTGCCACGCGGACTCAAAAGTAGGGTAAATATTTTATGAAAAACGTAGAATAATAATGTGGTTAGCTCGGTAAGGGGATGGTGCGGGGTTGAAAGGAGGGAGGGAGCGGGGGAAAAGGGCAATTTCTTATGTAAAACGTTTGTATGCAAATTAAATGGACCGAGGATGAAAGCTTAAATAAAGAATGAAAGCGACATTTAGGTTGTTTTAACATAATAGAGACATACTTCATGAAGCGCGCGACTCGAAAACGGGTCTTGTGACTATTAAAAATAATCGCTAGGTACTTACTCGATTGGGGGAAAATATCTTTTTTGTTTTTCGATAATAAGAAAGTCTTTGTATTTTCAGTTATTTTCGCATCAGAAAACACTTGAATAGTTCACGAGATGGTTTTTCCTTAAATGGAGATAATATGCAAAGCAAACAAACAAATAAAATAAAAATTAGATGGTATTTCTTTTTCGGTTCAAATCATAACATTTCTAGTTACGTAAATCGTAGGGTGATTTATCTTAACGGCGTGGAAGAAACATCAAAAAGTATTCCCTTTTGTTATATTATATTCAACATGAAAGGGACCTAAACTTCGCATAAACTGATTTCAGTACTTCTCTTGTTATTATTACGGCTCCTCCAGTTGTGGAGATTATTTATTTTTCGCTTTTTAACAATTTATTCGTTCATTTATTCCCGACTTCGCTTTTAAGTAACGATACCAATCAATTCCATTTTGTATTTTTTAGAAACCCCTACAGGTGAATGGGCGGGGGAAGTGACGGAGGCACTGGAAGCCCGAAACCGAAAACAGTTGATAATATCAGAATGATAACGAAAGCAATTACTGCAATATTCCAGCTCTGATTTGTATTCTTCTTTCCGCACTGTTTCCATTAAAAAGCGAAGATCTATCCTACTGAAGCTTCAAACCACTTCTGGACATTTATGAATACTCTTTACGACACGTGTAGACTCTAGATATTCTCGATGGAGCAATATTAAAAATGTTCAAAATGTATTAAACTTTTCTTCTGTGGTACGTTGTACCATTAATTCTTTAACTAGTTTTTTAAAACCCGGTCCGCTGATTTTTGCTGGCCCTGCGTGCGGCTTTTGGTTCGGCTTCGCCCAGTTTGAGTGTTGGTGACCATTTTATAAATCCGATAGGAACTACTTCCAAAAATAGGGGATCCACTGGGATCCAGTGACAGCTAGTCACCGGGACAAACTAACCGTGACAGGCAATGACGTCACATATAATACATAGACGCGTGGTATACTATTCACAAGTTATAATGATATCATACTATCGTCAATCTCTTCATATCCGGAGAGATTCACGAAATTACAAATCCAATAGTGCTTACGCCCGCCAGCCGATGATCTTTACGCTAGCTGTAAGTGGCGCCATCTTTTGGTCAATATTTTAATTCGGTTCCATTACAAAACTAGATTTGTTTACAAACTCCACGTACGAAAACGGTTTTGCAAAAGGGGCGGTGTCAGAGTTGTATTCTTAGTCGGATTCTTAAATTTCAACCGTACAGCCGCTAGGCTATTAATACTGTTTGATGATGATAAGTCTGCACTAAGGTGGCAAAGGAGTGTTGTAGAAAAAGTTTCTGTATTTTTTAGGTTTCATGTGGCTTTACTAAATCGTTAAATCGCAGCTGCGATATTTGCTTAAATTTACTTAAATATGTATTGTAACTTACGAGGGCTCGAAATAATTTACTAAGCAATTCTACATAAAGGTATATAAATCTACTCAAAACGTTAATTTAATCAATAAAACTTCAACATTTAACGATAACGATTGCCGGTTGTATTGAATTGCCTAAAATAAAAGCGATTTAAAATTAAGTAGACTGATGGTTCATCTTTGTTCAAAGGTAACCAAAAATGTACCAGTATAAGATGAACGTGAAACTTGAAACCAGTTCGGTCTGATAAAATAAACAATTAGAATGAAATTTTAAATTGCTTTCATTCGTAGATTAAAGAATGACACAAGAAGAGTGCTTCGTGGGCGTGTTTATGATCCAAATATTTGTCCGATTTGGGCCTAAATTTCCATAAAAAATGTGTTTTCTAAATTCATAACATGTACGATGAAGATCTACGATTTCGGGCGAGGGTAAGCTAGCTGGAACGCTGGGCGGTTGGTTGGAATTTGTATAGAAGTCTTATAGACTAGTCATATATTCTTTATTTTAAAATTTCATTATGCTCTTTACGCTAGAATTCCGTCAAGTACTAAGAGTGCAAAAAAAAGAAATTATACAAGAATACTTTACAATACAAACTTTAAATTGAGGCGCTCAATGAAAGAGTGGCCCAACTCAGAAAAAATTGGTAATCAGCGAAAACATCATTTGTTATACACATATTTTTGTCGTGTCCAATTCATTTGTCGTGTCAAATCACAGTGGCCCAATTTTAGTTTTCACGATTTCAGAGATCCTTTGAAATCAGTGAAAACTAAAATTGGGCCACTGTGGCTTCATAGATATAACAAATATATGTAAAAATATTATATTTTTGCTGATGTGGGTTGGGCCACTCTTCCGCTAAGCGCCTCAATTATACAGTTAACTTTTAACTTTTAAAAATGTCGTTTCCAAAACATTGTTTTTGAT
This sequence comes from Glyphotaelius pellucidus, assembly GCA_936435175.1. NCBI lineage: Eukaryota > Metazoa > Arthropoda > Insecta > Trichoptera > Limnephilidae > Glyphotaelius > Glyphotaelius pellucidus. The sequence continues at coordinate 34,635,411 of OW386539.1, forward strand.
CTCCTGTAAAATAATAGCGTCCATAAACACTTATAATTTTTAGTTCACCCGCGAAGAAAACACTTTTTCACTTTTTCTTACGCGCGAATTCCCATCACACCTGCAAAAGTACACACCCCTCTAACGTATAAATGATATTCAAACCCGTATTGCTCTCGATAACACAGGATTAGCACTTAGGAGATTGGGAAAAAATTATACCCTTTGTCAAAGAAACAAATAGGCTCCACGGGAGAAGTAACACATGACCTCTCGAACCTTTCAGGCTGCGCGGGCCTTAAAAATAGTTCCATATTTCCATACTGTTATCTCCTACCTGTTGGACAGATTGAGGCCTTGTACCCGCGGGGTATTCCGTCCCTCAATTTGTGACCATCTGTAAAATAAGCGCCTTCCTTCACCCCCTTCTGAAGAGGGTTTCAACTTGATGAGATAGATTTATAGTTACCTACTCTCCGGTGCTAGTTTTATTTAATATTCAGGAGAGCCCATCGGCCTGAAACTTTATATTCGTACATTTCTTTCTTTCTCTTAAATTGGAATTTTTCGATTAGGTTCCTGTGTTTTTCAAAGGAGATTGATTTTCTTGGCGCTGCGGTGCTTTTTCACTTTTCTTTCCTGGAAACTCAAAAACGAATACATTTACCAGTACCTACCTGCCCTATTCAAAAATATTCTCAAAATGATTTTTCACGTGTATATGTTCAATGGAATAGGGTTAAAATATTGTATATCAAAAGTCATAATATTGAGAAAATTGAAATTGAAAGTTTGCTAACCTTCGGCAATTAGATTTTGTGATATGAAAAAAAGTTTTTGTTCCGTAATATGGTTTCCGTAAAATTGGTGTCTGAAGTAAATATAATATTTTGGCATGGACTTTCATAAATATAAATTATATTGTTAAGGACCTACAATACATGTGCTCATAAAAGCATTAAAGGATTAAAAACATATGTTACTATGTTTAATTTTTTGTAAAGATAACTTTGGGAGATGCAATATTTGAACCCAAAAAAATCTCTCTAAGGGTTGTTCTTCTTAACCTACATAACTTTTACCACTCTGTCACATTTGCACTACTCTGTCACATTTTACTACAAATGAATTCATTCAGGATCTCTAAGGGGAAATTGTAGCAAGAAGGGAAGGGGGCCTAAAATGCCTATTGAGGGTGACAAATCGAACTGCGTGTATGCCTATTTCGAATGACAACCCGCGTGACAGAATTAACTAACGACATAAAAGTTGTAGGAGACAAGCTTTTGAGATTTTTTATAAATATTTTATTAAACATCATTAAAAATAATAATCGCTGTTACTTGATAGGTTACACCTTTTGGATTTAATAATAGTTATATATTTTATGTCGACATATCATTTTTTGTAACATTATAGAATATACGCAATTCGGGGTGACAGAAGACAACTGTGATTTGTACGAAATACACTTCTATCACGAGGAGTTACAACTCTGTAACGTAATTTTTACCACAAAAATATAAACTCATATTTTTTCTAAATGCACACAGTTGTTGCTGTACTAAAGTACAGTAGATTTTAAAGTAATTATGAAATAATAACATTGGTAATTCTGTTGAATTTTTCTCCACTAACTGTGGGGACAACTTTATGTAGATTAAAAAGAATACCCAGACATTTCAGTACTTGCAGATACAATTTTTTGACTCTAATCAAATTTTACAATAAATTGATCAAATAATTTATGAAAGAAGTGAAGGTATCACAAGAAACCATCTTACAACAGATACATAAAAAAACATTGTGATAAAATAAAAAATAAATCTAAATAACATTTTTCAAAAAATTCGAGTTTTTCAAACGGAAAGAAAACTTTCTCTGTCACAGGATATTGAAAGCCTTTGTTCTTTTGCATATAACCCTCAAAGTCAAAGTGTAAACAACGGGAGTGTTTGTGTGTAACACTCGGGTTTTAGGCCAGGATTGGCACCCGACTTATCGAACTGATATTCCTGCGAGGGTATTATTCTCTGAAGGAATTACCATTCACGATCAATAGCTTTCTGAACCACCGTAGTCTCGCGTAGGTCCCCACTCAATGCCGTGAAAAGCTTCTTCTGAGAAATTGTAATGATTAAAGAGAAAATATTATAAAAATATCCAAAAGGGTGCTTTACTTACTAAACTGATAACCCCTAAAAATGTGATTTCATTCCGATTGAAAAGAAACTGATTTACATGTAGAGGTCCCACACTGGCGAATGAAATTGTTTTTTAGAGTAAAAATTGCGATCAATGAAAATGTTTCATCAATTTTTTTTTGTACTTCTTTGGAATTAACTTTTTTTTTTTTATTTAGTGACCATATATTTAAATTTTTTTACATTTTAAAATGATACATGTTAGGTTGTTAACCTAACCGGTCAGTAACTGAGTGGGCACCGCGTTTGGGTCCCACCCGGGCGTCGCGTGTGCGATTCCTCGGCTGGCTAAGTCCTCCATCACGACGCAAGCAACATTTTCGGCTTACTGTGGTGGTAGTAGGAGATTTTCGAACATTGTTGGGTTATTTGTAACCCGAGAATGTTTTTCTTTCTTTTAAAAAAATATATACAGGGTGTAAAAGGACGTACCCGAGGGATTTTAACCAGCGATTCCTGAGCATATTCGGAGTAAAAAGTGTGCATGTCATTTTGCTGTCCGATGACATTTTTTTTCTCTTAAAAATATTAAAAATATTTTTCCATCACACGTCGCCACTGACTAGTTAATAAAGAGGCGCATGTACATCCCAGCGGTCATTTGATAAGCATTGCGTCTCTTTCTAACAGCAAGTTTAATACACGAAACAGCCCGTTTATCGCTCACACCCGTCGCGACGCTATATATTCCATAGCGATGAGAACAGTAGCGGCATGCGGTTGAAACATATTTTTTTTTTTTTTTAATAGAAAAAAAAATGTCATCGAACAGTAAAATTACATGTACATCCAAATACGCTCAGGAATCGCTTGTTAAAATCCCTCGGGTACGTCCTGTTACACCCTGTATATATATGTAACAATTTCTAGACTTTTTGTTTTGAATAGGTTTATTCGCAATGCATATTATTTGTTATATAATTTATTTATTTGCTACCAGTTTTGACAAAAACGTTTCATTCACTTTCTCAAAAAAACTTTAAACTATAAGTTCAGAAATGATTAGATATTATTAGGCGAGGGTGGTGGGAGTGGTAATTAAAAATTAATTTAGTTAACAAAATAAGAGCACCCTGTAACTCACCTTTGTTGACCATATTTCCTTGTTATTTTGACTCCTCCCACCTCCCCCCACAAATCACCTTCCATTACACTCACCTAATAATATGTAATGATTTCTTTATTTGTATAATTTTTAAATTATTTTTAAGAATGCTAGTAATTACACTGATGTGTCCAAACCGGTAGCAAATAAATAAAATTAAGTAATAATTGTGAATAAATTCTTAAAAAAATATGTATTTCGTTAATTTCATCAGAATTAAGGTCAAATCAAGCTTACTACAGATCCAGGGGTACATCATGGCCTGATGGTTTTTTAGACTTATGAAAAGATAAATTGTACGAAAATTTGCTCCTCTAAAATTTTGACCACCATGTGTCCCAATCTCAATATTTAAATAAATAATACAATAATAATACAAACATATTATTATAATCATTTTAGGTGTATATTTTGGATGATTAAAAAGCTTACACGATTTCTGGTTTAGGCGGTATAAAGAATTTACGTGGTTTTGATTTTTCTTACAATTGTGTGCAACGCACCTCATGAAATAACAAAAGCACATTTCTTTCTCTAGAAAAGTAATTTTAATAAAAGCATCTCGTATAAAAACCTCAGTGAGATCAGTTGATTTCGCGCGAACCGTTTTCAATTAAAATATCACTCTCAAAAATAATTTGTTTGATTCGAAATTAAATTTATTATTACTTGTTAAAATGTACAGTAAACGAGCACTAGACGGGGAGTATAATTACCGTATACGAAAAACTAAATTATTTCTCAATGCTTGACTTTTGAAACAGTAGTTACAATGAATACGAACTTCTCGTAGATTGCAAAGTAAAATCAAAACTTTTTGAAGGCAGTTTTAGAACTTCGCCATCTAAATTATTTGAATAAATTTCACGTCTTAAACAACCATCTTGTCGTTCAACAAAAGTGGTGAATGGAAAGAGTTAAGGGGGCTATAAATATTTTAGCTTTCAAATTCGAGTTTTGTTACTCTTTACAGTTAATTATCAACCTACAAATTAAAATTTCTGTTCCTTATTTTTCTGGTGCCCTCTTATCTCAGGTTTGCTATCCTCAGAGCAATCGTCACATAACTAAGTGCAACTGAGCTCGTATCTGTGACGAAGTTTTGAAGCCATGCATTGTGACATTTTTCTATTCTAAGCGTTCATCAATCTTTATCTGAATTTAGATCTGGGTAATTATTATGTCTTTGATTCCTCGTGATTTTACCAAAATATTGGAATTATCCAAGTATGTCTAGTCAAATTGCGTCATTTTTAACCATCTGACGAAGAGCTTTTAAACTTGTCACCTTTTAATAGTAAACTTTAAATACTCAATAATTATTGAGGAAAACAATTTCCCTCAGGGCCTATGTTATCTTGAGGATGCTGTGTGGAGGGTGTTTTTAAGGAAGGGAAGGACAGAAAGTTCTGGGAAGGAAAAAGGTATGTACAGTGGGTAGGAATCTGGGAGTCGGTGTGTCCAAGAGTAAGTATGAATCCATCCCTCCAACTGCAGTGCAATTGGAGGCACGGATTGAAATATTCCGGCTAGAAAGGTCAAAAAGCCTCCCTCTCGAATCACCCAGCAGGTGAGCAGACGCATCCGCCGCCAAGACCTGGACAAACCTCACCCTATGAACCCGGGCACCTCGGCTAAGTCACCAAACGTAGCGAACCACTTGGGGTGACCTATGGCCGAGGTGTTCGTTATCCAATAATTGGTTCCCGGGGCGGCGGTACCCATACGCACCTCCCAAATTGGGTGACTTAGCAGGAATTTCCGGTTTAATGGGTTGGGGATTTGTCCAGATATTGGTGGCAGATGCGTCTGCCCACCAACTTCGTGGCGGGCCGGATCGGGGGGGGACCCGTTGGGGAGACGCTTTGAACTCTCTAGCCGGACTTTCTCGACCCATCGCCTTGCACCGCAGTGGGAAGGATAGATTCGTACGTCTGTCACCCAGAATCAGAATCTCCTCCCCATCATTTCTTTAAAAAGATTCTCCACACAGATCTTCAAAGATGAAATTGGTTTTTAGGAAAATTACAGAGCTAATGTAAAAACAAATCAACATTTCAAAAGCATATTTTTATGTCATGTACACTATGGAGGTTTTTGACTCACATAATGTTGTCATGTTCGAAAGCTTGTTTGTGTCATGTTTTCCAGGTTTCCAAGAATACTGAAGAATAGTGGAAATATAAAAATGTTCTATTCTGTTCAGAAGGTTTTTCGGGGAATTCTCACTACTTTACTCATAGATGTAGTTAAATTAAGACCGACCGTCTGATAGGGTTGAGAAAGCGATTTCATTGTACTCAGTACGGCTACCCTTTCCATCCCTTCAGCCGACTACAAGAAGCAGTATACCCCCGTCCTCATGTTCACAAATCAGATTTAAGTTTCCCCGCTTCCCTCCTGTTCCAGGGAACAATGCAAAGACCTTTCAGACAACTTGGCATCTCCATTTCAGTGAACTAATTCTTAACTAAGGAATTTGTCGTTAGCAATTGAGAGCTTGTCAGTGGAAAGGTTTCTCTGTGAACCCGGCATATGTTTATGAGATTTAATGTAAGGGACCCATAGGTTCGGGAAATTTAATGTCTTTAATTAAATATTGTTTTGCGACAACGGAGGTTGATATATCATTCCCATCTTAGTATCTTAATTGGAATACGTAATAATACGTATAAGAAAGAAACCCTTCGGTCAACTCACCCGGGTAGGTACGTACCCAGTCAGCCCCTTTACTGATAAGCTGGAGAAGTAATAGTGAAAGGCCTCCCACTGTAGAAGATTTCTAAATATTTATTTATTTATTAACAGACTAAGTCCAATCACAACACAATACATACTACACAATACATATTCCGAGGTTTATACAAGAAGAAATGACACAATTCTTACTAATATACTAATATTATAAATGAGAAACTGCGTGTGTTTTTTTTTACGCTTTCACGCATAAAACGATTTTAAAGATTCCTTCACCAATAGAAAGCTCAATTATATGCGAGCACTATAGGCTGTAATAATGGTAAACTCGGGCGTTATGAAATTATAAATATTAATATATTGTATTTATCATACGTTTTCTGTTCTTTCTCCAAAGAAAGGAGAATTATTGCTAAGCACAATAAATCGTTGCCGTGTAAACGATGTTGATATATTTGCGCGAAAATTTATAGGGAGAAACAATTTCTTTATTAAATGGCATAGCAAAGCATGCCGGGTACCAGCTAGTATAAGATAAAATTTAAAAAAATAAATAAAAATTACAACTACGACACAAATAGGTCAAGGTAATTCCAAGTCAAGACAAGCATCGGTGCATAGTCGGGAAATACGCCAAACATATGTACGCAGTTGATTTCTTTTTTTGAAGTAAAACTTTTTTCGCCGCGTTGTGATTTGAAATTCGGATGAAACGGAAATGACGTATTACAGTACCTACGAAACGTCAAACTGCGCTCATTGGCCGATTTGATTTTGACCTCACTCTCAAGACTCCTATTGGTTGAGATATGAAACGGAAATGAAGCATTACAATACCTAGGAAGCATCAAACTGCGCTCATTGGCTGCTTTGACTACGACCTCACTTTTCAAGGCTCCTATTGGTTGAAAAGGTGTGGGCAAAGGTTTCACTTCAACCACGTATGAACTGCACTCGATTATTTTTTTATTGTAAATTGAAAAAGCAAATATACACAATAATAATTTGTTACATATCATTCATTAACCGTTTTTATTTCCCAATTTGTAGAGAAATAATCTCGGATCTAACGGATATTTACTTCTACTATATATTTGGAAATAATAAAGTACTTGGAATAAAGTATTTAGAAATAATACTGCTTATAAATAGTGTGTATAGTTACAAAAATACAAATTAAGTGCTTTCAAAATACTTTAAAATATTGGACAAAAAGTAAAAAAACATAAATATAATAATAGCAACAGAATATTAGCAATTGATATTTGTTACGTGTGAACGGGTCACTTCTATGACTCGATCTTGAGTTCAACAGCTTGTGGAATGATGAGCCGTGTTTCCTCCCTCCTGCAACATGGGTCTTTTCAAGATCCATCTGCACTTCTTCCTCTCCTCAAAAAGACCCTCCACTCAGCCTTCCGCATGGAGTTAATAATAAAAAAAAAAAACAGTAACTATGTTTTTTGAATTCATCAATACAAAATACTTCGATGATTTGAGTAATAACTGATCAAAACCATGGTATGACATGACACAGGCATTGTCTACATCTAGATACATAATAAGTATGTGACCAGTCGGTGGCTGAGTTGGCATCGCGTTTGGGTTCCACCCGGGCGTCGCGTGTTCGATTCCTCGGCTGGCTAAGTCCTCCATCACAACACAATCAACATTTTCCGCTTACTGTGGTGGAACACCAATCTTAGTCCTAAGTCCCAGTTCTATGTTTTTTTTACATTATTCTATCCTCTAACCTCTAACCAATCTAAAAGTATTAATTATGCATTTTTTTTTAAATTATGATATTTCAAAAGGATTCAAAATTAATATCAGACCAACATCGTACGAGAAAAACTCGCTTCAAAGGAATAAAAAATATATATATGAAATTTATCATTTGAGCTTGTATAATACTAAGTCGAACTTGGCTCGTGGAAAGATAACATATTTATTTAATTCTATAAAAACCGTGTTTATTTTTTAACACCAAAGGAAAATTTGCACGAAGATACTGAGAATTTATTCAACCCGTCCAAGTAAATACAACACAGGCTATCAACATAAACATACGCATAAGGCAGTAGAACTCCACACAACAAAATACCTATCTAAAACTATACTAGAAAACATATTAGGTCGTCCAACTGGAAGTAAGCAATCTAAAGACACCAATATTTATATGCTGGATAATTTATATGATTTATAACTTAGTGAGTAAAACTCAAATTGTAATATTGAATCATTGAAGACAATAAGCGCTTTTTTATTACCATGATGACTGACCCACGTTTACGGTACCGTGGCGGCAAAAAAGGCAATAAACATATATTCCTTATCGCTATAACACTGCAGCTCTTTTTTACACATTAAATTATGGTGAAACAGACCTGCGTACATTGTCTATCTCATCTTTTGAAAGAACAGCAACATTATTGTGATAGGGAACGTATGTATATTGCCTTTTTTATGCCGTCGCGGTACCGTAATCGTGGATCGTCATGGTAATAATAAATGAATAATAATAATAATAATAAAAATAAAAATAAAACAGTCATATTATATACATGTAGGATTACTTACTAGAAAGATTTTTAACAGTTTTATCAACAGGATTTATCGGTCCAGTTGGGAGTTCTGCCGAGCCAAACCCTCTGATATGAAAATATCTGGAGTCGGTGAATTATTTTTCCATTTGGTCTCTGGTAGGTTGACATGTTGTTCTTGTATTGTTTTGTATTTATTTTACGTATATAATGCAATTGCATAGCGTGGATTGACTAGATGATCATTTGTGGAAAAGTGTGTGGAAGGGTTTAGTTTTTCCCGTGGGGAAGATTTAACCTGGACATAAAGTCGAAAAAATAATACTAAATGAAAATTTGAAACGGAAAAATCAATCGGTCGCTTCAAGGGTGCTCTTTTTCTGATTCGTTTCAGGGTCGCTAATATTTTCTTCAATGATTAAAGATTTATGTTCTTTCTTATTCTGTCGGCATCCTGAACACATTGCCATGCCATCTGACATTTAACTTTGAGTGTAGTATGGGTTTGACACCGATCGCTTCTCACTTCCTATTCAGTCGCACAATCATCCAGATAACATGTTGACAAGGTGTAACCATATATTAAATGATCTCCAACATACTATATATGCAATCTGTAATATGGATTTTCGAAGGTCTGTGTGTCGCATTTCCCCAAAATTCATTAATCTTCTCCTGCCCACTTGCTGATAACTACTGCATCATTTTATAATAATATGGCTCCCGGCCAAGCCCGTGTATTTGGTTCACTAGAGTGTGCCATGTCCTTGAAGTTTGCTTCCATACATAACTGCATCATAAGTATTTTAAACTTACATCTTAATGCATTTTTCAGTATCATTTCTCCATTATACAGACCTTTTCATCCACAATTTGTTTGAAAATAACAATATACACAACCACTTTAAATAAATTAATATTATTTACTGTTTTAGACTGCTTGTGCTCTTTTTAATTTAGAAATTAATCATTAAAAAACGTCGTTTCTACCATTTTCTTAAAGGCAAAGTTTCGAACAAAGCTATGGCTTTTCGGGTCTTTTAGGGTTTCTTCTCTTTTCGGGTCGGGATAAGAAAAAAATAGATTAAACAGATTACGAGATGGTTGCAATATGTATAATATACATAACTATTTACTATGTCTAGTACCCACGACCTGCGATACTGCGTGGCGGGCCGGATCGAGATAGACTGGTTTAGGAAGACCTTTTTACCTCTCCAGCCAGACTCTCTCGACTTATCCTCTTATACCGCAGTGCGAGGGATGGATTCATTCGTTCGTCTCTCCTGGACACGCTGACAGATTCTGACCTCCCTCATAACTGTTTTCCTTCCCAGAACTTCCTTTCCTTCTTTTCCCTAAAATACCTTCCACACAGTATCCCAAAGCTGAGACAGACCACGAGGGAAATTTTTTACCTCAGTGTGGACCTAATGTAAAAAAAACATGAATACCTTTGTACAGAAAAAACTACGTAAATACGTACGCTATCCTTACACTAAATATATGTATTTTGTTATAGATACGGGCGGTGGGCGGGGAGGGGAGGGACGGGGATCGGCATCGCGCTGCGAGCTGAGCTTCTCGGCGGAGCGGAACGGGCGGTCGGGCAGTTTCGACACTCGCGCACTTCCCTTCCACACCGAGTGCCGCATCACCTTCACTGGCCGTCACACAGACGTCGTGCACATCTCGCTCTTTAACTATAAACTCAGGTAAAAAAAAATTTTTCTTTAAGGCGAATCACTATTTTCGATTAACCTCCACTTAGTATGTCACTTTACGTTAATGCGTATCTTTAAAATAAAATAAAAAATCGTTAAAACCATCAAAAATAAAATCATTAAAAATATCAAATACCAAGCTTTAGCAGAATCTTTTCGTCGTCCTACACGAAAAGCGACAATTTCGCTGAAACAAAAAAATATATCCAATCACTTTTAGTGGCTTATTTTAAGATGGGTAACGGCTCGGTCATATAGACCGATTACAACGCCGTGTCTTCGTCGTGTCAATCGCCACTTTTTTAATTGCGCGAGTGTTTAAGGAGGCGCTATTCGGTTGAAAAAGAAGAAGATGGAGAGATGTGTAATTACGAATGTTGGACAGAGCGCGCTAATATTTTAAGTGATGAAATCGCAGCGATAATGGCGAAAAAGCTTAATAAAACATAACTCGTTTAAAATAGAGCAAAAATCTGGTGGAACGTATCTTAAGTATCATTTAAAGAAACACTGTGAATTTTTTCACAAATATAACTTGTAAAATAATAGAAATAGACTTGTTTTAAATAATTTTCGGAGCATACTTTGCGATTTTATTCTATCGAGGGAATTTCATATAATTAGCGTTTCGGCGTGGAACAAATCAAAATATTATCTTCAAAAATAACATATATTTTTTTTAAGAGCTTAAAAACTTCAAAAGTTTAAGTGAGATATGTAAGAAATCGGTCGAAATTCGAATAGTGGACCTTTAAGGCAAATCACTTTTTTCGATTAACCTCCACTTAATACGTTACTTCATGTTAAAACGCATACCTTTAAAATAAGAAAAAAAATCGTTAAAAAATCACCCCAATCGAAAACCAGAAGTTGACCAGAATCTTTTCGTCTTCCTGTAGGAAAAGCAACTTGACAATTCTCGGCAATTTCGCTGAAACAAAAATATATATCCAATCATTTTTAGTGGCTTATTTTAAGATTGTAAAGGCACGGTTACACAGACCGATTACAACGCCGCTCCGTGTCTTTGTCGTGTCACTCGCCACCTTTTTAATTGCGCGAGTGTTTAAAACGGTCGCAACTGGGACTTGAACCCGGGAACTCTTGTCTTACCGGGACAAATCTGCTTAACCAACTAGGCCGTTGGAACCTACAATATTTCAGTAATTTCTGTCCATCTCAATTTCAAATTCAGAATTAGCAATATTATCCTTAATTAATTTTCCCCATAATTTTGACAGCGATCTTTTTGAATGATTACAAACTTCGAGTAGGTAGGGTTTCGGATAAACACACTCGATTTTATTTTATTTATTATTATGTACTAGCGAGTTCCCGAGATGCGTTTCAATGCCACTAATAAAGAAATTATTTCTCCCTGCGTGTTTTTTCCCATTCGTCACGTTCCCCTTCCCCCCGCGTTCCCTCTTAGATGTCGCCTTCCCCTCACGCGTTCCCCCTCCACCTTCCCCACCTTCCGTGTCCCCTCTCCCGTGATCCCCTCCCCTCTTGCGCATTCAATATATTCAGTCCCGGTACATTCAGATTTTCAAACAGCTTGCGTGCCAATTGCAATTTTTTTTTTAAATTTTCGATTACAAACATTTTATTGTATATTATAAGAACAATCAATTAAATTTGGTACCTATTTAAAATAAATATTTTTTTTATTAGATTCAAAGTATTCGATTTTGGTTAGTACCATAGGTTAGAGTACTTTAAATAAATTCATTAATTTAAAGAATTTGGAAAATGGAATTTTGATTTAACAAAAATGACATTTTTGCCACTTTTTAAGAGTTTTTGTAATGATTGAAAAAACTTTTGAGATGTATTTTCACGTGGTTGTAATAATCCAGAAACCTTCGCGAGGATAGATAGAAGGTATTTTGAAAGTTTCAAACATATCCTATGCTTAATATAGCAATACATAGACAATTCTTAACTCATAGACCCTCAAGCAAGCATATTTTGATTTTTGTGTATATAGATTTCATGAAAAAAAAAATTTCAATTTTTTTATATTATTTCACCCGCCATGCTAGGAATATCCCTGTGTTATGGCAGGTGAAGTTAACATGTTGAAATTATACATTATATGCTTGACAATAATAGAAATTCAATTATACAATTCAGATTAGGTTATAAATATTTGACATAGTATTTAAATTTGGAAAACTAGATAGGGATTGTGGTAATTATATGATGATAGATTAAGTGGATAGAGTGTAAATGTATGGGTATTATGATTGAAATGTATTGCAGATGTAAGGATCCATAGCGTTATTTTATGTTTTTGAAGGTAAGGAGTCAGGATTCGGTATTCAATTTGTCAGGGAGAAGAATGAAGATTTTAAGAACTAGGAAGATAAATTATTGTCGTTGTGTTGTCGTAGTATGTAGTTTGCATCAATTCAATAAAACAAGTTCAGGGGCAAAACCATTGTCTATTATTTTCTTGTACCATTTTTTATAATTCAAAGAGTTCTTCCTTATTCTACGCTCTCAACGAACTTTTTTGTAGCACGAAATGATTTTGACGTATTTATTAATTATTTTCGTTACCGACTATATTATATTTGATAATTTATTATTGTGTATAACATTGTAAGTGCGGTAGCACGGGTAAAGACCTACATTATCAAATAATGTTTTCTAATATGTAAATTTATTATATCAAAATAATAAATAATTAAAATAGCAGCGTTGTAATCGCTCTGTGTGGCCGAGGCTTAAGGATTGAAAAAGCGCTAGTAATCTGAGTAAAAAGCTTCAAAAAATCTACGTTGCCGACTAAGAAGATTCGGTTACAAAGTCAAAAAGAATTTAGGCATTTTTTCAACCTTTCTTTTTGATCAATGTAAAAAGGCACTGCCATTTTTTTAATGTTTTTATTCACGAATACAATATCTCTGAAATATTGATTCCACGAATGAATTAATACTACCCTAAGTAGATGATGGAATTATACCATGTTAACACTACCTTGTCAGTAATTTTGATGGTTCAACGTACCTATACTGAATTTGCGGGTTTGGAGTAATACCCACATGCGGGTAAAATATCACTAAAATGCACCATATAAATGTGATGTTATTATTTCTTTTACTTCCCATAAATTCTCCATAACAACAGATATACCGAGAAGAGCGTAAAACCATTTATTAAAAAAACACTAAATTTTTCCGTCGTCACTAAATTTTTAAAGTCGTATCAGAGTAACCGGATACAACAGAACAGTGAGGTTAGCTCGGTTTATGTTAGGATGGGGTAGGTTAGGTTCGGTTAGGGATAGGACAGGTTAGGTTAGGATAGATAAGGTTCGATTAGGGTTAGGACAGGTAAGATTAGGTTTATTGTTTGTTTTTTTCTACACTTTTCTTAAGCGTTCTGTTTTGGGAATCAGTAGAAAAATATTTAACTCCCAATTTTTTATTTATTTTTATACATACAGTTTATAATAATAAAGTTCAGGTAATAAAAGAATGTTCATAATATAAAACACTCTGCAACTATTGGCAACTGTATGCAAACGATTAAAACTTAATTAATTTGGTTTTGTGAACACCTCACTAGGAGAATCTATGCTGAGGCGTTCGCATATTTTTAATAGGTGTTATTCTGCCTTCATAAGTAGAAACACGGTATCCTCTTTGAGGCTCTCATGGAGGACACTGTAGTTCCATGGAGACAGTAATGTACAAATATAAGGTTAGTAGTTCTGTTGAGAAAAACATCACAATATTATACCTTCTCTCAACATAGGCGTTTCTAGTGAGACAGGCACAGTACATCACCATTGTATTTTAATTAATAAAGATGAATATCTAAATAAAAATAAATAAATATAAATATGTACATTTATTGATGAAATGCAGGGAAAAGACCGGTCAGTGGTTGAGTGGTCCCACCCGGGCGTCCCGTGTTCGATTCCTCGGCTGGCTAGGTCCTCCATCACAACACAAGCAACATTTTCGACTTTCCGTGGTGTTCAAACATTGTTGAATTATTCATAACCCGGGAATGTTTGACTTTAAAAAAAAAAAAAGTAGAAATACATTGTACACAAAGTACAGCGTGGTAATATAATGTATGAAATTGTATGAAAGTGTGCGTCCCGCTAAACCTTAGAAACGAATCCCGGTACGATCAAGATAGTTATATGATGTGGTAGCCCTCTATTCCTCTTCCATGAAGAAGGTTCCCGTTTTCACCTGAAGGATGTGCTTTTGAAGATATAAGGGCTGGAAGTTTCGCCCTCTAGAAATTTCTAGAACAGTCCAGAACATTCTAGAGTGTTTGAGAGCATTCCACAACATTACAGAACATCCCGAAACATTCTAGAATGTTTTCGAACATTCCGAAACATCTCAGATTGTTGTGGAACATTCCAGAACACTATCGAATGTTCTGGAACATTGTGGACCATTTTTGTATGAATGGGGCTACCGAATGATAGGGGTATATAAAGCAAGATCCTTCGTGGATTCAAACTCAACTCTCTGAGCAAAGCCGGGTACCCCAGCTAGTATTATATAATATTATGTTGTATGTACAGTGAAGTAAAAAGAAAAAAATATATATTTTATTAGGTGAACATGATGAGCAGTTAAGTCGAAAAGAGAATTGCCAAAATAAGCCAAATAAAAACAAAAATAAATGATAATAATGGCAGTATTTTAAAACATTATCAAATAATTATGCATTTTTCTACTTTTATGTAGATATAATTGTATAACTTAAATACAAATTAAATTATTATGTTTGGTTTGGTGATTGGGTATTGGAAAAATGGTGTACCTTTAATTTTTGTCTTATCTGTGATCTGTTCTTTTAGTTGATAAATTATCTGCAGGTTGTTTTAAAATAGGTGACAAACAGTTACTACTAATTAGTGCTTATGAAAGAGACCAACATTCGTTTAACCCTTTGAATGGCAGGAGACCATATTTGTCCCAGCTCACCATATATGTCCCAGTAATTCCATTACTATCACAGTGAAAATTATGTTCTAAACAGTGTTAAAAAGGCAAAACCATTTTTTAATTTTGGAATACGTTCAGAAATATTCCATATATTTGCATTTTATTGTAAAGCGGAAATATTCTGACCATCTGAAGGGTTACATTTTATTTTTGTTTTTACAAGTGTACCAATTGATCTGATCTAGCTTGCCTCAAATAATCCATCTTGTTTTTCTAGCACGGATATAAATCACTCTACGATAATTCCATTATAACCGTCAATGAATCGAAGATATCATTTTCTAGGCATTTATGTGTTCCGCCTTCACAAAGAGGATAGAGGCATTAATCAACTGCTTTTTAGGATATCTTCACCACATTTGCAAATCAATACTGACCGGCCGAGGTCCGTATGGGTCAGATTTAATTAATTATAAGGAAGGAATTATTTCTTGTGTTTAACGACCTTTGCTGGTTTAATCTCTAATTTGTTGAAATATTGTTGTTCAAATAATTATTACCGTAATTTTAATTTTGTAATCGTACAAAAATAAGCTGTATATAAATGATTAATTTTATTTAGTCTTGTTCCAGTGAAAAAATAGGAAACTTTTTTTCTCTGAATATTTTAAAATCATAATAGGTACAGTTTGTCAAATAAGAGTAGAAAACATAGGAGGGCACTTTTGTTCAAATGGCAATACTAAAAATATGACTCATGGTGGTAAAGCTGTGTAACCTACATTTTAAAAAAAAAATTAAAGAGGCAAAAAAGTGAAAAAAAAAATTTTTCATTGCAATATAGATACCAACTGATCTCAAAATTAGAATTGCATATCGGCATATTGGTGACCGGACAAATCGGAATGAAACCAACTCAGAACCATCTCAGATAAGTCATTTAGAGTGATAAAAAATATATATAAAAAAATTGGTTTAATAGGTTATGTTACGGTTATCGACTAATTTAAAATTATTTTTTTCATAGCTTTTAATGACTTTTCAGGGAGGTGTTGAGTTTACTTTATTCTCAGTTGGCGTGGAACCAGATATATTATACCTTTGCAATTTTGTGTTAACACAATGAAGAATAACGATATTGTAATAAAATATAAAACACAGTTTAGAAATTGCTCACATTTATTTAATACTAGTTTAAGTACCTGGCGTTTCCCGGGCTTTAGATCATGTCTCTAATTATAAATCTGAATATGTTTAACTCATTCAGATCTAAAAGTAGTGTAAGTAACTAAACTCACCATTAGTGATATTTCCTTTCTGTTTGCTGTTAAATTCAAATTTATGTTAAATTAAATTAAAGCAAATCACTTCGTAAAACAACATTTAATCATATTGATGTCATTTATTAGGTACCTTAACAAGAGCACTTCTTCGATTTTATTTTTTTTCTTTTAGAACAAAAAAATGTTTTTTTTAAAATGTGATTTAGTGTTCTATATTTTCAGTGTCATTGCACTTCAAAAGAATATTTGACAGTTACATTGGTGTTCCCAATCTACAAATTTTGTAGTTCTATTTTTTTTTAATTTTCTACTCTTAATTGACAGACTTATGGTCAACATAAAATAATAGTCATTTTATTGCCATCCCTCGTGGATTCAAATATAATAACATTGGTAAAAATAGAACATCCGACACTCAATAAACCCGAAGCTCTGAGCTTTTGGCTGAAACCAACGAAGGGGGTAATTTGACATTTGGTTGCTTAGCATATCGCTTTGCATATTTCATGTTTATCACCTTTGATCTGCTACAACAGCACCTGAGTGGCACTGTCATATTTATGACCTCGTTGCGCTGGCAATATCTGTAATGTGACTCTCTTAATTATTCGAGAGCTCTGTTTAACCGACACACATCTGATATAACCTGCATCAAGTGGACGGGTGAAGTCGGGATCGCTCCGGGAAGATTTGGCACCACCAAGTTACAAATGCCGAAGTCAGTAACGGAATAACAATATTAAGATTATGCATGCATTAAGGCGCTGTATCCTCACTCAAAAAGAAGAATATGGAGAGATACGTAATTACGAATGTTGGAAAGAACGCGTTAATATTTAAAACGAAGGTAAAATTGAAGCGAAAATTATGAAAATGTTTAATAAAACACGACTCGTTTAGAATAGAGCAAAAATCTCATGGGGTTGTCTAACACAACATTCAAAGAAACACTGTGAATTTTTTCATTCATATAACTTGTTAAATAATAGAGACAGACGTGAAAATAAAAATTTTCGGAGCATACTTTTCAATTTTTTACTATCGAGGGAATTTCATATATTTTGCGTTTCGGCGTGGGGAATGTATGGATATTATCTTATATTTTAACATAATAACTTGTATATATTTTAACATAATAACTTAATTATAATATAATAACATATATTTTTTTAAGAATTAAAAACTTCAAATGTTTTAGGGAGATATGTAAGAAATCGGTAGACATTCGGGTAGCGGCGGCTTAAAGTAGTCCCAGAGAGAGGTTGCACGTGCATCATCATTCTAATATCTTGTCTTTTTGGTTTTCATACAAGACCTTTTGAGAAGTATTTTCGTCGGTGACATACGTCTCGCTAGTACTATTATATCCACCTACACTTGAATAAAAATGACACAATGATCAATTTGTTAGTAATACATCAAAAAATGTTTAATATATATTTTTTTTAATTTTATGCCCAATTCAAAATTGTCATTTCAAATGTTTATTTTCGTCATTTTGCATGGATGGCTCTGGTGACAGAGAGAGTAACTAATAAAGTGAATTGCTAGTTCTTCAGTTAAAAAAGGCAAACGAGGTTATCACATGGTTAAAGAGACTTTTACGTTACTTGAGAACGGACATGGCCGTCCAATAAACTTGTCGCCATTATAGGAAGTATTTCAGTCTAATAAAAAGGCGCCGTGTGTGTTGTGAATAAGATTTATTACAACAAAACCAATACGAAAATTAAGTAGGTATTATTGTTATTCTGTACAATGTTCCACCACAAAGGTGCTGATTTTCAGAGAATAAACAAAATTGAAACATTTTGCTTTGTGTACCTTGAGGAAATAACTTTGTTCCTGTTTTGTGTCAAGCTGTTTCTGTTTCATAAAAATAATGATAGATTTGTTTCCTTAAAATAAACGTTGCCGTTTGCAATTTGGTCGTAAAGTCATTTTTCTAAGGTTGTTTGAAATATATTTTTTATTAAATATTGATAATATGAGCACGCTCTCCCATTTACGTATACTTCGCTTATAACGTAAACCCATAGACGCATGAAAGTTACTTTTGCTCCAAATCAAATATCCTATCAATTTGCGGGACAATATTACATTAGGAGCAGTGACGTGAGAAGACCCACGGAACATCGTGGGCGATACACACACACGCACACACAATATCACACAGACCAGAGCTTCTAAAACTTTTTAGCACACTGTCACTTTTTAAAAGATTTGTAACGCCTCCCCACCCACTTCCGAAAAACTTATTACGCTAGCACTGCATCAGTTATTTTTTTTATTTAGCTCGACCTAGGAGGCCCTGAGGAAAATAATTTTCCCCGTGGCCTGTGTCATCTTCGGGGGAGCTGTTGGAAGGGTCTTTTTGCGAAAAGGTCTTGAAGAGACCCATGTTGTAGGAGAAAGGAAATACAGAGGCGTCAAATCGTTCCACAGCCAAGCCCTTGAACTCAAAAACCTCATGGGACAAATGTCGGTGTTTTTCCCGTCTGTGCACTGGTGCCAAAGGAATCAAGGCTGCTAGTTCCTCGGAGCATCTTTTTTTTTTTTTTTTTTGTTTTAGGCAATTCACCCTGGAGAGAGTGCTTTGTGCCGGTAATATTTAAAATGGATAAGAAATTTCGGTTAATCTAATGGGAAAATAATAAAACAAATTAAATATTGGACTCATTTAGATCACTAAAACAAATTAAATATTGAATTCATTCAGGTTAATAAACTTACATAAAGCTGTATGAACACGAGAATTGTTAAGAGATAAAAGGTATGAAATATTAAGGGGGGACTGGTGTGTGATTTTAATAAGCCGGCGGTATATGTTCTTGAAAGATGAATGGTTTTTACAGTTAAAGAAAACGTGGTCGAGGGTTTCCTCTTCCACACCACACTGGCAGAACGGATCATCTAAAACTCTAATTCTAGACAAGTGAGATGCAATTGAACAGTGGCCAATTCTCATTCTCGAGATACATGAAATGAATCGTTTTGAAAGTTTTTTACCGGGAAACCATGGCTTAGCAGGGATATGGTTTTGAATTCCCGCATAGAAAGATCCAGTTCTTATTTTGGAGACTGCCCAATTTTCTTCCCAGGCACGAGTCATATTGGATTTAAGAATCGGAAAGACATCGGATATAGGAATTCTAAAATTTAGTGGAATAGTTCCGGAATCTGAACCAGATTTGGCGAGAAAATCGGCCATCTCATTACCCTCGATACCCAAATGGGCAGGGACCCAGGCCAATATCGTCTCAAACCCAGATTCACTAAGAGAATTGAGAAGATTTTTTATTTTACATATAATATTGTCTTCCGGATAACGTAAAATATTTGACCTAATTTTAGTTAGAGCACTTAGCGAATCAGTACATAGTAAGGCTCGATGAATGTTGAGAACCTGAATTTGATTTAGCGCTTGTTCAATTGCAAAACATTCGGCTGTAAATATGGAAGCTTCTTTCGGTAATTTATAAGTGAGATTGATGTTGAATTCTGGACTATATATAGATGCTCCACATCTTTTATTTTCAAATTTGGAACCATCCGTGAAAAGGATGGAAAATCCAGGGAATTTCGAAGCCACTATGCTTTTAAAGCAATCATCCACATTTTGAAATTTATTTGGGGAAGATACAATATTCTTCCGAAAGACTGATGTTATTGTGTTCGGCATAAAAGTGATTGCCTTAAATGGAATATTGTATATAGGAAGATTGGGAACTTCTTGAAGATATTGGAGGGAAGATGATAGAGAATTATAGAGATGAAAACTTTTAATTAAGAGAGGAAAACATTGTTTTTCTCTCAATCTTTTGTTAGAATTCAAATTAACACTTAACCTATTAAGACTTTGTTTAATAGGATGATGTGATAACGATAAAGCCTTGAAAATATATTTATTGGCAAGGAATTGCCTTCTGAAATATAATGGAGGCTCCACACATTCCACCTGAAGCGCATTAATTGGAGAAGACTTCATAGCTCCAATAATCATTCTGAGGGCTTTTGATTGAATTCTTTCCATTTTCTTATCTAGATATTTAGGGAGTGGGTCAAAAAGAAATGAGCCATAATCCAAGTGGCTCCGAACTAGGGAATTATACATTAATTTAAGAGTGGTAGGATGAGATCCCCACCATACTCTGGAAACTGCTCGCATCATATTAAGTCCCTTTTCACACTTTGTAGAAATTATCTGAATGTGTGGAAGCCAGGAAAGTTTATGGTTCAAAAGAAGACCAAGGAATTTGATTTGAGTAGCGGTTTGTAGAGGCACATTATCAAAAGAAATTGAGAATTGGGGAATTTTTCTTTTGCGCGTGAAAGCCACGACCCTTGTTTTAGATGCCGCCAGATTCATCCCATTTAATGACAACCAGCTTTTAATATATTGTAAAGCCAAATTCATTTCCTTAGCTGCAAGAATAATATTTTTATATAACAAATATATAAGGATATCATCCGCAAAGTAAAGACGCTTGATAGAAAAAGGAATTACTGAGTCTAGGTTGCTTATATAAATATTAAACAACAGAGGACTAATAACAGAACCCTGGGGCAAACCTCTCCATAGTTTGCGCCTTAAGCATTTAGAGGAAGACTCAATAATAATGGGCCTATCTGAGAGCAAATTAATAATAAATTGGACTAATTTCGGGGGGATTTGTTTTTTAATTAGCTTTTCTTTCAAAACATTCAGTAAAACATCATCGTAAGCTGATGAAAGGTCAAGGAATGTGGCCAATGTATAAGAATTTAGGGATTGGGAAACTCGGATATCAGTTGTGAACAAACTTAAATTATCCATTGTAGATTTCTTTTTCCGAAAACCATACTGATTTGGTGAGATAATATCTTGACTTTCAACAAACCACTCTAATCTGTTCTTCATCAACCGCTCCGCTACTTTCATCAAACATGATGAAAGAGCAATAGGCCGATAAGACGAAATTTCAGATGGATTTTTTCCAGGTTTTAAAATGGGAATGATTTTTTGAGTTTTCCAATCATCCGGAATTAGTCCTGTTTCAAACATATTATTAATAAGAGATAAGAAATATTCAACCGCCATATCAGAAAATGATTTAATGAAACTATTAAGTATTCCATCGGGACCCGGAGCAGAGTCAGAAAGGGTTCTTATTACTAGTTTCATCTCATCAATGGAGAAAGGAGCATCTAGCCAGTTAGAGTGAGATGGATATGGCTTAATAGAAGGCATTTCTTCACATCCGGCCACTGATGGGGGGGCTATTTTATCCGCAAATCCTATAAGAATTTCTTCTGATATATGCTTGGTTCTCGGCGGAGAATACGATGATCCGAATTTTTTTAAGCTAGACCAAACTGAAGATTGGGGAGTTTCCGGAGACAGGTTCTCACAGAACTTCCGCCATCCAGCGCGTTTTTTATTTTTCAAAATTCGTTTGGTTTCTGCCTGGGCTTTTTTAACTGATAAAAAATTTTCTAGTGACATACACTTACGAAAAGAGGAAATTGCTTTTTTACGAGAGTTGACGGAGCGAGTGCATTCCTCGTCCCACCACGGAGTAGAGTGTTTTATTTTAATGTTCGCATTGCGTTTCGGGATGGATTTTTCTGCTGCATTTATAACCATAGAGGGAAACGTCTCACATTGCAATCTGATGTCTCCCGGGGACGATTTTTTTTTTAAATTAATAAGGTTATCTAGTTCAGAAGAGAAAGTGCTCCAATTCGCATCATTTATTCTAAATTTGAGATTATTTTTAACTGGTGGAGGATAAGTGTTAGATTGATGTTGGAATCGGATTATAATTGGAAAATGATCACTAGAGAGGGGATCGTTTAGGATGTCCCAAGAGCATTTAGATGCTAACGAATATGAACAAAGAGATAAATCAACAGCACTTTTCCGTTGATGAGGGGGGGTGAATCTGGTTGGAGATCCGTCATTTAAAAAACATAGGTTATGGGTATCAATAAAATCTAAAAGATTGCGGCCAGAACGATTTGTTATTTTGCTACCCCAAGAAGGGGAATGTGCATTAAAATCTCCAAGGATCATAAAAGGGGAACAAATCTGGGTTAAGATTGGTGCCCATTCATTTTCAATAAAAGTGGTAGAGGGAGGAATATATATTGATAATATTGTGATATCAGATAAGACAGCTGCTATTATCTGGATATCGTCGGAGGGAGTATGTATATTAATTTGTTTAAACGGGATAGAATTATGGATTATCAGAGCCGTGCCGCCTTTACCATCCGGTCTGTCGTGTCTGAGACAATAATAACCCGGAATTCTTAAGTGAAAGGAGGGTTTTAACCACGTTTCAGAAATGGCGGCCACTGAAACGTCGTGTTCGTCGAGTAACTGAAATAGGTCAGATTTGTTAGCGAAGAGGCTTCTACTGTTCCACTGAAGAATTTTGTTCAGTTTCGAAGTCATTGGGGAGGCAAGATAATAAAGATTTAATGTAATCGGCAGCGTTGGACGGTACAGTATTGTTGTTTGTAAGGATAGAAATTAAAAGGGTAATTAAAGTTTGTATAAAAGAATTATTATTCAATATTTCGGGGAGAGCAGGAGGGGATGTATTACTATTAATGGCACACCCATTGGGGGTCCGAGATTTGGCATTCCCATTCGGGCTGGTCAAAATATTATTCAATTGTTTTTTATCAAGGTAAGGAGTATATTTTGGGTTGGGTTTGACTGGCTTGAGAATGGTTTCTCTGTGAGAAGATGACGTTGAATTTAAAAAGGTGGTTGATTGGAAAGGAGCTGAGGACGATGTCATCTCTGCGAATGATTTTTTCGCAGGAGAGAATAACTTTGAGGCCTGGAAGTACGAAATGTTGTCGGTAGCCATTTTATGTTTTATGTTCCTCTGTCTTGTCAATTCCGGACAGGCTAGACTGACCGCGGTATGTGCACCCGAACAGTTAATGCAAATGGGATTATTGGAAGATTTTGGACA
This sequence comes from Glyphotaelius pellucidus, assembly GCA_936435175.1. Classification (NCBI taxonomy): domain Eukaryota; kingdom Metazoa; phylum Arthropoda; class Insecta; order Trichoptera; family Limnephilidae; genus Glyphotaelius; species Glyphotaelius pellucidus. The sequence goes on from OW386539.1 coordinate 34,658,842, forward strand.
TTGATCAAATGGGTGACCTTCTCCGCAAAAGTAACAACGTGGAGGGGAGCGGCATACGGATTTTGTATGTCCAAACCGGCAGCAATTGAAGCATTGAACAGTTGGAAATTTAATAACTTCGACGGGAAGCGAGGTATAATAAATAAACACACGAGACGGAAGGGATTGTCCCTCAAATGTAACAACAACAGATTGGGAAGGTTTCCAGATCGTGTTCCCATCAGTAGAATCCTTGTAGTTCAGTCGACGTGCTTTTATTACTTTCGGGGTTCCTTGGGAATTATTCAAAGCATCAACAATTTCAGCCTCTGGGATCTCCGTGGGTATTCCTCGAACAAGACCCATTCTCGTAAGGTTAAATGACGGGATGAACGATTTATATTTATGGTTTGAGAGCGAGTCAATTTTTTTTACAAATCCATTTGCGGAAGCGGCAGTATTAAACTCGATAGATAATTTATATCGCCCTTCCGGTTTAATTGAACCGTTAACAATACCAAGGTTATTATTTTTTGAGTCAAATAAGAATTTTCCAAAATCTAAAGGATGAATAAGTTTTCCTTGTTCAGTTCTCTGAACAATTACGATAAAAGGACCGGAAGCGGAAGCAGGATAAAGTAAGTGAGTACTTTTTGTATTATCGCTAGCTAAAGTACTTGTCTGGGTGTTACTATTGGGGTTAAGGTCGTTAGAGGTCGAGGTTTGTTGAATCGGCGGTATAGTTTTAATTTTCGATGGGATGTAAAGGCTATGCGATGGTCGTCGTTTACGAGATGGAAGCGTAATAGAAGCCTGGCTAGTGGTAGATTCCGAATCAGAAAAATCTAATATCGATCCTGGGTCGGGAGGTCTATCTTCGTCTTCCTCCATTGTATAAAAAAAAACTTAACTTTTAAAAATTAAACTGAAAAAATAATACGCAGTCTATTTCATTGACTGTACAAACAAAAACGGATTAGCCGTAAGTAGGAATGCAAACAAATAAGTATACGATAAACAGAATTAAATAAAATGTAACAATAATCTCTTATCTGTATGAGGCACGGGAACGGGCGAACGGCACTAAGCAATAGGTAAGGTACACACAACCACTGTTGACCGCGGCTCGAATCGGACTGTCGGAGCATCTTCCATACCTGTAGAACAAGAACAGCATTCCTACCCGACGCCTGTGCTCTAAAATTGCAATTTACGTTAGTTAAGATAGGAGAATCTATCAAACGGACCGCCCATTTTTGCACCGAGTCGAGGTTTTGTTCAGGTATTCTAGGCTGCCAAATTCAACCGTGGGGCGCATTTACGATTTGTACACGGTTAGCAGGGTTGGAAACAATTTTCAAAAATATATATATTCATACAAATGTATACTGATTTTATTATTTCTACACAAACCGAAAACGTACCCAACAAAAAAAAACAATTCAAGGGAGTTTTCAAAGATATTATAATTACCTTTAAACTATTTTGAAAACGTAAAACATCGATACTTCCTCTATTGATAGCTGCAAAAAATCGACCCGCAAAGCCGTTGAAAATTCATTTAAAATCATTTCGAGAAGTTAGATTAATCAAATAAAGTGTTAATCAAATAAGTGTCAAGAAAGATATTGGCGCAAGCGATTCTAACCGTGTCCTCCTTGCAGTTTCTTTATACGTAAAGGTATAAATCGCATTTTTAAAGAGGCAAGCAAACCACAGATGAAGTTAAAGAATGATGATAATATTTACCTGTGTGTCTGCTCACTGCAGACACCGCCACTTTACTGCCCTTCAATGTTCTCCCAGGCCGACACCGCCCGCTTAGGACCCCCTACCGCCCCCTCCCATCATGTCGCCAACTTTGGGATTCACTGAAATAACCCTGCACGTTTGATGCCTTCAAACATAATATTGTCATTTTTATTTGCGAACATTTTTCCAAATAAAATAATGTTTCCAAGATTCCATAAACAAAGCCAAATTGACCAATTTGACGTAAAATATTTTAGATTCAATCACGTGAGTTGATGATAATAATATAACTTATATTTAGGTTTCACCGAGAAAATATCTATCAGAATGAACAAATTTTTATTTGTTGAGTACAATTGCGTTTTTCCAACAATTCTAACTGACAATTTAGGACAGTGACAAAACAAAATGATGTGATATAACGTTTTTAAAAGTAGTGTAAAAAATAAGGCTCTAATACTAAGTAAACGTTAAACCTGTTTAACCCAGTTTTTTCATTTTTTTTTACTTTGTATCACTTTTCAAGTGTTTAATTTTTTCCTATCCTGAGTTGTTCGGTTACCCACTTTATACTACAAGACTTACACATGAACTGTTTGTTTGTTTTCAAATATGAAAAATGTTTAGAACATACATGAACACTTAGTTTAAGAGGAATATAAACGCTAGAAATATTTCGATTCTCATGCCTACAAAATTTAAAATAGATAATCGATAATAAATACGAGACAAATAAGCGAAAAAGTGGTTTCACCTCTACCGCTAGTAAATTGCACACTCTGTATCATTTATTTTTTTCTCAAATCGCATTGTCTCTTTTATGAAAAATGGTCATTTTTCTTTTTTCAGAGCCCCGTCGTGTCGCTCCGTGATCGAGGTGATAGACGGTGAGTGGACGGACCGCGGTAACAACGCGCTGGAGAAGCCGCTCCTGCTGAAGCTGTGCAGTCCCGCGTCGAGGTTCGCGCGGGACGGTGCGGGGCGCTTTGTGGAGCCCGGCACACACGTGTCCAAGGGGCGCTCGCTCACCCTGCTGCTCAGGCGGCCGGCACCGCTGCACCAGGCCGCGCAAGCCGACTCGGAGTACCTGGATGGGGCGTTCATGTTTCATGATGGTAATTATTAATATTTATTTAAACGCTTCCATTTCTCAAATCCCTGTCCACATCCCATGTCCCAAGACCCTTGTACCTTGTCTCATGTCCCACGTCCCATGTCCCTTGTTCCCTTGTACCACGTCCCATATCCCATTTCACGTTTCTCTTTTCCCGTGTCCCACGTCCCGTGTCCCACGTCCCGTGTCCCATGTCCCATGTCCCTTTCCCATGTCTAATGTCCTAAATCCCATATCCCCTGGTCCATGTCCCACGTCCCATGTCCCTTTTCCCACGTCCCGTATCCCACGCCCCTTATCCCATTTCCCACGTCCCTCGTCCCGTGTCCATGTCCAATGTCCCATATACCATGTCACAAACATCAGTCATATGCAAAAAACTTGAGCTAAGCGAAGTATTATATTTTAATGAAAAACAAATACCTTTGTATAACACCACTATTTTATTAACTATATCAACATGTTTCGAAAACTATGTTTTCTTCGTCAGGATAATAAGTCAATAATAAATAACAAAAGACAAACAAGTATAGACTATATTATACTTTATACTTTTTTATATTGGGAAGACTTCTAGAAATTTTAACATTAGAGTTAAGGAACATCTAAGATGTTTAAATAATAATAATTATTCAGAATTTGCAAACCACATTTTGGAAACAGGTCATTCTTTTGATATTAATAAAGGTTTAAAAATTTTACACACTAACACAATGGGTATACAATTAGATAATTTAGAAATTTTAGAAATTAGAAAAAGTGTTAATAGTAAATTAAATATTATAAATAACCAAACATTTTTTAAAAATAGCCATCTTTTAAATTTATTTTCGTATTAATACTTATATTTATAATAATTTATTTTGTTATTTAGACTTCTTGTTTTCCTTTTAAAAGATTTTTTATTATGTTAATGTAATTTTTTACCCATTCTAAAATAATTTTTATATTTTATTTTATATAATTGTTTTTTATGATATATTTTAGGTAATTAATCACCTCTCCTTTCTAATATTTTGTCTATGTTCTAATTAGTCTATACTTGTTTGTCTTTTGTTATTTATTATTGACTTATTATCCTGACGAAGAAAACATAGTTTTCGAAACATGTTGATATAGTTAATAAAATAGTGGTGTTATACAAAGGTATTTGTTTTTCATTAAATTAATGATGACACCCCAAAGTAAATATGCCTATTTTGAAGAAAGAAGTATTATATTTTTGTTTTATATGGGAATTGTAATGATATAATCAATCGATGAAAAAACATTATTTCAGCAGTAAATTTATACAAGGCACGTATATTATTAAAATTTCGCAAATAATTCCTCGTAAAATTTCTCGAAAATACCTAAATATAAGTCAATATTGGACCACGAAAAGACGAAAATAGACCTCACTTCCAGGAAAAGAAAACAGCAATTAAGGGCTTTGAACCCCTCAGTGTCTTTGGTGGATTTTCTAAAAGTTTTTAAAAGACTTTTGCTAAAAAAAATTCGACGAAAACTTCAAACATTATCTACTAGTTGGAGAACAACATAATGTAAACCAATCTCGTACAGACAAAATGAAACGAAATATAATCATATGACAATTGAAAAACGTCCATAAAAATAAAGTGAATGAAACAAAGGAAGTTATAATTTGTTGGTATATCATACTTCTGATAACCATAAACATTCATATTTTTATGCTCAAAATGTTTGGTATACTTCGAAAGCACAAACTCAATATTGGACAAAAAGAATACATTTTTTCAATAAACTTTACCTGTGATAGAAGATTAATTAAATGCCCTAAACTATTTTTCTTTCGACCTTTCATCCCTAATCTAGTGAAAGTTCACAAAGCCTAGTATTTGTTCGTGCGCTTTCTCTATTATTCTCGTGAAGTTACGAGTATCTCAGTCGCGACCATTTCTAATACGTTTCACTGTCTCCTGTACAAAAGGAGTTTGCGAAGTCCATCGTGACTCAGTTTCCCAAGTTGGATTCCTCACTACGTTACTTCATCATGCTAGAAAGGGTTGTAAATGTTCATAAAATCAACTTTCATCAATATTTCTCTACCACAGGAATAATAATAATAATGTTTTTATTCCAGGATGTGGGGAGGATAGTGCAATCCCACACGTCCCATATAATTATACATAATTACACAACAGATTTTTAAATAAAGAACTAAGTAGGTACATAGAATAGGAAAAAAAATAATAAAATAATTTTAAAAATAAATAAATAATCAATTCTATGTAGGACGTGGTCTGGGGTGAGTTCGGGCCCAGCGCTCACTCAGGATTGGGGTTTGGTGCTGGAACGCTGCGGTCACCACTGTATTGTCGGAAACCTTAGCCGCATCCTGGCTCCAGTGACCCGATTTCTCATCAGACCGAAGAATCCGTGCAATCCTAAGTCAGTGAACATTGTCGATGCACTGCTATATCTTCTGAATTCAAATATAATTCTGCATGCATCATTATATTGAATCCGGAGTCGTTCCATCGACGTGGTTCGATAGTTACACCATGTTTCACGTGTATATAGACTAGTGCAAAATGCATTGAACAATGTTTTTTTTTACGTGGTTACTGCATTGGAAGAATCTTCAGGCAATCATATTGGACAATACACTGATACTTCTCCTCTATCGTTCAATATCGCCGTCATCCGAGAGGTCTTCAGTGATGATGTGACCCAAGTATTTTACATTTGTAGATGAGTTTATGTTTTCCACATTGAGTTGTACGGGGAGCATCTTCTCGAGATTTTTTTCATGGTGGAATGCGATTAGTTCTGATGTTACTTTTTTATTTAATATTACGAGAAGTAATAATTGAATAAATTTTCATAATCTACCAGAAGTTAAATCGAATTTCGCAAACGAAATTGAAAAGTACCACAATAATTTCCAATTATTTCCGAAGCATGCACTTGTCACACGTGAATTTAAATTACAAATTAGCCAGCTTATATTATTTAATTACTTCCATAAATACATATCACATTGATGAGTAGTCGCAGAGTTCACGGGATGGAACTAACTACAAGTAACTCTGCACGAGTCCTATATTATAATAGAGCAGGGCTTAATTGCCGATTCATGTACCACTTTAAATTCTATTAGTTCACTATTCAGTCGATATTGAATATTTGAATACGTAATGAAAGGAGTATTTGATTAGAGGGTTTTGTTTTAAGTACCTTAGTTGTTGTGATTCTTATGGATGGATCCTTGAATATTAATAATTATTGTTTTCATTGAATAATAACTTGGTATTAAATTTACATTAAAGATGTGAATAATTGATGTGAAACAATTTACGTATAGTTGATGTAAAAATAATATTTGTAGAATTTTTAAATTGAACAAGTGGAACTATGGAGTTCTCGTTTGGGAAATGCTGTGAGCAAGAAGAAAATAAGAGGGAGTAAGAGGAAGGGGAAGTTTGGAAAGTACTCGGCAATGGATTGAAACCGGCCATTACATCGCTTCCTTTAAAAAGCGTATATGTATGCAGATGTTATTGAACAATCCTTGAATATTTCAGATTGTTAACAGTAACAAATTCAATACACACTGCTCTTTTATTACTTCTTTTATATATGTAATCGTTATGTACCTTTTATTTTTATTATAATAATAACAAACATATGTGCTTTTATAGTAGTAGAAAGAAAACTTAAAATTACATTGACAATTGCGGAAAATTAACTATTTTTATATTAATTGTTAAAAAATATTTTATCCACAATTATTTTTGTGGATAATGTAAAAATTTATTGCAAGGTTATTCCTAAACACGTATTGTATTTTTGTAAACTTTTCAAATCACTGAATTTTGAGTTTCTGCTTCTTTTATTTTTATGACTTGTGTGCATTTTTCATCTGTTTTATTTTTATTTTCTTTCTTAAGTTCAAAAGTATCTGCAATATTAAAATTGTACTACCAATCGTGTAAAAGCCTTCTGGGGGTTAAATAAATAAATTACTTTGGATTTTCACCTGAAGTCATGGGAAGAGCCAAAACTCATCGAGCACCGCCTAATTACAGGCTTAAAAATTACCGTTGTTGATATGGTCGAATTAGCTCAGTGGTTAGACAACTGCCCCGGCAAGGCAGAGGTCCTGAGTTCAATTCGCAGATGCGACTGAATCTTTTTATGTCCTTTCTGTTTCACATTTTTCTTTTGAGGGTGGTTAACTCCTTGGAATAATTTATTAGCTTTGTGAAAAACTCATATAGGTTTCATGGAAATCGTCGTGTCTCTCTTAATATCATGATGAGAAATATGATCTAAATGGTATTAGAAAAAGAAAATACCACCTTTCAAGTTTAAATCTTAAAGTTTACTAGTTTACTTAGTATAAAAAAAATATATTTACAGCTTTAAGAAACCAAAGTTTCCAACAGCAATTTGAAAAAAAAATTGGATCTTAGGAATTTTTAAATAATTATTTTCACGTGAAAAGGCAAAAAAGTAAGATTATGACGATATCGTTCTTAATATTTTTTTTCTAATAAAATATATTTTTTTTTCATTATCAGTATTTTTAGTTAGACATACGTAAAGTCAGCCATTTTTTAAACTTTTTATGTTTGCATTCAAAATGTTTATATTACAAAACAAACATGTTTATTTCGAATTATAAAATTTTGAAAGCGTATTTCATCACCTTTCAAATATAGTTTTTTTTTTCGGGTACGTTCAGAAACATTTCATTTATTAGAATTTATAACAAAGCGGAAATATTTTGATCTTCTGACAGAATATGCCCGAGACCTGAGGGGTTATCATGGTCTTAGTACTTACTTGATTGTGTGCTTGGAATATGATAGTAGTTCCAATAAGTAGTCCTAATGTTGAAAAATAAAAGTTCATTGAACTGGCAAAATGTTACGCATTACAAAGAAATATCTCATATTACTTCTTCACGCACCAACAACATAAATTTGTATCTTTAATAAGGTTATGTTAGGTAAGCTTCAACGTTTTGCATGTCAGAGTTTTTTTTTTGCCATGGATCCAAAACAAATAAATTTTAGTGTTGAATAAGTGAGGTTAATATTGTTTATTCCCTTCCAGAGCAGGTGTCGGGCACCCTGCAGCCGGGCGGGCTGTGCGAGGCGCAGTACTACGGGGCCAGCAGCGCACCGGCCGGCCTGCTGACCAGCCCCGCGGCGGCCCCGCTCTTCTGGAACGTTGACGGGCCACTGCGCTGCCGGCACAACTTTGTACCGGCGAACAACCAGAGCGTCACTATCACGGTAAGTTGAACATCTCTTCCCTATTCCAATACGCATAAGTGATACCTGCCACTATAAACACTTTAATGGCTGTTGCCTAACCTAACCCAATCAAAGTGTCACTATTACGGCACGTTCGGCTTCACTAAAGCCTCGATTACGTTGAGCGAGTTTACAAGCTACTAGCCGGCAAATTCAAAAGTGGACAAATCGGCGAGTGCGATTGTGATGATGACTCGCTCAGTAACGAACACAAATAACGAGCCCCGCGCAAACTAATTCTGTCGACATTTTGTAGAAAACTGGAATATTCGCAGCTAGCTCACTGTTAGTAGCTATTTTTTTTATTTTTATATATGAGCTCCACCCAGGAGGCCCTGAGGAAGACAATTTCCCTCAGGGCCTATGTCAACTTTGGTGATGCTGTGTGGAGGGTTTTTTAAGGAAAGGAAGGGAAGGAGAGTTCTGGGAAGGAAAAGGGTTTAAGGGGTGTGTAGGAATCAATGTGTCATCAGGAAGGAGTTCAGTGTGTCCTGGTCATCCGCCTCCAAGACCTAGTCAAACCTCACCCCGTGAACCCGGGCACCCCTGCTAAATCACCAAACGTAGCAAACCATTTGGGGTGACCTATGGCAGAGGTGTTGGTTATCCAATAAAGATTCCCGGGGCGGCGGTACCCATTCCCGCCTCCCAAATTTGCAGATTGTATAACGAATTATCCAGATCAAGCAGTAGTTTGACAGTTACGAAATCAGCTGTTCGTGGACCCGCCATCTTGTCATTCGCCGTACACGCTAGCGAGATCCCCTTTTAACTTTTTTCGTAGATTGTTCACAATCTGCTAGTTAGATAGTAATACGATTACACTGAGCAAGTTTACTAGCAGATAGTGAATTTGCCTTATTGTTTTCTTACAGACTGTGTTGTAATTTCCCCCTTTTCCTAACCTAACTAAACCTGACTTTACCTTACGATGATCATCACCAACCAGATTATCACTACCACGGTACATTGTGCTTCCCTTATCTACTTAAATTGTGATACTTGCCGCTGATAGCTCCATTGCAATCTCTCTCCCCTTACTCATAAACCACTATAACCTAACCTATCTCAATTAATCTTTAGTTCCGTTGTGATCTCTATATATTTGTCATAAACAACTTTAACCTAACTTATTTTGCTTTCGAAGCTCTATGACACAAATTCATTATATCAATAATTTTCTTATCGCGACAAAACAAAATGAAAATTGTGCTAAAATAACATAAAAATACTTTTTAATCAGGGACTACACCGTGTTAAATGTAGATTTTTCATTTTTTCCAAGAAGAGCACCCAATTGCTGCATCGTTAAGTTAACGAGAGAAAAAATCACTCCTGTCAAATACCATTAATCCGATTTGTAATCGTAGAATGCTACTCGACGTAACAACTTGTGATTATTGTGAAAACTCGGTAAAAAATATTGGGAAACTGTTAATGGAAATTTCAGTTGACAAAATGTGCCAAATGGGTCAACAGTGATTATGAAATTCTAGGAAACAGGTTCCATCCATTAGGCACAGTAAATCATCCATACGTCAGCAGTGTCATCCAAATAATTGACGGTTTCTCAGTAACATTTCCGCAGTAGGTGAAAGCGTTGCAGATAGTTCAGGAATTTCGATAGGTTCAATTGGATATTCAGAGAAGTACTTTGTAGCACATGCTCACAAGATATCTGTATAGTCTATACTCTATACCAGTAGTCCCCAACCCCTGGGTCGCGGACCGGTACCGGTCCGTGGACCAAACGGTACTGGGCCGTCCGAAGCCCTGCTTAAAAAAAAACAAAATTAAGAAAAAAAATCGAAAATATCCAATATAACACTCAATAACTATCGACAAAAAAATGATTATTCAGTTGAGAACCCCTTCACGCCAAGTTACCGCCGACACAACACCTTTGAAGTAAAAACACGATTGGGCTTCCATCTTGCGCACTCGCATACATAACGTAAAGAGCTAAAGTGAGATGCAACGACGTGAATCATCGCTCTTACATTCTATTTGCCCAAATACAAGTGGAATCGTTTTATTGAGAATATGCAAAATACTAACACGTGTTTGATTATAATGGTGAATTTATTCCCTTTCCCCCCTCACCTGTCCTCCCCTCGGCGAGCCGCGGTAAAATGTTGACCGGTCCGCGGCGATAAACAGGTTGGGGTTCACTGCTCTATACTATGAACCTCTCCTCCAAAAAAGCATTTGTCTAATTTTTCCATTTTCAAACAAATTCAAAATTTCCTTTGTAATCGTAAGATTTGTAAGTAGGTAGGTAGGTACTTCAATACCTACCTTCTTGTAAACAATTTATTGTGAAACATTTTTTCAAATTCCAAAGAAGGAATTAAACAATTCGTCTAAAATTATATTACCTCAGGGACAATGCTTTTTTCAAACTTTCTTCGGGCAGATAGGTACATAGCATAAAACTGAAAAATGCGAATAAAGCCTCGATGACATTGAGCGAGTTTACAAGCTACTATCTGGGAAATTCACTATTTGTTAGTAAACTCGCTCAGTGTCATTGTATTACTTGCTAACTAACAGATTGTGCACAATTACGAAAAAAGTTGAAAGGTGGTCAACTATATTCGCTACTCGCCCAAGATGGCGGCCTACCAACAGCTGATTCCGTAACTGTCAGAATTAGTTCTCGCGAAAGCCGTAATTCTCGCTACTGGCTAGCATGTGACGTTAGCTGCGAGCTCAAGTTTTTTACAAAATGTCGACCGAATTGGTTCGCGCGAGAGTGGTTATTTTAGCTGCTACTGCTGGCTACTACTGAGCGACTAGACAGTTTTGTGTGTCATCATGACAATCTCACTCACCGATTCACTCGCTTTTAAACTTACCGGCTAGTAGCTTGTAAACTCGCTCAATGTAAACGAGGCTTAAGAAAGTCCAAATACCTAAACATGATGGTTTCACATTTGTAAAATAATCTTTGCTCAACCATTAAAACGGTTACCATCTTGAAACGGAATCGGAACGTACAAACAAATTTACGGACGGGGGGAAATGCAAAAGAAAGGTTGGGTGGAGTCAAATGAAAGGTTGGGTTAGGTAAGATTAAAATAGGTTAGGTTAAAATTATTTTCTTTACTTTTCTTCTTCAATGTTTGTCATTTGTTTATTATTCCTGTAGATAAACTCCCTGGGACGCGTGTCGCACGATCGCCACTGCGTGACCGCGTGCGGGGATAGCGGCTGCCAGTGCCGGGCCGCACTGCTACCCCTGGAGCAACTGGACCACCTACTGCTGCTGGCGGAAGGGGGTCAGATCGCAGCCTGCCTGTGTGGAAATTTCAGGGTAAGAAGCTATTGAACACTTGTTTTACTCGGAAACATCTTCGTATAATATTCTGTGCCAGTTGGAGCATCTGAACTTCTAAACCAACTCCTGAGGTTCAAATATTTTGGTGATGGCTATTGCTAAAACACGGCTGTAACAAGGTAGATCAAATCCTTACCTAACCTTACCTGGTTTTGTTTGAAAACTTGAGGCTGATTTTAAGCCGCCGCTAGCCGAATTTCTACCGATTTCTTACACATCTCTCTTAAAAATTTGAAGTTTTTTAGCTCCTAAAAAAAACATGTTATTTTTTAAGATAATTAGACGTGTTCCACGCCGAAACGTAAATTATATGAAATTCCCTCGATAGGCAAAAATCGCAAAGTATGCTCCGAAAATTATTACACACACGTTCATTTCACTTTAAGCCGCCGCTAGCCGAATTTCTACCGATTTCTTACACATCTCTCTTAAAAATTTGAAGTTTTTAAGCTCCTAAAAAAATACATGTTATTTTTTAAGATAATATTTAGACGTGTTCCACGCCGAAACGTAAATTATATGAAATTCCCTCGATAGGCAAAAATCGCAAAGTATGCTCCGAAAATTATTACACACACGTTCATTTCACTTATTTTAGAAGAAAATGTGTGAAAAAATTCAGTGTTTCGTTAAAAGCTATTTTAGATGTTCCCTACGAGATTTTTGCTCTCTTTTAAACGAGTCGTGTTTTATTAAACATTATCACAATTTTCGCTTATCTAATTCATATCTAATTACATATCTCTTCATCTTCTTCTTTTTGAGCGGGGATACGGCGCCTTATTTGAAGACTCACAAATGCTTCTTGTAGACAAAAATAATAAAAAATTGTGAAATTCGTCAAGTTGCCAATTTTATAATCTGGTCGAGTGAGAGAGAGAGGCAGAGAATTAATAAATCTAAATCACACGAAAGATTGCAAAATAGCTCGACGTGAATTGAGGAATTTAATCCGTTTTTAATAATAATTACCATCCACTCAAAGAGTATTTTTATCAGTAGCGTTACAAAAAAACTTTTTAAGCAATTGATGCCCATGTATGCATCATTATAATTGTACTCGTACATGTAAAGTGGTTCCAAAAATTTCATAATTTTGACATCCTCCACGTCTTTTCGTCAAACTACAATTCCTGCATACATTTAGGTGAGGTCTAGAAAGCTCTTAAAAACCTCGAAAAACCCAGCAACGAATTTAACAGAAAATGGTTATGATTGTCAGGTCGAAGGTATTCCCACTTTACTGATTGAAACCCGTCTTTAGCTATTCCGTATTAAATTTCGAAGCCACAAATTTATTAATATATTCTCTCCTCGAGCTGAACCCACCTGCATAGTTTAACATTCGATGTATGTATTATTACAAATAATGAGAGGAAATTAATAAAACAATCTTAATTTTCATTACAATTAATTTCCATAAAATGTTAGATTAGCATATCTTTTTATTTTCGTACATGAATATTCATTTCGTGTCTTTAAAAAAATTGTAGGTTTTTCTGGCATAATTCAGTTTTCCTCTCTCGTTCCCATTCCCCTGGTCAATTATTCTTAATATAAGAAATTTAATTATAAGCCTGTTTTTCATTACACGCAGTTAAATTAAAAATTGGCTTTCTCATAACGAAATTAAATTAATATGACTTTGCAAATAAAACTTACGTGAACTATACACGTAGGTTCGCAGTAATAAGATATTTTTTTAATGTATTAATTAAATGTTTGAAAATGATTGATAATGAGAGAAGATTATTTGAATAGATTATCTGTGTTTGGAGAATAAAATTATATTAATTAAGCTTGATAAAAACTCATTAAGCAATTGATTAACTTGTTAATAAAAACTCATTAAACGTGATGTACATTTCCAGAAATTTTGGTCGCAATTATCACTGACGTTATTATAATATATAGACTTGCCATTGTCTCCCAAACTCAAGGTGGAATGTGGCAAGTAAGACACTCTCTTGTGTTTTCAGTAAATTCAGTTATTCATCTATGATAAAAATAGACATTAAAGAATGTGTGTATGAACGATTGTGACTGAGATGCCAACGGTTACTCGCTAACACTAAGAATAATACGGTATTCTGTATGAGTCGACCTAACTTTTTTTTAAATGAGCTCCACACAGGAGGCACTGAGAAAAATAATTTCCCTCGGGTCCTATGTCATTTTTGGGGATGCTGTGTGGAGGGTTTTTTTTAGCAAAGGAAGGGGAGGAAAGTTCTGGGAAGGAAAAGGGTTTAAGGGGTGGGCAGGAATCTGGGGTGCAGTGTGTCCTGGTCATCCGCCTAGATAAATCTCCCCTCATGAACCCAGGATACTGACATAGGTTGTCCCTCTTATGATATCTCACTTTTTCAATGACGTTAAAAACCTTCCGGGACAATCAAAATTATTGTATTTTTTATAATAATAATAAATTATAGGTTTTTAATTTTTCGCCTTAAACATAATATTTACTTTTCTATTGTAATTCTATTTTTTTTTGTTGCACATATGCATTTATCTTTATTTTTTGGTTGCATATCTAATTATGAATCTCTAATTGTGTATATCTAATTATGAATACCATTAAAAAATGGAATAGACTTATGAACTCATGTTAGGGCCTTGAATTTTTTGATTGATTTTACGTGTGTAATCAAATTATTTTCTATTAATGTGACAAAAGTCATGAACTCCATCAAAACCGGTTCCTGCCTTGGCTTGACATTATCTTATTGTTATATTATTCTATACTATTACCCTATTTTGGTTACAGATGTAATTTTTTTATCCTGTATTGTATTAACTTCGCATAATACGTATTAGGTTGGAATTGAAATAGTCCGTTAATCTGTATATATAAAAATCAAAATGTGTTTGGGGATTAGTGGGATGTCTATGTTTTGCTATATTAAGCATAGGAAATGTTTGAAACTTTCAAAATACCTTCTATGAGCCCCGCGAAGGTTTCTGGATTAAAACAACCTCGTGACAATACATCTGAAAAGTTTTTCAACCATTATAAAAATTCTTGCGAAACTGTCAAAAATTTGAGAATGACATTTTGCAAAACAATGATTGTTAAACTATAATTCAATTTTCAAAACTCTTCAAATTAATAAATTAATTTGAAGTACTTAAATAATAATTTGAATCGAATCAAGAAATATACATATTTTATATAGGTTCCCATGTTAGTTACCAAATTTAATTGAATTTTCTTATAATATTTTCTTTTAATATTTTATTATACAAAAATGAATATTTATAATATTTGAAAAAATTTGTAACAGTTGGCACGCGAGCCGTTTGAAAACTGAATATATGGATCGCGGGAGAGGGGGTGGCGAGCTGGGAGAGCGGGAGAGGGGAGAGGGAAGGTGGGTAAGATGGAAGCGAAACGCGGGAGGGGAAGGGGACGCACGGGAAAGGACATGCAGGGAAAAATTATTTATTTATTTGAATATGGCATTGCAACGCACGCCAGGAACCAGCTAGTAAATAAATAAATATTACTTCGAGCATCGAATTTATTGCATTATTGAAATAAGTATTACAAAAATGCGCACTTCTATTTTATTAATTTACGGATTCCAATTTCCTTGCTCATTCATTACGGTAATTCAAAGCTCCGCAAAACAAAGGGAAATTGAGAGCGCGAGCGTCACGTCATAATACCATTAGAACTTCACGAACATGTAAAGTATGTGAACTCTACTAGTCGAGTGTTTGTACCCAGGCAGGGGCGAATCCAGTTTCATATTCTACACTAATCTAGTTTCCACTATGTGACGTAGCGTTCCCTTCCTAGCGATATTCAATCTGTAACAAACTAATATAATTAATCCATCTCTCAACGATGAAACTTTTCGTATGAACTAGGAACGTGCTGTCATTTCCTAGGTTAAATTCTAATTTGAAATTAGAATTTTAATTAGAATTAAAAAATCATCCATTGTACAATATAAAACAGAAAGTCAAAGGATTTAACTTATAAACAACATCCGTAGATCTAGTTAAGTAGATATCTCTACGGAGCCGGTGACTAATTAATTCAATAGATCTGCCTTAGTTTGTCCTGACTAGTGAATAAACACGCATCACAAATTGAGGTCGCAATAACAAAAATTTATCATTTTATCTATTTATTTAACGCCCAGAGGGCTTTTACATGACTTGTAATATAATTTTAGTTTGACAGATACTTTGAAAACTTAGGAAATAATAAAAATAAAATTACATTTGATAAAAGTCATACAAACACTTACAAAAACAGAAAAATACAGCTATTTTATAGGTTTACAAAATGTGTTTAGTAATAGTGTTGAAACAAATGTTTTAGATGATCCACAAAATTCGCCAAGTTGATATTAAATATGTCAACATCACCCAAGTACTGGTTTCCCATGGTGTGAAGTCGTTGTATCGGAGAGTGGACAATGTAGTTACGCTTAAGAGTGCTGCTGTAGAATATTGTATTTTGTCGTGTTGTTACTATGGGTGTTCGTAAGTTAATGAGTCGCAGGAGTTCACAACAGTCGAATATATGATAATATTTTATATAACTAATATATTTTAAACTCGACAAGTCTCCTCCATACAGGGACGTACGGAGGAGCCTTGTCGATGCAATGCCCAAGCACACTACCTTGGTCCCGCAAGGTACTGTGCTTGGGCCAATATTGTTTTTAATTTATATAAATGATTTATGCCGTTTGAATATTCCTGGTAACATTGTTAGTTTTGCAGATGACACTACCTTAATATTTGAGGGTAAAACTTGGGATGAAACTTTTGACAAATGTAATACAGGTTTAAGAGTGGTAAATAATTGGTTAAATGATAATATTTTAACTTTGAACAAACAAAAAACAAAATATATCACTTTTAGCATTTCATGCAAAAGTCAGCCTCCTGCCACTCATAATTTGATCATACACAGTTGCTCGCAAACCTGTAACTGCAATCCTTTAGAAAATGTAGTTAACATTAAATACCTTGGTGTAATAATAGATAAATTTTTGAGATGGAACGATCATATCAATATGTTGGTAAATACCACAATGAGACTTACCTATATCTTCAAAGAACTCAGACATATACTAGACAAAGAAAAATTGAAAACGGTTTATTTTGCAATAATCCAGTCTATGCTTTCTTATAATATAGTGTGCTGGGGATCCTGCCAAAAGACCTACTTAGAACCACTTAATATTGCCCAAAAATTGATTCTTAAAGTTATGTTCAAGAAAAAATTTAGATATCCAACTCATTTACTTTACAAGGAATGCAATGTCATGAATGTAAAACAGTTATATATTACACAAACGCTTTGTAGATTTTTTAATAATATTAATATGGCAGAAAGAACACAGCAAATTCGTACTACTAGAATTGGCTCTGGTCTGAACTTTGTTGCAATTCAAACTAAAACTTCTTTTGGCCAAAGAAATTATTTTTATCAGGCTCCGCTCATTTTTAACAGCCTTCCAGAAAATATCAAGTCATCTAATTCCTTGAGCACTTTTAAAAAGATTGTCAAATTATTTATGTTAGCCGAGGATTGCCAATTGATTTTTTCAACTTTGTCCTTTCTAAATTATTAGCTAAATGATTATGTTTATAGTAATAATAAGCCAAATTAGTATTAGCATTCTTCTGCCAAACTTAAAGCATATTATATCATATACATATATTTATTATTTACAACTTAATCGTTAAAACAAAAAAAACAAAAAAACTTTTATTTTTTACTTTAAATCAGTCCTCAAAACAATGGTCACCCTACAAAAGTCTACATGTTTACATGAATGTACTACCTAGCGCCAGCAGTTTAGTAATAATCTCAACCTGTAAGAAATGCAACAATATTGTTCTTTCAATATCTGTATAATTTTGTGTTATTTTGTTAATTGTAGAATTGTTAACCTCAACACAGGCTTGTCCTAGTGAGGTTGCAAATTGTTTTGTAAACATTTTTACCTGCAATGTAAAGATACAATAAATAAATAAAATAAAATAAATGCAATGCCGACCCGAATAGGATAAGGGGATGAAGATGATGATGAGGAATATATTTTAAACAGTGACAAAATATTAGTGCGTAAAAATAACGAGGGGCACATACATATAAAGACATTGTGATTGAATAAAGGTGTCGTCAAAATACCTCAAAACTGTATGTTTTATCTATACAAGTTTTTCGAGGATGGACGTATGTATTCATCGCAAATCATTTTTTACTTTGGCACATGTAATCGAGTTCTTTTTACGAATACGACCCGGTACCTTTGTATACAATATCAAATCCACACCGCCCGCTTGCCAGCCCGCTCTTTTTATTTATATATTTCAACCAATTTACACAAAACTATATACCTAAAAACCTTCCTCATGAATCTCTTAGTGAAAAACGCATGAAAATCCTTTACGTAGTTTAAAAAATCTAAGCGTCCAGACAGCGGGAGCGATTTCATTTTATACTATGTAAAGATTATGCCACTTAATTCATTTAAAAATGCATTAACTTTGGGCAATAAACTCAATAAAACTTTTCGTGGATTTAAATAAGCTATACAGGGTGTTGATGAACTTAATTGACTTACTTTAAGCAGTGTTTTGATGTTTTTTTTTCAACTTAAAACATAAAAGATCAGTAGGTAGTGGACAATTAGGCTCAGGATGAGGTATTGTGTGGTGGTGTGAAGTGACCAGTGGAAGATTTTTTTTGTTTCATTTACAAGAAAAAAAATAATAAAAAACCAACATTAAAAAGTCGGAGACCAAAATTTCATTTACATTTTTTTTCCGAAAATATGAGGAAGTAAGTAAATTACATTCCTTAACACCCTGAATATACGATTAGAAAAAATATTTTATTTATTTGTAAACAATTTCATGCGAAATTTCAAACATCTATAACAGGTAAATCCGCCCCTGTATTTGAAGGTAGTTTTACCGGCTGGAGCCGGCGGTGTGCACTGTTATATGACCAAAGGAGGGAAGTGAGGAGTTTTTCGTTTGGAAATGAAATTTTAATCGAATATTTGAAAAATACCACTTTATTATCGTCTTACGTATCTTTGTAGCCAACTGAATAAATAAAAGTAAAAGTTCTAACCAAATTTACAAAAAATTGCATTTTCATCAGAATTTTAAAAAAAAATTTTTAGGGTCGGTACAGTTTTTTAGCTCTTATGAATTTATAGTTTGCACGCCACTGTCTATCCTAGGGCAATATGGAATTAACTTCTGACTGATCCTACCCCAGCTGCGACAAAATAGGAACCTCTCTCCTCTCTCATTCCGCAAAAACCAACAGGTCTGCACTTCTGGATTGTTCCAGATTAATTAAAACTTTCTCAATATCCTGTGACTTTTTTTCACAAAATGACGGGGATGCCATCAAGAAAAATTACATTTTTTTGTCGTTGTTCTCGTTTAGAAGTTACGCGGCTTTATTTCGCCGTCGCAAAACCACTAGGTTGTTAGTAAACTGAATTTTTCTAACAATTGATCCTGCCTCGCCTTTCACTAGTTGATTAATGAATTCTTTAGACTAGGACAGTGAATAGATTGAACACCGAAAGCTTCCGTGGCTTTATAGTATACACATTTGACTCGGAAGTCGGAAGGAAGCAGCTCGTAACACCGGAGCGAGGCAGAAATAAATAAAACTAAATTTCTGTTTTTTTTCTTTCCACACACCTACCTACTCGTAAGTCTGATATTGTAGAGTTTTCTCCAAGCTTTTATTCCAGAAAAAAATAAAATTACGTTGTCACTTATTTAACTAGAAATAACTAAAATTAATGCATTTAACTTTGCATTACACATTAATTGCATTACATTATAATATTTTTCACTTTCATTATTTTGTTGATTAAACATAAAAATCAATATATTTTTCTTAAATGTACTTAGATTTTTTTTCATTTTTAATGTTACCTGGAAGGCCATTATATAAATTGCCCTCTTCGTTACCGATGGATTGCTTACCATAGTGAGTATGTATATTGTTTAAATGCATGTTATAGTGACACCTTACATGGCTATTTGTATTGGCGTATTTGGCATAGTTACATAGCATGGACGGTATGTTTTCTATTTAACTGTATCAAATACGCCAATGTAAGGTGCCACTATTATCATGTTGTCGTGTAAAGTGTATTTATACTTAGAAAGTTTTAATGAATTTTGTGCTTGTATGTATGAGTTTATTATTCATTTTGTATGTAAGGAGATATGTATTCATGAAGTTTTATGAATGTTCATTTTTGTTTTCATGTATAATTTTTTTGTGGATGGTCTAGCTCTCAAATGATTTATCTTTTTGATTCCCTCCTATGTTTTGTAATACCTCTAATTCATGTATGTACTATGTTTGTTTCATATACGTTTCCCCAGATTTCAATCAAGTAATTTAAATGTGAATGTAAGAAGCTATTATATAAACCTTCTTCATTCATTTGGTGACAGATATGTTAACCGGCAAAATACGCTCATCGAGGGGATGATTATATCTAGTATACGTTAAGGTGCTTTAAAAGTTAGGAGCTTAACTTTGTACAACCCAAAATATTTTTACTTTATCAAGATTTGCAAGTCATTAATTTCAATAAATAATAATGATTTTGATAAACCTTAGGTAAAAACACAGCTTTACAATAGCTTCAAAGAAATAAGTTCATTGCAGATAGATGAACTCTGTGGCCTATCTAAAGTTATCGCGGACTCGATTTCCAGCTTAGACTTAGAAATTTTGATTCCATGCCAACCCAGAATCAACTCAACTCAACACCTCATTCAAAAGTCAAGCTATGAAAAAAAAATTAAAATAGTCCATAACCTAACCTGGCGTAGCCTATTAAACCATTTTTTACATTACTTTTAAAGATTTTTCAAAGGAGATTCTGAGTTTTATTTTATGCTGAGCTGTCCGGTCACCAGAAATTTTGACCTAAGAAAAATACCTTTTTAAAAATACAATTTACTTATTTAAAATAATATACACTTATTTCGGTTGTTGTGATGCTGAGCGTTACGTAAAATATTCCTGCATAATGAATTCAAACTTATTTTCAAATTTTAAAAATTGTAATTGATGATTGTTTGAATTCAGACAAACGATAATTTGGGAATCTGCTCACAACCAAAAAATTATATAATTTAAATTCAATAAATAATTCTATTTTTGTAATGTGTATTAATTTCTTTTGCTTATAATTTTGTTGTGATTTTTGATACTAACGGTGTTCACCTTGAGGGGTAAATTTCTGATGTCTCTACTTTGTCAACAAAAAAATATAATAATATAAAGAAAATTGCCAATTTTAGCTTTTTTTTAAAGCCTTTTGGCAATGTGATCGTGAGGCAAATTTTGAAAAAATACTTTCAGCTTCACAAATCTTACAATTATAATATCTCCTTGACGGTTCAGCGCTAGTTCAGTATAAAAATAAACCTGGAATAGGTATATTCTCAGCATCACCGTGATGAACGACTATCATTCAAATCAAAACTCATTGAAATGACTTTAGCATTTTTTCATAAACAGATTTGAATATCCAGCGACTTGCTTACCTCCATATTCCCTTTTTCCATTCATTTTCACATCAGCCTCACAACTCTATCCAAATGATGACCTACCCTCACTTCATCGGGCAAGAAAATTTGAAATGATCATTGCTATAACTTTGATGACCCACCAATCATTAGTTATGAGTACAATATATTTAACCCCCCAGGCGTCGGGCATACTTCATCAGAAAGTCACTACATTTTCTCTTCGCAATAAAATCTATTAAAAAAATTGGTTGTCCGTAAAATCGGTTTACGGACGATAATTTTACGGGATAACGTCGTAAGAAAACTTTTATATAGAATTTTACAGTCACAAGCCGAACGCTTAGGCCGATCATACTTCTCTATCGCTTGTTTCGCGCTCTCGCTTGCACGCTCGGCTCATGCGGAACGTGACAATGAATTATGCTTTTTCGTGAGTGCAGCCGGCTTTCATCGATTTATAAGACGTTATCACGTCAAAAAAGCATTTGTGAACGCATCCGAAAATTTAAAACTGTTTTTGAAAGTTGAAGAGTTAAGCTTTCAAGTTATTTATTTAAAAATAAACGTATAATTTTTGGAATATAAGAGTTTTAAATGCAAACACAATTTTATTTTAAAAGACTCACATTAATCTTACTGAAATTACACATAACGTAAAAAAAAACACAACATAGTTTATTAGACAATTGTATTGTAAAAACTACGGTCACTTTATTTTTTGAATTTTTTTTGTGAAAATAATCAATAAAAAATTACCAAAGTTTAATTGGTTATCTTTTAGATTTAAATATAGAGCGTTGTGTTTTCTCTTTCTAATATCGTTTAGATAATATTTCTCACCATGATGGTAAGGGAGAAAACGATTTCTTGATCCCAAAAGCGAACAAATTAGTCTGAGTGGAATAATGATTACACATTATGGATTAAATATATAATTTCTAAACATTAAACGAACTTACTAATAAACAATAATTTATGAATGGTAAACGATTGTTTATCAGTAGTAAGGATGTTAGTATAAAACGTGACTACTGCGAGTATTTCCTAGTTTCTGAAACAACCGTTCCCCAATAATTCATCTCTTTTTCCGTCCCGCTATTGATGAACACGAAACGGGGATAATTTGGCGGAATATTCATGCGCGGGCTCTTTTTGCATTCGGAAATACAGCAAATATTGTTCCATTACTTAGTTGAGCAAACGAAGCTCGCTTATGCAATTCTGTTCATTCCGAACGCAAATGTTTATTAAATAATGAAATATTGATTTGCAAACAGCGATAAACGGAATAACTCCCGTTCGGTTGACTTTTTGCAAACTGAAATGTAATTTTTATGTCAATTTATGCGTGAAACGAATAGCGCGAATACACCGAAATGCTTTTTAAACAAACATCCCATTTTCTGTAGATAAATATCGCATATTTCATCGCTTTTGTGGCACATAAATAGTCACCCTTTTCCATTTCCGTGATATTGAAACGGGATAAGAGTTATTTGCTAGCTCATATAAATATGCCATCAGTGATAATTTATGCATCTTTTAGAAACTTTATAAGCGGCAAGGTATCGTCTTTCTCCGTTTCCCCGAAGGGCGTCTCTTTGAGGAGTGAAATAATACAATCACGAATATTGATGGGATTCTTTTTTATAAAATATTTTTATCTTCTGCAGCGTTCGACATTGTTGAAAAACGATTTTTTCACAGCGTTTCTCGGGATTCAGGAAGTTCTGGTGTTCTCTGAGAAATTCTGAGAAAATCCACGAGGGCTGAAATAGATATTTTTAAGAAATGATATTAATATAAGATAAAATGGAATCAAAAGCAAATATTTTTCGAAGGGAGAAAGGTTTAAAGTTTTTATCAATGTCATCATATGAGTAGTCGCCTCTTTCAAGTCATAACCTCCAAGCAATTCCTCACAAGAAGGTGGATGTTTTACGGATTCGATACGATGAATGTGGATAGCTTAGAAAAGATACCTACCAAGTGACACTAGCATATTCAAGATGAGGGCGAACCAACAAACAGTAAAGGGTTTTTATTGTACTTGTGTGTTAGAAGTCAGAGGTGATTCTATGAAACAAGCAGAGTAGTTTAAGTGATTTATAAACAATATTAAATGTGATCTTGGAAAGAAAGCTTGCAATCTAAGATGATCAGTAGAAAGTATTGTGTCAAAATTTCAAGTAAATCGGAGCAAAACTAACGAAGATACAGCGTTTCAAGCGACCGGCCCTCTTGCTCGATTCAAGCATATTTCGAGTATTAAAAAACTTTAAATCGATTTACTCGCAAACAAATTTTTGAAGTTCGTGAACATTATAACTCAAAATCTACTTGACCGATTCTTTTGAAATTTTGTACACTATTTTTACACATAAATCAACAGGTAGTGGCGAAGAGTTTTTTTACATTTTTTTCCATTTTATAACAACAAATTCACCGAAAATTTTAGCAAAAATCGCATTTTTGACTTCAACATCCTGCGAAAAAATATTTAAAAAAATCGCTTCCAAAACCTAGGAAATTATATCACCTTTTAAACGCATTTCGACTTTTTTGGTTCAGATGATCCGTTAACAAGTTATAATGTTCACCGCATAACAACTTTTTTTCGTGGCGCCTCCGGAGATTCGCTATCACGGACTTATTTATCGATATTTTTAATTTAAAAAATTTTCAAAGATACTTCAGATGTCATACTATAACGTGTATATAAAATAAATAAACCAACATTATCCATATTTCAAAAAAAAATCATGAAAATATGCCTTTTTCGCCTTTGAAACCTTAAAACCTTACTCTCTGGTTTATAATTGTTATAAAGTGGTGTTTAATCAGAACACGATTATAATTGCAATGTTATTTATTAATCCACTCGAGTTGCCAATCGATTAAAAATGCTGACAGGAAGATATTATGAAGCACAGTCAACCCTATAGAAGTAGGCGAAGATAAAATCAAAGTATTATTATTATAATAAAACCAACAATAATCAAACTGAATCTATTTATTATTCTACCAGGCCTTGGCTTATCAGAAGGAGAAGATATTTCCGCTTTGTAATGCGACTAGCCTCGAGCGAAAATAGTATTGTGATGGCAGCATTCCACTTCTTGCAGGGTCCCATCTACAAGCGATGGATCCACTTCCTGAGGACATAGATTAAACAAAAAGTTTTATTTTTATTATTTTTTTATTTTTTTTTATTATTATTATTATTTTCTTTTAAATTTCTTTAACCATGTAAATATTTTTTTTAATGTATCCTTTTTTATATCTTGTTATCATTACTTGATTATTATATATGTATAATATGGAACTCGTGGGACTGCACTACCCTCCCCGAGATCTGGAATCAATGATTAAAAAAAAATAAATAAAAAATAAAAAAAATAAAATCCAAATTGGAATATTTCTGAACATATTCGAAAACTAAAAACTGTTATTGAAAGGAGATGCTTTCAAATTTTTTAAATCGAAAATAGCATATAATTTTTGAAATATAAAAATTTTGAATGCAAAAAATTGCACAAATTACATTTTCTCTAACTAAAATTACTGATATCAAAAAAATTATAAACAAAGACATATTTAATTAGACAAATACATTATAAACATTTTCGTCAACTCACTTTTTTGTCGTTTCTTGTAAAAATAGTTAGTAAAAATTCCCAAAATTTCATTTTATTTTTCATATTGAGATCCGAAACTTGTTTCATAAAGGTGTATGTACATTTTACTTATTGTGGTTAACTTTTAGATTTGAATATAAAGCGTGGTGTTTTCTATTTTAACGCCGTTTATTTAAAATTTCTCACAAAAGTAGTAAGGGAGACAACGATTTCTTTAAGACCCATATGAGTTGTTCCGGAAAGCGAACAAATCACCCGAG
This sequence comes from Glyphotaelius pellucidus, assembly GCA_936435175.1. Classification (NCBI taxonomy): domain Eukaryota; kingdom Metazoa; phylum Arthropoda; class Insecta; order Trichoptera; family Limnephilidae; genus Glyphotaelius; species Glyphotaelius pellucidus. Next base: position 34,683,771 of record OW386539.1, read on the forward strand.
GGGTTAACTCCATAAAAGGATAAATTTTGCAATTATCAATGTTTACTTGCAAGCAGTTAAAAGTGAAAAAGTACACTTTTACACGTGAACAGTTGATAGGATTTAATTATCTTATGGAACTTATTATCGTAAGCAAAAAGCAAGAAGTATTTGTAAAGTGAAGCATTTGTTTGGCAAAGTCCATATGGAGTAATGACGTTTTCAAAATTTGGTCCAGACGAGAAGAAGGGGAGATGTATTTGAAGATAACACTACTGTATTTTCTGCAGGGTCTTCGATTGTAAGCAAAATAATAATTTGAAAGGAATGGCATACAATATAATAACACACATTGGAAGGGGGTGGGATGGCCTATTCTAAGAGAAGGTCAGATGTCTGGCGGGTGGAATGACTTTATTTTCCTCGGGGTCGAAGTGCAAATGAGCAATATTTGAGCTGGATTCATTCATTACAACATTTTTTTTTCGGGAGAAGATAGCCAATGGAGCATTACATAGGCTCCACACAGGAGCCCTTGAGAAAAATAATTTCACTCGGGACTTTTGTCATCTTAGGGGATGCTGTATGGATGTTTTTTTTAAGGAAAGGAATTAGAGGAAATTCTGGGAAGGAAATAGGTTTAAGGGTGTTGGATAAGAATCTGGGAATCAGTGTGTCCAGGAGTGAAGGACATATGAATCCATCCCTCCAACTGCTGTGCAAGGCGATGGGTCGAGGGATTCTGACTCGAGAGGTCAATAGACCTCACCAAGTCAGTCTCTCTTGATCCGGCCCGCCAGGCAGTAGGTGTACGCTGTATTCACACCAATCTCCCAAAATGCTGATTTCTTACGCAAACTGCAAACAGCTTACGTTTTACGAAGGATTCTGGAGAGTAAATTTGTACAATGTTTTATCGTGATTAATAACGGCCGGCGTAGTCCAGCGGTAAGGCTCTTAACTCACATTCCGAAGATCGCGGGATCAAATCCCGGCGTGGCATATAAATTTTATTTTATTAATTTGTTTTATTTAACAATTTATTCATTTAAAATAATATATAGTATAATTTCGGTACGTTCCAGAGTGGAAGATACTCTCAGTATCGACCTGATGTAGGACCACCATTCAGAATTGAAAAGTTGCTTAAAATGGCTTCAGCCGTGTTTTGCGACCAGATCTGAATAGCCTGGTATTTCCCCACCTTTCTCTTCCCGATCTTCTTTCCCTCCCCACTACCTTCAGCATCACAACATACCCCAATTGGGGATGCCATAGTCTCACTGGCTTCAGACGGGAGCAGTTGGGGCTCTTGTGCGATATCCATATAAAAAAATTTAAAAAATTCGGAACATCGCCTTGCACCGCAATGGGAGGAATTAATTCGTACGTCCGTCACTCCTGGACACAGTGAACCCCAAAGTTTTACCCACATCTCATACCTTTCTCCTTCCCAGAACTTCTTCTCCTTCCTTTCTTCTCCACCAAAGATGAAGTCCTGAGGGGAATTATTTTCTTCAAGGCCTCTTGTGTGGAGCTAATATAAAACATAAAGCTGTCCTAAAAATGATTTAAACTTTCGATGGCATAGAAATAAGTTTGTGTTTTTCCACGAAGAAAATTATACACTGAACGCTCCAATACACATTGAGGTCGATGGATATAAAACATGACAGCCGCCCGCGACAAGTCTCGCGGGAGATCTCACGTATTGCGGATTTCTTTCAATTCCAACGTTTCCCTTACATTAGCTATGAGATACATCTGTTTACCTCATCGCTGTTCTGCGCTCCTGGCTTTAAAATACCCAGATTGACGCGAGTACACGTTAACCTACTTCCATTGTTCTCTTTCCATTAAAAAAAAATAAATGCATCGTCTAGGTACCTAAACAGGGAACATTAGACAGAGCGAACACCGGAATTCTTACGCTCCGAGTGTTTCAAAGAAAGTTAATTTTATTTTTATTTTATCTTTACGGAAACAGTAGGTAAGAAAGCTCCGCAACTCTTTGTTCTTTGAGACTTATGCATGCGAGTCTCCACGTGTCCATTACATATAAACCCTTTTTTGATCCCCTATTATGTTCGTACCGCGGACTAGGGACTATGAACATAATCGGAGCGGCGATACGAACGCCGATTGAATACAAAACGGGGCTAGTTATGTTTTAGTGGTGTTCATTTCTCTGGACCGATTTTTCGGGATTGTTAAAATTGTCGGAGGCTTTTTATAGAAATTGGATACTATTTTATTTGGTCATGTTGCTGCCTGGTATAACTAGAGCATAAGATTTAACGATCATCGATAAAGGGCCGTGACACATTACGACATATTTCTTACGGATTTCTTTGGAAGCATTTTTTTATTTCTTCTTTCTCCCTTTTCGTCTCACTGCCTTGGTTATCATCTGTGAACCGTCGTTTTCTTTTTTGATATGTTACTTTGGTTAAATAAAACCAAAATATTACACTGCTGTTCCTGTACAATTTCAACAAATTCTTGCCTAACAAGATTGTGTAAGCATAGATTAATTTGATTTCTAATATTGCGGACATCTTCATCTGTAAATCAAATACCTTTTTTACATTAGACCCACACTGGAAGCCCTGAGGAAAAATATTTCCCTAAGAGCCCATGTCATCTTTGGAAATGCCGTGTGGAGGGTCTTTAAAATTAACTAAATTTGTAAAAATAATAGAGTTTTAAAATATAGTATCCGACTAAAGGCAACCTATGGTAATCATTAGGGTTTTCGTCATTTGCAGATTTGATGGAACCATTGTTAATGGGACAGTCCAGAATGGCAATAAAACAGATCAGTGATAAAGTAATATGTTGGGTTAGGTTAGGTTAAATCACTTTTCTTCAATGTTCTGTTTTAACACTGTTCTGTTTTATCACTGTTCTGCTTTGTCGCTGATCTGTTTTTTTGTGAAACTGTTGACTTTCTTAGGCAATTGACAATTGAATCACAAATACACTGGTAACATATTATTTAAATTAAGTTAAGCTACAGCCCTGCCCCCCAGCCCTGATTTTACTAGGAAACCCTAGGTGCTTTTAACAAGAACTTTTACAGTAGAAAGAAGAAAGATTGTAACAAAGACGCTTTTTTTGTAGCAAAAAACTACTGTAATAAACTTTACACTAACAACGATTGTCGATATAACAGGAAATATTGCTACTGGAGGCCTCTGGCGGCAGAGTTGGAAACTGAGATCTCTGATGGATAATTAAACTAATTAAGTATGATAAACAGACAATAGACGTCACTCATTGTCTGATTTGTAGAAATTTTAACAAATGGGACAGTCCTGAAATGGCAACTCGCAAAATAAAACAGTGGTAAGATAATAAATAATACGTCAGTTTAGGTTAGGTTAATATTGTAGTTAGTATCACTTTTTTTCAATTTTCTGTTTTGTTATGCAACCGTTGCTAATGGGAGAGCCCTGAAATAGCAGGAACGGAATAACCTCTAAGGTTGAGGGACTTTCCAATACCCTTCTCCGTGATCTCGACTGCCAGACGGGTTGACCCTCGTTTCTTTCTCTATTCCCCTTCCGAAGAATTTTGATATTTTCCCAAAAAATACAGGCGTTATGTTCTAATTCACATCGACTACATTGGATACCTTTCTAAGATTGTCTTAATATCAGGTGAAGAAATTATTTTTCTACGGAAACTAGTCGAAAACTTTTTTTTTAAGCGAATAAATCGTCACCCGTGGTATTGATTTGATTTTTATTCAACTCCAGGGATCGATAAAATTTTGCTCACTTGACCTTCAAAACGAGTCTACTCGAAATTCCAAAAAGCCATTCATTTCCCCTTTTCCCACCCCTTAAAGCAGAATTTTTATACTTCTTGATGAAATTTTTGCACACTTGACGTTCAAAATAAGAGGTTAACCAATTACACATCTAATTTCGAAAAACTCTGCGTTAAGCCCAGGTAACACAGGGGACTTCAGCTAAACAAAAATAAAGGAGAAACATGTTTTCAAAAACTATCGGTGTCTATTCTGACGTTATAAAATTTCAAGGTTTTATTTATACTGTTTTCATATTGGAAAGTCAATTCTATTTTTATATTAAAAATCATTCATTGAAGAAGAAGATAATAAAAATAATCTAAACGAAAATATGATAGAGAAAAGAACCGAAAAAGATAATTTTTCATTTTACAGGCAACTACCCTTTTTATTGCAAACAATCATTCTAAGAATTGGTTTATAACCTAAATAGCGTCTCGGATAAATACATTCGATTTTATTCATATGGAACTATTGACTTTTTATAAAAGTCTAAATGAATATTCAATTTTTCTATAAAAAATTTATTTATTATTTTATAACTTTTGAATGTTATTCCCATCAATTATATATATCATTGAAGAAGAAGATAACAATAATAATCTAAACGAAAATATGAAATAGAACAAGACACAGAAAAATTTAATGGTCGCAACTGGGACTCGAACCCAGAATGTCTCGTCTAACCGGGACGTGCGCGTTTACCAATTCTGCCATTGCCACCTACTGTCAAACCGTCGTATCAGTCAATATTATCATTCACTATTTTTTTTCCATATTATAGGCAAACACCATTTTTATTGGAAACAATCATTCTGAGAATTGGTTTGTAATCTAGATAGCGTCTCAGATAAAAATATCCGATTTTATTCATACGGAACTATTGAATTTTTATAAAAGTCTACATGAATATTCAATTTTTTATAAGAAAACTCTATTTTGATAACTTTTAAAGGTTATTCCCATCAATTTAATATACCATTGAAGAAGAAGATAACAATAATAATCTAAACGAAAATATGAAAGAGAACAAGACACAGAAAAAGATAATGGTCGCAACTGGGACACGAACCCAGAACCTCTCGTCTAACCGGAACGTGCGCGTTTACCAATTCCGCCATTGCCACCTACGAATAACCTCTAAAAGTTATAAAAAGAGAGTTTTTTTATAAAAAAATAAAAATCATTCATTCATTCCGTTTGAAGCACTATTGTAATAGCAGAACCGACACTGCCAAGTTCGATTTGTTTGAACCGAAATCCATTGAAGGTAATATAATTTGCCTTTGAATTGATTCAGCTAAATACTGTCTCCGTTGTCTTTCTATAAAATTCGGTTCTTTTGATTTCGTTCCAATATCCGGTCGCTTCTGGTTAGGCAAAGGGCTGTTTTTCGCCCTTCTTGTCGAATCTAATCTAAACGGAAAGCCATTGTAAATATATGTAACAGTGTGTGTGTATGAGATAGGAAAGTCGCATGGCAGAAGCCAGGGATGGCTTACCTAGTTTTTGAAGAGGGTCAGAAAGCAACAAAATATTTATTTATTTATTTATTTATCATTAACGCCCTTATGGGCTTTTACATACATAGTTACAATTTTTTTATGATTAAGTGCGTACTGGTGTGTTTAAATGAAAATAAAACATAAATAGGTATTACACATGGTACACAGAAGTAAAGATGGTAGGTAAAAAGTATAGCGTTATACAATAATTGAAACATATATTCTCACAATAAACGCACAAAATTTTCAAATTTCCGCAATAAATGGAACTATTGCACCGATCGCACCCCTAATGATAATGTGAGGTTGAAGATAGAGGGATTTAAAGATGGAAAGGTGATGGTTATTCAAAATTGGCAACTAAAAATTTTTAAAACCCATTTCATTCAACTTTTCTAAACCAATGGCAAAAATGTTATGTTAATTGTATTATGTTTAGGAACAGTCATTTATGAGAAAATTACACTATTTTGTTTGATAAAACAATTGTTCCATTGATTATTATATTTATGTATTTTTTTTTTAAAACAAATTATACACAGATAGGTGTCCTATTATATTCGATGTAAGTATTAGTACTGCAATGTAAAAGAAAAAGTAAACGATAAGGGTAAGTAAACAGTATATTTGGGGATGCTTTCTAGGGGGTCTTTTTGGAAAAAGAAGACGAGGAAGTTCTGGGAAGGAAAATGGTGTAAGGATTATGCAGTAATCTGGCCGTCAATTCGTCCAGGAGTGTCGGACGTATAAATCCATCCCTCCCATTGCAATGCAAGGCGATGGGTCGAGAGAGAGATTAAAGGGTCTCTCTCATTCAGCCTCTCTCAATCCGGCCCGCCATGCAATAGGTGTGCAGACCCATCCGCGGCCAAGATCTAAGCAAACTTCACCCTCTGATTGATAGGTCACCAAACTTAGCGAACCACTCCATCGCGTAAAGATTCAGCCTGCGAGCAAAACTGTGAGAAAATTATTTAAAAAATTACCTTAATAACTTTAAAAATATTCTAATTTTAAACTTTGCCCGGGTGTCACTAAAAACTGTCGCTTGTCATAGGTTCGCCATTTCTGGCGTAGCTGCGTAGGTAAGAACAGTAACCTGTATTCAGCCTTGGGGTTTGTGGGGTAAGTTGGCAGTATTCCCCGTATTTTGGGGTATTATCCTGGGCCCTGCGGTGCGTGTCCCCACTTAACTCCGGGCTGCTGAGGTCAGTAAAGTCAAAACTTTTAATATTTAACCTTAGACGACTGTTACATAACTTTTTTGACCGACCGAACCCGCTGGGCACCAATAAACCCTCAATTTTATTCATCTGTTTACAAACTGGTGTCAGTAATTTAAATCTGCTCGAATGAAATATTGCTTTGTTTATCGATGATCCCAAACGCGAGTTTATTAACTTTCCCCTTGAGTTTATTTCGGATGTTTTTTTGTTGTATAATTTAATAGTCTGAACAATTGTTTAACGTTATAAATACAAAAACACCCAGTTTTGAAATGGGACGTTACATATCTGTGCTTACAAATTTTTCGGAGTATCGCAGTTAATTGTTTTTAATTAATTAAAACAAATAACTTTGTAAAATCACCACTTTTATATAATATTATCAACATGTTTGGAAAACAACGTTTTCTCTGTCAGGATAATATTAATATCAAAAATAACAAAAGACAAACAGGTAAAGACAAATAAAAACTATATACAAAATATTAAAGGTAGAGGTAATTAATTACTTAAATATATCATAAAGGGCCATCCATAAATTACGTCACATGAATTTCATCATATTTTGAACCCCCCTGTAAATGATTCTTTTCAAATTCTATTATCATTATTGGCCAATTGTTTCACAAAACTGAAATAATAACAGAATATAGTTAAAGTTATTCCCTGTTGCCAAGTCTTGAAAGCTTGCGAAAGCAGTGTTACTTATGAACGTATAATAATTATTATGTTATCTGCAATTCAATTTGGGAGGCGGATATGGGAACCATTTATTGGATAACCAACACCTCTGCCATCCCAAGTGATTCGCTACTTTTGGTGACTTAACAGGGGTGCCCTGGTTCATGGGGTGAAGTTTGTCTACATATTACACCTGCTGCGTGGCGGGTCGGATCGGGAGAGATCGGTTGATGGACTTGCACTGCAGTGGGAGGGGTGGATTCATACGACCGTCACCCCTGGACACATTGACCCCACCCCACACATTTTCCTTCCCAGAACTTGCTCTCTTTCTTTTCCCTAAAAAGACCCTCCACACAGCGTTCCCAAAGATGACATAGGCCTTGAAGGAAAAAAAAATCGTAAATGTTAAAAAAAGTACATTTGTATTATTTCATTGTATTATTTTTATGATTTTAAAAGCAATATTTCTGTATTTTTATTTCTCTTTCGTGTGTTTTAAATGGCATAGTTACTAAGACAGTAAGATAAAGCGAGTCATTATTATAATTCTTCTTAAAATAATAATTACTTCCTGCGAATCCAGTATTTTATTCCTAAGGATTCGCGAAACCTTATTCCATTGTAAGTTAATTTCTTTTGGGAGAATCTGAAAAAAAATAAAAGTCTCTCTTAATGATATCTTACTTCTCGGTATAAAGCACTATTCATTCTGTAACAATAAAGAATTTGGATTAAATCTTCTTTTACATATTAAACTTTTCGTTAGAATTTCCATACAACTGTTTGATTTTGTAAGGCGTTAGCGCAAACATAGTTTTACATATTTCATTAGGTCTGTGTTTATTAAATAATAGTACGAGTTTCATAATATGTAATATCACAAATCTGTCAGTCTTCTGCAGAAATTAATATTTACCTTACGATATTAAAGGATTAACAACGACGTGGGATTTAAAAATACTACGCAATCCTAAAATGTTTTCAGTAACTACGCCCGCGTTCATTTATTAAAGCAGAACAAAGTTTTTTTTTTAATCCTTCAGCAGAGGATTATTTGCCTCGTGTTTCGACCAAGGGTTAGAGCATTATAAATAGTTATTAATAAAATAATGATACATTAATGTTTTGTTGTTTTTAATAAAAATGTTTTTTTTTATTTTGCATTCTTCCATTAATAAAATTATATTGTTAGCTATTTTCTAAATACTTTCGTAGTGTTCAATTTAGTCGAATGGAAAGCAGAGACAAATTGGTTATTAAATGACCAATAAATGATAAATTTATATCTAAGTCACCATAATGCACAACTGCGTCGGTAACACCGATTTTGCGACGTATGGTCAAATATGTTCTTAGCGGTTTGATGGTAAAACCAACTGGCATTATGTTTTTCATTATTATTTTTTTTGTAAACCGTGGCAGAAACCAATATGTTAAATAACAAGAATTTGAAGCCGAATTTTCACACCCCTATAAATATATATCGTTTAATAACGGTAGACATTCTGTACCACCGTGGTGACAGACCACTATTCAGAATCTAAACTTTGCATTAAATGGCTTTAGCCGTGTTTGGTATCCATACTTGAATAGCCAAGTGCATTCCCACTTTTCTCTTGCTGTTCTACTGCCATCAGTCTCACAACATATCCTAATTGAGAATGCCGTAGTACCACTGACTTCAGGCGGTTCTCAAAATAATAAATTTTGAGATCTCCAGGGGTTTTCTCATCACTTTGCGAAGAGAGAGCCCAAGTTAAAGTGATGTTTGTTTCAGGCCGAGTGGCTGCCCGTGGCCCTGAGGAGCTGGACAGGCGTGCAGCTGGTGTACTCCGTAGGGCACTACACGTGGACGGCCAAGGGGTTCACCTTCGGGGCATCCTACCAGTTCAACGACGACGCCCTTTGCGGGCATCACACAGTCACCACGCACTCGGGTAAGAAACCATGTACTCTCTATTGACATTCACACATTTCCTATTGACTTTCACATGCTTCCTGTTGACTTTCTATTGGCTCCATATTGGCTTTCACATATTCCCTATTGACTTTTACATACTCCCTGTTGATTTCCACATATTCTCTTTTGACTTTCACATACTCCCTGTTAACTATCACATATTGCCTGTTGATATTCACATACTTCTTGTTGACTTTCACATATTCTCTATTGACTTTCTCATACTCCCTGTTGACTTTCACGTATTACCTATTGATTTTCACATATTTCACATATTGATTTTCACATACTCCATGTTGACTTTCAATAATTCCCTATTCATTGACTTTCACAATATTGAATATTGAATTTCACATACTCCCAATTGACTTTCCCATACTCCCTGTTGACTTTCAAATTCAGGTTGTGGTATTTCACAGAATTTCAAATGTAACATTGTCATTAAATAGCCAATCAGCCCCATTTTTCTTTTTTGACATTCGGAAGATCCCCTTTAAATGCCGCTTCTAGATCAGTTTCAGCTTTAAACAATTTGTGATCAACAGAAAAGCACAAACGTTATATTGTTATGCTTAATCACATTTGAAGGAAACCAGAAACGGGCCTAGACTTATCATTTAAAGGAAACCTTTCAAGTAAGAAAAACGGCGGTGGTTGGCCATTGAATGAATATCTACGAAACATCACAATCTAAGCATAATAAAACAACAGGTTGTGTCCCTAAACAAGTATTTTTTTAATAACAGCACTATGGAAGTGATTTTCAAGATATCTTTACTCTCTTTCAGAGCTCTTTTTCTCCACCGTATAAGAAACTTTTGAAAATCCATTAATACTATCAAAGTAATGGCTGCCTGAATATAGTGTCCTTTAGTGAACCTCTAGAGATTAGAGACTGTCAAATATCCACCATAAATATAGTTATTGAAAAAGTGTCTCCTACTCTATATATCTATGTATGAAAGGGTGACCGGACAACTCAGAATGATACCAACTCAGAACCACCTCAGAAAAGTCATTAAGAGTGACAAAAAAAAATGGTGAAATAGGTTACGTTAGGTTAGGGTAATTGGCTATTTTAAAATGTTTTTTTATAGCTTTTAATGACTTTTCAAAGAGGTGTTGAGTTGACTTTATTCTTGGCATGGAACCGTATAAAAGGTGCTTTGATGCATCGATTTGGTCGCTTAAATTTTTTGGAACATTTCGAAAAGGTCTGACCAAACTCCAAGTTGTATTATACTACATATTAGTGCATTACTTGGGTAGTACGTGCAATACCTTCACCTATATCAGAAAATCTAAGACTGACATTTAAAAAAAAAACAGTGTTTTTTTAACACGAGTTATCCAAGTGGATTGAGTGCAGAAAAACAACACGTTTCCCTGAATCAGTCAAAAAAGTCGTGTGGATTGAAGAGAATAACTAACCTCATGTTTCCTGGAATCTCTCATACGTGCCTAGTCTTTACAAGTCTACTAAAACACCAAATCCATTTACTCTTTGTAATAATTTACTTATTTGTACATATTTAAATACTACACACTCTTCTCTTAAGACAAATTAGTGCCAAGTAATTTCTAAATCGAGGTTCTCTGTTTTAAAAATCAGACGAGCATGCCTCTGCATTAAAACAGCAAATTACATATCAACGTCATGATTGTTAAAAATAGAATAACGAGTTTTTAAAAAAAAATCATGAAGAATGTATAAGTACTCAAGGCATGTTGAAATGCCGGATGTTTTATTTTTTCGATATTATTGCGAGATTAGATTTTTCGGAAATTACACCGATTCCAAGTAAATTTTACTCTGGCAACAATAACACAATTCGGGAGCTCGTAAATATTTTTTTCGGGAAAAATCCTATTAATGAAGTACGACAACAAAACCGAAAACAATTGTTTCCACGTGTATTGTATTTTATAAGAGATCGCTCTTGTATTTTACCTTTTTCTTCTCGGTACAAGGCAGGGAGATTTTCCGACTCAACCCCAATTAGCCGTAGGCTTTGTGTGCTTTAACTCCACCATTTTCCTGTACAATAAATCCCTCAGAATCTTTACAGTACATGTTACATGAATCCAACAATTATTTCCTTAGTAAGTGGCTAATTGCGGTTTGTTCAGGTAATTAATAATTCTTTTTGTTTGGGAAATAAGTAAGGTCTTAGATTAATATTTTATTAAATGAATAAATTAATATTTTATTAAATGATTTAAAATCTCTAGAAGTTAATCTTTTTATGCAATAGTCAGAAGCCAGTTCTGGTAGTCGCGGTTAATTCGTATTGTTTATAATATTAAAAAGACGAGATTAACAAAAGGTTTATTTTAGAAGTTTGAAGCACTCCGCTGGGCGTGATATTGCATTATATTATCATCAGTGGCAACGATTAATTTTGTGTTTTATTCGTAAAACTCCATTTTTATTTTTTTATTTAATTTAAATTAAATTAATTTCTGCAAGTATTTTAGTTTTTATTATTGTGACTGCTCTTTCGGCTTACAGGGAGATTTTCGTTTTTTTTTTACAATTTTACTGTGGTTAAACCATTTGAGACGACTTATTTATAAGATTCTAAATTAAAATTTTTGACCGAGTCAAAATTGATTTATTACCGGTTAAACCAATTTGCTGAGAAAATAATTGAGACACTAGATACTAACGAGGAGTACTTTTAATCTGTTTTTCCAATGTGTTCAGGCGTGACGAACGTATGAGTCTATTCCTCCCACTGCGGTATAAGGCAATGGGTCGAAAGAATTGGCTGGAGAGGTCAAAAGGTATCCCTCGACCAGTCTCTCCCGACTCGACAGAAAGTAGCTGGACAAAAACATCCACCGCCAAGACCTAGAGAACCCGTACACTCCTGCTAAGTCTCCAAACGTAGCGAACTACTAGGAGTGACCTACGGCAGGGATGTTGCTTATCCAATAAATGGTTCCTGGGGCGGCGGTACCCATACCTGCCTCCCAAATTAAGAATACGTAAATGTAAATTATTAAAAAAAAAAAACTAACTATCACACTGTTTCTCCGCAGGGATAGGCAGAGCGGACGGACCGCCAAACAACTCGGAATATATATTGCAATAAAAAAAATATGTGTATTGCATATAATTTTTTTGGATGATTAACAATTTATATTCAACAAAAATCAATTGTGTTGGAAGTTTTAAGTTGCGAGTTGACGGTATGGAAAGTCAACTGAAAATTTACACGATGTTTTTAACTTTCAGGGGATCGATTAAGTTTGTTTTTGTAATGTGTTTTAAAAATGCTTTCTTTTGTGTTACTTGTTTCCTAACTCAATATTTTCTCTTCTTCCAAAGGTGAAATATATTCTAAGAACCTTTCTTCGATGGGAACAATAAACAATTTCTACCACCAACATTGTACGTGGATTCTGGACTCCAACGTGGAGAGACAACTCACTATAGAAATCTCAACAAATCAGGTAAGCAATTTGGTTTTAAATCACTAATGGAAATTTGTATAAAATTGAAATTTGTATAAAATTGAAATTTGTCTAAAATTGAAATTTGTCTAAAACTGAAATTTGTCTAAAATTCAAATTTGTCTAAAATTCAAATTTGTTTAAATTTAAATTTGTCTAAAATTTATATTTATCTAAAATTGAAATTTGTCTAAAATTGGAATTTGTCTAAAATTGAAATCTGTCTAAAATTGAAATTTGTCTAAAATTGGAATTTGTCTAAAATTGAAATTTATCTAAAATTGAAATTTGTTTAAAACTCAAACAGCAAAAAAATTATTGGTGTGATCGAAGGTTTACTAAATATGTTACGCCGTTTCAATAAAAACATCCTAAATGTTCTAAATGTTGTAGTATTCTGGAAGCTTTAATTCTATCTAGCTAATGGTTTTTCGATTCCAGTGAACTGTCTGTATAATAATTTACTCGATATAATCGTTGAGTCTACGAGAGTGTTTGTTATTTTGTGTTAATCTTTCTGTGAATTTAGTCTGAGCGTGAGTTTTTACTATGAATCTGTTCGACGAAAAAAACGCTATTTAATAGTGATGCATTCAGGATGACTAGGCAGTTGGTATTTATTAACGTGGATAACGCAAAAGTTTTCCAGCTATTCTCTACTAACCGAAGCCAATGAGACTATGATATCCTCAATAGAGGGATGTTGAGAGGCTGAATGGGAAGAGACTCATTTTCAAATATACAATGCACAATTTTTCGCATCTTTGGTCATAGAGCAATGCACTCCGCTGGTATCCACTCACATTATCTTCCGATTCAATATCTGATTTACTTACCTTCTCTTTAAAGATTCATACATACCTACGTGCGACAAACTGCTACATCATTAATAATTGGAACAACATTAATCGCAACAACAACTTGCGAAAAACGGAACGCAACAAGATTCATTGATGAATCATTTGTTAGATGACGCGTTTGTTTTTAGCGTCGTAAAAAGACGTTGTTCCCTTCTCTGTGTCTCAATATAAGATCAAATGCAAATCACCAAAGTTACTACTCAAAGCAAGTGCATACCGTAACCGTTCTATCCTCCACTTTGGCGGGGCCCCGCAATTTTATGCTTGACTTGAACAATATAAAATATATCATTGAAGAAGAAGATAAGACTTATAATCTAAATAAAAATATGAATGAGAACAAGACACAGAAAAATAGAAAAAGACAATGGTCGCAACTGGGACTCGAACCCAGACCTCTCGTCTAACCGGGACGTGCGCGTTAACCAATTTCGCTATTGCCAAATATTAATATTATAACTGTTCGAGTCCCAGTTGCGACCATTGTCTTTTTCTATTTTTCTGTGTCTTGTTCTCTTTCATATTTTCATTTAGATTATAATTGTTATCTTATTCTTCAATGATATATTACGTTGATGGGAATAACCTTCAAAAGTTATAAAAAGAGAGTTTTTATTATAAAAAATTGAATATAAAATATTATAATTTTTGTATTACTCCGCTTACTTTTTTTACGTGAACTCCACACAGGAGGCCCTAAGGAAAATAATTTCCCTCAGGACCTATGTCATCTTTGGGGATGCTGTGTGGAGGGTTTATACGCAATATTTCTTATTACTGGTTAATACGCAATATTTCTTATTCAAACTGTTAGATTTAGCTATATTATCACGAAAAGTGAGTATCTACGTCGGGGGAGACAAAAATTATTCATAAATTATGCATGTTACATTTAAATTTTGTTAAAATTATTTCACTCGCGCGGCGTACGCCATTCTTATTTTCATCATTTTTTTGGTTTACATTTCATAGACAATCAATCATCAATCAATGCTGCCAATCATAGAAAAATTATTATTGCCATATAAAACAATACTTTATTCGGGTTATGAAGTGAATGCATTATTGACAAGTTTGAACCCGTATTTTTATTAGAAGAACATGGAAACAAATGTATTAGAATAATTACACATACCCGTTAGACAAACCCTGCTTTTCCAAACAAACCATTCAAAACCTAGGATGTATATCTAAATTATGATGACATCCAACTTTCGCAGCTTGAATCTCAACCCAGGAATAATTCGAAGTAGGTACTTTTCTGTTTTTATTTTGACGAGAATTTATTTTATAAAGTTGGTACTTGCGACAAATTTCATATTTGATTGTCTTTTAGTTAAAAAATTAATATTCCGTATTATCCGTGTATCGAACTTCAACAACACGAACGTTTCGCATTATCCGCGAGATGGGCTTAGGGGCCATCCATAAATTACGTCACACCTTTAGGGTGGGGGGGGTGTAGAGAAGTGTGACAAGGGGTATGTGGGGGTCAGAAAATCATGAAATTCTAGGGGGGAGGGGGTCTCACAAATGCGACAGGGGGGGGGGTCAAAAAGTCATGAAATTCCTGTGACGTAATTTATGGATGGCCACTTATACAATTTTACCAAAATATTTGTACATGACATCACAGACACAGCGTAAATTGATTATCTCTGGAGGACTTTACTCAAAAACTACTAGCTCCGCCATTGGTGCAAAACATTCAAACACCACTGGGAACCAATTTTGAGGTGATCACTAAACGCTATTCATTAAAAAACCTCTTTGCAAATAATATCATTTAAAAAATTCTCGTCAGTGCTTTGTATGTCAGTTTATACTCCCATACTTTAAATGTTCAATTAAAAACATATTTTAAGTCTTCATTATCAAACGTTATAATTAAAATTCTATCACAAACACAACTGATATGATCATGAAGTTGTTCCTGCTAGAATTCATGTTATTTAACCCATCCAGAATGTTTGTTTTGCAAATCGTGGTACACTTAACTCCTTAATATACGTTCTGTAAACATGGCGGGGTATTTGCATTCCTCGTCTGCAGAGTGGAAACAATGTTCAGGAATTCCAAATATTTGGTCCACTTAACAATATCGTCAGGCACAATAAACTCCCCCAGCCGCCCTACTACAGTCTCTACAAGCTACACAAACTAACTTTCTCAGCGAGCTTAATTGTTTGTTCTTCAACGCATGCAATTCCGAAACTCTACACTCTGCAGATTGCAATTGAGTGCAACTATTGCACTTTGCGCCAGGCGAGAGAGGGATAGAAAGAGACTGTCAATTAAAATCTTTGATTAAGGGTGTGCAAACTGGAATAACTTGAACTTTTTAGCTGATGGCAAGATTGTCATGAAATTGGTTTTCTTAAGTGTAAAAGTTTGTCGAGTTTTCCACGTTAATTCTTTTATGCAATACTACCCGGCTTCACCTTAGATTTTGGATAGAAAAATGTGCATATCTTGCGTTTGTTTTCAACAAATAAATTAGTACTTTGGGCCCTTGATGTTACCATAACCCGAAAATAAGTTTATCTATAACAACTAGAAAGTAAAAAACTGCATACCTATCTATTTTAACAAAGTCGAAGCTTACCGTCCGACAATTGTCCTGCACAATCATTACGATTTTCTAACTCATGTAATATATATTTTTTTCTTACATAATAAGTACTTATTAATTGTTATCATCAATAACAAAGTCGAAACTCACCGTTTATTTAATTATCCTGCACAATTACTACGATTTTTTAACTCGCTATATAATGTAATATTTTTGTTTTTTTTTTAAGTAAGTCCACACAAGAGGCCCTGAGGAAAATAGTTTCTTTCAGGGCCTATAACATCTGAGATATGGAGGGTGATTTTGAGGAGAGGAAGGAATGAAATTAGTCTTAAAGAGACCCATATTGTAGGTAAATCGTTTCACAGCCGAGCTATTGATTTCAAGAAAGAGTCGAAGAAGCGACCCGTTCTCGTGTGACAAATGTCAACCGTATATGTACTTTTGGCGTGTTCCCCGACTATGCACCGGTGCCGAAGGGATCAATGTCGCTAGTTCCTCAGGGCATCTTCCATTTAAATACCGGTAGAACGAGAATAGCTTCCCACCCGACGCCTGTGCTCTAAAGATTGCAATCCGTTTGTTAAGATAGGAGAAACTATCAAACGGACCGTTTTGTTACATAACTTCTATCGAAAAGCTAATTGATGGTGTTAAGAAAATTTATAACGCATAAAAATTGTATAATATGTATAAAATAAATTTTCATTGGGCCTTAAAATTACAAGCATTGTTTAAAAAAAACTTCTCTCCAGCGGCGTATTGTAACAAATATGAGATAATCCCAATCCCTGTAGAACCTAGCTTCTTAGCTTGTGCCCTGCACTCAACTATCTGTGGCAATCCCATTTGGCGTGTTGTTCCAACAAACTGACGATGCGTTAAAATGCTCCGGAAACTCGATGTCGCTACAGGAAGTTCCGCAAGACTCGTGCAGCCGAGCTTCTGCCCCCATCGCTGCAAAGTTAGTCCTGAACCTAATTAATATACCAGGAAAGGATAGTTTTAATAACTTGTCTCGTTACCCCTTCTACCTACCCCTGTATCAACTCTCCCTCCAATCCTTACATTATATTGTGTATTCAGCTACTTCCGTTTTCTTTATAAAAGCTTATTGAAAAGCACCTCCCTAATCAGTGTTCGATTTATTCCTACGTTCGTTTACTTAGAGTGCAAGTTTAATGAGGGTGCAATTGACTGTAAACGATTTTAAACCCGGTAATACACGATCATCAAAAATGGTTGTAAAATATTAATGAAAAGGAGATATGAATTGTAGGTTATTTAACAAGCTATCCACTCCACGGAGACCATACCTGTTACGTTAAATTTATTTAATTATTAATCGCTGTTAAACGTATTTTAAATAAGAAATGTGGTGATAAATTATACATATTTTTAATTATTTTTCCAGTCAAGAATAAATATAACAATGCTAGAAAAAAACTTGTTAAAAGTTACAAAACGCAATCCCTTGCGTTTAATCTATTTAATTATAAAAATAAGTACGGTGACTTACCATTTCATAGAGACAATTAACATTACGCAAAAGTATAGGCCCCTACAATAATTATTATGTGTACTTATCCTAATTGCGTTCGTTCAAACCCCCGTAGTTAATTGCGTTTTGGCGGAATCTTTTTGTGATACCCTTCTTTTACATTTTTTAAATAAGATAAACTCTCTTTTTATAACTTTTGAAGGTTATTCCCATTAATATTAGACGAGAGGTCTGGGTTCGAGTCTCAGTTTCGACCATTGTCTTTTTCTATTTTTCTGTGTCTTGTTCTCTGTCATATTTTCCTTTAGGTTATTTTGTTATCTTCTTCTTCAATGATATATTACATTGATGGGAATAACTTTCAAAAGTTATAAAAAGAGAGTTTTTCTTATAAAAAATTGTATATTCATTTAGACTTTTATAAAAAGTCAATAGTTCCATATTAATAAATTCGGATATATTTATCCGAGATGCTATGCAGGTGACAAACCTATTCTTAGAATGTTTGTTTTCAATCAAAAGGTTAGTTGCCCATATTATGGAAAAAAATAATTAGTTGAAAAAAATATTGTTAATTCTAAAATTTAAAATATGAGATTGACAAATATGACGGTTTGACAGAAGGTGGCAATAGCGAAATTGGTTAACGTACAATTGTCTTTTTCTATTTTTCCGTGTCTTGTTCTCTTTCATATTTTCGTTTAGATTATTATTGTTATATTTTTCTTCAATGATATATCACTTCTTTTACATTTACTATTTCTAATCTCACTCGGAATTTCTATCATAACTCGGCAAATCAAGGCGTTAAGCAATGTTTACCATTTTCTATCCCTTCTCTAAAATATAGAATTATTGCGGTTGAGCATAATTTAGATGAAATAGTTCGAGCTTTTAATTTAATACTAGAACCTCTATTTTGTGGTGGGTTGTAATGTAATAACTCTCTGCTCCTGACTATACAAGAGATATATAAATGCAGAGGAATCCAACTAATAGCATCCACTCTTCAATAATTAAAAACGCCAACAATAATGAACAGGAGTAAATGTATCAAAACGTTAATTTCATAATGTACTAGGTAAACGCTGATTTATTTGCGTGGTTTAATGTACCAACATGGTAATTGATGGATACTTCATGAATAAATTGGATTAACAATAATATTTTCATATCGTGCAGGTTCATTTGTTGTTTGACATTAAATAATCTATTTGCTCATTATTAAACCACTGTGTAGCTGCACTCTAACGTAGGTAGTGGCTTCACAATAAGTATTTGTTTATTTTATGGGTTGACGACGGTTGAATTCCCCATAAAATTTATTCACTTATTCATGGATCTAGCTCGCATATTCTATCACAGGAGTTCAGGTGACAAGAGAGTCGTGAATAGCAATTTTGCTTAATGTGTTATTCCATTATGTTATACATTTTAATAAGCTTAACCGTAAGCCAGGAAATTCTTCCTAAACGATGAATTTCAGCGCAAGTAAAGAGGTGAAGGCAAATATGAGAACCACAAATATTCGGAACTTGTAATGCTACGTGGATCGCATGTTTAATTAGAAGACCTTACCGAAATAACGTAATCAAGATGACCTCTAGACAGATCGGCAAGCTCCTTGATAGCTTTGACTCTGGACTAATTAATGTGACTATGTTCAAAAATACTAGAACACCGAACTTCGCGGAAGACAGGGGATAAAATTGCTGGTGGAGCTGGTCTCATCAAAGACCTGGATAATAAAGCGGCCAATGCGGTCAATTGGAATTGAATGAGCTGACTTGAGAATTCAATTTCAATACAATTTCGGCAGATGCATTGAAAAAAAAGTGGGACAGTGTAAATTAAATAATTTATTTTAACAATAAATTACTTAATTTACATGGGTTTTTCACACCGCCAAAGAATTTAAGTGTGGCGTATCTGCGCCACATTCGGGAATGGGAGATTCTCTCAGAATATGCCTGATGTGGAACCATCATAATAAAGATTCAGCAAGATGTTTTAACTAGATTTAGATACGTTCAGTGACCGAATCTGAATAGCTTTTGCACTTCTTAACCCTCCTCTTTCTATCCCCGTTTCCTCCCCAATTTCATTCAACCTCAAAACATTTCCTAAGAGGGAATGTCATAGTGCCGTTTTTTCCGTGCTTGCAACACTTGTCACACAAAAAATTAACTTGAAGTAATTCCTAGGAAATTAATTAAAATAAGATATTCCTTTTGTACAGCATTAGCTTTCTAGAAAAATCAGCTTTAAAACACTCAGCATAATAATAAAGTCTTCGTCCTGGAACCCGTTATCATTTTTTTTTCTAAAGCTTTATCACCGCAATAAACATCACAAGAATAAACCTATCTCCTCCGCCCTACAGGACCCTGTAAAGTTGCTACTAAATGCACTTAGTATTTCAGCACCTTCCCTCACATCACTTAGAGTTTACAATTCCACGCTTCAGCCATTTTCAAACTACGAGAAGTGCTGTGCTAACGAAATGGCATTACTACATTATCATAACATGTTGTGTAATTTTTGTTTAAAATAAAAATTACGTTGTGATTTTTTTTTCATTTCCATTATTAATGAATATGTTTTGACTGTCATAAATACTGAAAACATTTAATTAAATGAAGACACTATGAGTGAGACTCAATCGAAAATCTGGAAACAGAAAAATCAGAAAAAGATATTTGCACCTCTGGGAGTTGAATCTTGTAATCATACATAAAGATGGTAGCCAATAAAAATATGCGTTAAGAAAAATGAAGATAATATGGATGGTTCTTAGTCGAAGTGTGGTACAGTTAAAGGTGACCGAATTTTATATCGACACCTTAGCTCAGTGGATAAGAGCACCCACCCGGAAAGTAGGGAGGTCCTGGGTTCGTGTCCCAGAGGTGCAAATATCTTTTTCTGATTTTTCTGTTTCCAGATTTTCGATTGAGTTTCGCTCATAGTGTCTTCATTTAATTAAATATTACAATTTGAGGTTTTACTCATAAAAGTTCAAATAAAAAATAATAACTGAAAACATTTCTCAGAGGACAATTATATTATATTTATAACAGTTTTTCTGTACGAGATATTATTACAGTTCTGCGTTCATTTAACCAATATAAAAAACTGTTTGTATTCATAGTTTTCGTTACTTCATAAATGAAAATTCATTAATATTTTATCTAGCTACGTGTTTTTTTAAATGTTCTTTGCCATTAGCTCTATATAATATAAGACAAGGGCATTCTAGACATTATTAACTATAAGGAATTTAAGATTTTTCTAAGATTTATCTTTTGTAGTCGAATATATTCGTATATCATTTAATAAATTACTACTAAACAAAAACATGAATTTAATTTTAATCTATCTACATATATTTTAATTCATCTATTATTTACGTAACATATTATAATAATATATAATTATAATAACATATAATTATAATAATTAGATTATTTGGAGACCGCCGTTTTGGTTAAAAATCACTTCAAGTACCCTGTACAATTTGTTATGAATTCTTAGGCTCTATCTAATTTTATTTTTTACAAATAGATACAGAAAACCTAATTACCTGGCAGGTAACTTCTGGTAAAAACACTTTAATTAGAATGTATATGGTTGGAGAAGGTACGTTACACGACACCATATTTAAAATACTGGACATTTGCTGCCCCCATCACTGTTGATATTACATTTATAAGAATTGTGCAAAAATATGGTTAATATTTATTTTGAAAGACTTGAGAATTTAGGACTCTTTAGGACTGGAGATTTTTTTAAAAATAACTTTTACAAAAGCTTACATACATTTTATTTTTTATTGTTTAATTTATGACATCGTTACAATATTAATACATAATATTGTGGTAAAAACAAAATAGTTAAAAACATATTCTAATTGATTTTTACGCCAATTAAGAGAGCTAGCTCTTGAGCTTGGTGTAGGAGTTATTTCTTAATTATATACCAGAGTGTACAATAAATATAATCTTAAGTACTAGGGTGTTGTGTAATTTGGTTTGAAATGAAGCTATGGCATTTTGATTGGTGTTGTTATGTTTGTTTTTTTTTTTTTAAGATACCAACGATGTTATTTTTTCCACTTTTTCGAGAAGACTAGTGAAATATTTAATGCCTAATAAAAGAATGTTTAATTTTTATTGCATTCGATCACAAAGACACTAATTATCAAAAAACGAGGTATGTGTTGACAACAGACAACCAACATAGATTTGTTGTCAATTTTGAAAGCCTCAAATATATTGTTTCATGCACAAACGCAAAGTTTTCAATTAAAAAAAGAGTGATTTTTTTTTTTCAAAACATCCAACTAAATTCAAATACGAACTGAACTTTTTGTTTCCTTTGAGGATAATTCCCATTACTGATGTTTGGCGGAACAAAAAGCTTCCGTTCGTTGAAACTACAGAATCGTATTAACTCAACATTGTATAATCATAGTACTGCGCAGTGGCGTGCGGTGAGCTAGAAAAGGAACTTAAAATACTAGACTCTTACACTTATTCGAGTTGTAGGCTATACGTAATAGTAAGCTCTGGCGTTATGAAATTTGTATACATGAAAATGAGTGTATTTTATATATTTTAGCGGCAGGGAGGGAAGGCATGAGGGGAAGGGTAATGAAGGAGATGGGGTTAGCGGGAGGGGAAGGCCTGGAAGGTGAAAGGGGAACGCGGGGGAAGGGGACGCGGGAGGGGAACTGGGACGCATGGGAAAGGAAATGCAGGGAGAAACAATTTATGTCTACGCATTGCAACGTATGCCGGGTACCGGCTAGTCAAAATATTAATTTCGGTAACGTGAAATGTTAGTCCTGCATGAAATCTGATTCGATGAACTCAAATTGTCATTTTCAAAATTATTCAGATAAACGATACTATAATATTTTTAAATATAATAATAATATTAATATTTTTAAATATTATAGATAAATGTTTTGTATATACATATAAATGTTATGTCAACTTGTTGATTAATTGTTACTTGTTGTTTCAACTTGATAACTTTATAATTATTGAAATCCACAAATTGATTCGCAGAAAATATATGTGACTACACTACTGATCACGTCATTTCAAAAATTCTAACTGCATAACAAAGTAAAATGAGTTTATTTATATCTTCAAAGTAAAAGTACCCATCGACAAACTGCTTAAAGTAGTTTATTGGGACTTTTCCTTTTTCTGTACAATATTTTATTTTTTGTTGTCATATTGTATTACTTTTGTATTTATAATAAATAAGTGTTTTTTTTCGTATGTGTGATTTTTCACAAAAAACGGCGCTCTACAAATTGTCCAATTATTATTGTTACATGTACCGCCCGCCTCTGGTATTTTGAGTGTCGTGGAGTAAATGGTTTGAGAATCCCTCGCATGTTAGATAATGTAGGGTTATGTGACGTTGCTTAAGAACATAAACAGGATAACGTCCCCACCCCTTGCTAAATCCCAATGAATTTCACACCTACGAGCCGGCACACTTTGTAAGGACACGCCATAATGGGTACCGATGTCGTGGTGTATTCACAGCCTCGTGCTGCCAATGAACCTAGCCCAGAGAAAACATTATGATATTATACGGATAAACAATCCATTAAACCCCAACTAGCAAAAACCCTTTTCGTGTAAACAACATTCTAAATATTTTTTGTTGTTTAGTTGACGTAAGCACAAACAAATCCATATTGTACAAATTTTGACGTTGACGGAAAATGCGCTAGGTTACAAAAAGCTTCCTTTTTTAGCGCCACTTGACTGGGCAACTTTGTAATGCGGATGCGGGTCACGGAGAGGGTTGTAGGAAGGGATTTGTTCATGCGGGCTTTGAAGAGGACCAATTTAAATTAAGATTTTTTTGCTTTGCTATTAAGTGCCATGTCTTTCCGGAACGTCCCCGATTTCTCCTGTTATTTTTGCTTCATATCTGACACTCTGTTCTCCGACCATCAGCGTTACGTGTTCGAATTATGCAAGTCATCTAAGCGTCCATTTCTTAACTTTGTTCATCATGCTTGCAATCATTTTAGAACCTCCTCAATTTCGTAATTCGGTCAATTAATGGAAACGTGAGACAATATTAATAGTTTTGAAAAGCAACCGCCTGATTCATGTGTTCAAATCATCTAAATGTCCATTTCTTAACTTTTTTCATACTCCTACTACCGGCTTGGTATTCTTTTCTGATATTCTCATTCGTAATCCCCCTCCTTCTTAATGCGGTCCTACCATTACCACCACATTTTCAAAAGGTCTTATTTTAAAATAACACTCAACCTCTTTTCTCTGATACTCGTCAGGTGCATTTTCAGTTCGTACATATAAATTTAATATTATTTGCTTTGAACACGTCTCAGCGTAGGTAAATAGACACTAAAAATATATTTACCACTCGTTCTAATGGGATATTCCACGCGAAGAACAAAGTGTCTTAACGTAGGCGAGAAGCGCAAGACTTGGGCTGTGATATCAGCTCACTGTGCCGTGACATCGGCAGCCGGTGGGCTGGGGCGGAGCGCGATGGGCGGTGTTTGCGAAGACATATGAAAGCTTTGAATGCAGCTTCCAGATATTATCTTCGGAATCGTGTCACAGGTCGCAAGCTGCGCGTGATAGTTTTCAAACATTATATTTTTCACATTTTAAAGAAACGGGATGCAAGAATATCACTCAATATTCATACGATTTGCTAGTCCATTTATAATGAAAGATTCTCACAGAAAGACCCTGTGAAACACTACCATTCAATTTTTTGTTATTGTTTTTGGGGTGTTATGCCGTGTTTCGCTACCTCCTTCTTTAACCAACGTTTCGGACAGCGTTACAGTGTCCATCATCAGGGCAGATGAGTAAGATCTGAGTAAGATCTCTGTAAGATGATGAGAGTACTCATCTGCCCTGATGATGGACACTGTAACGCTGTCCGAAACGTTGGCTAAAGAAGGAGGTAGCGAAACACGGCATAACACCCCAAAAACAATAACAAAAAAATACTTTTTGGCCGTGAAAACCTAAAAACAAACTACCATTCAACATCAAAAAGTTATTTGTTCTTTGTAATGGTTTTTACTGTGTTTAGTAACTAGATTTGAACAGCCGAGTTCTTTTTTTTTAATCTTTAAGACATATTTTTTTGTAGAAAAAGATAATAATAATCAAAACGAAAATATGAAAGAGAACAAGACACAGAAAAACAGAAAAAGATAATGGTCGCAACTGGGACTCGAACCAAGAACCTCCCGTCTAACCCGGACGTGCGCGTTTACCAATTCCGTCATTGCCACCTACTGTCAAACCGTCATATTAGCCAATCCCATATTTCAAATTTTAGAATTAACAATAATATCTTCAACAATTTTTTTTAGAGGTTCTGGATTTTTTTTTGAGGTTCTGAGTCCCAGTCGCAACCATTATATTTTTCTGTTTATCTGTATCTTGTTCTCTTTCATATTTTCGTTTTGATTATTATTATCTTTTTCTACAAAAAATATGTGTTTGCAATTATTTTTGCCTAATATTGTGGTATATCTTTTAATACCAACCCTCCACACAGTATCCCCAAAGATGACGTAGGGCCTGAGGGAAATTTCTTTTTCTGATTTTTCTGTTTCCAGATTTTCAATTGAGTTTCGCTCATATTGTCTTAATTTAATTAAATATTACAATTTGAGGTTTTACTCATAAAAAGTTGAATAAAAAATAATAATATTCATCCTAGACTTGCATAAAAGTCAATAGATGTCGCACTTTAAATAAAATGGATAAAAATTTATCCAGACACCATTTAGATTACATTTAGTTCGAGTTTGAATCTTGCAATCATACATAAAGATGGCAGCCAATAAAAATATGCGTTAATAAAATGAAGATATTATGGGTGGTTCTTAGTCGAAGTATGGTACAGTTAAAAGTGACCGAATTGGATATCGACACCTTAGCTCAGTGGTCAAGAGCACTCGCCCGGAAAGTAGAGAGGTCCTGGGTTCGAGTCCCAGAGGTTTAAATATCTTTTTCTGATTTTTCTGTTTCCAGATTTTCGATTGAGTTTCGCTCATAGTGTCTTCATTTAATTAAATATTACAATAATTTTGTTTGTAACCACGATTTATTTAATTTTTCTACTACCGACCGGTTTCGCTTTACATAAGCTTCTTCGGGGTATAAAAACTAAACTGATAAAAAAAGGTATAAAAATTAAACTAACCCATTTTTTAGTGATTACTTGCGCGGTGAGGATTGTCGGTGATAGGTATTTTAAGATATATCAATGAATTCATCGTTTTCCGTTTGTTCGTTGATCAAAAACTGTGCATGCCATTGTATGCGTCTATTTCCTTGGATAACATTTTCAACAACAGCCAAAAGTCAACGACTATTAGAAGCCTCCTCGCGACTTTTGGAACCCGTTGATTAAACGCCGCCCGCGCGAGGGGCGCTCAAAAGGCCGCTGTTGACCTAAAAGAGAGACAACTGAGCAAGTCGCGTTGAAGAGAGACAATCGAGCAACACGAGCGTCTTAGAATCGCCGACCGACAGAGAAGTCAAGTGCTGACAACCTTCATGCATATTTATACGTAATTCAAAATATTCCCAGTGTGACCTATTTAGCTTTCCACATATTAATTTGAGGTGTGAAATAGGACAGGGCGGTTCACAGTAGTCATATATTGCGTGACAAAATCTACTGGGAAAACGTTATTCTTTGAAAATATTTACCTGCGGTAACAAATTTAACATTCTTGATTAATGTAGTAGTCAGAATATTTGCACTGAAATCCCAACTGGTCCAACAGGGGAATATTGTAAGGCTGAAATAAATGGAGGAGAGGAAGTAGAAGGACAAGAAGATAACAAATTATGTAATGTTCCAGGCATTTTAGGTGACGGCCTCCATGGTCGAGGGATAGGGCCCTCAACTCGAGGTAAGCAGAGAGAAGTAGGAACTATTGTGCCGTCTTCTGATATTTTAAAATAATAAATAATTTTTCTCAAATCTTAACTCAAAATATAGCAAAAGCTATTTCAAGCAACGTGGATTTCTGATTAGGATTCTTTCGCCAGGGCGGTACCACTATGGCATTTTGCGGGACCTAACTGGGACGAGGTGCAAAAAATGTTTTGTTATTTTTATTTAATCTGCGTGTCGTCGTTAGTATTAAATTAATGATTGTGTAAAGTGATCATTTTTCGTAAGGGTTCCGGCACAGTTTCCAAGTAGTAATCGGTTTAAAAAATCTATCGAATATATATCGAGTGGTAATGAAATGGAAATAGGGAGACTAGGTAAAAAGGAAACTAATTTTTGAAATTTGTATCATATTGGAATCCAAAAAACAGTAAAAACAAAAGGTTCATGAGAATCTATCTAAACGACGCCGACGCCAAGGTGAAAAAAGTAATAATATATTGAGCGAACTCATGTATTCGGAATTAGGAATCCCTCAACAGTTCTAGCTCCAACATTGTTTATCATTTACGTAAATAAAATGCTATCAATTCCGAAAATTGTAAAAAAAGTCTTTCGCCGACGGCACACACGACGATCAAAAAAATCTGAGAAGAAGCCTATTTTGTGAACTATCCTGTGCGAATGTAGAATTGAACTATTCTAAACAATGGTTGGGTGACAATTACATTTCCTTAAAATCGGACAATACTTACTTCATCACATATGCAATAAAAACCTTTCATCAATTTTTTTTTAATAATAAATTTATAAGCTTCAATTTTTTGTGCTATTTTCAACTATCATACTTGATTAGTGGCCGTATTATGGTAGTCATAAGCTAATTAGAAAATTATTAGTCTTTTAAAAATTATTCCGAATGCTGCGGCTCATCAAAATGCTCAATGCTGATAAAAGAGAATCATATTTAGTATTTAGGCATAATAACAGATCAACACATTAAATGGACGGAACACATAGCACAAACTATTAAAATAATTCGTATACTTTATTACATTTTCCTAAAACTTAGAAGTATTCTTCAGAAATCTGTGTTACTTAAGGTTTAGCCCGATCAATTCCACAATATGGAACAATAGGTTGGGGAGGAGCATATAATGTCCAAAGAAGATTCATTAAAATAATTCTTACTTTTACAATTAAAAAGAATCTATTAAAAATCATTACTTCAAATGGATCAAGATAAGCTAATAATAGTCATTTAGGACCAAACCGAGAACCACGGGACAAATAATAATCCCTCAACTACAACTCAACTCAATAAAACAACGGCCCGACACCGTTACACATACTCAGCAATTAAATGTTTTAACAAACTCCTAGAAATACAAGCCGAACAACAAATGAAACTTTTAAGAATAAACTTAAAATACCTCAAACGAATTTGGTTGTCGTGTAAATATTGTATGCGTTTGGAAAAAAAAACTTTATAAATGTATATACGCATGTTTTGGGGGTGTTATGCCGTGTTGCGCTACCTCCTTCTTTATCCAACGTTTCGGATAGCGTTACAGTGTTCATTATCAGGACATCATCAGACCCATCTGCCCTGATGGCATAACACCACAAAAACAAATAAAGAAAATTTAAAAATGTGAAAATGGCCGTGAAAATCAAAAATCGTATCATTTTTTTACTATAATCAGTGTAAATCTATTTTTCTGTGCACGTGTGTTCATCAATTTGTATGCCTATGTCCATGATAGTATTCCCAAAATTATTTTATAATAATCCTTCCTAAACACGAGGTGTTCTAAATTAGGGAGATATTTATTAATACCAAGAAACATTTATTTCATATTTACCAATAGTTAAAAAAATATACAAAAATATGATAGAATTATTCAAATAACCACAAAAACATTTTTGTACTGAATATTATATTAATCTTACTTTAATTCTTGTGACACTGCTTTTTCCGTCCATCCGCTCTTCATGTTCAAATCACATTTTTTCTTCCTGCGCTTGCATTCTACTCGGAGCTCCATATTCCACTTCAATGGAAATAATAGCAAAACAATCGTAAAGAGAAATGTTCTTTTGAGATGTAATTTAAAAGAAGGTATATTTTTATCTGCAGAGGGTAAACAAAGTCTAAGGTGGGGTTTTGTGTTCGCTCAACTGCGCAGCCGACATGCACGAGCAGCATGAGGATTCATATTATACAGTAGACTCTCGATTCGCCGGTATAGATGGTAAATAAAATCCGATTTAAACATTTTCAGAATAATCCAAATACAGCGGGATTTCGATTTATTGGGATGGATGGAGAATGAAATGTTGGGAAAATGAAATTTCGGATAATCCAAATACAGTAGTTTATCCATTTAACGGTATTGGTGTGAAAAGAAATTTACGTTTAGAAGTTTGTAGGAATGTATTGTTACTCCAAGGTTAGACGGGTTTTCGCAATAGAATCCCGAATATCTAGGATTTTTTTTGTCCTGTTTAAAAATGGCATTTCTTATTAATTCAAATACGGTGGGCTCTCGACATATTGAAAAAATCCCAGCTAAAACAATTTTCTGATTAATGGAAGACATAACCTACAGTTTCTTGGGATAGTTTAAAAAAAAAACTTCATTTACGAAGGTTTTTAGTGTTAGTCAAAATGCGTTTTTAAATACTCCATAACGTAATGTGACATAGGTTTTTTTTTAATTTTTCTGGCTTTCATTCTTCAAGGGTGTTCTAGGCCGTCTTTTCAAATTGTGGAGAAAGGAAAGGTGAATTTATATATAAATTTTACTTAAATTGGCAAATTTCAAAAATATGTATAAGTTTGGGGTCGAGTACCGAATTAGAAGAGATGATTAGAATGGAGAGGAGGCAATTTTAGATAATGCTTGGCCGAAGAGAGAATATTTGTTTAGAGAGAGACAACAAAATCTAAGTGCTTTTAAATTCCCACTTTTGTCTATTTATGATTTTAAGTTCCCACTTTTGTCTATTTGTGTTATGATTTTAAGTTACCACTTTTGACAATCTGAGAATCAAGGAATCAAGCACGTGAATTTCAAAAAAAGGTTAGAAGGAACGAAACAATGTCCAATTCGCAACCGAATAAGTAAGGAAATTTCTTTTTTGGAAAAATGTGGAATTAATGAAACCACGGTTTTAATGGGATATTCCTTTGTATTGAGGCATAGCAGGCTCCCTTGGGTTGACTAGCAATGTGCCAATATTTATTTCTACAATTATGTACACTTACCACTTGCCCAGTGATGCACGGGATCGCAATTTACTTTCTTTAAAAACACTGCAAACAAACAATTTATGCCCAGGATACACCAACAAGCCGTCGAAATATTATTTGAAATATCGTTAAGGCACGGATTACCGCATTTTTACCGATTTATTAAATAATTTCCTTAATACTAATAATTTCCTAAAAACTTTTAAAGTTCTTAAAAAAATATATTTTTTAAGATAATTTCTACACATTCCCCACGCCGATACGGCAATTATATGGAATCCCCTCAATTTTTTTTTTATATGAATATCGCACAAGAGTCCCAACTGCTCCCGTCTGGAGCCAGTGAGACTATGGCATCCCCAATTGGGGTATGTTGTGAAGCTGAAAGTAGTGGGGAGGGGAAGGAAATGGGTAAAAGGAAGGTGGGACGTACCTGGCTATTCAGATCTGGTCACCAAACACGGCTAAAGCCATTTCAAGCAACGTTTCAATTCGGAATGGTGGTCTTACACCAGGGCGAAACTGAGAGTATCTTCCACTCTGGAACGTGCCGCAAATATATATATTATTTTAAATGGATAAATAGATAGAAAAAACTCGAAAATTATTCTAAATACGTTTTTTTTCAGTTATTTTACAAATTATGTGTATGAAAAATTCACAGTGTTTCTTTAAATGTTGTTTTAGACATTCCTCGCAAGATTTTTGCTCTATTTTAAACGAGTCGTGTTTTATTAAACATTTTCACAATTTTCGCTTAAATATTATCGTTTTTAATATTAGCGCGCTCCTTCTAAAATTCGTATTTTCATATCTATCCTTCTTCTTTTTGAGCGGGTACTACCGGGCTTTAAAATGTTCTTTTTACTTTGAAATTTTTGTTTTGGATCTTTGACGCGTCCTCTTGAAGTCGTTTAACGGCTACACCAAACCCGGTTAAGCCGCATTCCGCTTCAACCAAAGCCGGTTAAACCAAACCAGGGTAAGTCGTACCCGGTTAAACCAAATCCGGTTAATCCAAAATTTGTAAATCTAGAGACTGTTGTTTTTTCGTATTGAATTCGAAAGGAGTCCATGAAATATGCATAAGCCGTACAGTATGTTCTGCGCTAAAGATTCATTTTCAATGATTTCACAGGGAAAACATTTTAAGGATTTCTCCTGCAATGTGATTATGGATTCTGCGAAGTAATTTAAATACTCTTCACGCTCCAGATAATATCATTTTTGCTTAAAACGACTGAAACACGAAATTATGTATTTAACCAGCCTCTGACGTCACGTCTTTTCGATAACTTTTGTTTGAACAGTATGTATTAAGTCTTTGGATATAGAATTTAGACGATTGCCCGGAGTTACATTTTAATATTTAAGCTGTTACTTCACATGTTCACGCCGAAGGGAACAACTTTTCTTACATCAAGTACTTACTAATTTATCGGCTCAGTAGGCCAATTACTGAAAAAAGGCTTTTTAATCTTTTCGTTGTAGCATCAAATAACGAAACAAAAATAATAAGAAAATTCCAATGATCTCGACTCTCCAACAAACCGAGAATCGGTGTTTAACTAGGAGGCAGCTTACTCAGCAGATCTCGATGTTGTTAATAGTTTAATCGAACTTTCTAGGTAAATTCGAGCCATTTACTAGAGTTTTGTGAAGCAACCGGCCGCGGTGACATAATAACAGAACTCGAATGTAACTTTAATGGAACTTTAATTTTCACAACCCGTCCTTAAT
Organism: Glyphotaelius pellucidus; assembly: GCA_936435175.1. Classification (NCBI taxonomy): domain Eukaryota; kingdom Metazoa; phylum Arthropoda; class Insecta; order Trichoptera; family Limnephilidae; genus Glyphotaelius; species Glyphotaelius pellucidus. The sequence goes on from OW386539.1 coordinate 34,715,264, forward strand.
AGCTTTGGTTCTGAAACACGTAGGTATTTTTATTAAAATGGCGTTTCAACCATTTATAGGGCACGATTATGGAATTTCATGAATAAGAAATTATTCACTCGTTTGAAGTCTGTCCAGTCCGCGTATTTCCAAAACCTATACCGGTTCAGTCGCGGTAGCCATATTTTACATTTTAAATACACCTCTATATTGGTTATTTTTGATCACTTTGCAAAAATTTTTTTTTTCTAAAATTAAGATAAAATAATCTTTCCAATGTGTGTATTAGAAATGAATAATTTTATTTCTCAATATTAAAATTTTGATATTTTTCCCATATATTGTAAATACACCTCTATATTGGTTATTTTTTATCACTTTGCAAAAACAAAAACTGTTCTAGAATCTAGATAAAATTATCTTTCCAATGTGTATATTAGAAATTAATAATTTTATTTCTTAGTATTTAAAATTTTGATATTGAAAATATACCGCGACTGAATCGGTATAGGGTTTGGAAATACGCGTCCAGTCCAGCAGTCAGTCCAGTTCAGTCATAAGTCCCTAGCTGTAAGTTTCAGATGTAAATCACTAGTTACAACTATAAATTTTAGTTGTAAGCCAGTTATATTAATTTTATTAAATGCTAGCGAGTACCCGCCACCCAAAGTTGAAAGTGTTTGCGCTTTAATTCTGTTTATTGAAGTGCTTTTGGAAACACAATATTTTTGTTTCCTCCGCCTTCCCCTATCCCGTGAACTTTCCTCCACGTTCCCTTCCCCTACCCCCTCCTGTAAACCTCCCTTCTCTCCGTCGTTCTCCTTCCCCTTTCTCGGATCTCCTACCCCTCACACGTTACATCCCTTCCGCTAAACTATTTAAAATACGCACATTTTTCAAGCGACTCGCGCGCCCCCTATTGTAATATATTTTTTATAGAAATTTCACACCGACATAGTTCATCATTATAATATATAAAAACCTCCGAGAGGGCGTGCGCACAATCAATCCCAAAGTTTCATCGCAATCAGATGAATGACACAAGAACTAGTTTTTTTAGGCCATAGCTCACATTATATGTTTATAAACCTTTGCGGGCGTGCGCACAACAAATCACCAAAGTTTCACCGTTATCGGTTGAATGGTTTAGGGACCGCATAAGTGACAAACAAAGAAACATTCACTTTTATGTATTAAGATTATTTGTACAGCGCCGTTGAGGCGATTTTTCACAAAAACAGCGCTATATAAATGAGCCAAATATTATTATTATTAAGAAGAGGCAAGTATACTGACCACGAACCAATAAGAGCTTAAAGAACGATAATTATTCAAATTTATTTGGTTTATTTGGAAATAACATTAATAATTTATGTTGGGGTTTTAACGAGGTACCCACAAAGCAGACAGAAATTATTTCATCACAACTGAACTCGCGAGCTCACGATGGACAATTCTTATCGGCACGGTCGATCAAAAGTTTCGTATTCAACACTCACCACATGTGACAGGGTGATATTTAATTTTCAACTGAATACATGACTGTATTTAGTCGGCATAGGTGGGTAGGGAAAAAGTATTTGTTGGTAGGAATTGCAATTTTGGAAAAAGAAAAAAAAAAGTTAATTTAAAGAATGCTAGGTACCAACAATCTATTTTATACCAATAACGAATTCTACTATTGTTTTAGTGAAATCAACTGAATAAACTGAATAAGCATTCTCTATGACGACAAATCTCATTTAATTGTATCACGAAATTAGCATTTGCTTGTTTTGCATCGCGAAATTCATAATAATTTAGTTGTTCGCTGAGGTTCAAATGCACTTCACATCATTAATATTATTATTATTTGTAACCAGCAGTGGTTTTGTTTATTTTAGCAATGCAGCAGTATAACCACACAACGACCATTAGATTAATAATTAATAATTTCTAATAATCAAAATCGAGCTGGAAACGTTGTAACACCCAGCGAAGGATTTTTGACGTGTATTAGTTTTGTCAGAATAACCATTATTTTGTTAATTGTGAAATTGAATTGACGTGGCCACTCTGTATTGTTGAATTATTGTAAATAATAACACTAAACTAAATAGGTACATCATGATCAAAAAGCCTTCGAAATAAAATTAATACGTATCCATTATGTAACTCTGATTTCACCGAGAAGGTTTATCAAAAAAACAGTAATCGGATTTTTTTTATTAAATCCATACACGAGGTCCTGAGGAAAATAATTTCCCTCAGGGCCTATGTCATCTGGGATGCTGTGTGGAGGGTCTTTTTGAGGAGAGGAAGGGATGAAAATTGTTCTTGAAGAGACCCGTTTTGTAGGAGGGAGGAAATACAGAGGCCGGCAAATCGTTCCATAGCCGAGCTGTTGAACTAGAGAACGAGTCGAAAAAACGACAAGTTCTCATGTCACAACCGTGACATATATTTTTCAGTTAGTCCAAACAAAATAGTGTTTAAACTCATGTAAGGCCGGTTTATAATTGGTAACTACTATTAAAATATAACTGTTAACTAAAAGTAAGCTTTGCAGGTTATTTGAATAGCTACGAATTGTAATATTTATTAGTTTGCGTGTTAGTCGAAATACAAATCGTGAATTATTAAGGCCTATTAATGGGGAGGGTATTAAACATTTAGCATTGCCTAATATTCCGCGTGTAACATTATTTTCCTCTGCAATAAAATAAAATGTATGTAATTGTTTTAGGTGAACTTTTATCTGATTACGACATTATTTAAGGCCATTATTTTTCCAGAAATAAGTAACCATTAAAAAACTGACTTGTGAAACTTTCGAAACGGGTACTATCCTGAATTTCATCTACATCTCTATATATTATAAATTAAAATCCTCCAGCGCGTCTGTCTGTTTGTCTGTTCGCTATAAACTCAAAAACTACAGAACGGATTTTCATGCGGTTTTCACCAATAGATAGAGTTATTCATAAGAAAAGTTTAGGTATATAATTTGTCTAGGTTTTGTATAAATTGGTTGAAATATATAAGAATTTCTGTGAGCTGGCTGGCAAGCGGGCGCGTGGTGTGGATTTTATTTGCATGCAAATTAACAGATGGCGTTGTGTTTCTTTAGCCACAGCAACGCGTGGCTGGTTCAGCTAGTTATGTAATAAAATATTTCGAGTAGATCATATATTTTTGCTTTTAAATAATTTTTTTACGAAATTCATAGCATTTTTTTCAGCGAGTACCGCACAAGAGTCCCAACAACTCCTAACCTAGTTCCAGTGAGACCAGGGTATCCCAGGGTAATTTGATATATTATGAGGGATGTTCTTGGCTATTCAGATCTGGTCACCAAACATGGCTAAAGACATTTCAAGCAACATTTCAATTCTGAATGGTGGTCTGAATTAATAAATATTCGTATTAGGTTTCTGGTTTATCCAAATATAGACTCTTGATTATCTGGGATAGATGGTAAAAAAAAGTTAATGATTCTTGTATCAAATTTTTTTTTCTGCTATTCCAAAAAACAGTAGTCTCTCGATTTTTCTGAATAGATAAAGAAAATTATGTTTTATTGTTATGCAGTCCCGGCCGTGTGGGGCGTGGAACATCACAGTCCACGAGTACTCTGCCGCGGCCGAGGAGCAGCACCACGTTGGCGCCGTGCTGCACACCTTCTGTCCCAGGGACACCAACAAGCTGCTCACGCTGCCCTGGAGACTTAACACTGTCGTCGTGAGGTTAGTCGAGTTCTTAATGTTCCTTTTAAAGCTTCCAGTAATAAAACAACCTGAAAAAATATTCTCTTGGCAACTAAGACTTAAGGGGATCCGCTAGTCCTGGACAAATTCGACAACGGAATCCACGCCTCTTTATGGGAGGGATTTAAAAATACTTGAGAGAAGATTTTTGGGAACGTTGGAAAAGATATTTGAGAGTTGTTTTTCGTATGTTGATTTCGTAAAGGCCTGTAAAAAATATTAACTCCTTTTTTACGCAATTGTTTATTATAATAACAAGGAAATTTAAAATCAACTGCACGGAACCAAGCGACGCGGAGTCTAGAGATGTCTTTACACCCCCGAATCTGGGAGGATACTAACTTAATCGACGCGCTATCTGCCCTTCTGCAGATGGCATAAGGATGATATTCGCTGTTGGGTAACGCTTCTTTTTATGAACTGGAAAATTTATAGAACTATATTTTATTTTGTGAAAATCAGACAGTTCAAAAAAAATTTCCGATTATTTTGTAAAGAACTTAATTTGCAACATTTTATAATGAAACTTTATCCAAAAATGGATTCATTGGTAGGAGATTTTGGCACTTGAAAGTATTTTTTAATAGGCCTGGATAAAAGCATACTTTATTTTTTTTCAGACTTACAAAAGGACTTTTCTTTAAATTACTCGATATTTTCCAAGGCCAAGGTTCTACTCGCAGTATTTAATTGAAGCATCTATAATATATCTGAGCGATCAAATTTTCAAACCCAAAAACACATGATGTAGCTAAAGCAAGATCATTAATAATCTTTTTTATTTCAGGGTTTTGGCGATGACTCGCACTGCGCCCGTGTACCAAGTGAAGTGGCGCTCCAGGGCCGCCGTCGGGGGCCCGGCCCCAGCCACCACCGACACGGGGGCCCTCACCCTCCCCCACCCCCTTCACCGGCTTCTACTCTGCACCCTCACGCTCACCCTACTGCTCCTCACACACCAGCTTAACCCCGGCTCTGTGACGTCACACCGACTTAACCCGCGCTCCGTGACGTCACGAGACTCATAGCTGATCCCGCTTCTCAATAGACTCGATAGAGCTTGATTCATAATAATTTTGTCCCTTGCCGCTGAAAGCTCGGTTGTAATCTCAATTTTGTTAACATAATATTTTGTCTAATATGATTTTTTATATTGCAGCTGAGCTATCAGCGGCAGGTACTCCTATATTAAGATGTTGGATATATCATTATTTGGTGGTTTAAACTTATTATATAAATTGTACAATATTAAATTTCTGTAACCAAGAATTTATGCAATTTTGTTATTGCTTGTATAATAATAATTGAAAACTTCTGAAATCTGAGTACATACAAGCAAAACCTTCTATAAAAAGGCCTAGACAGCCAAGATGGCCGCCAATCTTGTTAAAACATGATTTCTTACACAGTGATCGTTATTTTTTTCTCAAGTTCCAATCATTGATAACATGACAGTCAAATATGAAAATTAATTAAATTGGTGTGAAATTTTATATTTATTAATAAATTTCTGTCACAATTCAACATGCACACGTATTATATTATACATTGTGACAATTATTTAAGTTAAATATATTAGTCTTATAAATCGGTGAACGCCGGCTGCATGCACGAAAAAGCATGACTCATTGTCACGTTCCGCCTGAGCCGAGCGTGCGAACAAGTGATAGAGAGGCTCGATCGGCCTGAGCGTTCGGCTTATGACGCATCTATCTCTCTTCCACTCCAACGTTATTATATGACGATATCACGTAAAATTATCGTCCGTAAACCGACTTTACAGACAACCAATTTTTTTTTTTGTGAAAAAGCAACTGTGTCAAGAGTTAAAAAAAGACGAATATGTATGTAATTAAATTAAAGAAATAATTCTGTTAAGTCGATAATGTCACGTGATAACGTCACATAATAACGATGAAGTGGAAGAGAGATAGATGCGTCACAAGCCGAACGCTTAGGCCGAACGCTTGTTCCGCGCTCTCGCTTGCACGCTCGGCTCAGACGGAACGTGATAATGAGTCATTGTTTTTCGAGTTTTTCGTGAGTGCAGCCGGCGTTCATCGATTTATAAGACGTTATCACATCAAAAATAGCTATTCACAAATTCCCAACATGGGACATCCAAAAATAGTAGAATCTACCTCTAGCGACGCTGGTGGTAGCTTGGCCTGATTGATGAGGTTTATGATTCGAACAACTTACTAAACAAAAATTAAATGTTACTTAGGTACCCGTTATACGTATTGAAAATGAAACAGCTAAAAAGTCTGGTTAAAATTTGTATGTTTTGCTTTGACAAAAACTGCAAATTTATTGTATCAAAGAATTTGCGAGACTGCAATCCTGAAACTTGCTGTAAAATTGATATAAGTTTATGTACCGTTTTGTGGACATTCTGCTATCTTGTCAAAGTTTCCAGTCAAGTGTATCTCCACAGCAGTTATCTCTTGCAACTGGTTACCGTCAACTTTCGGATAGTGGCGAAGCTGAGATGAAGTCCTAGCTAACTTTACCGAATCTGTTCTCCCAAACTTGTTTGCCCTGATCTTTGAAACTATTTTATATTTATTCGGAGAGATTAAATTGTTTGCCATAAATGCATTATATGTCATAATTTGACAAAAGTGCTACGGAGCATGGAAAAGAAAATCATATTTTACGATGCAAAAACTTTATAACATGGTTCCGCTGATTGATTTTAGACTGAAATAATTATTCTACCTTGATGATGGCATCTTTAGTGTTGTTTTAAACTTATTACAGAATATGTTATAACCTTTGGTAAGTGTGGTAAAAGAAACGTGTGCAAAAACTAACTTAATATACTTATTATCAGAATTCAGTTTATGTACGATCAAATGATTTAATTTTCCTGATATGAGTTTTAAATGTACCAATCTAAAGATATCCATTCCAGTCTTCAACGGATATGGTCTTAAATGAAAATAAGTGGACAAAGTAATAAAGTTTAAAATAAAAAAATTTAAACTAGAACTCTGTTACAAATTAACAAGTCAATCGTAACATCATCGTTCTGTATCATAAAAGGATAAATTGGTCATGTGACATCTATGATATTTAAAATCTGTATATTTTAAGGTGAAACGTGAGAAACTTAACAGATATTTCATCAAACTGTTGTTGTCACTGTCGCTGTTAACCCCGTATTTGGAAACTGAAAGAAAGGGGCAACTGCACTTTTAGCTGATTATATCTCTAAATAAAATCATTAACATTGAAGTTTTTATTTCCCCGTTTCTTCTCCAAAACTGTTTTTTTTTAATCATATTCACCATTGTCTTAGATAAAAATATTATATATCTGTACGTTTTCATTTTTTTTTCAAATACTCGTACATTGTTGTTGTATGCTGAACGTTTGTTGACGTCGTTCAAACTAGGCAATTTTAAGAATTTTTGGAAGGTCCTAACTCCTATAAAAACCAACTTATGAAAAAAAGGCAAAACGTAGGACAAGACAGTGGTTGATATCTATAATATTTTTTTTAAATATTTGCTCCAGTGTCAAAATCCAGATAGAAAATAGGGGAAAATGTTTGTATGGACAAAAAATATTTCCTCTTCAAATAAGTCTATCACAGTTTGATATCAGGACAGATAAAAACATTTGCTTTTAAATTGATACAATGGCTATTTCTGTTAATTTTGTGAAAGTAATCAGATAATAAGACAGATACACATTCGATCAGATAAAGCATATTTCTTAAAACAATTTTTCCGACCTTTGTTTCTGTTTACGTATAAAAGGTTATCTGTTTATATGGACACTTTTAGTGTCGATAAACATATATCATCTTGTCATAAAACTGCAATGAGCATGATAAATAATTATTATATCAATATCGGTTTTCCACGCGTTTTGTTTTGATTATGTTATGTTTATGCTGCAAATTAAATGTTTGAAAAATGACTCAATTGATTTATTGTACGTAAATTATTAATTAATTTATTATTGCTTTAGTTAATCACGTGTTGTTAACTGAATTACAATGTGTACAGTTGCTAAACATCAACACATTTAGATGAAAACAGCTGACTAATTTATTAATACCAAGCAGACTGATAATCTCTGATCCTCCTAAGATAAGAAGCACATTAACCCTTTGAGGCCCAACCTAGTTCTAAAACAATTAATCAAAAATTAATTACAAATATATTACTTTTAATTACACATAACTTCAATTTTTTTATTCAATTAGGTAACTCATGATTTGTAGTATTCGATAGTGGATAGATTGGATTTCATGACAACTTAGAATCATGCAACTTCAACACCCCTTTGAAAAGTCATTAAAAGTTATGAAATAAAAATTATTTAAAAATAGACCTTTAATTATCTACTAACCCATTTAACTTCTTTTATTTAAGGGTCTACTATTCGTATTTCGACCGATTTCTTACATATCTCCCTTAAACATTTGAAGTTTTTAAGCTCTTAAAAAATATGTTATGTTTGAAGATAATATCTAGATACGTTCCACGCCGAAACGCAAATTATATGAAATTCCCTCGATAGAAAAAAATCGCAAAGTATGCTCCGAAAATTATTTTAAACAAGTCTATTTCTTTTATTTTACATGTTATATTTGTGAAAAAATTCACAATGTTTCTTTAAATAATACTTTGTTTCTTTAAAGATACGTTCCACGAGATTTTTGCTCTATTTTAAACGAGTCATGTTTTATTAAGCTTTTTCGCAATTTTCGCTGCTATAATACGACTTTAAATATTAGCGCGCTCTGTCCAACATTCGTAATTACATATCTCTCCATCTTCTTCTTTTTTCAGCGCCGTGCGTTTCAAGAGTGCGGCCTTAATCACTTTTAACTACTTTTCAAAGAAGTTGCTGAAGTTGCACGATTCTGAGTTGTCTGGTCTCCGGTGAATTGAATTCTATTTCTTTTTTTGTTGTGATATTATAAAAAAAAAAAAACTTTTTTTCCACTTATTTATTTTGAACCAAAAGTGTGGTACCTTCAGCTTGATCTTTTAAAAAAGATTTTAGAGTTTCATAATGTTCTGTTACGTTGCCACCACGTGGTGTCTTTGTGTAACTAATTATCAGGAAGCGATAGTAAGCTGAAAAATTCATCAAACCTCACAGAATTTTGAAAACTCCTAATTCCGAAAGATGAGTGTTGCCACTGTGAAATTTTATTTAAAATAAAGAAGAATTCAGTGCCTACACGGGGTAAAAAGTTTCACTACTTATTTCTGTAAATTTAAAACACTAATAAAAAGTGACGTAAGATACTCAGAACGGTTTTTAGGTGCGATCACAAGTCATTTTTAGACATGACTGCTTTTTCGATTCACGCGAAAGTCCACCTTGTGGATGGGCAATTGACTGACTATTATGTGTACTTTCCGAACAAAATTGCATGGCAAAAATTTTTTATTTTATATTTCATTTATAATTAGACTACAAAAAATCTTATTGTTTTTTTTATGTAAAGTGACGCAAATCTTTAAAAAGCTAAGATTTATTTTCTATTTCACTGATAATTTTAAATACGTTTTTCGTTGTTTGCCCACATTAATTAGTTGGCGTCTCAGAGGGTTAACAAACAGTTTTATGGAAGATATTCTCCATTACCAGTGAGTTAATGACCCCAATGTTAAGAAACTTTATGATTATTTTCTCAAACAAATGTTTATAAGATTTTAAACAAAGAACACTATTGAAACATAACATCTATTATTTTTTTCATGTTTTTCATTATTTTGTGGTTCAATTTTACAATAAGGCGGTTAAGATTTATGTAACAATTTTGTGTTTTCATAAACAATGTTTTTACTAGTAAATTAAACTTTTAATTTTAAAAAAAACACCAGGGGCGTGCAGTAGTTTAAGCTGCAAATCTATGTGCAGGTCCTAAACAGAAGAAGAAAAAAATAAATTTCACTAAATTTATTAAAAAAAAAAATGTTTAATTTCTCCAAATTTCATGTTTTAGAAATTATAAAAGTCACTGCTCACTATTATTAAATTTTGGTTTGTTTTACAAAAGTCAACGCTCGAAAAAAAGAAAATCGTTCATACAAAAAAAATAATGAAGTAATTGTCTTTTTGGTGGAACGTTTATTTTTTACAGGTGTTTAAAAATGAATTCAATGGAGATTCGACTTATTACATTTTTTTTTAATTACCTTTCAAATTAAAAACTAGGAATGAGAATTTAAATTTGTTTATCTATGTACTTAAAATAAGTGAAATGCTTTTCACAGCACCAAATATTTTTCTGAGGTTAAATCATAATTTTGAAATTTGCATAGGTAAAAAACTTGCAATTGGTTATCTTGAATTGGTAAACAAATTGTTTAAAAAATAAATAAATTTATGTAAATCAGGTACTGCCTAAATTAAAAGTAACATGAACAACGGTTGTGTCAACTTAAAAACCCTATTTAGTTTTGTATTACGCACAACCATGTTGTTTGCCCTAGGAACTAAAAGGAATATCTTCACACTTACCACATACAGTATGTATTGTATTGTAACATAGTAAATGTACTCCGCACCTCACTGATCATGGTATTCTAATATGTCTGCGATTGTAAGTGTTTTGTAAATATCGTTTTTAGGAAAGTATCAAATTTTGTACACATTAGTATAAAAAGTAGCCCCTGATCGAGACGCATATTTTAAGGCACATTCTAAATGTGAATTGTTATGTTTTGAAAAGACAATGATTGAATTATTATGATACATATTAAAATTAATATTATTATTGCAAAAGGTTAAATTATTGTCGAATAAATTTTGTAGAAATTTACGTTGTTTTATTATTTACTAGCGAGTTCCCGGCGAGTTGCTATGCCACTTAATAAAGAAATTGTTTCTCCCGGCGTGTCCTTTCCCATTCGACCCGTTCCCCTTCCGCCTCCCCTTCCGCCTCCTCTTCCTCTCAGAAAGTGTTTTTGAAGCGAAAACTTTTTAGCACCGTTAACGCCTAATTTCAAGATGCCAGAACTCACTATTATATATGGAAACCATTGCAAACATGCGCATATCAAATTCCCAAATTTTCATCGCAATCGGATGAATGGTTTAGCAACGCATAGACATCTCATATACACATACCCGGAAGCAAGCATATTTTGATTTTCATATATATAAAATTTCTATTTGGGAGGTGGGAATGGGTACCGCCGCCCCGGGAACCTTTATTGGATAACCAACACCTCTGCCACCAGGTCACCCTGTGTTTCGCTACGTTTGGTGATTTAGCAGGGGTGCCCGGGTTCATGGGGTGAGGTTTGTCTAGGTCTTGGAGGCGGGTGACCAGGACACACTGAACCCCAGATTCCTACCCACCCCTTAAACCCTTTTCCTTCCCAGAACTCTCCTTCCCTTCCTCTCCTTAAAAAAAAACCCTCCACACAGCATCCCTAAAGATGACATAGGCCCTGAGGGAAATTATTTTCGTCAGGGCCTGCTGTGTGGAGCTCATGTAAAAAAAAAAAAAATAGAGATATACAGTTTTAAAATAAAATATTTGTATGAAAATTTGGTGGTTTGCTAATTTTTGGCTAAAATTTGCAAAAACATAATGTTTCATACTGTGTGGCGTGCAAAAAAATTGTAATTTTGACGGCCTTCGTAGTTCACGGGTGATACTTTCGACTGAATTTTATTTGTTTGATGTGTGTTTTCACTAAATAATATAATTTATAACACTAAATAATATAATTTAATAATATTGCGGCACGTTCCAGAGTAGAAGATACGTGATGTTATTTCGAAATTTTTGTTTTAAAAATACATTCTTAAAAATACCTTTACACTGAATACTAAAGAAAAAAAATATTTTTCCAAGAAAAAAATATCGTATTTTCCCCATCGGACATGATCGGCTTTCAACAATTCATTACTTATAATGTACCAGGAGAGAGTTCCTTGTGTCACGCTTAGGAAATATGAAAAGAAAAATAATACAATATATTGAATGCTATTTCCCATGAATTTAGAATTGAGTGAGTGAATGCGTTCAGTTCCCAGTGGATATTTGTCGAATAGAAAACAAACACGTTAATTTCTATTAACAGATATTTGATAAACTGGCAACATTACTAACTAAGAGACAAATGGAACGTCGCACAGTGTAGGTAGGTATACATATTTCTATGAGTTCCAACTTTCTGGAGCCTTTGGGAGTATGGCAACTCCAATTAGAGATTTATTGTAAGGCTAATTATATAGGGGGAAAGAGATGGGGAAGAAGTTAATTAGTAAATATCTGGCTATTTTTTTTTATGTGAATACCGCACAAGAGTCCCAACTGCTCCGGTCTGGAGCCAGTGAGATTATGGCATCCGCTATCGGGGTACGTTGTGAGGCTGAAAGTAGTGGAGAGGGGAAGGAGATGGGGAAGAGTAAGATGGGGAGGTGCCTAGCTATTCAGATCTGATCACGAAACACGACTAAAGCTATTTCAAGCAACGTTTCAATTCTGAATGAAGATCTTACATCAGGGCGATACTGAGAGTAACTTCCACTCTGGAACTTGCCGCAAATATACTATATATTATTTTAAATGCATTAATTGTGAAATAATACAAATCAATAAAATAAAATGTATTTGCCCACGCCGGGATTCGATCCCACGATCTTCGGATTGCGAATCAAAAGTCCCCCTCGACCACGCCGGCCGTATATCCAATTTATAAAATAAGTAACACTATTTGGAAGAAAAATATAAATTTTAAATAAAGGGTCGTATATAAAAGCCAAGGCAAAAGAATAGGTCACTATACGCGACTAGCCATTTGAAGCAATTATGAATGGTGGTCTCTCACTAAGGTGAAACTGAAAATATCTACCGCTCTGGAACCATGAACAAATATAATTTACTAGCTGACCCGGCCACGCTTTGCTGTGGCTAACGAAACACAACGCCTTCCACTGGATGGTTACCCAATCAATATAACCAAGTGTTGTTTCGATAAATTAACTCACACCCTGTCAATTTCCGTACAAATCAAATCCACACTGCCCGCTTGCCAGCCTGCTCGTCCACCACATACATCAAAACACAAAACTTTACACACACATAAAAACACAAAACTTTACACAAAACCTTGACAAATTATATAATTAAAACATCCTCGTGAATCTATTTGTGAAAACCATATGAAAATCCGTTCAGTAGGTTTTGAGTTTATCGCGAACAGACAGAGAGACGCGGCGGAAGACTTTAATTTATAATATATAGAGATGCTGTTTTATTTAAATTACACGTGATATTCACAAAATTGAAAATAATTATGTTTTGAGCCTGCTATACTAGTCCCAGCGAGAGATCGTACGCAACTTCATCGTTCTAGCATCTTCCGTCAGTCAAACCAGACGCGTGAGAAGGAAGAGGACGAACGATGATGACGTCCGTACGAGCTCTCACTGAGTCCATTTAACCTATGTACTCGTATCTAGAACTAAGCTAAGGACGGGTTGTTTCAAAAAATTTGATGAGTTCATCAAATATTTGAAGCTGTTTTTCGGGTTCTGTGTAAGTTCTTTTCGAGTTCTTTTTATCATCATAGACCAGCTACTTCACAAAACTGAAATCATCACAGAACTTGAATTGAACTTACACAGAACGTGAAAATTAACTTTAAATATTTGACGAATTCGTCAAATTTTTTGAAACAACCCATCCTTTTTGAAATGGAGATCATCAAATTATTTTAAAAGAACACCATTTTATTTAAAATACTACAATATCAACGTTATCTTTTTCTAATCTATTTTTCGGCATGTTTATTATCATACTTATTTATATTCATCGATAGAAGTTGAGAAATAAGAAATAAAATTACAAATATTTCTGATTTCCTTTTTTCTCATTCAAGGGCGGCTTTTAAAAGGTACAAAAGAGGTTTACAATACTTAAGTTTGAATTTGAGGCCAGAGGAGAGAGAAGCCGAATATTTAATCCACCCATAATAATATATCTTCTCTCAGATATTACTCCAATCCATATCACCATAAATTTCCGGATGTCGCTACCTTTCGCTGGTCCTTTCTTCCCGAGAAACTACCCGGAATGAATGTACCATAATATACATAAGGCGGGGAAACTTTTTCATCCGAGGGTTGAACATCACGGTTATCGGATTTGCAAAATTCTTGCTACCACTAAGAAATTACTCGCTTTTATAATAATTTTTACGGGTGTATGTGTCAAATTTATTCGTTTTTTCTAGTCATATTCAAACATATTTATGGTTGAATTATAAACCTATTTTTTAGATATTTTTAGGCAGAGAAAAATTACATTTATAACAATTCATAAATTCCTTGATCATTTTAATAACATTAAATGTGTATGTAAATATTAAATATAACGACTTAACAATGTATATATAATCATATGCTTTTAACTTTCCAATTTTATGTTTTATTCTTTCTCTTCTTTTCATTTCCTCAATTTTCCCTCTTTTTGTATAAATCATGGTCCATATATATTCACACTTATCCTAATTTGACTGTCCTAAAACGGGAATCATCCTAGTTGGACAGTCAAAACATTTTATAAATAATGTACATAAATGTGTAAATATTTTACTTAATAAAAATTAAATAAATAAATGTAATTTACGGTAAACGGAACAACTTCGCCTACTATTGAGGCGTGTAAAAGAAAACTATTTATGTAAATTAAAATAAAATATGGGTTGCCGGCACTGAGATAGAAAATTGAATTGTTTCTTGTCATTAATATTGTGAAATATATCGGTGTCTTAGGGCACACTTGTTTCACAGAATTTGAACAATTCATCAAATTGCAGGGTTAATTTTCAAATTGTGTGAAAGTTCTATAGCGTTACAGTGTCCATACTCATCTGCCCTGATGATGGACACTGTAACGCTGTCCGAAACGTTGGCTAAAGAAGGAGGTAGCGAAACACGGCATAACACCCCAAAAGCAATAACAAAAAAAAACCCTTAGTGTCTTTCTTAGTGTCTATCGATATAACTACTTGAAAATTAGACTTGCATTTTTTAACATTTTTAAACGAAATGGTATGTCAAAGTCGGCCCACTCTGAAAGGTGACTTTGATCAAACCATGTTATTTTTGACACTCCAAAACATAATTTTTTCGTGTATTTTGATAGGCGCCAGGTGGGAATGCTGTCCTTGTTCTACCGAATATATACCGGTATTAGAATGGAAGATGCTCCGAGGAACTAGCGTCATTGATACCCTTGGCACCGGTGCGTAGTCGGGAAACACGCTAAACGCACGCTCAACATTTGTACACGGTTGACATTAGTCACATGAGAACGGGTCATTTCTACGACTCGTTCTTGAGTTCAACAGCTCGGCTGTGGAACGATTTGCCGGCCTCTGTGTTTCCTCCTTCCTACAACATGGGTCTCTTCAAGATCCATGTTCACTCTTTCCTCTCCTCATAAACACCCTCCACACAGCATCTTCAAAGATGACATAGGTCCTGAGGGAAATTATTTTCCTCAGAGCCTCCTGTGTGGAGTTATTGTAAAAAAAAGACGTGATTTAGATTTTCACGACCAAAAGTATTTTCGTCCGTTGAAACGTTGGCTAAAGAATAAGGTAAGTCAACACGGCATAACACCCCAAAAGTAAATAACGAAAATGTTTTTTTTTTTATTTTTTAAACATGTGTAATAAATGTAACATAAAATTTTCCGAAACAAATGATTTAAAAAAAATATTATATTCTTAGTTGAAAATTGTTGAAAGTCACCCCATTTTACGGTACCTAGAAGTATGAAGCTCTGAAGTTTTAAGCTGCTGTATCAAATTCTCCTCTCAAATCGTTTCAATATTATTTCTCTAACGATACAATTTCATCTGCAGTATTCATTAAATTGTTTCTATTTTACTCGTATTGTTTTACTTTTAAGTCGTCATTTTTCTTTTTACTAGAGGTTCATTTAATGCCTATCACATACTTAATGTTTCAAACTAATTACTTTATACATAAGAAGTTCACAATAATATCCTCTGCGTGCAAACTCTATCTAAGTTTCTTAATAGACAATAAACAAGTGTTAATTTCAAGCGACCTCCCAGGTAAGTATGGTCCTGTGTGCATTTTTAAAAATCATCGCGTTCATTGGTCGAGATATTGTACATATATTTGAGTATGAACCGGTGGATGCAATTTTTAGTACTAAGTTGTTTTTAATTGTTTGTCTAGTTTGTAGTTTTCTAGATTTAAGAAATAAATGATAAGTTTGTACAGCGCCCTTGAGGTGATTTTTCACAAAAACGGCGCTATATAAATCATCCAAATATTATTATATCATTATTAAATAATACTTACTCATTACTTTTCAAACAACATTTCACTTCTAAATCGTGGTCTTTCACCTGTTCGATATTGTATCTTCCACTCTGCCGAAAATATTATATTTTTTATTAGATTCATTGTTACGAAACAACTGGGTGTAAATAATCACGACGATTCTAAGTTAATTTTCACATTTTGTGTAAGTTCTATTCAAGTTCTGTTATTATGTCATCATAGGCCAGATGCTGCATAAAACTGGAATAATCACAGCATTTGAATTGAACTTTCATAAAACGTGAAAATTAACTTAAAAAATTTGATGAATTGTCCAATTTTTTTTTAAATCCATCCTAAGTAACCTTTCTTTTTCCTTTTGGTGAAGCTCCCTTGGGGTGATTTTTAACAAAAGCATTGCTAAAATTTTTAACAAAAACATTGCTCAGTGCCTGAGTTTGCAACGCATTGGGTTCTCACCCAGGCTTCGCTTCCTCACTGGCTAAGTCCTCCATCACGACACACAATTAATTATTAAAAAATATATATATATTTTGAGAAAACACGTCAACGTCGCGTCGGAGAGCAGCTGATTCCAGAGTTGCAGTTCGTAAGAAAGGGGTGAATATTTTAGATGTGAGGTTGCAATTTCTATGGATACCTCATCACTTAAGCGAAGAGAATATTGGAATAAACAGTGACAGCAATTAATTTGTGGGTCATTTACCATGTTTCGCTTCATTCTTCTTTAGCCAATATTTTGGATACCGCGCATTGTCCATCACACCTTTTCCGATGATGTAACGCTGTCCGAAATATTGGCTACAAAAGTAGGAAGCGCAATACGGCGTTATAACTCAAAAATTAATCACAGAATGACAAGTGCATGCGTGTAACTACACACATCGATCGTCCAGTTGATCAGTCGGACATCTCCAATATGTGAAGAATTGTGAAGAAAGCAATATTCGAAGCCTCACCATAAATCAAATATTATTTACACATGTCTGTGTTTTACTTATTAAATATGCTATAAAATAATACGGGGAAGCATAACGGACCAATACATTAATATAACATTTGGAAATTTCCTACTAGTAACAAACAAAATATCAATTTTTGAAGTGAAAATATCTTTAGCACCATTGTGATTTGAAACTCGATGAAACGGAAACGAGGGACACATATATCTATAGGATTTAGCCTGCAAGAAAATGAGAAAGAAATAAAATATTTATTGAGTACTCGGTTGCAATATAATATATGATTAATCCACAGTCCAACGCAAGCCCCCTTTAGTGTAGTGGTATAAAGCGCCTGGCGAATCTCAGCGGCCAGACATTCAATATCCAATCTTCAACCAATCCAAAATGAAAAGGCAAAAAGCGACATCTAGCGACTCTGAAGAAGAAAACAAAAATACTAGATGACCAAATGTATAGGAAAAGGTGCACTGGAATTCGACGACAAAAACATGGAAAAAATCATCCTTTACTACTTTACTTTGAAAAAAAAATGCATCGTAGTCTCCCCACTCTTGTCTATTTTAATTTTCTGAAGGTTTCACTTCTACCGCTGGTGAATTGCACACTCTGATTTTTTTTTTGTTTCTTTCACAACAAGTTTTTTTGCATTATAATTAATTTGTTGTATTTATTAGTAGTCTGAGTATTGAACCAGATAAACGGTACACTTTTACGTACACCTGCACACTCAACTCAAATTTTTGATTTTTCGGATATGTCTGACTAACTGGATGACCGAAATTGTGCATCATTATCTTCTAACTTTGGTCACAAAACTACTCGCTTTCCGAAAGCAGCGTGAATTTTATGAATTGTACAAAATAATATTTCATGTTTCTTATCCCACTGTAATAATATGCTCCATTCCCTTTTAGTGTACCAATGTACCCAGAATCCTCGATATCCTTACACTAAAACATCAAAGGAAATTTGTAACTCGGCTATCTACGGTTATAAATTTTCTCAAGTGTCCGTATACGTTTTACCTTCCACAAAGTTAAGAGTTGTTGTGTGTATTTTATCTGGAGGATTGCACCGTTCCCTTATCGGGGAGTACTTTGTGCGAAGGTTTTTGTTTCTTCTCTGTTACAGGTTACTACTGGCGATGGCAATGCTTGCAAATAAATTACAGATAATGTCAGCATCTGTATAGGGATATAGGCGACGACTTGTTCGGATAATGTCCGGCTTGGCAATGTAAATGGTATAAACAAAGAAGTGTCCGGATGTACCTTGGTACCTTACGCTCAAGGTAAAACATTACACAGTGTCATTTGGCCCATCTCCAAGGAAACAGAACTATATTATTATTTGAACCCCTGGCAGGGAATGTCTATTACGGAATTATACGAAATATGCGTCTAGTCAAAAAATAACATTCTTAAAATTTTTAGAGGCATACAAATATTATTTAAATTACTTAAATAATTAATTTCGTCGTCTTTTTGAAATGAAAACTTCTTTAGCACCGTTGCGATTTGAAATTTGATGAAACTAAAAGAGTGTGCAATTCACACGCGATAGAAGTGAAACTAGAAAGTCGCCAGATGTCGCTTTTCTTTCTTTTGCCTGTTTATTTTAAAGTGGTTTGAAGATTGGGTAAATATCACAAATTGGGTTTCACAAAAATAAAAATGTTTATTTTTTTTAATTTCGTAGGATTCGAACCTCCGTTCGCTGGATGTCTGTCTCTCTGGCCGCGATTTGTGAGGTTAGCCGCTGCTTTATCGGAGACCCGCGCTAATCGTGAATTTATCGCATTATATTAGAACCGAGGACTCATCAAATAAAAAAATTTGTGACGCACTTTCTTCTCATCCGAATTTCAAATCACAACGAGGCTATAGAAGTTCCACTTCAAAAACAAACACATACGTCTATAGGATTTCGTCTGCGAGAGAATGAGATAGTTCGATCGGTGTGCGGTGCTGTGCGGTGCTTTTTGTGCGGTGTTTCGTAGCCTCCCTCCTCTTGTCTAGTTTAGTTTTCTGAAGGTTTCACTTCTACTGCGTGTGAATTGCACACTCTGTTTTTTTTTTCTATTTGAGCATTTGTAAAATTTGTAACGAACGATTTGTAGTCTTCATCGTGATTTATCTTTGAGTTATTATGCCGTGTTGTGCTTCCTCATTCTTCAACCAACTTCTCGGACAGCGTTACAGTGTTCGTCATCAATATGTTGTGACATCGTTGGGAGGCGGGTACGGGTACCGCCTCCCCAGGAATCACTTATTGGAAAACCAACACCTCTGCCATAGATCATCCAAAGTGGTTCGCTACGTTTGGTGACTCAGCAGGGGTGCCCGGATTCATAGTGTAAGGTTTGTCTATGTCTTGGCGGCGGATGCGTTTGTGTGAGACCTAACCTAGATCTCTCCAACCGGACTATCTCGACCCGTCACCTCGCACCACAGAGAGAGGGATGAATCAAATGAGGGATGAACGTCCGTCACTCCTGGACACATTAACCCCCAGATTCCTATCCACCCATCTACCCATCTACCTTTTTCCTTTCCAAAACTCCCTCTCCTTCCTTTCCCTAAAAAGACCCTCCACACAGCATCCCCAATAATGGCATAGGTCCAAAGGGATTCCTCAGTGCATCCTGTGGGCAGCTATTATTGTAAAAAAAACTTTAAGTTATGGTGTGTCTGCATGCAGAATCGAGAATATGACAAACTCGCGGAATTTTTAAACTCATGGAGAACTGCTGCCAACTTTAGGCCGTTTTGTTGTTATGGCTGATAATTCGGTTTTTAGTTTTTTAACGTTATGACTACAATGCAATGTTTTTTTAGTGCAGTGGAGTCGTGAAACCAAATATTAGATACAAATTTTTATAGTTTGGTACCCATCTAATGAATCTTGTCTATCGACCTTTGGTCACATATAAGCAGGAATTTTGCATTATTTGTGACTAAGCCAACGTGAATATAATCTTCCTAATGCTAGATTAATACAAACTTAAATATAATTATTCATCTTTTGTTTAATAAACCCTGCTTATCGTATTAACATAATTAATAATAATACTTATTTTGGGACTCGCTTACAAAAAATATTTGTTTGTGTTAACAAAAATTGGAGAAATAATTTAATATATTTTACTAGTTTAATGTGGGCTGAGAAAACATTTTTTGGACAAACCCCAAGATGGTAGCAATTACAAGTTGAAGAATCAACCCACGCAAGTACTTTTAAATATATCACAAATGTAAATGTATACTGGGTGTAATAGCACGTACCCGAAGGATTTTAACCAGAAATTTTAACGACCGGTCAGTGGTTGAGTGGGCATCGCGTTTGAGTCCCACCCGGACGTCCCGTATTCGATTCCTCGGCTGGCTAAGTCCTCTATCACAACACAAGCAACATTATCGGCTTTCTGTGGTGGTAGTAGGAGATTTTCAATTTTCTCCGGAACGTTTGTCTCTTTTTAAAAAAAAAAAATTTAAAAATAAAATATTCCTCAGTATATTGTGTAAAAAATGTATATGTCATAAAAATAATAAAAATATTTTTTCATCAGATCTTGCAACTGAGTAGTCGGGTATAGCCTAGCGGGCCTAACACACGAAACACCACGCATTTCACGTGATCCCGTTGCGACGCATAGGAGTGTGATCAGTGGCAATGTACGATTAATGCAGTTTTCTGAAACTTGATGGCGTTAACTCAAACAAAATAGTGAACGGATTTACCAATCCGTACAGGCGGCAAAACCAGGAATTGACCAACAAACTATATTTAATACATACGGGTGATACTTAAAAGAATTTAAAATCTTCTCTTCCATAGATGGCGCGTGTTTAATTATTTTATGAAAAAACCTTCTCTATAAAATCTTGAGATAAATTAATTCTAATACGCAATATGAACATAATTAAATGCGCTAAATATGATTAAAGTATGATAGTATGATTAAATACGCTAAATATTATTAAAAATGATAAATATGATTAGATACGCTAAATATGATTAAAGTATCACCTTAAGGAACTTATTTGGAACTTCATTCTTTTAAGTATCACCTTAAGGTTCTTATTTGACTTACTTTAACCAGTGATTCCTGAAATTATTTGGAGTAAAAAATGTAAATGAAATCTTGGTCTCCAGTGACTTTTAGACGTCTTTTTTTATCAAATATTTATTCTTCAAAATCAAACAAAAATGTCACATGTCGTCACTGGTCACTAAGCCGTGTAACCAACCGACAATTACCCATACCCGTCTCACAATTTACATTTTGAGAGGCGGGTATGGGTACCGCCGCCCCTTAAACCGTTTATTGGATAACCAACACCTCTGCTATAGGATACCCCAAGTGATTTGTTACGTTTGGTGACTTAGCAGGGGTGCCCAGGTTTATGGAGCGAGGTTTGTCCAGCTGCACGGCACGCCGGATCGGGAGAGAATGGTTGAGGGAGTCCCTTAGACTTATCCAGTCGTACTCCTCGAAACATCGCCAACATCACCGCAGTGGATTCAAACGTCCATCACTCCTTGATACACTTGATTCCTACCTACCCCAATTCTCTTTTTCTTCCCAGAACTTCCTCTCTTCTTTTCTAAAAAGACCCTCCACACAGCATCCCCAAAGATGACATGGACCCTGAAGGAAATTATTTTCCTCAGGGCCTCTTGCGTGGAGCTAATGTAATTTTTTTTCTTTTTTAAAACTCTCACCCCGCTCCTATTTTTTTACTGATTTGTTTTGTCATGGAACTGTTTTTATGATATTATGCAGAAAAGTTACTATTTAGGTAGTTTGATATGGCAATATGACATTTTTCACAATTTTGTTTTGGTAAAATGGATTGCCAAAAGTTTCGATCTCTCAACTGTTGCAATAAAAAATAGAATTTTAAAACGGTTGTCAAAGGTTCTATGTCGAGCCAAATTGACTTTTTCTGTATATTACCTACCTTTACCAGAATAGATTTCCATTTGTGACAGGAACGAGGACAAATACCGGAATAAAAATCCAATAAAATTAGTTGCCCAATGCGACCAGTTTCGGAAATAATGAATTGCGAACAATTCCAGGCTTTAAATGCGGAGTAAATTTGTTGAAGAACTTGCGTGCAAAACAAAAAGTTCATTGATATTGTGAAATTGAATTTTTTACAGGTATACCGTGGAACCAACGTAATTGGACTTCAATATTCCATTTTCCGGTCGAGTTAAAACATCTCAAATGGATTGAGGTTTTTATGAATGTTTGCTTTTTATTATTATTACTGATAGCACTATGTACCACTATTAGATTGTTCCAATTAATTATTTAAATAGACCGTACCTACGACTCGATTTTATCTCAATTCGCGCTTACATAATATGCATATAATATTTACATCTTTTTTACGAAAATCGCGCGGACGGAGGAGTATGAATATAGAGGAGAAGTGCAGAATGCTAATATTTTTTTCAAATTATTCATAGAAAATACATTAAATTTAAATTAATTATGGTCGAATTTCGACCGCTCGGCGACCACTAGTCTCAATAAATCAATGTTAGCATTATTATGCTAACGTACTACTTTTCTTCTGCATGGATTTGATATAATTTGATTAGCCTATTATGTCTCAAAATTGTTGTTCCACAAATTTAAATCACTTGTTTTGTAAAAGCCCGTAAAGGCGTATATATTATTTATCAGTATATTTACGTGAAGCGAAAACTTTGTACCCCTTTTTACGAAAATTGCGCGGACGAAGAAGTATGAAATTTCGCACACTTATAGTTTATATAGAGAAGGAGTGCAGAATGCTAATATTTTTTTTTAATTATGCATAAATACATTTAATCAATTAAACAACATTACATTGGGCGACCACTAGTTAATATAAATAATTTGAATGAATAATGTGATAATTCTGAATGTGCCCTTTTCATGGTACCTACGCATCGCATAACCAGTTGCCAGTGTTAGGATATCTAGGAAAATTTCCCTAGAGCTAAGGGAGAAAAAAATTTGTAGGCAAAAGATCAGCACAAATCTAGGATAATTTCGAACTCCATCAATTTTTTTAAAAATGATAATATTACTGGGATTTCTAGTGAACATGGTTGTATTATTTATTTTTACACTGACAACTCAAAGTGATATTAAGCATCTACAAAAATGAAAACCATTAACGGAAACATCTCAAAAAATGTTTATAGGTTTCAGATTACGTTTTCATCTATGATTATTACAAGAAATTATTTTCGCTTTCAGTATGCTTTCGGTGATTGCGGTTGAATTTTATTTCACAAAGTGATTTTTTTTAGGATTTTCGTTTCTAATTCAGTGGTGAGCGTAAACATACTTTGAAATTATTATTTGACGCTATTATTTCATTTATTAAAAGTTTTTATTTCTACTAAGTTCCAATATCTTTCCAATTAATAGACATATAAGTAAGTGCGCCCAACGGCGGTTTTTTGACTAGACAAGGTCCCCGAAACATAAGGAAATTTCACCACGAAACCTAGGGCAATCATTTTTTTGGACATACCAACCCTGACAGTTGTCAATCTACCACCTTGCCGATAACCTCTTCACTAATAATTGACAAGTCTTTAACTACAGAGTGGCCAGAACGAGTCAGCACTTCTGGAAATCCGAGAACACTCCCATCCGAGCTCTAATCCATTGGTACCGCGCAACTACATCATAGCTGAACAGTTTCTCTTGAACAAGTTAGTACTAAATGTACACGTATATTCAGTTTTATTTTTTTTTTCGTTTTATCATCACGTTATGTGTCATTTCTTTTTAATATAATGTGTCATTTTATAATTATTTTACGTTGTATCCCTTTTCTTTATATGGCAGACAGAACTTTGCGCACACCATTCTGTTCCACAGAATAATACAAAATCATTATTATTATCTGTTATTTATACATCCAGATAAGAATTTAATTATTATATCTAGGTCACTTTCCGTACTCCACATCTCTAGATCAAGTCAAATGTTCATCTGTAATACTGATTTCTTTTTTATGTGAATTCCGCACAAGACTCCCTACTGCTACCGTCTGGAGCCGAGGTCTGAATGTTATAGGGAGGGGAAGGAAGTGGGAAAAAGAAAGGTGAGGGAGTACCTGGCTTTTCAGATTCATTAAGCACGGCTAAAGCCATTTCAATTCCGAATGGCGGTCTGGAGTGTCCATTCTGGAACGTGCCGCAAATGCACAATGTATTATTTTTAATTAATTATTTGTAAAATAACACAAATTAATCAAATAAAATATAATTGCCCAAGCCGGGATTTTAACCCTCGACCTTCGAATTGACCCGGGAGGCCTTCAACTTTCAACCTTCAATTTCAATTTTTTTTCCGTGGGTTCCTATTGTGGAGAATACATACGTTAAAATTAATGAATGAACAGTAACGGTGAACGTTGAACAGCCATAATTCGCCATAACAACTACTGTCATAATGCTGCTGGTGACTGCGAAAGGATCGGGAGCACAGATGCGGCAAGAGAGTCGGGCAGTTGGGCATTGGGCCCACTCGGTCACAGGTTCAGGCTCGACCTCCCCGAACCTTCATTCCGAATTCAACGCGCACCCCTAACAAACGGCCTGCCCGCTTTTTCACGCAGACAACATCCAGTACTGGAAAGAGTTCCAAATGAACAAATTAAATTCCGCTTGTCGGGAAAGTGTGTTGCGTCCGTTCCGGGGGAAATAACCAAACTATGCTACATTCATATTTAAATCAGTAAAACAACACGATGTTTACTGAATAAATTCGTTATTTCAAAAATAATGTTTTCTCCGGACTAGCCGGGACAAAAACAGATTTAATTTATAATATTGGTTGTTCAGTAGAACAAAAGAAGATAGAATGGTTCAATACGTGAATAATAAGCATTCATTAAACAACGAAATCAGGGAAAGCTAATTCAAGAAAACTCAACTGATAATTCACGGAAAGATTAAAGAAAAACAAGCAAACCCAATACTGATCCTCGCAGCTTCAAAACTTGTGTGGCTGAGACAAGATATCTTGCCTTGTTTTCAGTCCCGTTAGGTTCTCTTTGCTCGCGTGATGGCTATTAGCTTATTTTAGAGCCTTCAGAAGGCACTGTAAAACTCCAGAATGCAGATTCAATAATCTCTTGACAATGGCAGACCTATGATGTGTAACTGGCCCTCTCATTTGGAATAAACTTCCCTCAGCTCTCACTAATATCCAGAATTTGGCTGAATTTAAACGGGATTTAAAAACACAATTATTTAAAAAATCATACCATTCATGAATCCTAACACATTTTCAATACACGTAATACCTAAGCCATGCTCTCAAGTTTCCGATAATTGTTTGGTTTCGGTTTCCTCCTAATTGTATTTTTATGTTTAATGGTCGAATATAATGTCAGAATATTTCTCATTTCTAAACGCAAACTGCCTTCTGTTAGTATATAATATTTTAGTTTTAAAGTTCTTGTTTTGTTCTGTGCTCCAAGCACCGTTATTGTTTATTATTATTGTCCAGTGTATGCTATGAAAGCACGACTTTTGTTAAATTTTGTTCTCTTGTCATTGTTTTGTAAATACTGTATATTCTTTGTTTCATATTATTTTAACAATATTTTGTAATGGATTCGTAAGGAGCACTATAGGATTATTATTATAATTACTTTTGTAATTTATTAAGTTAAGCGCACTTGAAGTGAAGTGACACAAAACTGCGCTATACAAATGTAATGTTATTATTATTATTATTATTATTATTATTATGATAAGAGAGGATACCAATAGCTCTAGCACTGTGAAATCGACAACTTTACGATATCGGATCGATGGGTGTATTCGATGATTTTATATCATCGATAACCATAGCACAGTATCACTGTTGACAGTTGAACCGATATTAGCAGGGAATAAATAAGAAATCGATATACCCTTGCAACACTAGCGGTCCTGTATACGAATTCACATTCCGAAACGTCAAACGTCAATCAATTACTATAATAATTTGGCAATGTTGAATTGAAATAATAACCTAAATGTGCATTGGCAGTCCATATTTACTTTTTGAAACTAAACGGGAGTTAATTAGTTCATGAGATCTTTATTCACATTTCAATCAATTTCGTTTCTCAGAGATCGAATGGAATAAATTGATCGCGTTTTAGACGCATTATTTAAGTATATGGATGGCTTATACGACTTCTTTCAATTCTAAGAGATTTAATTTTTCAAAAGAAGCAAACACATTGTGACTTGACATTTTAAATAAATAAAAAGGAAACACTTTGTTTTACGTCACTTTATTGATATTTCTTCCGTCTACCGGTTTCGGTACCTCCGTACCATCATCAGATGAACTTAAATCACCATTGATAAAAAATATTTTACTATGGAAACGCTATGTGGACGATATTTTTTGTATTTGGTCTGGTACAGAGCGTCAGCTGAATTCCTTTCTATTACTCCTCAACTCCTTACATAAACAGATCCAATTCACACTAGAAATAGGTATAAATTCGACACTAAACTTTCTAGATCTAAGTTTATCGATTATTGAAAATAAAATTCACTTTAATATATTTAGAAAACCTACCTTCACAGACACCGTAATACATAATACATCTAACCACCCAACCTCACATAAACATTCCGCGTTCCACTCAATGATCCATCGATTAGTCACTACCCCTTTGTCAAATGTTAATTATACTAACGAATTAAATACAATAAAATTAATAGCTCACAATAATGGATACGAAACACAACTCATAGATAGAATCCTTGCAAAAAAATTAAGATTAATATCCATAAATAAATACATTTACTCTAGTCCAATAACTTTCAATAATAATAACCTTAACCGCGAATGGCGAAGAATTTTATTTATTAATAACTTGTCCTCTTTGTGTACAGTTAAATTCCCACCTGAAATTAAACCAGCTTTTTACACGAATAACAACCTAGGAAATTTTTTAATTAATGCTAAAGACAATGAGGACATACTAAGCCACTCGGGCGTTTATAAAATTAGTTGTAATGATTGTCCAGCGTTCTATATCGGACAAACGTCACGCAATGTAGAAACTAGAGTAAAGGAACACGTAAGGTGCCTAACCAGTTCAGGGTTTTCAGAATTCGCGGAGCACCTAATTAATAAAGATCATACTTTTAACCGGGATACGGGTATTAAAGTCCTGCACAAAAATGGGATAGGTTTAAGATTAAATAACTTAGAAGCATTAGAAATAAAAAAATCGGTTAATGCAAAGGCTGAAATCATTAATAATCAACTTAATTTAACTTTCAGTCCTATTATAAGTATGTTTCCCGTTATCCCGCTCGCTCCTCTCCCACTACCCTCCCACAACTGACGCACTGTCCCACTCTAATTTACTGTCTCTTTCTTTTACAATTTGTATATATATATGTATATTTCCCTGTATTTGTCAGTATTTTATATTCAGTCCTGATGATGGTACGGAGGTACCGAAACCGGTAGACGGAAGAAATATCAATAAAGTGACGTAAAACAAAGTGTTTCCTTTTTATTTATCTAAGAGATTTGTTAGTTCAATACGTTCTTTAACTGTGTCAGTTATTTTGTTTAACGAACAACATAATTCAAAAATATGTGTACATATATTGATAGTTAACCGAAACTTATCTGAAACTATGTAGGCCGTGCCAAAAGTTATCAATCGTCGGTCGGACTATCTCTTACCAATTATTGACCGTGATCGCGAATACTGATAACTGACCAAAATGACAGATTTTGTAAAAATTGGATTGATGTAGGGTTTTATCAATTGTTTAGGCATTGTAATATGTTTTTGTTTTTGTTTGATTGAAAAATAATTAAAATATTTATATTGCAAAAATAGTGATTTTTGGCGGTCTCTTTGGATTACAAGAGACACTGAAATGTTTTTTTTTGTTATGATGAGTACTCATCTGCCCTGATGATGGACACTGTAACGCTGTCCGAAACGTTGGCTAAAGAAGGAGGTAGCGAAACACGGCATAACACCCCAAAAACAATAACAAAAATACTTCTTGGCCGTGAAAACCTAAAAACATACCTGACTGAAATGTTTTGTTCAAAAAACTGCTAAATCATCATGCTTGACCAAATGAATCAGAGATGGCGCTCACTTGTCCGTTTGAAGAAATAATTCAGTTTAAAATGTTTTTATTTGAAAGTGTTATTGTGACCAGTGGAATACTATCACATCATCTTGTATTTTTGAATGTTTTGCAATTCGTTGTGATTTTCTTTTAGTTGTGTAAAGTTGACAACTGACTTGTGCATATTTCAAAATTACAAAAATTGCACTGAGTTTAATTTAAGTGCAATGAAATTACTGGGAGGGCTCCCAGAGGTCTTGCAGAGATCAACAATCAAGGTTAGTGTTTCTGTTTTTTTCCTTTAAGATTTTGTCAGATTGCTATTTTATGTAATATATTGTCCGCGCAGGGCAAATTCATAATCACATTTTTGAGTATTACGCTCAGAGAGTTCTGGGGTTATTTACACGCCCCACGCTCGCTTATTGTAATACAGCTATCGTATATGCTAGGTACCCAGAAGTAGGAAAGATAAGGGCTGTGAAACGTAACTACCAGAAACCCGATACCCACGCATAAAGCACTCACAGTTGAAAATCATCATTAATAATCATTATTCCATTTTAATACAATTTTCCAAACTTCCTGACTCAAAGTTAAATGCTCACGGAGGGACGACTAACAGCTTTTACAGCCCTCATAAGAACCCGGTGGCAGGTTTAAGGGAGAGGATAAACAACTCCAAAAATTTACTTGTCGTGGAATCCGTGTAGTTCAGATTCCATTATCGTAGCACGAGAAAATTATTAGCCTCGTTGATCTCAAATCTCAATGCTACCGATCATTAACGTATTTTTGTTTTATGTAGGTGTACATACATATAACTTTTTTCAGACACTATCTAGATAGCATTTATTTCGGGTTTGAATCTTGCAATCATACATAAAGATAGCAACCAATAAAATATGCGTTAAGAAAATGAAGATAATATGGGAGGTTTTTGGTCGAAGTATGAGACAGTTAAAAATGACCGAATCGGATATCGACATCTTGGCGCAGTGGTTAGCGCATTTGCCCGGAAAGCGAAAGGTCCTGGGTTCGAGTCCCAGAGGTGCAAATATCTTTTTCTGATTTTTCTGTTTCCAGATTTTCGATTGAGCTACGCTAATATTGTCTTTATTTAATTAAATATTATATTTTTTTGCTTTGAGGGATGTGTTGGATATCACTAACCTCCCCACATTTCTAAATATATAAATTTTATAATATTATTATTATTAATAAATACGTGTATTACTAAGCTATGTAGGTATATAAAAAAACTTTATTTACTAGTAGTTCTTTGAATTATATTTCTAATTTTCTTTTGTTCAAAAAACCAAAACCATAAAATCCTCTGAAATCTTAGGCTGCGTAAGTAGGCACTTATATACTCACATACTAAATTATAAACAATATATTTTGTAACTTGTTTATTTTAAACAAGGAATCATTTGTCGAAAGATAAAACAAGTTACCGTGTCAGTAACTATTCTTTTTTTTTTAATTTTCTTCAAATAAGGTCCAAATAAACGTGACATGTTTCAAAAACTAATCTTCAATGAACCATTACAATAGCCACCATTTTGAAATGAAAACGGGACGTGGAAACAAATATACACGCTATATGCGAAATTCGCCACGCTTAGTCAAATATGTTCTGAAACAGTTGTTTCAATAAATTTCATAAAATAAGGTATGTTTTTAGGTTTTCACGGCCAAAGTATTTTTGTTATTGTTTTTGGGGTGTTATGCCGTGTTTCGCTACCTCCTTCTTTAGCCAACGTTTCGGACAGCGTTACAGTGTCCATCATCATTCACTCATCTACCCTGATGATGGACACTGTAACGCTGTCCGAAATGTTGGCTAAAGAAGGAGGTAGCGAAACACGGCATAACACCCCAAAAACAATAACAAAAATTCATAAAATAAGTTTCATAAATCCACAAAATGAACCTTAATAAGTAATACTTTTGTACGAGAATACCGCACAAGAGTCCCAACTGAGCAAACAGTTCCCAAGAACGCAATCCCCGATTGGGGTATGTTGTGAGGCTGAAAGTATTGTTGAGATTAAGGAGATGGGGAAGAGGAAGGTGGGAGAATAACTTGTTATTCAGATCTGGACAACAAATACGCCTGTAGCCATTTCAAGCAACGTTTCACTTCTGAATGGTAGTATTACACCAGGGCAATACTGAGAGTATCTTCCACCGGAACAAACCGCAAGTGCACTACATATTATTTAAAATTGTTAAATTATGAAACAACACAAATTAATCAAATAAAATTTAACTTACTGATTCGAACCCGCGATCTCCGGATTGCTAGTTGAGAGCCTTAACCCTCGACCACGGAGTCAACCTACGAATTATTGAAAAGTATTACTTATTCATGAGTTTAGACAAACAGAGACTCAGCTACGATTCCTTTTTCCAGGATTCGACAATTCCCAACGCAATATTCACAACCTGGAAATCTCATTTTCGATTTCCCACTGCACCGGGAACTGATGTTGCGGAAAATCGGAAAGATGTCTGGAACTGGGTCCAATCCTTTTCCTCTGTCAACCCTAAGCCTTAATTTTCTAATACAAATACCTACATACATCTCTATGTGGTGAAACTGCTAGAGCTTCCGTAATCAAAGCCTAGATTGTGTAATGTAATTAAATCAAAATCAAGTTGGTTGTATTTCAGACAGAACTTATTGAAACACTAAATTCAAATAAACGAAAATTATGAATGTTGTAAGAGCTTTTCTAACATTACACTTTCGGATGTTTTGACATAGTAAAATGTTTGATATTATTATATTCATTAATTTATTTATATTTATATATATATATATATTACAATGCAATACGTTACAAAATGATGCTTTGTCTGTCTTTCTTGTTTCCCATTTCAGGACAGCCAAATTGCACATTTAGTTCATGATATTCTTAACAAAGGAATGGTTACGTTCAAGATTTCAAAAGATTGAGATTCTATGAAGACAACTTTTGAGAACTTTAATAATTGCATTGGAACGAAGGAATGGTTTCTTTATGTTCTTGAAAGTATTGCAAGAATGTGATTCTCTCAAGGTTATTTTGGAGAATATTAATAATTGCATTCAGAACAAATTTATGTTTTCTTTCGAGAGATCGCAAGGATGAGATTCTTTCAAGGTCATTTTGGAGAACATTAATAATTGCATTCAGAACAAATGATTTTTTTCTTTCGAGAGATTGCATGGATGAGATGCTTTCAAGGTCATTATGGAGAACATTAATAATTGAATTGAGTGTGTAACTATAATTTTTAAACATTTACTAAGTTCTAGAAATTACACATTTATAAACCAAAATATTTGACATATGAATTCCCTATGCATTTATGACTATTTAATTAATGTTGAGAATATCCCAGTTTAACTAAACTTGTGTTATAGGCAAATTTGAAAAGGCAACATTGAAAACTCGGATTTTGAAACGGCTAGACATTTTTACAAGGATTTAAAAATCTTATTAATGATATATTATTGTTTATTTTTTTAACACCTTTTGACTGTTGTTAAAATTATTTATGTGATATGTTATGTTTATAAGATATATTAGTGGCTACCATAATTACCAGGGATGATTGATATATTATAGAGATTATATTTATTGTTATCCGTGCATAAAGATTACGAATGCGTGTTGCCTATTTGCGATCTAAGAGAGAGCGAGATGATCTACTTATCTACTACAATGTTATACATAATGGATTAGTCTACCTGTCTATCTCTGTACTCGAGGGGTCATATTCTTTACTTTATAGTCCCACATGATCGTAAGAAGAACAGTTGCGCGACCTTTTTCGTACAATATTTAAATTTAATTTGAGGCCAAAATACTCCCCACAAATAAAATAAAAATTATCAAAAAATATAGCAACTATCTCTTACGGATGTGTGCTGTTCTATTTATTTTTGTTTTAATTTATGATTAGCTAGTTCCCGGCATGCGTTGCAATGCCACTAATAAAGAAATTGTTCCTCCCTGCGTGTCTTTTCCCATTCGTCCCATGTCCCCTTCCCCTTAAACGTTTCCCATCCACCTTTTCCGCCTTCCCTCCCCTCTCTCGCGTTCAATATATTCAGTCCCGGTACATTCAGATTATCAAACAGCTCGTGTGCCACCTATTTCAATTTTTTTACAAAATTTCTATTAGAAACATTCATTTTTGTATACAATTTGGTATCTAACATGGGTATAATAAATATATTTTTTATTAGATTCAAAGTATTGGATTTTGGTTAGTACCATAGGTGAGTGCTTCAAATAAATTCATTGATTGAAATTGAATTTTGATAGAACAATCATTCTTTTGCAAAATGTCATTCTCAAATAGGAACATTTTTGACAGTTTCGTGAGAGTTTTTGTAATGATTAAAAAACTTATCAAATTTATTGTCAAGTGGTTTTAATAGTCCAGAAACCTTAGCGAGGATGCAAAGAAGGTATTTTGAAAGTTTCAAACATTTCCTGTTCTTAATATAGCAATACATAGACAACGCATAACTCATATATACCCAAGCAAGCACTTTTGGATTTTTTTTTTAATATTTTAATATATATAAAGAATTCAATGTTGCATATTTTGGAGACCACTTTGGCATTTTTTAGTCAGTTATTCATAATTAATATAAACAAAATCTTTCCTTGCCTTGTATTTTAATAGAACAAAAAAAATATAATTATATAAGAAAGGCGTTTTTTGGTTAAAATTTTAATTAACGCAAGACAAATTTGTTTTCCAACAATTGGTCATTTGTTATTTAAATTTTTGCTCAAGAAAATGCTTTTTCTTTAATTTTATTTTTATTTTCTATTTCGTCATATTTTGTAAAATTATTTTTTTACGTAATTACCATTTAACTCTAAATTGCCAAAGTTGCCTCTAAAATCATGATAAATCGGAAATCTTGAATCTTTAGTGACCTATATTTTATAATTTAAAACACAAATAAATAAAGTATCGCTTAACCGTACTAGATATGTGCTATACTTTTGATTAAAAAAAATTGTTTTCAGTTTGGTCAAGTATTTTTGTCTCAAATTCAAATTTAAGTTTTTTTATCCAAAATGCCGCGCAGCCGTTCTCTTCTCAAACTGGAATCGTTATACAAACAAATATGAGGTAAAAACAAATAAAAATGTTATTCAATTTTTTACGAGAAAAACTCTCTTTTTATAACTTTTGAAGGTTATTCCCATCAAAAAATGTTATTAGTTTTTCTCTTTGTTATTTTAGAAGATGCTGGGCGAAGTTAAGAAGCGAAGCAAACATATTTTTTTAAGACAAGAAGGGTGCATACTGCATACGAAGTCATCATCTCTCATCAAATTTCAATGGGTAAATGTCGTCGGCGTGCGGATCCCTTTACAGTATCTCTAGACTGCTCACAATTTACCGAAGGAATCAATTATTATTACTTTTATTGCCGTAGTAAAACAGATACAAAACGATACGATAACAACAATGATACGAAGACATGATACGATACGATAATAACAGATACGATAACAACAATGACAGTAAATGTCATTGATGTTATCCAATTACTTCAATATCTCTGATTGAAAAATTTTGCCCAAATTCGAGGTTGGTTTTTGCTAAAACGAACCCGCAATGCTTAATGCCAAAGACAAACAATAATTATGCTACGAAAGCTGTAGAGAGAGCATAGACTAAACTTATTACAGAACATACCATTATAATCCTTTAACATACAACTACCAAACCTTCACGGAATAACTTCATTAGTTTCACGTTTTAATAGTTCCACCTCGATGGGCCCAAAACCCCTTCTGCATTCCGTTCTCTTCATTTGTGATTATATCCTGCGACGAATATCTCATTTTACTGTATGTGCTTAATAATATATGGGATTTTTATCTACATAAAACGCAGGAAAGCAGAGGAAGGTTCAAGTGACCAAGTACCACCATCGAGAAGAACCTACGTACAGTTTTTAATAAACATCCGAATTCTGGAACCGATTCGTTATTAAAACGATAATAATTTATCTCGGAAATGTATTTCAGAAGACGGGCACATCTGCACACCTTCTATATAATATTTCAATCCTATCTCCGTCTGAATCGAATCTCTATCAAACAAATGCTCATTTTCCTCTGACGTTTGTCACTATTCAAATCTGACAATCTCAATAAATCAATCGTTCACTTGCCGCCCTGGGAACTGGGAGCAGGAAGTTTTTCTTTTTGACTGTTCTCACTGTGCATAAGATGCACAAAGATCCAAGTTATAAAAAAAGTGAAAACAAACTTTTTATGAGGTACCTTAGGAAGGCACTATTCGGTACAAATATCTCGTCGAAACGTGTTCCACTATTATCACGCGAGTAGTAGTACGTGGGGCCCGGATTATAGTTAGGTACGGGTAGTTTCCGATCGTTCGGTGTTAGAGCGTTGGGAGCGTTGAAGGTCAATTTGGATTAATTGGAGGTATAAAAGTGGAATCGATTTTTTCGCTCCGTGCTTCATCTAAATATAATACACCAATGAGAATAGTCGGAATTCCCGACAAATCAGTTCCAATTTTGAAAATGGCTATTAAAATAATTTTCTTTTAAAAATATTATATCATAGGTAGGTAGATTTTTACAGCTTGTTTCAATTTTACTATTATTATTATCATTAAAATTGGTTTTAGCACTTTTAAGACTAATTTAGATATTTCGAGTGGTAAAAATCGTATTGGTAAAAAAAATCCTATATTCAAATGCAGGATAGTAACAAAATACTATGTACTTTATATTCGATGGCCTCTGTGATTGAATCCTTGATTACGAATACGTAGGTCGCAGGCTCAAATCTCAGCGTGTGCAATGTGCATGTTATTTCACAATTGATAATTTAAAGTAATATTGTAATATAATTCCCGCAAGTTCCACAGTGGTGGATACTTTTAGTATCGCCTTGATGAGAGACCAGCATTCAATACCCAAACGTTCCTTGAAATATCTTTACCCGCTTTTGGTGACCAGATCTGAATAGCTAGTTACTTACTACGGATGCAATAGTCTCACTGGCTCCAGATGGTTGGGAGCAGTTGGGACTATTTTATAGGTAGGTCCTCGTATTAAAAAAATTGTTTTAACTATTGACCTTTGTCAATATATATAAAAATCAAAATATGCTTGCTTGGGTGAATATGAGTGATGAGTTATTGTATTAGATTTTCACTTAAATATTTTCGTTATTTGTTTTTGTGGTGTTTGCCGTATTGCGCTACCTCCTTCTTTGGCCAACGTTTCGGACAGCGTTGCAGTGTCCATCGCTTTAGCGAAACGTTGGCTACAGAAAGAGGTAGCGCAACACGGCATAACACCCCAAAAACAAATAACGAAAAAAAAGAGTTATGAGTTGTCTATTTTCCTATATCAAGCATAGAAAATTTTTGAAACTTTCAAATGGGGAATGAAACTTGCTCTGTTGACATATTTTTTTATAAAAACTTTTCTTCCTTTAAAAAACGTACATGAATGCAGATATTATGAAATAATCCTTAAATTTCAAATTATTAACAGTAACAAATGCACTAAACGCTGCTGTGTAACTAGTTTAACGTAATTGTTGTGTACCTTTATTTTTTGTACTATATACTTGTTATGATGCTCCTGTACAAGTTACCAATTTTACATGTAAAAGCCATCAAAGCGTAAGTAAATTAATAAAATACCTTCTTTCCCTCCTCGCAAAGGTTTCTGGATTATTACAATCACATGACAATAAGTCCGAAAAGTTTTTTAATCGTTACTTAAACTTTTTTTTAAATTTATTATTTATTTACTTTATTTATTTATATTTTTTTACATTTTTATATGAAACATGTTACATTTATATTATACTAGCTTTTTCACCCGCGGCTTCGCTCGTATGGTATTAGGGGGAAATTGCTGTAGCGCTTGCACTTATCAATTATCCCCCCCCCTCCGGCATTCCATACATTCATTCTCGATACATTCAGTTTTCAAACAGCTCGCGTGTCACCTAAATTTCGTAATGCCAGAGCTCACCAGTGGTAAAAAAAAGAATTATCCAATTTGATTCAGTCGTTCGGAAGTTATGCGCGTACCAATATTTCAAAGATTCATTTTTATTTACATAGATAGATAGATATTAACTATGACGCCTGAAATAAAAAAAATATATATATCAACATCGTTTCCACGGCAACGATTTGTTTTCTGACGTTTGCAATAACTCGCTTTTGTTAGCGACAGAAAACGTATAAAAAATATAATATATTTATTTTGTTAATTTCATAACCTCAGAGCTTACCATTATATACAGTCTATAGTCCTCGCGTATAATGTAGCTTTCTATTGATGAAAGAATTTTTAAAATCTTTGTATTGGTTAACGCGTGAAAGCGTAACAAACAAAAACTCGAGCAGTTTCGCATTTATAATATCAGTATAGATAATAGAAATTATATTCGTAGTTCTTCTCACTAGGAGGTCCTATGCTGAGGGGAACTATATTTTTGATAATTGTTCCGAGACTTCTATGGTTTAACTTCATGGTTTGGGTAAGGTTTTCCATAAATTTCTACGACGATGTTTTAAGTTTATTAGTAAGTTTATTTTCTGATAGTTCCTTAAGCCAACATTTCATGTCCTTATTGTACCTTTTTTTATATGTGGTAGTTTGTTATATAGCATCAAACTGTTTAAAAAATTCTGTTGTTGACGTCCTTATGGGGACCTTTAGTGTGGTCTTTATGATGCAATTCTGAGTTACCTTCATTTTGTTTTTTTCTGGGCTTACAAAAAGACTAATAAAAAAAATCACTCGATTATTTCAAAGGCAAAGTAAGCAAAAATATTTCTAAACCATCTAATTTTCAAACCAAAATCACATGATTTTACATTAATATAATAATGCAACTCACTGCACTGCAATTTTTGCATTAAGATTATAACACTGATATCTGGGAAGTAAACTATACATTTATTTACAGATTATGATTCATTGATTCGCCGCTCGATTCAAGGAAATTTAAAAGTGTTTTGTATTTTTATCTCGCTTATGTTGATTAATATTCAGCACCGATTCAGTGAAGAAAAATATGATTTAGTTCTACTGACATTATGTCAGAGAATGGTTTTGTGTGTTGAGTCACATCACATGATATTATTTATGAGTGTTGTAATTTGTAACCACACAGTGTTTGTCGTATTTTCCTGATAACAATGATCGTGAACTTGTGATTAAAATTGTAAATATTTAATAATAATTTAATTTATTCAGGTACTTTTTGCACATCTATCTGTAGGTAAGTATGATTTTTATTTAATTCAAGTCAACTTTTTTATTATTAAAAACTTTATTACCATTTATTTTTTAAAGTGAAAACTTCTTTAGCACCGTTGTGATTTGAAATAAAAAAAGGGACAAACTCATTTAGTTTACAGGATTTAGCCTACGAGAAAATGATATAGTACAATCGGTCTCTTCTTTATGCAGTGCTTCGTAGCCTCTCCACTCTTGTCTATTTTAGTTTTCTGAAAGTTTCACTTCTACCGAGTGTGAATTACACACTCTGTTTTTTTCTCTCAGTGGATTTCTACCATGTTTTTTCCTAATGAAACACAAATTTTAAAATGTGCTTGCAGGGGCGGTCCGCTCCTTAGGTCAATTGGTCTTTGACCACCAATAATTATAAGACAAAGATAATTTAATTGTTCGTGCAACATAACTAGTTTGTTTTGTTCATTCATTTATATTGTTCGTGTACGTAACGCTTACCTGGAAATTCCGCAACCATTATGTTGTCCAAATTTCATGATGCCTTGGAAATTTTCGCTGTTTAGGCGAACAAACATATTTCTGGGATAAAATAAATATTTTTAAATTATTGTGGTTAGGTACGGAAATTACTGGTTTCTTACCCTTCTTCTGTATTTTATACCTACATTTTATATCGTAATTTAGATTATTTAATTAGATTTTCTATTTTATATAACTATCAATACGTACGTTTAACGTCACAAAATCGCGATCGATTTAAAATCACTGTATATGTCTATAAATAGACGGGTACCATAAGTTGGTGGGAAGAGTTATTTGAATTAATTAGCTCTGTTTATGAATATAAATTACTATCAATAAAGAAGAAGTGTAAAATGTGTTCACGTACAAAGCATGTGCCAGTATCTCCCATTTAAGACAATTATTCAATTGGTGGTCCAGTTGTGGTTACTCGCTATACACGCAGCATCAGTTTCGTTTTATCCGAATCTGATAACGTACATAGATACCTACACGTTCATATAAAGAAATATCGCTTATCTTAAATATCAGTCTATTTGTTTTTACATCTCTCTTTTGCGCAAACGAGTGTTAATATGTTTTGCGTGTAGTGTTCATAATATTAATCATTAATTTATTTGTTTAATTCGCATTTGTGGTCAGTTGGGTGCAATTATCGCGCTGTCGTATTGAGTAAAATGCTCCCTTGATAATTAGTGCTTGAAATTTATGTGTCAGTGAGGAAGGAATAAATAGTGTTGCATGTATTTTGCTTTTTAATTATTCAGGTATGTAATTAATTTTTAGAATAATGTTACAGTGTTCAGCTTTGAATGTTAATTATTGTTAAAAATATACAAACATACAGTGGACTAAAATTCGTTCATCTTTTTACTCTTGCAAATTGCTTTTTATTAAGCGCATAGTTACACAGCAAATAGTTACTAAGTAACAGCATTTTAGATAGCAATTATTTGAAATCAAAGTTGTTTTTTTGTTTTAGTTTAAATAACATAAAAAAATTATTTAACTACTGATTCTTTCCATTTCTGCCATTTTTCAAAGCATAAAGCATACATTTTTAAAAACATACATAGATTTCAAAGCATACATATTTTAACATACAGTTAGGCACAAAATGGTGGGATACTTTTTTCTTTTTAAAAAAAGTGATGTTTCTAATAAACTTAACACTTTTTCATTCACTATCATCAGTGGAAAGTTCATAATTGGCATAATTAACGATCTTATTATTGAATTATTGTGCAATCTAAGATTTGCTGACAAATAAATTAAAATAAATAACATTTTAGATGGTAATTATTTGAAATCAAATTTGGTTTTTTTGTCACACCAAAAAATAATGTGTTTAAACTACTGATTCTTGCCATTTTTAAAGCATACAGGTAAATTCCCAGATTACAAGCTTACTTATAGATTTTAGTATTTTGCAAAAATGTTTAGAGTCGACCGAAATAATAAAGATTAACAAAAAATAACTTGATTACAGAAATCAATCGTTCACCATATAATAAGACATACTTAAATTTATAATAAAACTTGATCTTTATGCTAAATTTAAAATAACATTAAATGCTACAACAATATAAGATAAAGTCAGTGTTCAAATTCATAATGCTATATTATTTATTTTAAGATAGTCAATGTTAACATTGGTTAGTGCTTTTCTCTCAAGACTTTGATACGTTTAGCTTTAGGCCACAGAAATATAACATTTATTATGTTCATAATTACTAGAGACAAGTTTAAACAAGCACAAAGAGCCGAGTTATCGCAAAAACTCTTAAGTTTATTTCTTGACATCGTGTCGAGTCTCTTAAAATAATTTGGGTGTGGACACTAGAATCTAGACATCCTTAGCGGTAGTAATATTTTTAAGTAATTAAATTTCTTTGGCGTTCCTATGAATAGAAGTACAGAGGCATGTGAATTCAGGCTCTGGAATCGTTAAAGTTTGACTTGCAGCGGAAGTTCTGTTTGTTTAGTCCTTGCGGAGTGAGGCAGTAAGGCCTACAACGAGTCTGAAATATTACCATCGAGAACTTGGAGGAAAGTTTATTCAAACAAATTCAAAGGCAGGAATATTCTTTAGTAACTTTTTGCGTATTTTTCTTGTCTTCGTTTTTACATATTTGATGGGCGTGGAAGAGCCGAATCGAATTTTCTTCCCTTGAATTCTGGGAAATATTAAAGATTCATGATTTTCTGTTATGAAAAACTGTGAAAAGTACCCGGCGGGAGAATTATTTTTTAAAAATAAAAAGGTTTTTGACAAAAATTTTTCATTTAATATACACGTGGGTTATTTTGCCTACTATTATTGGCTTTTACGAAAAAGTCAAGAAAAATTAATTCCATCTGGAATTTTTTTTACGTAGTTATGCCATTTCCAGGATTGCCAATTCGTGGGGGATTCCCCAAAATGCGGAGAATTTTCTAGATTTTTCAAGAATTGGGTATTTTGCGGGAAAACCCTCTTTTTAAATGCGGGGATTTTGGGCATTTCTTGATTGTTCAACCATTTTTTTAAATATTTACGCAATTGTGAGAATGTAGTATTGAGAAAGTGGTGCAAATTTTTATATTAAAAATCTATTTTTTAAAGCCTGAGAGAAAGAGAAAAACCGAAATCGACCAGATAATAAAACATATATGTGAACTTGTGGGGAATTTGAATGTGTTGTGGTTATTTTAGAACATATGCATTGGCAACCCTGACCATTTCACTTCTAACAGTAGAGTCGAGCGCTGTACTACACAAACGCACTGCTTGCATACAACATGATTTAAACTTGTTATTCGACTTCAGAAAAGAATATTTTGGAAAAGTGAAATGATTTTACTAACACAATGTAAAATTTTTCGAATATTCAATTTCAACGATCGAAAAATGCAATTGCTTTCCATTTCTAGCTGATAGCAACAAGTGGTAGTAAGCAATACAAAAAGCTATTTCTCAGTGACATTTGTCAAGGGCGTCGAAAGTGTATACCTACATAAGCACCAATACACACAATGCTAACTTTGCACTGTTTTGATCTACTCTAATATTTTAGCGCCATCTATTCAAACTAAAGGTATGGTCGTCAACGGAGAAATTATTTTATCACGGAATTTTATTTTCACGAAATGTTAGTGTACTTGCACAACTTCACTTTTAAAAATTACCTGCGTAAAAGGAAGTCATATTTAAGCACATTTCAAATATGGAATTGAAATAATAATTGTCTGCTAAAATTTATTATAAGTAGGTACGTACTTAATGGCTTCTCTGAATTTGAACGCTTTTTTTTAATTTTCCTCAAAACATCCATCAGTTCCTTTTTTTAATTTCGTGACGGACATAATCATAAATAAAATTATTTTGTACTAGCGCAGACCCGAGTAAAATGACGTGATGGTTTGAATTCTAGACCCATCCGTTCCAATTTTCAAAATGATAATTTAATTAATTTTCTATTTAAAAAATATTACATTATACATAGGTACTTTAACGCTTGTGGGAATTTTTCAAACAATCAAATTAATTTTGATACTTAAATTCAATAGCAAATTTATGTTTATTGAACCTGATTTCAAGCGGGAAAACCCGACTAACCCACAGACAACCGAAATTTGTATTTTTACGACCAGCGCAGACCCGCGAAAAAATCACAGAAAGGTCCGAATTCTGCAAAAATTGGTTCCAATTTTGAATTTTCTTTTCACGGGGTACATTTCTAGTTTCACTAGGAATTATGCTATACATTTGGATTCCATTCTACAATAAACAATTCTGTATTTTAGTTCTGTTCGTTTTTTTGTCTTGTGTCTCCTTTTTGGCTTCTGCGGTGTGTGCGGAAGACTCTGTAGTATTGTAGTTTATCTCTGATAAGTTGTTGGCAAATCGTTTAATAAAAATTGTAGATACAAATAAAATCATTTTTAAAAATATAAAATTCTTTTTTAAACACTTTTTGTACTAATTCCGCAAGCATTTTCTGATAATGTAATCATCATAATATTTGGATGATTTTTATAGCGCCGTTTTTATGAAACACTTCAAGGACGCTGTACAAATTTATGATATATTTCTACAATCTTACTGCTAACTACAGACTAGACAAAACTTTATAACAACTTATGGCTAAAAGATTGCTTCCACCGGTTCGTCGATCACTAATACAAAACTTTTTAGGTACTATATAAACTACATTTGACCAATGAAAGCGATGCTGCGTAAAAACGTACATGTACGTATTGTGTTATTTATACTCTATATGTACAGGCAGTCTGTATGTTGATTTTATTTCATTCCAAATTTGCTTTGGTACGAGTAAATACCCACACTAAAAATGCTCAAACTCGTGATGATAAAACAATTACATTATTTACTTTTTGCGATTATTTTTTGATCATAAATAATTATAATTGTTCAATGATGTCTAAGCAAAATAAGTATGTAATTTTTTTAAAGTAAATTAGTTTGTAAGACCGTAAATAAATAGACAAACTGAAGTACTTTTGTCACAAAACAAGGGCGCGGATCTTTTTTTATGATTTTATTTGAACTAAAAATAAAATTCTGAAAAGTAGCCTTCCCAAATAATTTATTGATTTATTTCACTGCATGATTATATGATTTGAAATGTATGTTGTATAAATACAAAATTTTATTTGAAAATTTAAAAAATCTGCCAACGACCTACGGTAAAACCTTATTGTACTAAAAATAAACATATTTTCTCAAAATTTAAAAATAGTTTTCCTAGATAAAAGAACAGTCTTTCGAAATCAATGTATATTTTTTTTGTGGAAAAGAATCAACACGTCTAAAATATGATTTAAAAATGACATATTTTCGGTTTTGTTTGGTTATTCCCTCTTAAGCGAAACGTTTGCGCGACCCTTTTCGGCCCGTTTCATACAAATTTTAAATTTGTATTTGAGATCAAAAGACCCAACCAAACTGAAAAATCATTTTTGTAATCAAAAGGTATATTAAATATCTAGTACGGATGTGAGCTACTTTATTTATTTTGCTTTAAATTATAAGATATAGGTCATTAAAGATTTTAGTTTTTCATGATTTTAGAGGCAATTTGTGAGTAATTGAAAAACAACAAAAAATAATTTTACCATATTTATCATAGAAATATAATGAAATATAAAATAAAAAATAAAAATTTAGAAAAAAATCATTTTGATAGGTGTAAATTTAAAATACTAATTACGTATTTACGGCGGAACAAAAATCGTCGTTTATACTTTAAAATTACTACCCAAAAAATACATTTTGAACAATGTTTTATTTTATTTTTCATTTCATATTTGTAAAATAAACACTGTAAAATTATTTTTTTATTG
The DNA here is from genome assembly GCA_936435175.1 of Glyphotaelius pellucidus. Lineage (NCBI taxonomy): Eukaryota > Metazoa > Arthropoda > Insecta > Trichoptera > Limnephilidae > Glyphotaelius > Glyphotaelius pellucidus. The sequence goes on from OW386539.1 coordinate 34,758,562, forward strand.
TTGCCCAAGTTGTCTCTAAGATCATGAAACACTAAAATATTGAATGGCCTTTATCTTATAATTTTAAGCAAAAATAAATAAAGTAGCTCACATCCGTACTAGATATTTGATATACCTTTTGATAACAAAAATAATTTTTCAGTTTGATTGGGTCTTTTGATCTGAAATCCAAATTTAAGATTTGTATGAAACTGGCCGAAATGGGCCGCGCATATGTTCTTCTTAAAGGGAAAGGGTGGAAGCATTGACCTTTATTTATTATGCGTATCAGATACATACTATATGCTAATAGCTGTAATAATAAAATCCATCCGAGGCGAAACAAGCAGAATTCTTTTCTGAAAGCATTTTAAATGGAATCTTCCTCCTCAGTGGAATACGTACATTGCAAAATGGTTCCGTTGAAGGTATCTAAAGAACTAAATAACTTACTATCCGATCCATTTCCCTTTGTGTATTTTCCTAATGGCTTGTTTGGAAATGTGTAGCAAAGAACTGATGAAGGTAGTATTTTCCATGTATCGATGTGGATCGCGTAATGTTCTGCATAATATCTTTGAGGGATAAAACTTATTCATGCTGGAGATGAAATGCATTGCACAATATGTGTATATGAATATTCTTGCATGTAATATGTGGAAATGAATATTATGTACTAGAGTACAGTTATCCACTGGAGCGACAGCGCAATTCAAAACTTTTTTCTCCGATTGCTCGACATTTTTGGTGATCATTTTGAATATTTATTGGTGAATATTTATTTTGAATAATATTTGGTGAATATTTTGAATATTTTCTGCCCAAATTAAAAAACATCATACCTCCAAATTTTAATATAGAGACATACAAATTGATTATAGTTCTATATAGCCAGTGAATTCACCTATCTTTTGTCGATTATTGCATATTTGTAGGATTTATAAAATAAATATTATAAAATCGTAAACTTCTACTTAATTACCTACAAATAAGGGAAAATTTGCCAACATTGGCAGCAAAGCAATCCGCGGTATTTTAAATAGTGCCATATTGTGGCAAAAAGCGCTCCAATGGTTATATGAATCCATGAACCTAAAAAGCCAGGCCCCCCAGCACGTTCGATCGATAAGGATTCTTTCAAATGATCTTTTATCTTATATCTTTGCGTGTGACACAATGGCGTTCATTCACATTATTCAAATTCTCACTTAAAATTTAAAACTATTATTAAAAACACTACTTCCGGTTGTTGATACATGGTTATGAAATGTGAAGTATTTCTGAGTAATTCGTAACATTATTCAAGTTCAATGAACTTTTAATTTTCAAAACTAGTAATAAAATTCTTTTTCCGAAATCCGTATTTATTTTGATGTTTGACAAATGCTTAAATTAATTAATAGAGTAAAGATATGTTACTGAGGCAGTGCGCGTGGTATCATTGAACTAGGTACAGTGGACATACTTTAGCAGGCCGTTCATGTACATATTCTTTGAATGGCTATTCTTTTCATAAGCGGTGTTACATTTTTGTTCGATTAGTATGAATGTAAAGTGAATTATATTTTTATAATGTCATTGGATATATATCATAAGATTTCAAGTATACTAACATTCGACAGGTAAATTTCTTCATTTTAAATGTAATGATAATGAGACAAATCTTTTTTTTATAAACACTTTCAGCTTCACAAATCCTGCAATAGTTATAATATCTGGTGATTCTTCACGGGTCTGCCCAAAGTATGAAATAATTGGTTCACGAAAAATAAGACTGTGTTGTCTTTTTGATGCAAAAAATGTGATTTGAAACAAAAGATTTTCGGCTTTAAAATTTTCAAACGAATTGTCAATGCCAATTAACACTTATTAATGATTCGTGTCATTAGACCAATTTCAACGGAAAATCTTACTTCTGAAAAATAAGAGCGTCAAATGGAACAAAATAGCTAAACATGTTTTTAAAATAATTTGTTTTATTTTGATGCTGTCGATGGTTAATATAGAGCCTTGATGAAGTGGCTCCAAGCGTTATTATGTACTAAAAATAATATTAAAATAATAATATATCTAATTAAATGAAACAATATAAGAGAAACTCAATCGAAAATCTGAAAACAGAAAAATCAGTAAAACATATTGGCACCTCTGGAACTCGAACCCAAGACCTCTCGCTTTCCAGGCAAGCGCGCTACACTGCGCCAAGGTGTCGATATCCAATTCGGTCATTTTTAGCTATACTTCGACTAAGAACCACCCACATTATCTTCATTTTCTTGGACATGTAGGATTACGAAAGATTTTTTAAATATTTATATTGAGGGATCAGTAGAATTTATCGGTCCAGTTAGGAGTTCTATCGAGCCGAACCCTCTGATATGAAAATATCTGGAGTCGGTAAATTTTCCCATTTGGTCTCTGGCAGGTTGACATGTTGTTCTTGAATTGTTTTGTATTTATTATACTTATACAATGCAATTGCATAGCGTGGATTGACTAGATGATCATTTGTGGAAAAGTGTGTGAAAGGGTTAAGTTTTTCCTGTGGGGAAGATTTAACCCAGACATAAAGTCTAGAGAACAAATAAAATAACAACATTGGTTTCATTATTAATTTTCGAATTTGGGTGAGTGCACCGGTAAAAGCCCTATCCTTCGACCAAGTATAATCTGATCGAAGGCCCTATCATTATTTTATCCAAATGTTTGTTATTTTGGAAATATTTTTGTGTATTTCATTTTTTTATTCTAATTGGAAGAATGTTGTAATGTCTTGTTGCAAGTATCTGAAGTTTCGTTGACCAAAAGTAGTATGCGTTATGGGAATTGTAGTAAGTCTTTGTTATTTTTTCGAGTAGAGCGAGTATTCAATCTTTTTTCATAGTATTTATGTAAAGATGAGTGAGGATTTTTTTGCGTGTATCTTCTGAACGTCAAACAAATTCATTAGATTAAAGATTAAGTTCGAGTGTGTAATTAGAGATAGTCTAAGGATTAATTTTATAATAGTTTTCTGTACCTTTATGATAAATAGTGATGTAACCAAGGTGTAACGCAAAGTTATTGTGTTTTATTTTATTTAATTTATTAATATTTCGCCAGGTTAAAGATGCGCCCTCACCCAAAACTTTGGAGAGAGTCAGCGAGCATAATAGCTCTCGCGAAAAACGGATTGAACAAGGTCCACAACAAGAAGACGAGTGACTACAGGATCCTGCTGCAGGAGAGGTCCAGCAAGTCCGAGTTCCTTCCCAGTACAATTGTGTTCCCAGGAGGCACTGTGGAGGAGTGCGATGGCGGAACTGATTGGTTTAACCATTTCAAGGCCTTCGGGTTGAGGAAGGATGATTTCAGACATTTCTACTCGAAAAACACACTAGTGCCGCCGATCTTGCAAGGTGTTCAGGATCCAGTCATCAGGTACCTATACAAAATTGTGTTGTGTGGCCTATCTATCTTTTTTATGTGAATTTTGCACGAGGGTCATTGCTCCCAAACAGCCATTGAAACTATGACAACGTATTTTCTGAGGCTGAAGGTAGTGCGAAGGGAAAGAGATGTGGAAGAGCGAGAGAGGGCTATTCAGATCACCGAACAGAGTTATCTTCTGTGCGGCTTTTTCTATCTTTTTTAGACGAAAACAACCCACTGCCTGGTCCAGAAAGATGAGAGGAAGTGGGAAAAGAAAATTAAATTTAAAAAAATATATTTAAATATTTTCAACAAACTTAGCTCATATATATAGACTCATTTTAAACAAACTTTAAATGTCGATTGGTGGGTTATCTTCACGTTTTGTTTCAATCTTAACATCTGAACGATTTGTGTCTTTTTCAATCATTCGTATTATATTTATAGAATTACTTTATTTCGTCACATTGTCTGGTATTGGAACTTTTATTTGTTTTATTTATTCAATAATATTATTATTTCTTTTATCCATATAATATATTACAGTTAAAACCCATTTTTAGTTATAACGCGTTTTCTCTAGTCAAAACTAGTTTTCACTAATTTTTTATACTAGAAAAAACGCCTTGTAACTAAGAACGGGTTTTAACTATAACATATACAAGTTACGAATCAGCTATTACGCGTAATAATAATTACATGGCAGAACTTGTTTATAAACTGTTTTTATTAATTTTATAATAATAGTCTTATTAGATTTATCAAAGAATCTGTATATAAAAATGCAAAAATTAGTCATATTAAATACATGTAGGATTTTAAATGTTTATATTGAGGGATCAGTAGGATTTATCGGTCCAGTTAGGAGTTCTACTGAGCCGAACCCTCCGATATGAAAATATCTGGAGTCGGTGAATCATTCTCCCATTTGGTCTCTGGTAGGTTGACATGTTTTTCTTGTATTGTTTTGTATTTATTATACTTATATAGTGCAATTTCATAGCGTGGATTGACTAGATGATTATTTATGGAAAAGTGTGTAGAAGGGTTAAGTTTTTCCTGTGGGGAAGATTTAACCCGGTCATAAATTCAAAAGAACAATTAAATATAAAAGAAATTAAAATTAAAATGGATTTCTACAAATTAAACTTGATAACAATAAACAAATGATATTGAAGTGACGCTAAGAAAGGATTATTGTTATATTTTAATTACGTTACAGAAAATGTTACTTTATTTGATGAACATTTTTATTTCGTAATTATTTTCGGCAATAAATAATACAGCCCTACAAATTAATATCATTTCCAACCACAATCAGTATGAGTATACGATGTATGTAACAATATTCGAATCAATTTCTTTGAATTTTGTTTAGTTGTACCGTGAGTGTGTGGATATATGTAAGTTCTAAAGAATAAACAATGTTTGTGTATTTCCCATGCAGGCATGTTTGTTTGAGAATAACGGCGATCCGAGAAACATTTGAGGAATTGGGAATTCTTATCTGCAAACAAAACCACGAGGAGCCGCTCAGCAAAAACAAGTGTGCTTCGTTTATATCGGATTTCGATGTTAAACATTGGCAAAATAAGGTAAGACTGCATTCACCTTTGAATGCATAGATTTAATTGGCAAGAGTAATATAGAAAACATGTGACTGATGTGACGAATAAGACTGGCTTAATCTACACCGATTTGAAATAAGACTGATGTCGCCAGCTTACATAAGACTTTCTCCTAGATCCCAGACGTATCAATAAAATTGATACTCTGTTCAAGAAATAATTTCCATATTTGCAAACATTATGTTTCCTCCACTTTTTCAAGCCAAAATTTCGACAGCTTTGCAATTTCTATCATCAGGGAAGTTGTTGTCAGACAACACGGCTCAACTACCTAACCACTAAGACTATGTCTCACAGAATAAAGAACACATGAAATGCCTTATTGACGTATTTCCTGATTCAAATATTTGGCCAATCGGTCCTTAAATTTCCAATGCTTGGTCCTTAAGTTTCACCATAATAAGGAACTCCAGTGAAAAATATTATGGCTCTAAAAAAATATGTTCATATAAACCAATATACGCTGATTCTAAATATATAAGTTATATTACATAATATTTAACGTAGAGTTTTAAAAAAAATATTAAAAAGTCCATTTTAAAACATGTCATTAAAACACCCTGTCAAGTTGGTATTGCTGGATTTTGGCGGCGTGACGTCACCGCGCCGCGTCACCTGGGTCAAAGTTGTATAGAAATCAATAGAAATGTAAGACGCAAGCCGTTCGACATTCCGTGTTATTGGTTTATAGAGATTTGGACATATAATAGTTTTTGTTTTTATTGAAAAATTATTTAGGCCTAAATAATTCAGTATCAAAAATAAAGTATCTCTATTAGTTTATCTACATTATTTAAAATATTCAAAAACTCTAACTTTACAAAAAACTATCATAATGCCCATTAAAACGCTCCAATGCTGAAATTAAAATGGCGGGAGCCGAACAGCTGATTCCAGTTCCCTACAAAATTCATACTTCGGTTGGTCATGATGACGTCACACTAGATTCGGTGGTTTTCGGAGGATTTTGAAAAATTAAAACTTTGACATTTATTTTAACTATTAAAACTAACTATAAAAATAAAAATAAATATGCAGTTATTTAAGTTAGAAGGTCATTATTCATAAAAAAAAATTTAAAAAATTGGGCTGGAGTTCTCTATTACGAAATTCAAATGGGATGGAAATTTACAGGCGAGTGTGATACAGAGAGCGTGCAAATTTGTATGGAACTTCTAGTTATGTTCCTTATTCTGTGCTATCGGACGTGGAAACTTTAAAAATTCAACCGTTTTTATCATTCGGTCTGGTGGGATTTGATTTGTTTATTACTGCAGAGCCAATAAAAGTTACGCGTTTTATGTGTAGGTAGAAACAAAGACGGGGCTCCGATGCGTAGACGCGGTTTGCGACTACCGCAAAACGCGTTCATTCATACTAACGGATGAACGACGTTGGCATTTTTGTACCCGCGGTTTCCAACCTAATAATGGTTCATGGCCCATCTTTCTTGTTTCTTTTATCTGTGGTTTATACCATTGACGTCATATTTACATGTCTTTGGTTTATACATTTGGCTTTGGTAAAAGAGAAGTAAACATTGCAAACACATCTTATATGTATCAGCACGTACCCGAAATTCTTTAAACACCGATTCCTGAACATACAATTTGGAGTAATGAAAAAAGTCAAATAAAATTTTGTCCGATATATTTTTTTCAATTACTTAAAAAATAATGCACCCTTCTACCACACATCGCCACTGCTCACTCTGCTTCACGTTGCAACGGATCACGTGATATGCACTCTGTCTCGTATGTACGGTGCTGCTCGAGCGAGACAGCTGGACAGAAAAAGCTGGTTAAAGTGGTACGTGCTGATAAACCCTGTATATTATCAGCGTAATTTTCTACCAAAATTTAGATATTTTTTTTAAGAAAAACCCCATACGATATTTGATTTGTAATATTGTCGTGTTTAATATTTTTAATATTGTCAAGGTTCACAAAGATCCAACAGAATTCCTCTCTCTCTGCCAACACCTGGATTGCTACCCCGACATCTGCTCCCTCTTCCTCTGGAGTAACTGGCTCACGCCCCTGGGGTACGCCTCGCAGAGGTTCGACACTCTGTTCTTCGTCTGCGGCTTTGAAACCGCACCACCCACCCACGCGGAGGTATCCGAAGTCTCACAAGTTTGGGTAATAGTCAAAGAAAAACCATTATTTTCTATAATCTCCACAGCAAAACTTTATATCCGTCCAATTTACAAGGAAGTTCTGTTTTGCGCTACCTTTGCGTGTGGTTTGTAATAAAAACAATACCCTAACTAAAATATGTACAGATGGTAGGTACCTGTGTGGTACCTACTCCCTAGGAGCTTACTTTGATAATATTAAAATGGAAGGTTCTAATTTTGAATCGAAAATGCTTGTGTGAAAAAAGCGGTGGGATAATTCTAGTCAATGTTGCCGTGTTCAATAGTTCTTATTTATTTAAATGAGTATTTTTATCGTGTGTTGTAGTCTTAACAAGTAACCAGTGGGTCAATGGTATTCTTAATTCGGTGAATGTTTTGAGGCTGACAAGAATTGGGGGAGGGGAAACAGAAAGGGAAGAAGAATATCGGACAGCTGAGATCTATCTATCACTAATCGTGTGTCCGGTATATTGGTTGCCTTTATTAAGACAAATATTTACATCCATCAAGTTGCTCCCTGGAAGTAGCCCTGGCAAGATAAACCTTCTAGTTATACCATGTACTAAAATATGTTGATATACCGGCCCTATTAGATAAAGCCCTATTAATTCGATTGGTTTTTTAATTGAACTGTTATGGCCCGTACAAACTTTGCGAGCCGAACTACGGATCATGGGAAAAGAACGAACCGATCGCAAACGGCCCAATTTGCCGTTTACGGTTGGCACGTGATAAAATACGAGCCAATAAGAAAATAAACAAAAAAATATAATTTTCTTTGAACCAAACTCAAACCATCTTTAACAAATAAATTTATTATGTAAATTATGTGTCAATCTTTGTTTTGAAATGTTTCAGTGGGGTTCGCCTGAAGACGTGATGGAAAAATTTAATTCGAAAAAATTGACACTTCCCCCGCCGCAGTTTTACGAAGTATGCCGATTATTTCACCAAAAAGACATTGACAAACTTTTAAAATATTCGTCGCTGAGAAGTTCCCTGGGCTGTGATCAAATTTACCCCATTTTGATAAATCCCAAAAGCGGCAAAGGCTATATTGCAATATTTCCAGGTATTTTTTTGTTTATTTTTTCAATTATAAACAATTAAAATATATTATATCGGGTATGTATTCAAGATAAACCGTACAGTTTTTTCAAAAAAGCGTAGAAAACATAGGAGGGCGCCACTGTTGTTCAAATGGCAATACCTAAGATATAACTCATTGTGGTAATGTAAAGCTGTGTAACCTACACTTTTATAAAAAAATTTAAAAGATATAAAAGTGAAAAAAAAAATTATTGCAATATAGATACCTACAGATCTCAAAATTAGAATTACATATGGGTATATTATACCTTTGCAATTTGGTGTTACATACTGAAAAATAACGATATTTTAATAAAATATAAAGCACAGTTTAGAAATTGCTCACATTTATTTAATACTAGCCTGGTCTTTAGATCATGTCTCTAATTTTAGATCTGAATATATTTATCTCATTCAGATCTAAAAGTGGTGTAACTAAACTCACCATTAGTGATTTTTCCATTCGACCTACTGTTAAATTCAAATTTATGTTAAATTAAATTAAAGCAAATCACATTGTAAAACACCATTTGATTAAATTTATGTCATTTAGTAGGTACCTTAACAATAGTGCTTCTTCGATTTTAATTTTTTTTTCTTTAATAACAAAAAATGTATTTTAAAACGTGATTTGCAGTGTTTTATATATTCAGTGTCATTGCGATTTAAAATAATATTTGATTGTTAAATTTGTGTTGCCAGCCTACAAATTTTGTAGTTCCATTTTTAATATTTTTTACTCAATTGACAGACTGTAGATAGTACCACGAATTATAAAAATGTGACTTTTTTTTTTTTTTTACATGAGCTCCACACAGGAGGCCCTGAGGAAACTAATTTCCCACAGGGCCTATGTCATCTTTGGGGATGCTGTGTGGAGGGTTTTTTAAGGAAGTTTAAGGGTTTTAAGGTTTAAGGAAAGGAGTTTAAGGGGTGGGTAGGAAGGAAAGGGGTTTAAGGGGTGGGTAGGAAAAGGAAAGGGGTTTAAGGGGTGGGTAGGAATCTGGGGTTCAGTGTGTCCTGGTCATCCACCTTCGAGACCTAGACAAACTTCACCCCATGAACCCGGGCACCCCTGCTAAATCACCAAACGTAGCGAACCACTTGGGGTGACCTATGGCAGAGGTGTTGGTTATCCAATAAAGGTTCCCGGGGCGGCGGTACCCATTCCCGCCTCCCAAATTGAAAACTTAGTTTAACTTTAACTGACTAGTACCTACTTAGTTCATTTTAAGCGCCCTTGAGGTGATTTTTCACAAAAACGGCGCTCTACAAATTGTCCAATTATTATTATTATTATTATTATTATTATTAAGCTGGAATCCCAACTATCTATTCTACATAAAATCAACGATCTATAAATCTATTAAAAACCTAAGTAGATAATTGAAAACAGGCTTTCTACGCGGTATAAACCTAAAGTTAAATCTATTTGAACTTTCATTCTCTGAAATTCCATGCCATATCCATTGCAGTTTTTTTTTAATTATTCATGATTTAGTCATGATTATGTTGGTTGCCTATTTGTTAAAATAAAAGCTTCAGATCAGATGTGATTCCGGATTAACGGAATCACATCTGATCTCCTGTAATCTATTTCGTATAATCTATGAAATAGATCAGTGAGAACACATTTCTACCTAATAAAAACCCAAAGTTGAATTGACTTTTAACTTTCGTTCTATAAATTATCAATAGAGACTCACGGAAAAGATCAGGTGGGAACGCAGCATTACGGATCCATACAGCTACATTACAGTCTGAGGCTTGGCTAGTGCAGATTTTGCGAATACAAAAACCTTGTTTTTCAATATCTTTGACAAAAACCAATAAATTTATAATTAGTTCGTTCGTTAGTTTAGTTCCTCGTTTGGCTAAAGTTCCTCCTGCAAAGTTAAGTGTGTCAAGTTGTAGGTATCGTCTACAGAGAGTATGTATATTAATTATCTGGGCAGAGAATCAAAGTAGACATAAGTGTCTAAATTACCTACTACGACATTTTTTTTATTTCAGGTGACGAATTATTTCCCGAATTTCCTGATTTTGAGAAACAGGACGTTATTAACATAGGTAACACTACCATCGAAGAGCTGCAAAACGCCGCAGAGGTCACCCACAGAATGGAGGTCTACGATTTCCACACAATCAAAAATCAATTGAAGAACTTCACACCTGTGCAGTGCCAACTATCTCCAGTTAACGGATTAATGCCAAACTTAATTCACTTTATCTGAGGATTAACCATACATGTATTTAGAGATTAGTAACCTGACTTACCTGATATAGATAAATACGTAAGTAGGTACCTAAAAGGAATAGTGAAAACGAGAATTAATTATAAGTAGGTAGATAATAATATTTAACTTATTGATATTTTTACCGCTTACGTAAAATTATATTAGGTAAAATATATAACAAATTACGTCTTCTTCCTACGGTGGGCTCAGAGGGGGACATCTATAACTGCGAGCGACTCTAGGGCCTTAGGCGTCGACCAGTGAACCTCATTAAAGCCATCAGGAAATGAATGGAGCGGGCATTCGTTGACCACATGTTCGGAGGTCCGCACCGCACCGCATTCACACATATCTATGTATCGTGTGGGCACAGCGGCTTTTGGGCACAGCGACTATGAGAGCACCTTATCCTATTGATAGCGGACCAGAGTTTGCGAGGCAATGAGAACCCATGCTGTCTCTCAGTAAGATTGGCATTTTCCAAGTTGACCGATTGCCACTCAAGTTTCCACCTCTCTTCTGGGGTGAGAGGTAATCGGTGGAGCCTCTCTCCTTCCGTCTAGAAGGGTTTTCGGGACTGCCGGGTGAGAGACGACATTATCGTACAAAGGTCACGCGTTTTTGCAGCCCTTTTAGAGCCTTCTTGTATTCCCTCAGTGTTGCAATCTCTCGCCTGATATTTGGCGGGGTTATGTTTGCAAGAGTTATGTTTGCAAGAGCCAACTGAGAATAAAGTCAACTCAACACCTCCTTGAAAAGTCATTAAAAGCTATGAAAAAAATAATTTTAAATTAGCCGATAATCCTACACTAACGTAACCTTAACCAATTTTTTCTATATATTTTTTATCACTCTAAATGACTTATCTGAGATGGTTGTGAGTTGGTTTCACTCCGAGTTGTCCGGTCACCGTTTGCAAGTATGGGGAGCCAAGGGAGAGTAGATTTTTAAGTCCTGCTGATGGTTTGCATTGTGGTATTAAGATGAACGTCGACCATGGAAGTGTGCGCGCTTCTAGCACATACAGATTCAGCTGTTGATAAAATCAGGGCAATGGATGCCGGTCTGAGCGTGATAGCGTCGCATCTCCACTTAGCTTGTTGACTAAGTTTAGTCTTATCCTGGGTTTTTCGCCCACTGTTTTCATGTGTTGCCGGTACTTCAACCTCCCGTCCAAAGGAACTCCAAGATAGCGGGCATAGGGATCATGGTAAATATTTTTTTCCAATAAACTGAACACAGAGTTTGGCATTTGCCTGTGAATTGCTAAGATGGAAAACTGTAGCATCTCTTTTCGGCCCATTTGGCTTTAATCGCCAAATGAGGAAATATTACTCCATACTACGTCAGAATTTAAGTACTATTTAGTATTACCTTAATTAAATAATTTTAATAAAAAATAAATGTCGAACAATGCCTATATTTTCATTGCTGTTATTCCCATTCCTACCCTGTTTACAAAACGATGCAGTTTTATTAATCTGTTTTCTCCATGTTGGGCATATTCTACTTTTTCTTTTCTTTTTTTCTCGTTGTCCATAAGTACATTTTTTTATATTCAGTCTGACATTTTAATAGTAGACAAAAATTAATGACGCTGCGATCGTTCAAAAGGTTTTAAATAGCAATCCCAAGAAGTAAATAAAAAAGCACAATGGTCCAAGTGCATGTTGTTGTAGGTACATTTTAAAAGTTAATTTGTTGTGCATTTTAATAGTTATTTGTTGTACAGTTTTAATGGTTAAAATATTTTTCAAAGTTTTAATTTTCATTTGGGTCTCCTGAAATCGCACCAAAACTACTGTGGTTGCGAGACGTCACCAGTCACAAAAAGCATATGTTTATTTCAACAAGCACCGTATTTTGTATGATTGCTTCGACAGTCTAGCTAAGTGCAAAAATACATTCGTGAATCTGATGCACACAAAATTTAAACTTCTTCGAAAAAATGCATCGTATTACTTCTAAACAACATTAGTATTTATAATACACTGATGAATATTATACATAATACACTGATCATGATGAATGTAATAAGACTATATTAAATCCCATCCCATGGTGGTGAACCCAATTTGAAAATACAATCGATATTATTGTAAATAAAATGTCATGTATGACCATTCATAACCTCAAATAGTCTGAAACTTACATACATACCTAATTAAAAAAAATATATATTTTTAAAGCAAACTGTGACTTTGCACAAGTAAAAAGATGATGTTCTTACCTAGAAGGTTTTTTACGGAATATCTGCACTTACACAGTTAGTATTATAATAGAATTTAAAAAAATCCTTATCAACTAGGTATGGGAAGATTATCCGAATGTAACTGATTTCCGTCCGTATTTCAATTATTGAGGGCCTAAACAATGTTTCAATTCCAAATAACTGTGAAACAACAGCAATGAAATCTTTTAAATACAAACAAAACCTTCAACCTCTATACTGTTCTATACAAAACCAGATTGAAAATGGTACATTGTGAACTGGTTCCAACATCTCTGACCTCAGAATAGAGAACTCCAGTCCATTTTTTTATTTTTTTTTTTATGAATAATGACCCTCTAACTTAAATAACTGCATATTTATTTTTATTTTTATAGTTAGTTTTAATAGTTAAAATAAATGTCAAAGTTTTTATTTTTCAAGATCCCCGAAAACCACCGTGACGTCATCTGGCCAAAAGTTTTAGTTATTTTCAACAGATGTTGTCATTTTGTATGGAACAAGTGATGAAACTATTCAATAAATAAAACGTTATTTAGGTGTAATTATTTATTTATTATATTATATTTATTATATTATTATATTTTTCAATATTATTACGGGAGAGTGGTATAAAGATTATTTTAAATTATTATTTTTTTAGCTTTACGAATCGAAATCAATATTAAGGAAACCGAAGCATGAATTTCGTAGGGAACTGGAATCAGCTGTTCGACCGCCGCCATTTTGAATTTCAGCATTGGAGCGTTTTATGGAAGCGGTGACGTCACGCCTCACAAATTCAATAATACCAACTTGACAGGGTGTTTTAATGAACTGTTTTAAAATGGACTTTTTAATTTTTTTTTTTAAAACTCTACGTTAAATATTATTTAATAAAACTTATATATTCTGAGTCAGCGTTTATTGGTCTGTATGAACATATTTTTTAAAGCCATAATATTTTTCACTAGAGTTCCTTATTGACAGATTCAGTTGTACCAACCAAACATAGTGTTTTATTCATTTATAAATGACGATTTATAATTTCTGCGTATAATAATATACAATAAAACATATATAAACAATCAGTGGTTTCCAGCGCGGTGGCATTTGAAAATATTGTTCAACATGTGAATTCAATTCTAAAATAATGAAAAGATTGTTTGAATGAATCGTTCGGACTGAGACGTGGACAGCAACGCCAACATTGACTCCTGCCAAGTTTTCCTTAAAAATCAATCATTCTCGTCAACGGCGCCCATAAATAAACCAATCCCACAGCGCCTCCGGGAAACTGGCAAACTTAACGCCCCCACTCGTGGAAAAGTGAACTGCTTCGTTGAATTTTAATCGACTTTATGGAAATCGAATATTACCTCGATTATGCCCACACTACTCAAAACAACCAAAGACAATACAACCATTATACTGTTTACTAATTTTTTTGACATTTGACATAACGTAAAACTCGTATTCTTTGACGTTTAGGAAAACTATTTCAGAGTAAGAAATAAAGTTGTTAATTCAATGGTTAATTTGTTTCTAATTTGCAGGTTCTAAATAATAATGTTTCCATTATTGACATATTTTTAAATGTTCTTCTTATTATCTTATAAAGCAGATAACCTATCACCAAAGCAAATATTGTTTTAGTGATGTAACGTACTTCTGTAGACAATATAATATTTTGTATTTTATTTCCAATAGGATATTAAAAATGCGTTCCAACTTAAAACACTGGAGAGAATCGGCAACTGTGATAGCTCTTGCTAGGAGCAATACAATCAAAGATGTCAAATCTAACTATGAAATCCTCTTCCAAAAGAGGAGTGCTAAATCTGAATTTATGCCGAGTACAATAGTTTTCCCTGGAGGAGCAATTGACAATTCTGATTCCAGTGACAACTGGCTCAGTTATTTCAAGTCTTTTAATATTGCCGATCATAAATTCAAAGAATTTCAATTAGCAAGTGCACCAATTTCAAAAATATTTCAACACAGTAGTGATCCAAATCTTAGGTGAGTAAAAGCAATATACATTATATTTAAATACACTTAATTCTGTTTTTTACGCGGCGGATAATAATAGGTTCCACAGAATACTGTGTAAAAAAGATAGTACATTAGGTAGGTATATGGAAAATATATTCCATTGTATAATATATAATAAGTCTCTGTCAGACAATAAACGCATCTATTTTCGCATGTTTGATACTGATACATGTAAGTAAATATGTAGTTTCAAAGTCTCGACAAATTTCTTTTTGTTAGTATAGGGTAGTTTTAAGGTGTCTCAATAGATGTCATTGGTATTAGTACAGGACAGAGACAGCTGTCTAATACCTGATCGATTAAAAAGATAGTCAATCCCCCTCTTCAGATTATGACAGAGCATCCTTTAGAACGGAGTTAAATCCAGTTAGATATTCATTATAAATACGATACGGTGATAAACAAGACTCGTAATCTAGACGAATTGAAGTATCATTGAAAATCCCGATCATCAGAGTTCTATTGTTAATTTGAGGAAAACTCAGTACACCACAGGTACAAATCACTTTCATCACTTGAAATTCTATCCCGATTCTATTCTAACTCGATTCTGAATATTACGGTTACATATTATAATAAATAATGCTTTACGGACTGCGTTATTTGAAAACAGTGTAATACAAATACTATATCAACAAAATTGAGTATATTTTAATTTTAATATTTTAAAAAATGCCTTTAGTCGTGCAAAATTCTTAAAAGAATGTAACTGGATTCTCCTATGGCAATATTTTCAGGCAAATAGAACTTCGGATAACAGCCATAAGGGAAACATTTGAAGAACTCGGTGTTCTCATTTGTAAAAAACATCATGATGACCCGACAACTTCGTACATGACAGAATTCGATGTCAAACATTGGCAAAAAAAGGTTGTTATTTATTATGTACCTACCTTTACATTCCTTTAGTTGTTGAAAACTATTAACCACAGAATTATCTGTTTTCTAAATGACTTGTGGTTTACTAATCTTACTAAACTTATCCTTTTGACCGCGTTAACCATTATTGGCAGCCAAAGTTGCCATATTAAAGATTGATACTGCTGATTTCTTTCCGAATCAACTACTGATACGATCGCGTGCAAAAGGTTAATGGAAAATAAATATAATTTTGAAAATATAATTTTTTGTAAAGGTCATAATTTTGTACTATTTTTGTTACAGGTTCATAAAGACCCCCAAGAGTTCCTATCGTTGTGCCAATCTCTGAATTGCTATCCTGATATTTGGTCACTGTACTTATGGAGCAATTGGTTGACGCCAATTAAAAAAGTTCCTTCCCATAGGTTCGATGCGGTTTTCTTTCTAACTTTTTTTGACAAAAAACCTCCTGTAAATATTGATGGAAAAGAAGTCTCGGAATTTAGGGTTTGTAATTGTATTGTTTGATTGTGCCCATCCATTAGTTAACCACTCCGACCCCTAAGCTTGTTTTCAAGACAATACATCAATAACAGTCAAGTACAATAAGCTTGTTTTCAAACTAACGCGTGTGTTCTCACAGAAATGGATAACTCCATTTTTGTTCTAGTGACAACCTTAAAACAAAAAGGAAAATATCTATAATAAACCAGCTTCACATCTCTTTTCAAAGTTGTCCTTAGAAATAGAAAAGAAATACTAATTTTGAAGAAACAGTTTTCACCAGCCAAAAAGCATACACGCCGTTAGACTTAGTTAATTTTTTATTAAATATTTTTGTATGAAGTGGTAAAAAAATGAGGTGATAAAATTGTTTATTATACATTTGTCTAATAAAATAAGTGTTTTTTTAATGTTACCGTGATTTTAGTTTCACATAAAAACATCACGTCAGTCATTTTTACAATTTTTTATGTTTGCATCCTAAATTTTAATATTTATTTGTAATAATACAATTTGAAAGCTGTTTCATCACCTTTCAAAAACAGTTTTTACTATTTGCCTACGTTCAGATATATTTAATTTATTGAGTTTGCGAAGCGGAAATTACACAAAATTTTATAAATCTGACAGTTCGTTTAAGACAAAAAACTTGCACAAAGGCGATAGACTGGAGTGGTTAATCCACATTTTGTACAAATTTAAAATTTAAATCTTTGAAAATTGTTGCTTGTTTGATGCTCAGCTTTCTGCTTTACCATTAGCTTAAGGGGATCCAATAGTCCAGGGAAAAATCGACTTCGGAATTTACGCCCTTAGTGGGAGGAGTTTAAAAATATTTGAGAAAAAGCTTTTGGAATGGTTGAAAAAGGTATTTGAGAATTTTTTTTTACAGGTTGATTTCGTAAAGGCCTAAAAAAAACATTAACTCCTTTTTTACACATGGTTTATTGTAATAACAAGGAAATTTAAAATTGATTTCACGGAACCGAGCGACGTGGAGTCACACGTCTGTTCCCTGCTCCGACCAGGGTGGTTCTGAAAGAAAGTAGGGTGTGGCAAGCCAGTAGTCCTTCGGTAAACGACATAAGGGTCACTTTGAAAATCCTAATTCGTCGGCTGCCGGCCGCATTGTGAAATAACAACGCAAAAAATCATATTTTATTTTATTTTGTGAATATCGGGCATAAATATCAATTTATTTTGCGATTATCATAAAAAAAACTAAATTTGCTACAATAAACAATAAAACCATATCCGAAAAGATGTTCGTAAGTAGGAGAGTTTGCACTTGAAAGTGTTTTTTTATAGACCTATTACTTTATTTTTTTCTAGGCTTATTAGAAGACTTATAAAAAAATGACCGATATTTTTAAGAGCCAAGATATGTTCTGCACGCAGTATTTAATTGAAGCATCAATAATATTTCTAAGTGATCAAATTTTCAAAACAAAAACACATGATTTTGTGTGATTTTGCATTATTTACTATGGCTTCATCTTAAGCAATGGCGGTTCAAAAAAAAAGTGGGAAAAAGATCAAAAAACGAACACTTCAGAAGTAGAATCAATCATTTACGATTCTCTAGCGCTCTAGTGATCAAGTTTTGTTTGGTTTTGGAGTACCTACGGAGCCCGGCTATTTGGATTAATTTAGTAGGGCGAATTTGCAGTTGATGATCTATCTTGTGTTTGTACATTATTATTACTATTATAGTTTGATATAAGTAATAGTTACATTGTTTTTTTTTCTAGGTTAGGTATAATAGATAGGTGTAGGTACCTATACTTACTTTTAAAAATGTTTGTGCCTGTCCACTTTTAATCTTAACCTTATCTACGCGACTGTCGCATTCTGAGACCCATCAGTATAACTATTTTCAGCTCGCAGCATAATTTCTATCATGAGCTGTGTAGCTTTGAAACATCCAATTACCTGTCAAGGGACAAAATAAGAAAACCTTATTGTATTTTTTTAACTTTCAATTATAAAAAATAGTTGACCTGTTATTTGTTTAAATAATAATGAATATTCTACCTTTTTCATTTAATTTTTTGTTTCTTTTGCAGTGGTCAACTCCAGAAAATATTTTAGAGTCGTTCAAAGCAAAGGAACTGGTCTTACCGACTCCTCAGTGGTACGAGCTCACGAGGCTGGCAGGACTCCCAGACATGGATCAGCTCAAAACTTTTGCAGCCACTCGTAGTCGCTACGGCTGTGAATTATTCTTTCCTATCTATCAAGATGCAAAGGATGGCATTGTTGTTATTTTACCAGGTTAGAAAACCATTTTATTAAAGAAGTACAGAATTTTACAGTACATTTTGCCACCTAAATGTGAAACTATTCAAACTTTTTTATCTAATGACATTTTCTGCACAACTTATTCTTGTGTTCAACAGTACAGCTTTGGAATGAATTGTCGGCTCTTGTGTTTTCTCCCTCCTATAACATAAGTCTCATCAAGGGTCTGTGCTTTTGGTTTACTCCTTTTGTTCTTAAAAAGACCCTCTGCATAGTTATCCTCAAAGATAAAACTGTGTGGAATTAATAAAATCAAAAAATTAAATAATAGCACATTTAATATTTTTATAAGGAAAATATTCTGATACGATTTTAGATTTTCACAGCCAAAAGTATTTTCGTTAATTGTTTTGGGGTGTTATGCCGTGTTGCGCTACCTCTTTCTTTAGCCAAAGTTTCGGGCAGCACAGTGCCTATCATTAGGGGTGTACACTGTAACACTGTACGAAACATTGGCTAAAGAAGGAGGTAGCGCAACCCAGCATAACACCGCAAAAATAAATAACGAAAATAGTAAAATATTCTGGTCACAATAAAATCAGTTACACAATAAAAAAAAATTTCAAAGAAGAGTTGTGGATTCAGTTTATGGTGAAATGTGAATATATTTTAATAATTTAAGCTTTTTAATTAATTACTAGCTGCTACTAAAAGAAAGAAACTGTTTGTGTTTTAATTTTGTTTATTGAAGTGCTTTTGCTTTGCACCCCTGTTCCCTTCCCTTGTCACCTTCCCCTCCCATGTTCCCCTCTCCCCCTTACGCATTCCCCTTCCACCTTCTCTTTTATATATAAAGATTTTTTTTGTTTCCAGGTGACAGTTATTATCCAAAGAATCCAGATTTCTATCAAAAGATGGAACTCTTTAGTGATCAAACAACGCTCCAAGAGTTGAGAGATACCTCGGAAAGCGTGCACCGTATAATATACCACAATCCACACACAATATCGCTGGAGATCAAGAATTACACCCCGACTCATTGTCATCTATCACCCCAACCTGAAATCATTCCTACCTTGAACCATAAACTTTAATCACAACTTATACTTTATATTACGTACCTTGCAAAGATTAGAAAATAAATCTATAATTTATTGTTGCATTAAAATTAATTACAAAGAAGTCGTCTCCTTTTAAAGTGAAAAATTCTTTATCACCATTGTGATATGCAATGAAAAATAGCGACACTAAAAAGAGACAAACACATAAATCTATAGGATTTAGCCTGCGAGAGAATGAATGAGATAGTATAATCGGTCTCCTCTTTGTGCGGTACTTCTTAGCCTCCCCACTCCTGTTTACTCAGATTTTTTTATATTAATGAAATGTATTATGTTTAAAAAATTATCAACGACCATAAAATAAGCTTTTCGATATCTCCAAAAGTAATGCCCTTTCAATTGGGTAAAACATATGCAATAGTGTCTCGCGTCTTCACATAAGACATGATTTAGTACAGTAATTCGAATGGTAGTGCTGCAATACCGCCACGCTTTTATCATGACGTCACAAGCTTTTTGGCCGGCCGCAAATACAGTGAAACTCGCTTAAAAAGTTTTCATTTAAAGAAGTTTCACATAAGAAGTTTAGGTTTTTTTCAGCCTCTTGTAGACTGAATTTGAAAAATGCCCAATTTATCACATATATCTCGCTTAAGAAGTTCTTTGCAATCCCTTGGAAATCTTCTTAACCCCTAGGAGCCAGAGCCCTGCTATTGCATTGTTGGAGAATCATACCTATGTACATGTTACAAAGCACTGAAATTGCAGTTTCGACCTTAAATATTCATTTCGCCTTAGGATATTACCTATACTAGGTTAGTTATGCAAAAATAAAATTGACACTGTATCAAGTAAGGTGCTGTCTATGATACTGATACATTTATAAAGAAATATTAAATTTCAATGTAGGAGATGTAAAGACTTCATTACAAAGACCTCAAATTTTTTTTTCTTCTTTTATACCTATCTTTGTTTCACTCTGATTATTGTCTTGTCCAAGAAACATTATTTTATTGCATGTGTAACAGTGTATTATATACAAGGCTTCAAAACTTCATATTTTATTATATGCCTTTACACTATGGCATGATACCAAACTTAATATCAATAGTGAATTTAGATGCATGTTTTCACAGTACAAATGAATCCAAAGTTTATATTGTAAATATTTATATGAAACTTTAATATGGGTGAGGATTTTTTGTTGGGCTTAACAGCTGTTGTTATTTAGTTATACTTGGCAAATCTTGGTATTAAGTTTTAATACTCTTCTGTAAACTTATGTTTAACTTGTGTACTTATATTTAACCCTTAAGACGCTATATGCATATTATGATGCTTGAATCACACTGCCTCTGCGATATGTGCGTAAATGCAGAGGTGTGCATTGCTCTATGAATAATAAAGGTGTATTGTGTGTAATTTTTCAAGTTCGGGTATGAATTGTGCATTTAAAATGGCTATTTATTTAACGCCTTCCGCTGACTGTTATGGCTAACTGCTGAATAAATGAGCGTACATGTTCCTTACCAAATTCACAGAAAAAATACATTTTGAAATAAAATTTATTGCCTTTTTATTTTTCTTTAACTTCATATATTATGTGGTTCACTTTTCAGCTTTTGTTGACTGCATGCATTGCATATGGGCGTATGTATACATACATGTATATATTTTTTTTTAATCTTTTTAAGAGTGTCTGTTATTAGATTTTTTTTAACGCATTCCTGGGTTGCTGGCAATGAAAATATTATGTTATAATATATATTGGTAATGTGGTAAAAAGGTTAATAGGAGTCTTATGATAAGGTTAAGATTATTAATAGAAGAACACAATAAATATCAAGTAAATTAAAATCATAGATGTATTTATCCTGGTTCCATTTATTACCATTATAATTTGAATACAAAATTCAGTAAAGCATTATAAATTTGCATCAATTTACATAAATCAACCAAAGTACATAATATTATTCAATATATTGTTAAATGCATTTTATTAACAAATTCACATAAAAGCAAATACATATTTGTATTGTACAGCTTTGCTTAAGCGTATAAATGCCGCTTATCATTTGGAAAAAATTACTTTAATTTGCATACATTTTCAAGGGAAAATTCTACTATTCATTGCTTATAGTTTTTTTTTTAAATAATTAGCATAATTAATTGCATTTCACTTGGTTTCATTATTTATAATTCAATAGCTAAACATCATTCGGAAAATATCAGAAAATTTTAGAGTTTTTTTTTTTTATTTCAAAAGTTTACGGGGAAGAGAAAACAACATAGTTTTACATGTATTATCATCACTAGAAATGGGAATATAAGCATTTTCATATTTCAATTGACAAGACTATTATTGGATAATATTAACTTAATTATTGGATAATATTAACAATTAATTATTGGATAATATTAACAAACAATTATTGGATAATATTGACAGTTAATTATTGGATATTAACAGTTAATTATCCAATTTCATGATTGGATAATACTAAAGGTTAATTATCAAATTTAATTATTGGATAATATTAACGGGTAATCATCCAATTTAATTATTGGATAATATTAACAGTTAATTATCCAATTTCATTTTTGGATAGTATTGGTTAATTATCCAATTTACTTATTGGATAATATTAACAGTTAATTTTCCAATAATACATTCTCAATATAATAGTCTCAAGCATCAGCTGAAATATGAAAATTCATATAAACCAATGTCTGATCGTCACAAGTTTAAAATTCACAGGTTTCATTGCAATTTATTACTTTATCATACACACACAACATTATTTTTCTTTTTTTTAATCTGAGACTAATAATTAAATATTACTTTTAGATTTAGATTGTCAGATTCGGGTGGTAGAAAAGGAGCATAACGCATAACACATTTTTTATGGAATTGAAGAAGTCATACTATGCGTATATTGATCTTGCTGGAAAATCAGTGGCGGTCCTTGACTTTTCAGTAAGCTAGAGTGGTAAGGTTGAAAAATACGACAGTATTGATGTTGTAGCTAAAAAAAAAAATTCAAATTAAATTTTTTCGTACGAAAATATTTCAGTTTGGGAAAGCACAATCTCTCAAAAAACATATACATATTTTCAACTTCATCAATAATATCATATTTGTCGATCTTACCATTCTAGCTCAGGAAAAGTCTAGAACCGCCCCTGCTGAAAATATGATATTAATAATTGAAAGTTAACTATGTTGCCTTTATTTTATATTAGTATCTTCAAAAAGGAGTTGCATGTTTGACATACATATGTTTTATTTTGAAATGTGGTTATGCCTTATTTGCTAGTGCTCGGCCAGTCAAAGTAAAAATAAATAGTTCTCTAAATGCGTTCATTGAATATCCCTATTTTTATTGAAATTCTTTATTAAAAACCAACTAACTACTTTGGCCATGTGTTTAAAATTTAATGTACTATAAACTTTAATTTTATATTTTGTGCATAATTATTTGCGGAGAATTTTGTGGGGTGGACATTTTTTTGAAAAATTTAATGTTTAAATAGGGAATTACTAGGAGGTTTACTATCCATCTTATTTTATCATTCCATACAGGTTTCTAACTAGTCACAAGGGTACGGGTCACTCACGGTTCCCACATAAATACTCTAAAAATGTCACAGAAAACTTTCATAAGTTTAATTAAACTAATAAATGTTCATAAAATATGTATAACAAAATATATATAAGTAACACAAATTATTAATGGATGAATTTTATTGTTGTTACAAAATGTTAAAAATACAAAATAATAAATTGTTTGAAAATTGACTAATTTGTTGATTATTTAACCCTCTGAGACCCAGCGCTGTTTTAAAACATTACTTTCAAGAAATTATTCCTCAATAACTGCATATTATATTTGAAGTTGAAACACTAGAATGAGTTTTATTAAAAAAAAATTAACAATTCATCAAATGTTTAAAGTTAATTTTCAGTCTTTGTAAGTTCTATTCAAGTTCTATTATTATATCACTATAGGCCAGTTGCACCATAAAACTGAAATAGCCCCAGAACTTTCACAAAATGTGAAAATTAACTTCAAATATTTGATGAATTGTTAAAATTTTTTTAAACAACACAATTTGGAACAAAGAATTTCATTCAATAGTGTAAGTACTTACAATGAATTCATTTTTGTCTTTTATGTTAGCACTGTTTGATGTCTTTTCCCATACAACACATCCTAACAGGGTAGCTACCAAAGATATTGAAATATAATAAACTATCCGCCGTTTTTACTGGGTGGGACTGTGTTTCGTGGCATCACTGATATTGTTTACCAATACTACTGTACACCTTCAAAAAATCAAGTAAATGAACTAATGCTTTCCGTATTCAAATTATATTGTTAACCAATACTACTGCACACCTTAAAAAAATCAACTAAATGAACTAATTCTTTCCGTATTCAAACTATATTGTCAACCAATACTACTGCACACCTTCAAAAAGTCAACTAAATGAACAAATTCTTTCCGTATTCAAACTATATTGTTAACCAATACTACTGCACACCTTCAAAAAAATCAACTAAATGAACTAATTCTTTGTGTATTCAAACTGTATTTTTAACCAATACTACAGCACACTTTAAAAAATCAACTAAATGAATGAATTCTTTCCATATTCAAACTATGCCCATTAATAGTAGTCCACCGGCGGTCGGATGGCCATCATTATATCTCTTGTATTTCAATATCTTTGGTAGCTACCATCACTATTATAAATCTATTTTATATAACTAAAAAAGTTATATTTTTAATTTAAAATATTGTATATTTTCAGTAAAATACCCGTACATAAGGTTCCAAAATTTGTTTTCTCGGTCCCATTTGGCATTTTCTTTTCAAAAAGCAATGGGTCGTAACTTTTACAATGTAATTATTTTGCTTACAACAGGATTCATTTTGGGTCTTAGAGAGTTTCGTCAATTAACAGCAGTATATTAGTGATGGAATGGACGCAGATATTCTCACTGAGATTCAACTTTGATTTAGTAAAAAATAATCATATTCTACTGCATATATATTAATATAATATTGTGCCATCAACGTTTAGCACCTACATAACAAAAGACAGGTACAATTGTTTCCCCAATAAGAATAATTGATTACATATTATTATAATAATTAAAAGCAATGTTCTGATAAAATCATAATCTCAATATGTACATCTGAATGTAACTAATAAATTTGGCTTGTTTTGTAAACAATAAAAATGCCTCTACTCTTAATATGTCTTACCTAATGAGCTTGAAATAAAACTGTCATCTTTATTATATTATCATTATTTTTAAAGTCTAGTCTATCAAAAAGGTGTTCATTACAATTATTACATTTTAATTTTAATGAGAAGCGAATATTAATAGAGGTCTATGTTTATATTCATTTATTATTAATATCTTTTAGCTAGAGGATTACTTAGTGGCAGTGGCGTGCACCAAATGTAGGCTGTTTGGAGTTCAGGTATGAATTATTGTGCTTTGAATATTTGAAAATGGCCGTTATACTTTCTGATTGTTGTGACTGAATAAATGAGCGTACAAGTAACCCTTCGAGCTAATTTGTTTGGTTTTCAGAACAACTCATTTAGGTCTCTCTGTTGTGCATCCCTTACTACCATTGTTAGAAATATTATCTAATCGGTGTTACAGAGGGAAAACACCACGCTTTGTATTCAAATCTAAAAATCAACCGCAAATAAATTAAAATGTACACCTTTACGAAAACCAAAGATTCTGACCGCAATTTGAAAAAAATTATGAAACTTCGGGAACTTTTTATTAATTTATTACTTTTACATGAAACAACCAAAAAAGTGAGTTGAGGATAAAGTTTATTTGCTTAATAAAATGTGTGTATTTTTATGTTTTCGTTATCAATAATTTTAGTTAAAAAAAAACGTAAGGTGAGCCATTTTTAAAACTTTTTATGCTTGCATAAAAAATGTGCACATTTAAAAAATTATGTTTATTTCAAATCATAAAATTTTAAAACTTTTCAAAAACCGTTTTTAATTTTCGGATTAAAGTTCAGAAATATTCCATTTATTTGGAATTTATTGCAAAGCGAAAATATTTTGACCTTCTGACAAAATAGGAGGCCTGAAGGGTTAATGAAAAAAAAATAATGGTTCATTCTTAGTTTTCAGGCTTTATGGACTGCACGCCACTGCTTAGTAAAGTAAAGTGCTTGCTCAATTGAATTTGCAAGTCTGGTGAAGCAAGACTATTTCTATTATGTTAGGTACTTAAATAAAATTGCTGCAAATAACAGAACTGTTTATTTTGCTCCTCTTACTCATTTTTTTGAAAAACAAAAAAAAATGTTATTTTTAACATAAATTACAAGTTAGCTCTTTTAAATTAAGTATGCTTTTATATTATCGTGTCTATAAAATTAAGTATGCTTTGTGTCATGTTAGCTCTTTAAATTAAATAATAAATGCTTTATTGACAAAAAAAAATTGTGAAAACATCATTGTGACATTGGAATATTGTAGGAAACATTCACATTTTATAAACAAAAGTTCTTCCTTCATTTGCACAACACACACATAAAAATGTCATTACTCATTAGTATACAAATCGTTGTTTGTTGTTTTGATTAAAAAATCGCTTTTAAGCGTGATTTTTACTCTTTCGATTTTCCTTTTTCTTTTCTACATTATCAATAAAATATTACGCAATGTTATTTATTTAAGGTTCATATAGCATTCACTTCACAACCATACAAAAAATTAAGACTAAATTTTACATAGCTACAATATCATCAATAAATTTCACACTAAGCTGGCGGTTGCTGGAGTAACATAATAATTAATTATGTTTATTTTTAACTTAGGAGTAAAGCCTCAAATTATAATATTTAATTAACGAAGACAATATAAGCAACACTCAATCGAAAATCTGAAACAGAAAAAGATTCAGTCACATCTAGGAACACATTCCTGTCACTTCTAGGATGTGACTGTATCTTTTTCAGATTTTCAGAGTGTCACTAAGATTGTCTTCATTAATTAAAAATTAATTATGTATTTATTTAGAGGAGTTCTGCTCTACAGTTTTTGTCTTCAAAGCAATGGAATCGTCATACATATTTATACGTACATTTTGCCATTGATAAAATATTCGCACTCATTACTGGATTTGATTACTTTTTAATTTGATTAAAAGCACATCATATAAAACATACATTCTTATAAATGAACAATTGGAATGATTCTTTGGTTTTTCTTAATGCAAAGATAAATAGAGTATAAATAAACCTAAATGTTTTACAGAATATATTATGAATATAGCAAATTTGCTATGGCAACTGACTCCAACAACAGCAAAGTAAAAAAATTCACATTTATTTGTACCTTTTAGATCATATATCTATCACAATGTATGTTTTATATCTTTGTCTATAAATTGACAGTTTCATTTGTCTTCTTCGCTGACAAACAATAATAATAATTACATACCCTCTCCTCTCCTCTAGCCTAAACTAACTCCTAGAATTAAAATATCTACCTTCAAGCTTACGGCTGATGAAAAAAATATAAAAATATCTGTCAATATTCAAGGTGACTGAAACTTGATGTCAAATATTGAAAACAAAAAAAAAGACACCAAATAGTTCATTTGACCATATTATCAATTCTTTAACAGTAATAATTATTATTGAGATATCATTGAGATTTTTATATGTTGAGATAGGATATTTGAGATAAATATGTATATTGAGCATTCAAGACATTGAGATAGCAAGTACAGTAGAACCCCGTTAATTCGAAATCAACGGGACATCGAAAATAAAATTTTGAATCAACAAATTTCCATGTAATTCGAAATTTTATGAAAAAAAAATTCATAAAAAATCGCCGAAAATTGAGTTTCTCGGCCGCAAATTCAAATTTGGGTAGGTTTTTCTAAATAAATTCGTAATAATACGACTTATTCCCGTGTAAATCAAATTTTCGCAGCCGTTTACCGCTTCGATTGGTCCTATATTCGAAGTAAATTTATAAAAATACGATATTTTCCGAGTAAATCAAATTTTCGCGGCCAATTACCGTCGCAGCCGTCCCTTTAAACTGATAAAAATGTGATATATTACCGAGTAAATTGAAATTTTGCAATCTATATCCGACGCAGCCGACCCATTGAATTCAGGTACGTATTCTAAATAAATTCATTAAATGTAATATATTTCCACTTAAATCGAAATTTCGCAGCCGATTTCTATCGCTTTCTAATTCAAATATTCTAAGTAAATTTGTAAAAATACCGATAATTTTCGCGTAAATCATGTTTTCGCGGCCGGCCCTTCAAATTCGGATATTCGAAGTAAATTTGTAAAAATATGATAAATTTCCTTGTAAATCGAAATTTTGAAGCCTGTTTCCGCCGTAGCCGGCCCTTTAAATTAATATATTCGAAGAAAATTCGTAAAAATATGAAATTCCAATGTTAACCAATTCAGTTTTACAAAATAATAATACAAATTAGGACCGCATAACCGCGTAAATCGACATTTTACGGCGTTTTACCACCACGACTGTCTATAAGATTCAGATTTACCAAAATTTTTTTTTTTGCAAATCGATGTTTTTCGAATTAAGTGAATGAATTTTTGTGTGCAAAATTAAATTTTAAATCATGAATTATCGAATTTCAAATGAAAAAATGGGGACTTTTTTTGGCAAAAATTTCGAATTACGCGTTTTTTTCGAATTATAGGGGTTCAAATTAACTATTAAGATTTCAAGACATTTGAATTGAAAATCATAAAATGTAGAAGAGACCGAAAAAATTCATTTGACCATATTATCAATTCTTAACGGTAATTATTATTGAGAAACCAGAAAACGTAATTACTCTGAACAAAATTGGTAATGAAAAGAAAGAAGCCCACTAATGAGGAAAAACCTACGGCCCCGGTTCTGTCATGCAGGATAATTTTAGTGTATAATTTCAAAGTAGTTGGGCCGATCCTCTGGTCTCTGTTATATAGCAGATAACTTAGTAAAGAATCATTAACATGTTTCATCAAAAATTTTACTGATTGACATCATTGTTCACACTTTTATTGCATTTGTAAATAAAGTTACGAATTTAACTCTGCTTTCAGTGCAGCAGACCTACAAAAATCTGCCTCTATGGCGTATTTAAGTGGATGTTAAACTTTGCATATACGCAGATGGTTTAACTTTAAGTATCTTTGCATATAATTTGCATATTAACTTTTAGTGGAACCATGCATATGGATTAAAGTTAAACTGTGCATATAGATGAGTGTTTTGCTGAGCGAAAATTATGCTCAGCCACATTAGTCAAACCAAGATTGTTAATTTGATCCAATTAGAATATAGCGTTTGCTCAGTTTGAATGGTTGATCGGTAAAAGATAACCTTGTAATGGTTGAGAATTGATAAACCCCTCTAATTTCCCTTCTGCTTTGGCAGTTTAGCAGGTTTTATAATGAAGAATAATAAAATAAAATAAAAATATGCCTCTCAATATTTGAAACAAAGTTCCAGTCACCATGGTATAAACTATTTAACATAGTCATATTTCAGCAGCCGATATAAGCTTATGGAACCGCCTACTATAAATGTGCATTAGAAAAAAAAATTATATAATGATGCATCTTTGGGATGTCATCGTAAATTTAATTATAACTTATAAGCAAAACTAACAGATCTTGTAAATATCAGAGTTCTGCCATCTGCGTGATAAAAGTAATTTCAACTACATAAAAAATATGTAAAGGTACATGTCATGTCATATCAACACAAATGAAAATGGCAGAAATATACAAAACGACATCCATCTTCTTTCAGTATCTCCATCAGACAGTGTTCTAATCATAACTGGAATAATCATCTGCAAGTTTAAACAAATAATAATTAATCTACATATTTCTGACTACACAGCCACATAAGTACACAAATGTAGGAATGTAAATGGAATACATCGGAATGAGCGAAATTTAAACATTCTCAGGAATGTTTGATAAATTGTTACATAAAAAAATGAATAATTATTAACACATAAAAAGGCTGGTAAATATCACAACATAAAAATGAATGGTTAAATATTGACACATTGTTTGACATTTATTTTACTCTATGAAAGACATTGTACAGCGTAAAAGTAATTTTAAAACCGCAGTAAAATGGGGTCAATCAAAACAGTCTGGCGATGGTTTGTTGCAAGTAGTCCTTCATGGGTCGGTAGTAATGGTAATGAAGGGACACTATCTCTGGCCACTGTCTGAACCTCTTGAGAAGGGGCCAGTCGCACTCCAGGATGAGTACGGTGAGGAATAGTAAGGAGAAGCACACAAACAGGAACGAGGGAATGAATGCTTTGAGGATACTGAACCTCTTGGTGGTGACCAGGGGGGGCTTGGAGCTGTGAGCCGAGGGTATGGTGGCGAGGGCACGCCGGCTGGGAGTGTGACTAGAGCTGGACTGATGGGACGACTCTTCGGGCCCGCGCCCTGGATTCTCAACGCCAAAGTTGGTCAGCTGCGACTCGGAAGATGAATGCTCGAATGAGTCACGGAAGTAGTAGTCGTTGAAGTGATGAGATCCTTCAGCATTTCCCCCTAAAATAATTTTAAATACTAAATCAAAACACATATTACATTTTTATACATACAATCACAGGAATTTGAATGCTATTAAGGACAAAATATTAATTGTGCAGGAGAGCGAAATAGAAAGTTTTTTTTTTTTTTTTCAAAAAAACCATATCTCCTGTTTTTGTTGACCGATAATTAATCTTTATCATAAAATAACATTGAATAGATCTTTCAGAATAGTTAAAGCTTTTTGTAAATTTCTTTAATAACAATATTTAATTTATTTGTTAAGTTTTCAGAAAAAAAGTACAATTAAAATGCACGTCGTAAAAGACACACTTATTTTCCTAGAAATATTTCAACAATGCAGATTGAAAGAGAAAAAAAATGAAGAAAAATTACACATCTAACTCATTTTTGGATTTATTGTTTTACAGCATTTCAAATTTTCGCTATCGATATATGTACAAAAAACAGAGAGTCTGATCTTCTCAGTTCAAAGGTGTACCTATTTAAATTAATAAAATTCTCCTTACTTAGCGCTTCATGAGTTTTTTTGTACCAAAAATCTTTGCTTAGGTAAACTAAAATAGCGTTCCACTGACTTTACAGATATATTATAGAGTTAAGCGTTGTTGCAAAAATCATACCTATGAATCGCTAAAGTACACTTCGAGATACTTTATTTTCCAAGAAATAATAAAATGTAATAGTGATGAGTCGTTCATGACCGTGCAAATTAGGCCAACTCTTTTTTAAATTTGTTTAGTGTTGATTTTTAAACTGCAACATTTTTCGTAAAAAAAAAAAAGCGGCGGAATTCGTTGACCGAATTTTTAATTTTAATTGTGAATTTGTGATAATATTATTCAACATTTAATTATAAAATTCATGCCTGTATATTTCGTGTTGATATAAACTAACGCGTTCTCTTAAAAATAAAGATCAACCTTCTGATCCTTACAACCTTTTGGCCTCAAATTCAAATTTAAGTTTTGTGTGAAAAGGGCAGCGCATGCGACACGTGGAAATAGACCAATATTTGGTACATATGGCCGGCATGATGCGCTAGCAATGGTTGAGATATTAGATACAAAAACATAATTTGTTCCGCTTGCTATTTATTAGTCTGCACACTAGAAATGGGTGAGTTCTACATTTTTCCGGAGGCATCGAGTACTTCCTTATAAAAGTACTCGAGTTCTAGGAGCAGGTCCCGGGTCTGAGTTCTTGGGTGCGGACTGGGTACTGTTGCGGCTACCGGGACGCACGAGTTCGGCCGGAGCCGGAGCCTCGAAACCCGCACAAGAACTCGAACCCGAACGAGAACCCTCACGACTCGCAAGTGGCTCGAACCGCGGACACAGGGACGCCTGTGGAGGCGTTCTGGCGTCCGGGTTCTGACTTCAAGTCCGACTCCGAGTTCTTAGTTTGGGTTCGAGTTTTGGACCGGGTTCTCTGGGAGTAGTCGATTTGAAAAAGGAGTAGAAGTGGGATCGAAGCGAAGAACCCGAGTTCAAGAGCCCACTCCAGCTGAAGCTACACATCGCTACTACACACGGGTTAGGGGCTTCGCGCAGTGGCTAATCAACTTTGTTGAGAAATTGCTTTCCTCGATAATATTCAAATATATGAAATGTGGCATTATATTGGTAAGTAATATTTTTAAATGAGTTTTATGGATTTTATAATCATTTGTAAGATATTATAAAGTAATTTTAGGCATTATAATTTAGCAGTGCTGCACATGAACACACTGTGCAAACAGCCGCCCTTTACCATGACTCATCGCTAATAATATGTACGACCAAAATGCTTTTTCAGGCAGAGCAGGTGAAAAGTGATCCACAGGATGAGACAGCTTGGTAGGACATGTAGGTTGGTGATGGTAGTTTGTCGTAGGTACCTTGATACATCATCTTGGATCGCTGCTCCTCGCTGACAGGCGACAAGATGTGGTCGGCACAGAAGTGGTTATGCGTGTCGCCCAGGTTGGACATGCCGTGGCCCACCATGGCGCAGCCGCTGCATGAGTCCAGCGCCTCGCCCAGCGGCGCCGAGTGCGTGGAGCGCGGCAGGCTGCTGTACGCTCCACCTGGATACAACAAACATACATACATATAGATGTATGAGCGTTTGTAGCCCATAAATACAACATACATACATATATACACGGTGTCCGAAAACTCGTGGTACAAGCGGGAAACTGGGGAATCTACATCACATAGAGAACCCAAATAAACATCAAGTTTTTCGATTTGAGCATTTTTACATTAAAAAAAAAAAAAAAAAAAAAAATTTTTTTTTCGGCTATTTTAGGGTTGCTCACCGACAGAGAATTAGCAAAGGTAGGTGCCTACTTACGTTATGTAGCAGTGTTCCTTTTCCAATCCAAAAACAAAACAAATTGTTCAAAATTATCACCGGTACAGTTGGGCCCGTCTTATGATTGATAGTTGCACTTTTCGAATCCAAATCCGAAAAAGGTCCGTTGGTGTCAGACCCGGTGACCATGCGATAGGTCCAGCACGTCCCACCACCAGCCCTCGATCGAGGTATCTTCGAACTTGTAGGCCAAAATTAGGCGGAGCACAATCGTATATCACAAACCACATACTCCTTATAATTATCCAGACAAATGTCTTCAACAACCGTCTAAATTTCACAAATCGTATATCACAAACCACATTCCTTATGATTATCAGACGAATGTCTTAAATAACCGTCTAAATTTCACTGTAATCCAAAAACCACAGATTCCCTACGGAGGAATATCTTCAATGACCGTCTAAATTTCACAAATTAACTTACGTTACTTTGTTATAAAGTTTAAAAATGCAACGAGTTGTAATCTCAACTGTCAACAAACGACATGTCGTAATAAACT
This sequence comes from Glyphotaelius pellucidus, assembly GCA_936435175.1. Classification (NCBI taxonomy): domain Eukaryota; kingdom Metazoa; phylum Arthropoda; class Insecta; order Trichoptera; family Limnephilidae; genus Glyphotaelius; species Glyphotaelius pellucidus. The sequence continues at coordinate 34,791,469 of OW386539.1, forward strand.
GCGTAAACAACAATAAACAACATTGTACCGGAGTCCGGGAACTCCCAAGCAGTACTGTTCAATTTAAATATAGTTTGTCTCTTCTCTCGCGTGTTTATTGAGCCGAGTGAAAAGAGATGGCTAATTTTGCAAACCGATTTGAACGACGAGCTATGTATAGGGTCAGGTCAACCGTGGAACGACCGAACATTTTATTTTTACAATGGATTCAATTATGGAAGATTTCAAAATAATGCTTTAAATCCAGATTTGTTTGTTTTTTTTTCTTTTAAATAGTTTTTATTACTTAGGTACTATGATCGTGACTAATAATTTACAAGAATTTGACCAAAAAAAAAATCAACTTCTGACTCGATTTACTCGAAAATGAAAGCTCAAATCAAAAAAAGTTATACTACAAAATCGACTCGAAATGTGATGTAGATTCCCCAGTTTCCCGCTTGTACTACGAGTTTTCGGACACCGTGTATATATGGGCGTTTGTAGCCCATGAATACAACATACATACATATAGATATACGTGCGTTTGTAGCCCATAAATACAACATACATACATATACATAGATATATGGGCGTTTGTAGCCCGACGCAGAAAGTAACAATGTCGGGTAAAGTAATACAACAGTTAACTCATCCCGTGCCACTGGGGGAAACTTGTAAATTTCGCGATGTTTTGACTTTGACATAATATTTTGTGGGCTTATTTTATGCTATCTTATGTAATATTTACCAAAACACATTCCTTGAACAATAAACTATGCCTAAAAACAACATTACCTGCGTTTATATGACGAATTCATATGTTTACAATCTTTTTTACGAGAATAATGCAACCGAAAAAAACTCAGCCAGAGTTCATAAGTTAAAGAATTCATAGAAATTATTTGGGTTCCATAGATGTGTTCAAAGCATTCTATACCTTAAGAACAAGAATGCTCCAAGCGATTCTGACCTTATCCTTCAAACATTTCCTTTATAATTAAGGTTTAAAATCGCATTTCAAAAAATTTTTTAGAGTTTAATTTGGTGCGCACCGGCACGTACTCGGCAAGCAACGAGTTAAGGTTTGCAGCGCGGTTCAATGTGTCTTTTCTGCATGCGATTTGGAGCACCACTAGAAATACGGGCCCTAAAGTGTGCGTGTAATTGGACCTGTAATGGATTGAGGCCACTAAATTAACACAAGATAGGAACTATTGCCCTGTCAAAGCAATGGGTCCTAACCCTGACCCAACTATAAAAAGTGGAGCGTAATCATTATTATTCATTTTTAACCTTGCCGTTTTTACAACAATACCGTTAAAGAATTTGCAATACCCGTGGACGGGCAATTTAATAATTTAATATAGTGCCATTTAAAAAATATTCAAAGACATATTGCGTCGTGTATAGCCCTGACGCTCGTCTTTTAGGCACGCGATCGGTTAACATTTCGTTACCTAAACAATTATAATATGTAATGGAATTGCGTCATATACAGACGACACTCGTCTTTTAGGCGCGCGATCGATTGGCATGTATACATGATGTTGTCTCAGATAAATTAAATACCTTAAGAATTATTTCTAATGAAAATCTCAAAGACAAAAATAAAATTAATGACACAAACAATACTTAAATCTACAAATATGAAAACAAATATTTTTTATAACTACATGAGAGCGTTGTCTATTACGAAAGAGTATAACTACAAGCATGATGTGATTGCAAGAAATGAACTTGTGCGCAGAATAAATCACACAAAGTTTACCGACCCTTACCAAAGTCGCTGTTCATGGGGGTGGAGGGCGTGGCGGGCACGCTGGAAGCCTTGCGCCGCATGCCGCCCTCGCTGCTGGTGCCGTTGCTGATGTGTGAGCCACCGTCACCGGCCCCCTGCAAGATCTCACGTTCGGTGCGACCCACGTAGCGGAACTTGCTGCCCCACGAGAAGAAGCCGCCGCCAGACACCACTGAGGCGTCGGCACTTGACGCCAAACTGAAATTTCAAGAATGTTTTTATTTTACCCATTTCCACAACTTTTTCTATTTCAATTCTGGCCTTTTCGGCACAATCTATGTACCTTGTTTTAACATAATGTATATATATAAGATTTTAGTGAAACCTTTATGATTAAAAAATTAATCAGGTTAAACATAAACAATTAGTAATATTAATTCTGAATTTAATGGAGACATCAAAAAAGTAATATTATAAATTTGGTGTGTTTCAACTCTCGTCACATTTGATGACCATTAAATCAATGATCAGCATCATTTTGCACTTTTGACAGTCTCCGTTAAACACCGTCCCTCAGTCCTTTTCAGCTTTTGAACAAATTGTGATTAGTTGACAAACATAACAGATGACCGTTATCCTTGACGACTCATCATAATTTGTTCAAAAGGTGAAACAGACTGAGAATCGGTGTTTAATGGGGACCGTTCAAATGCCAAAAATTCAAAATGGCGCAAATCGTCGATTTGATGTTCATCAAATGTGAGGAAATAAAACAGCTCACCCTTGATAACTTCCTAATTATAGTATGCACAAATAAATGCATATTTATAATTTATTTTGCATTTTCATGGTTATTTTAGTACTTTTACAGTAATCAACCATTTACATACAACTTTTTTTAACATGCGATAGGTTTTTCATAAAAAATCAGTAAAATCATTATTATGTAGATAATTATCTTTATAGATAAGATGTATTATTCCTTTTTCATTCGGACAGCTGCGACTGACACAGATATTATTGCCGAGCACTAAAATAATGATACTAATAGTGAAAATTTTACAACAATAAAAAGAGGATGAACTTAAAATGTAATTATTATATATCAATTTTACTTACGTAAAGAACAACATTTGTTCGATAGCACATCTCCAAACATGTCTGCACGCTGATCCACTTGGACATTTGAAACCCACCGTGTGCTTTTTCTTTAAAAAAAAATGTTATTATTACATCTGCTAACCCAAAAATGGACATTAAAAGCAAGATTTGATAGTAAAAATTAAATGAATGAGCAAAGGATTATTTTACCACTGACTGGAGCGACAGCGCAATTTAAAACTTTTTTCTCCGATTGCTTAAGATTTTTTGGTAAGCATTTTGAATATTTTCTGCCCACGTTAAAAAAATCATACCTCCAAATTTTAATATGAAGACATACAAACTGATTATAGTTCATTATAGCCAGTGAATTCACCTATCTTGTGTCGATATCACATATTTGTAGGATTTATAAAAAAACTATTATAAAATAGTAAACTTCTACTTAATTACTTACAAATAATGGAAAATTTGCCAAAATTGGCAGCAAAGCAATCCGAGGTATTTTAAATAGGGCCATATTGTGGCAAAAAGCGCTCCAGTGGTTAATGGGTTAATGGGTGATAATAAAGTGGTTAATGGGTTGACAAATCATTGAATCATTTCAGGAACATCTTTTTCATATAAATAATAACAATGTCTTATAGTGCTTTCACACAAAATATTGAATAAGTACATTAGAAACACATACCAAAAATGCAAGTGTGTAATTGAATTATTAATTTTTTTTTTGTTAAAGCTCAGCACTCAAAAATGGCCCTGAACATTTCTAAGTAATCTTCTCTCGAGCAATACTACAAAAGAATTATCTGTAAATTCTATAACCACTTGAGCGATTTTTGGCACATTATAGCACTTTTGCAAAACGTCTTGTGCGACTTGTTGCACTAATATGCCAAATTTACCTACCTTTCGTAAAACATTTTTTCAATCCTTCCCTGATCTGCAGTCTGCGTTATTAGGAAGCTGATAAAATACTTTCCCATTTTATCAAGAGTTCAAGAGGTGAGTTAAATTGACTTACTAGGTCTTACTTCGGCGCTTCTCAAAGTGTCTAAGATTCAATATTGTTTATTTTTGAGTTAACAAATGTTTGTTCTCGAACTCGGTCTTGTTAAAATGACGAAAGTGTTTTATTCGATTTTTAACTTATTTATATACCAGTGTGTTCGTAATTGAATTATCTATCTATTTAACATGTTTTAAACATGTGAAATAAAAAGTGTATTTTTTTCTAAACAATATGTGGATTCTCTGCCTCATGTCTTTTACAGTGTGAAATTGGCTTACTGTGAAAAACAATTTATTACTAAATAAAATGAGAATCGAGATTATTCTTATCGTTGTGGGTAATAAATGTATCTTTCTAATTTAATAGCAGTTCTTTAAGGTAAGTGAAATTATATATCCTAATTTAGTGCATTAAAATTTCGACCTAAATTCTTTCACAAATCTTTCGAACAGCTGTTAACGATTGTTTTCTAATATATATTTGTATGTGATTACCAATTAGAACATACAAAATAGAAAATATGCAATGTAGACTGGATTAAGCAGCTCTCACGGCAATTTCAAAGAATTGACATGAAGAATTTGCGCATTTATAAAGGATTTTTTAATCATTTTTCATAAATTCTAAAAATATGGGAGAGTTGGTAAAATATAGGTGGATTCAATGGCTATATTGCACTATAATCAGTTTATACGGCTCCATATGATTTTTTTAACATGGGCGGGAAATTTCCAAATCGCTTGCTCAGGAATCTCGTTTGCTCGACATGTTTTTTCACTATCGACAATCGCTCAAGTGGATAAAGGTATTAAGAAAAATGGATAAGGTTTCTAGTGACAAAAATGCTCAAACTGTAATATTTTAAATTCTATTAATCCTTTGATTGGTGAGTTATTTTTTTGCCATTTACATTGTGATTATTTATCGTGGGAGTGAGTTATTTTTCAAGTTTTTCTTAATTTCGCAATCGATTTAATTGATTATCTTCTTACCTTTTTTTACTTCACAAGTTAATTTCGGAGCTTTTTTTACTATAACCTTTTCTTATTGCATTATAAATGACAAATTCAGTGGTTCTCAACATTTTATAAATAAATAAAAATTCATGCGGCGATACTCTATTCCTCGAAAACTCACACATTTTCCTAACTACCTGTGTAGATATATAAATCAATTATAGTAATTCTTGCATTGGCAGTCTACAAAATATGTATTTTTGGGTATTGCGGTTAATAAAATATAATTAAATAAAATTATTTTTATAAAGAAACTTTTGCTTAATCAAAATGTTACATACCTCCGGATAGTTCAAGTGAACTATAAACATTTTCCCTTCATAATTAATCTTGTGCACCTCTGACCACCGAAAGTGGTGAGTTTTGCGACTTCCTTGAAAGGTGATGATTCCGCTGTGATTTATTCCGAGGTAGAGCTGGTTCCCCCGATGGTCCTGAAATGCCAAGGGGTCCTTAAATTATGGTTAGTGGTCCTTATAAAGAGCATTATATTTACAAGAAGCGCATTCAAACCAATAGAAATAATATATTTACATAATTATAATTAGAAATCTGTTTAATTAAATCCCTGAAGCGTATGTGATAAAACCCTGTATGACCATGTTAAAAATGTAAGACTGATGTAAGTGTAATGGAGAAAGGGATGCTTAGATGGTTTGGGCATGTAGAGCGGGTGAAAGAAAGGAGTGTAAGTAGAATATGACGCCGAAACGAATCACCACCGGGCATTGCATGCATTATATTTAATGTAGACATTGAAAATAGATATTGTTTAGTAAATGTCAAGAACGGAATGTTCTTGTAAAATCGGTTCAGAGGGGAAACCTGTTGTCTTTATTAATTAACAAGAAAAAACGTAAGTATAATAAATGGTTAATAACATTATTCTTCAATCGATAAAAGCACTCGTAAATACCGGTTATTACTTTGATCCTTAAATCCCCGGAGGGCACGAACATCTTCAATCTTCCGTCCGTACAAGAGCTCTCTCTTTTCCTCATCACTAAGGAAACTTAACATTGTATTGTTAATTTACATTGAAGTGCTAAAAGTCTGAACCAAGAGAGCCCAACACAATTTTATAAAAAGTTTATCTTGTTTTTTTTTACATTAGCTCCACACACAGGCGGCCCTGAGGAAAATAATTTCCCTCAGGTCCTACGTCATCTTTGCTCTCACACACTAAGTGGAGGGTCTTTTTAAGGAAAGGATGAAAAAAGTATGAAGGATGGGTAGGAATCTGGGGGTAGTGGGTCCAGGAGTGACGGACGTATGAATCCATCTCCCCACTGCAAGGGTCTCCATCCGGCCCGCCACGCAAGTGGGAAATACCTCGCCTCATGAACCCGGGCACCCCTGCTAAGACACAAAACGTGGTGACTCGGTGGATATATTGGTTATTCAATAAAAGATTCCCATATATACCCATATCTGCCTCTCTGTTTGAAATGAGTATGACAATCGCTCGAGTGGATGTGGACAAGCATGTTCACAGAAATACAATGTGATACACTTAATTTATTTATTTTTATACGAGGATATGTTTCACAGAATTATTGGGTAGTGTATGCACTGGGGCAGGAAAAATCTAGGATTTATAAGAATGGATATTACCATTACGATCTGTTGACTGTAAAAGCAGAATTGAGTGTATATTTACCTTGACTGCATGTGGGTCCACCCCGTAGGTGTCCAGAGCACTGGCGATCTTGAGGAAAGTGGTCTCGGCGTCTGCAGGAGCCAGTCCACCTACTCCGCCCTCCGTGGCCGGCGTGGCGTGCAGCTCCTGCATGCGCGCTTCCATGGGCTCCGTCTGCCGCAGCAGTAGGCGCATGTCCGACACGTATGCGCCTATGTGCACGGCAGGGTCGTAGTCACCCACTTCTCCTGCAAACAACAATATTATTTTATTATTTTTCATTAATAGCCTTACTAAAAAACATTGTGAAAATTTTATTCAATTGATAAACAACCGTATGTGAAAACCTTAAACTAATTAATTCCAAAATTGGCATGCGGGTGAACGGTTGGCCGGTTGTGCATCACTGGGTTGTGACAAGTATAATTTTAGTTGAAAATCAATAAACATCCCGCAAGCTAGTAAGGTGAGATTTTACATGCGATTCAATATGCACAAGCTATCGATAATAACATAGACAATTTTTAGTGACGTTTTTCATGGAAGCCTCAAACCAGGTGATATTAGTTATGATGCGTTGCTCTTTTTGTAGATGAAATTGAGAAGCATAGAAACAAAATCTTTAAAACAATCATTTATTAAAAAAGTGTATTTTTCTGAAATATGTAATACCTGTTTATTTTGAAATATACTATATTTCGAAATATACTTAACATTTGCGATTATATTGTTAGTAGAGGCAGGTAGGTAGGTACATACGACTTTCAAAAAACCTATTTTGGATATAACGAGTAATGGCTAGAGGAGCAAATTTAGTCGGTCCCCCCGTGGTCGTTATAACCAAGTTTGACTGAATACTAATATAATAGTAAATTGGTCATTACAACTGTTGGGTGTGTTAGAGTGCCTTTATAAAAAATGGCTTTAATGATATTGTAGAAGACGAAAAAAAAAATTTTTTTTTGAAAATCAATTTTTTGTGAAGATTTTTAGGGAATCCGTGTGGCACACAGCAAAACTGAAATTTCCTTAAAAATTTTCATACAAAAAATCGATTTTCGAAAAAAAATCGATTTTCGAAAAAAAAAAAAAATTTGGCTACAACATTAATGCTGTTTTTTTTTAATTTTAGCACTCTGACCCACCCAAAAGTAAGGAGCCGCCACTGATTACAACACCATATTCAAATTGCGCATAAAATATCACGTGTCTACCGAAGCTGCCAACATAAAAATGTCATTATTTTATTAGTAACGTTGTAGAATGTATTTTTTTATTAGTAAGGCTGAAAGTATTCAACATTCACACGAAATCATGGCTTCGAGTGTGTTCTGGACAAGTAGCATGCTTAAATTATGGGATAAAATCTGTAATTGAGTACGAACCTTGTATGACCAGGGCCCCCAGCATGGCAGCCTCATTCGGGGTACAATATAAGCGCCCATGAAGAAGATCTCTCTTCAGCTGAAGGTAAACTTGGTAGCGAGTTATTTCTTCTTTTAAAAGTAAAGGATTCGGCGGATAAAACTTTACTCGGAAACTAAACAATATGGGACTGGCATCTGAAACACAAAAAGTCCATTTAAATTCATTTTCATTCTATGACAAATGTTTGTCACTTTCTTTTAGTGGTATTATAAAACTAGTATACTAAGGACAGGATGTTTCACAGAATTTGAACAATCCGTAAAATTAAAGTTCTGTTATTATTTCATTATTTGTTTCATAGTACTTGGATAGGGCCAGTGTGTTTCACAGTACTTCGATAATAACAGAACTTGAATATTAACTTTGAAATTTGATGAATTGTTCAAATTCTGGGAAACAACTCATCCTAATTTTTTTTTTTTTTTTTTTGTTATTGTTTTTGGGGTGTTATGCCGTGTTTCGCTACCTCCTTCTTTAGCCAACGTTTCGGACAGCGTTACAGTGTCCATCATCAGGGCAGATGAGATGAGTGACTCATCTGCCCTGATGATGGACACTGTAACGCTGTCCGAAACGTTGGCTAAAGAAGGAGGTAGCGAAACACGGCATAACACCCCAAAAACAATAACAAAAATACTTTTTGGCCGTGAAAACCTAAAAACATAACTCATCCTAAGTCCTTATAATCAACCTACCTTTGATTTGCTTCACAATTGATTTTGCCATATGAAGCCAGTGCTAGAAAATAATCAAAAACATTTATTAGGCAAAATGTAAAAATTTCGGGTTTCTGTCTTTAAATGTAAAATTTTGTGTTAACCAGTGAAATCTTCACTAAATGTAAATAATTTCCACGAAAATAAAGAAAAAACATTATTGACAACAAACTGATGATAAAAAATTAAATAGTAATTACAAGCTATTTTGTGAAGAATGCAAGTTCATAAAAAATATATATATATTATCATGTTATTTTGGGGTTGGTGAGTCACCAGAATCTGTGGAGTCAGAAGAATCTGTGGAGAGACCGTTCTCCCGCCATCCAGAGGTGGAGAAAAAAGCTCTACGATACTCCGTGATGAACCTTGCCACCGGCTCACATTATTTACTTAACTTATTGTTTTATTTATAATAAACGCAAGTGAGTACCAACAAACATTTTTTTTCAAACAGAACCTTTTTAATTAGAAAATTTTTAGATTCGGAGAGTTGATGTAAATGGCTTATGAAGAATTATGGGGAAACTTTCCAAAGCAATGTGAAAAAATAAATACACGGTTTACCCTTTGATTGGCAGCGTCCACATATCTCAATCCAAAGTAATCAGTTTCTATTAAATTCAGTTGTTGACATACTGAATCCAGAAGGTATTTTCCCTTGTTGCTAGGCTGTAATTAAAAATACCATTATTGAATTCATAATTCTTCATTATGCACTACATTACATTACAGAATTTTTCTTTATAAGATCAAAATAAAAACTCACGTGAAATTCACATTCCAAAATCTCGCTATCTTCTAGTAATCTCACAGTGCATTTGTACACAATATTGCTGTCACCCCTACTTCGAAACATTTTTAAATGTTATAATAGAATTTGTTTCACAAGTGTGTATCTGTTTACAACATCAGTTAAATCCTGGTACTTGGAAGAGAGTTAAGGGTCCAAGAGCCTAACTAACCAGCACAAGTTTGTTACTCATATCTGCAAAGGGGGAATAATCACGTTAAATTAACATATTCGAAAGTACATGGCTTGTGTCCAAATCATAAAACTGTAATAATTAAGTAAAAACATTATGAGGGGTGGTGATATTATAATATAATCTATAATTCTAATCTTATATTGTGCATTAGGTATACTATATGTCAACGCTTAATAAACGCTAAGGAACTGATAACAATGCTAGTTTCGAAAGAAAAACATGAACTGTACACATTAGTTCAATAAACTTAAGAGAATAAATAGAGGTTAATACAAAATCGAACCCAATTTACCATTTATATAGCACCCTACACTATTTCACACGGCATGTTTTCATCAATGACAGAAGCGACCTTGATTTAAAACAGGCTGACAACTTGGCCGATTAAACTCAAAATATAAAGTGACCCAATCACGGTGAAAATATTTAAATAACCATGATTTTCAAAGAGAATACATGAACTAACCAAAACAATAAAGTGCGTGAAAATTATAAATGATTTTTTCGCAATGAAAATATGACATTCTAACAAAAATCGATTTGAATTCACCGATTCATCTGAGACCGAGCGATTGCTTGTCTGGATCGACATTCCGCATGCGCGACTGGAAATTTTAAAAAAAACTTTTTCATTACAATGAATATCTGCATGCCTGTAAAAAAATGTTTTGCTTTAAAGTTCCGACATTTTGTGAAAAATTACTTCTCCAGTATTTAATCGGGTACCGCTGCCTCGGGGACCATTTATCGGATAACCAACATTTCTGCCGTAAGTCACCCCAAGTCGCTCACTGCATTTGGTGACTTAGCGGGGGTGCTCGAGTGGGGTGACGGGTCTTGGCGGTAGATTTTTCTGCGCACTCGCTGCGTGACTGCGGGCCAGATCGAGAGAGACTGGTTGAGGGAGGCCTTTGGACCTCTCCAGCTGGACTCTTCGACCCATCGCATTGCACCGCAGCTGGAGTGATGGATTTGTACGTACTCTTGGACACTTTCAGCACCAGATTCCTACCCACCCCTCATGCCATTTCCTTCACACACATCACAAGTGTCAATCACCTGGACAAAGTATGAGCACCCCCCACACGCACACTTCAGAGCGACCGAGTCCCGCGCCACTTCAAGTCGCCGCGCAGAAAAGTCTCACAGTGAATAGAGAACTCCAGTGAAAAATATTATGGCTTTAAAAAAATATGTTCATATAGACATAGACCAATAAACGCTGATTCTGAATATATAAGTTTGATTTCATAATATTTAACGCAGAGTTTTAAAAATATATTAAAAAGTCCATTTTAAAACAGTTCATTAAAACATCCTGTCAAGTTGGTATTATGGAATTTGTGAGGAGTGACGTCACCGCTTCCATAAAACGCTCCAATGCTGAAATTCAAAATGGCGGAAGTCAAACAGCTGATTCCAGTTCCCTACGAAATTCATGCTTCGGTTTCCTTAATATTGATTTCGATTCGTAAAGCTAAAAAAATAATAATTTCAAACAATTTTTAAACCAATCTCCCGTAATAATATTGAAAATATAATAATATAATATAATAAATAAATAATTACACAACGTTTTACTTATTGAATAGTTTCATCACTTCTTCCATACAAAATGACAACATCTGTTAAAAATAACTAAAACTTTTGGGCAGATGACGTCACTGTGGTTTTCGGGGGATCTTGAAAAATTAAAACTTTAACATTTATATTAACTATTAAAACTAATTATAAAAATAAAAATGCAGTTTTTTAAGTTAGAAGGTCATTATTCATAAAAAAATATTTAAAAAATGGACTGGAGTTCTCTATTGTGCTGTAAACCGTTATCTTACTGTCGGTCTTTACCTTTCTGTGCGGCGGTCTGAAGTGGCGCTGGACGCGGCCTGAAGTGTCGGTCGGTGTGGGGGGTATAAGTGGTTTATAGTAGAGATGCTACGAATAGCGATTTTGCCGAATACCGAATATTCGATAAAACTTAGTACATTTCGCGGGTGACAGATTCCGACCTAGCACCATTGAATTGCGGGTGGTAACCACGCCGTATTTGTTTCATTTACGAGTAGGTCGTGTCACAACAGGTATTATTTGTTGATTGTTACATCAAACTGTGTTACTTATTGTGTATATATCTTAAAAAAATACCTTGAAACTTTTAGTGTGTATATTTAAAAAATGCACGAAAACTGTTCGCCTAGATCGGGTGGCAGACCCTTACAAGTGGTGGTCAGCAAACGCAAAACAGTATCCAAGCCTAGCAGAATTTGCTAAGATTAATTTTTCATCTCCCGGTAGCAGTGTATACAGTGAGCGGCTTTTTTCGAAAGCAATTATAATTTTTGAGGAAAAGCGCAATAGTTTGCTATCAACGAATGCCCAAAATATGTTTTCATTTAACATAACTTAACACTGATAGATTGTATTAAATTTTAATAAATCAGCACCGATGTGCTGATTTTTTTTATGAGTAATATTGGCATTTGGCCGAATACCAAATAGTAATAAAAGTAGAAGATTAGGCCGAATACCGAATAGTAGCCGAATATTCGTGACATCTCTAGTCTATAAAGGTGGTAATAGGCTACCATAGAAAAAATAATAATTAGATAATCTAAAAAGTTACCATCCAATCTATGCACTGTAAGTTATGTCATTCAAAATCAAAAATAATACCGCAAACCATCTTATATGAAAATATTATTCTGTCGAATAATACAAATATACAGCGAGAGGCGAGAAAATGAGAATACGGAAAATTAAAGGAATTACAAAGGTCGATTTTTTCGTATGCACTGTGTTAGGAGTTATAGGAGGCGTTTATATTTGGAGACCCGTTTTCCAATCTCTCAATCCAACTACACCTAAAGAAGTATCAGAAGATACACCTACCAAGGTATTTAATGTTCGGTGTATCTTAATATTTATACCCAACCTATAACGTGATAAAATTTTTACAATATTTTGGTTTTACTTGTTTGTTAGTTTGACTGCGAAATTGGGATTAGAATTCACTGGACTCCCTTTTTAGAGTTCTTGTTGATGGCACGGGCGATAGGCCGTTTTTTTTTTTACAACGGACCATTGCCCGTTACTCAGTGTTGTATAAGGTAAGTATGAATGTTTGTTCATGCATCAGACATCCACCCGTTGGCCGTATCCGAACAAGGTGCTTACCTGTCGTCCCTCGGAAAAATGTTACCCAGCCAGGTGCAGTGACTGCAGCGAACCACGCCAGTCTATATGAGTGTGTTAACGATGCCAGACGGACAGACGTTTTCGCTCCTAAATATATAATTAATTTTTTAGAGCAATTTGAAAAAAATATGGATCAGAATATTGATATGAAACAATTAAAATCACTTTAGTGGAAAATAGACCAATACTTTGGGATAAAGTCACAGATAAAAATAAGCAAATTATTTTTTTGGCATGGAAGGAAATCTGCAAGATTTCACATGAAAATTTTGAAACATTAACTGATAAAGACAAAATTAGGACATTAGGAACTTGTATTCTCACTCAATTTCTGTTTCAAACTGTCAGTTAACAAGAGCCCTTCCCTCCTCGGACCCAGGGAAAAAAATGTTTCGAATTTAACTTTGTTTTTTGCGAATCACTTGCGGTGTGCAATGCGTAAAACTAAAAATAATCTTATTTTTTGATATCCTGAATTTATTTTTATACAAAGAATGTGTTCACCATTATTCTTTATTTTAGAAATCTTTTTTTGCACGGTATTGCTTGGAAAATATCCACCGTGGAAAAGGGTGGTCTAGTATATATTCTTCTATGTTTTGATTCCAAAAAGGCGATTTATGTCCTACATATTGTATTTCCTTTTCCATTACTCTTTCTCAACTCCGTTTCTTTACTACCTCTAAAGCAGAAATGTATTAGATAATAAAAATTCTTATCTTTTGACAATTCATATTTGTCGGTTTCTTGATCTATTATATTAAGAGTTTTGAACAAAAAAAGCAGAAGGTTTTTGTAATTCAAAAAATAAAATCGACAAAGTAAAAATATTTTGAATATCCTTATATTTAATGAAAGAAAAACACTTTTTCATATTTACATAAGCTAATTTTAGTGAAGTTGATATATCTATATTTTAGTAATCCAGAGGATTTAATTAATGGTTTGATGACCAGTTGAATAGGTAGGTACTTCATAGCCTTCTCCATCTCCTATCCTTCTCCCACTTCCCTCAGCTTCACAACATTCCCCAAATTGATTGCTGAAATATTCATGAAATATGCATCTCCTATCCTTTTCCCACTTCCTTCAGCTTCACAACATTCCCCAAATTGATTGCTGAAATATTCATGAAATATGCATCTCCTATCCTTCTCCCACTTCCTTCAGCTTCACAACATTCCTCAAATTGATTGCTGAAATATTCATGAAATATGCATCTCCTATCCTTTTCCCACTTCCTTCAGCTTTACAACATTCCCCAAACTGATTGCTGAAATATTCATGAAATATGCATCTCCTATCCTTTTCCCACTTCCTTCAGCTTTACAACATTCCCCAAACTGATTGCTGAAATATTGGGAATTTAAAATGTTTTTTTTTTTCAGGACACATAATGCTAAGCAGATTTAAGCCCTCCAAAGTGCTGTTAGGTGTCATCGCAACAATAGGATCAATCTATGTAATTAAAACAGTAGTTCAGCCATATAATTACAGGCGGAGATTAGAAAAAGCAGAAATCTTTGCAAACTATATGTATGAACAAGAAGTTAAGGAAAAAAAGGAAAAAGAAATTGAATAAATAGTCCGTAATTACAAGGGTATTTTGATTTCTCATTCTACAAATTCCTAAGAACCCTCATTGCTTCCAAAGGGCTGCAACAATCCTTCCATTGGACAACTCTGCTGGGCTCCGAGCATTTAAAAAAATTGTCGTGTTCACAACAACTACAGCTACAACTTGAGTTAACTCTTTTATATTATTCTAGCTCCATTTCCCATTGCCTTCATGTATGTTATGCTTATATTTAGCTAACGTTCTGTGGGTGTCCTTTAAGGTGGAAATTAAAGTACCGCACCCCGGGTCTAACATTTTACAACATAATTTTCTTTGTAAGTAAGTTCATCCATAGTCTATAGCAGTGGCGGTTCGAGCACTTCTTTGATGGTGGGGATCGAAATTTTTTACGTACTGTAACCATAATCTCACCACCCGTTGAATCTATAATAATATTATAAATGCAAAACTGCATATGTTTGTTTGTTACGCTTTCACACATAAACCAGTAAACTGATTTTAAAAATTCTTTCACCAATAGAAGGCTTCATTATACGCGAGTAATATAAGCTGTATATAATGGTAAACTCTGACGTTATGAAATTTTAAATATTATATTTATTATATGTTTTCTGTCGCTAACAAAGCGAGTTATTGCTAACGTCAGAAAATAAATCGTTGCCATGGAAACGATGTTGATATTTCAGGCGTCGTAATTTATAATATCTATTTACATAAATAAAATTGAATCTCCTAAATTCAGAGGTTCCCAAACTTTTTTTTCTCGTGGAACATTTTCAAAATTTTACTGGTTTCGGTGGACCCCCTGCTGCAATATTTCTACCATAATCCCAAAACTCGACACGCGTTGTACTGAATATTGAATATAACGCTGGAGTTGTGGTCTGTCACAACGTGGGAGGGAGGGGGGTTAATGTGAAATGAGACGGGATGGGATATGGGCATGGGATGGGTCTCAATATGACCGTATATATTTCACCGAAATACTAGTGTCCTATCTGCCTACTTTGACAGGTAAAGCCAAGCCAACATTTTTGTTCATTACTATCGAAACCAGATAAATTTTCGTGGACCCCCACTTAAAACTTGTGGACGTGGACCCCCGTCGAGTCTCCCATGGACCCCTGGGGGTCTGTTTGAAAACAGAATGGAATGGAATGCGGGAGGGGGGAGGGAGAAGTGAGGGGGGAGGGGGTATAATTGGTAAGTGCAAGCACTACAGTAATTTTCCCCTAATACCATACGAGCGAAGCCGCTGGTAAAAGCTAGTATAATATAAAATTCAACTGAAAAAAATTTTGAGGGTCTAATCATGCTAATTGTATATCTAAACACAAAATAATATAAAATGTCTATAGATATATACCAATTTACAATATAGTATAATAAAAATAACTCTTTATTTTGCAAGTCGAACTTAATTTGAACGCGAGCGATTCCCACCCAACACTTCACAAACAAATGGTTTTGTTTGTCGTGGGGATTTAGTGAATGATCCCCACAGTGTTTGAAATTCACATACGAGTGCACCTGCGCATTTCTTGTATGGTATACAATCGCGTAAGAAACGTTGGGGTATCGCTCGGATTGTCCCCCAAGTGCGCAATGGATTCTGCGCACTGAGAAATGAACTCATAGGTTGGTGCGCTCAGTTCGCTGTCGGCTATCATTCCGCTCCCGCCGGCCAGACGACCGCCCAGTCTGATGATCCAATAGATGTTTAAAGGAAATTAAAGAGGAATATTTTTAATTTCAGGAAAGCGGTGTTCTGGCATCTAAAATATTTTAGTACACAATTATTTTAATTCTATATTTGAAATATGCTTCCAGATAATTTACTTCTGCATTTTTTGAAAGTGGAACTATGCAAATCAAGTTATATCCTGTTATTTTTTCACAATAAAGTATTGTAAAGAGGGGCTGTTTCACAGAATTTGAACAATTCATCAAAGTCAAAATTCAACTTCTGTTATTGAAGTGAAAACTTCTTTAGCACCGTTGCGATTTGAAACTTGATGATTCGAAAAATAGCAACACTGAAAAGAGACAAACACATAAATCTTTAGAATTTAGCCTGCGATAGAATGAAATAGTATAATCGGTCTCCTCTTTGTGTGGTGCTTTTTAGCCTCCCCACTCTTGTCTACTTTTGTTATCTGAAGGTTTCACTTCCACTGCAAGTGAATTGCACACTCTGATTTTTTTATTTTATCATGTGTGTATTTATTATTTTATCATGGTTGTTTCACAATTCCAGGGTAATCTGATGACATTATATGTTGCATCTAGGCTTGCCATTGTCTCAAACAAAATCTCAAACTCAATAGATGTGGCAAGTAAGAAACACTCTTATGTTTTCAGTAAATTATTAATTCTTCATGTATGATGAAAATAGACATTCAAAGAATGTGTATGAAAGACATACATATAAGACCAGGTACGACAGCCGGCATAGTCCAGCGATAAGGCTCTTGACTCGCGTTCCGAAGATGCAGGATCGAATCCTGGCATGGCAAATAAATTTTATTTGATTAATTTGTGTTATTTCACAATTTATTCATTTAAAATAATATATAGTATATTTGCGGCACGTTCCAGAATGGAAGATACTCTCAGTATCGCCCTGGTGTAAGATCACCGTTCAGAATTGAAACGTTGCTTTAACCGTGTTTGGTGACCAGATCTGAATAGCCAGGTACATCCCACCTTCCTCTTCCCCATCTCCTTCCCCTCCCCACTATCTTCAGCCTCACAACATACCCCAATTGGGGATGCCATAGTATCACTGGCTCCAGGCGGGAGCAGTTGGGACTCTTGTGCGGTATTCATATAAAAAAAAAGGGTGGCATTTTCGTATATGCGCCGAACACTACATTCTACATCACGAGTGAGACGCCAAGATACGCTTACACTAAGACGAATACGGAATGCTGTATGAGAAGACTCACTGTCTTAGGTTGTCCTTCTTATACTTAATTGTTACTACGTTTGCTATCTCACTTTCTCTAATGACGCTAAAATTCTTCAGACAACAATCGAAATAATATTTTTTTTATAATAATAAATAATTTGTGTGCATTTACAAATGAAATGTTATTTCATGGCTTTTACTTATGTTTGCTGTGTAATTGAAACATTTTCTCATCACACAGAAGAGCACTTTGGCGCTTTTTTAGTACTTAGTGGTAGACTAAGTACTAAACTTTACGCAACGCATGGCAGTTGAGTACTAAATCGAAGACAAAACAATTGCCTTTTCTTTGGCTTATCACTTTGAGATTTCTACCACGCGTCTATCTTCTATATATATAAAAATTTAGGTTCCGTATTTTTGTGTCTGCAAATCTCGGAAAGTAATAGATGGATTGACTGAAAATTTTTACAGAACTTTGCATTTTAGCAGAAGAGTGTTTATATATACGCTCGTATATGGCGTTACGAAATTTGACTAAATAACTAACCATCACGCCGTTTTCCGCAGGGGTAGGCAGAGAGGACGGACTGCCAAACAACTCGGTCTTGGTACACACTCTTTGCTTCACTCACATTCATACATACTCTTCTATTATTCTAACTTTTGACATAGCCCGACTCAAGTATCTGATTCACTTGATCACGCCATGTCTTCCTCGTGTTCTTCTACCATTCATATTTGTGTCATATATTCTTCTTACACCACTCTCTTTGTTCATTCGCTCTACATGCCCAAACCATCTAAGGGTCCCTTTCTTAATCTTACTCATTATGTTTACATCAGTCTTACATTCTTGCGGATCTCCACATTTCTCACACAATCATTCTTGGTTTTACCACACACATGCCTCAGGGATCTTGAAATGAGATCCCTGAGGCGTACGAAATTTGTTTATGAAAATGTGTGTATTTCATATATTTAAGCGGCAGAGAGGGAAGGCAGGAGGGGGAGGGTGTGGAAGGTGGAAGAGGAATGGGGAATGGGAAAGGATATGCAGGGAGAAACAATTTATTTCTTTGAATATGGCATTGCAACGCATGCCGGGTACCAGCTGGTATATTATATATAACGTCATTGGGGTAATTCAAAACAGTTATTGAAGGCAGCCGTAGAAATAGAAAATAGTTGTTATTAACTTTTTGGCTTGTTTAAACCAAGGTTCCTAGAATAGACAGGTGTGGGCAATAAATGCCACTGTTTTTAGTATCATTTCGGTCTAATACGTACGCCCAATGTTTTTGTACAATGCTGTCATTTGCCATATGAGAATGGGTCATTCCTATCTAAGACTCGTTCTTATTTTCGACAGCTCCGTTGAGGAATGATTTGCTGGTTTCTTCCCTCTATTACAGGGTTTCCCAACCAGTGGTTCGCAAGAGCTAGAATATAGTCAGCAAAAGATTTCAAACTTTCAATAACGTGCGCCGGTTAATAAGCGAGCTCAGCGCGCGGGTGGTCCCTGGTCAAGGAGGTCTGAAAAGAAAAAACCCGGTACCCACATTCAGTTTATCACTATCGTACCTTGTGGACCCTGTCAATAAAATAAATGCAATAGTGGTCCCGGGTCAGAAAAAGGTTGGGAACCACTGTTCCATATCCAGGTTTTTTGATGATTCTTTTCCTCTAAAACAGCGGTTGTCAACCTTTTTGAGCCTGCATACCCCTTGAATCTTACCACAAATTTATTGTACTCCGTATCCTCTATCTATCTTGTGTACACGTGTAATGAATGACATGTTTCATTTAACAATCAAGTCACACAAATACAATTAATGCAATTTTATACAAAGTGTAACACGACTTTGGGCATTTTTAAGCGAAATTGAACAAATTGAGCTGAGTTTTAAAACCTAAATTTGTGCCACGATTTGCGTACCCCCAATTTTACTTTGCCTACCCCAAGGGGTATGCGTACCACAGATTGAAAACCACTGCTCTAAATAACCTTCACACAGCATAAACAAAGGTGACAAAGGCCCTGAGAGAAATTATTTCTTCGACATCCCGTTTGAAGACACTATTTTAAAAAGTTTAATTTTAGTGTGATTTTTTTTTTTCTTACATTAACTCCACACAGGAGGCCCTGAGGAAAATAATTTCCCTCAGGGCCTATGTCATCTTTGAAGATGCTGTGTGGAGGGTGTTTTTGAGGAGAGGAAGGAGTGTTGAAGGAGGGAGGAAACACAGAGGCCGGCAAATCGTTCCACAGCCGAGCTGTTGAACTCAAGAACGAGTCGTAGAAACGACCCGTTCTCATGTGACTAATGTCAACCGTGAACAAATGTGAACGTGTTTGGCGTGTTTCCCGACTATGCACCGGTGCCGAGGGGATCAATGACGCTAGTTCCTTGGAGCATCTTCCATTGTAATACCGGTAGAACAAGGATAGCATTCCCACCTGACACCTATGCTCTAAAGATTGCAATCCGTTTGTTAAGTTAGGAGAATCTATCAAACGAACCGCCCGTTTCTGCGCAGAGTCGAGGTTTTTTTTTAGGTATTTTGGGGCTCCAGACCAGAGGTGGCTGCCAAATTCAACCGTGGGGCGCACTTGCGATTTGTACAGGGTTGGTAGTTGCTATTAAAGAATCTGCGGGCCCTGTATAGTATGCCCAGTTTCTGAGAGGCTAACTTAACTCTGGCCTCGATGGAGCCCCCGTACCTGAGCTGGTTACCTACCGAACAAGAGTCCCAACCATCTGGATCCAGTGAAACTATCTTAAACTTATATATAACAATGGGGTATGTTGTGAAGCTGAAGGTAGTGGATGGGGAAGGGGAAGATATTATTAACTGGCTATTCAGATCTGATCAACACAACTAACAATTTTAGCTAAAGCTAAAAATATGTTACTCATATATATTGTTTAAAAATAAACAATAAAATATGTATATTGTTTAAGAATATCCTGCGGGGCGTAGTGTCCCAATTATTTTTTGTGCTTACTGCACAAGAATTCTAAGTCCAAGAATGACAATATCATCCCATCGCAGGGTACTTTGTGGGGCTGAAGGGAATGGGAAGGGAAGTGGAATATGGGGGAAATACCTGGATATTCAAATCTGGTCACAAAACACAGCTAAAACCATTTCAATGAAGAATGACGGTCGAGGTCTTTTACCAAGGCAATACTGCGAGTATTCACCACCCAACTCTGAGTTATAGAACCATTGATCTAAGATGTTTAATAATAATAATAATTGGATAATTTGTAGAGCGCCGTTTTTGTGAAACCTCAAGGGCGCTGTAAATGGGCGGTGTTTGTTATTTATTTTACAGCATTCAGATCAATTTATTTTCAATTCTTTCTGAAATTTACTCACTTTAAATTTACCCTGAAATTTGTTTTTATGAACCTTCAAAATGAATGCCAGGGAAACCCATTTCGGAGGTTTTCCAGAATAATAATTAACCTAAATGAAATCAAATAAGTACTTTGTAAGTTTATTGCTCAAAGTAATTGTTGTTTCGCTGCTCTCACCAATTACTTAGGTGGCTACAAAAAAATCGCACTGAAATTATAACAGGTACCTACGTAAGTAGGTAGGTTCCTACCTATACCATAGCATCATATTAACTCTACTGTAATTGTAACTTTATAAATGAATTGACAGGTACTTAGTACTTATAAAAACAACAATTGTTTATTGTGCATTTTGATATTTGTACAAAACTTTCAGATGAACTTTTTATGTAGGGCAAGTCGAGATATTGAAAGGAAAAATCACTGACACATTGGTCCCCAGATTCCTACCCATCCCTTTGAACGGTTAGTAGCTGAGTTGACATCGTGTTTGAGTCCCACCCAGGCGTGTCGCGTGTTCGATTCCTCGGCTAGCCAAGCCCTCCATCACGACACAAGCAACATTTTCTACTTACTGTGGTGGTAGTAGGTTTTTAAATTACCTAGTTTTTGGTAACCCGGGAATGTTTGTCTTTCTTTTTTAAAGAGAAAAAAATATTTTTCCTTCCCAGAACTTCTCCCTAAAAAGATTCCCACACAATATCCCTGACGTAACTTCTAAAGAGCCTCCCGAATGTTTTCAAACTTTCATCTCTATAAGTACCTAAATAATAATCAAAGATTCTTATGATCTTTCATGCACCCATGGAAACTCTCACCGAACATCCATTTTTATAGTATTCACCATGCATTCATCATAAGATTCTCAAAATGTACACATTCGAAAGGTCACCACAACGAAATGCTGGAGCAGGTTTGTGTCTTAATTAAACTTTACTAATGATTAATGATAAAACACTTCGAAACAAAAATAGATATCTTTCTTATCAGAGCTGAAGGTGACCTAAAGATTACGCTACAACAAATAAGAAAATTAAGTAGGTATATCAGCGCGAATTTAATTTTTTAAGACATGTGCAACATTGGTTCATCTATTTTCGCAAATTCTTTGTCAGCATTATTTCTATTTTGCCACCACGTTGTGGAAAACGAGGCAACTGGTATTCTAAAATAAATATAATTCATGAGATGCACTTGTGGAATGCATTAGTACGATTTGTTATGATTCACAGCAGTTATTGCACAAATCTAAAGAAAAGTGTTGTAATACTTTTGTCTATGTTTACCTACTAAACATGCAACTTATTATTTTTGTTTATTAATATGGAGTCACCGTGGGCGGCTTGGTATATTTATGGAATCACCATCGATAAGAACCCGTGATGTCTGCAGAGCGACACTTGCCCGCCCGACTTTCTCAATGGGACCAAATAGAATTCATGAGATGCACTTGTGGAATGCATTAATAGAATAATTTGTTGATTCATAGCAGTTATTGTACAAATTTGAAGAAAAATATTGCAGTAGAAGTTTTGTCTGTGTTTACTAAACATGCAACTTTTTATTTGTCAATTTTATATAGTCACCCCATTGATGAGAACTTATATTTTGTCTGCACGGCGATTTGCCCGACTTTCTAACAAGCTCAACCTCATCCTGTCTGGGCGGCCGGCGACTCGCGCTCACCTAGGAGACAAGGCGTGACTCATTGAAATTGGATGAGCAAAATCTAATGAAAACGCTTCGCGCCTTCAAACATTTGCCAAGTCCAAAGCAGCTGATGTGCCGACTGTCATTGCGCAAATCCCAACTACTGCAAACTCGGAATTAACTGTCAAATTAGTGTAAACACGTGGTGTGTGCGGGAGGGGTAATATCAGAAAAAAACAAGTTTTTTTTGACAATTTTTTGTAATCTCGCAGATTAGATAAAACAAAATAAAAAAATATGCTAAGATAAGTGAATCATTAATAATTGCATCTTCGGAATTAAGAGTAACATTGTAGAATAAAATTTCGAAATAAAACAATATTATCTTGGATAAACCTTGGCTACTCGTTTATTACTATGAAATTTACACTTCAGAAATTGTAGTTACAAAAATATCTCAGATTCCGTATGTATATAAACTTACATAAAATAAAATAATATTTGAAGTAGAAAAATATAGTAAGGAATGAGTAAAGCCTTTTTCCTGCGGAACACCTTCCGATGGGAAAAGTGTTTAAGAAGCAATTTAAATGGTAGCACTGCAGATAATAGGCATAGCTACTTCTTGGGCTTGACTGCCTTCTCGGCGGCCTTGGTCACCTTGCCGGATGAAGGATCCTTGAAGTTGACTCCCTTGATGACTCCTACAGCGACGGTCTGTCTCATGTCACGGACAGCGAACCTTCCCAGGGGGGGGAACTCCTGGAAAGACTCCACGCACATGGGCTTGGTGGGCACCAGGATGACGATGGCGGCGTCTCCAGACTTGATGGCCTTGGGGTTATCTTCGGTGGACTTGCCGGTACGACGATCGACCTTCTCCTTGATCTCGGAGAACTTGCAAGCAATGTGAGCGGTATGGCAATCCAGCACGGGGGTGTATCCGTTGGAGATCTGTCCGGGGTGGTTCAGTACGATGACCTGAGCGGTGAAGTCGGCGGCTCCCTTGGGAGGGTTCAGTTTGGAGTCTCCAGCCACGTATCCACGACGCAGCTCCTTGACGGATACGTTCTTGATGTTGAAACCGACGTTGTCTCCGGGAACGGCCTCCTGCAGGGCTTCGTGGTGCATCTCCACAGACTTGACTTCAGTGGTGATGTTAGCTGGGGCGAACACGACGATGGTGCCTGGCTTCAGGATGCCAGTCTCCACACGGCCCACGGGTACTGTTCCGATACCGCCGATTTTGTAAACATCCTGCAGGGGGAGTCGCAGGGCCTTGTCTGTGGGGCGAGAGGGGGGGAGGATGGCGTCGAGGGCCTCAATCAGGCACTTGCCGTCAGCCTTGCCTTCCTTGCGGTCGACAGCCCACCCCTTGAACCAGGGCATCTTGGCGGAGGGCTCCAGCATGTTGTCTCCGTGCCATCCAGAGATGGGGACGAAGGGAACGTTGGATGGATTGTAACCGATCTTCTTGATGTAAGAGGAAACTTCCTTCTTGATTTCCTCGAAACGGGACTCGCTGAATGGGGGCTCGGTGGAGTCCATCTTGTTGACACCGACGATCAGCTGCTTGACACCGAGGGTGAAGGCGAGAAGGGCGTGCTCGCGAGTCTGGCCGTTCTTGGAGATGCCAGCCTCGAACTCTCCGGTACCGGCAGCGACGATTAGGACGGCGCAATCAGCCTGGGATGTTCCAGTGATCATGTTCTTGATGAAATCCCTATGTCCGGGAGCATCAATGATGGTGACGTAGTACCTCGCTGTCTCGAACTTCCACAGGGCGATATCGATGGTGATACCACGTTCACGCTCTGCCTTCAGCTTATCCAAAACCCACGCGTATTTGAAGGAACCTTTGCCCATTTCCTGGGCCTCCTTTTCGAACTTTTCGATCGTGCGCTTATCGATACCTCCGCATTTGTAGATCAAATGACCGGTGGTCGTGGACTTGCCGGAGTCGACATGTCCAATCACGACGATGTTAATGTGGACCTTTTCCTTGCCCATTGTAATAGATCTGAAATAAAACAACAACTTTATTAGTTTTCGGCCGAAAACATTGTGCAAAACTATAAGTCGGCGGATGACATTACAAAGAAATCATCGAGGGCAGGACAATATGGCGGACGACAAACCATGTCGAAGTGAAAAACTGAGAAATATAACTTTAATTCGGAAATGTTCACTGAACTAAGAACATAACCAACGTGTACTAAAGAATAATTGCGCATTTTCTACTTTTTCTCCAATTCTACATCTCATTTGACACGTTTAACTCGTTACTTGCCGTTCGTCCACCGGTGTACAATCGGCGCAAGCCAAAATAATCACTAAAAAATAATTTTGTTATGCGATTTTAACCCTTATGTATAAAGAAAACGTGTGAAGAAGAAGGTCAGAATCGCTTGGGGCATTCTTGTTCATAAGGTATAAGATACCATGAACCCACCTAGAGCAGCGATATAATTTCTTTGAGATTGTTTATGACACGGCCTGCGAGGCTGCGCGTCGCCCGGCTGGACAAAATGGCGGCTGTGAAGTCTCGCGTCGCGGGCGACGAAATGATCGTAAAACGTATAAATTCATCGAATAAACGCAAGTAATATTGTTCTTATGTATAGTTTAGTATTCAAGGAATGTGTTTCAGTAAAGATTACATAAGATAGCATAAAAATTAACCTGCAAAATATTACGTAAAAGTCAAAACATCGCGAAATTTTTTCGTTTTTTCCGTGTTATTTGAAACGTAGTAAAAAGTATAAATTCATTGAATAAACGCAAGTAATATTGTTCTTATGTATAGTTTAGTATTCAAGGAATGTGTTTCAGTAAAAATTACATTAGATGGCATAAAATTAACCTGCAAAATAATACGTTAAAGTTGACGTTTTTTCGTTTTTTCCTGGCTCGTCAGGGGTTAAAAAGTAATCACCACGTGTTGAGACAGACACCGGTGACGCGTAAGCACATGTAGAGAAACT
The DNA here is from genome assembly GCA_936435175.1 of Glyphotaelius pellucidus. Lineage (NCBI taxonomy): Eukaryota > Metazoa > Arthropoda > Insecta > Trichoptera > Limnephilidae > Glyphotaelius > Glyphotaelius pellucidus. The sequence continues at coordinate 34,816,777 of OW386539.1, forward strand.
GCCGAATGGAATTAATGCACAATTTGATGTTAAACGATTTAACTCCTTTGTAAGGGTGAACTTTGACATAAAAACCGAATTCAATAAGTTTCTAACAATAAAATCACAGATTGCACAAATTAAATAATCGATCACTGGTTTTACAACAGATAAAATCACTAACTGTTACAAATAAACTGGTATTTAAAATAAAACTATAACTATATTATTAAGTTAAATGTCACTAAATAGATATTTCTAAATAAACGTCTACATAAATTTAACAGCCATTCCATGCAAGCCGTTACCTGTGAGCACCGGCACAATCGAATAATCCACGCACGGGAAAAGCCCCAAAGAGAATGGCCGAGAAATGGTTCGTCACGAAGTATGAATTCGTGAAGCATATCCGCCAATCGGAAATCCAAGGAATGCGTTTAAACCCCGGTTGCGTACACTTCGTGTAAGATTACCTACGTAACTGAAGATATTAGGGGTTAATTGTTATTTATTATAATCAATGAAAATAGGCCTTTAGTTTTAATAACTTCTGGATTAAAGCTTTGCACGCACTATTTTGACAATAATGCTTAAGTTTTTTGGAATTTAATTAAATGCTGAAAGTAATATTTTGAATCTAAAAAATATTGTAATTTTTTTTTTGTGGGTTCCAAACAAGAAAGCTAAATGCTCCTAACCGTCTGGAGCCAGTGAGACTATGATATCCTCAATTGAGGTATATTGTGAGACTGAACGTATTAGAGAGTGGTAGAGGAAGGTAGGGAAGCCTGGCTTTTCAGGTCTGGGTACCAAATACGTCTCAAGCCATTTCAAATAACGTTTCAATTCTGAGTAATGGTTTTTCACCAGAGCAATACTGAAGAATTTACCACTTTACACAATATACATGTAGATATAAGGAAATAGTTTTATATCAAGATAACTAAATATTGCTTAATATTTTTAAATCCCAATAACTTATTCCACTAAATTCATTATTTTGGTGGGAACAAATGCTACTCCTAGCAAAATACTAAAAGATAGAAACTAAACAACGATATCTTCGAGAGTGAAAAGACAGTGTTCTCATGGATTACATTTATGGAAAACACAATAATATTATTTGCACTTTTAGCAATATGATAATAATAAGCTTCGATGAGAAACAGCAATTTTTTTTTAAATCCCCCTCCCGGAGGATAACCACCCTTTTATGATATCTTTAACTACGCCATTGGCGGAATTTAAAAACACCACTATGGTAATCAAATAAGACGAGTACTGAAAATAATATAACACTAAAAATTATTTACACAGCATTGCAGTGGCTATCAATGATGTATAATTTAAATAAGAGGTACGCCTCATACGTCTGGTAATGTTGTGGGTAGCTTGAAAGAAAAGCTTATGGGTCCGAGTGGTGAAAAAATGAAAATTAGCAACTTTTTCTTTCTTTGAATGTTATTGTCATAGAGCATGGAGATTCTCATGACAAATAATTTTTATTATAATATGTATATATAATGAAAGGGGTGAGAAGACGTGCAAACTTCCTCCAGGAATCTCTCTGAAATCAATTTCTCATAACTTACCTATTTTAATAACGTGATTGTTCTTTGTAAAAAATATATCTTTTTACTAAAAATAATTATAATTATTTTAAGTATTTTTTTAGTCAACGCTTTTCCTTTCATTAATAATTTTTTGACTACCCAGTTTTGATTTATGTAATTTTTAAATTGATTATGCTTTAGAGGTTATAGTATATATAAATATGTCTACACCTATTTTCGATATACTCTACGTAAAGTCCGGGCAACGCCGGGTACCTCTGCTGGTTATTATTCATATTGTTTATTATCTAATATCATAACTTTTCTCTATGACAAAAAAAAAAATGTGTGCTGAGTTTGACAGCTGACAACTGATAGGATCGATTATTATCAGAAATCATACTCGATGTAAAAACATTACTTTGTTTATTCCTCGCAAAAAATATTTCGGTGGATCTAATCAATAGTTTCCCTTTCTGATATCTCGAATCAATTAATCGAAATGAGTGCAAGCATGCCCGGACCGAACATCTTGATTACAGGTTAGTTTTGGTTTATAAAATGATCTTAGTAATTTATTTTATCACACATATTCTTATGGATTTCTATAGTCACGTCTCCTCCGAGCGAAACCATGAACATGAACAATCGCTTGAACAACACTATAAACATTTAAAACTTTGAACAATTCGTGTTCAAGCTTTACCACAGGCGATGGAAAACATTCCTCTACTGGGTGAAGCGGGAAGGCAGGTGGGGCCGGCAGGGGGAGGGGGGAATTAGTTCATTTTTTTACAGGAGCTCAAAGGAGGAGGTCAAATAATGATAGTTTAAGTGTTTTGCCTTTAATAATTAGCGGCTCTGGAATTTTCGTTTTGCATCCGCATCCCGCCTCCTAGTAATAAGTAGTAAGTAAAAAGTAAGACATAAAATAAAAATGTAAAGTATAATGTAAAAATTTAAAATAAAAAGGTAAAAGGCAGGAAATAATATAGTTAAAAGTAAAATATAGACTATAAGATATCTTTAAAAAGAATAGAAAGTACAAAAGATATAAATATAAAAAAGTATAACAAGTAAAGAGTAAGAAATGCTTTTAGGAGCCATAAATTATAGATAAAGTAAAATTTAAAAAATATAAAACGTAGGTATTACGGGTTATGACAATGCGATATGATAAGTTCTAAAGTGCCTATGATATATTTCTAATGCATAGATATTAAAGTGCGTACTGGGACCCAATTTTCATTTCAGTAGATAATTGCTCGCATGCGATAATTATGTACTTTGTCTACGGTTTTTCTATCATCTAGTAATTATCTACTAATTTTCGGTGTAAAGCACATTTTGGAATTTCTAATAGATAATTATCTATTACAAAGCAGTAGATAATTAGACTATTGGTTTTAGCAGTAGTTCAACTGTCAAAAAGTGTCACTTGTACGGTTTGCGTGTATCGTCTTTTTGTTAATTATTACAAAAATGGTGAGTTTTGAAGATTTTACGCTCATTCAAGCGATCGAAGACGTGGAATTAACTAAAAGGCCACCAAGAATTTTTTTTTCACGAAATGATGCCTTTAGTTTGAGTAATGAACTGTTTATAAAAAGTTTTCGACTATCTAAACATTTGGTGCTCAAATTAATTGACTTATTGTCGCCTTTGATGAAAGAACCTTATAAAATCAAGTCTGTAGATGTTAAAACGAAGGTAAGAACGATTAATGATGCCTATTATACGCAAACAAATCATTTTTTGTAGGTACTCAATCAGTGATATGATAAAAAAACATCTTTTTTTTTCAGATTTTCAAAGGTAAAGCAAAAGTCGGTAATATTTTGAAAAACACGCAAGAGGAAACAACTACTTCAACGAACAACAAAGTGAATTGACAGATTGACAGCCGTAAACAGACGGCCTCCGTGGTCCCGAGGCAAGACTCTCGACTCACAATCCGAAGGTCGCGGGTTCGAACCCGGCGTGCGCAAATAAATTTTATTTGATTAATTTGTGTTATTTCACAATTTATTCATTTAAAATAATATATAGTATATTTGCGGCACGTTCCAGAGTGGAAGATACTATCAGTATCGCCCTGGTGTAAGACCACCATTCAGAATTGAAACGTTGCTTGAAATGGCTTTAGCCGTGTTTAGTGACCAGATCTGAATAGCCAGGTGCTTCCTTACCTTCCTCTTCCCCATCTCCTTCCCCTCCCCACTACCTTCAGCCTCACAACATACCCCAATTGGGGATGCCATAGTCTCACTGGCTCCAGACGGGAGCAGTTGGGACTCTTGTGCGGTATTTCATATAAAAAAAAAAAAAAAAAAAACAGAAAAAATGTATCAAATCTATGGAGTCAAAGACACGGGTTACCATACAAAAAAATAAAATTGGTACATTTTTATGTTGGTATTAATATCGGTTGTTTTACATTATCTACGACGGTTGAAAATACGCATTTATCGAAACAGTAGATAATTTATCGTGCGCGATCCTCGCATGCGAACAATTATCTACTGAAATGAAAATTGGGTCCCTGGTAGGACATATTATGGGAGAATTAGTAGTTAATAATCAATATATATTATAAAAGAAAGTGTACCACAATGCGCATGCCGGTAAAACTCAGAAACGAATCCCAGTACGATCAAGGGAGCTATATGGTGTGGCAATCCTCTACCGGCTATCCATGAAGAAGGTTCCCATTTTTACCTGAAGGGCGTGCTTTTGAAGAAATGAGGGTGGGAAATTTCGTCCTCTAAAATTTCTAGAACATTCAAGAGTGTTCGAGAGCATTCCACAACATTCCAGAACATCCTGGAACATTCTGGAATATTGTGTCAATGTTCGGGAATAGTCTGGAACGTTCGGGAACATCCCGGAACATCCCAGATCATTGTGGAACATTCCAGAACACTCTCGAATATTGTGGACCATTCTAAGCCTTTTTTGTATGGGTGGGGCTATCCATTGGTAGGGGTATATAAAGCAAGATCCGTCATGGGTTCGAACATCATTTCACTCTCGTATCAACTCCCTGAGCGAAGCCGGGTGCCCCAGCTAGTAATGAAATAAATTATCCACTCTCGTAGGTATAATTATATAACGTTTCAAATGCATGTTATTGTTTCCAAATTAAAATACGACTTTTGAATTAATGATAAATATCTACCTCATCACCGCATTTTTAACCCTAGATTAGTACTCTACGTCGCAGAGGCGCCCGCGTTTTTTATATATTGCTCTCTCTTTTTATCCTTTGCGCGTATTGCATTGAAATTCAAGGACATCCCAGTCATCGGCAGCACGGGTCGCAGAACGATTGTTGCGTTACGGTTAGTTTGCTAGTTTTTTTGATATGGCCCTCCAAAGAGCCAAATGGCGCTCCAAAGACGTATGAGTAGCTTGTATGTAAGTTTTGCGCTCTTAATCAAATTGTTAAGCAAAATATTTTTTTGTTACTTTTTTCCTTTTTTTTTAGTTAATTACTTCATAATTGACTATATTTTGTAGTATAGTAGTAGTAGAAGTTTTTTAAAAAATGTATATTTTAAGTGGTTTATTTTTTAAAGAGAAGACTGTTTAATTGCCTAAGTTTCATTTGAGACTAAAGATTTTATAATAAAAAATGTATAAATATAATATTAAATTGTGTTATTTTTTTTAGTAATATACAAAATTATAGAAACATTCAAAACATATCAATCATACTTATAGTTTTTAATCATTAGTCAATATGATGCGCCTCGCGGGCGTATGAGTAGTTTCTTTGTACGTCGCAACAAGAGTAGTAGTCTAGGGTTAATAACTAATTATGGAAATTACCCTCCGTTTACAAGAAACTACTATTTACGTTGGGAGAGATGGAAAAAGTTGCATTAAAATTCCATTTTCATCCAATCAAAATTCAAAACTTCTTTTATAAAACAATCCCTTTTGCCGCCATTTAGGATGTTTTTAGTATGGATTGACAATTGCGAAAGGTTCATTTCAATTGAAATGTGCACAAATTACTTAATTACCCAACCCAAGAACCTAATAACCTATTTTGTGCATGTAAATAGTAATTTCTTATAATGATTGTTAAAATGAAGTGCAATCTCCATAAACTGTGCCAAAAAGGTGTGGGGCTGTGTTAAGTAAATATTTGCCAAGTTAATGATGAAGAGTTATGATATAGTTTATGACCGGTCAGTGGCTGAGTTGGCATCGTATTCGGGTCCCAGCCAAGCATCGCATGTTCAATTCCTTGGCTGGCTAATTCCTCCATCACGACACAAGCAACATTTTCCGCTTACTGTGGTGTTAGTAGGAGATTTTCAAATATTGTCAGGTTATTCGTAACCCGGGAATGTATATCTTTCTTTAAAAATTGATGAAGAGTTTGTTTTTAATTCCAGGCACTCCAGGAGTTGGCAAGACCCGATTGTGCCGGGAATTGTCGAAGAAAACTGGCCTCTTGTGGCAGGACATTTCCACAATAGTTAAGGAACAAAAATGTTTTACAGACTATGACAAACAATATCAGTCTTCAGTCCTAGATGAAGAAAAGGTACCTTTTGTTATTCTTAAATAGTTCTACTACTTTATAATACTTGTCAGTTTGTGCTACAAATTGTAAGTTGGAAATTCTAATCCTGCAAACCCAACTACGCATATTATTAATGCATTATCGTTATTTGAAATGAACTTTCAATTTTCAGTTACTGGATTATTTGGAGCCCATGATGAGCCAAGGAGGGAATATTGTAGACTACCACGGTTGTGAATTTTTCCCGGAGCGATGGTTTGATATCGTATTTGTATTACGTACCGACAATACCGTCCTTTACGACAGATTGATTGCCAGGTAAAACATATCATATAATAAATCTTGCATTTGTTTTTATTCTGTAAGAATAAACCACCACCTAATGTTCTTTAGATAGCATTTAAGATTCTCAAATCCAATAGTATTTTATTATGTTTTTCTTTAGGGGTATTGAGCTGTATTTGTGTTGAACTTCCCGCTGCTTTTGTAACCTTTTGTTTCAGTTTCTGCAAGACTGTCCAAAACATTGGCTCAATAAGGGCTTCAGTTATCCCTAACAATTCAATATCCCAAAAATCTTACAGTATAAATATAAACTCTTGAAACCTTACATTCTTCTGCATTCATATTACGAAGCAACAATTTTATTAATAATTTTCCCTACTTTGTTTTCAGAGGATACTCCGGCAAGAAACTAGAAGACAATGTTCAGTGTGAAATATTCCAAACTATCTTGGAAGAGGCGCAATCATCGTATGATTCTCAAATAGTTCACCAGCTCCAGAATGATACAGAAGCCCAATTGCTTGAAAATATCAAACATGTCATCACCTGGATCAAAACGTGGAAAAAGAATAATGTTAAGTGAAATTATTGCGCGTCTCAATTTCTGGTTTTACTTTTCCAGAATATTTTTCTGTCAACATCATCGATGTGTAATCTATAGATTATGCTTCGTGATACTTAAAACAGTTATTAATATAAAATATTATATTCACCAGCACTGTTGACATTTAAACTGAGCCAATCTTTGGTCACAAGCAGCTATTTCCACAGTTAATGCTCTGTGGACCAATATTTGAAAAGAATACCTTATTTGACAACCTTTCTAGAGGTTATACATTATGTGTGGTTGAATAAAGATAAAAAAGTGTAAATTTAACATTGTAGACTGAAGCCATCTTGTTTCAGACACAATCTTCTCTTCCTTAGGGCAGTTCTAAATGTATCAAGGGGCTATCCCATGCTTCAATTATGGTTCTTACTTTATTTATATGTAGTGCTATTCGGCATGTCAATAACTGTTAGGCGGTGTGATTGATGATTTTTTTCTTTTTTATTCAAAAGTGCATGAAATTTCAGACATCTAGAGAAAAGTTATTTTATCTTTGAAGAACAATGATGGTAATAACTTTCAAACGTTTGAAAGTTATTACCATCATCGATAACGTTATCGTAAAAAAGAGACTTATTCTAATAAAAATTAAAAGTTATTTTATTAATAAACATTTTTTTTTTGTAAAATGTGAAGACGGCAATGTAGTATTTAGAATGGCATATAATATTTTAGTCTCACAGAACCAATTAGTGGCATAACACAAGTGATATCCGAAGGTCGCGGGTTCAAATCCCGGCGTGCGCATGTAAATTTTATTTTATTGAATTGTGTTATTTCACAATTTAATATAATATAAATCACATTTGCGGCACATTCCACAGTGAATATATTATCAGTATCGCCCTGGTGTAAGACCACCATTCAGAATCGGAACATTGTTTGAAATGACATTAGCCGTGTTTGGTGACCATCTCTGAATACCCAGGTACTTCCCCACCTTCCTCTTTCCCACTTCCTTTCCCCCCTCACTTCTTTCCCCTCCCCACAACCTTTAGTCTCACTACATATCCCAGTTGGGGATGCCATAGTCTCACTGTCTCCAGGCGGTTGAAAGTAGTTGGGACGCTTGTGCGGTTAAAAAAAATGCATAAGCATATCTGCCCTAAAGAAGTTAGTTGTTTCTTAACTGTTTCAATTCAACCCAAAATAAAGTGGTGAAGGTTTTAGGATCACAGTTTTATTTAATTTTAAAAGGAATATTCTGTTTACAAAGTTACTGTTTTTCAAAAATGTTATTACATTCAACCCCCCCCCCCCCCCGTGTACTAATGTGTAATCTTCAATCTCTTCTATATTATGTAGTTTGTAGACCAACTTTATCACACAGTTATCCCTAGCAAATAATATTTAAAAACAATTCCCTCTTATGAGGCCTTAGTAGATATAGGTACACATTATCAGAGAATAGAGAATGTAGTGAGAATCTCTAATGAGGCCTTTTACTAACAATTATTAATATGTAGTTAATAACAGTAATATTTCACAGATTTTGTTTTGGTATATTAGAAATATAATGTTGACAAAATAAAATAAAGCCACACATTAGTCCAAGCAATGGCCCGAAAGATTATTGTCTAGGCTCTGCCAATAGATTGTTACTGTTATAATGATGTTACAATTATTATTAGTGTGTTGTAGGGTTGTTAACTCTATCTGTAACAAAAGAAATTATGATTGTTTTGAGAAACTTAGCTGATAAATTGATGATTTACTGCACAATTACAAATTATAGTAACATTATGTAGTTGATCAAAAATATCTTACAGCTCCTGTAGGAGAAACTAATATTACATTGTTCATTTGGTAAATACTACGCTTTTCTTCTTTACGTAATAATAATGTGTACTTCGATGCATTTATTTCAAAAATTGTTTTCTAATTTGTATTGTAATAGTCGGTGGGCATAATCAAATTTGATCGACTTTGAATCTCATAGCGGGAACCAACTTTCCTTTTCAGAATGTGTGAAATTTCTTAGTGAATAGGTTTGTAGGTGCTGTACAACTTGCATTGTAAAAATAAACATAATATTTATGTTACTAATTAATTTCTTTATATATACACAGAGATATGTAAGTTCATTCTGATTACAAGCATAATTGGAAATGTAGTTTATTGATCTTTCACTAAATAAAAATTGAGTCAACGATGATGATGAAAATATATATATTTTTAAATATACCATTGGTGCTCTCTTAATAATCTGCCGTTCGATTATCTGACATGACAACTACTAAATATGCTGTTATTTTTACTAGTTCTAAGTACAAAATCAAGCTCTTTATATCGCCGGTATTCATATTTCAAATTCAGTAGTCCGCCTTGGACCAAGCGCCAAACTATCAACCAGTCACCAGGGTTCATTATTGTTTTAGGAAATTTCGGTTAGCCCTAATTCAGTGTTTTCTAGCAAATGCCGCGTGTGTTTTTGTTCTGCCACCTGTTTTTGTTTGAATAAGTTTACAAAATGAAGTCTTCTCGAAAGCGTAAACATAACACCTTGACTTTAAACCAAATAATGGAAATTCTACTATCAGTCGATAGCGGTGTGCGTTTGTTTTTACGAAATTCCTGTTATAATTTTTAGCATATTTTGTACTTACCTATGCACTATAATCCGCTGCCTTCATTAATTGAACACTTGCAGTTTTTGGGGGGGAGGGGGGGGGGGGGGGGGGGTGGCAGATTATTGAGAGAATGCTGTATATATATATTTTTTAATTTACGTTACTAATTTAATAAGTCAGGTACGTCTCATATGTCATCCCTTAGCTTACAACACCGCTCAAGTCGAAAATTGGCGGTTTTCACTTTTTAATGCCTTTAGATGGAGCTGCTCATTGCGCGTCTCACCATTGGTCACATGATATAGATTTCAGTCAATCAGAAGCCGTAATTCGAAAAGTAGTGACAGCGCCCAAGTCGGTTGGCTTCTCAACACCGCACAGTTTTTTTCGTCTCCTGTAAAGTTGGTAAAAATGACTTATGCGGTGTTGTTAACTAAGAGAAGATGTCTGGTAATGTTTTATCATAAAAACAAGCTTATTAATAATTTGAATAATAATAATCGGATAATGTGTGTAGTGCCGTTTTTGTGAAAAATGACCTCAATATATTTCAAATGATTGTGCAATGTTTTGATCAATACTAATTCGAGTGAACGAACTTTGAATATTTCAAACTGTTGTGAAATAATGCTTTGTTTACTAATGGAACTAATGAATTTTAAAAATTTCAAATGGTTATGACATGTTTCAATATTATTTGAATGGATAAATTTTTAACGTTTCAAAGTGTTTCCATACATAAAACGTTTATTTATTATGCCCATTGCTGGTAGGTGTGTAAAATCCTTCCATATTAAAATAATATTGTTCTAAAAAATGTGGATTTTGTGGGTATTCACGAAACCTTATCAGAAACATAACATATGTATCAATATTATCTGATTTCCCAGATTCTAAATTGTTTATTTTTGTAGAGTGTTGATAACTAATAATACTGTAATCTATATAAATGATAAATTAAATCATGATAGCACTGGTTGTATGTATTTGAATCTGCAGTAAACATCTTATTTTTTTGTGAACATTTTTATTTTGTTTTCTTGGGAATATTTTCTTCATTTAGTGAAATAGTATAAGTATGCATGTCGTCATCTAAAGATTCGGCCGCACTGAGTGTTGGGGTGTCGTCAATAATTATTTCTTTGATACTTTCATCATCTTTGTCAACCACGTACGTGTGTTCACTTTTCTCAGCCTCTACGGACTCTTCCTTAGGAATGTGAATATCTGCTTGCATTTGAAATATCCTATTAAACTGTGATAAATCTACAGAGATTGTTGTACTGCTCTCATTGTCTGAATGCGCAGATGTTGACGAGGACAATAGTTCCTTATCATTTTGATGTGATGTTACATTCTTTTCATTTTTAAGGGCGTTGGATTTCCTTTCTGAATACTCACGTCCTTTTCTAGCAATTAAGAGCACATGGTCCATTTTGTTTATTAAATTCCACAATTTTGAATCGTTAATCTTTAAGTTTAATACCGTATTTGATCCAGGTTTGGCAGGTGACATTCTGTTATTGTTTGATGGGTTTGAAGCAAGAGATTGATATCCTTTCGATATGATTTTACCAGTAATTATGTCGTTTTCATTGACTAAACTGTTGTTCAATTCATTGTTACTGTAAGAAACATCTCTAAAATAGTCAATGTTCATGTTTATGTCCATAAAGTTTTCTTTGTATTCACAGATGAGTAGCGGAGAAGGGAGAAATCCGCACCCCATAGCGATGAAATTGTAATGTGGATGGAAATCAATAGCTGTTATTGTTTGATGGTGGAATACACTTGGATTGTAAATTGCAAGTATTTTTCCTGTGGAAGTATTCCAAATACAGTTTCCAATGAAAACTAATGTTCCACAAGGCGAAATTGAACCCCTTAATTGATATCTGAAATTAAATACATATTTTAACATTGTGCAGATTTAAAAATTATTTTTAATTATTTTTTTGTAACAATTCTTAGTTTCATGAAAGTTTCTGGCAATTTTTAAAATAATAAAATTACATAATTCAATTACAATACTGTGCTTCTATTTTAAGCAGTGCTTTTGAAGATAAGTGGAAATATAAGATAATGAATGAACAAATTTTTTGATTTGTTGAGAAGAATTGTTTTGATTTTATGTCGTTTTAATAACCTACGCTGTATACTCACGTGTACTCGAACCCATCTTTAAAGCAGAGAAGTGCAGAAGTTGTAGAGGTGTCCAAGACCCACGATATGGAATTCCTCAAAACAACCAGCATTCTACGATTATCAGGAAATATAACTAGATCATTGATGACACAATCTCTCAACTCTTTGACTTTTATGGTCCTGAAAAGAGAATTAATTTACCCGAATTATTATTTTTACAATCTAAGGTTTAGAAGATTGTTGGTACCATAGTTTCACTGGCTGCAAACAATTAGCTGGCTTTTTTCTGCTCTGAAATATACTTACAACATTTTTAACCAATTCGTTTTACTGTGGTTCCATTTTATTATTATCCCATTGCTATCTGCCGAGTAAAATATTCTACTTTTGCGGGCGAAACATATCGAATTCACAAATCCTTCATGGCCCGAGAGCTCTTGCTCCTGGGTATAGTCTTGATCATTATTTTTTGCCCAAATACGAATCAATTTGTCGTAGCACCCGGTTACAATGGTGTCATCGAGAGGACAAAACTGCGATGAATATACAAAAGCAGGGTGAACTAATTTCTGTATCGGACGTCTTTTAGTATCGGCCATGTCCCAGATACAAACTGACGAATCTGCTGACGCAGTCAGCAGTATGTTTCTTGAATGATTCCAGCTTAAATCATAAATAAACTTTTTGTGGTGAATAAATTGAGCCTCTCGTACAAACTGTGGTACCTGCAGAACAAAGATGATTGTAAAAACACAAATAATTTGAAAATACTAATATGAAATCTTTTTCTCTAATATCAGTCAGATTTTCACTTACCGTGTAAACAAACACAACAAAACTGTCATGGTCATTTGCAGAATATGCTAAATATTTTCCACAGTAACTAAATTTAACATTAAATGGCCCCTTTTCTTTGCTAGATAAGCACTTAACTATTTTGTTTGGTATTTTGCACTGTTGACCATTTTCCCATTTTTCATATTTTTTTACATTTTCAGTCTTGTCCTGCACTTTCAAATTTCCCGTATTACTAATTAGTTCTTGCTCATTATTATTAATTATGCTGTTGAAAATATTTAATTTCATATTATTGACAAGATCTTGCTCTTCTAGTATTTTAATTCCTTTCAATGTGACATACAAGACGCTGGGATAACTTTTCCAAGGCTTTTCCTTCCAGCATTCGTAAGCTTTTAGAACAGTACTTGTACTATAATTGCGCTCTGAAATTTCATACAGCTGCAATTTAATTTTTCTGTTGATATTACTCTTTCCATTATTTCCAAAAGGTTTGACGAATGCCCACGCAATTGATTGATTGCTTTCATTTGCTGAAAAATTATGACAATATATTCATGGTGTTTTGGCTAGAATGTGTTGTTATAAAGAATGACTTTATTTTTTATTATATAAGAAAGTACCTTGTTTATGATTAGTTCTTGGAGGTAAATCTATGATTTCAAAAAATATCACCAAACTGGAAACATTCTTTACTTCTTCGATGATTGTGTCTTCAAACAGCACAATTTCATTCCATTGGGGTATCAAAGTTCTGCAAAGTCAAGAAAAAATAAGAAACTCGTTTCTTTTAAATAATAACAGATATTTTTGTAATAGGGCCTAATTGAATCGTCTTTACTCACCTATGCTTGACAAAGTCAAACGATTTTGTGGAAATAAGAATTTCTTTCGAGTTTTTAAGATTTATGCATTGGTCATTATCAAAATCAACCAGATATATTTTGACAAATGGATAAATCAAAAAAGGATGATCTTTCAAAAGATCGCTTTTGATTATGTGGATCCCTAAAATAAATAAAACATTTTAATAAAAATTACTTAGATACTATCTACTTTTATTTTCTTATAAGCTTGATTAATATGTTGCATTTTAAATCCCCACCGCAGCACAAAAACTATCACTGTTTTTTATTCATACATGAGCGCTTTCAGTCTCAAACAGTGATGTTGAATTAAATTTTTTGATGGATTCAGAATAATTGTTGTAAGGAACATTGATAAACAAACAATCCAAATTTATGCATTTTCTTAATATGTGTGCCCTAAATTTTATGACCCATATACGAAAATATAATATATTTTCACACAAGGGTCGTAAAATTTTCGTTATGCCATTATTGTAACCTCACCTATTAATTTTAACGTCCTTTTGATCCGCTTTTCCTCTCGTGTTTTTGACAACGGTTTCAATTCTACCTCTTCCATCTTCTTGGAGTCGGTTTTCGAAGACGCAGAGGTCTTGTTTTTTCTTGTTGCCAACTTACTTATTGCATTTATAATTTTAGGAGATTTCTCTTCGTTAACAACATCAATTTTTTTAGAATTTTTACTATTGCTTCGATGTGAGGAATGGGCGGATGAACCTGATTTATTCTCATCAATGTCGGAAGATTCGCTCAAGGTTGAAGAAAACAAAGCAGTTTCTTTGATAAACAGAACCGTGCTTCTATTTTCTTCAACTAAATTATCGTCTATTGACGCTTCACGAGAAGACTTATTTGACTGTATCTTAATATCTTTTAAAGGTATATCAATTGAAATGCTTCTTTCTGAAGAGTTATCGGTGTCCATGATAGATTTGGTGTTTAGAGCCTCCATTGTTAATTTGTGAGTTCGTGGTGATTTGAAAGGGGATATTCTTGAAATCTCATCATCGACGATGTCATTGTCATTTTCATTGTGCGAAGATGCTTCTGTATCCACTAATTGTCTTCGAGAAGAATACAGATTATGTTTCCTAAGAAAAAGTGTTGTTAATGCATCTTTGAATGTTAAACATTCATTCTTCCTATTTTATTTTTATAAAATTAAAAAATCATTAAAACTTTTGAAAACACTTTATAAATATTTTTTACGAAAAATCTTTAGGCCCCGAATAGCTGTGAACTTAACTGCAGTATTTTCCATCGAATGCCAAAAGTTGTCTTTTACAGTAATTAAGGTAAATCAAAAGGTTGTTTGGTAAATAATCCAAGAGCCACCGCATGCTGCTATACTTTTAATAGGCTTAAATTTTGAAAAGTAAACTACTTTTAAACCTAATTACCACAAGAATCATCGGTTTCAGTCGGGATAGATGGAAAAATATGCATTAAAATTCGATTTTCATTCAAAGTTAAAAATTTCCCATATAAAACATCTCCATTGCCACCATTTTTTTTGTTGTTGTACGGATTTGAGATTTGCGAAATTTCGTTTTAAACTAAATACGCATGAATTACTTAATTTACTAAGAACCTAATAACCTATTTTGTGTACGTAAATAGTTTCTTGTAGTAATTGTTAAAATGAAGTGTAATTTCCAAAAAAATATTCATATTAAGCATAGCATGTCCAGTGATTTCGAAAGTTTACTAAAAAATCTGCAAACGTTTTATTTGCGTTTTATTGCTACATATAATGAATTGTAAATTTATTTACTATGGTATACTATGGTACAAAATTAAGAAATAGTGACTCATACAAAAATGATTCTTTCCAATAATTTTATAATGCAGAAATATGTTTGTAGTTTGTTGAATTAATGAATAGTTTGTTCAATATTTACCTTAGAGGAGAAGTTATTGTTTTAAGAAAATCCATTGTTTTGTATAATCTTCTGTCAAATAAACAAACACTTGGACTTCCTCAACTAGATTGGCCCACTGACTTACATTTTGTTTGTTTGTACTTCGCAATGCAGCCGGTGCCGTGGCAACAAGGTTACATAACATTGCTGAAATCATGAAACACAGGCCATTGACATTGGCGTACAGTGTACAAAAAATTTTCTACAGCATTGCAGTAGTTTCAACTTCCTTAAACATTTTTTTGGAAGTTAATATGGTGAAATTTCCGTACTCCGCTTACTTCTAATTGGGTCCATATTATTGAAATAATACTTTGTTTCAATTTTTTTAGCCCAAAAACAACTATATACATCGGTGGAGATGGAAAAACATGCACGAAATAGGTTATTGGCTTCTTATTTTGGGTTATATAAATAATTTGTGCATATTTAGATCGAAGTGGAACCTTCCGGCAGACATCACTTCTTACCAACAAGAAAAATATGGCATCAAAATAGAGAAATTTTGATCTTTGATAGAAAAAATTGGAATCAATTTATCTTTTAGTTCATTTATCCTGGGTTCGAGTCCCAGAGGTGCAAATATCTTTTTTTGATTTTTCTGTTTCCAGATTTTCAATTGAGTTTCGCTCATAGTGTCTTCATTTAATTAAATTTTTATCTTTTAGTTTTTACACAGCCAAAAGTATTATAGTGATTTGTTTTTGGGGTATTATGCCATGTTGCGCTAAACTACTGCTTTAGCCAACCTTTCGGACAGCGTTACAGTGTCCGTCATCTGCCCTAACACTATCTGAAACGTTGGCTAAAGAAGGAGATAGCACAACACTTAAAATCCAGAAAATATATCGCTATAATAATTTAAAAAATTTGATTTTTAAAAACATTTTGCAAACAGATCAGCTAGGACCTAAAGGCATGTATACGACCGGGGCAATCCCTGAGTCAAACAGCGCCTGGTGCTAGTAAAAACCTCAAGGGGTGCTGTATTCGATGTTATCCGTGGTAAGTCAGCGCCCGGAGTGTACTGCTCCAATTGCGCCTGCACACATACAGTCAAGTTCCTAAAAATAGGAAGTGATGGAGATGATGAGCAGAAGTAGAGAATATAACAAACCTAACAACATAATGGTGACTCGGAGGTTGCAGTGCAAAATAAAATTATTAGAAACATAATATTATTGCAATTCTAGAGTGGAAGGTACTTCCAGTATCACAGAGAGGTGCATAAGCATAAATATAACATGGTATTTTTTTGTATTGCATAGAATTTCTGATAAAATATCATTAATATGTAAATTTAAATTTTGTCGAATGATGATCTTGCGATCGTACTCTTGCAACGGTAAGGGCGGTTCCGATGAGAAAGATTAATTATTCTCCATGTCTCCATGTCAGCATTTTAACATAATAACTCAATATCGATTTTATTTCATTCCAAATTTGCTTTGATAAGATACCCACATTCAAAAATGCTCAATATTCTGATGATAAAACAATTAAAATTATGTACTTTTATAATTATTTTTTTATCATAAGTATTTATAATTTTTCAATAATGTCTAAGCAAAATAAGAATGTAATTTTTTTTTAAAAATGTATTAGTTTGTAAGACCGTAAATAAATAGTCAAACTGAAGTTTTGAACTGTTTTTTTTCATTTTCATTTCAAACTGTTTTCATCACAAAACAAGGGTGTGCATCTTTTTTTATGATTTTATTTGAACTAAAATTAAAATTCTGAAAATTAGCTTTCCCAAATAATTTATTGATTTATTTTACTGCTGATTGATTATATGATTTGAAATTCATGTTGTATAATACAAAATTTTGTTTGAAAATTTAACAAATCTGCCAACGACCCACGGTAAAGGTAAAACCTTATTGTACTAAAAATAAACATATTTTCTCAAAATCTTAAATATAGCTTTACTAGATAAAAGAACAGTCTTTCGAAATCAATTTATAATCTTTTGTGGAAAAGAGTCAATATGTCTACAATCTGAAGTATATTGAATGGGTATTACATATTTCAGAATGGTTGTAGATTTCTGTTGCCTCCGTAATCAGGCGTGCTCCAATAGGAACTGGTTCCAAAAGAGGCCTGTTCACCAAATTCACTCTCATCTATTATAGCTATTCATCGATACAAAGTAACCGAGACAGGCAATGGTGTTGGAACTGGTTCCAAAAATAGCCTGTTCCTCTAATCCACCGTCATCTAGTGATCGCTAGTCACCAGTACACAGTAACCGAGACAGGCAATGGCGTAGGAACCGGTTCCTCCCGTATCATCTAGTGATCGCTAGTCACCGGTACAAAGTAGGTGGGATACTGCAAGTTCACTAAATCGTAGTACTTATACTTGCCTGGGGCACGTCCCCACTCGTGAGCTGTCGACGGAATTGGCGACATCTTTTGACAAATTAGTATACTTTACGTCTAAAAGGGATCGAAATGAAAATCTAGTCTCCTTCAACGGAAGCAATCTTCCGAACAGACCCTCCATTGATATGCTTGGTGTAACTATAAGTACCAGCTCAGGTATGGGGGCTCCATCGAAGCCAGAGTAAAGTTAGCTTCTCAAAAACTGGGCGTACTGTACAGGGCCCGCAGATACTTTAATAGTACACAACTGCTTACCCTGTACAAATCGCAAGTGCGCCCCACGGTTGAATTTGGCAGCCACCTCTGGTCTGGAGCTCCAAAATACTTGAAAAATACCCTCGACTCTGTGCAGAAACGGGCGGTCCGTTTGATAGATTCTCCCATCTTAACGAACGGGTTGCAATCTTTAGAGCACAGGCGTCGGGTGGGAATGCTATCCATGTTCTACCGGTATTTTAATGGAAGATGCTCTGAGGAACTAGCGTCATTGATCCCTTCGGCACCGGTGCATAGTCGGGAGACACGCCAAACGCGCGCCCAACATATGTACACGGTTGACATTTGTCACATGAGAACGGGTCGTTTTTTCGACTCGTTCTTGAGTTCAACAGCTCGGCTATGGAACGATTTGCCGGCATCTGTGTTTCCTCCCTCCTACAACATGGGTCTCTTCAAGACCAATGTTCATTCCTTCCTCTCCTCAAAAAGATCCTCCACACAGCATCCCAGATGACATAGGCCCTGAGGGGAATTATTTTCCTCAAGGCCTCCTGTGTGGAGTTAATGTAAAAAAAAAAATATACTTCAGAATGGTTTTCTGCATTTAGCTTTGGTGTAGCCGCCAATTATCGGATACCAAGAGCTATTGAGCTTAGCTCCGTCGTCTCTATTAATATTAATTGGATTTTTGTAGATTTCAATTGCCTTCATAATCAGGCATGCTCTATAAGTTTCGGGTCTTCCCAGGACTTCAGGAACAAATCCAAAGTAATGACCAGTTTCGATTAAGTTGGAGCAGAACTTACAAATAACGAACATTCTATGCCAGTACGCGGCATCCTTTGACACAATGTTTGTGTTTTAGGGCCAGTATTTCAGTTACTTTTAAACTCGGCTTGAGATATATTTATATTAGTCAAGTTGCGCTCTGGTAATAGTGCTGACATACTAATATGACTGATAACATTTCTGAGTACACTGAAATACCGGCCCTCAGTGGAACTTTGTGGCATTTGCGACATCCGCGTAAGGGGACAGTCACCGATGGATCACACGTTCGTCAAGCAGTATAGGTAAAGTTAAGCTTGATGCAGCACGATTTAACAAACTTTGCAATGTCTCAGAATTTTCAGCACAATATCATCCCTACATATTATAAATTAAAGTCCTCCGCCGCGTCTGTCTGTTCGCGATAAACTCAAAAACTACTGAACAGATTTTCATGCAGTTTTCACCAATAGATAGTGATTCATGAGGAAGGTTTAGGTTATATAATTTGTCAAGGTTTTGTGTAAATTGGTTGAAATGTATAATTAAAGGAAAATGTCTGTACGTGGTGGACGAGCGGGCGAAGTGGATTTGATTTGTATGCATCAATGGCGGTGTGAGTTAATCTGTCAAATGCCAAGGAGGAAACCACGTAAATTTTGCAAAGTTTGGACTTTGACGTAATATTTTGTGGGTTTATTTTGTGCTCTTGTATATTATACTAGCTGGTACCCGGCATGCGTTGCCATGCCATTTAATAAATAAATTGTTTTCTCCTGCGTGTTCTTTCCCATTCGTCCCGTTCCTCTTCCGCCTCCCCTTCCTCTCCCGCGTCCTTTTCCCCTCTCGCGTTCCCACTCCGCCTCTTCCACCTTCCCTCCCCCCACTCCACTACTCCTTTCCCCGTCCCGCGAACCCCCCTTCCAAGCTCCCCTCCCCCCTCCCAGGTTCCCCCTCCCAGATTCCCCTCCCCCTCCCGGGTTTCCCTCCTCCTCCTCCCACGAACCCCCTACCCGAGTCCCCCTCCCGCATTTCATACATTCTTTCCCGGTACATTCAGTTTTCAAACAGCTCGCATGCCACCTTTTGCATATTTCATAATGCCAGAGCTCACCAGTAGTAAAATCCAATTTGGTGCAGTCGTTCGGAAGTCATGCGCGTAAATACATTTCGGCGATTCATTCTTTAGAGATAAGTATTACATACAATGCCCGAATTAAAAAAATCTATATCAACATGGTTTTCGCGGCAACGATTTGTTTTGCTTTTCTTCTGACGTTAGCAATAACTCGCCATTTTCGACAGAAAACGTAAAATAAATATAATATATTAATATTTATAATTTCGTAACGCCAGAACTTACCAATATATATAGCCTATATTACTCGCATATAATGTAGCTTTCTATTGGTGAAAAAAATTCTAAGATCGGTTTATTACTTTATGCGTGAAAGCGTAACAAACAAACACACGCAGTTTCACATTCATAATATTAGTATAGATTTAGAATTTTAGGGTAGGTACTTTCTATTACATAATTCAATTTACCAAATTCTGACACAGGCATTTAAATACAATAGCGAGTTCCCGGCATATGCTATGCCACTTAATAAAGAAAAAAATTCGCTCTACTAACCCTTTCCCGTTCGTCCCAGATGATGCCAGAACTCACTATGCACGTATAGAAACCATCGCGGACTTAAACACATCAAATCCCCAAAGTTTTATCGCAATCGGATGAACGGTTAGCAATGTATGATAGCGATGCCAAAACTCACAATCGTACATAGAAACCATCGCGGGCATGCGCACATCAAAACCCCAAAGTTTCATCGCAATCGGATGAACGGTTTAGCAACGCAAAACATCTCACACACATAGACAGAAACAAACACATTTTCTATAGATCAGTAATTTTAATATCAAAAATGTCAGTTGGCATTTTTAAATTTTTTTAAAGTTAACATAAAAAAATTTTGTATTTAAAAAATGTTTTCGTAATTTCTAATAATACCATTTATTTAAGCGTATTTCATCACCTTTCAAAACCAGTATTTAGTTTTTGGATACGTTTACAAATATTCCATTTATTTGAATTTTTATTGCAAAGTCGATATATATCGAAACATTTATACCTTTTGACAAAATACGCCAAATTTTTGAGGGGTTAAGCTTTGAGCTTTAAGCTTTGAGATTCAAGCTTTGTGCTTTAAAATTTTTGAAGGGTTAAGCTTTGAGCTTCAACCTTAAGCTTTGAGCTTTAAGCTTTGAAGTTCAAACTTTGATATTTAAGTTTTGAGCTTTAAGTTTTGAGCTTTAAGCTTTGAGATTTAAGCCTTGAGCTTTAAGCTTCAAGCTTTGAGCTTTAAGCTTTGAATTTAAGTTTTGAACTTTAAGCTTTGAGATTAAAGCCTTGAGCTTCAAGCTTTGAGCTTAAAACTTTGAGCTTTAAACTTTGAGCCATAAGCTTTGGGCACTATGCTTGAGCTTTAAGTTTAGAGCTTTAAGCTTTGAGATTAAAGCCTTGAGCTTAAAGCTTTGAGCTTTAAGTTTTGTGATTAAAGCCTTGAGCTTAAAGCCTTGAGCTTAAAGCTAGGAGCTTGAAGCTTTAAAATTTTGGCATTGAGCTGTAAGTTTTGAGCTTTAAGCTTTGAGCTTCAAGCTTTGAGCTTTGAGCTTTTAGCTTTGAGCTTTTAGCTTTAAGCTTTGGGCTTTAAGTTTTGTGATTAAAGCCTCGAGCTTTGAGCTTTAAGTTTGGAGCTTTTAGCTTTAAGCTTTGAGCTTTAAGATTAAAGCGTTGAGTTTTAAGCTTTGAGCTTTGAGCTTTAAGCTTTGAGTTTTAAGCTTTAAGCTTTTAGCATTAAGCCTTGTGCTTTGCGCAAAGCTCAAAGCTTAAAGCTCAGAGATTAAAGCGGAAAGCGTAACGCTCAAACATTAAACTTAAAGTTTAAAGCTCAAGCTTTAGGCAAGGTTTTAAGTTTAAAGGCCAAAGTTTAAGCTTAATATCAAAGCTCTAAACTTAAGTTCAAAGCTTAAAACTCATAGCACAAAGCTTAAAAATAAAGCTCAAAGTTCAAAGCTTAAAGCTCGACACGTAAAGCTTAACATTTAATGCATAAAGTTCAAAGCTTTATGCTCAAAAATCAAAGCTCAAAGCTTAAAGTTCAAAGCTTAAAGCCAAAACTCAAAGCACAAAGCACGGCTTGCGTTGCAATGCAAAGAAATCAATTGATTCTCCTTGAATGTCCTTTCCCGTGCGTCCCCGTTCACCTCCCGAGTCCCCTTCCCCTTTCGCGTTTCCCTTCTACCTTCCCCGCCTTCACATCCCTCGTTTTCCCACCCACGTACCCCACCTCTCCCGTTCCCCTCCCCCCTGCCTTTCCTCCTTGCCGCTAAAATATATGAAATACGCACATTTTCATTAATTCAAATTTAATAACGCCAGAATTTGCCTTTATCCTTTGCGGGCGTGCGCACAACAAATCACCAAAGTTTCATCGCAATCGGATGAACGGTATGGCAGCGCATAAAATACGAACAAACAAATTTTGATTTTTATATATAAGATAGGAAAGATTTGATTGTTTGTTGGTGTCCTCCCGTACGGTCCGTTCCCCAGTGACGCTTACATCGTATAATACTTACATTTTCAAACTCGTGATATCTTTGAAATGGGATGTCCGAATTGAATAATTCAAAAAGTTATATAAAGGCATTGAAGCAGTCTCGAATATAAAATAATTTATTTTGATAAGAATTAATACCAAGATACAAATAAAGAGTCTTTTCTAGCGGCGGCATTTCAATTAAATTTTTAAAATAAAAGAACACTTATTGTGGCATAACTATAATAGTTAGACATATGCTGTCGCGACACTTTTTGTAGATAATAATGTGTTCTGCAAAGTCGTAGTACATTATTTTATTCTATCATCAATAGTTTTCGCAGCGCACGCGATGTAAAGAATATTTTAGGTAATTTTTTTACACCTTGGGTTACATTATTGGAGTTTTAGTAAGGATCCCAAATTTTTTTAAAAATATAATATAGCCTATGTTACCCGGGAATAGTGTAGCTTCCCAACAGTGAAAGAATTTTTCAAATCGGTTCAGTAGTTTCGGAGCCTATTCGATACAAACAAACAAACAAACAAACAAACAATCAAATCCTTCCTCTTTATAATATTAGTATAGATTTACCGAAACACATTCCTTGAACAATAAGCTATGTATAAAAACAACATTACTTGCGTTTATTTGATAAATTGATAGGTTTTTCGATCTTTTCCGCTATCTACCATGCTCCTAGTTCGACAGTTCAAATCGCGGCAAAAAATGATGGCCAGACACTATAGAGAATTTAATACAAATTATTCAGAGTGGCTAGGCGTATTTCGGGTACCTTGTTACATCAAATGGACGAGAATGGCCGAAGCGATTCTGACTTTTCCTTTAAAAAAAATTTTGTTCCAAGCATTAAAAGGTTGGGTAACCATCCAGTAGATGGCATATTGTTTCGCTAGCCTTAGCAACGCATGGCGGGGTCAGCTAGTTACAGTATAAAAATAAAAAATAAATCGATTGTTTACAAAAAAATATTTATTTCATATTAAAAAAAAAGGAATCCACAAGATCTCCCCACAGTAATTGCAAGTGAAAAAATTGACAAAACAGTATGGAGAATTTCCCTCCCAACCTCTCGTTATTTAATTAGCTACTTTGTGAACCAATTCCGCACGGTGGTGGTAAATGTTACCAACTCACTGCCGATGAAGTCTCTCTAGAGCTCAGTCTTCTTGGGGTTGCCCTTTCTGTCGTAGCCCTTCAGCTCGTTAGTGGCCTGCTTGGCGATGTACTTGATAAAATCATCCAGTTCGCGGCCGCCCTGGAAATAAGACAAAATAAATTATAGCTAGACCATAGATATTGAAATCGACCGAGATGGGCAATCGGCAGTTTTTACTGGGTGGGGACTGTGCTTCCTGGTGTCTTTTGATGCAAAAAAAAAAGCTTTTTCTGTCTGGAACTTTTAGGTCAGCGCATATATTTTTAGCTTACACAATACCATTTCCATTGTTAATGACATTTACATGAAATATTCATGTAATTGTCAAAAAATAAGATAAGATGCCGTATTGTTGTGTTCCACATTTTTCAATTGTTCGAAACAAAAAATAATTTTAAAGCATGGACCATGCTCAGCAGTTACTTTTGGTGCTTACATAATATAAAAATATACTCATTATGTCAACCTTTTGGAAGAACTTTAAAGAAGCAGTTACTTTGAAAATATACTTATTATGTCAACCTTTTGGAAAAATAAGGTTCCATCAGACACTTTAGCAATGTCATGCGAAAATGGACTCTAGAGTTTATTATCGCGTAACATTATCATGTCATATGGAAACTTTGAAGGAAATTGAATCAATGTTAAAAAACAATTACTTTACTGAAATTGTCATTCCTTATTTTGTACTTTTTTTCAATGTTTCAATTATTTTTGGCATAAATTGGCCAATACAACGGGTAGCCGTAAACAGAACTAACACCATTGTAATCACATTTTATTAGTGGTGAAATAATTAGACAGCTGTTACAAACCTCATAGGCGATGGGGTTGCTCTTGGCATCCTTGGGCGCCCAGTAGAGGGTGGGGAAGCCGCGGACCTGGTAGGTGGGGGGCACGTCATTGTTGGAGGCGTCGATCTTCACAATCGCTACATCTTCATCCTTCATCTGTTGGGGAATTTTAAGGTTAGTTTTTGCTTATCATTCAAGGGGAGACAAAAACGGCGTGTTTGGGTGGTATAAAAAAAATTTGACTACAACGTAGTAATCGATGTAGAACAACTACATTGTAGTTATCGAAAGAATTAATAATGAAAATTATAATTTTAAGCATATCACAGAATCCCGGGTTTAAATCATCAATTTTGATATAATCAGTAATCGAAAAAAATTGTATTTAGCCTCACTTATGTGTTTCCATTCACTCACTCACAAATTCCTTCCTTACCAAAATAAATTTTATTATAAAATTATAAAAAAATAAGTATTATTTAATATTTCACAGTAAGGCCCTCCGTTCATGGAGATACTTACAAACTACGTGATTGTGACACAACCACAAGTACCCTGCAGATGTACTACTTTTTAAAGCCGGTTTCCGTACACGGCACTACCCGAATAATGCTGAACTTGATCATTTTTCACGTGCAGCCGTGGAGTTAACACGAACGATGTCAAATGACTTTTTTTCCAACATTAACCGTTTGATTGCCGATCGTCGACTTTCGTCGATTCGTGTTTTAATGAAGATTGCCGATCGTCGATTTCCGTCGATTGCGTCAGTCGTGCTCTGATTCGCGCGTACGTCGGGTGTGGTGCTGCGGCGTTGGTAAATATTATTCTAATATTATCTTAATAGTTGTAAGATCGTAGTAAACCGTTTAAATTTCAGATTCATTTATTATTTTTTTTATTTTAGTTAAAAAAATATATAGTTTCATAAAAAATGATGTTTTTTTGGTGGCATTTTACAAGAAACTGTATGCATTTTTTGGCACTCAAACGGTTAATCTATGCCTTCTTCACTAAATCCTTTCTTGCGTATTCTGGTAATGTAAAGTTATGTAAACACGCATTTTTATTCACTTCCAGAACAAATCTAACATTACTTTCATGTTCAGACGCCATTTCTGTCAAACGTCAAACGAAAGTAGCAGACACGAATGCTACAACGCGTAGCGCGCTACCAGCACCGTCGTTAGCGCGCTACCGACTTCAACCTGACATCCGTCGCGCAGCGCCGTGTACGAACACCAGCAAAATTGTATGGCGGGTACCCACGAGCGGTGTGCGTGCTACGCGCATCAGGCTCGAATAGTTTGTAAGTAGCTCCATGTACGGAGGCGCTAAAGCCGGCATTATGATAAACTTGATTATATAAGGTTGGTATAAGGTTCCCAATAAAAAAAATCATATTGTCCGTATCTTGGAGATTGAATTAAAAAAGATCTAATTTGAAACCTGTGAAATAAACAAATTTATAAATGAAACAATATAACTTTGTTAGAACCACTTATATATTTTATTTACGTTGACTGGTTTCGGAACGACCGTTCCTTCCTCAGGGCAAACATATAATGACTTGACAATTATAAAACAAGTGGGTCAAGTCCATTATACGTTTGCCCTGAGGAAGGAACGGTCGTTCCGAAACTAGTCGGCGTAAATAAAATATATAAGTGGTTCTAACAAAGTTATATTGTTGCCCTGAGGAAGGAACGGTCATGGTTCTAAAGTCACATTGTTTCATTTATTTATAATGGATAACTGCAGAGTTATAGCTACATTCAAAAGTATAAAATAATGTATTTAACCTTCAACATGCCAAGATGCAAAATAAAACTGTGTTTATTACCACGACAGGTCACTGAGATGCCCCCATGCAAGTTATGAGTTTCCAGGAATATAAAAATAACCAATAAATATTATAAATTCACTATCTTTTAAGTTGATACATGAGTACAGAGATTTTGGACACCTTATGTTGGCAACGGAAAGGTAAAGAAGAGATGAGATTTAATTTAAATTAATAATGATCGACGTACCTTTAATCCCAACTCATCGTAGATGGGGGTGAGTTTCTTGCAATGTCCACACCACGGGGCATAGAACTCGATGAGGGTGTCCTTGCCGTTGTCGTTGACAATCTCGTTGAAGTTGGATCCCACGGCGACCTTAACGGGCTCATCGTTGGTCTCCGGGACGGGCTCTGACTTGATGTAGGGAGACAGGTCTCCGTTCTGTAGCTTCGTGAGGAACTCCTGGAAGTTCTCAATGCTGAAATAGAATAGAAAAAAATGTTTAACAATATTGATACCGTGACAAAACAGAACTTTGGAGAAAAATAACAAAAAAACAACGCCAAAAGGTTCATGATGAAGATAACATGGGCCCAAAGTAAGGAACAAAATATGTTAGTCTGTACAAACGATGCAATAAATAAAACATGTATTGGCATAACTGCAAGTTATTTGTTCAATTGGCGGCTATTTGGCAAGAAAATATTTGCTAAAACATGATTATTTTAATAATTTTGTATGCAACAATTCTAATTTTGGACTATGCATTTTTGTATTTACACATCAGCAGTTTAGTGCATGTTTGGTAATCTATAGTCGGGTCCCTGAAGAGGTAAACCTATAAGTGTGTTGGGAGCGTTTCTGTGTGCCCGAAGTAAGGCCAATTTTATCTTACTTCGGGTGAAATTAATCAAACATTTTCAAATATCGAAACTATTTTGAACAAATAATGTTAAGAGAAAGTTCAGCAGGCAAAATGGATGATTCTCAGAATAATAAAAATATAAATTAGCAGAACTTAACAATTCCCAGGAAATAGAAAATTTGATTAAACACAAAATCATTAAAAGCAGTAAAAATTCAAAACTCATTTCAAGATGTGGCTATCAAGAAGTGAAAACTTTGCAAGTGATTCGCTACGTTTGGTGACTTAGCAGGGGGAAGGATGGATTCATTCATCAGTCACACCTGGACACAGTGACCCCCAGATTTCTACCTACCCCTCAAACTTTTTTCCTTCCCTGAACTTCCTTTCCCTAAAAAGACTCCCCGCACAGCGTCCCCAAAGATGACGTAGACCCCAAGGGAAATTGTTTTCTTCAGAACCTCCTGCGTGGAGCTAATGTAAAATTTTTTTAAAAACCTGAAGAAGTTGGTTCTGTCACGATGATGACAGAAGTGCTGCTCTCTACTCTCTCTGCCTACCAATTTACGGAGAAATTGTTTACCAAATATTCATAAAATATGCATAACATATATAAGTATAATTGTAATTACCTGAAGTCTTCCGACATGACAAACTTCTGTTCGACGGCATTGTAGGCGAGCACAACGGGCTTGTCGCCCTTGACAAAGTCCACTCCAAACTCGTTCAGCTCCTGGGTGAAGTCGTCCTTGGAGCTGATGGCGAAGGTGAAGTCATCTGAGAACTCCTTGGCTACCTGCACACATTAACCATAAATAATAATTAGTACATATATAGAATGAGCATACATAAAACCATAGATAATAAATTAGTACCATAGAACTAGTGCTGCTGTACTGCAAAATGTAATAAAAATATAATGCTTTTATTATCACGCTCATAAATTATTGTGTTGTCAACTTTCCACCTTCGTGAAGGCATAAAATAATCGCAGTGATAACTTTTTATCACAAGAAAAACTATCAAATTAGAAGACATATAATAATAACTGCCAACATTTAAAATAGATTAAAATAATTTTAAATGTTGTATCTAACTGAGGTTTATTTATGGCTCAATGTTAATTACTACAACTCATCCCATTCACAATATACCTTCTCGTAGACTCAGAAATAATGAACTGCTCTTCCTCAATCAACACTCGACTAATTATGGACACAATTCACCACTGTCCAGAATGTGTAGAATGGTCAACTCAAGTCAAGACCTTGAGTTTTTGGTATGTATAAGCCTAAATGATTTTTGTCGGTCACTAAACAATTGAAGATATTTTATATCTACACATTTTTAATTTTAGCAAAGTCTTGACTTGACCTGTCACTTCTTTTTATCTTATGTTTATCTCTGTTTTTTCTTTGCTTTCATATACCTTCCTTTATTCTTAAAATGTACATTTTCCCAAATTTCATGTTATTTTATTGTAAATTGGATGTAAGTCAGTTAATAAATATTTTTTTTGTTAAATGTGGCAATTTACATTCTGTTTGCAATTGGAAAACTTATAGCCACGGAGACAGTCCGATTTATGAGTTTTTGAATGGTGACTTGGAAGGTAATTCAGATTGATAGCTAATTAAATATTTTAAAATAAGAAATTACAATTTTTTCATGTGTAAAAATTATTTATTTTTAGTACAGGTCGGTTGCAGCCCTACCAGAATCTTTTCTTAAGAAGAATTCCTTCAACAGAATTCCAGTTAATTTCTGGATAAAGTGGATAGTTATGATTTTAAAAGAGCTTCAAAATTGAATATGTACAAACCTTCAAGATTCGGTTCCTCCAGTAGTTGGTTCCCTTAACATTCTTGACGTAATCCACACTGTAGTAGGCGATCACGAGGGGTTTCTTGAAGTCAGAAGCGGTGTCCTTAACACGGTGTCCCACCAAACCATGGCTGCAACATCACAATTAAAATTAATAAAGTTACATTTAAAATAAGTATTTTAGCCAATCATGATCAGTGCCATCAGTGGTAGAGCAATTTACAATTTATTTATGTACTTACAAGTTCTTGGTGATGAACTGGCTGATGTCAGTAGAATCAGCGGGTCCTGAGTAAACAACGAAGTCATCTTCAAACTTGTTTGCCAAGTGCTTGGGACGGTACAGGACGATGGCATCGCTGGTAAAGATAAGAGATAAAAACAATCAACAAAGCTTTTGATAACATTGATTACATACACAGATCACTAGTTGATAAGGGTCAGGGGCATTCAATCTTCTTTAACAAAAAAGGGCAAGATTGACAGGAAAAGAACATCTTATCTGTTTTTTTTTTTTAATCTACAAAAACTAAAAAGAGATTCGTTTAGCAGATTTCATGTTATCTTCCATCAGTTGTAAAAATGTATTTACATAATAGATACTTATGAAGGTTGACGAAACTTTGCAGAAAAATTTATTAGAACATAATTATCAATTCTCTACTGTTACTGAGATATCTGTTTACGAACATAGAAGTACAATAGGTATAAGTAATGGAATACACAGTAATGGAAACTACTATCTACTATCTGGGAAATTCACTATCTTAGAGTATCACTAGCTCAGTGTAATCGTATTATTAGCTAACTAGCAGATTGTGGACAATCTACGAAAAAAGTTGATCAACTCTACTCGCTTCTCGCTCAAGATGGCCGCCTACCAACAGCTGATTTTGTAACTGTCAAAATTTGTTCGCCCGGGAGCCGTAATTCTCGCTACTGGCTAGCGTGAGGCGTTAGCTGCGAGCTCAAGTTTTTTACAAAATGTCAACTGAATTGGTTTGCGCGAGTCATTATTTTTGCTGCTACTGTTGCTACTGAGCAAGTAGACAGTTTTGTGTGTCATCATGACAATCTCACTCACTCAATGTAATCGAGGCTTAAGGAAGAAGCCCCCGTTGGCCCCGTTGGCAAGTAGCCCGCAGAAATTTGGGTCAAATATTCCACTGTCTAAATTATAATAGAAGGTAATAAATAATAAAGAAAATAATAAAAAAATTACTAAATATACATTTTATGAGGAATTCGAAAATTTTTAATTCCTGTGTTCCTCACTATTTATTTCTTCCTATTGTCTTTATGATTACACCTTTATTTAGGTGTTTGTACAGTGTATGAAGACAGATGGCGTTGCTGAGGGAAGTTGACATTACCGTTGTGTTCTGCCATCTGTCAAACGACACCATAATAAATTTCAGATGATTCATTGGTTAGTTTTTATTTGGCAGCATGTTTCGTGTTTCTCAATAAAATGGAAAAAGAGGAAAATTGATACCAAATTCTCTGTTTATTTATGGACAATAAGCGGAAAAAGTGTTGTCAAAGCAGTGTTTGAACCTCTTTAAGCGAAATTCGCAGGAGTTTTTGCTTTGAGTCGTCAACGTTGATGAAACTTGGATACATTAATATAAGCCAGAGACCAAGCTACAGTCAAAACTATGGCTTTTTCTGAGTGAATCTGCTCCGAAGAAGGCAATGACGGTCCCATCTACTGGAAAGGTCGAGGCCATGATTTTTTGGGATTGGAAGGGAATAATACTCATGGACTTTTTACAGAAAGGAAGAACGATCACGGGGAAGTACTACAGTAAATTAGTGTCTCATTTGTCTGAGAAAAAAGTGCTGTTTCACCGAGATAACCCACCAACACATTCATCCGGAATTGTCACAGCCAAATTGCACAAACTGAGCTGCGAATTGCCGCCACACCTACTGTAACTGCCTGACCTAGTTCCCTGCAACTTTTTTTTGTTACTCAACATGAAAACACGGCTCGGGGGGGAAAAAATTCAACTCAAATGAGGAGGTCACCAAGACACAAGCGTATTTTGAAGAGTTTGACAAACCATATTTTTTAGAGGGTTTAAAGAAATGGCAGAAAAATAAAAATTGCAAAAAACTTGCTCCTTCATTCCTAACACAGATACTCATTGATCGACCTTTGTACTTATTTACATACAATTTCTGCTTGTATAAATATTCCTTGTAGTGCATTGTTTTTAAATTTTTAATATTGTACCGCTATAACAGCTAAGAGAGGCAATTTTCCATGCACGAATTGTTAAAAAAAATCCTTGCTCGCAAATTTTTAAGAACTAAATAAAGAACTTGTAAATCACACCATCTAAAAAATTCTCAATAACTTTATTTTAAATTTTGGACAGGAATCCAATCCAAGTGTAACCTTTTGTAAAGGTTATTTATACAACCAAAGAAGAATAGAAACAAAAATTTGTGATAAAAAATATGCAATATTTTGCTTACGTTTGTCCTTGTGCCTTGAGCACGGCAGAGTTGGTTGACTGGCCAAAGCGCACCTTCTCACGCAGCTTGTCGGCAAGGGCAAGGAAAGCTCCCTTCAGATCAGATTCCTTCTCGAAGAAGCCAACGACACCAACCTCATCCTTGGCGATGAACTTCTCAAACTCCTCCACGGACTCCAGGGACTTGGAGCTGGGGCCTACCTGGGCCCTCATGTACTTGACAATTCCAGCTGGAATTAAAAACAAATTATTAAAGATTTCAACATGTTTCTAGAAATTTCCAACAGTTGTTATTTCGTCAGTGAGATTCGTGAACCCCAATTGTCCTGATAAACCTGGAAACAGATAGTCTTCTGCTCCTCCTATCTTTCACTTTGGCTTTTAGGCAAATAGTTGATAGCCGAATTCTCATAATCAAGAAACTTATCACAACATTTCTCTAAAAGAAATTATACAAATCACATTCGGCCAATTGGCAGTTTTACAGAATTTATCCGAAGGATTTTAACCAGCGATTCCTGAACATATTTGGAGTTCAAAATGTACATATCCTATTGCTGTCCGATGATATATTTTTCAATTAACCTTTAGACTGCAGATTTGCGTCGTTCAATGCCCAACGTTCCCGTAAGGGACCAGTGGTGGTTATGGTGCATTTCACTATCGGATTACACTGATTTATTATTATGTTATAATAAGGTCCCGTACGGGACCGCGGATTTATTTATTATTATGGTGCATTTCGCAATCGGATTACATTGATTTATTATTACTAGTGTTCGCCCAATGGTCAAAATTCGACCATAATTGTAATGTTTTTTTTATGTTTGACATTCAGTAAGACCATAGACAAATTAAAGACTAACAATATTAATCTATTCTCAATTTGACCATAGACTTTAACGATAAACAATAGAGTAAAGACGCGAGTGTGTGTGTCAAATACATGGTAGTGTGTGTAATGTTTTTGTTATTGATTTAATCTATTTTTATGCATAATTTTTGAAAAATATTAGCATTCTGCACTCCTCCTCTATATAAACTATAAGTGTGCGAAATTTCATACTCCTCCGTCCGCGCAATTTTCGTAAAAAGGGGTACAAAGTTTTGGCTTCACGTATTAATATATTGATGATGATGACTAGTGGTCGCCCAATGGTCGAAATTCAACCATAATTATTGTAATGTTTTTTTTTATGTTTGACATTCAGTAAGACCATAGACAAATAATATTAAAGACAAACAATATTAATCTATTCTCAATTTGACCATAGACTTTAACAATAAACACTAGAGTAAAGACGCGATTGTGTGTGTCAAATACATGGTAGTGTGTGTAATGTTTTTGTTTTTGATTTAATCTATTTTTACGCATTATTTTTAAAAATATTAGCATTCTGCACTCCTCCTCTATATAAACTGTAAGTGTGAGAAATTTCATACTCCTCCGTCCGCGCAATTTTCGTAAAAAGGGGTACAAAGTTTTGGCTTCACGTATTAATATATTGATGATAATATATAAAATAATATATAATATATATATATATTGATAATATTTCAAAAAAAATGCTTGGGCAGTGGGTTACCTTTATTGCACGCAGCGCACAAGCATTTAAAAAAAAACAAGAAATATTTATCCATCACACTTCATCACCTAATAGTTGGGTACAGCCTAGCGGGTCGTGTGATATGCACTCCGTCTCATTACAGCAGAACGGTAACAGACGAGACAGAGCGCGTATCACGTAATCCATCGCGACATATTGCACTATGATCAATGGCAACATGTAAAAAATATTTTTGTTTAATTAAAAAAATATATATATTCATCAAACAGCAAAATGACATTTTTTATCACAA
This sequence comes from Glyphotaelius pellucidus, assembly GCA_936435175.1. Classification (NCBI taxonomy): domain Eukaryota; kingdom Metazoa; phylum Arthropoda; class Insecta; order Trichoptera; family Limnephilidae; genus Glyphotaelius; species Glyphotaelius pellucidus. The sequence continues at coordinate 34,849,818 of OW386539.1, forward strand.
ATATGCTGGTTAAAATCCTTTAGATATGTGCTGATACACCATGTGTAGGTGTAAATATAAACTTCTAAGGAATATGAATAGTTTATCGTTGATAGCATCTAAATTTCACTTGAAGCAGAACAGCATTTTCAATTAATATGAAGATTTATACCTAGATAACCCCTGGTAGCTATCGATTTTCAGAATTACAAGATAACCCCCCGGTAGATTTGCAGCAAGTCAACAAGAATACCTTTTTTAGTATTGATAAATAATATTTTGTTTAATTTGGAAATGTCTGTGATAAAGCTGTCTAAACTGTGGTATTGTATGTGTAGATTAAAGGAGGAAGTGAGTGGGATTTATACATCAGTGCAAATTACATTTTTCAAGGTACAACAGTGAAGTTGAAATTGGAATGGAGGTTGCAAAATTAGTTCATATTTCGGAGAAAAGATATCGTTTGAATGATAAAAATGACAATGTTAAAAAAAATCTACTTGTATTATATAACTTAAAAATCAGATTTAAGAAATGTTTTTGTAGAAAAGATTTACATATTATTTTTAATAGAAGTGTGATGAGAGGTCTGGTGACAATACACATTCAAAATGAATGGTTTTCAATGTTACTAATAATACAGTTCATGTTCCTGATTTTTTGTTACCGTGGATTAATGTATTTTTAATGAGGACAAATTATCTGAGCATTAATGCCAATTAAGATAAATGTTTGATTTGTGCAATTTGTAGCTATTTATGCAAATTCGGCATTTTAGTCATTTGTTATAGATATGCAACGCAAATAATTTATGCCTAAATGATTTTTCATTTTTGAACAAATGGTCTGGCAATAAGCATGTTTATGTAAATCGCTGCTAATGTGTAGAAAAGGCGAATAAGCATTTTTGGTAAAATTGTATAAGCCCACCTCACGGATAATACGAAACGTTCGTGTTGTTCAAATTCGATACATGGATAATACGGAATATTCCTTTTTTCTAATAGACAATCAAATATGACATTTGTCAGAAGTACCAATCTAATAAAATAAATTCTCATCAAAATAAAAACAGAAAAGTACCTACTTCGATTTATTCCTGGGTAGAGATTATTAAGCTGCGAAAGCTGGATGTCATCATAATTTAGATATCCCAGGTTTTGAATGGTTTGTTTGGCAAAGCAGGGTTTGTCTAACGGGTATGTGTAATTATTCTAATAATTTTGTTTCCTACTTCGTATTATTCCTGGGTTGAGATTTAAACTGTGAAAGCTGGATGTCATCATAATTTAGATATACATCCCAGGTTTTGAATGGTTTGTTTGGCAAAGCAGGGTTTGTCTAACGAGTATGTGTTATTATTCTAATACCTTTGTTTCCATGTTCTTCGGTTAAAAAATACGGGTTCAAGCTTGTCAATAATGCATTCACTTCATAACCCGAATAAAGTATTGTTTTATGTGGCAATAATAATTTTTCTATGATTGGCAGCATTGATTGATGATTGATTGTCTATGAAATGTAAACCGAAAAATGATGAAAATACGAATGGCGTATGCCGCGCGAGTGAAATAATTGTAACAAAATTTAAATGTAACATGCATAATTTATGCAAAGTTTTTCGTCTCCCCCGACGTAAATACTCACTTTTCGTGATAATAAAGCTAAATCTAATTGTTTGAATAAGAAATATTGCGTATTAACCAGTAAGCGGAGTAAGACATAAATAATGCATTTTTTTACTAAAATGCTTTTATAGTGATAAATTTTCCTTATAGGTAAAAAATAAATTTATATTTCATGACATTTTTAATTGAACATTGACAACTCACAAAGTAATGTGAAAGTTCTAAGAGAATCACCTGCAAAATTATAATTAGAATATGACAAAATGGCATACCTGCTTCACGAGGTCCGCTGTAGTCTCTGGACACTTCTCCGTGACGGAAGATCTTGAGTGTTGGGTATCCGGTGACAGAGTACTTGGAGCAGGTGTCCTTGCCTCCCTCGGTACAGTCTACCTTCACCATGGCAATCTCCGGGTCATTTCCCTTGAGGAGTTCAGCGGCTTTCGCGTACTCTGGCTTGAGCCTCTTGCAATGGCCACACCTTTTGAAAATCAAAAAAATAATAATTAAAACAAAACATAACATTTATTGAACAAATACTTTTATGTGGAGAAAGATTTGGAGGTGAGTCTGAAATGTATTTTTCGTGGAGTTTTAAAAACAGGAATGATTGGGGTCAGTGGATGAGATGAATTAGGTTTAGTTTATAGAAGACATTGTTTTCAGCAATTTTTGATGATCCCACATATTTTATACGTAGGTTTTCGGGGTTTGATTTGTTAAACACGAAATTATTCTAGGGACAAGGTGGATAAAGTTTGCTTTTTAATTAGTCAGGCTCTAACGAAACTGGAAAACAACTTACCATGGCGCATAAAACATTACTACCGCGGTGTCGATATCCTTCATTCTTGAAGCGAAATCTGAATCAACCAAATCTAAAACATCTTCTTCGCCGGCATAAGAGATTCCTAATAATGAACATAGCACAATTACTATAATAGTTGACTTCATTGTTAAAAAATTTATGCCGGTACCGGCAAACAGTACCACACTCAAAAGTACGTGACAGGAAAATACGTGTACAATCCGAAGCCAGCCAAAGAAGTCTTTTTATTGACACATCAAGGAACTAAACCTGTGGCTGTTTCTGATTGGTTGAAATCATTGATACAGCAGTTGAAAAAGCTTCCACGAGCATTGCATCTATTGTGCAACAATAACCTTTATCGTCCTTTGTCATAGAGATTTATTTTTTGTACAAGAAAAAAAATTGTAAAAATGTTGAAAAGCTCGATGGCGTCGAAAACAACCAATAAAAACATTTTCTCTCAACTTGACTCAACGGAGACTGAGATTTGAATGTTTTTATTAGTATTCGATGATAAAATGAATAATAATATAATTAATAATTTTTCCCTGAGGAAAACAATTCCCCTCAGGGCCTATATCATCTTTGAGGATGTTGTGTGGAGGGTCTTTTTTGGAAAGGAAGGAAAAGGAGAGGAAATTCTGAGAATGAAAAGGGTATTGGAATGGATAGTAATCCGGGGGTCAGTGTCAGGAGTGACAGATGCATGAATCCATCTCCCCCATTGCGGTGCAAGGCGGTGTTCTGAGAGAGTACGGCTGGAGAAATCAAAAGGATTTTCTCAACCACTCTCTCCCGATCCGGCCTGCCATACTTAAAAAAACACTTTTTTATTTTTCTTTTGGAATGTTCTTGTTATTTCTCTTCTCTATATTTTATTTTCTATTTATAAATATATAATTTACACTTATAAGTAACTTCTTGTATCTACCATCAAAACCTTAATATTATTTATCAAATGTTATATTTAAGTTTAAGACAATATTATAGTCAACACACTATTTACATGTAAAATACCTGTTCATTTTGACTGTTCTAAAACGGGCAAATTGCCTAGTTGGACAGGCAAAGCTCATTATAACAATGTAATATGTAATGTTTCTCAAAATAAATAAATAAATACTCAGATGCATCTGCCACCAAGACCTGGACAAACCTCACCCCATGAGCTCGAGCACCCCTGCTAAGTCACCAAACGTAGCGAACCACTTGGGGTGACCTATTTTCAAATAGTTACTGGTAACTCAGCCGAGTATTTTATCAGCCCAATTCCCCTCCCGACCTTAACAGCCGATTTTTAATGATTTTAGGAGATACAAAAAAGTCATCGGAGACGAAAATACAATCCATACTTTTTTCCAAATATATTCGGGAACAGCTAGTTAAAATATGTCAAGAATGTCAGATCTGATTAAAAAATACAAAGCATCTAGCAAGTTTTATGATGTAGTGATTTTACAAAAATAGCCCTACCGCACCGCTGAAGCAAGAATGAATATAATAATTTTACTGAATATCGCTTTATCTAGAGTGGAAGAGAGGTGGCGAAGACAAACAGTCTGAGCAAGAATTTTATCTAGAGAGGAAGAGAGGTGGCGAAGACAGTCTGTCGTGTCATGTCATGAGCTACAACCATTGACCTAGTATACCCTAGACAAGCCGTCTCATAGTAAAAATCAGAAAAAAATAACCCCAAGTATCAGTAATTTCGCAATACAACTCTCCTTCGAATTCCGCCGTCTTGCATGCGAATTCTCGGCAATATAAAACTGAGCACCGTCTAATTCCATTGTGTGATTTGTCGAACTAAACTTCAAAAGGTGAACACGTGTTGCATGCGTGATGTTTCGACAAGCTGTGTTGTATATAAATGGTTTTCAAAGTGGGGATCGCGAGACATTCGTAAATTTAATTAGACAAAAATATTTTTTTACTTTATTATGACAAGCGATTCAATTTCGGAGGCGAGTATGGGTACCGCCGCCTCGGGAACCATTTATTGGATAACCAACGCCTCTGCCATAGGTCACCCCAAGTGGTTCGCTACGTTTGGTGACTATGCAGGGGTGCCCGGGTTCATGGATTGATGTTTGTCCGGGTCTTGGCGGCGGATGCGTCTGATAATTTTTTAATTTTATTTTTCTGATGAACCGTATGGCTCGTTGTCAACTACCAAGCAGCAATTACGTCGAAGTGTCCTGTTGAAAGCGGTGTACACTCTTTAGATTAACCATACTTTAGATTCGTGTACAAAAACTTGTACACAGTCCCGTATATGTATATATTGATCATGAGTTTTAAATTTAAAAAAATCCATTCATCGTTTGCTTGAAAATAATTACGAAAAATTGACCCTTTTACCGCCCACGCACCGTGGGCTGCCCAGGTTGGTCGCTTATCATTAACACAGTGATGAGCAACCAGCAGCCCGCAAGCCCTTTTACTGCTTTCCGGACTTTTGACTACAAAAAATATCAAAAAAATTGCGCTAAAAAATATTCAAAGGCTTCTGTTCTGCTTTGCAAAATGTCTTAGCCGAAAACTAGAAAACTATAATCTTTCTTAAAAGTTTTGAATCAGCTGCTCAATCATTAAGTTTTTTTTGTGTATAGGTAATAATTAAAAAATGACAGAAATTCGTAGTTAATTAAAGCCCGTTAGTAAGCGCTCAAAAAGAAGAGGAAGGTGAGATATGTAAATACGAATGTTAGAGGGAGTGCGAAAACGATAATATTTAAGCGAAAATTGTGAAAGTGTTTAATAAAACATGACTCGTTTAAACTATTTTAAAATAGAACCAAAATCTCGCGGGAAATGTCATAGCTTTAAAGAAAAAAATTAATTATGATTTTTTTTATATATATAACTTGTAATGTAACAAAAATAAAGTGCTTATAATAATTTTCGAAATATACGATTTTCTTCTATCGGAAGAATTTCATTCAATTACCGTTTCGGCGTGGCAAATGTATAGATATTATCGTCAAAAACAACATATATTTTTTTAGAAACTTAAAAACTTAAAGTGTTTTAGAGAAATATGTTGTAAAACGGTAGAAATTCGGAATGCTATGGCTTAAGATAGGTTAACTTTCGACCTTAATTGAAGAATAGTGCAGCGGTTTTTTGTTAAGATCTGCGTTTAATGTATTTTAAAGTTTTCCGTTTTATACAAACCGGGTCGCGTTTTTAAAAAGTTTAAAAACCACTGCCATTTCGTGATGCCAGCCTTTCGTCTATGGTTAGTATCGGTGTGTGGTGACGTCACAAGCATTTGGGTGATTAAGTGACGTCAGAAACTTTGCTTGCCAAAAAAATAATACGTCAATATTATTACATTTATTAAAACGCTGCCTTAAAGCTATCGGTAAGGCATAATTTTTTTTATGTATTCAGATAGCTGGTTACATTATCGAAAATAAAGTCCGCGGACTGTACCTTGTACAATATTCGGAAGTAGGATATTTTTGTGTTTGAAAAAATTAATTCCGTCAGGACGGCTGGGACAGCAATTAGTTTCAGTGTGGACCGATAAAAGGTAAAACACAAAGCACTATGCGATCCAAATAGTACGAAAAAATGCTCGCACTTTTTCATAAATGGGCCTTGAGCCAGTTTTATTTGGTTTCTGGCGTCATTTTTAATTTCACAGGGCATGTCTTGATATACTTGGTCGAAGGCTACAACAGACTAATATAAACGTCACCACACTAAATGTATGAAACCGATACCGTTCTGACGTGTTACGACACGACACGTAAATCCTCCTTAAGATTTTTTTGACGTGATAACGTCTTATAAATCGATGAACGCTGGCTGCACTCACAAAAGAGCATGACTCATTGTCATGCTCCGCCTGAGCCAAGCGAGCGAGCGAGCCTGTGCAAGCGAGAGCGCGGAATGAGCGTTTGGCTTGTGACGCATCTATCGCTCTTCCACTCCATCGTTATTATTTATTTATTTTATTTTAAATGCACATTTACAGTAATATTTAACCAAAAACAAACATACATTTTATTTTATTAAGTAATAATAGCGTTTTTCAATTTTTTTAAATATTTAGTTGAAAAATATCTATTTCAGGGGACAGGTAATTTAGTAACAGAATCACTTTTCCGAGCGGCATTACTAATGGTAAGTTAGTTCTGCATCTCGGAACAACAAAAGTTCTGTGTCTGCGCGCTCTTGTGAAGTTGTCGGGGACATAAAACTCAATTTTTTGTATTATATCTGGAATACAGATGTTACCGTTTAGAAGTTTATATGCTGTTGTCGGCAAAGCAGTTTTCCTTCTATCGGCGAGGCTATTAATACCCAGCATGCCGGACAAAAAAGTACCCTTTACACGTAGAGTTCGGAGCGGGACGTGCCCCGCGCCACTTCAGGCCGCCGCGCAGAAAAGTAAAGACCGAAAGTAAGATAACGGTTTACAGCGCAGTTCATTGTGAGACTTTTCTGCGCGGCGGCCTGAAGTGGCGCGGGGCACGTCCCGCTCCGAACTCTACGTGTAAAGGGTACTAAAGGCTGATGGACATAACCAGGGATAATATCCGAAGTCTCTAAGATAAATATCTCAGAAACTTCTTTTGTACTTTCTCTATCATTTGAGAGTAAGTTAAATCCATTGGTCCCCATATTATATGACTTTATCACGTAAAATTATCGTCCGTAAACCGACTTTACAGACAACCAAGAACTTTCTTTGTCTCAGAATATGGCTGAGGTGTGTGGTTTGGTTTATTTATGTGGCTGGGAATGCTCTACTATCAGTAGCCGTTTTTTATCATGTCCATAGAGAGCATTAAAGATTGCAAAGAAACTGATTTTTATTTGACAGATTACACATTTTACAAATTAGGTTATTTTTATTTATCTGTTCTGCTAAAAAATATACATAAATAAATATATTTGTAACAAAAATATTTACCTACTGTAAAAACCGTCTCAAATAATACATTGATTCTCTATTGCATTTAAAATGCTGCCCAGGTTTGCAACTTATTGTCGTTTAATGTTTTAATTTAATCTTTCATTTCAATTTTATGAGCAGTTTCCATTACCATTTCATATTGTTGATTGGTACTACACCTGAGTTTATCTCAATCATCTCAGGTGATCTCTATAATACATACAATCTAAGTTATTTATTTTCTTTCAGGCGTCTTCCTATTTGCTCACCGGGTATCAGGTCATTCCTTTTCAAAAGATATTATTCCGAAACTGGTAAGGGCAGTTCAGAAGATGGAACTGCGGCTGATAACACAAAAGAAAGTAAACCAGCCGACACCCCAAAAAATGAAGTCACAGACCGAATTAATTTGATTTTAAAGAGCATGGTCGAAGACAATGCCAAAAGGGGCAGTGAGTCTTTTAAATCAAAGTTTCCGAATGAAAATAAAGGCTTGAAAAGTCGGAAAGAAAAATTAGCGGCGAAAGGTAATATATGCTGGTTTGTAATTAAGTAAACGCAATTGCATGGTAAGATGTATTTTATTGCAAGGTAAAACAATACTCAAGTTCAAACAGAAGAAAAACAAAAGAATATGGAAACTGTGAAAAGCAAGTGTCAGTGTTGCCAGCATAGGGTCATTAAATATTCCAGCACTCTCTCCTATTTGATACCCTGATTGCAAATGCATCTCATCAATTTCTCCCTATCCAAAGCGAGCTCATCTGATGCGAGATTTATTGATTCTCCACAAAATGCGATTAATTGCAGGTTTCCAACCGTGTCGCTGATCATTTGATCACCATTGGCAGTAGTGATACCTAACTGAGAAGATTTTTTGACTTTATTTAATAAATTATTGTCAGTCATTGTTAAATGTGCAGAAGGCCCCGATTCAAGAAACCATTCGTCAGCTGATTTAGAAGTCACCACAAAAAGCAGTGTACATTGAACTTTGTTTATTTCCACAGTTTTTTGTATCAAATATCTCCTCACCGTTTCGGGCTATATGACCATTTCTGTTGCATCGGTAACAGCGGGGCCCCTTTTTTATTGCCTGCAGGTTTGGGAGTAAATATTCCCTCCGATCCAGTTCTGGATGAACTGTTTTCTGTCACCCCTCTGGAACTGCGACTACCCAATCCAGAAACACCGTATTTTCCCCATTTGGGCAAGCCAGATCCATACATAACAATGTCATTAGGATGTTCTAATGTTGAAATATTATGCAAAACGTCTTGTAGCAATTTTATTTTAATTGCATCCCCAGTCACTTTTATTCCAGAACTCTCTATGCCCATAATCATAGGGGTATATTTTTCTGGAAGCCCCGCAAGAAGAATGGTGCCTATCCATTCATCATCAAATTTCCAGCCAATATTAGTTAATTCCAGGGTAGTAGTAATAATTTTATTTTTCTATTTTTGTTGTAATAAGGAGGATCCTTAGTAGCCCGGCGCGCCATGCTAGACCTTTATCGTCATAAGCAGTGGCAAGATTATCCCAGGCTTCTTTTGCTGTTGTAGCAGACTGGTCATGAACATAGTTAACGGATTCAATCAAACTGCTTCCTTACCTTCAACACATTCCCATATATCCTGGTCTAAAAACGCTTGAGTTAAAACACTTGAGCTGCGAACTTCTTGTCATAGTTCTCACGGCCCCTGAGCTTTTCCACAGGAAGTTTGAACGACATTGTTCGATACGAATGTTAATTGTATATTGATGACATTATTCAATACAAATGTTAATTTTGTACTTGTCATTGATCACAACACAGTGTCTTTAATTTGATGCGGCCCATAACCTGTTGGTTTGTAATTAAGTAAACACAATTGCATTGTAAATGTATTTATTGTAAGGTAAAAAAAACAATGCTCAAGTTCAAATAAGAAAAACAAAAGAATACGGAAACGGAACAAAAGCAACTGTCAGTGTTACCAGCATAGGGTATTCACATATTCCAACCTATGAGTATTACTAATTTTACTATATTAAATTTATTTATTAGATTACACTTCTCGTTCGGGATCGTTTTAAATTGTGTGTATTCTTATTCCAGGTGATATTTTGACTAAAGCTGCAGTGGCAGTAGGAGAATCCCTGGGAGATGAAAGTAAACAAATTCAGAAAGATTTAATCTCAAAAGTTGCAGATATTCAAAACCCCGTTAATGTAAATTGGAGGTAATGTTTGTAATATTTATTTATATACTTTGTAAATTCAGATGCATTATTGATATACATTCTTATGCAGTAGCTTCATTGTGGATCATTGATTGCATAAAATATGGCGGTACAGTTTGTCAAATAAGAGTAGAAAACATAGGAGGGCGCCACCGTTCTTCAAATGGCAATACTAAAATATAACTCTTGGTGGTAATGTAAAGCTGTGTGACCTACATTTTTATAAAAAATTAAAAAGGCATAAAAGTGAAAACAATATTTTTTCATTGCAATATAGATACCCACTGATCTCAAAATTAGAATAACATATAGGTAGGTATATTATACCCTTGCAATTTTGTGGAAGAATAACAAAATATGAAGCACAGTTTAGAAATTGCTCACCTTTATTTAATACTAGCTTAAATTAAAATTGCCCCTTTAGCCGCCCCTTTCCCTCCCGTTTTTCTTTCTCCTCATGCTTTCCACTCCATCGTCCTGCCAATTCCCCTCCCACATTCCATATATTCAGTCCCAGTACATTCAGTTTTCAAACAGCTAGTTAGTAGTTTGGGAGGCGGGATTTGGTATCGCCGCCCCGGGAACCTTTATTGTATAACTAACACCTCTGCCATAGGTCACCCTAAGTGGTTCGCTACGTTTGGTGATTTAGCACGGGTGGCCGGGTTCATGGGGTGAGGTTTGTCTAGGTCTTGGAGGTGGATGACTAGGACACACCGAACCCCAGATTCCTACCCACCCCTTAAACCCTTTTCCTTCCCAGAACTCTCCTCTCCTTCCTTTCCCTAAAAAAACCCTCCACACAGCATCCCCAAAGATAACATAGGCCCTGATGAAAATTATTTTCTTCAGGGCCTCCTGTGTGGAGTTCATGTAAAAAAAAAAAGCTCGTGTTCCACCTATTTATTGCGTGTCTTTTCCCATTCGTCCCCTTCCCCTTCCGCCTCCCTTTCCTCTTCCATGTCCCCTTCCCCTCACGCGTTTCCCTCCACCTTCCCCGCCTTCCCTCTCCCACGAACCCCTCTTCCGTGTTCAATTTATTCAGTCCCGGTACAGATTTTTTTTTTACAAGCTTTCATTTTTCATGCATTACAAACATTCATTTTTGTTTATTATGAGAACAAACAATCAAATTAAAATACATAATAATATAACACACTTAACAATATTCATTTGCACTCAACCGAATATTTGTTAAAAATGATATCATGCATAATGAATGGATGGTTATAAAACCGGCATTATATCTCTAATTATTATAAGGTTAATAAAACAGTTCCCAGCTTCCACAATAATTAACACCAAATAGTACTTTTTTATTAATGTAACATTTTATTTGAGTTTTCTGGACCACCATACTAGGCTTCACAGTCATCATTAAATAATAGTTGTGAATTTTAAACTTCCAGCGAGCTCATATCGGGCATGAATGTGGACCACACTCCAAAGCCTGCGGAAGACCAGCCCATGACGTCGCGGGCACAGCAGGTGCAGTCGGCACTATCCCGGACCCGAGACAGGACGGAGCACCGTCAACAGTTCACCCAGAGGCCCGCTCGTAGAGAGCAGTTTGAAAAAAAAGTGTAAGCTCAAACAATAATTATATCTCAGATTTAAAATCTAAAGACGTTTTACTGAGGGAGAAATCTTATTATAGACTTTCATCAACAGTAGTACCAAACTTGTCAACATACTACAAAGCTTACTACCAACAGAACGGTCAGACAACAGCGTATGCTAATTAGAAGTACTGATATCTATCTTTATAACTACTGTAATACTTTCAGCAGATTCCTACCCACTCCTCAAACCTTTTTCCTTTCCAGAACTTCCTATCCTTCCCTTCCTTCAAAATATCCTTCACACAGCGTCCTCAAGATGACATAGGCTCTGAGGGAAATTGTTTTCCCCAGGGCCTCCTTTGTGGAGCTAATGTAAAAAAAAGCATCATTCTGATGAAAGACTACATATGCAGCCTTTGACGGCCTCCGTGGTCCCGAGGTAAGACTCTGGACTCACAATCCGAAGGTCGCGGGTTCGAACCCGGCGTGCGCAAATAAATTTTATTTGATATTTGTGTTATTTCACAATTTATTCATTTAAAAAATAATATGTAGTATATTTGCGGCACGTTCCAGAGTGGAAGATACTATCAGTATCGCCCTGGTGTAAGACCACCATTCAGAATTGAAACGTTGCTTGAAAATGGCTTTAGCCGTGTTTAGTGACCAGATCTGAATAGCCAGGTACTTCCCCACCTTCCTCTTCCCTATCTCCTTCCCCTCCCCACTACCTTCAGCCTCACAACATAACCCGATTGAGGATGCCATAGTCTCACTGGCTCCAGACGGGAGCAGTTGGGACTCTTGTGCGGTATTAACTATAAAAAAAAAAAAAAAAAATGCAGAATCGAAACATTGCTGGAAATGATTTTACTTTTGGAGGATTTTATCTTTGTAACTAGCTAACCTAACCTTATCACAATTAGTCTAATACACATGCTCTAAAACGAGGGGTTTTTTTAAAAAACAACCTTTAGGTTGGGGAACTACTTTTTACCGAAAGATCGACTTCTAACAAGAATCCTGTAAGAATTTTTACTTTTGCTCTTTTTTAGTATTTCAAAACATTGACCATTAAGTCGCTTCAAACAGATTAGCAAAAATTTAGCAAAAAAAAATTTGTTATATATTTTTTTTCATCCGTAGTTGTAAAAAAATATGGAAACATTTATTATCTTCAAAATTATTATCTTAATCATAATTATTGGGATTGACCTCCACAAAATTTTGCTCCACGATCTGTGATTGACTGGTTGTGAACCCTTGCTGTAAAATAATTCAATTCAATTTATTATTTCAAAAACATAACAAAATTTTACATTTTATTGCGTTTTCAAAAACATTTGTAAGAGTATTACAATGAACACTTAGGCATACAAACAAGAATTAATAGAGCTTGCCTTTTAAAGGCAGCTTCACTAACGCTAAATATGTCGATATCCGAATTAATTCTGTTTAACAGTAAAACTGCTCTCCCGACCGGCATGACCATTGGCAAGTTAGTCCTGCAGGCTGGAAGATAGAACAGTCTATGCTGTCGGTGGCGAAGATTCCCATCGGGAACATAGAAATGAATGTTCTCCATGATAGCTGAGTTTCAAACCATCCGCGGATCAATCTGAAGAAATGCATAGCAATGTGTACATCCCTTCTAACCCGTAGATGGTTCATTCCGAGCATACCCAAAAGAAAGTCGGTAGGATAGAGCCACGGATAATAGCCATACTCCCTCATGTATAGAAATCTTGGAAATTTCTTCTGAACTCTCTCCAACATGAGGGAATATTTTACTTGGTGTGGACTCCAAATTACCGACCCACTTTCAATTACCGACCCACATAAGCATATATACAAACATCCTTCAATGTATATTTTTGTTTAGGCATCAAATACGTGCCGTGGATTTGTTCGGTGGCGAGTCCCTGGGCATCTTCACGGAAGGTCCGACCAACCAGGGTACGGAGCTGAAGCTGTGGGATTACCTGAAAGAGAATGAGCTACGCATCGCAGTCACTCACCCGCCCACCAACCACTTCCAGAGGATGATTCTGTGGACCAACCAAGGAAAGATTTGGAAGTTCCCAATTGACAATGAGCAAGGTACATAAATACTTAATTTTCACCTTTCTTACATACATACTTAATTTTTGCTTTTTTTACCTTTAGAGTTTGCTTCTTTGCATTTGATTTGTATTCACCAAATCTAGTGACACCACTAATTGCAAAGTAAGCCGTGTCATCTGTGGTTATAGTATCTTTTCATAATGGATGGAAGCTCGAAAAATTGTGTAAAATTCCTTTATTTTTGCAATCTGTCAATTAAAATGGTTAACAAATTTAATCTTCATTTGGCTCTCCTGAACGAACTATACTACTATAACAACGAACTATACTACAGTAATTTCTACTTTTAGTCTTTTTTGCAGTTTTGAAATCTGTTTTCGTACTGTTCAAAATGTGTAATGGTAATATCCTTTCATATTAGAATCCTTTCCAAACCTAACCTATTATTTTGTTATGTTCTGTTTTACTCGGTTACCATTTTTCCCACCCCCATAAGCACACTACCCAATAATAGTGTACAAAAAAAAAAATAATGTGTTTATTTTTTTGACATCCATCCTGGTATGATTTTCATAATTTATTTCCCTGACTGCAGAAACCGGCAGTCCAGTTGATACATTCTACTATCTTAACAAACAAATAGCTATCTTTAGAACACAGGCGTCGGGTGGGAATGCTGTCCTTTTTCTACCAGTATTTCTATGGAAGATACTCCGAGGAACTTATTTCATTGATCCCTTCGGAACTGGTGCAGTAGGGAAACATGCACCCAACATTTTATACAGTTGACATTTGTCATATGAGAGGGGGTCATTTCTACGACACATTCTTGAGTTCAACAGCTCGGCTGTGGAAAGATTTGCTGTCCTGTGTTTCCTTCCTCCTACAACATGGGTCTTTTCAAATACCCAGGTTCACTCCTTCTTTTCCTCGAAAATACCCTCCACATAGCTTCCTCAAAGAATGACTTTATGCGTGGAGTTAATACAAAACAAAACTTTCATATACATTATGTACCTTCTACGTTTTTTAGTTTTTTTTTTTTCAAGGGATGTAACAACAGAATTAAGTGTACTTCAATTAGGAGCTGTTGTTTTACAACTAACAACAACTTACATCTTTTATCTGTATTCCGTAGTTATTAATATATTTTTTTTCATTCAGGTATGACAGCTGAAGCTGATGTTCACTTCTCCGAGCACATATTCCTAGAAACGCACCTCGAAGGTTGGTGTCCGCGTAAGGGCCCCGTCCGTCATTTCATGGAATTGGTTTGCGTGGGGTTATCGAAGAACCCATACATGCCCATCCAGGAGAAACGGGACCATCTGGCTTGGTTCAAGGAATACTTCGATGGCAAGAGAGATCTGCTAGAACAATGTGGAGCTATTCCAGTTGAAGCAGCTGGAAAACCTAAAGAATTATCTCACTAATTTTGTTTTGTTGGAGATGTGTAATTTTGTAGATATTGCATAGTTTGTTATTGTAATTAAATTTAGTTGAAATAAAAAAAAATGTGTTTTTCTTTATAATGCTATTTCAATCATCTTTTTGCAGTTACATTAATTTTTTTTAAAATTTTTTTATAAGTCCACAAGTTATGCCTGTTTTAATTATTATGAGTCTAATTTTGTTATGCACTCCTACAACTTCTACTTTAGGTAAACGAGTTTTGCAAGAGAAATATCAAACAGCTTTGTGAGTACTTTGTTACACTAAAATTAGTTAGTAATTATGTATATGATATGTAGCAACAGTGGAGATTCAGTATTCATGCAGATCATAAATCTAAAAGTTTACGAATGACTGTATAAATAGTGAGCATTAAAAAAATACAGTAATTTTAAAAAATCTGACCTAGATATTTTGCAGGTAGATTTTTTTCTCTCCTTTTTTGACTGAAAAAAAAATTAAAGCGCATATGAATAAAAGATAATATAGTTCCCATTTTCTTTAATTGATGATAAAAAATATTACATTTATGATTTAATTCAAATTACATAATTGTGTAATTTACAACACATTGGGTAAAGAAAACAATGAAATCCAAATTACAATTTTTATTTGAGAGTTATTAAACAAATAAAATTGTAAAACATAAAATTTAAAAATTGTGCACGTTTTTTGAGCATCTGAATTAATTTTAGGAATTTAACAACTACCAATAATTAATGTTTAAATCGTATACAAAATTACAGCCAAACGTCATAAAAGTACTAACTTGTATTATTATCCAATGAACAGGTCAGTCCGTGGTGTACATTTAAAATGCATTTACATATTGCAAAAACTCATACATAAAAAGGCTTTCCGACAATAATTGGCACCGAGTTCATTCAAATCGTTAATGTAACATTAAAATTGCTAAGGATTCGTAAAATTAACCACCCAATTGTAAATTTTGTTGTTTGTTGCTAATTTGTTCTCTTTTAGGAAAAGCTGACATTGGTCTCTATAGAAATCGTTATATCTCCATAAGTCATGGTGAGAAATGTGATCTAAACAGTGATAGAAAGAGAAAAGATCACAATTTGTATTCAAAATTCAAATCTAGAATTTACCACAGAAAAATTAAAATGTGCACCTCTTTGAAACCAAAGTTTCCAACCACAATTTAAGAAAATTTTATGAAACTTTGAATTTTTTATTAATTGTTTTTTATGACATGACAAAGAAGTGAGGTGACAATAAAGTTTATAATACATTTGTCTAATGCCCGCGCCAGACAGAAGTTCAAAGAAGTGAACACTTGTTTGAAGACTTTGCTCACATATTTGGTCACATATTGTTGTACCTGCCAGATATGTGTTCAAAGATTTGTTCACTCCTTTGAGCACACAGTTTTCAAATAGACTTCAACTGGGCCCCGCGCAGTGTGGCAGGCACACAAACGTGTGTACACTGATCCCTTTGATGTGCGCTAGAAAACCGACACGGAACGGCAAAGCGCACATAAGTGTTCAAATGTGTGACGATAGTATCAAATGCCCGTGCCACACATGTGAACACTTATTTGAACACATGTCTGGCGCGGGCATAATAAAATGTGTGTGAGTCAGTAATTCTTATCAGAAAATACATAAGGTTAGCTGTTTAAAAAAAAAATTTATGTTGCATTCCAAATTTTAATATTTAAAAAATTATGTTTATTTCTAATAATAACATAAGTTTCATCACCTTGCAAAAGCAGTTTTTAATTTTCGGATACATTCAGAAATAATCCATTTATTTGGATTTTATTATATACGCGATATTATAAACGCAAAGCAGAAATTTTCTGACAGAATATGCCCGAGGTTTGAGGGGTTAAAATTGCTAAGAATCCCTAACATTAAAATCGCTAAGGATCCGTAAAATTACTCTTAAAATCAAATATGTTTGGCTAAGGGCATTCCAAATAGGAACTCTTAATATGGCAAGAAAAACTTCAGCGTGTTGCTAAAATTTGAGCATGCCACAGTAACTAGTATAGTATTGAGCCTCTTCAAAGTAGAAAATAGGTAATAATAAAAATATGCTTACACTAGAAGATACCATTAATTTACAAACCGTTGTAATACAAGTAAACATCATTCATTAACAAAGTTCTGCAATAAGTTTAAAAGGAGACAACTAATTTAAACAATAACAATATGCAATTGAAATGATTTTATATTAATTTATTAATTATTGCTCATTTTAATACATTAAACCAACAAGCATTAAATGAAGCAAACATAATAAGCTAATTGCATTTAATTCAAAGGAAAGAGTTTATAATAAAATTATGATTATCACATTAAAATTAAGTTTCTCAAATTTAAGTTAGAAAACCGCCAAAATAAAATACTTTTTTCTTTATGTCACTTTTTAACATAAATAAATCATTTTCACAAATTACATAATTCATTTTGAAGATAGGTTGACCATAATTTTCATAGCACCTGATTCTAATACGCATTTGGGAGATTTAAAAATGTTCAAGTACATAGTTTATTATGTTATAAAAAATAAAAGAATGTAAAGAGATATTCTTTATAATATGGTTGAAGTAACAACTAAAGTAAATAGAAAAAAATTATCCTTGCAATAAACATGTTGGCTGTTTTCCCAGTATTTTTTTAAATTCATATAAAGGAGAGTGTCTGTTTGTGGCAGGAATGGATAATTTGTATAAAAATCTACAGTTTGATTCCGAGATTGATGAAATTTTGTACCAACTACCATTTAAATAAGAGAAAGGTTTATTAAGATTACCTTAAAAAAGGTCTACATAAAATTTTAAAAATCCACCTCCATCCCCTTTTCATACTCCTTAAAGCAGAATAAAGCCCGGGCAATGCCGGGTCCTTCAGCTAGTATTACAATAAAATATAATTATATAAGAAATAAAGTAATATATTCCGAAAAAGTCGTTAATTCTTGTATCTAACAAATACTGATGGGTTGACAAATACGTAAGATTTCTGATAAATTTATGATACATAATATGATGATTACACATTTACTGTCTCAAATAACTCTAAAAAAGGAAAATTCGTAATGTTGACATTTTTTTCAAATGGCATGAAAATATTTGATAACAAGTGCGCACATAAGAGCACTATAAGGGAAACACCATTACCAAAGAAATTAGTTAAAAACTACATATTTTATTTCTATTGATATGAGTAGGTACTAAGCAATTGTTCATGAAATGACTCTATTTTTGTTTGAAGTCACAATTATGACATTATTATTGACAGGTGTTGCCGTCGTGCGCAGAGGTTTATAAGTAAATGCTCCTTCCTTCCTCCTTACATTAAAAACAATTTTTATTTGGAATGATATTCACAGTACAAAACAAGGTACAATAAATCCTCAGAAGAATTCAAGTTTATTTTGGAAAGTTTAATAAAATTTCATTAAAAATTCTAAACTAAGATTTACAGGAATGCTAAAATGTATGTATTAAATTTAATGTATAGTTTCTAAACGTCTTTTTCGTAGAAAATTGTGACATTTGTCAATGTAATATTTAGGTTATATAAAAATTGAGTTCAAATCGCAAATTAAAAGACAGAACTTTATTTCAACGAATCTAAATGATTTTGTTTTTTTTTATGTCAACATGGATGAACTAGTTTTTAAATTTAATATTTGAAATCAACAACAATGTAAATAAATAACATTAAAAC
This sequence comes from Glyphotaelius pellucidus, assembly GCA_936435175.1. Classification (NCBI taxonomy): domain Eukaryota; kingdom Metazoa; phylum Arthropoda; class Insecta; order Trichoptera; family Limnephilidae; genus Glyphotaelius; species Glyphotaelius pellucidus. Next base: position 34,868,152 of record OW386539.1, read on the forward strand.
CATCTATTTAAAAAATATTGCATTATAAGACACTTGAAGTCAGTGTTATTAGGAATTTAATCTTAACAGTAGATGTTCCTTGTTGAAGGAAGCGATGCAATGTGTATCAGTGTCCTTGCCCGGTGGGTGTTTCACACAGACAGGGCAGGGGGAGGGTTTCACATATTTGGTGTTACGCAGAAGGAACACAGGCTCTGTCCGGGGCAGTAATGAGAGTAGTCCTGCGGGGCCTGCTGCTGATAGCCGAAGCCCTGATCCACGTGAACTCCTTCGCTTCTGGTACTGCCGCTCGAAACATCTACTCACATCACCTGGAATTAATAAAAATTCATGTCAATTGAATTCATTGCTAAATAACGTGATTTATTATGGGTATCTGCGAACTCCGCTGCATACTTCAGATCGTTTATTAGTATGTAGCTGCTTACTGACAATAACCACTCAAGTGATAAAGATTTCCGAGTGTTCGGTTTTCGATTTAATTAATATCGTACCTCTAAATATTAATACGGAAACATGTGAACTGCTTACTGCGAGTTTAAACCAATGAATCTGCCTAGATTTAACCGCTTTTCTCATATTTTGAAAAAATTGTTAAATTTATAATTCATAAAACTCACCTACCCAAATTTGGGTAGCCATCACTCGAATGGATGAAGAGAACAAAATTATTTGCATCCTCCTCCATTTACACAAAAACAAATGGCGGAGATAATGTTGTCAAGATGTAATAATTGATTAGATTTAAAAATGCATGCACTACTTGAATTCAGTGAAAAAATTAATCTCATAAATTAAATGCAAAGCAACTCTATTCATTTATAAATAGGAGCCTCATTCAGTTTGAAGAGAACATTATTATATATAATTATTTGCATTATTCTCAGTTCATACCAACACAAATAGAAGAGATAAAATTGAATGTTTTTTACCTGTAATATTTGACTGGCTTCAAAAGCTGTCCCGGGAAGTAAGATAACTGGAGATGAGACATGGCCCGCCTCCACACAGACCATGTTTGGAAACTCATCATCACCAAAGTCACCTATTTCCTTGGCACATTCTACCCATGGATTCCATATCACTGAAATGAAGGCAACATTTACTATTATTATCAAATACATAATATACTTAGAGAGCAAAGAATCCATTTCAAACATTCACACTTTAATAAAATCAAAGATAGAAACAATGGTTTTATTTAAGATTGTGTACGATTTTGTTAGTATGAAATAATTCTATGCATATATTGTACACTCATCTGGTTTATATTTCCCAAGTAACACCAAGTGCTGCTCACCTACCCTATGAGAATTTATGATCAATTTGTAGAACGAAAGTTGAAGAAGATTCGTGTTCTCATTGATCTATTTCATAAATGTTATGAAATTGATCAGATGTGATGCTAAAACTAAACCCCAAAATATCCGACACCCTATTTAGCATAGTGGTGAGTCCGAAAACGACAAACACGTTTGCACAACACGTTTGGAATTTAAAAATGCCCAAACAGTTATTTATAATCCGGACTAACAGTTTGTCCGTTTTGTCGACTCTTCTATCTTATATCACGAAAGCGCGAGAGTGAATGAGACAGAAAACAGAACCGCTCCAAACGAAAAACATTATCTTACCCTCTCGCACTAACATCGTAATAATATGTGAGAGTGAGATAGATATGTTGCAGGAGAAAAACAGTACCTCATCAATAAAAAATAGTATCTTACCCTTTCGCACTAACGCCTTAACATTATGTGTGAGTGAGAAGAGGCAGTAGAGGTACCTGTTATTTTAGGAAATAACATTAGCTTAACGTTTCACACTGAAGGGGCATACTGGCAAAGAGCGAGAAGGCAACCTGTTATTTTTAAACAGGTTGAAAAATTGAAATCAAATAATGCAAAGGTATTCCGCTGTTTTCTGTTATCTCTTCTGTTCTCAGAACAGTAGAGGCAACTGTTATTTTAAGGAAATAAAAATTTGTTATGTTTCCAAGAGCTCTTAATTACATATCAGGGTAAACATGGTAAATGAATAATGTTCTGATAAATGAATTCGGCCGCTTTGAAAAATATTTTAAAATACCATTCACTTATTGTAATTTTAACGGCAATAGTCAGGGCCAGGGTTTTATTGCTATACAGATTCTGGATACACCCCCAGAAACGCTACTGCTAAACTGTTAACAGTAACAGTGCTAACTGCTATTTCATACAACTGCCTTAAAAATAACCTGTTTTTTTCCAACAGTTGGGGAAAACTGTTGGCGTTTTACAAATAACAGCTCGTTTTCGTTTTTAAAAAAGAACAGAAACGCCCACCTCTAATTTAGCATCTTCATTTCCCTCCAAAATTCCACAAATCTCTATGGTTTATGGTTGTTCAGAAAACTTAAAAATGGAATGCCTTCATATTATCAAACAAAGGAAATCCTCATAAGAAAGTACCTACCCCAATTACTTTATTACAATAACAATATTATACTGAATTTTTTAAATTTTTTACCTGTATCAGGGAAATTGTATTTCTGAATACGCATTTTCCGACCGCTCACCACGTTAGTGATAATGTGCTCTTGAGGAGTGTTCTGATAAATCCGATCTGTCCATTCTGAAATGGTGACCACTTCTCTCCCCTCTTGGTACATTGTTCCTTCACGGGTCTGAAAAAACATTAAAAATAAAATAAGATTCAATAGCCTGTCAGTACATCCATATATCTAGTTGTGAAGATGGTTCTTAAAATAATGGGTTTGGTATCTTTACTTGAATGTAGACATTAACTTTCCTTTAAAAGATAAGGGTGAATGGTGGTTAATTGTATGTATATTTATTTTCTTTTATTGTTAATTAAATAAACAAATAATTTAAGTTATTAACTCATACCTTATCAATAAAAGTGCACCCATGAAGTCCCGTGATTTGACATCTTCGCACATCAGGCACTTTGAAATATGTATGCAACAACATGTTGAAGCTGAATGTCAAATCTTTACTGGGATTGTACACGCCAATGTTGAAATGTAACTCTTTCTCACGTAATATCAACCGATACGTTAGACGGAATCTAGAACATGCAAAAAATACACAGTTTAGTAATCGGTAAATAGGAAACACAGATTGATAAATTCTAATAGAAATTCATATTACATACTTCATCAAAAATCCAATTAAATTATTAACTAATTAATAAACAAACTGAACTAACTATAGCACTCTTAAATCGGGAATTTTGTGAGGAGCCATGAAATGGAGAATGGGAAAGAGGATGGTTGAGATTTACCAGTCTATTTCAATTTACTTATTAAACATAACTAAAGCCATTTCAAGAAATAATTTGATTCTGAATGATTTCTCAACTGGATATGATAATATTTTGAGCTATGGTAAAAGTTCAAATACATATTGACGTTCCCGAAATGTGTGAATTTGTAGTTTTGCAGCAGAGCTGTTTAAAGTTTTGCTTTTGCATTTTTATTATTTTTAAGATCAAGAAATAGTGTTTTTTAAGATATTTTGGATTTCATTTCATTCAAAATTCCGAAAGTACAGACTTTTAATTTTTTTTTTACGTGAGTCCACACAGTAGGCCCTGAGGAAAATAATTTCCCTCAGGGCCTATGTCATCTTTGGGGATGCTGTGTGAAGAGTTTTTTTAATGGAAAAGGAGGAGAGGAGAGTTCTGGGAAGGAAAGGTTTTAAGGGTGGGTGGGAAACTGGGGTTCAGTAAGTCCTGGTCATCCGCCTCCAATACCTAGACAAACCTCACCCCATGAACCCGGGCACCCCTGCTAAATCACCAAACGTAGCAAACCACTTGGGGTGACCTATGGCAGAAGTGTTGGTTATCCAATAAAGGTTTCCGGGGCGGCGGTACCCATTCCCGCCTCCCAAAATACCATTTAAATTAACAAAATAACCAATAAATAAGCCAATAAAACGATTTTCCACTTTTAGCAGATCTTACGTGGTTCTTCAGGATTAGATATATTTTAAAATGTTATTTATATGTTTTAAAATGTTACTTCTATTTTAAATGACAAAACTACACACATATAAAAAAAAAGTTTGCACTTTGCCGGATTTTGAACAAGATACCTCAATTCCAGTATTAAATTTCTTACCACTCCAATAGTGGTGTCAGTAATAATAAATGTATTTATTTGAACAATTTATGAAAAGAACAAGATCAATAATAAATCTATTGCTAATCAATATCCAAAGGAGGGGACACAGGGAGAAGAAAACTACCTTGATAATCAATTCATGTTGCGTCTAATGAAGGAACACATATCCTTGCCAATGTTAAAAAGCAAAATATGTCTTACTGATAATTCCACATGGACCTGGTGAAGTCATCGTCCATGATTGAGAAGATGGCCTCCACATCTCCGCTGGGCAGCCTCTCTGGGGGCTTCTCTACCAGCCACCTGGTGATCCTAGCGAAGCCGTGTTGGGGGCCAAAGGACCACTGGCCGAATTGGGCTAAAGACCAAAAATTTAAATGTTAATTCTCTTGCTCATAATCTGAACTAGCAGGTAGTTTCTCTTTTAGAATATTCGAGACGGCAGCACTTTCGTTTTTAGTTAGCATTAGGAGTGATTAAGTTCGACAGTTGTTAGTGTAATAATAATACTTTAACCCGTTTAATCAAATTTGTCCCAACTCACATAGGTCTCGTTTAAATCGTTGTACCTTCCTTACTGTCATGGTGAGAAATATGATCTAAAGCAGTGATTCCCAAAGTAGTCCAGGTGGACCCCTAGGAGCAACTGTCGTATGAGATCTAGCTAGGCAAGAGGGGGGGGGGGGCGTAATGGGATATGGTCTGGGGGGGGGTATGTTCCCATCCCAGTATCCCATTACGCCCCCTCTGTCGTGGCAAATATAATCAATCTCGAATACTGGTCCATTTTGCCCCAGTTTGAAAGTCATAGATCCGGTACTGCTCCATTGTGACATACCAATCCTCGCCATTCAATATTCAGTACGACACGTGTCGAGTTTTAGGAATATGGTAGAAATGTACCAGCAGGGGGTCTACCGTGACCAGTAAAATTTTGAAAGTGGTCTACGAGAAAAAAAAGTTTGGGAACCTCTGATCTAAACGGTGAAAGAAAAAATTGCCTGCTCTAAATTCAAATCTAGAATTTAAGCACAGAAAAATTTATTGTCCACCTATATAAAACCAAAGTTTCCGATAGCAATTTGAGAAAAAAGTTTAATTTTTTTTTTATGAAATCCCTAAAACGTGAGGCGATAATAACGTTTATAATACATATTTTCCTAAAAGAAAATGTGTTATTTTCTTTGTTTTCAGTAATTTTAGATACAAAAAACGTAAGGTGAGCCATTTTTAAAACTTTTTACGTTTGTATTAAAAAATTATATTTTTATTTCTACGACATTTGTAAACGTATTTCATCCCCTTTCAAAAACGGTTTTTAGAAATATTCCATTTATTTGGATTTTATTGCAAAGCGAAAATAATTTGAACTTCTAAAAATACTCCCGATTTTCGAGATATTAAGATTATAAATAAAAGCATTTTAGATGGTGGGAAATTAATATTTTAAAATTATATTGAAAGTTGTTTCTAAAAGGAGTACTTACGAAATACGAAGGGGATACCTCCCCGGATTGCCCTCTTGCCATCGAAAACGGCTTGTTTACTGAAATAAATAAATACAAAAACAATTATTTTTAATTCAAACAAAATAATTGGTATAAGTTTATAAAGTTTAATTAGTAAGAAAGCGCAAACTATATTATCTAAATAAAATAAAGGAGCAAATAATGTATAAGGTATGGCCAATGATGACCTTAAATATAATATTATGTAAAATATATATGTATAAATGTAATCCACATTCTTTACATTACAATAAATAAATAATAAAAAAATTGTTTCTTCAAGAATGTATTGTCTGTCAAACAATAGTAGAAAATATAAAAAATAGAACTACAAAATTTGTAGGCTGGCAACACCAATTTACCTGTCAAATATTATTTTAAAGTGCAATGACACTGAAAATATAGAACACTGTATACATATTTTAAAAAAACATTTTGTTCTTAAAAAAATATATATTAAAATCTAAGAAGTCTAACTGTTGTTAAGGTACCTACTTAATGACATAAATTTGATTAAATTGTGTTTTACCAAGTGATTGGCTTTCATTTAATTTAACAATAGGAAGAATCATTAATGGGGACTTTTGGGTCTGAATGAGTTAAATAAATTCAGATCTAAAATTAGAGACATGATCTAAGGCCCGGGCAATAATAATAATAATAACGTTACATTCGTATAGGTACGGACAACGCTAGGTACTTAAGCTAGTATTAAATAAATGTGAGCAATTTCTAAAGTGTGCTTTATATTTTATTAAAACATCATTATTCTTCATTACATTAACACAAAATTGCAAAGGTAAAATAATAATATACCTATATGCAATTCTAATTTTGAGATGAGTGAGTATCGATATTGCAATGAAAAAATATTTTTTTCACTTTTATACATTTTTAATTTTTAATAAAAATGTAGGTTACACAGCTTTAGATTACCACCATGATTACATTTTTAGTATTGCCATTTGAACAACAGTGGCGCCCTCCTATGTTTTATACTCTTATTTGACAAACTGTACCCCTACTCCAAAAAAATCGTAAATTAAAAACATTCGAAAAATTATATAATACAAAAATTATGGGAATTAAAACGAAAATGACTTTTTACCAATTATTTTATTGATTACAAATATACCACAAGATTTGCTGTCCCATTATAAATTAGGGATTACATAAAATGACCATGCGGTTATCCGGAAATGCCGTGGACTTTCGCATTTCCGCATACCTACCTATGTACGTTAGTGTCTAAATAACAACGGCTGGCAGTGACTTTTTAAAATTTCGCAATTATTTACCAGACCACCACAATATTGAAGGTTGGTTTCGTTATTACCTTTTTAATCCGAAAAATCAAAATAAAAATTTAACTACAAGACTTTGTTACATACCTACTGGAGGACACATGTCATTATTTATTTATTGGAAAATGAAATAATACATTAATACATAAACTGTATATCTCACTAGGGCATCCTGGATCGAGATGTGCAGTTGATTTTCAACTCTAAACTAAAAAAGCGTACACTACCTAATATTTCATTTGTAACCAATAAAGGAAACATAATTATGAATTAGTTTAAAACTCTAACTCTACACACGACTCGTTCTTGAGTTCAACAGCTCGGCTGTGGAACGATTTGCCGGCATCTGTGTTTCCTCCCTCCTACAAATTGTGTCTCTTTTTAGACCCATGTTCACTCCTTCCTCTCCTCAAAAACACCCTCCAAACAGCGTCTTCAAAGATGACATAGGCCCTCAGGGAAATTATTTTCATCAGGGCCTCCTGTGTGGAGTTAATGTAAAAAAAAAACAGGAAAAATAATTCCAATTCCAAAATTAAAAAAAATAATTCCCCTCAGGGTCAATGTCATCTTTGTCATGCTGTGTGGAAGGTATTTTTAGGAAAGGAAGGAGAGGAAGTTCCGGGAAAGAAAAAGGTACGAGAAGAGGGTAGGAATCTGGGGTCAGTGTTCAGGAGTGATGAATGTATGAATCCATCCTCCGAGAGAGTCCTTCTGGAGAGGTCAAAATGTCTCCCTCAAACAGTCTCTCCCGATCCGGCCTGCCACGCAGTTGATTTGCAGAAGCATCAGCCGCCAAGACCCGGACAAACCTCACCCCATAAACCCGGACACCCTCAATTTGGGAGGCGGGAATGGGTACCGCCGCCCCGGGAACCTTTATTGGATAACCAACACCTATGCCGTAGGTCACCCCAAGTGGTTCGCTACCTTTGGTGATTTAGCAGGGGTGCCCGGGTTCGTGGGGTGAGGTTTGTCTAGGTATTGCTGGCGGATAACCAGGACTCACTGAACCCCAGATTCCTACCCACCCCTTAAACACTTTTCCTTCCCAGAACTCTCCTCTCCTCCTTTCCCTTAAAAAAAACCCTCCACACAGCATCCCCAAAGATGACATAGGCCCTGAGGGAAATTATTTTCCTCAGGAACTCCTGTGTGGAGCTCAGGTAAAAAAAAAGTCATTAAACCCAGCAAACCACTTGGCGTAACGGCAGAGGTGTTGGTTAACCAACAAGTGGTTCCCGGAGTGGCGGTACCCATAACCGCCTTCCAAATAAATTTTACTTTTTAGCGGTCATATATAAACACTATTAACCTAATGCTTTGGAGTTGCGTGCTGTAATTTTTTTTTATTAAAATGTTAAAATCTACAAAAAATTCTGTAACTGGTAAATAGAGTCATCACTGTCACCAGTCATCAGAATAATATTATTAAAAATAATTGGAAATATTATTATTATCTTCATAGAAATAACCGGCTTAGGGAAAATGATTTCACTTCCGCAGGTGTCATGCCCATAAAAACTCACATCAGTCAAAGTCACGGAATCTTTATTCCAATAAGGTTGACTTTATCTTTTGATAACTTTTATCGCCTGCTCGATAACAACGGACCGCTCTGTAATTAAGGCTTACAAACTGCTGATAGCTCCGTTGTAACCTCTCTTTATTTCTCACAAATTAATGATACGCGCAATGATTCAATAACAGTTGATCCCCAGCAGTTGGCCCAGGACATACACACAATATGCATACAAGCAATTAAATTATTGTACATATCTCTAGTTAGAAGCCTAATTGAATATAACTCGATAGTTTGGTCTCCATCTTACAAAATTCACATAACATACATGAGCGAATACAAAAAAAATGTGTTTTATAAATTTTAAATTACATATCCCACTAGAAGACTGAAAATATAATTTCCTATTAAATATTCTACAAATGCACACTAGAAGACTGACGTAAAATGAATGAAATAACCTTTTTATTCAAAATACTAAACTCTAAGTTCGACTGTTGCGAACTCCTGCAACTCATAAACTTACGAATACTAACAGTAACTACACAACAAAATACATTATTCTACTGCAGCATTCATAAACGGAACTATATTTCCCACTCTCCGATACAACGATTTCACATTACGGGAAATCAGTACTTGGGTTGAAATATTTAATATCAACTAGGCGAGTTTTGTGGATCTTGTAAAAATCTTGTTCCTACATGTGTATTTTTGCAAACCTATCAAATCGCTGTATTTTTGTCATTTTTTGTATTTATATGACTTGTGCGCATTTTTTATCTCGTTTTACTTTTATTATACTTTATTTGTTTCAAAATTATCTGTCATGAATTAGTTGTACTACCAAACACGTAAAAGCCCTCTGGGCGTTAAACAAATAAATATAAAATACGGTATACGTACTTACACCAAATATAACTAAGTGCCCCGAAGGGTATGCAGAAAAGATTACCGCCGAATAACAAAACTATAAAACATAATTTCATTCAAATGCATCAAGAAAAAAAAACTGGCGAAGGAACATACTTGACTTACTTTAACCATTGATTCCGGACATTATTTGAAGTAAAAAATGTGAATGAAATTTTGGTGTACGGTGACATTTGTAATGTTTTTTTTTCAACTCACTTCACTCACTTTTTCGTCGTTCCATTTAAAAATAATTAATAAAAAATTCCCAAAGCATTTTTTTTTTTCAAATTGCGTTCCGAAACTTTGGTTTCATAAAGGTGTGTGTACTTCTTTTGTGGCCAACTTTTGGATTCGAATATAAAGCGTGGTATTTTCTCTTTCTGTTTTATCATATTTCTCATTATGGTATTAAGAGAGAAACAACGATTTCTATGAGACATAAATGAGTTGTTCCTGAGAGCGAACCAATTATAGCCTGAGGGTAAAAAAATTTATTTAAATAGGCATTTTGTACAAAAAACCGTCTGATATCCATAAACAGCTCCGGCCACTCGTTGCTGTACACTCACACCGCCATCTGTTAATTTGCATACAAATCAAATCCACACCGCCCGCTTGCCGGCCCGCTCGTCCACCACATACGGACATTCTCCTTTAATTATATATTCCACCAATTTACACAAAACCTTGTCAAATTATATACCTAAACCTTCCTCATGAATCTCTTTATCTATTGGTGAAAACCGCATGAAAATCTGTTCAGTAGTTTTTGAGTTTATCGCGAACAAACAGACAGACGCTGCAGAGGACTTTAATTTATAATATGTACAGATAAATTCGTTTGATATCCATGCCAACTTATTAGCGATATTTCAAAGGTGGGTCAATTTGTAAATTTATTTATTTTAATTTTATTTGTTTATCTTAAAAATGGTACATATTAAAGTAGTGCTGGTCTTCGATTAAAAGCATTTGCTTGTGGATGGAAGAATGCACAAAAAATTATAATTTTATAATAAATATCATTTCGGGGGGGGGGGCAACTATCGGGGGATCAACTCTCGGGTCACCACCACATGCAACAGAAAGAGAGATCATAACGGAGTTCTCAGTGATAGAACCATTATCATATCTACACGACTCATAAAACGTAATCATTGTTTGATGCATTTGAGGTGATTTTTCACAAAAACGGCGCTCTAAAATTATCCAATTATTATTATCATTATTGCAATCTGTCCGATTGGTTTGATCGAATCTAGTATCGTGTTTTTAGCGTAGTTTTTCAAGCGTATTTTATAACGGTAGCAAAAAGTTTAATAGCCCAATCCAAGGCTTATCACTCACAACTTATAACGATATAAATCGAGTACAATGTTTTTTTTAGTATACAGAACTCATAATGTACGGATACCTACGACTGATTGATTGAAACATAATAATTGAGTGAAATATTACACTAGGATCAATTTATTCTGCGTCATACCTATTATTGGCTACACGTGTAAAATATTGAATGTCGCATTTAGGAGCCATTGCAATTCGAAATAAAAAAGAAAATTTATTACCATTATTTTATTTATATCTAAACTTTGTACATATATGAAATGTGAATATCTGCAAAGAATGCAAGCCTTTTGAAAGCGTAATGAGTAAGATTAAGAAAGGCTCAGATGGTTTGGGCATGCAGAGGGAATGGACGAAGAAAGGAGTCCAAGCAGAATACATGACGCAAATGTGAATGGTAGAAGTCGGGGATACCAGAAGAAGACATGCCTTGATCAAATGAATCAGATATTTGAGTCGGGTCGTGTCAAGAGACAGAATAATATAAGAGTATCTATGAATGTGAATAAGGCAAAGATCGAGTTGTTTGGCGGTCCGTCCTCTCTGCGGGAAACGGCGTGATGATTAGTTAGTTTATGAACAGTAAACCTCGATTTCAAAAAAGCATTTATCTGATTTTCACTTATTTAATAGATTAAAACCGGGTTCTTGGGGTGAGGTTTGTCTAGGTGTTGGAGGCGGATGACCAAGACACACTGAACCCCTACCCACCCCTTAAACCCTTTTCCTTCCCAGAACTCTCCTCTCCAGAAATCTCCTCCCCTTCCTTTCCTTAAAAAAACCCTCCACACATCATCTCCAAAGATGACATAGGCCCTGAGGGAAATTATTTTCCTCAAGGCCTCCTGTGTGGGGCTCATGTAAAAAAAAAATTAAAAGTCTGTACTTTCGGAATTTTGAATGAAATGAAATCCAAAATATCTTAAAAAACACTATTTCTTGAAATTTCCTCAGAAAACATAAAATTTATAAGCAGGTTTTTGTAATTTATGGGGTGTTATGCCGTGTTGTGCTCCCTCCTTCTATAGCCAACGTTTCGGACGGCGCTGGCTAAAGAAGGAGGTAGCGCAACACGGCATAACAATAAATAACGAAAATACTTTTGGCCGTGAAAATCTAAAATAATACCTAACAGGTACTTAACCTAATTTCGAATACCTAACTTAAATATCTAATTACTTAACTCAATTGTAAACCATATATTGTACGCATAATTTTTTTTCTTCAAATAAGTAATTGTGCAATTTGTCCTAAGAAACGTCATTATCTCAATGACAATTTTTTTTACAACTTTTTACATTTGAAAAAAGAAGTTTCCGTGAACCATTAAAACGGTCACAGTTTAGAAAGGAAACGTAAAAACAAATTTACAGACAGACGAATTGCAAAACGAGTCGAGTTAAAGCAGGACTTTACTTAGCTCAGTCAATACTAACGTCTAACGAAGCCAAACCCGCCGTTTGTCTTTGCTAAATAATCGTCAAATTCATTCAAATCTATTCCCAAACAAATCCTAACCAAAAAGTATATTTGTAATATTATATCTTTATGATCCTTTTATCCTGTCAAAATTTAAAAAAAGAAATAACATTAGCCTCCGAAATAATCAGTCACTTTAAATTTCATAATAATGAACCTCCCCTACATTTGGTCGAAATTATGCATGGAAATTAGATTTCAAATGAACTACCTAATCATCCCCCCCCCCCCCCTCCCCTAGAACACAATTCTTCCGCAGTAATAAATATGGACTTCTGGAATTGAAGTCGAACCTACAGTTGTAAAGCAACATTACAGATGATGGTGTAAAGGAATAACCAGACAAAACCGGAAATATGTCATTTTAAATCTAATGTTAGACCTATTGACTCTTTTCCACAAAAAAATTATAAATACTGTTCTTTTATCTAGTAAAGCTATTTTTTAAATTTTGAGAAAATATGTTTATTTTTAGTACAATAAGGTTTTACCGTAGGTCGTTGGCAGATTTGTTAAATTTTCAAACAAAATTTTATATTATATAACATACATTTCAAATCATATAATCATACAATAAAATAAATCAATAAATTATTTGGGATAGCTACTTTTCAGAATTTTAATTTTAGTTCAAATAAAATCATAAAAAAAGATACGCGCCCTTGTTTTGTGACGAAAATATGTGATTGATTTTGTGATTGTCTATTTATTTACGGACTTACAAACTAATATATTTTTAAAAAATTACATTCTTGTTTTGCTTAGACATAATTGAAAAATTATAAATACTTATGATCAAAAAATAATTACAAAAAGTACATATGTAATTTTAATTGTTTTATCATCACGAGTTTGAGCATTTTTGAAATGTGGGTATTTATTAAAGCAAATTTGGAATGAAATAAAATCGATATTGAGTTATTATGTTAAAATGCTGGTATGGAGAATAATTAATCTTTGTCGTCGGAACTGCCTTGTACTGTCGCAAGGGTACGATCGCAATATCATCGTTCGACGAAATTTAAATTCTCGGCCGCTGGTTAATGGCTAAGGACTAACTTCCTTGTATATTCATTAATGTTTATTTGAAAATTCGGTTAAGGATTAGTCTGCGCCAAATATTTCACCACAAAAACAGGAAGTTGGAAAACTTTTGTGGGCATGAAAAACGAGGCAAAGAAACTGGACGTAGGGTTCTCGCAGCCTCTGTTTATTCCAGAATACGCCGGGAGCAAAAAAATGGAAATTCTCGCACGTGCACGTATTATAAATTATGTAAGCTAATACAGCTTTTGTTAGTCGTGACGAGATTTGGACCACGACTCGAGTCGAGGGTTGAGAGCTTTGCCTAATGTTGGCGCTGTTTCCCAGTTTGCCTTCGTTAGCGGGGTCCCACTGACTTGTAATATCTACCACTGGACAAGTACTGTACTGTCGACCAAAAGGTTATGGGGTACGTATACAAATGCAACCCGAAGGATCCAGATTGAGCATGAATAGCAGTAATAGCTGCCTACCACGTAGTTAACTAGATCTGAAAGATTGACCACAATATAACTAGAAAAACAGTTTTTTTTTTTAATTTCTTTATCTACATATTATAATTTCACAACTGTCTCTTACAATCAAAATTGATTCGGACATGTCGTGTCGTGTTCAGAGCAGATAAATAAGTTTTGTTAACTAATCGGGATTGCTATGTGTAGCAAAGATATAAAATAATATTTCTGATTAAATAAATAAAATTTAAGAGTCTAAATGGAACATAAGGAAATCAAGTCGTGTCGCATTCCAATATCATCATTTTTTTAGTTTCGGAAGTAAATATTTTTTAAACATTGATAGCATAATAATAACTAGTGGTCGCCCAATGGTCGAAATTCAACCATAATTGTAATGTTTTTTATGTTTGACATTCAGTAAGACCATAGACAAATAATATTAAAGACAAACAATATTAATCTATTCTCAATTTGACCATAGACTTTAATAATAAACAATAGAGTAAAGACGCGAGTGTGTGTGTCAAATACATGGTAGTGTGTGTAATGTTTTTGTTATTGATTTAATCTATTTTTATGCATAATTTTTAAAAAATATTAGCATTCTGCACTCCTCCTCTATATAAACTATAAGTGTGCGAAATTTCATACTCCTCCGTCCGCGCAGTTTTCGTAAAAAGGGGTACAAAGTTTTGGCTTCACGTATTAATATATTGATGATGATGATGATAATAGTACCAATCAAGTCTGGTCGCATTACAATATCATTTTTTTTCTCGAGAGAATAAAAAAAATATTATGATATTGTAATGCGACCAGACTTGATTTCCTTTATGTTCCATTTAGAGTATAGATGGTTCAGCAAAATTTTATCGTGCGTCATCTTGAAAAATCTGAAAGATAGAAAATTGTCTTATAATTTCTGATCTTACAATAGTAATACGAGTAATATAATATGCATATATATTATATGAAAATAATTATGGATGTGAAAAATGTTCACTGAACCACCGAAATCACACTTTCTATGATTTTTGCCCTAAGCTTTCGGAGAACGGCGGTAATTATTTCAAATCCCACTTTAAACCGCAGGGTTCACGACTTATTTAGCGGACAGTAGAAGGTAATGATTGGGTAGGTACTAGTTCTAGGTAGTTAGGTAGGTACTGGCTTGGTGCTTGCTTGGCTAGCTTGAGCAAGGGGCACACACACGGAGGGGCATGGATACTGGATACAGTGAGCAGTGAACAGAGAGAACAGTGAGTGGTGAGTGTGATACGCAAGTGGGTGACTACGAATGCTTATCGACCGATTGTGTTATGATGGAGGCCGGTGATAGAGGCGACAGGGAGAGAGGATGTAATTAGAGTGGGAGGGAAGGGCCCAACTGGCCGCGACCATTTGTCTTCGGCAAGATGGGAGATGGGAGGAGCGGAATCCTATGAGAAAGAAGCGGTAAAGGGAATGTGGCGAGACCGGAGGCAAAAACACGACGGCAAATTCTGCAGACGAACGCCAAGTTCGCAGGGGCGGGGAGTAGGAGGGCACCCGACTAACTAAACCTGCTGTTCTCAAACCGACCATTTTACACAATATTCCGGAATATTCTCAAACCAATCCAAATATTTATGACATTTTTTATACTTTTATAATTTAGTTCCAATAATTAAAAAGTTTTTTAAACAAAAATTCACACAATTCCTCCACCAGTTAGAAATAACCTGAATATCAATAATATTTACGAATTGCGCGGAATCTACTAATTTCGAAATTTACCAAATTAAGAAGCTGGTATGGGTACCGCCACCCCGGGAATTATTATTGGATAACATGCCTGCCATAGGTCACCCCAAGTGGTTCGCTACGTTTGGTGACTTAGCAGGGGTGCCCGGGTTCACGGGGTAAGGTTTGTCAAGGTCTTGGCAGCGGATGGCTTTTCTCCCGCGTGGACGGCTATATCGGGAGATGGTTGAGGGAGACCTTTTGACCTCCTAGACCTCCAGCCGGACTCTCTCTAGACCCATCGCCTTGCACCGCAGTGGAAGGGACGGATTCATACATTCGTCACTCTTCAACACATTGACCCCCAGATTCCTGTCCACTTCTCATACCTTTTTCCTCCCTAGACCTTCCTCTCCTTCTTTTCCCTAAAAAGACCCTCTACAAAGCGTGCCCAAAGATGACATAGGCCCTGGGGGATTTTTTTTATCAGGGCCCCCCTCCTATATGAATATAATGTTAAAATAAAACATTTTTAACCTAATGGCGCATTCCTAACTCATCTGTTCTATGATCTATTTCATACAAGCTATGAATAGATCAGTGGGAGCAGGCATTATATGCCGTACAACGCCCGATAGAAATAGAATCAATTTTAACTTTCGTTCTATTCTATATAGAATTGACCATAGAAAAAAGTTGAACAAAATATATTAGAGTAAGTCTAGTGTGAACGCGCATAATTCCTTTCCATTTTCAAACGTTCTTTCTATGAAATAAATCGCAGAATAGATCCGATGATAAACAAAAAAAAATCATAGGTATGTGATAATGATGCGGGAACCATTAATCAAAAGACATAATTTATATCACAATTTAGGTATTCAAAGAATGAAAATTTTAATGTTTTTTAATAATAATGTATAATACAATAAGCAATTATTATTAACCCAAAAAGGCATTTTCTAGAAAAAAAATCCAATCGTGAGAGACTGACAGAATTCATGCAGATATTTAAAGCTTCTAATGAGGGATATGTTACAACGGAGCTGTCGACGGTATTCCTTTATCTAGGATTGATTAAACGGATTTCTTTAATTAAATTAACCCTTCAGGTTAAAATATTTCCGCTTTACAATTAAATCCACGTAAATGGAATATTTCTGATTGTAACCGAAAACCGCTGATAAAATGCGCTTTAATGTTTAACAATTAATTTTGACTTTATGTCCGGGTTAAATCTTCCCCACAGGAAAAACTTAACCCTTCCACACACCTTTCCACAAATGATCATCTAGTCAATCCACGCTATGCAATTGCACTGTATAAGTATAATAAATACAAAACAATACAAGAACAACATGTGAACCTACCAGAGACCAAATGGGAAAAAGGGATATTTTCATATCAGAGGGTTCGGCTCGATATAACTAATAACTGGACCGATAAATCCTACTGATCCCTCAATATAAATAAATAATAAATATTTAAGAAAACCTTTCGTAATCCTACATTAATTAAATATGTCTGATTTTTTTTTCGTAATCCTACGTGTTTTTAATATGACTGATTTTTGCTTAATAATTAACATATTTTTGTAATATAAAATTTTTTCATGCAAAAATAAAAAAAGTTTTAAAAATTACTGATAACGAAAAAATTAATTAAAAATCACTTCTGATTTATGATAATTAAAAATGACTTTTTTATTTACATGTAAAAATGATTAATAAAAAATTTCCGAGGTTCAATAATTTTTTTTTCAAATGGCGGTCGGAAACTTCGGTTTCATAAGGGCGCGAATTTGAATTATTTTGTGGTTAATTTTTAGATAAACACCGTTTAGATCTAGATCATATTTCTCACCAAGGTAGTAAGGGAGACACAACGCTTTCTATGAGATCCATACGAATTGTTCCCAAAAGCGAACAAATTATCCTGAGGGGTAAGGGTTTAGCCTAAGCATTATTGATGAAAGTAAATTGTTTACCGAATGGTAAACTCGTAGTATAATGATATTGAGATAAGAACTATGTATATGTTTGAACGATTTATCTAACGAGTACCTCATAGACATGTGTGGAGTACCTTATTTTGATTTAGATTAGGAACCGTTTTCTGAAGAGCGTTATCAGATTGTAGATTATTGAATTCGGTATCGACTGATTTATGCATTAAGCCAAGGAGAGATTACAGGAAAGTACAAATCGTAGTTACTTATTAACAAAGTTATTTATGAGGATATTAAGAACAGACAATATGGCGTTAGTAAAATTGATATTTTAATAGCTCTGTAGCTCAAAGTGGAATAACTTTGCGAGCTGAAAATAGTGGCGTTGACCTAGTAATTCCAGACAGAAAAAGGTGTGCATATTTCAAGATCTAGAGCTCACCGTTCAAGGTTTAATGCAAAAACTGTTTTTGAAAGGTGATGAAATATGCCTTGAAATTTTATTATTAAAAAAAAAACTATATTTTTTAATGCAATCATAAAAAAAAGTTTTAAAAATGGCTTACCTCAAGTTATTTCGAACTAAACTTATTGATAACGAAAAGAAATAAAAAATAAACAAATTTTATTAGACTATAAATTACACGTATTTACCTCCCTCTTTTATTTATTGTAAATTATTATCTTACTTTCTTTTATTACCTCACATTTTTGTCGTTTAATGTAAAAATAATTAATTAAATGAAGACATTATGAGCGAAACTCAATCGAAAATCTGGAAACAGAAAAATCAGAAAAAGATATTTACACCTCTGGGACTCGAACCCAGGACCTCCCTACTTTCCCTAATTTCGGGTTCCTCCCTACTTTCATACATAAAGATGGCAGTCAATAAAAATATGCGTTAAGAAAAATGAAGACAATATGGGTGGTTCTTAGTCGAAGTATGGTACAGTTAAAGGTGACCGAATTGGATATCGACACCTTAGCTCAGTGGATAAGAGCACCCACCCGGAAAGTAGGGAGGTCCTGGGTTCGAGTCCCAGAGGTGTAAATATCTTTTTCTGATTTTTCTGTTTCCAGATTTTCGATTGAGTTTCGCTCATAATGTCTTCATTTAATTAAATATTACAGTTTGAGGTTTTACTCATAAAAAGTTAAAATAAAAAATAATAATAAAAATAATTAATAACAAATTCATAAATCTTTTTCAAAATGCGAAAAACGGAAACTTTGGTTTCATAAAGGTGTGTACATTTTTAATTTCTTGTGGTTATTTTTTTGTTTTGAATATAAAGGGTGGTGTTTTCTCCGTTTAGATCATATTTCTCACTATGATAATAAGGGAGACATAACGATTTCTATGAGATCATGAGTTATTCCCAAAAGCGAAAAAATTAGCCCGAGGGGTTGTTACCACTGAAATTGTCATATTTTTGGTGCCTCAAGTATAATTACCAAATATGCCAAAGTTACCCACGAATCCTCCATCACACTCGTAGATTGATAAAATACTTGTGGGATTTGATTAATATTTTAATAAAAAAATATCATTGGCACTGTAATGTTTATGTGACACTAGATATCTCGGTACTAATTAATTAAGTATCTATCAAGCCCGGAAAACTCTTGAACGGTGAGTTCGAATGTCATCAATGTCGAGGGGTAAAGCTTTCCACCTCGCGGGTTCAAATCCCGGCGTGCGCAAGTAATTTGTTTTACAATTAATTGCATAAACGTTTATTTGCGGCACGTTCCAGAGCAGAAGTTACTCAGTATTGCAGTGGTGAAAGACCACCATTCAGAATTGAAAGGTCGATTAAATGGCTTTAGCCGTTTTTAGTGACCAGATATTTAGTTATCCAGGTATTTCCCCACCCTCGTATCCTCCCATTACCTTCAGCCTCACAACATAACCCAATTGGGGATACCGTAGTCTTACTGGCTTCATACGGTTGGGTGCAGTTGGGACTCTTGTCCGGTATTCACATTTAAAAAAAGCTTTTCATGTCTGAAGGTTCCTGGTCATAGCAACTATTTTCATCTCGCAGCTTCTTTTCCATATTGAATTTTGAAGTATCCATCAAGTACTATTCTCATTTTATTGAAAGACTTATAGTTGTTCTTTAAGATCAGTGACTTCGTTAATATATGAATATGATTCAAGAGGGCATACATCCTTGTAACTGGGAAGCTAGATTTTGTATCCGGAGCTCTCGCAAAAGAAAGTCTTCCCTGTTCGGCTATCTTCTACACACGTCGCAACCGACACCACGTGACTCGAGTATAGCATAGACAACGGGAAACAATGATAGAACTGATCATATTCTAATATTATGGTATATTACAATGTGCAATAAAAAAATATTGTTAAAACTCGGATGAAGTCGGGTGGTAGTAATTAATAAATTAAATAAGAAAAGGTTTATTTGAATTTATTTAATACAGAAATGGAAATGCGAACCAACTTTTTAAAATAACAATGATGAATGGCACGAACAAAAAGGTTCGAAATGGCAACAGCAATCTAACAGTTAATACGGTTAACTTGTCTCGTGGATTATTACGAAGCTTCCCTGCTTAGTTAGTTTTTGCCCCAGAAGGCGCGGAAGCCACGTCCCCCCGCCTGCCAGCATCCCCACCCAACCCCCCCCCCCTTTCATCCCTCCCACTCCGCACCGAAACACGTTCTCTTTTCCAGGGTAATTGTGTTTTTTGAAATCGAATAAAGGACTTTAATTATTCATACAGTGTCCCTCGCAGACGATAGCGAACCGAACGGATTTTAAAAATATGTAGGAATACATTATCGTGTAGGTATACATAAATATTGTGTTGCACTCGACGGTGGAATAATGTCGAGGATATGTTACATTGGTCGGATAAAGCGTTGAAAGGATGACAATCGACATAGTCACCGAACGGTAAGTGCCGATTTTCGACCCGTCAGCGTTTATCAAATTTTGTATTGTTTGATTTCGCCAAACAACCTTAACGGGGGGGGGGGAGGTTTTAAAAGCCATTTTTAACATTTTTTTTTTTCTAAATGTACAAAACTAACGAAGATACAGCGTTTCAAGCGACCGGTCCTCTTGCTCAATTCAAGTATATTTCAAGTATAAAAAAACTTTAAATCGATTTTCTCGCAAATTTTTTTAAAAAGTTCATGAACATCATAACTCAAAATCTACTTAAACGATCCTTTTGAAATTTTGTACACTATTTGTTCACATAAATCAACAGGTAGTGACGAAGAGTTTTTTTTTTACTATTTTTTTTTTCCATTTTATAATAACGTCTTTGCCGAAAATTTTAGCAAAAATCACATTTTTGACTTCAACATGCTGCAAAAAAAAAGAATAAAAAAAGCGCTTTGTCACTACCTAGAAAAACATATCACCTTTTCAAAACATTTTGATTTTTTTGTTTAAAATTATTTGTGAACGAGTTATTATGTTCACCGCTTTTTCGGGGTTCCTCGGGAGATTCGCTCTCACGGACTTATTTATTGATATTTTTTATAAAAAATTTTTTTTGAAGGTACTTCAGATGTCATACTACGTGTATATAAAATAAATAAACCAACATTATTCATATCTCCAAAAAAAATCACGAAAACATGCCTTTTTTTAGTCTTTAAAACCCTACCCCCCCCCCCTTAATGAATGCAATGCAACATGTTGGGTCTCGGATCCGACTAAAACCATTGCAATGAACCACAACCAGCAAGTGTTTGGGTTCTGGCCAAAACCATTGTAGATTCATTGCATCAATCAGACTGGGACTCGGTTTAGCTAAAACCAACATAGATTTTCGTTCCCGCTAAAATAATCAAATAATCATTGCAATGAACCAACGTGGATTACGGTTATGGCTCAACCCGTTGTAGACTGTTGTAGACTGTTGTAGACCCGTTGAAGACTCATTTCATCAATCTGACTGGGACGCGGTTTTGGCTAAAACCATTAAAGATTCATTGCAATGAACCTACAGTGATTTCGGTTCCGGCTGAAACTGTCATAGATTCATCGCAATAAACCAGCGTGGATATAAGTTCCGGCTAAAACTATCAAAGATTCATTGCAATGAACCAACATGGGTTTCGGTTCCGGCTAAAACAATCAAAGATTCATTGCAATGAACGAACACGGATTTGGGTTAAACTAAATTTGGTTAAACTAAATTTGGGTTAGACTAGGTTTGGGTTTGGCTAAAACTATCAAAATTACATTGCAATGAACCAATATGGGTTTCGGTTATGGCTAAAACTATCAAAGATTCGTTACAAAGAACCAATATGGGTTTCGGTTCCGAATAAAACTATCAACATTTCATTGCAATGAACCAACATGGGTTTCGGTTCCGGCTAAAACTATCAAAGATTCATTGCAATAAACCAATATGGGTTTCGGTTCCGACAAAAACTATCACAGATTCATCGCAATGACCTAACATGGGTTTCTAAAACTATCAAAGATTCGTTGCAATAAACCAACGTGGGTTTCGGTTCCAGCTAAAACTATCATAGATTCATCGCAATTCACCAACATGGATTTCAGTTTTGGCTAGAGCCATTGTAGATTCATTGCATTAATCAGATTGGGTCTCAGTTTTGGCTAAAGCCGTCAAAGATTTATTGCAATGTTCCAACATGGGTGACGACCAAATTGGGACGTGGTTTTGGCTAAAACCGTTAAAAATTCATTGCAACAAACCAACACGAGTTTCGGTTCCGGCTAAAATTATCGTTAGGTTCAACGCCATGAACCAACATGGGTTTCGGTTTTAGCTAAAGCCGTTGTAGGTTCATTGCATCAATCAGATTTAGATTAAGAATTTCGACATCGTTATAAATCGTCACACATCGAGTAATTTCTTAATTTGAAGGGTCAACGTCAAAAAGGATCGTTCATCCCTGTAAATTGTCTTTTTACGAAAATGCCAAATATGACGGGCGGTCAAACAACTAGCTCTAAGGGGTGCACATATTTATGCTCTAAAACAAAGAACGTAAAGTTGGTGAATACATGAAAGAATTAATAAAATCGGTAAAAGCTTGCACGAAACAAACCCCACTAAGTATGAATTTACGAGTATATCGTGAGTAAAAATATTAATATTGGCGGGCTAATGATACTAATTGGTTCATTTCAATGTAGAAAAATGGATTGTAACTTTTTAACCTAAGGAAACGGAGCGTGTCAGGAAAGGCAAGGAATGTCAATAGCATGTTAACTCATCAGTTACGGTTTTGGCCATCCGAAAATCCATTGATAAACTGCATCCCTAAAGTAGTATATACATGAGATAGCACCTACCTCACAAAAAGTTGTTCCTGGTTGTTCACTCTCCACGATACCACGGTAGCTCCTGCGGATGGAAGAATTATACATTAATTATTTATATTTCACCGACTGCATATTAGTTAGTATGCCGAACCACCATACAATACACGCACACTGGCTAAAACGAAATATTTCATACACAATCTAATTCAGAAAAAGCATAGTCAATTTTACCAGTAAATTTCTGATAGAAATGATAAAAACATCAAAAGCAGTCAAACTGCAATGAAATAGTTTTGAGAGGATGTCAATGTTCATATTTTTCTGGATAGATACTTAGAACATAATATTACAAATATGACATACCGCTGATAGCTTATTTGCAACCTCTTCGTTTTTTTTCAAAAACGACACACGCTTCAGAAAGAGAGGTTACAGGGGAACTCTCAGCGGCAACGTAATTAATGATCAGATACAAAATATTTAATTACAGGTAGTAGTTATAGGTTTTAGTCAAAAGTCACTAACTATTAGTCTTAGATGTAAGTCACCTTAGTAAGCCAGTTATATCAATTCTATTGCGTATTTATTTTTTTGTACAGCGCTCTTGCGGTGATTTTTCACAAAAAACGGCAATATAAATCAGCCACCTATAATTTTATCGATATATATCAAACTCGCCGAAGTCCACTACCAACCATTTTTTTTTTTTTTTTTTTGTATTCGATTAAGCAAAAAAAATAATCTTTTGCTTTAGATCAATCTAACTGAAGTCCACGGCTTCCCAAAGAAATTAAGGGTGAAAGCTGATAGATTTTTTCAAACCAACCCAAGTCCCACACCCGCTTCAAATCATATGAGCCAAAGTCCATTATAGCTAACCCCACACGTCATCTTCACTCTGTCATGGCCACCATTTGTGTTTGTTCAAATTTACCCAAGTCCTATTTCTTTAATTCAATCACACCTAAGTCAAGTGCCTTCTATATCGACTAAGTCCATAGGTATTATATCAAATGCGCCGAAGTCCATAAAAAAGCATCGAAAATGCATATTTACTCCAAGAAATTAATTTTGATTTTTATTTTTCTGTGTTCCCAGGTACTTCATAAGTACTTCACAGGCTTTTACTAGTTAAAAGTTGAAACTAGAAAAAAACGTCACTATCCGAAAAATGTTTGAACATGGGCGAGTTTGATATGTGTCGACACATTTATCATTATTGTAAGTGTATCTTTCCCTAGGTATCCCTTTAAAATTCTCCCTTATTTTTATAATACCCTAATGCAGACGCAAAATAACCTTGGCTCTGTCTGTTGGATATCTTATGTAGCATGCTACGTAACGTAAAAAAAATTTAACAGTAGAATACTCCCGCCTTTGAAAGAAAAATAGGAAACAAGGTACATTTCATACATGTACACTTTGAAAAGGTACAATTTTATACGGTGAATAACGATCAACTTGTCAGAGAAGGGCTTGATTAAGGATTAACAGCTTTAATGAGGATTTACATGGATTTAGTCACAGAAATAATACAAGCGTAAAGGTTTAAAAAAACAAGAGAGAGGCAGGAATTATTAATATTCTAATGGATGGGATTATTTGTTTTTATTCGTGCAGAAATTAATTGACAGGGCATTTTAGGTTATTTCATAAATTATCATTGGTCGAAACTTGGATGAACATCTGTTAGAAAACTGTTTTAGGTACTTTTGTAGCCATCAGAAAACGATAAACGTAATTTAATTAACAAATAGGTAGGTGCTCAGTCACAAAGGGGAGATTATTATCAGTAGGGATCCATAAATCCTTATCTCACAGCTTTATAAATAAATAGCGTCAGGCAGGCCAAAAAAAGTTACAAATAAATTAAAATAATTTCGATATCATAAATCGTCGACCAGTGTCATTTTTTGAAAGTTGAAGGGTCCCCGTCAAAGAGAAAAAATCAAAACGGTGAGGAATTGTCGATTTACGAGAGTCAAATATGACGGGCTGTCAAACAACTGGCCCTAAGGGATACACACGTTGAAGATCTAAAAATAATGAACATGAAGTTAGTGAATAAGTGAAAGAATTAATAATATCCATAAATATTTGCACGAAACAAATCCCTGTTCGAGTATATCGTGAGCAAAATATTAATATTGGCGGGCTAATGATATTAATTGGTTCATTTCAATGTAGAAAAATGGATTGTAACTTTTTAGCCTAAGGAATCGGAGCGTGTCAAGGAAAGGCAAGGAATGTCAGCAGAATTAACAGAGAAGGGCCAAGAATCGATGCACACCAGTGATAGCTCCATAGTTACCTATATCTATCTCTCTTTATCATAAACGATGCATGTAACAGAGGGAGAGGTGCAACAGAACACTCAACGGCAGAATCATAACAGTGATTCCCAAAGTAGGCGATAAAGTGACAAGGGGTTGTCCGAGGGGCATCAGAGAAGTAAGGAGGCGGCAAGGACAATAATAAATTAGAAGGCAGAGAAAAATTTGGACATTACACCATTCAAATTTTCGGCCATGCATTGTTTGAAGAATCATAGCTATGATCCGGGATATATGCATCTACCAAGTGGCGCAAAAATCCATCGCCCTGTCAGAAGGTGTTCTCATTTTTGCAAATGGTCTTATGTCATCAAGACTTACACATCTGTGAAGTAAACACAGGCACAATACACGCGACAAACCATGGATCACTAAAATCGCGAAAATTTCCGCTTTCAAAAAAGAACCATGTGAAATCAAAATGCTAAATTTTGGTTGTTGGCACATGATTCATTTTCTATCTCCTTAAATATGTGAAATTATTACATGGCTTATATTATAGAAGATGGAGAAAAAAAAGAAAAACAACTGTATATTTAACTAAATTTCGTCAAAATCGCCACATGGTTCATATTATGTATGCAACGACCTTATACTCCTCAAATGGTGTAAAATTGCATACCTAATAGAAAAAACTTTTTATTGAAAATCGAGTGATTACTTTTGCTCCACCTTATATTAAATGAGCGTGCCATTATTTGATTTTCTTAGGAACAACTTTGCTAAATAACTCAAAAATCAATTTTATCGATTTACTAGCTAAACTAGCTAACCCCCGGCGTTGCCCGGGATCTGTACAGAGTTTTTGAAATCAGATGGAGACAGTAATTTTGAACATCAAGTAGTGTACAAAATTTCACCGAGAAGTATCGAAATTCTTCTAAGAAGTGGTAATAGAGGGGTGGGGGTGGCTTTCCGAAATCTCACGCAGACGTGACTCTCCTCTTATTTTGAAGGTTAAATGTGCAAAATTTCATCAATTAAGGAATAAAACTGTAGATTTGTGCAAAAATCAAAACCACGCTGCTCGCCAGTCCGTCACAGACAATCTCTTTTATACGTATAATAAAAGAAGATAGATTCCGGTATGCCTTCGCCCACAGATTTATTTAAACGTAAAAAAACGCATATTACAATCGCCTGATTTTCAACCATTCATGTTTTTTTTTTAGTAAATAGCTTTAAATTTCAGTTCAAACGTGTATTTGCCAAACAGCGTTCCTAAAGACGACATAGGACTGAATGAAAGTATTTCCTTTCAGGACCTTTCCCATGTGAAGTTACTATTTTTAAAAAAATATTGTAACATTGTTAATGTAATTAATTATGTGTTAAAAAAGGTCGTACTCGTAACAGTTTTCCTTTTTCAGAGTGGGGGCTGAATTCTTCTTAAAACGGGCGTTAAGTCATAAAAGTTAGGGAAACTCTGATCTACGGGGAGAATAGATCGTAACATGTTCAATTACTAACAAGAAATAACAAAAATCATAAAATAATAATTTCATTCACGAATAATTATGAAGTCTTGTGAAAATAAGCCATGTGTGATGGAGCAAAGGGCGAGACGTTTCGTTTCACTATTCAATGCTGAAATTTCTACATTTTTGAAGCAACAACAAAAAAGAGATTATCATGTGAATAAAATTAATGGATTAGAATGTGTTGCCAGTAATCACCATTTTAACATCAAAAATACTAATTTTGGTTTCTGTGAATCCTGCGTAAATCTGGTTCAATGAACTCAAATTCGCTTTGAATTTAAGCGTTATTTCAAAAATTGGAACTGATTGTGTGAAAAATTCAGACAAGCGATAAAACCTAAACCGGGGCAAATAATACATGTATATGAAGTAGCAAACTCTTCAACTGCGTGCTTAGGCGTCATCAAATTTTTAAAAGATATTTCTGGAAGTTATAGGTCAATGCAAATATTTTCACGTTTTAATAATAACTTTAACCGTTAGAATGCTACGCGGCGCAAAAGCGCTGCGATCGTTTGTATCGAAAATTGCGGCGCAGCGCAAAAGCGCTGCGAGTTTCAGTGTGTTTTCGGTGCTCCGCGGGAGTGCACGTACGCTAACCTCGCGCGTAATTTGTAATGAGAGTGCATTCTTATACATTTAAAAATAACTTTTATCGTTTTTTTATATTATTTTAAAAAAATAACCATGTCACGTGCTATTATTTCGAACGTTGATTCGATTCCTAGTGATTCTACGGGGAGTGAAACGACAGATACAAATAGTGATGATAGCAGTATTATAACGCATCGAAGAAAAAGATTGAGGATTGAAAGTGAGTCTTCTACCTCCTCTTCATCTACAGAAACAGAAGAAACACCAACTTTTGCCAAAATTCCTCCGACAAGTGTTTTCTAAATCAACAAATGATTTTTTCGAGACTCCTGGACCTAGGCGGGCGCCTCCTCCCGATGGCACACCCATAACCTATTTCAACATATTCTTTACCATATCACTGCTCGAAACCATCGTAAGGGAAACAAATCGATATGCTGCACAGTTTTTGGCCTCGCACACTGTATCGGATAATTCTCGAGCAAAAAAGTGGACGCCGACAACAATATACGAAATGAAAGCCTTTATTGCTGTCATACTCGAAATGGGAATAACGAGAAGGCCAACAATTAGTAGTTATTGGATAAAAAATTCCCGACACATACCATGGTTTGGGACAATGTTTTCAAGGGATAGGTTCCAACTGATTTTGAAGTTTTTTCACTTGGTTGATAACAGATTATTATTTGAACCAGGCCATCCGAATTATGACCCATGTGGCAGGTTTGATGTGCTTGTCAAACATGCAAATACCGTATTTCATCAGCATTATGTACCAAATCAACAACTATCCATCGACGAGTCGTTAGTTGGTACTCACTGCCATTCTTCGATAAAACAATATATTCCAAACAAAAAACACCATAAATGGGGAATCAAATTTTGGATGCTGTGCGACTCGGTTTCCAAATATTGCTTGGGTTTTTTCTGCTACAAAGGAGCTAAAAATACAGATGACAGAGATTCGGTAGAAAAATATGGTCTTGGATTTACGGTAGTGCAAAAATTGCTTTCAATTGGAAATTACCTGAACAAAGGTTATCATTTGTTTACAGATAATTTTTACACAAGCTTACGATTGGCCAAAGCCCTTTTGGAACAAAATACATATATAACTGGAACAATAAGACGTAACAGAAAAGAGATTCCTCCAGAAGCTAAGAAAGCAATCGTAGGAGAAGCCAAATACCTAGCACATGAAAATGTTTTGATGTGTTCATTCAGAGACAAAAAGTCCAAACCAAAGCCAGTCATATTGATTTCATCCAATGCAGATACTAATAGTGTGACGATCAAGAAAAAGAAAGGGAATTTTGAATACGAAAAAGTGAAACCAAGCATGATTGAAGACTACAACAAATACATGGGAGGTGTGGACGAATCTGACAAAATGTTGTACGTGTATTTGGACGAGCGAAGAACCCTAAAATATTGGAAAAAAGTAGTATTCAACATTTTTGGAAGAATGGTACTCAACTCTTATATTTTGTATGTTTCCAACACTACCGAAAAAAAATGACCCGGCTCCAATTCACATCGAAAATTATTGAGGATCTCGAAAAGGAGTGGATGAATCATAAAAATAGCGTGTCAACACAACCATCTTCATCAAAGAAAAAATTTGCGCTGGAAAAATTACCGGGACGTAACTTACGCCAGTGCGAGGTGTGTAGCAACAGAGGGAGTGGGATAAAGCGATCCCGCCTTATTTGCGTACGCTGTAGGAAAGGCCTACACGCTATTTGTGCGGCAAAACATAATTGTTGAGCTATTTTTTTTTGATTTTTTATTTTCTAAAAGAAATAAAATACAATAATATTGATATCACTTTATGTTTAATAAACATTAATAAACAATAAACATTTTATCTTTATAATGCAAAAATAATTAATAAAATTGATTGATATTTGTCTAAGTTAGAGTGTTTTATTTGACACCATTATTTTTTCCTCTAAATTAATCAATATGTGTATAGCAATTTTTATTTATTTTTGCCAAAATTGCTTAGCACTAAAACGGTTAAGCGATTTTTAATTTAATTTTAAGCGAGCACTCGGCGTACGTTGCAATACCGCCCAGATAAACTGTTTCTCCCTGCGTGTCCTTTCCCATACGTTCCCGTTCCCACCCCCGTTCCCCTCCCGCGTCCCCTTCCCCCCTCACGCGGTTCCATTCCACCTTCCCCTTACTGCTTCCACCTCTCTCGCGTTCCCCTTCCACTTTCCCCGTCTTCCTCGTCCCCCTCCTCCGCCTTCGTTCCCCTCCCCTCCCTGCTGCTAATCTATAAAAGACATTTTTCAAACTCGCACGCCATCTATTGTAATTTTTTTATACATAATTCATACCGCCAGAGCGCACCACTATACATAGAAATCTAGCACACAATAAAAAACCAAATACGCAATGAAATGAATTGTGTAGGGAATAATTTCATAACGCCAGAGCTCACCATTATATATAGAAACATTCGCGAGTGGGTGCACAACCAATCAACAAAGTTTCATTGCAATCGGATGAATGATTCAGGAACTCATAAGAAACGCATATAACGCATAAACATTCATTTTTATATATTAACAGCGACTTCCCGGCACGCGTTGTAATGCCACTCAATAAAGAAATTGTTTCTCCCTGCGTCCTTTCCCATTCGTCCCGTTCCCCTTCCCCTCCCATGTCCCCTTCGCCTCCCATATCCCCTTCCCCGCCTTCCCCCTCCCCTCTAAGTCAATAATCACAGGATATCAGAAGTGCACTGCAAGTTTCTACTAACCAGAAATGAATTGCAAGGAAAATTTATGGTCGACTTTCCATAAGAAAATAATAATTGGTCCTATGAATTTTTTTACGCTTTCGGGACAATGCTTTACTGATAATAGTCAACTTTTCATGAAAATCTTTCAACAATTCGCTAACTAACTTTTCCCGCAGGGGTATGCAGAGAGGACGGACCGGCAAACAACTCGGTCTTGGCACACACTCTGCCTTATTCGCATTCATGCATCATCTCATACATACACTTCTATTATTCTGACTCTTGACATGGCCCGACTCAAGTATCTGATTCACTTGATAGTGCCATGTCTTCCTCGGGCGTCCCCGATTTCTTCTACCATTCACATTTGCATCATGTATTCTCCTTACACTCCTTTCTTCGTTCAGTCGCTCTGCATGCCCAAACCATCCGAGGGTCCCTTTCTTAATCTTACTCATTGCGTTTACATTGCATTCTTTGCCGATCTCCAAATTTCTCCCACGATCATACATGGTTTCACAACACATACGCCTCATTGATCTCATTTCTTTCACTGAACTTTCATCCTACCTCTGCCAGTTCCATACCTCACTGCCATACATCAGGGTGTACCAGTACTCCATTGTGGACTGCTAGCTTTGATTTTTTTGAGTCTTTTGTTTAACAATAATTCGCGGTTTATAATTATCGAGTTTCCTTGAAATTTTCCACCTGAAATCAGTGTCAATCAAGAGCACCTTGAGGGATATTCAGAGATTTTGTTGTTATCAGAGCACACGGCGATTACAGTAATGATGTGAGTATTAAGTGTTCTATCTGATAATTATTTTATCTAAATATAATGCATTATCGTTGCAGTTTGAACTGAAAGCCCGTGGCTTAAATAATTATAAGCTAGGCAGACCATTTTCATTTCGTGCATTGGAGTCCGATCGATAACGACACTCGATAATTTAACTATTGTTTGAATGAGCAACTTAAGATGAAGCTATATGTGAAATCATATTTATATACTATCTTTACGGCGAATAGGTTTACATTATGAACATCAAAAAATATGCTACGGATAAATTGAAGCTTTTACTAGCTTTTCTATGTATTGGAATTACAATAAAATTATTATTTACATAACAACAAAATATAAGCGTCAACCACTAAAACAAATGTTTTTGCATGACTTAAGGGGGTATTCTAGTCTAGAAAAAAAATATATTTTTTCATATTTCCAAAGTTTAAATATTCAAGAATATCTCGTTAAAAGAATTTTTCGAAATTCACATTATTTTAAAAGTTATAACCATTTTAATTTCGCGGTTTAGACAGAATCTAACCAAAATCTAAGTAGGAAAAAATTTCAAACACCTTTTTCTCAAAACCAATTTTTTCGTAACGGTTGACACGATATCTCAAGTTCTACTAAACCAATTTACTTGAAATTTGGTGTGAGTTTTCTATACATTACTTTATAGCATGAACCAGAATTGTAACAAAATTTTAATTTTTACTATTCTAAAAAAATTCGGAAAGTTAAAAAACTGGTAAAAAAATGTCTTTTTTTTTCAGACAGCCGCCATTTTGCGAAAAATAATTTTTATGACTTCTCCGAGGTTCATGCCATAGCAGCATTTGTTTGAATTAAAAATAAATTTGGTTTTTATTTTCGAATAACTAGGAGGGTTTCAATCGTGTCAACCAGGGCGTGCCATATTTTCGAGACCCCCCCCCACTTCAACACTTGTAACTTTTAAGTTTTTCCTTTGAATTTTTTTTATGTGTTCTTTAATGTTTAATAAATATTTGGTAAAGTAATGGTTTCAAAATTATTATTGTTTTTTTTTTATTGCACCTGAAAAAACACCTACAATTCATGCTTCTAGACTAGAATACCCCCTTGAGGCCGCACTCTTGAAACGCACGGCGCTGAAAAAGAAGAAGATGGAGAGATATGTAATTACGAATGTTGGACAGAGCGCGCTAATATTTTAATTCGTACAATAGCAGCGAAAATTGCGAAAAAGCTTAATAAAACATGACTCGTTTAAAATAGAGCAAAAATCTCGTGGAACGTATCTTAAGTATCATTTAAAGAAACATTGTGAATTTTTTCACAAATATAACTTGTAAAATAAAAGAAATAGACTTGTTTAAAATAATTTTCGGAGCATACTTTGCGATTTTTTTCTATCGAGGGAATTTCATATAATTTGCGTTTCGGTGTGGAAAGTATCTAGATATTATCTTCAAAAATAACATATATTTTTTTAAGAGCTTAAAAACTTCAAATGTTTAAGGGAGATATGTAAGAAATCGGTCGAAATACGAATAGTAGACCCTTAACTATGAAGTAATACAAGAAAACTTTTTTTAAATACCGCTTTATGGCTAAGACTATTTTTGAGGTTTTGTATGTTCCAACTTTTTTTCATTCTTATAAAATTATGCAAAAAATAAATTTAAAAAAAACACTTTTCCGCTTACTTGTTGCGTGCAAATAAGACGCTCGATTTTAAATTTTGAAGGCACGAGAATCGAAATATTTCTAGCGTTCATATTCCTCTTAAGTTACAAAATTAATCGAAATTATATTCTTCGTAAGGTCCTCGACTAGAAATCCAAATCTGCGAATTCTTCCTATTCTCGAAGACGAAAAAAAAACGTAAAAGAACGAAGTTTTGTCAACATTGAGGAGACAGGTAAAAAAAAATGTGTGCAGTTCGCACGCGGTAGAAGTGAAAAAGTCGAGAAGAGTATATCTCATTCTCTTGCAGGCTAAATCTTATAGATGTATGCATGTCTCTTTTTAGTGTCACTTTTTCGTTTCATCGAGTTTCAAATCACAACGGTGCTAGAGAAGTTTTCACTTCAATAAATAAAAAACATATAAAGATAAATATATATAGACATCTATTCTTAATTTTCGACCAAGTTGCGCTATCCCTTGGGCCGAATAGTAGCCAACTTCAGATAAATGCACGTGTACGCGCGTGTGTGCGTGAGCGCTACCAAAAGTCTCAACAAGTCTATCTGCCGAGTTTCAGATCGACCGGATATCGGAAGTGAGTTAGTTTCCATTTCCAAGATTTGCGTTCATTCATTCACGAAAACAAAATCAAAATTCAAATAGACATATTTAAAAAAAGCATTTCGTAATTTGCAAACACTAATCTACGGGGGCTAAACTAAAAGTTAATCATCGTGGTAATGAGTAACGATTCCGGGAAAACGTAAGGGAGCGAGGGTAGGCCTCCCTTAGGGGGTTAAAGGGGTAGTTGCGGCTCCCTTATCTGGCACGTCATAAATAAAGGACTTTGTGACCTTTGTACTCGAATGTTATATTTCAAATGCATAATAAATAATACCGAAATACAGGGTTAAAAGAAAAACAGTTACAAATAACCATAACTGCGGAATAATTTGTTTGGGGAAAGAAATTATTATTTAAAATCATTATTTTTAGAGTTTTTACACCAATAAACTGGATATTATGCCGTGTTGCACCACCTACTTATTTAGCCAACGTCTACCATCGGAGTTTCCATCATCAGGGCAAATGTGTAATGATTTAATGTGTAATTTACTAAATGCATAATTAAATAAATTGTTAATTACGAACCCTCTACCCCTGCTGTGTGTTATTTTCTCAATCTAATTTTGTTATTTTTCTTTTTTTAATCATGTTTATCCTTGAACATTATCTTTTGAAAATGTATTATTTTCATATAGGTTAATAGATTAATTTCATATTATCTCTCTACGTATTATAAATTAAAGTCCTCCGCCGCGTCTGTCTGTCTATTAGCGATAAACTAAAAAACTACTGAACGGATTTTCATGCGTTTTTTTTTTTTGGCTTTTTTACTTGGTTTTCACTAATAGATTCACGAGGAAGGTTTAGGTATATAACTTATCAAGGTTTTGTGTAAATTGGTTGAAATATATAATTAAAGGAGAGTGTCTGTATGTGGTGGACGAGCGGGCTAGCAAGCGATAGGTATGGATTTGATATGCATGTAAATTAATAGATGGCGGTGTGAGTTAAAAGGTTGGGTAACCATCCAATAGATGGCGTTGTGTTTCGTTAGCCAAAGCGACTCGTGGCCGGGTCAGCTAGTCCTACATAATTTAATCTGTGTGTTTTTTTAATTTCTTATATTTTTTTCTTCTTTTTCTACCATTTTATGCTTTCTTTAATCAATTATGTTTTTCTATAAATACTATGAATTTATGCGGAAACTTTGCTGGTTCATGCAACGTTGTAATATGTAATTACTTCAATAAAATATGCATAACTGTTTTTCCTAAAAAACTAAAATAAATAGTATAAATGATGATGGATGATACCCCGATGGACACTACCGCTGTCTTAAACATCGGTTAAAGAAGGAGGAAGCGCAACACGGCGTAATATCTCAAAAATAATCACGGTAATGTTTTTGGAAAAGAAAATCTCAAATCATGTATGATCCATGTAATTATCGGCGACAAACTGATATTACACAATGCCGATTATGGTAACACTAGACGAAACTTGTGACATGATGTGGATTTTCTTATGGTGTATGAGTTTCTGTCAAAATTCATAAAGAAAATAATCGTGTAACTAAAACCAAGGTAAAACCACGAACCATAATGATCATTATCTAGCAATGATCATTATCAGCCAAGACATCAAATATTTTATCAAAATCAATTTATAAGTATGCATTTCCTATGGTACGATGCTGACTGTCTATTGACGGCCGGCGTAGTCCAGCGGTAAAGCTCTTGACTCGCAATCCGAAGGTCGCGGGATCGAATTCCGGCGTGGCAAATAAATTTTATTTAATTAATTTGTATTATTTCACAATTTATTCATTTAAAAAATAATATATAGTATATTTGCGGCACGTTCCAGTGTAAGATACACTTAGTATCGCCCTGGTGTAAGCCCACCATTCACAATTGAAAAGTTGCTTGAAATGGCTTTAGCCGTGTTTGGTGACCAGATCTGAAAAGCCAGGTACTTTCCCACCTTCCTCTTCCCTATCTCCTTCCCCTCCCCATTGCCTTCAGCCTCACAACATACCCCAATTGGGGATGCCAGAGTCTCACTGGCTCCAGACGGGGAGCAGTTGGGACTCTTGTGCGGTATTCATATAAAAAAAAACTTTAAATTTTAAATGTAACATTGCAATTTTTATTATAAACTGATTATATTATAAACTGCGCCTTCACTGATAAGTATGCAGCATTTTTAATGACACGTTGATGGTGACGGTTATTTTAAAAGTAATATTGTGTTGCCATTTGTATTTTTATTATAAACTGCACCTGCCCAACACAGGAACTTCCTAGAGACAAGCATTGCACATCACTAAGGGGCCATCCATAAATTACGTCACCCTACGGGGGGGGTAGAGAAGCGTTACATTGTGTGACAAGGGGTATGGGGGGGGTCATCAGCTTTGTGACATCATCACATACAGTGCATTTGTTACAAAAATATTTTCCCTATCCCATAACGCCCCATCCTATTCCATAACGCCCCCATCCTATCCCATCACGCCCCCCCCCCGTTGGTAATTATGATCGTTACAATAGCTACTATGTCGACGAAAATATTTTCAAATCTACCGTTTTGATTATTTTTAGATGTAAAATTGCAAAATGTGTGACGTCACTGGGGGGAGAGGGTCTCACAAATGTGACGATGTGTGACAGGGACGGGGGGGTCTAAAAATCATGAAATTCGTGTGACGTAATTAATGGATGGCCCCTAATTGTAATATAAGTAATAAAGATGAATAATAAAAAATAAATTCCATTTTTGTCGGACCTAAATGTTACTCGCGAAAAAGGCAAAATAAACAAAAAATACATTATATTTTTTTATAGAAGTACTACAATTAGCTAGGACATAGGTCTCAACGTGGGCAATAACGCCCCCTTGTGGGCGTTGAGATGGCACAGTGAGGGCGTGGGCAGGTAAAAAAAAATACGGTCTAAAAAAGACCAAAAAAAACACGCTAATCACGTATTAATAAAGCAAAGTAAACTTTAATATTGGTTTTTGTGTACAAAAATTCACATATTTCGGTAGTTCGGGAAGTGGGTGAAAATTGAACTGAAAGATTCCATTATATTCTGACCTAAATTAAATTGGATAATACGAAAAGTATTATTTTTTTATTTGAATTAAAAATTAGAAAACTTCAGATTTCACGTGAAATGTCTTATACATATATTCACAGGTGAAGTTAATAAAAGCCCGTTATTATGCCTGAATTATTGATTCTGTGACAGTCACCCCCCCCCCCCCTCAACTGAGGAAAAACAAAAACGGAAATAATAATAAAAGGGTCATACTGATGGTACCTCAATGTAAAAGCACAACTTATCTCGTGATAAATTTTATATTGCGATTGTATGATAAGATTCAATTAATTCACCTCTTTAGATCTATCTAGTTAATTTGACAAAATATTGCCTACGATCAAGTGTTGAAGCAATCGATGTAACTGGAAACAAATCACTGTTGAATTCGGTCACAAAGCTAGGACGACAGAATACCACATATAAGTAAGGTTATGTTGTTTAACTTAATAAATTTTATGTTGTAAATTCAATAGCAATACGTGCGAACAAAGATCAAGGTAAATTGATGCAGGTAGGTATTATGTGTTTTTTCTTGATAACAGTGGCGTGACGTCTAACTCTCGGCCCCCGAGAAAGCTTGTTTGCTTGCATCCCTGATGTATGTAAATCTAAAAGTCAATGCGTGAGTGAACTTGGTTACAACATAGACAAACCATAACAAACTACGTAATATACTCAAAATACTAAAATCTTTACAATATATAGTTCACATACAGTAGAAGAATTTACCTAACCAGATTAAATGTGCAAGCCAATGTGAAAGGTCTCAAAGTAGGTAACTTGAAGTAGGTGGAACAATTCATTAAAATTTGAAGTAAATTTTCAAGTAATGTGAAAGTTCCAGTCCAGTTGCTTTACAGAACTGAAATAATGACAGAACTTGAAGAGAAATTTCACAGATCTTGAAAATGATCTTCGAAATATGATGAACTCAAATTATTTTTTATTGTTTTTCATTTACTCACGAAATTATTTGTGAGTAAATGAAAAGTAATTTCCCAATGTGCCTCTAAAATCACGAAACACTAAAATCTTTAATGGCCTACATCTTATAATAAAGCAAAAATAAATAAAGTAGCTCACATCCGTACTAGATCTTCGATAAACTTTTTGATTAAAAAAATATTTTTTTAGTTTGGTTGGGTATTTCGATCTCAAATCCAAATTTAAGATTTGTATGAAACGGGCCGAAAAGGGCCGCGCAAACGTTCCACTTATAGCGGGCCTCGTGGTCCGCCCCCTGGCGACTGCGTGGACTGCACAAAGGGTCGACACGCCAATGGCAGTAAACTGTGTACAATAATTGGTTTTATTCGTTTTATATAAAAAAAAAATAAAACATCCTGAAAACTTCAAGTGTTCTTCATTGTAGAACAGATTGAACCGAAAATAGAGGTAAGTACGCATTCATAAATATACACCGAAATAAATACTTCAACATTATAGAATCTATCCAATGTATTTTAATGAGAAATATAGCAAATTTGGGAGGCCTTTTCAGGGCCTCCCGTGTAATGCAAAAAAAGTAAATAGTTTATCAGATTCGTAATAGAAGCGGTTTTTTAAGTGTAATGATATTCGGAGGATTGTATTTTGTAATATTTATAGTGTGGACCGACCACAATGCGCAAATGCATATTTATTTATTTTATGATCTATCAAAACATAACCGTAAAATTAATAAACCATTATTAATTTAATCCAGATTGTAAAGTATTTTTTCAGCGTATTTGAACAATATTTGCTATGGAGTTATCAAAGATCAGTCAACATTATTTTCTAAATTATACAAAGATTTCTCAACAAATTACGCAGCTAATAAAAAAGGTTCAAATAAATTTATAGCTTGTACTTACGTAAAGGTGGTTTCGAAAGAGTCGAAAGTTTCGATGTGACAAAAGTTATTTTATTTTTTTACTTATCAGGTAGCATTATAGAACGACCCAAAAACTAACAAAAATGAGTATTGTAAGATTGATTCTAGTGCATCTATTTTCCCAAAGTAGGTTTATCATTATTATGAGGTAGCCAGCATTACAATTAAATTAGTAGAATAAGAAATCGCGCAATCAAAAACGAAAATGGGAGAAATATGTATTTACCTACATAATATAAATAAACCACTATTTTGAATAAAAATTCAAAGCAAAAGTGAACAAAAAATTTCAGAACTATCTTAACTTCACGAAAATTTTTAAGAAAACTTCGAGTACCTACATTACTATATAAAGTTGTGAATTTCACAAAAATTTTTAAAAATATTGGCGCTAAAATGTTTTTCAACTAATGTCATAGAATAGTACAACAAAAAGTTTTTTTGTTTACAAATTAGAATTAAATCTTAAAATGACCATACGGCACACTAAGAAACAACCAGTAAAGGCTTTTTTACGCGGAGACCGTTTTTAAAACCAATTTACTTCGTGAGAAATAATAATACAAGCGAAAGAGTGTTGACTAATGAGTGTTTTTTATAGGTTATATTTTTTTTACGAAAGAAAAAAATTCTAAGTTATAATGACTATAACAAGCCGGATTTGAGAAATTAAAACCAGCGCAAACGAAATACAAAGCATATGACGAGTGTAAAAATAAGTTAATTGAACTTACCATGTAAATTAACTGTACAAGTCGTATTATTTCCTCTGTCCAAAACGACGACACTAGTCGCAGCTGCCATCTTACTTTTGAGAATGTTGCATAAATGAACCATACATTAGATTGATAACTCCGTGCTTTTTGTATGGGCAAGGTTTCGGCACTGTTTAACTATATATACGTACATATATATGTATATACCAATATCTGGCGGCGCCGTGTGACGTCATACATACCATAGACAAAAGTTGAGGACACAAAAAAAACTCGACCATAGACAATATACGAATATCTCTTTCGGTACCTACCCAATTTTTTAGCCTGAATTACTATTTAAAAAATAAATGAAATACGGTTTCAGCAGAAAAATGAAAAACCTTGAATTAGATGTTTTAGTTTTTTATTTATGCATGTATTTAAATATAAAAACAGATAAGACATAAACCGGAAATACAATATAAGCACAAAACACTGAAAAACCAAAATTTATCGCTTTCTATATCAATAAGCTTAAATAAAAACCAGAATAAAAAATTATAATACACCAAAGTAAATGTAGCAGAACTAATTGCAATCAAGCATGTTCTATAACTTAGTCTAACTTCCAAAAGTAAATATCTTGGTGTGTATATAGGTTAACATTTTAAATGGAAAACCTATATGGTTTATATCACAAAAATCATTTAGAGGTGTATAATATAATAACACAGAAACAGGAAATATGAGAACAAATAATTCAAATATGAATGTGCCTTCCTACGACAATATCAATTTTTTACATTTCTCTGTAACAGAAATTTAACTCATAATTACATGTTCAAGTATTTTATTTATTTATGTATTAATATATATTAATACAGATAACAACAAACAGGAAATTCAAAAAAGCGAAAAACATTTATAGAAGAAATATAGAAAATATTCTTCCTCTCCGTCCCCGACTTCATCTACCACTCACATCTACGTCGTATGAATGTACTTACATTCCATGCTTCGTTCATTCGCTCTACGTGCCCAAGCCATGTGAGGGTCCCTTTCTTAATCTTACTCATTACGATTAGCCTCGCATTACAAAGTAGACAAACTATTGGCTAAACAACTTAAGGCTTAAAATCGCATCCACCGGTTCATCCATCACCGATATGAAACCATACGTACAACGATTTGACCAATAAACGGTCTGCTGTGTAAAAGTATACCTACATCGTTTTATTTACACTCTGTACAGGCAGAAAATATAAAGGACCATACAAGGTTTTACCACACTCAGGGATCTCATTTCTACGGCATTTAGTCTACTTTCATCTTTCCTCTCACCTTCACTGCCATACATCAGGTACAGGACTCCATTGTGGACTGTTAACTTCGCTTCTTTAGAGAGTTTTTTGTTAGCTCCAACGGCATTCAACCCTCCGTTAATGGAGTTACCTGCATTTACCCTTCTTTCAATATCTCTATCAGCCGTAAATATACGTCCCACGACATATAAACTCATTCACCTGCTCTTAGTATTCATCATTCACAACTGTATTGCACACTGTTTTCGTACTCACTCTACTGATAAAAATAGTACAAATAATATAAAGTACAGAATAGAAAAGGCGACCGTGCTGAGTGACTTGTTCCTGTCGTTTCCTAGTCCAGTCCATGGATTCCTTCTTGTGTTCTCTCAAGAACAGCGGCGGCACAAAGTAATGGGACACATCCGCCCCACATCTCCTGACTTGACAATTATATATCTACAACAAACAATCATAACATCATTAAGATACTAAATTAATGCTTTTAAATGTGCATCAAAATAAATGAATTTTAATAAAAATATTTAAGATATGTTAAAATCGTCATACTGCATCTGGTGGATAAAGTTCACCATCAAGCGAGCTTATCCTTATAATATACGTATATCTTTACCTATGTAATAATTTATAATAATAAAGTAAAATGCACACGTACCCAGACAGGGAACGGGCCATCGCTCGTGGGTTGTGCACTCCAAGGAAATGAGTGTACTCCAGCACTAGTAACCACCACCAGACGTGGGTGGTTTGGTATATTTATGCACCAGCCTGACAGCTGACAGGGAAGAAAGTAGACATCCTGACAATAGGCTGTATATCCGTCATTTGTTTGGGCATTGTGTGTTTCGAACTGAAAACATTAATCAAAACAACTCTCATGAGACACATCACGACAGACAGATCAAAACAAAACAAAATAAATGCATGAAAACAAGGTTTAACTCTGCAAAAGAATGTACCCTTGCACTATGAAATGATTGAAATTAAATGCGTTATAATAAACTCCACATTTAGAAAACAACAGGACGAAAGGAGCTTAGAATTTCATATAAGTAATCAATATATATTTGTACCTGTACTTTGGTTACAATGAATCCTGTTTACACGAGAGTTGCATGATTTCAAGAAGTGAGCTAGGTTCGGCGTCATTTTACACTTTTGCAATCGCGAAATTTACCATTTCGCGATAGTTTGAGCTACAAGCACATGCACGAATTCTCAAAATCGAGTTATCAATATATTAAAGTCTGCTCATTTCCCACCGCGCCGACATTTAATTATTTAGGAAGCAATCTTATGGGTAAATAAACCGCCATTATGATGTACTCGTAGCAAACGTCAAAACATACAATTCAATAACAAAGCTTTCCACTGATCCCGCCGTGAATCGAGTGACGTCACACGGTGGCGCCGTGTGACGTCACTCGGTTGAAGATTTATATCGAAGTTATACCCCCCTGGAATGTTGCATTTTGTGAAGGTAAGCCGCATGGCAACACTTAACTGTAAAAGTAGTCGGTAGGAACCAAAATAAATACTCCAACATCGTAATCGGTACCTATTTACCCAAATAAAATAAATAATATCAAAATAGTTATTATTAAATACTCCAAGGCACATTTTGAATAATAATTTCAAATCGGAGAATCAAAATAGCAAATTTAGTAATGTATAATGTCATTTTAGTTGTATGAAAGGTAAATATAATTTTATATTAATCTTTTGCTTCCTTTGAAACTGAGAAAAAATATTAATGTGGATGAAGTATCAATGTTTTTAAAGATTGGATGGCTACCTACTAAGATTTAGAAATAATATATTTATTTATTCAGCGTTCAAACAGCAAAGTTTTCTGATTCTTTTTATATCATCGATTGGTTTAATATTATTAAATTGGTTATAATAGAGCCTTGTAACAAAATTTTAATGGAACTTTCAAATTGAAGGTTAATTCAATTTGGGAGGCGGATATGGGTACCGCCGCCCCGGTAACCATTTATTGGATAACCAACACCTCTGCCATAGGTCACCCCAAGTGGTTCGCTACATTTGGTGATTTAGCCGAGGTGCCCAGATTCATGGGGTGAGGTTTGGCCAGGTCTGCCCACCTGCTGGGTGGCAGGTTGGCTCGAGAGAGACTGGTTAAGGGATGCCTTTTGACCTTTCCAGCTGGACTCTCTCGACCCATGGCCTTGTACCGCAGTTGGAGGGATGGATTCGTACGTCCATCACTCCTGGGCACAATGACCCCCAGATTCTTACCCACCCTTCATACCTTTTTCCTTCTCATCCTTCCCTTCTTTAAAAAGACCCTCCACACAGCATCCCCTAAGATGACATAGGCCCTGAGGGAAATTGTTTTCCTCAGGGCCTCCTGTGTGGAGTTAATGTAAAAAAAGGAAGAAAGTTGTCATTCTATTTTTTTTTCATTAATTAATGTGGAATTAATGAAAAAAAAAATAATGGCGTTTTCGATTGGCCCTGAGAAATTTTTTTCCCTCAGGGCCTATATCATCTTCGGGGATGATGTTTGGAGGATCTTTTTGTGGAAAGGAAGGAGTGAACCTGAGTTATGTTGTAGTAGGAAGAAAATATACAGGCCGGCAAATTGTTCTTAAGAACAGGTCGTAGAAATAACCTGTTCTCATGTGACGAATGTCAACTGTATTCAAATGTTGAGTGCATTCATTCATTCATCGAAAGAATCAATGACATTATATCGGAACATCTTTCATTGAAATACCGATAGAACAAGGATAGCATTCCCACCCAACGCTTGTGCTCTAAAGATTGCATTCCATTTATTAAGATAGGAGAGTCGACCTATTATTACTAAATCACAAAAATAAGTCTACAAGGATTTTAATATAAAATGTTTTAATTTATTTGTCAACACAATGATTTTTATCAAAATCCTGAAGAGTTAAATTAATTTTAATTTTTAATCACAAAAGTTTTTTTTAACCATTCAATAAAGCTTTGCAGGTGAAAATATGCTATAATTTTTTTTAAATACATCTAAGTATTTGATTTCTATTTTGTTTTCTTGAATGAATGAATGCAAATCTTTATTAACCCACTTCCCAATATCCGATCAAACTGAAACTCGGCAGATAGACTCGTTGTCGATGACAATGCATTCTATCAGCTTTTGGCGGCACTCACACATTTTTCTACAATTGGCTACTAGCCGGCCAAACAGATGGCGCTACTAGGTCGTGCTGTTCGATGCGGAAAGTCGAAACTGTTTCACTACACAATAAAAAATAGAAGTGTTATAAGAAAAACTTTGTTTTCACGGGTTGATTTTTTTTAACCATAATGTAGTGGTAGACTGATTCAGATGTGAAGTTTCAAACTTGGCCCAATCCAGTACAA
Organism: Glyphotaelius pellucidus; assembly: GCA_936435175.1. Lineage (NCBI taxonomy): Eukaryota > Metazoa > Arthropoda > Insecta > Trichoptera > Limnephilidae > Glyphotaelius > Glyphotaelius pellucidus. Next base: position 34,911,385 of record OW386539.1, read on the forward strand.
ACCCATGGGGGTAGTGAGATCCGGTTCAAAAGAAGGTCGAAGTGCATAAGAAACAGACTGCTCCATGAAGCGTGCTGCTGAGGAGCCGCATCTATTTAACAAAGTGCTTGCCTGCCTTAATACCTTTACACACTCAATGAGAAAATTATCATCATTCTTTATGTACTGTGCAAGGAGTCAACCCGACTCAAAGTTAAAAGCTTAAATTATATCACTATATTTAGCTAATCAGCAAGCAAAAGATGTATTTAAAAACAAAAAAGTATGTCTCTTATTGGAAGTTCCCAGCGTTTGTTGATGGCTTGCCATGCCACACTCGCCTCCTGCATTCCAAACTAGGCAAAATTTCAGATAAATAATGAAGATACCTAAGTATTCGCTTTAAATAAATTAAATACATCGTTACAATCATCAGTGTGAAGCAAACTATTCCACACATTCATGTTATCAAAACTTTCCAAAGAATCAACTTAACCTTTTCCCAATCTCTGTATGAATGTAAACTGAAGACCCTGCACAGGAAATACTCACTATGCACTGTAAGCCGTAGCGAATTTTACTTTTCAGCGCAGGGGCGTGGCCACACCGCTTCCATGGCCACTAGAAAACATTTGCTTTGTTTAAAAAACTGTTGGTATTTGTTACTTCTTCGTAATTGTTTTATGTTAACCCTTAGCCTTAAGGCGACGCTTCCCGGCTCAAAAAGAAGAAGATGGAGAGATATGTAATTACGAATGTTGGACAGAGCGCGCTAATATTTTCAATGGTAAAATTGAAGCGAAAATTGTGGAAATGCTTAATAAAACAAGACTCGTTTAAAATCTCGTGGGGGTTGTCTAAAACAACGTTCAAAGAAACACTGTGAATTTTTTCATACATGTAACTTGTTAAATAATAGACAGGTTTGAAAATAAAAATTTTCAGAGCACACTTTGCGATTTTTTTCTATCGAGGGAATTTCATATAATTTGCGTTTCGGCATGGGGGTTATATAGATAATATCTTAAAAAATAACATATATTTTTTTAAGAGCTTAAAAACTTAAAATGTTCAAGGGAGATATGCAAGAAATAGGTAGAAATTCGGGTAGTGGCGGCTTAAGTGAACATTATAAATATTTTGTCTATCAATAATTGAGAATGATAATTCTGGTTCATTCATCTAACTGCAAATAATCATTTCAGCTGCACACTAAAGATGTATCTTAATCTTCATTAATTCCATTGGTTGCAATTTTCAGTCACCGAGTGAAGTAGAAAGGAAATCTTCAATATGTAGTTGGAATGTTTAAAAAAAATTACTTTACTAATCTATCCCATTACAACTTGTGCAGATACAGATAGGTAGAATTCTCTCAGTTTCATCCAGGTGAAAGACCACCATTCAGAATGAAAATGTTGCTTTAAATGGCTTTAACTGTGTTTGGTGACCAAAAATAGTCAGGTACTTTCCAAATTGATTCCCTCAGGGCCTGTCATCTTTGGGAAGGCTGGAATTTGAATCGAGAAAGTCCAGCTGGAGGTCAAAAGGTCTCTCTCCCTCCCTGACGGTGGGCAAAAGCATCCGCCGCCAAGATCTAGACAAACCTCACCTATACTAATGTCCTGGGGTGAGATAGAGCACGTCATCGACGATCATCTTAAAAGCCATTAAAATCCTTCTCACACGTCTTGTATGAAAACGAAGAAGACTGAAGATGAATGTCAAATATGCTTATTAATCATATTGCTATAGACATTATGGAACGTATGTTTCTTTTGAATTGTAGAACTATTGGTATTGCCAAGCAATTTTGTACAAGCAAAAAAAAAAAAACAGCACACTGGATGAAAAACAAAAAAAAATAAACATATTTTCATTCAAATGCATCATCTCTATTTACTGTATGTACCAGCGCATAAGTACAAAAAAATCGACACTGTATAAATTCCTTTGATATTCATACCAACTTATTATTAAGGGTATTTTTGAAGTGGAACTGAATATCTTTTACATTTTAAATTGGTAAATAATGCACAAAAAATATAATTTTACAGTGAATATCATTTTGGGGGATCAATTGTCGGGGGATCAACTGTCGGGTCACCAACAAAGAGAGAGGTTTCAACGGAGCCACGGGTGTGGTGTAGGCACGGTGGGGTAAGGCAGGGCGTTTGTCCCACCCTGGTTGGCCGATGCACAACCTCTGGGATTGTCGACCGAGTCGCTTTTTCAAATTTACAGTGCTTCACAGGATGGTTTTTCCTTCTTCCGTTCATATTCTTTGTATTCATAAAGCCTAAAGCATGAACATGTTGTAGTAGAAGCTTACTGTTTTTCAGTACCTATTACAGATTTTGATTTTCTGCCCCACCTTACCAAAACCTGGCTACACCCTACACCCTACAACCTGGCTACACCCTTGAATGGAGCTCTCAATGGTAGGGACCATACAAGATTAAATATTGAATAAAGGAACAACTTGAAATGATTTTGGGAACTGAGGATTTAATGAAAAATGCAAGGATCTTAAAGCTATTTATAATTTAATTATTGTACAAAATAGAGTGATGATATCTTTACAGTTACATAAATATCAAAGAGGTCAAAATAAATGATCACTCTTCTAAACTTAATATTATTTAAAAAATAAAATAGTTTAGTAAATTGTCAAGTGAAAAACTGCAAAGATTAAATAATGACCATTGATCATTTCATGCTATGGCGATACATATTCAAACAGTTATATTATATTATAATCATCTTCTCGTCCCGTTTAACTTTTAGTGGCTTTTGCAGCAGCCTCTTCCTCCTCTTTCTTCTTCTGCTTTTCTCTCATCAGCTCCGCATCTCTGAAAACACAAAACATACAATAAGTTATGATTTAATATTTTAAAAACAGTCTAACTTACGCAAGTTTTTGAGAAGTTACTCACAAATACGTATCCAATTAATGTTCAAGTTGCTTAGATATTTTTTTACATGAACTCTACACAGGAGGCCCTGAGTAAAATAACTTCCCTCGGTTAGATTAGATTAGGTTAGGATTTAGTAGATATTTTATTGGAGGATGTTTTGTCCTTAGACTATTTTGTCGGGGATATTTTATCGCCGGATGAAAATGCGCATTACCCCATTACCTCCCCCTCAGGCCTCGACAATATTTTGTCAGAGGGTCAAAATATTTTCGTTTCGCAATAAAATCCAAATAAATGGAATATTTCTGAATGTACCCGAAAACTAAAAACTGTTTTGAAAAGGTGATGAAATACGTTTTAAAATTTTGTAATTCAAAATAAACATAATTTTTGAAATATAAAAAATTTTCCATGCAAACATTAAAAATGACTCATTTTACGCTTTTTTCCAACAAAAAATTACAAAAAAAACAAAAAAAAACTAAAAATTACAAAAGATAACAAAAAAAAAAAAAAAAACAAGTCAAATGTATTATAAACATTATCGTCAACTCGCTTTTTTGTCATTTCAAATAAAAGTAATTAATAAAAAATCCCCAAGTTTCATAATTTTTTTTTTCAAATTGCGGTCTGAAACTTCGATTCATAAAGGAGTACATTTTAATTATTTTGCGGTTAACTTTTAGATTGAAATATAAAGCGTGGTGTTTTCTCTTCTTACACTGTTTAGATTTTAAGATCATGTTTCTAACCATGATAGTAAGGGAGACAACGATTTCTATGAGACCTATCTATATGGTTTGTTCCGAAAACTTAATAAATAGACCAGCCTGGTTAAAACACCAACATTTATAATTCCAGACCAGCATTTAAGTGAAAAAGGATTGGTCGGGTTACAATACTAAAAGCCGTACTTAGTTGAAAAAGGGAGTGTATTTCCTGAGCATGTTTCTTTTAATTAACTTTCAATAACAACTGCTCTTAGGCTAATTGGCTGAAAATACGTACAGAATATTTGATGACTGACCATTTCAATATGGGATTTTGCAATGTCAACTATATTACCCTTAGGCAATTTGACACAACGGTTTTGTTTAAAGTTTTTTATGATTGCATGTGATTTAGATACTACATAATGTTGATCACATTATTATAGGTAAAGGCCAAAGTAGGGAGTTTTAAAACGTTAAAAAAGGTTAGGTTAGGTTTGTAATTGCATTTCTAAAAAATTATTCTTAAATTACAGGAAAATTAAAGAGAATATCATCACAATCGAGGCATACCCAGATTACCGTACATTTGCCAGTGATTTCGAGTGTGTTACCTAAATATAAAGAAAATAATAATGTTTTATTCCAGGATGTGGGGAGGATAGTGCAATCCCACACGTCCCATAAAGTTAACATATTTACACAAAAGATTTTAAGTAAAAATTACACTAGTATAGAAAAAAAAAATCAATTATAATGTAGGGCGTTGTCTGGGGTGAGCTCGGGCCCAGCGCTCACTCAGGAGTGGCGCTTGGTGCTGGAAGGCTGCGGTTACCACTGTGTTGTTGGAGGCCATTAGCCACATCCTGGTTCCAATGAGCCGGTGTCTCGTCAGACCGGCGAATCCGTGCAGTTCTAGCTCCGTAAACATTGTCGATGCGCTGCTGTATCTTCTGTATCCAAATATAATTCTGCATGCATTATTATATTGGATCCGGAGTCGCTCCATCGAGCCGGTTCGGTAGTGACACCATGTTTCACACATGGCTAGTACAAAATGCATTGAACAATATTTTCACACATGGCTAGTACAAAATGCATTAACATTATTACCGCATTGGAAGAATCTTCGATCATGTTAGATAGTATACTGGTACTTCTCCGCTGTTGTTCAATATCACCATCACCCGAGAGGTTCTCATTAATGTGAAAATCTGTAGTTCCTGATTTCACATGCAAAGTTCATAGCGGCATGAATTTGTATACATATCATCACAATAGAATACAAGTGTACACCTCTGTCATAGTCTTAAATTGCCAACATCCTGCAGTAATTGGTGTTAGTATGAAAGAATAATAATTTGGTGATTACATGCAAATAATGGTGTAATGGTTGTTACCTGAATTTACGTTGCTCCAGGGTCATCCCATCGGTTGCCTTCTTCTTGTTTTGTTCGGCGAGCTTTTTCTGGTTTTTGGCACGAGCAAGATCTCTTTGATTGCCACCTGGAAAGAGAAATTATTCCAATATAAAACAGATTCAAAATCACCTAACGAGTTAAGAGTTACAGTTTGAAGTAAAAAGAAAAAAAGATTAGTTTACATTACGGCCCGTAATGATAAATGCACGATAGTTTATGATTGTTATTGTAGTGTTTGTAAACATATATGTAGTTTCAATGTCTCTCATCAGATGTCATTAGACTAAGTAGTTAAATGTAGTTTTGTGTCTCAACAGAGGTCAGTAGTAGCACTATATGAGAGATAATGATTGCCCGTTTGGGTTTTAGACCCAAAGACATCCAATAGACACCAAATGTTACGAAGACATCCAATAGACAGGTGGGAAGTTCACTGAGCAGCAGTCCACTCAGCAGAACAACATAGAGCACAGTTTAGAAGGGACGTTCTTAGTTATTCATTGTAAACACAATAATGATTATAAATAAACTTGTAATCTTGACGAACCAAGTATTATTGAAAACTCCCGATCACCAACTGAAATCCTAATCAGTGGGTAATCCAGCACACCACAGTTATAGGTTTTTGATCAACCATGATGGTAAGAATGCAGTTTAAAAAATCATGTCAGCCAAATAAAGTTTGCCACAAAATAGCTAAATCTAATATATACAATTTGCGACACATTCATCATCAATGAATATTAAAAATACTTTCAAAAGGGCCCGTTTGAGACCCGAGAAATTTGGCTGTAGAACGTTTAGGCCAGTGATTCCCAAAGTGGTCCAGGTGGACCCACAAGGGTCCACGGGAGACTCGGCGGGGGTCTACGTAGGCGTGACAAAAAAAATGGGGGTTATCAAGTTGTAAGTAGGGATCCACGAAAATTTATCTGGTTCCGATAGTAAAAAACAAAAATGTTGGCTAGGCTTTACCTCTCAATGTGGGCAGATAATACACTACCCAAAAAAATTGAAGAGAGCAAAAATAGACTTTTGACAGGCTGTATTTCGTCAAAAATGATCATATTGAAACCAATCCCGTGCCCATGTCCCATCCCGCCCCCTGTCTCAAATCCCATTACACCCCCACCGTTGTATCACTTGCAAGAGCAGTGTATTTTAAGAAGGTCGGAGGCTTAATTGTAAAATCTTACATACTCAATATCCAGTACAACGCGTGTCGAGTTTTGGGAATATGGTAGGAATGTGCTAGCAGGGGGTCCATCGAAGCCAATGAAATTTTGAAAGTGTCTGCGAGAAAAACAAGTTTGGGAACCTCTTTAGGCCCATGGTAGATCCGGGTCTGTTTTGTTAAATTTGTTTTTTATTGTAGGATCTAGTGGTTCTATTGTGTGATTTGATTGATTGATGATAATATGTATGTGTTGGAGTGTCTTTTAAAAGAATAATGCATAAATATATTTGCTTCTAAATGGTGATATAAGTTTTGTCCTGAAATAGATTTACGTAGTATTTATCACATAACAATAAGTACATATGTAGTGCTAATTTAACAACCATTTATTTTGCCAGAAAATATTACATATTCAAAAATCGTGTCACTTAACAAATATTAATGTTGCAACAATGCTATTCACAGTGATAGCACCACAATCGACATAAATGATGGTCAATTCAAAGTTTTGCAATATTTTCAAGTTAATGAGGCAAAAACACGTATTGTGAAGGTCAGCAATACCAAATTCTTACCACTTGACAATATTATTGCTCAATGTTTGTTTCAAAATATACATAAAACACGTTTCCTAATACAAAAAAAAATACATATTCAGCAGTTTTGCTCTCTTGAGTTTAATTTATCATGAAAAAGTATATATTTTACTATTAATAATTGGGTATTTTATTTCAAGGTTTGGGTACATATTAACACTCCATTACGCGCACCTCTATTTGTGACGTTAGTGCTAGCGCACTCTACATATGTAGAACACTTTTAATCTAAGCGCCTCCGTACATGGAGCTACTTACAAACTATTCGAGCCTGATGCGCGTAGCACGCACACCGCTCGTGGGTACCCGCCATACAATTTTGCTGGTGTTCGTACACGGCGCTGCGCGACGGATGTCAGGTTGAAGTCGGTAGCGCGCTAACGACGGTGCTGGTAGCGCGCTACGCGTTGTAGCATTCGTGTCTGCTACTTTCGTTTGACGTTTGACAGAAATGGCGTCTGAACATGAAAGTAATGTTAGATTTGTTCTGGAAGTGAATAAAAATGCGTGTTTACATAACTTTACATTACCAGAATACGCAAGAAAGGATTTAGTGAAGAAGGCATAGATTAATGTTGGAAAAAAAGTCATTTGACATCGTTCGACATAGTGTTAACTCCACGGCTGCACGTGAAAAATGATCAAGTTCAGTATAATTCGGGTAGTGCCGTGTACGGAAACCAGCTTTAAAAAGTAGTACATCTGCAGGGTACTTGTGGTTGTGTCACAATCACGTAGTTTGTAAGTATCTCCATGAACGGAGGGCCTAAGGGTTTTTAAAGGAAAGTTTTTATAAATGGAAAAAAACGATTGTCATGTTTATAAAGGCTTTATTACAAATTAAATCTTAAAATCAAAATTTAAAATCAGACTTATAGAAAAACTTTTAATTATTTGAAAAAAATTTGGTCCTTCATCTTCTAGTTTTCATTTTTTTTTCACTCATGTCCTCCAGCTCCATTTCATGATTTTTAGTGCAGTCCGGACATAGAAGAACCTGCTTATTACATGTGTAACACTGTTTCCTAGTGGACTTATTGCGCGCTCTGCCACAGAAAAAACATGTCACGCGAGTGCTCGCACGCTCTACTATTGTAGAAATTCACTTTTGGTGCGTAATTTCTCCGGCATGCAGTCGAGTCGTTCGCCACAAGGACACTAGTTATGTTTATTATCCTATAGTTCAATTCGTGTTCAAATTCTATGAAATGCATGTACATTCAACAATGGTAGAACGTGCGACTACTGGAGTGTTAAAAAAAAAATTGTACTTCAAGAGAGATTGAGTATGGCCATCTCTGGTTTATTATCAATATGCAGTATAGACTCTGTAATCCGAACCTCCAATAATTCAAACCATCAGGAGGGTGGAAAACACAAGACATTAACCATTGATAAAAAAAGGGGCTAATTAATTTGAAAGTGAAGAATTTTACAAAGTTAGCGAGGGAATATAACATTGATACATCCACAGTTTTGATTTGAAACGTAAAAATAATAAAATTATCATCCATGAACATTAAAATCCTGAAAAATGCCAGACTCTCTTCTGAAAATACACTTAATATAAAGATTCTAGTAATCCGAAAATTCGTTAAACCGAACATGGTTGGTTTTAAATGGTTCAGATTATAGAGACTATATTTTATATAATATAAAGAAGTGTCCCGGTGCGGGTTTGGTTTTAAAAAATTTATTTTTCAGAATATATTTTAATTGGAGGTCACTGTCTACATGAGATTTCGAAAAACCACCCTCACCCCGATTCCCCCCCTCTCTTAAAACAGAATTTGGAGACTCCTTGATGAAATTTTGCAAAATTGACATTCAGAATAAGAGAAAAATTACTTAAAAATTACATCTGATTTTGAAAAAGGGTAAAGCCTGAGCAACGCCGCGGACTTGAGCTATAATATATTATAAAGTGCATTGTGATAAAAAGCAGTTTTTCCATAAAAATTGCTAATGAAACCTTGCATAAACCTTGCTACTTTTACTATTGTGACTTAAAACAAACTACCACATTATCTAGTCACGCTTTCACTTTTATAATGCTTTAACTCTTCTAGAAAGTGCAATATTACTTGGTGTACTTATTTTAGTGGCAAAATATTATACTTGTTTTAGTGGCAAAAATCTATTCTGCCATTACCTGTAGAAATGAATTATTACTGAAATATGATATTATGCTTTACCACGAGAATTTTTTTATTTTTTTTATTACAGAAAATAGATTTTTTCATGTTTACATTATACCTGCAAAGCTACTGCAAGTAGCTTGTCGGCAGGAACAGTGTGGATAGAAACATAGTACAATTAAGTATAATACAATACAGGAAAAAAATATTTCAATTTAATAAAATACATAATAAAAACAAAAATAAGTATAAAAATAATAATAAGAATACGTCTAAAAAAAAAAATTTTTTTTTTTTTTTTTTAATAAAAAATTAATTGAAGACTGAAAAAGTGGATGAAGGCGTTTCACCAATTTTTTAAAAGTGTTGTCTTTTTATGGATAAAGAAATTACATATTATAATCTTTTAAACGGCAACATTGAAAATTATCCTTTAAAAAAACCAATTCGTTAAAACTATTAGAGAAAGTCTATTTTGTTTTTACTTAACAGGGCCTATGTCATCTTAGAGGATGCTGAATGAAGGGTTTTTTAAAGAAAGGGGGGAGAGGAAGTAATGGGAAGGAAAAAGGTATGAGGGGTGGCTAGGAATCTGGATGTCAATATGTGCATCCATCCTCCCACTGCGGTGCAAGACGATGAGTCGAGAGAGTTCGACTATTTAGATAGATAAATCTTAGATCTTCCTCAACCAGTCTCTCCCGATCCGACCCGCCATGCAGTAGATAGGCAAAAGCATTCGCGGCCAAGAACTAGACAAACCTCACCCCTCACCTCAGAATAAGAGTAATTGATCTAACTGAAAATCCTTTAACGAGTGGTGTGCTGATCGTGCTCCGGAGACCTTTTTTTAAATGGCCGAACATACCACTGGTGCCTCAGAGACCCATCCTAATACCATTCGCTCGGAATTTTTCGCAAGGCGATTTTAACTTTTATTTTATTAATGTTGCCTCTACTGACAGCTCACCAAATAAATTGTCAAAGAATTTCAAAATTCGTTTTCGTAAAACGCATTGAAAAATTTTAAGTATTTGAGTTTTCAAAGTAGTATAAAGATCATTATTTTTTGTAAACACTTTTTGATGTTTTGGATTGAGTATTGAATCAGTTTTATGTAGAAATAATAAAACCAGTTTATATACATATTCATATAAATATCTTGTTTTGATGGTTGTCTCCCAAATGGAAGGTTTTTCTTATTTTTTAGCTAATTTTATTGTTTCTGGGGAAACATTTTACGATATAAACATGAAATATATTTAAAAACAGAGTGTGCAATTTACTTGCACCTTGATGAAACCTTTAGAAAACTAGAGTATACAAGAGTGGGGAGTGGGAAGGCTACGAAGCACCGCACAAAGAAGAGACCGATAGGCTACGAAGCATCGCACAAAGAGGAGACCGATTATACTATCTCATTCTCGCAAGCTCAACCCAACAGATGTACGTGTTTATCTCTTTTTAGTTTCACTATTTTACGTTTCATAGAGTTTCAAATCACACCAGTGCTAAAGAAGTTTTCACTTCAATAATAGGTAGGTGTATTATCTGGTAAACAGAAAACAATTGAAAAAAATCGTAGCTTTTAGTTTGATCTTTGAGCAAAACTCGTCATGGTAATTTTGGCGCAGCCCTGTTTTTGTTTGTCTAGCACTCGAGTGTATGCTAAAGATTTTCTGATCCGGCTCTCCACAGGTTAATAAAAAAAGGACAAAGATAATTTTTACAACCTTCTGTGCAAATGAAACTAAATAATGAGCCGTCTACTTCCAGCTCATCAGACATGTTGGGGAAGGTTACACTCCAACTAATATAATACATGGAAAGCCCCATCAAGTAAAATCAACTGAAACTTGGTTTTAATGACTTATGTCATGCCGTTATGGTTTTTCTAAGGAAATCCACATAAAAAATAACAAAGGCATTGTTTGGATGTATAAAGAGATCATCAGAAGGTGTGGTATTCAATAGTGCTTTTTTTTAAAATAATATTCATAAAATGAAACAGTTTATTGTGCAATTTCTACAGCTCCAGTTAAAGGCCCTGATCTACAACAGCTTTGGTTTCTATGGGAAAATAGTAATAAAAGTAAATAAAGGCAATCGGTTATTCAGAATGCTTCGGTAAAATGTTAAATAAACAACTTGATGTGTTCAGACAGATGATTATTATGAAACTTCATTGTAATTACTAAATTGTTATTGTTAGTAACAATCAGATTAAATAATTACGAACCAACTTATCCATTTAAGAGAAATCATATAATTTAAAGCAGAAAACTATGGAAACCAAACATTCAATAATACAATAAAGATAAACAGAATCTGTTATTTTGTGAAATTTCTGGAATATTGGTCATCTCAGGTGTTGAATATACGCATGTGGATCACAGTAATAATATTAGCTTCAATAGATACATAATTATTGAAATTACTCACGAGTCATTTTACGCGATTGATGTACTGGATATTGGGAAAGACTGAAGTCACGGGTGGTCAAAAGTAACGAGAATTTGTAATGATTCGAGAATACGCCAACACACTTGAAATACCGTCCAAGAAAAACCCAACCAAAGGGTAATGAAAAAATACTCTATTTGCCATCGCTACCAACTTTCCCCAGCAAATCGAATGTCACAAGATTTTGAAACGCGGTGCTAGTTCCTACTTAAGCAAATGATTATTATTATAAAGCACGCCATTCACAGACAACATAATTTCAAGACAAAATCTTTAGAGAAAAAAACACAAGAAATTTGGTTAAAAAAAACCGGCGACACTAATAATTTTAAATTACCTACTTTGTCTATGATATCCAGTAGAAAAAATCCATTCCATTTATATTTTGGTTTTTATTTTGTCGATGATTGTATTTGATTTTATTAAAATATTTTAAACAAGCATTTTTTTAGGTGTAGCAATGAATAAATATTAACTTCTATGTAATAACTAACCATTACGCCGTTTCCCCGCTGGGTTAGGCAGCAAACAACTCGGTCTTTGCACACACTTGACTTGAAAAAGTACGTCCTGCCTCATTCACATTCATACATCATCTCATACATACTATTCAATTATTCTGACTCTTGAAATGACCCGACTCAAGTATCTGATTCACTTGATCGTGCCATGTCTTCCTCGGGCGTCCCCGACTTCTACCATTCACATTTGCGTCATATATTCTCCCACACCTTTCTTCATTCATTCACTCTACATGACCAAACCATCTGAGCGTCCTTTTCTTAAACTCATTATTTTTACATCAGCCATGCATTCTTTGCAGATCTCCACATTTCTCACAAGATCATATATAGTTTTGGCACACATGCGCCTCAGGGATCTCATTTCTACAGCATTCAGTCTACTTTCATCCTTCCTCTATCAGTTTCATGCCTCACTGACATGCATCAGAATAGGTACCCATTTTGGACTACTAGCTTTGCTTCTTTAAAAAGTTTTTCGTTAGCACCAGCCTCCCAAATTGAATAATTATGAATATATAAAAGAAAGACTTAAAATTAATATGGAGTTATACAAATTAAATTTGATAACAATAAATAAGTATCAATGCCGGAAGAGGTGGTGGAATAGTAAATATTAACCTTTTTAATTTAAGGCTTACGTAGTCGCACTCGCCGGTTATGATAATAAATTAAGCTTCATAACAAAAGCTGTATAAAGATATACAACAAAAGCTATTAGCCCGCTTTACTTGAACAAACTCATAAATTATTCATGCGTGGGCCGGCTTGTCTGAAGTTCGGAATAGTTTACTTATTATTTAGTACTTGCTCGAAAAGTTTTGTTCGATCTATAATATTTATACGCTACGCAATTTACTACGAACTACGACGAAATAAAAACAGATGATTTCTGTTTTGCCGACAGGCGGCGGGAAGGAAAGAAATCGATTTTCAGCAGAGGAATGAAACAAAGAGGAATGTCAACATGTCTTTAAATACGCAAACGAGACCATCCAACGAAAACATACAGAAATCTGATAGAGTTATGAAACCATTATTTCCAAAACAAACCGATTGTTCTTATGTGTCATGTTATTGGTAAGTTAACCTATATTAATATGTCTGCCTACTTTCGCATTATTATGATAATATTATTTATTTTACGTAAAATGACGTATTTGTTTTTTAGTGAGGAAAATGTGTGGAAATTGTGCGAAGATGTAAATGAACGAGTTCCAGAGGAGCTGGAGCGTTGTTTTGTGGTTTTCATTTCTAATCCTTGCAAAACAGTTCCTCTGTGGCGACAGCGAGCTGGCCGTGAAGAGGATCGTCTAGTTTTTTGGGTAAGAGTATTATAAAATATGAATTTTTAAAATGTTTTCAAATTTAGTAGTTTAATTTAATATTATCAAGTGATGTCAGTGACCCCTTCTGGAACAAAGACTTTTCACTACAATAATTTATGGCAATATGTTTGAATGGGTCTTTAGATCTTCCTTCTTAGCTGGGATACAAGGATAAATCAGGGTTGACAAAAACCATGATTTTTTTAAAAGAAATCATAAAAATTGGATTTATTCGACTTAAATCAGATTTAAAAAAAACATTTCGTCAATTTTAACTCAGAAATCGGTTCATGTTAAAAAAAAACAATGTTGTTGGTCATTTTAATTATTAATTTATAAATTTCAAAATCCATATACCAGTCTTTCCAAAATGTATTTATTATTTTTTTATTTATTTAAACATTTTTGAACACTACAACATTCAAAAATTAACACAACATAACAAAAAAAGCACAATAGGTAGGGGATGGTCTTTTTAAGAAATTTCTTCCAATCCACCTGCAATAGGAAATGTGCTCGGAGAGATTATTTTTTTAACACTAGCAATAGTATTTGCTTATTCAATAAAAATCAATAACTAAGAAAATTAAGACTTAAAAAGTAAGAATATTAACAATGAAATTAAACCATTTGGGTATCTTGTTTATATTGGTTTTGTGATTTATGTGGTTTTGTGATTTTTGTGGTTGTGTGATTTTGTGATCCAAATTTAGTCTTTTCAAAAGGAAGACTAATTTGCCCACCTTTTTAGTTGCCTAATCTATTTCTTATTTTTCTGTGCACCAAATTGAATGCCGAAAATATTCTTTCGATCCCAGCAGAAGAAGCAACTGCACTTAGCAGTGGCTTGATTATTTCCAATTCTTCTTCAGTTACACATTTTTTTAATATTATATACCTATTGCTAACCACCAATCACAGCTTTTCTGTATAACTTTTTTATCGACCAAAACTCCACTGACAGGCTCAACTTTAGCATACAAACGAGTAATACTATTCATCAAACTAACACACGCACATACGTGCAACTATGTAGACAATTTTAGCATTGCACATGTGTGCGCGCCATAGTTTATGCCGGGGAAGTCCCTTGGCACCGCGGGTGATTTGGTTGCAGTAAAAAAATATTAATTTAAATCATTGATTTTTTTTTTTAAATCTCTTGATTTTAATCGCGATTTAAAACTTCTCAACCCTGGGATAAATACATGAAAATATATGTCAATTATTGATTTATCACTTTTGTAAATTGTAGATCCATAAAATGTTTATTGTTTATTTAGAAGAAAATTCAAATTCATTGTCACAGTTAGTATACTAGCCCCAGCGAGTGATCATATGGGATGCCGTCGTTCTAGTATCTTCTGTTTTTTTTTTGTTTTCAAACAAAACAGGTGAGAAGAGAGAGGAGGAACGTCGATGACTTCCATACAAGTTTTCGCTGGGACTAGTATAGCCCTCCTGTGAAGGATATTGCTTTGAAATTTAAAACCTAATAATATGTAAAATTACTTGGAAATAGAAATTTTAAAAGTCGCATATGCAATTTTTTTCTGTTTTTACCCTTGCTGCATGTTAAAAATTAAATTGCGCAAATAGTTTCATAATATATATAACTTTACTCAAGGACAGATAAATTTCCACCATTACAGCGTAACATATATTTTATTATCTTAGTTTACCGAATAGCAAAAAGAATTAACTTTAATAAGTTATGAAAAATCATTACAAACATACCTATCAAGTTTGTTTGGAATTCTAAGGAATATTTTTATTTTTTATTCATATATTTTTTTATTAACAATTTTTTTGGTACAATTGGTGTAATTTTATAATACAAGCTTTTCATAAAAAGCGGTTAAAAAAGTAGAGAATAATACAATTTGCAGATAAACCAAAAAAATCCCGCATGGGCATCGCCAGTGCGTGGATATACTTGAGTGTTTTTAAGACAGTAAAAATTTTACTGAAAAACATATATTATCTTTATAGAAGATTAAAAAATTAAATTAAATACATAAAAAATAAATTCAGTGTTTACTGAAATACAATTCAAAGGGCGCATGTTCATAAAGATTAATAACAATTTGTTAAGTTACAGCAGGTCAGATTTTACAGCAAGTAAATGTTTGTATCAATGGTTTTTATCCAAGACTTTAAAACATTTTTATACTTGCTTTAGGAGAATATATTTTTACAATCGGTTTCTGTAGCCTTATAGAGAGCATTATATATTTTTGGTGTTATAAAATATGCATGTCTTACATTTATAAATACTGAAAATAATCAAAGTACACTTTACAAATGTTGTCACTTAATTCTAAGGAGTTTTTACATTCACAAATAGTGAAAATAATCGAAATACGGCCAAAAATCATATATCATTTTTAATATTTGATCCCTTGTATCTTTTGGCATAAAAATTGACAATTTAACACACTCTTTGTGCAGTGCACATTTTTTAAAATAATTATTGTTAATTGTACAAAGGTACAGAGTATGTCGTCAGTTTTGGAATCAGATTTTCTTAGCAAGTTCACATATTTCGAAGTGGCCGGACATGCAATATTTAAAAAAAACCCTTTACAAGCACGCAAACAACGGCATAGCAATAAAGTGTGCCCTGACTTTAAATGCTAGCCTGAGATGATTATGATAAAAATATGCCATGTCACATGCAACTAGCTCATTAAAAAATCCCAAGTGAATAATTATTATGAAATCATAATTTTTAATGTTTTTCTCACATGATTCATAGAAGTGTGTGTGGTTAGCAAAACATGCAACAATTGTTTTAACTACGAGCCTACGCATTTTTTATTAATAAAATTATTTGGGGACTACTTTTGATCAACCCTTTAGGCTAATTTGTTCACTTTTGGGAACAAATTAGAAGCAAGCACATTTTGATTTTTATATATACAGAGATTTTTACATACAGCGACATAAAAGGGAGTTGATGATAACGATATTGGAGTCAGTTTCAGTAAAAAAATGGGTTAAATATAAATTGTTTTAATTTATGTACCAAAATGGATAAATACAAGGGGTAACTCAGTAACCCCTGCATTTAGCATGGCTTGTCAAAGGTTAGAGGTGTCAATGATATTTGTTTTTGGTTTCCAGGATTACCATGTAATATTTATGTACTGCTGGGATAAAAAAACGTGCCTTGTGTACGATTTAGATTCAGAGCTGCCTTTTCCTACTTTCTTCCACAAGTATGTGACCGAGACATTCCGAACAGACCATGTGGTCAACTCTGATTATTATAGGTAAGTTGATGCACATTGCCACATTTTATTAAAAATCAAATAAGATTACCAGTGAGCGATAAACAGCCATAAAATTCATCTCTTATAGAGTTCCTTGAAGCACGTAAGTCATTATTTTCAATGTTTCACACTGCCCGCACTATACAACATAACCAAGCTTGATAACATTGCCATCAAATTACGTAGTCCTTTTTCTCAAGTCGGTTTCTCATTGCTGAGGATCATGACCCCTACTCCTCGCGACCCTGTCCGGTATGGATAGCTGCAGACACTGATGCACCAGATGCCAGTGGCACTTGGTCACTCTACTTCTTCTGCCTCTCACTTTGACAGTGACTATGAGTTTCTCCAAGTTTCTCGGTTTGACGAGCAACGTGTCCAAAGTATTTTGGATGCCTAGCTCATCATGGACACATTTTCAATTCCTCCCGCTAACTAATACCTCGGTGGTGTGCTGAAGGTAAAAATACCACGGAAATAGAAAGTATTGTTTTCAGATTACCATATACATAGATATGCCGGCGCTCAACGGATACAAATTTTTCGTATCCAACGGGTAATGTTGGCATTTGAGAAGTTAATTTTTTTTTGCTAATTCAGTACTGCTTAGGTGATTTGTAGAAATAAAATAAATACTCTATTTTTTTTCAGGTACTTTCGTGTTGTGCCAGCAGTAGAATTTTTCCAAAACTTTGCATCAGATCGACGACACATGAAGAGGCCTGACGGCTCTTGGATCAAACCTCCTCCGCCGTACCCGGCCATCGTTGGAATGGGTAGGCATTCTTAACTTTAAATCAGTGGCGGGGTTTGCGGGGTTGAAAAGTGGGGAGGCACCAACATATTTTTTAGTACCATGTATACACAATGGAACCTCGCCTAATAAGCACCTCTCGTAACGAGCAAAACAAATTGTAAAAAAATGGCTCTCTTAACGAGTGATGTATAAAGAGAAAGTCCCCTCTTTACGTCACTCGCTTTAATAACCCTTGCAAAAATGTCCTAGGAGACAAAGCCACAAGAAGACAGCCATAAGAGAATAAAAATACAGAATGAAGCAAGTTCTTTGTTTAAAACCACTTTATTTAAATTTACATTCGTCGACCGGTTTCGGTCGAACTCGACCTTCTTCAGGACAATAAACATATAAACTAAATTAAAGTACAGAGTTAAGATAATGAGGTAAACACAAAATAAATTATTAAATAAATGCCAAATTTTAAACAAACAATTAGAATTAACCAACAGTCCCATTTTAAAGTTATTCCCTTTCTCCCTCTCTAACCCTCACCCTCCCTTGACCCCTCCTCCTACCCCTCCCCCAACCATTATCCGATGCTCTCTCCCTCTCTTATATGCTCTCCCTTTCTTTTGTGTTTACCTCATTATCTTAACTCTGTACTTTAATTTAGTTTATATGTTTATTGTCTTGAAGGTCGAGTTCAACCGAAACCGGTCGATGAATATAAATTTAAATAAAGTGGTTTTAACCGGTTGAACGCCTCGGTGTTTACGGATGAAACTCGAAAATTTCGCGATGTTTTAACTTTTGACGTAAATTTTGTGGGTTAATTTTATGCTCTGGTATGTAATATTTACCGAAATACGTTCCTTGAACAACAAACTACACCTACAAACAACTTTACTTGCATTTATTTGACAAATTGATAGGTTTATCGATCTTTTGATTACCCGCGGCGCACCCAGTTTGACAGTTGAAAATCGCGGGAGAACTGACATTTAGAAAGTCAGAGAAACCAATATAAATAATAATTCGAGAGGCTAGATGTGTTTCTTATATCTGTTACCTCAAGAACAAGAATGCCCCAAGCGATTCTGACCTTGTTCTTCATACATTTTCTTTATACATAAGGTTTAAAATCGCATATCAAAAAGTTTTTTTTTAATTTTTTTATTCGGCTATAGGGCGCGCACCGGCGCGCCAACGGCACGCGACCTGTTAAACAAAGAACTTGTTTCATTCTGTAAAATGTCAAGCCACAAAGTGTTTGCTTTCTTCGATAATAGAATAAAAATAACTGTAAATGAAATGTAAAATCATTGAAAAGCGAGAACGAGGCGTGAGCGTGGCTGACCTAGCATGCACATACAATCGGTCTACGTCAACCATTTGCACTATCCCCAAGAACAAGGACAAGATTAAGGAGATAGATGCTTCAAAGGGAGTGACAAGAATTACGCAATGTTTATATTCTCGAAGATGTCGAAAGGTTGCTTCTCATGTGGATTAACGAAAACATTATTTGTGAGAAGGCAAAAGTAATTTTCTCCGACCTCGTTGAGACGCAGAATCATCAACGGCCGAAGAAAAAGTTGGGCTTACCAGATGACAGGAATTTTCCTGACATGTCTGTCTGACCAGAAAACATCAATGAAACACTGTGTTCTCACACATATTCCCACGAATTTATAAAACTAGGCCGACACCTCGTAGTATCCCATTTCGCCTCTCCCCGTACGCATTGATTCGCCCCTCCGTTGTGGTAAATATGACCGCGACGAAAAACTTGAAAATATTACCAACTATTATTAATTTTACATGTAAAATTGCAAAACCTGTGATGTCACATTAGGGGGAAGGGGGTCTCACAAATGTGACAGTGTGTATGACAGGGATGGGAGGGGGGTCAAAAAATCATGAAATTCGTGTGACGTAATTTATGGATGGCCCCTTACCAAAGTAAACGACACCAAAAGTCACACCGTAATTTACAGCAAGTTATAGAAGTCCTGGTACCTACCTACCCCCATGTTATGGCAGTGAGGCATGGAACTGGCAGGGGAAGGATGAAAGTAAACTGAATGCTGTTGAAATGAGATCCCCGAGGCATCGTGTGCGAAATGTGGATATGCGCAAAGAATGTAAGGCTGATGTAAGCATAATTAGTAAGATTAAGAAAGGGACCCTTAGATGGTTTGGGCATGTAGAGTGAATGAACAAAGAAGGTAGTGTAAGAAGAATATATGATGCAAATGTGAATGGTAGAAGAAGTCGGGGACGCCCGAGGAAGTCGAGGTACGATCAAGTGAATTAGATACTTGAGTCGGGCCATGTTAAAAGTCAGAATAATATAAGAGTATGTATGAGACGATGTATGAATGTGAGTGAGGCAAAGAGTGAGTGCCAAGACCGAGTTGTTTGGCGTTTTGTTGTTGTTTTGGCTCTCTGCCTACCACCGCGGAGAAACGGCATGGTGGTTAGTTAGTTATAGAAGTTGTTCTTACGTAGGTTTTTTGACAGGTCTAATCGCGTCCACACAAACTTCCAGTCTTCTCAGAACTTATCAAATCAGCTTGATAAGTTGAGACGCTTACGTAAGAAATGGTAGAAGTGTTAAGACTGTTGTTTTCGTAGGATTTTTTCCTATGAAAACTAGTATTTTTATTATTTTAACTGAAATCAGATTAGGTTAAATGGATAATTACCGACCTTATTATCTCCCGAAAATAATATAAAAATAACACTTGATAAAACTCAAATAAGCACTACCCACGAAAACGAATGTAAATGGAAAGAAACTTTTCTGATTCCAAAAACCAAAGAGATACCATTTATTTTTCAGGTAGAAAAAAGCTTTCTGAAAATGAGCATCCTTTTATTTAATTATCGGTCCAATCCTTTCTAATCTCAATGTTTCTGTTTATAACTTTACATATTTGAATTCAAAGTCGGTTGCTGTCATTCATGTAGCTGTCATTTGGATAAAATTAAAGAACTCCATTAATTTCCGCCGTTAACGGAACAAAAGCGTGTGGAGAATTGTTTCTCTCAAGCCAACTTCCATTCCAACTGATTCCGACACTTTGTTTGGACCCTTTCGTCTTTATTGACAAAATCGGGTAAATTTAACAGGGGCAAATCGTTGTCGACAGGAAGCCATCTTACGCCTAATAAAATTATGCATAAATTACGAGTGAAGAGTTCGCCGTGAGATCTTACGTAAGTTAAACTTCCGCGAGCATTAATTACCATAAGTTGGACGCATATGTAAATGCTCCTGTGAGTAACCTCAAAATCTTACGTAAGTCGTAAATTTTACTTAGGAGTGTAAAGGCTGCCCGATTAGAAATTATTACTTCAAATAATGATGAAAAATAGAAATTTTTTACTTACTTTATAAAGTACTTAATTTTTAAACTCTTTATAAACTCCCCAATTCAAACACGAGAAATCATTTCTTTAAAACCCCTGGAGCGACCATGCGAAATAAATAAATTTGCCTCGATTGTCCGAGATTTCCAGAATATCATTTTTTAAATTTGTCGCCAACATTAAAAAAATTATGCCTTCGAATTTTAACATGGAGACGTAAAAACTTATTACAGTGCTAGCCAATGAATTAACCTTTATTTTACCGTTTATCTCATATTTGCAGGATTTATAAAAAAAATCGTAAAGTTTGTAATTGCGCGAATCCTGCGTATTTGTTACTTTGAAACTCCGTGAGGGGTACTTACTCGAGTCAATGATAGAATAGAATAGTCGATAGAATATTTGTATGCTTGATAATGAAAGGTGCATATCTGTGGAAAAAGGACTTAATTTTAACCATAAACAGCTGATCAGAAATTCTATGTGAAAAAAATATTTTTTAATTTTATTTTTAACATCGTTTTAAAATAGTCTACGAAGTTCAGATTTGCGACATCTATGGTCATAATAGACAATGACATAATAGACAAAGCATTTCAATAGCTTCGTTTTAAAATAAACGGCTGGCCATGGAAATGTTTTAAATAATTACAATAAATGTTTTACAAATTGGTAGGAAAATGTGGCCGAATTTTGGACCGCTATCAATCGCAGAAAAATAAAAGTGGTACAATGTTCGACCATAATCGCTCCAGTGGCTATTGAGTTGGCCAGTTATATATATTTTTAAATGTAATATATGTTTATATTCAACTGTAAAAAATAAATAATAACATGCATTAATTCTAGCAAACTTTGAAAGAAATAAATGGGTGATATTTAAATTAAAGTAGCTTCAATAAGGCTTCCACAATTTAAAAATTGGCAATATTTAAATTGAAGTATGTTACGCCCCCTTACTATATTTTGGAAGTAATTTTCTCTTTTCTCCTCTATTTTTTGTAGGGGAGAAACAGTCTACTCTGCTTTAAATGAACTGAAAAATTAACAAATGAAAAAAAAAATCTACAAATGAACGGCCACCTTTTAAAATCACCTAATATCAGTTTATGTATTAGTGATGAACTTAACAGAAACTTTACAGTGCAATGTTTGTCTGTCGCAGGTAACGCCCACAACCTAGACGAATACACCAACATGGACCCCGCAGTGGGCCCCGGCCAGGTGTTCAGCCTCACACAGTTTGTCCAACAGTTCTTCAAAGTGAACAAGTAGTACCGGCTCAACCTAGATAGGCTATGCTTCAATTTCATACTTCCTTTATGTCTCTTGCTATTGCATAAACACCTTTCTAAATATTATTATGTGTCAAGTACTTTGCACGGCCTATGGAAGGGAGGGTCAGAAAGATAATTAATCTTGGGAGCACAACTACACAGGTTTCCTATTATGAATTTTAAATTCACTTATCATAGAATCTTTATAATTTCTCCAGTATTCTGGAGTTTTATAATGTTTTACATTTTATGTATTCTAATCTTCTATTGAAGACTTACTATATTATATTTACTCTAATATCCTTAATCCAATAATTATTCTCCTTCCATAAATCAATGGTTAAATGATTTACTATTATTAAAGCCCTTCCATCTTATTCTATCTCGTTGTTACTAATTATAAAGTTTTTTGTAAGTGTTTAAATAAATGTTTACTGCATAACGTGTTTTTGGAAATTTCCATTAAATTTTTATAAAATTCTCGTAATATTATAATAATTATTCACAAAAATATATCTGTTGATGTGAAAATTCGACATCGTTGTGTCGTATTTTATATACTTAATCATTAAGTAATAATATTCTAGTCCGTAAAACTCTTGCACAAGACGACTTATGACTGTTTGGAAGTGGCGTAATGCCGCACACTGATTATTCTACCTGACTAAATGAAACATTTAATCTCTTATGATGTGCGTCCAAAATCCCGTTATAAGAAGAATGATAATGAGTATTGTATTTATGAATTCCTCTCGTGCTGGGCATTTAAACCATCTACTGGTTGGTTCCATTTCAGCGTACAAATGCAGGTGTTTGAATGAGTTGTCCTTACACCACAATCATTTGAATTTTAAACTATATTCATATTTCTAGATGTTGGCACCAAAATAATTATAAAAGGTCTATATATTTTTATAATCAACATTATTTAATAATGTTTAGTTAATTGAATTTCGTAACGTTTGAATTTAAACAAAGACTTTGATTGTAACGTAAGCGTGTTTCAATTTTGACCTAAAGTGGTCCATTTTTGGTGTTTTGTGAATAAATATAAGGTACCTACACCAAAGACTCGAATTTAAAAAAAAAAACTAGAAAAAAATCTATCGACATTCATATAAAATGTATGTATGTACCTAGAAAATAAATCAAATTATTGTGTTTAAAATAATGCACAATTAGTGAATGTTTAATGTTGATTATAAAAATAATAACATAGTTTAACAATAATTCATACATCAATATACTTAATACATTATTATCACAGTTTAAAAGTTCAATACATATTATGACATTTATTTATAAAATACCAATTTGCTTTATTGCCTTGTCAGGAGTTTTAAAATATTTGACTGATATACAATGAGTGATATAATAATGTGCTTGTGCTTTGAATGTATCAAGTAACATTTGTTTTATTTAAGAATTTTATTATGGCAAATAAATCTGATGAAATCATTTGTTGTTTCAATTAATTCAATACCTTACACTAAAATTGCAAATTACGCTCATCACATCGCTGATACATCTTCACAAGTTTTGCTGTAGAAACAGACCTCGACAGCGGACTACTTGTTACCTTCATCAGCAAATCTTTGAATTTTTTGGGAACTCTTTTCCTTATCCTAGAGATGGTTGATACCTGAAATGTGTTGTCACTGCAGCTCCAGTTACTAGATACAATTTGAAAAATTTAGATTTTCAACATTTTTGATTTTCTTTGTCGGAACCGGTTCCTCAAAAAACATGGGGGGGGGGGGGGTTGCATAATTTCTCAAAAAAAGGAATCAGTTCCGCCGCATTCCACTGTGGATAGTTTTTGATGTCCAAAAAGATTACACTGAAAAATAGTTGTGCTAACCTAGACTTTCATTTCTAGGTCAATGGAACTATTTTCAGTTTCGATCAACTGTATTTTTCAATCGCTCGGTAAGAAAAAAGTTTTTGAAAAAATAGGATTGAAACTTGGCGAAGTTGTGTAGTACATAACTAGGTTTGAGTGGTTAATAAAAAACACAATATTTATTCATAATTTATTAAAAGAAGAACAATTTAACAATAAATAAAAACAATTCAGGCAGTTAAATGACTGTCAGTCAAAATATTGCACCCATTTTCCGTCACACAGATAGTATGCTCCGCTTGGGCTGTTCTAGCATTGTCAGCTGTCACTGCAGTCCAGCCATCTTCAAGTAACTCTATCATCTCTCCTCCCAAACTAACAACCGGCTCTATTGTAAATGTCATTCCTGGCAACATTACACCTGGGTAAGAATTTTCTGAAACAAAAAAATTCTGAAATGCGGGTCACTGTAGAGTTATAGGTAACGCAGCGAGAGTTGGAAGCAATAAAGAAACTTAGCACTGAATGTATTTGTGCATCAGTATACACTTTCACCAGCGAGGAACACTCCTTTGTCTTGTTTATGCCTGCTTATTGTCACTAGCGGAAGAGGGACAACAAGTATATACGATGCTTGTAAAATAATATTGTTAAGAAGCTTACATGTGTCCTACTCACTGGTTCCAGCTCGATCAGTGCAGGATATCGCGAGTCTAATAATCTCAGTTTTATTTATTTATTTTCATGTACACGGCACAACATGTGCCATTAACATAACAACATAAAAAATGTAACCGTATAAGTGTAAAGTAAAAGGTAAAAAGTAATAAGTCAAAAGTGTTGAGTAAAAAGTATATATTCAAAATTAATAGATTACTTCGTTTTAACCACATTTTTCAAAAAATAGGCAAGTTTCGTAAGCAATGCTTATTTCTTCAAAATTACCTTCAGACAATTCTGTCAGAAGGTAATTCTACCTTCTGACAAAATTTTTGAAGGGTTTTTTTATTTTTTTTTATTAGCGAAATTTTTTTGATACATCGGAATAGGTACATACATACATAATAACATAAAATATAAAAAAATAGCAAAAAAAAGATCCCACAAAGGCGAAGCCTGTGCGTGGGTATTATATTATGTTTACATTAGACAGTGGCAGTTAAAATATAATTTTAAAATATCTGTACATAGTAAGTATAAAGATCAAGATCATTTAACAGAATTTAAGATGATTTAACAGTTACAGGATTCTACATTTTACAGGAGTTACTGAGAATTTTCTTAAAATTAAAAATATATATATAAACGTATATGTATACACCCATATAAGTACATAAACTTGTTCATATATAATAATAATAATAATAATAATAATAGCCTTTATTCAGACAGTAAATTACATAACATTATTTATAATAAACTTTTCACTTATCATGCATCGACTCCCTGTCTGTATGTCACTAGTTGACAAAGGCCTCCTCCAACTGTCGCCATTTCTCTCTATCATTAGCTGTTCTTGTCCATGTACCACCTGCCACGGCTTTGATGTCGTCAACCCACCATCTAAATGGTCTACCTCGTTTTCTCTTCTTGTCACTTGTGAAAGATGGATACGCACCATTGCTTATGCAGGCTTCGTGAACGAAAGCATCAATTTCATGTATATATATATTACCTCGTTTTAAATATAAATACAGGAAGACATGGAATATTTTAGGAAATTAGAAACAGATAGTACAAATTTTAGAAAAAATTTACTCACTTCCAAATTATTTTTTACCCAGCTTTTAACATTTTTTTTATATACGTTCAGATTTTGACTTGTGTTGATGGAATTGGGTAGGGAATTGAACAACTTTGGGGCAATATAGTTAATGTGCCTTTGGGCCAACCTAGTTTTGTAGTGAGGCACTGTGTTTTGTCAAAATTTACTCACTTCCAAATTATTTTTTACCCAGCTTTTAACATTTTTTTTATATACGTTCAGATTTTGACTTGTGTTGATGGAATTGGGTAGGGAATTGAACAACTTTGGGGCAATATAGTTAATGTGCCTTTGGGCCAACCTAGTTTTGTAGTGAGGCACTGTGTACATGCACGTGGTATGTCTCTGGCTAGAGCGGTTAGTGTTTTTGGTGAAATTGTTAGGACGAGTAAATATAAATTTAAGACATTGGATACAGTAGACCCGTCTTAGTTCCATAATTTCAGTTTCCTGAAATAACTGATTTGTGGGATACGTTTTGGCCTTCTGGTACATTACTTTAATGATGGACTTTTGCGCAATTTCTAAAGGTCTTATATGGTTATTGTATGTTCCTCCCCAAACGATTATTCCATTACGATTATTCCATACGGTTAAAACTAAGTAATTTATTAATTTTGAATTAAAATGGTGCCACAAAGTAAGTTTGCTGTGTTTGAAGAAAAACTATAAAGTAAAAAGGTAAGAAATAAATTAGTTGGCGGTGAAATGTATACACTACAAATTATCTAAAAAAAAAGATAAAAAGTACAAAATGTACTGAATATAAAAATGTAAAGAATTAAGTAACGCTTAGTGGGAGAAAAAAAAAATTGGGTAAACCACCAAGAGATTCGTATATAATAATGATCAGTAGGTATTATGGATTATGACAGTAGGATATTAATAAATTTTATTTTATTGATCGTTATTAACCTCACCGCGAGTGGGTTTTGGCGAACAAAACTGTATGTGAGGAGTGAGTTTTTTTTGGTTCATTTTTGAAATATTTTTTTATAAATTATCAAAGATTAACTAAAAATAATATTATATTTTGAATTAAAATGTCATCAATATCTTTCACAAAAATAAACCAACATTGAAAAAAAAAAACATGTCCATACAAAAAAAAACTGCTTCGGTGAAGTCGGTATTGTAGGTATGTCTCCCAAAACTTCAACAAACTACGCGCTGATGTCAATAGACGCCACTACAAGTCAAATATTTTCATTAAATATGACAGTATTTGAATAATAGCAACGGACAAAACGTTTCGCCCATATTCTCCTGGGCATTTTTCGCTTCGCCGAACCGTTTCGCCCATACTCGTAGAGAGGTTAACACTATCTTGATCTGAAAAGCAGTAAAAATGCAGAAACGAAACTTTAAAAAGTTCTATTCCAAAATCGCACATCCGACATTGTTCTTCGGGACCGTCGATTTGTATTATTTAAACTTACTTGTGTGATAAATATCCGGTGGCCCATGAAAATATTCTCCAATGCCGTGGCCAAGGAAAGCCGGTACAATGGTAAAACCGGAACGTCTTGCCAACTTATCTATTGCAAAACCAATTTCTTTTAATGGGACACCTGGTCCACATATCGATATACCCTGGAATAAAAAAGTGAGAGTAATTTTATAACGTAGGAATATTACTGTCAAAATATCTGCATTTTATTAAAAATGAAGTGAATAGTATTTTTACCTTCATTAAACATTCTTCGGTAACATTAACTAAGTCTTTTCCTTGCTCATCTACATCTCCAATTAAAAATGTTTTCGAACAGTCTCCGTGGTAGTTGTTGAGGAAAACCTGTGAAACATTCAAAGTAGTGAATACATGAGAATATTAAGTATTTTATTTGGTTATTTTTGTTCATAATTGCACGCCCCCCTACTGCACAGGACAATTCGTGGGACGGGGAGTAGTTAAGTAAGAAAAAAGCGAAGATTTTTAAATTAATCAACTTGATAAAAATACCTATATTCTCTTGGTGGAGACAAGTTCAATTTTCTGTGCACAGAAAGGTGTGTTTGTATTAAAACAATACATTCTTTTAGATTTGGGTTTCGGTTTCAGTTGTGAGGCAAGAAAGCATTGCAAGAACCATAACTTTAATTTCTGACCTTTTCTGAAAAAGCCTTCACCCCACGAATTATTTTTTACTTATTTAGAAAAATATCATAGAACGTTTCCAATGAAAACAAATCGTAACTTACTGTGATATCAACATTCACAATGTCTCCATTTGCTAACGGTCGACTATCAGGTATTCCGTGACAAGCTACATTATTCACAGAAGTACAGATAGATTTAGGAAATCCTCTATAATTCAGTGGCGATGGATACGCACCATTGTTTATGCAGGCTTCGTGAACGAAAGCATCAATTTTATCAGTGGTGACTCCTTCCTTAAACAGTTTAGGAAATATTTATTAAAGTAGGTACCTATTAATTGGCCCTAATGTATGTTCTTATGAATTTATCTTTATGATTCAGGTATAAAAACATTGGTTTGTACCTTTATAAAGTCTCCAACATTTTTTAGTAAAAGGCTAGCTAGTTTACAACTTTGAATCATTCCTTTGATTTGTTCCGATGATTTTATTTCTGGCATTGAGAGATTTGATACAACTTCTCCAGTTTCATAATAACTAGGTTTTACTATATGATCTGGTATACATCTTAGAGGACCAATGTCTCTCGGTTCAACGATTTCAAATTTACCAAGGTCTCCACTAGAAAAAATATGATATTCAAGAAAACGAAGAAAACACTTTCATATTTTTAAATTATTAAAATATGTATTAAAGTACTATAATACGATTTAAATTAAAATAAGACTTGGATACACACGTTCTTTGACGCCAAAGAAATCTTAAACAGTTTGTTAGCCGCATCTTTTTTTCTAATTCAGTACAGTGAATTTTGTAATTTGTAAGATTTGAAAGATATTGTTATTTATGTAATTTGACAGTAATCGGAGATAACCCAAAAAAACATAGATACAATTTATGCATAGATATATCACCACCTGATACCATAGAAATAGTGGCATTTGCAATCATTGAGCCATATTGGTTATATACTTAGAAATTCTAATCTAATGCGCAGAGAAAATATTTTTCGAAAACGATATTGAATGATGTCTCACGGTTTTGTATTACGCGCATGATTTTAAAATGTATTATTTTAACTATAAGTCGCTATAACCATAGAAATACAAAAATTGATAATAATTTTGGCAGCCGGTTGTTTTCAATGACAATGTGGTGTTTGGGACCGTTTCTTGATTGAATTTCGTTACAAAAGCTAACCTATACGTGTTATTGTTATCTTTAATTATAAACAATGGAGATACTAACTAGAAGTAAGTTTATGGGATGTCCTTCATTGTCGTATTACCCACGATTCACCATGTTTTGCGCCGATTAATGTTTCATCACTGTTCATTTTGTTTTACAGATTCGGATAAAAGTAATCCGGCTAAAGATGAAAACGATTCCCAAGGCTCTGCGGCTAGAAAGGGAGTCTTGGTGTCTTTCCGTACAGGAAAACTTATCGAAATTCCGGAGAAAGATACAGTGAGTACAATAATTTTGTTATACATTTATGAAGGAAGGTAGGGGTAAAATTTTAAAGTAGCTGGATAAGCTTGTATGTCTATCATCCTGAAGGCCCGTCTCTTGCGACCTCCGCCATTAACTTTTGCTTTAACATTCCCTTATAAATTTGCTTTAACATTCCCTTAAACAATGTTGTCACATCACTATAAACATTGACAATTCTTGTTGTTTCAAGCTTTCCATGTGCGATGGAAAACATTCCCGTCCCGTGTGAAGCGGGAAGGCCAGCGGGGGGGATTAGTTAATTTCTTTAGAGCTGCCGCGCCGTGCGGTTGGTAATGGAGAATAAATCGAATAAGATTTGGGGTTATGTCAACTGCGCGAGCCTAATAATTATGACTTTAAATTGTAAATAAATTCTGTCATAATGGATGATTATTTCTTTTGTGAACTCACTTGTAAATAAAGTCTATTAATTTATAAATCGATTTTAGAGAAACGGAAGAAATTGACCAATTCAAATCTGTATTCTATTCTTAATTCCTGATAAATAAATACCTAATAAAAATTCGAGGTAGGTAGTAAGGTCTAACGTGAAATCCGCGTGTTCTCCTTGACACTTTGTCTACAATCTTATCGCTAAATTTCATATCAGAACTCGACATTTGACATCTACGTAATAATTACGCACTTGAAATTCTTAAATAGTAACTTTAGATCGTGCAATAATCGATATTAGTCGGAAATTGGTAATTTTTGGATATTGGTGGCCACGGCTATTACGAATAATTTTTAGAAAAAAACTTTAGATTTGCCTTAATCACTATAAAAGGAAACTTATTGCATCACGGCTGGCGGAAAATAATGCATTTTAATTTTCAATATCGTTAAATAAAATTTCACTTCGCGAATCGATCTACGACAGCCCGCCCGCTGCCGCTCGCCATTCTGTCAACTGTTGTGTTGTTGGTATCCTTGACTTCACACAAACGATTGTAGTCGACTTCGCGGGATAAATAATAAGGCGCGTAGGTACTGGAAGCGCGTAGGTACTGGAATGGAGACAAACCATTCAAATCCTGGGATGTTTTTTAAAATAAAGATAATATACACAAGCCCGCTACACAAACCCTGCGTAGCCAAATAAACCATTTAAAAACGTAGGCTGTTTTTTAAAGTAAAGATAACATACACAAGCCCGCTACACAAACTTTGCGTAGCCAAACAAACCATTCAAAAACGTAGGCTGTTTTTTAAAGTAAAGATAACATACACAAGCCCGCTACACAAACCCTGCGTAGCCAAACAAACCATTCAAAAACGTAGGCTGTTTTTTAAAGTAAAGATAACATACATAAGCCCGCTACACAATATTTATTACAATTATTATTATACACATTTTTCATAATTACGCGCCCATCATGTATCACGCGAAGTTGCCTACAATCGTATTTAGTTGTGAGGTCAGGGATACCAACAATGACAAAATGGCGGGCGGCAACCGGCAGCGGGCGGGCTGTCGTAGATCGATTGGTGAAGTGAAATTTTATTTAACGATATTGAAAATTAAAATGCATTATTTTCCGCCAGCCGTGATGCAATAAGTTTCCTTTTATAGTGATTAAGGCAAATCTAAAGTTTTTTTCTAAAAATTATTCGTAATAGCCGTGGCCACCAATATCCAAATTTTACCCGGAAATTTTTCCTGATAAATAAATATCTATTAAAATATCTGTGTTTTCTCCCTGATGAATCATTTCTTCTATATAAGAAAGCATTTTAACATTTATGTGAATGTCAAACGTCAAGTGTTCAGAAAGGCTATTCCTTAAAATTTGTGATAAGAGATCGATCTCCCGCGAGAAGTGCTGTCAGATTTGTGTGATTTTCTACGGCTGTTATTTGCTTTTTCTATCGGCCGATGTCAAAATTTCAGCTGTGAGCTGTCACGTATTTTAGTTTGGGTCGTTTTAAACACGAATTCCTGTAAGTATGCATGATTATTTATTCATTTAACAACTGTAGAAAATCACACAAATCTGACAGGACATCTCGCGGGAGAACAATCTCTTAGAGAATAGCTCTTCAGTGCATTCGCGTAGACCCATCCTTACCACAGACCACTAGCCAAATTGTGTGGGACCACGCGAACTTAGCCCCAATCTTTCAACCATGTTTCAACAAACGAAGGAGACCGAAAACAAATTTGAAAGCAAATTTTAAAGCACATGTTTAAGTTAACGGTCGGAAGAGACCCACCTTTAGTTGACTCATCACAGGGTAAACTTTCGAAATCACTGGGCACTAACGTGGTCCAGGCCCCTATAGTAAATTTTTTTTTATTCAAATATAGGTGTCGCCACCACTTTGATTTGTTACACCTACCATTCCTATTATGTGTAAAAAATTTCAGCTCTCTATCTTATATACAAGGGGGTGCTCGTCGAATTTGAAGTTTCTGACAAAAAGTTCAGGATTTTAAGTAAAACACGTAATTTAAGTTTTATTAATATTACTATTTTAATCAAATAAGTACACGAAGTGTTTAAATGTGAATGAAATTTGGTAACAAAGCAATAATTAACATAATATTGGTCACATTCTTTCAAAACCATGTTTGTTAACTCCTTTTTGGATGTTTCAGTGGAAACGATTTTTCTGTTTTGTTCAACGATGTGAAGTAAAAATTGCTTTACTTCCTCATTTTTAGTGAGTATCGTGTTGTAATCTTCAAATAGTTTAACACCTCTCTCCGCTGTATCATTAACAACACGTAAATTTTTGACGCAGCTTTGCCTTGAAGGTAATCAACATTGTCATTCCAAGTATCAGGGGGTAATTGCAAGAAAGAGCGCTTGATATCAATAACTAAGAGCGTTTTCAACGTTCTTTGTGTTGCAAAAGCTTCTAATGTAACCTCTGAGGCAAACTTAGCAGAATCACCTCGTACTGAACGATTACCGCCATCAGAATTTATTTTTTGAACAATGGCCTGTTTCAGTATCAGACAGCTTTTCAGAAAACAAGGCAAATGCAACTAGCTCATCTGACAAATACCACAAATTACGCTCTAAGACACCCCTAGCTGCTACACTGATTTTGGAAACAATGGCTTCGTACAATTTTAAGTTCTTCCAAAGTAATAAGCCATTTACTGGTGCATCTGCTGCCAAAGGCTCTTTGATCCAAACTTTGGTGTAGACGAGCACACCAAAATTAACAAATCGAACAATTTGTTTTTTTTTTCTCTCTTGGTTAGTTTGAATGCTTGTAAATTATTTCGAAAGAGAAAAATCTTCAAAGCATACACCAATTTCGCCATCCAACGAGCATGATGAATCGGACCTGGAGCGCTCCAAAATATCTTCGCAGGTGGTTTGTTCAAAACAATCATGGTGAGCTTTATTAGCTCTTCGTAATCATCACGAACTTGATTATCTCCATATAGAGCCATTTCTCTCGCATCTTCAGATCTTGGTTTCCGTTTTAGAGAACGTTTTTTGACCTTTTCTAGTTTCTTGACGATTGAGTATGTCTTCTTACGTTCTACTCTTTGATCGATGAGAAACGCTCCGCCCTCCGCAATTTTTATCAAATTCAAAGCGCTTGCATGGGCAATATCAAAAAGTTTGTCTACTTCTTTTGTAAACAAATACTCTCTTTTTCTTTGTGCTTCAGAATTTCTTCCTTTATTTTTCATCAATAGCAGCCAGTTCTCATGAAACTTAATCAATTTTTCGATGCAGTGATTTTGTTGTCTGGTCGGAATACTAGATTCACTCCATACTTCCAGAGTTCTTGAATAAGTACATGCACGGAATCTTTCACATTTTTTGATTCATTTAATATGTTGTGATAGTGGAGTAAAACTTGCCGAAGAGTAGGAAGTTGGTTAAGCCTCACAATGGCTTAATATCTCAAACCCCAATTTATTTTCAATATCTCGAACCCCAGAAAAATTTCGTCTTAGATGAACACATTTTATTGCACTGATTCACTCCACAGTCTACTAAATAAGTATCAAAACTGTTAAAATTTCTCTATAGAACTCTTCAGTAGTTTATTTTAACACATTGTATTCGGGAGCTTCGAACAATAGACTATAGCCTTTAGCGGGTGTTTTTCGCGATTAGCGCAAAAATATATCGATTTCTTAAAATTGACACAATTTCTAAACCAAATAATATTTTCGATTGAAATTTTCAAAAAAATCATATATGACATTTGATCATCAAAAATAAATTATAATTGCTTTGATTACACATTCGGTTGTCACTTTTCCTTACAAAACTTTGGCAACATGATATAACTGTACATAATAAAACAAAATACGAAATATAATGTTTATTTTATAAACCTAATAATGTTTTACGGTGTGGTAACGTTCGAAACATTTTCCAGGGTGGTGGTACACAGCAAAATTGGCAAATAAAACACGTTTCACATCGCTTTTGGTGGACTGCGCATACCCGACATGTCTTAGGGGATTTTTTCTCTTACCCTTACCTACAATTTTACCTAATGTATGTTGTTTCATGTCCTTTGACAATCTTCCGGGAGCATCGAATTTTGGTATTACCCTTCAAGGCATTTTATTTCACGCTGATAACAAACCCGTATAATGCCGTTTCCCGCCAAAAACCGACAGTCGACAAAAACGGCATTTGCCGTGTCCCGCAGTTGACCGACAGTCCGCGAAAAACGGCAAATGTCGTGTCCCGATGACAATGTGTTAATATTTATTTAATTGTTTAACACACGAAATTGTCCTATAACAAAAAGTAAAAATTAAGCATTTTACACAAAAATTAAAAAACAACACTCGATTGAGCACCCCTTTCTACTTGATCTATCTCGCTGAAATTTTACTATGTTATTACTATGAATACATGTAACAAATTCACGGGGTGGCCAAATGAAAAATAAAAAAATAAATTTTTTGGACCACCTTACTGGGCACGCTTAGTACAAATATTTTTCAGAAAAAACTTTTAGATTCACCATTATAAAAGGCAACTATTTGCATTCGGGGTGATGGAAAATACTGCATTAAAAATTACATAAAATTAAAATTTGCTTTCGTCGGCGTTGTATGAGATGACAGCCATTTATAATAATTTCTATCCATGAATGGTCGAGATTTCATTTAAAAGGGCAAGTATATCAATTTGGATGTCTGTGAGTTATAAAAACAAAATTTACCAAAATACACAAGTAAATTGGTTCTCGAAAGACTTGTCTGGTTTGCTACTCTAGGATCTATAATTTTGTGTGAGAATATTAGACGCGTAAAGTACAATAATCACAAGTAAATTGGTTCTCGAAAGACTTGTCTGGTTTGCTACTCTAGGATCTATAATTTTGTGTGAGAATATTAGACGCGTAAAGTACAATAATCACAAGTAAATTGGTTCTCGAAAGACTTGTCTGGTTTGCTACTCTAGGATCTATAATTTTGTGTGAGAATATTAGACGCGTAAAGTACAATAATCACAAGTAAATTGGTTCTCGAAAGACTTGTCTGGTTTGCTACTCTAGGATCTATAATTTTGTGTGAGAATATTAGACGCGTAAAGTACAATGTAAAATGTAATCACATGTAAATGTATAATCACAAGTAAATTGGTTCCCGAAAGACTTGTCTGGTTTGCTACTCTAGGATCTATAATTTTGTGTGAGAATATTAGACGCGTAAAGTACAAGGTTTTAAAGTTTAAGGTTTAGCTGTTATTGATTATTATTATTTCTTTTCAGCTTGGTAGATGCAGATTTGTTGGTGAATTTGAAAAATTGAATAGAATAGGAGAAGGAACATACGGTATTGTCTGTAAGTATTACCATTCTTACATTTTACTAACAGTGAATAGGTGTCAATCGTAATAATGTCAAATTTACTTTACTATTCAAATGATTTATGGAATTTATTGTGTTTTGGTATTATCCATAGATCGTGCCAAAGATAAAATCAATGGAAACATTGTTGCGCTCAAAAAAGTGCGTATGGAAGTAGAAAAAGATGGACTTCCGCTAAGTGGCCTGAGGGAAATACAGGTTCTGTTGGCTTGTCGGCATGAAAACATTGTGCAATTGAAAGAAGTCTTGGTTGGACGGAGTCTCGAAAGGTAATAAAATATGTTTTATAAATCTGTCATTTTATCACTTATTTTTAATTTTGAATTTGGAAAGAATGAATGTTTTTTTTTCCAGTATATTTTTGTCTATGGAATATTGCGAGCAAGATCTAGCCTCCCTTCTGGACAACATGGCCTCCCCCTTCACTGAATCCCAGGTCAAATGCTTGATGCTGCAAGTCCTTAAGGGGTTGAAATATTTACATGCAAATTATATAGTGCATAGAGATCTCAAAGTGTCTAACTTATTGTTGACCGACAAAGGATGCGTGAAGATTGGTAAGTTTTTCATTTCTCTTTAAATTAAAAAAAATATCAAATTTATCTGAATAAAATGAAAAATTTAAATTCCAACATAAAAACGTTTCTAATAGATAAACAAATGTGCATTTAAAAATTCAATCTTATTATTTTTGCTTGGATATAACTGTTTAAAGGTAGCTGAAACTTTAAAGTTGATTATCTCAAAATCAACATATTGTCACTTAATGTCTTCTGGCAGTAAAGTGACAATATTATCGAAACATATCAATTAAACATTGAGAGAGTTCAACATAAATTTTTAAGATTCATTAATTTCAAACTCTCTATTGAACAAATTAATTATGATAATTTAATGAAACTACTTAATTTAACTGACTTATCGTGTAGAAGAACCAAGAGCGATCTGGTACTTTTATTCAAATTAGTTACACTTGACGCACCTGACTTAACAAGACTAATAACATTCCGAGTACCAAATCGTGACACGAGACTTCCAGAACTGTTCTTTGTTTATCCGCCAAAAACTAACCTTTTCATTAACTCCCCAATCCAAAGACTACATAGGCTTGGAAATAAATTCAGTTCCGTTGATATTTTCATTTATTCTTTATCAAAATTTATATCACAAATTTTTTTTAAATTCTGACATAAATTTTATTATTATTATTCTAATATTGTCATTTCTTTTTAATTCTGCTAATAATTTTTAATACAATGTTAAATAACTTTTGTAACTATAATAACGTGTACATGTAAAAGCCTTCAAGGCTTGAATAAATAAATAAATAAACATGGTATAATTGTGCTTTCCAGCTGACTTTGGGCTAGCCCGCTGGCTCGGGCTCCCCGGCAAGGGCATGACCCCGCGCGTGGTCACCCTGTGGTACCGTGCCCCCGAGCTGTTACTGCAGGCCACGCTGCAGACGCCCGCCCTGGACATGTGGGCTGCCGGCTGTATCCTAGGGGAGCTGCTCGCCCACAAGCCACTCCTGCCCGGACGATCCGAGATTGCGCAACTGGAGCTGATCGTGGATCTTCTGGGTTAGTTTATTCCGCACCATTTCTTCATATTAATTCTGTGTAACTTCATGTGACTTATGCATTTCTCCATTTCATGTAAAAGTTGGGTAATCAACATGCTCTCTTTACTTTCAACCCCTCAGGCTAATTTGTTCGCTTTTCAGAACAATTCATAGGTCTCAATCGTTGTGTCTCCCTTACTATCATAGTGAGAAATATTATACAATCGGCGTTAGAAAGTGAAAACACCTCGCATTATATACAAATCTAAAAGTTAACTACAAAAGAAGTAAAATTTACACTTTTATGAAACCAAAGTTTCGGATCGCGATTTAAAAAAAATTAAAACTTTGGGAATTTTTTATTAACTATTTTTACGTGGAATGAAAAGAATGAGGTGACAATAACTTTTAATTTGGCTAGTATAAAATGTTTGTGGTTTTATTTTTTTTCCGTTATCGGTAATTTTAGTTAGAAAAATGTAAGATGAGCCAGTTTTAAAACTTTTTTATTAATGTTTAAATTTTTATATTTCAAAAATTATTTATTTCGATTTATAAAATTTGAAAGTATATTTTATCACCTTTTTAAGAACAGTTTTTAGTTTTCGGATGTTTTTAGAAATATGTATTCCATTTATTTGGATTTTATTGCAAAGCGGAAATATTTTGACCTTCTGACAAAATATGGTCGAGCCCTCAGTAGTTAAAAATACTATCCATTGTGATGATCACTGTCCCCCTTACTACTAATAAACTAAATTAAATGTTTAAATTTTACACAAATAATAAACAACAATTTGCCATACATAATTGTTTGTGTATCAGTTGTGTAAAATTTAAAACGCTTTTATTAGTAAGGCCCTGTCTATCATACTTATTAGATTCTTACATGCCGGTTCAACGTTGGTAAGCCTGGTTTAACCATACCTATTAATAAGTTAAGTTTTAACTATTCTGATGTTAAGCATGATGTGGTTTACTTTCCATATTTTAAATGCCCAATAGATTTAGCAACTTTTTAAGCAAATGTGTTGTGGCTAATGAAATTGGTTAGATGTTCAAGGAAGAATTTTGTCATTTGATAATATTCATCATTTTGTCTTTTAAAATTGACTTTATTTTGGGCACACTAGACAGGCCCACAACACACTTCTGTCGAATATCTTCAGTGTTTTTGATGTTCAAATAATATTCAGGTACCCCCTCTGATGCCATCTGGCCCGAGTTCAGTTCCCTTCCGGCCCTGCAGAACTTCACCCTGAAGCAACAACCGTACAACAACCTGAAGCAGAGATTCCCTTGGCTGTCTGCCGCTGGTTTGAGGCTACTCAACTTCCTGTTCATGTACGACCCCAACAAGCGTGCCACGGCCGAGGAATGCCTGCAGAGTTCATATTTCAAGGAGCCACCACTACGTAAGTTAACTCATTTTATTTCTTAATTAACAGCTGATCACAATTTGATCAAAAGCTGAAACGAGTTGAGAAACAGCAATCGAAGTGGTGCTGATCTATTAATTTGGTGACCAAAAATAATGGTTCTTATTTAAATAGTTACTAAATTATAAAATACACTATAGTTTGACCAAAAACAAAAGACCGTTCCCAGGCATCATCTGGAAAGAAGCACGATTCGGGAGGCGAGTGCGGCGTGACTACCACCAATGAACGCCAGCGAGCTACTGCATATCGCAAGGGATTGCGTCTGTACATGTCCTTTTGCTTGTGGTCTAGCTATAACTAAATATTAATTTGAATCTTCACTATCGCATTTTTTCTTTCACTAACTAACTAATATGAATTTATTCAGCCTGCGACCCAAAGCTGATGCCCAGCTTCCCCCAGCACCGCAACATGAAGGGACAGGCCAAGTCCGCTGGCGGGGGTGCCGCTCAGTCCCTATCCCTGGCTTCCGGAGACACGGGGGCCAACGACCAGACCAACAACCTGCCCTACATTTCCGACCTCCTCGGGTCGCTGGTCAAAAAGAGACGGATCGACTAGGAGTCATTCATAGATGATGAATCGGTAGACACCACGTCCACGCAGACTAGCAGAAGTTGTGATTCATAAATGACACATATAATATTAAACTGGCATATATGGTCCTGCCCGCTGCTGAGAGCTCCATTTTAACCTGTACATTTTTTTTCTTTCTCATCATCAGTCATTTTTTTTATGACAAAGAGGTTACAACAGGACTATCAGCACTGTGTAGATTAAATGTCAGCGAATA
Source organism: Glyphotaelius pellucidus (assembly GCA_936435175.1). Classification (NCBI taxonomy): domain Eukaryota; kingdom Metazoa; phylum Arthropoda; class Insecta; order Trichoptera; family Limnephilidae; genus Glyphotaelius; species Glyphotaelius pellucidus. Next base: position 34,950,111 of record OW386539.1, read on the forward strand.
TATTATTATTGTTATTTATGGTACAGCCAGGGTCAACCTACTTATTCCACATCTGTGAAAGTGAGAAAACATACTTATAATAACAGTAGTGAATTATTTTTCATAAATGATTATTGTTTGAACATTTGCAAAACATAATAAATCATAAATTAAGCAGACATTTGCGAATTTTGCACCATGTGTGGACAAACTCTAATACATTTAACTTGAATGTGTGTTTTTGTATTTTAAATGTCTCTAAATTTTTTAAATAATGAATCTGGTGTAATAACATTTTTTGCACATAAATATTATAAAAATAAATATGTCGTTATGAATAAGAATCTGCATTTTTAATTTTGTAATTATTTTGTTTCACTTTTATGTTCCTTTTTTCTCAGGGTGGGGAATTGAAACAAATTCTGTATTTTTCAAAAGTATTTATGCTAAAAAGAATTATGGGTAAACCATTAGATAATTTTATTATAAACACATTATACAGTACATTTCACATTAATATCAGTCTTCTTTTTGTACAAGCAAATAAGTAGAAAAGTTTGTTCAAAGAAATAAATATAAAATACATTGGTGTCTTCCACAGAGAAACCGATATGATTCTTTCAGTTATGCCAAATAATGCTCACCGAATATAAAAGTTTCAGTTTATTTTCCATATTTTTTTAAGTCAATAATTTTTTTATAGCCATCTTTTTATCGGTGTTTGTATTTAAGTTTTCAAAGTAAGAACTATGCATTGAAATCAGAAGGTAGCAGCAGGCTCAACTCGGAATAAATGTGCCAAAAAGACAGTAACATAAAAACCATAGATAACTAAAAATAAAATAAAAATGCATTTTTTTTAAATATCAGTATCGGAAGAGAAAAAGCATCTTATTACTATTATGTATATCGACACAAGTATTCACAAAATGTTGCTTATTCTTAGTGAAATATGTAAAAACTAAGAAGTGTTTTTAATAATATTTCTTTGATATTGCTTTGGCTACTAGGTATAAAACCTACACTTTCCATTGAATAATGGAAACCCTACTAAACATATTCCCTACTATAAGTAATAATAAATAATAACATTGAAAATTATAAAAAAAATCTGTGAGTCTTTAAACATAATGAATCACATTGTTGGTAACTTATTTCGTAAAGCGACTTATTCCGAAAAACCTCGATGAAGCTTGTGATATTCACATTGCAGAAATGGTCTTAAGTTTATTGTGCGATACTTATATAGCAAAGCGATGATAATTTATATTCGATAAAAACATTTTGAGCGACAACTAATTACCATTGACGATGTACAAACAAAATGTTAAAAAGTATTAACACGTAATAATATTTGAATATAGTATTGGATTTCGCAAAGGCACAAAGAAATTGACTCATTGATTTATATTAATTTTCTATTGGCCCAAATCTTAATGGGAATAATTTACTAACTTAAATTACTGTTCAGTATTTTAAAATTTACAAATGTATATACTTTCATAAATTAATATGTCATTGCAACCATTGACTTCATTCAAATAGTCGATAAGCGAATTTATAATAAATATGTACAAATTTTCTCCGAATAATTAATTATGCAACTTATTTTCACATCTGTGAGATATTATTATCAAAGGAAAATTTAATGGGTAACAAACACTCTTGATTTTATCAACAATCTAGAGAGATTTGATAAGATTTTATAAATAAGCTGGTGTCACAAGCTAAAAATAAATGAATCTTATTTTATGGTCCACATAATATTATATCCAAATGGCTCATTGGAAAGAAATCATGACGAAGCGATCATTTGTTTCCTGAGTTTATAAAAGAAATAATGACGTACGTAGCAAGCGCGACTTTCCGAAGTCTGATTAATGATGCGACGGCGATCACAAGTTCGACTCATGATGGAGGCTTCATAAGTTTCCCGTGTGTCCATTAGTCCTACGTACATGAGGCTTCCTGTCGAGTTGTGAAGCCAATGTGGGAGGTACAAGCCACAGGTTATCGCTGTACCTCATAAGGGCTTCTGTCACACGGCAACTGTTAGCGGCCATCTGCAGCTGGGCCTCCAAACCATCACTCGGCCTCATCACGAGACTGAAATCGACAAAAAAGCAAACTCTTAGAAAATGCCCTTGTCTTGTGATAATATGGTCTTATTTATAATCTTCAACTGCACTTGATTATTTAATCTGAGTCATTGACACATGGGCTATTAATTTTATTGCAACAATCTGTTAAAAATTGCATATGATTGACATCGACTTATAAAAAATAAGAGATAAATTGAACTTATTCATTTTGATAATATGATAATTAGGTCATCTTCAAATGAAGTACAAGAATTTCACCTGGGAGGGAATAACGTTGGTGCGATGATCATGGCTACATTATGCTCAGACATCTTGTTAGAAGCTTGGCATCGGCAGATCTGGTTCATCAGCAGGAGTAACTCCAGCAAGGTGGCTCGGTGCTCAAATGTCATCAGCAGAACTAAAAGATTTAAAGCCCTTCCTTGTGCAGGGCCATCCAATGCTAAAACAAGAGATTCTATGTTCATATGATGTGGAAGAACATCACCAATACTTGTGGAATCTACTATTACAAGCAGGGTTCTTTCTTGGAATGAACCAGAGATGTTTAGATTTTAAGGTGGACAATATTAAAAACCATATCTGAGGGACGTGAGTCTGTATCTTTTGCGTTAGCTAACGCTGGTTAAATCGACATTAAATTACTCGCATGTGGTGCAAATAACAGACTCCCCACAGGAGTTCACATAATGTACATTACATACGACTCATTTAACGCCGCATCAACCAACACAAAAGCCACAGATTCTCTCCCTGATGCAGTCAATTGCTGTGCATAAAATGGGAATGGTGATTGTGTATAGGATCAACCTACCGAGGATATTGTCGAAGAGGTTTCATTTTACCAGTTCCCTGGGAGAATATCACTTATTCATCGCTACCGTCTACTCTTCAATTGTATAAAGAAGAATAATCAACACAAACAAATAACCAAAGAAATAAGATTGTCTTTTTGAGGAGTACGATAAAAAAATGGAGATTTGAATGCTGGAACAAGGCATGAAAGGAACAGAAGATTTTTTTGGTTTTTTGATGGGATTTGATTGTTAAACAATATTAAAAAATCTACACACCGTGAGTTTGATAAAACAGAGTAACCAGCTCCGTAGTGAGAATTGGTTGTGGAAGTTCTCTGAGGAACCTTTTGAGTGTAGCAGCAACATCGTGGGAACCTGCTGCAGCGATGGCTTCTTCCACCACCCGAGGTTCAGTATAAAAACTACATTCTATTTCACTACAGAGGAGTTCCACCTGAAATATGATCATAGCATTAGCATTTCCATATTATTACACATTTTAATATTGTATGCAAAATTATTAGGTATGGTACTATAAAATAATCATTGTAATAAAATAAATTATTAGGATTAACTTAATGAATATCATTGTGATATTGAGTCATTGAAAATAATATTAAAAACTCTTTATGAAAATAAAAATAAAATAGTCGCAACTGAGACCAGTCGCAACCAGATCCTCTAGTCTTACTGGGAACAATACTTTACCGATTGAGCCTCTAAGACCTATTTTCGGAGTCTTATTCTATTTTCATTGAGAGTTAATTTGTTCATTGACTAAATATTAATAATTACATCAAATAACTTACTTTGTGCTTGTTTCCAGCAATTCTCAAGATGCCTTCTTCGTAAACTCTATTAATGAGTGCGTCTAATAGAAGGCGATAAATTTTTGGGACGACAGTTCCTGCTTCTCCAGCTACCAAATGGTCTTTTCGTACAAGCGTCAAAAGAGAGACACCAAAAACGTTGTTTTCTGAAATTAAATAAGTTAACAGTTTGAGACAAAACATAATTTCTTCAAATTTCATACATGAAAAATGACTGAAAAAGAAGATGATTAACTTTCGCATAAGTAATTTACCTTCTTTTCGCTTCTTCTTGTAAGGTTTCCTCTTTTGGAAAGGCAGGTTATGTCTGTCATATAAGGCGGTCAGATCGAGCCACAATAGCGGCATTAGCTTTCGGAGATGCGTTTCTGAGAGTTCTTCAATATTGACGGCAATGCCATCTTCTGGCCACATCTGCAAACAAATCATCAAATTATTTATAGGATATTCACCTCACTTTCCTCTCATGAGGTGCTATAAAATATTGATAGTTTAATCGGTTTCATGTCAACTCAGAATCAACTTTTTAAAATAGCCCATATAACCTAGTTAACCAATTTTTTAATATATTTTTTACATCACTTTCAATGACTTTTCAAAGGAGGGTCCGACTTGGTTTAATTCTGAGTTGTCCAGTCACCAGTTTAAACATGATGGAGGCGAGGAATATTTTTGAAAATTACCTCATCAATTACAAAGTTCTCTGTGTCTTTCTTAAATTTCTGCTCAAAACTTAAGACTTCATGCGAGGACGCTCGGGAGAGGTTACTTTTATCATTTCCGAATCTTTCCGACGCCACGCTATGGGCACGTGTGATAGATGAGTGAGATTGTTTCCGTCTGTTGAAGGTAAGTATTTATCCACATTAATGTCAGCATAAATCAAAGTTACTAATAAGTCCTTTTGATTGAAACAAATGCAATTTACTATCACAAATATGTTGACAAGGGGCTAAGTTTTTACCTGAAAGGTTGATGGTCTTGTAGTAACGCTGTTGCCATTCTTTCTCTTCCTAATCTTGGTCCTTGGATGGTCCCAAATCTTTGATAACCTAATAGCTCTATGCCCTCTGAAAATAGATGGAAAACGTTAATATTATGTACAGTTTGTAAATGTTTGGTAGATTTAATTAAGAAGTTAATATTATGTACAGTTTGTAAAGGTTTGGGTTTGTCAGATTTAATTAAAAAATTAAACATAGTAAATTATACATATATAAAGTTTTTTTTTATTGATTTGTAAAGTAGAAGTGTTGAGATTAATTATGATTTTTTTTGCTTGGTAAAAGTATTTGAAAGTTTGATCAAAAAGACTTATTTAAGATAAAAGACTTATTATAGACTAATTATTTTATAAATTAATAAAAATGCCCAATTTAATAATTTACAAATGTGTTTAATTTTTCAATTAAATTCAGTGCACCCAATGGGCCACCCTACATTTGTGTTTGTGGTGAAAAAATGTTTTCTCTGTAAATAAATTATATAAATATAAAATACGTAAATTACGTAATACGTAAAATACGTGATTTGATATAATTTAGAAAATAGCTTTGAAAGCATAATTAAAAAAAAGCTATTTATTGTGAAGTGCAAGCTCTGCATTATAACTGAAAGAGAATTTAAGACAGAGCTCTCAACAGCAGAATCCTAATAGTAATTTACCTGTATTGGAAGCCACGTCAGCCCAGTGCAGCTCGGAGGTTTTGAAGAGCTCCTGATGATGGGCTTGAAGGTAGGGCAGGTGCTCCGGGGGTGAGTGCCCTGTGCCCCCCTCGCGGCGAGGACTGGCGGCCAGGGGTGCCAGGGGCGGCGAGCCCCCGGGGAAGGTGGCTGGGGGTGCAGAGGGTGTCCGGTACAGGCTCTGCTTCAGAATGGGGATGGGGTAGTTGTCACTGGAAAAATAATTCAAATTATCATCTATTGGTTTCGCTGTGAATCAAGTGACCATGTCAGCGAAGAATAATAGTGTATCCTCAATTTTCCAAAAGGCTTAAGTTTTGTACCTGCCAATATGAAATATGTGGTTTAAAGTGAAATCATATTGAAAATTTAGAATGGATTAGTCATCAAAATATTTTTTATAAACATTCAATAGTTACCCACTTAACCAAATATGAGTTTAACATAAATAAAAGTAAACATTTACAATAATTCTTGGATAGCAATAATATATTATACAATAGCTATTTATGTCATCTTTTATATAATTAGGTAGTTACCCAATATGGTCATCCAATCTTTTTACATTTATACATAGGTAGATTTTTTTCTCAGGCATGAACAGGTGGGTACTTTTTAAAATTTTGAATTTGATTAATATATTGTTGATTATATACATGATTGTGTAAAGTGAGTTGGATTCGTTTGTGGAGACTTACATGAGTGGAGAGGGGTCAGCCCATTCTGTGGGGGGACTGGCCGAGCCACCACTGGGCAAGGAATCCAAAGAGTCGGGAGTAGCGCTCCGGGATCGGGGTTCACTGCCACTGGAATTCTGGAATTAAAAATAGATTTATGAACTACTTAGCTAAAAAAACCGATGGCGACCGGTACAAAGATAATAATTAAGGCATACAGGTGACAGCTCGTTATAATCTCTCCTCTTTCTCATAAACGATGCACGAATCATAAAATAAGGTGACTATTTTATTTTATTTAGCCTGAAACTCTAAAATAAAGTACTCACTTTTTTTTCTTTCCCCGCATAAATTATATATCTACTAGCTTTTCCCCGCGGCTTCGCTTGCATGGTATTACGGGAAATTACTGTAGCGGTTGAACTTATCAATTATCCCCCCTTCTCCTCACCCCCACCCCCTCCCGCATTCCATACATTCATTCCCTTACATTCAGTTTTCAAACATCTCGCCTGCCACCTAAATTTCATAAAGCTATAGCTCAAAGAAAAAAAGAATTTTCCAATTTTGTTAATTCGTTCGGAATTTATGCGCTCACAAACATTTCGGATGTTTATTTTTAATTAAATATTTGGAAGTTTGTTAATATAATTAAAAAATTACACTATTTATTATTCAGTCTTTATAATCGTTACGAATTATATTTTTAATGTAGGAACGCTTATCTGACATTTATTGCAAAACAGAAGCTTGTCCAAAAAAAAAACGAATTCTGATATTTGAATTTTCTGCAGTAGTAGCTGACCAGAAGACTGAGTATCTACCAGCATATAGCCCAAAAATATATCAACATTGTTTCCATAGAAAAGATTTTTTTCTGACGTTAGCAAAAACTCGCTTTTGTTAGCGACAGAAAACGTATAACAAATATAATATATTAGTATTTATAATTTCGTAACGCCAGAGCTTACCATCATATACAACCCGTAGTCTGCGCATATAATTTAGCTTTATATTGGTGAAAGAATTATTAAAGTCTTTATATTGTGTTATGCGTGAAAAGGTCATAAACGAACTCGAGCAGTTTCGCATTTATAATATTAGTATGGATACCATAATATAATAAATAACACTTTTACCGATTAGGTACTGGTAAAAAGGTTAATTTCTAGTTTGATGTTATCATTGCGAAAACGACAGGATATATTAATACCATAATTATATTAATAACACACGCTTGAAATCAACACTTATGCATACTTATGTAGTCAAAATACTAGTAAAAGATTTTTATAATAAAGTAAACATACCGAAAACCGATAAATCTTCGGCGTAAACTTTCCGTGTGTCAAAACCATATTGTATGGCAACACTTGTTTGCTCGTTTGACTTATGAAAAACCGCGAATATTATTGGAACACGAAATAAAATAACAAACGGACACAAATTCCGTCGGCAATAAAAATGAATGCGTACGCTCTAAAAGTATGTTATTGACTGGAGTGTGAGGTAGGCACATGCCAAAAGTCAGTGTGTTGATTTACTGACCCGAGTGTTTTTCTTAGGAAATTACTTTTTAATTACCACCGGCCGTTGAGGTGCGATAAGTCATAAGTGCGCTGAGTGCGTAGGCACTGCACCACTCAGGCAGGTACCTTCCCGAAAACATTTTAGGAAATGCACATTCTATTGTAGTTCTTACGCCTTTAAATATTTAACTCATTTTATCAGAATAATCTCAGAGAAGCTTTCGAAATTTGACAGCCAAAATGCTAATAGGAATTTTCTAATCTCTCTAAATTCCAGTACCTACTTACATAAGTAGATACTTTTCATATTCGTAGATGCACGTATTGCTTAATAATGTTCTTTTCATAAATTTTTTCCATAAAAACTTTTTGACAAGTAGGCATATGTTACGCTTACGTTTAGTAACTTATTCATCATTTTCCTCCAGATAATTAAAAGGTATCAATACAATAGGTTTTTAGGTTAAAAGTTAGGCTAGGATTGGGCTGATAATAAAATACCCATTCTAGGTATCTTTTAGCCTTTCCCTTTTTATCTTGACCGATAAATTTAACAGAAAGTAGGGTTTAATGGAAAAACCTAACATCATTGTAATATACGAAGCAGGTAAGTGTGAGTCATTGGTTTTAGAGAAAAAAAGGTAAAGTAAACCATGTGTAAATACCAGTAAATCCAAATAATATTAATTCGTTATCTTTATCTCCAAGTGGCGCATACCAGGCATTCCTTTGACGCGTGACATCGCGACGCCTAAAATTGGCATAACAATAATATTTATCGGTTTTCACACATCGTATTGTTCAGAAAGCTCAACTCACTGTTTTCAATTCGTAGGTAAACTCGTAAGCTGGTTTATAATATGTATCTACAGTGCACAGTGCACATTACACACTAAACACCTATTCTAATTCTAAGGATAATCTAAATTTTACGTTTTTTTATTGAAACAGCTGTAGTCAACTTCAGATTTCCGTTGTTTTTTTCTTAAATTGAATCCCTAATACGTTTCTATGTCAAAATCAAGTCAACTCAATACCTCTTTGAAAAGTCATTAAAAACTATGAAAAAAATATTTTAAAAATAGCCAATAACCCTAACATAACGTAACCTATTTAACCAACTTTTTAATATATTTTTTTCATAAATTTTAATGACTTTTCAAAGGAGGTTCTGAGTTGATTTCTTCAGAGTTGTCCGGTCGCCCCCTAATACATAGTTGGTTTCGTATTCGCGTATAATTTGAATACCTATCAATATTCTTCATCTTACAAAATGATCTGTTGAGGCTTATTAAATAGGTGCGAGATAGTCCATCTCATCCTCTTTTTTCTGTCATCCATGTTCCATTTTGCCAGTGACCACGAGTTTTTCCTGGTTCGAGTTTTCAATTTGGTGAGGGAAGTATTTTAGAATACGTTGTAGGCCCTTGCTAGCTCTTTCAGGATGAATAGATTAACATAACACTTTTGGCAGGATAATCTCAAATGATATCTCTTTTTTGGTCGCAATTCTTACCTCATGATCCCGGAACACGTCCCTGATGTCTGGCCGCCTCGCTCGCTGCCTCCGCAGGGTCCTGTTGAGGTCCTTAACGCGGCGGCGGGCGGCCTGGGCCTGTGCCCGCGGTAGGCGGCGCAGGGCGGCAGCCACCTCTGCCTCGGGCACCTCGCGCCCCGCCAGGAAGGGCAGCGCTAGCTGGCTCAGCCCCGCGGCCACCAGCCATTCTGCCTCCTGTTCGCCCTCTGGAACAACCAAACGACACCGTTAACATTAGGAATATTAAGTCAGGTGAGATCGGCGGGCTTCTGAGGTAGGCATGCAAATTTGAAAATGGGAGGGAAGTGGCAAGTAAAAGTTTCTACAGCCTATGTTTGTATCTATTTTGGACTTTTTGCCCATTAATGGTTTCAGCTCTCTTTAATAATTATTTTTGATTATTGCTATGTTAAATTTAAATTATATTTGAACATAAATGTATTTAAACCAGTGATTCCCAAAGTGGTCCAGGTGGACCCCCAGGGGTCCACGGGAGACTCCACGGGGGTCCACGAAGGCATGAGAGAAAAATGGGGGTCCACAAGTTGTAAGTGGGGGTCCACGAAAAAAAATCTGGTTTCAATAGTAAAGAACAAAAATGTTGGCTTGGCTTTACCTATCAATAAAGGCAGATAATACACTACTCAAAAAAAATTCAAAATTTTTCGGTGATTTTTGACAGGCTGTATTTTGGTGAAAAATGGTCATATTGAGACTTTAAAAAAAGCATTTTGAAGCCTTTTTTAGGTGATAAGGTTCTCATGCAATCCTCACAGATAACGCGAAAAAAATTTTTTGAAGATAATTATTTTTTTTTTTTCAGTTAGGCCGGCATATGGATCAGATAGCTTGTTTATTTAGCATTAATTTCTTTTTTAATTCCTTTTTTTAAAACCTTCCTTAATTTTTTTGAGTAGTGTATTTTAAGAAGGTCAGCGACTGTTACTTGTAAAAACTTGCACATTCGATATTCAGTACAGGCTTGGCTTTACCTGTCAATGTAGGCAAGTAGTAACTGCCTAAATCTACTCGTATTTCAGTGAAAAATTGTCATATATACCCATCCTGTGCCCATAACCCATCCCGCCCCCTATCTCAAATCACATTACTACCCCCCCCCCCCGTTGTGACAAACCACAACTCCAGTGTTATATTCAATATTCAGTACAACACGTGTCGAGTTTTGGGAATATGGTAGAAATGTTGCAGCAGGGGGTCCACCGAAACCAGTAAAAATTTGAAAGTGGTCCACGAGAAAAAAAAGGTTGGGAACCTCTGATTTAAACCCTAAAACATTGTGATTTTAAGTAGGTCGCGGAGAGATTTAGCAGTTGGTAGGTATGAACACACCATCAAAATTTGTCTTGAAAGATGTACCAAAATCCTAAAAGTACTGACACACATTCTCATAAATAAGCATGCTTGGGAGCATGCTTAAAAGGAGCATGCTCTTCAACTGTCAACATTTGCTTGTGTATGGTATGTTTGTTTTAAACATTCTCATGAATAAGCAATTGAACACACGTGCTATTTAAAAGCATGCTCTCGGCAAAAATTGAAACTTTGTAAGAAAATATATGTAATCGAAACAGTGTCAGTTCCTTACAGCAACGACATGATGAACTAAACAAATTAATCTAATTGCTTGCAACGCAATTATTTAAGAAATTTTTTGACGAAAGAGAAAAATAAAATAAAAAAGGTCGATTTTGGCCCGTAATTGGATCAAATGATAGAAGAAATGTAATATAGAAATCAAACAGAAGAGCAAACCTCAGAGCAAGTAAAGCAAGACATACCTACTACGTAATAATTTTGTGGAACAGTAATCGTGAAGTAAAATAATATAACCCATGCAAGTAAGTTGAGGTAAGCACCATTGATGTAAGTTAATATAGCCTTTCTGTAGCTTGTGTAGTTGTGCAGTTGAACACATCTACTATTTCTGCGAAAGTATTGCCAACCGCATGCAATCTAGGTGCAAGCGAGTATCTAAATGACTCGGTCCTGATATTGGTGTTGCAAATAAAAATAATTTTACACCGGGTTATTGGTTAAACACTTATACGAAATGAGGCGTTTTTAACTCTGGCAATAATTTCTGAGATGGATGGCTTAAAAAATATTTAAAAAAATAAATAGTTAGGTACCTACCTACACTTGGGTGAAGGATAAATCTAAAAAAATATAGGTACAATACACGGGTAGTGGGTAGGTACTAGATAATAACATGTATAAAGTTTGTAATGTTCGTAGACAAGTTGGTTTGCATATAAAAAATACCTTCACCGTGTTCCTGGTTGGGTTAATGATATGGAATTATTCTGAGAGCGGTCTGAATGTGAGGCCTGAATCTGGATTCCGAGGTCAGGACAAGCCTTGAATTGTGATTCAATGGAAAATTTATCTTGTACACATTGACTACTAGTTTTAATGTAATCAAATGATTCGAGCCGCGAATCTTGAAAAAAGCAGAAATCTGTTTTCTGGAGTAGCAAAAACACTCCATAGATGATGTGAAATTTACTGAGATTTTTCAACTACCGTCAGTTCGCAATGTATAGGTAAATAATAATAATGTTATCGTGAACTTGATACTTTCAAAAATCTATCCATTCCAATGTAATTTCGCCAAAAATCAGCAAAAATATTGAAAGGTTAGCTCTGGGGTCCTGAAAGTGTACAGATGACTAAAATTTTTAGTGGAAGGCAACTGTTTAACCCTTCAGGCCTCGACCGTATTTTGTCAGAGGGTCAAAATATTTCCGCTTTGCAATTAATTCCATAATTTAGCATTTATTTCTGAATGTATCCGAAAACTAAAAACTATTTTGGGAAGGTGATGAAATTTTATAATACAAAATAAACATAATTTTTGAAAAATAAAATTTTTGCATGCAAACAAAAATGTTTTGAAAAAGGCACACCCTATTTTTTTACAACACACGTAATTTATTAAGCAAACGTATTATAAACGTTATGGTTAATCCACTTTTTTGTAGTTTCATATAAAAATAATTAATACAAAATTCTCAAAGTTATATTTTTTCTCAAAATGCGGTCGGAAACTTTGGATTCATAAAGGTGTACATAATAATTATTTTGTGGTTAACTTTTTGATTTGAATATAAAGCGTGGTATTTTATATTTTTAACACCGTTTAGATCACATTTCTAACCATGATAGTAAGGAGACAACGATTTCTATGAGATCTATAGGAGTTGTTCTGAAAACCGAACAAATAGACCGGACGGGTTAAAGCTCGCAACATGATTTCACGAGTTGTAGAGATTTGAATTATCAATCAAAATCTTAAAATAAGACAAGGCGCCATTCTGCTTTTTTCTCCATATATTTAAATTTATTGTTCAACAACAGATCGTTGAAATCTCGGGGGACGCCGGTAATCACAATGTTTTTCAATTTCAAAGAAGGGTAGGCCAAGGTAGATGATAAAAAACTGATCGAACTGATTCCCTGTTATGATCGTTTTATGATCTTATTAGAGTGTTTGTTATTCAAAACTAGTCTATAAAACTGCGCACTCAATAATGTTAATTCGCAATCAAAATACCTAATTTTTTTTTCCAATCAGGGGACGTGTTTAGAATATAATTATTCTGTTTTATAGATTAATCCCATATAGGGAGGTTGATTTAATACTTCTTGCATAAAATTAAATTGAAACGTGACATAGCGTGCAACTAGGTAATATTATGTAGCCTGCTACCACCGAGAGTTCCGTTGTAACCTCTCTTTCGGTTACACGCGCCGTTTATGAGAAAGAGGGAGAGGCTAAAGCTGCAGCTATCAGCGGCATGCCTTTACCTGCTGAGGGATGATTTGATTTGCCGACGATTCGAGACATCACGTCTCGCGACGCACAGAGGTCCGATTCACAAATTTATCTGGTCAAATATACGCGTACAAAAAAATTCAAAACTGATTAAAATCATTAAATAATGATAGGAGGATAGAAAAAATACTTATTATATCAAAATTAATTATATTATTTTCGGATTACACCGCAAACTTACTACGAGAGTGACCCATTTTCCAGTCCTCAAGATACAATGACGCTGTCAACTATGCAGGCGGCTGAAAATGAATAAACTGTTTTTTAAATCCAGATATTTTTTGTTCCTACAAAATCTACACTAGCAACGCCACCGACTGAAAAGTTAACCGTATCTGTTTTTATAATTTATATCTAATGTTGAGTGATTTGTTCTGCAAATTTAATTGTCCTAAAACATTTTAAAAGATTATACTAACACTAGTTATGTTCTTATTATTTAAAAGCCTTCCACTAAACATTGTGATACTTCAATTTATTGTTATAATTTTTACCCCCCGTCGACTGTTTTGGTAAATTATTCAATTGTTACTCGTGATTTTCACGGCCAAAAATATTTTCGTTATTCATTTTTGGGGTGTTATGCTGTGTTGCGCTACCTCCGTCTTTAGCCTCGAGCTTCGTGTTGGCTAAAGACGGAGGTTGCGCAACACGGAATAACACCCCAAAAATTAAAAACAAATTTTTACTCGTGTTTATAACATATTCAATTTTTTAGTAAATTTAAACAAGCTAAGGATGCTTTCCAAAAGACAATGTGGAAGAATATTTTAAAGTTTGTTGATATACATATATTTGTATAAAAATCACGTAAAAATAAATAATAAAAAAACGAGTGTGCTTTAGATCACACGACTGAAGTAAAACTTCTTTAGCTCCGTCTATATGTATGTACATATATATATATATTTGTTTATATGTATAATATATACTTGTACCTATATACATATACGAGTAATAATTTTCTACAAATATTTAAATTTATTAAGTTTTCAAATATTTAAATTTATTATGCGTTCGCCTCGCCCGATCACACTTTTCGTAACGTTCTCGTCACGCATTCACCAGCTTACTCCCCAAGTCTAGCGTGCGTAAAGAAGTTTTACTTAAAAAAATTATAGTTTTAATTTATTTTATTTTTTTAGTAACAATTATTATTTTTGTCCGACTAATGTTACAATATGAACTCTCGTGCATCGGGAGTAACGCTCGCTGATGGATGAACGGCAATGTTGCTAGATATTTATATTTTACTGATATATTTATTGATAGGTAGCTACTCCGAGTGAGTGCCGTGAAAGTTGCACGGCTGTTAGACATTTCGTAATCTGCCAATTCCCGACACAAAACAAAATGTCCGTGAAATTGTTAAGTCTATAAAACCGACAATGGAACACGAGCTAATGACAGTTTTTTGTGTTTACAAAGTTACCTACTTCCAATAATTATTGCATGACTAGGTCAACACTTAGTATGTTCACCATCCAAATATTTCTAAGAATATTTTAATTGAAGGCTGCTGGGTTAAATCCGCTGCGAATGCGATACTTCCGGTACAGCTTGCTTTATAAACAAAACAAAAAAACATTCGCAAGAAATAATACATTTTACTTTGATGGCATGTGAACAATTTTATTGAAAGCTGAAATTAAATATTTACTTCTAATAATAAAACACTAAATACGTATTAATAGGTATGCCTCATATGCCATACACACGACTGGCAATGTTATATTGTAGTGAAAACAAGCTTTGGTCCGAGTGGTTAAAGTAATATAATTTAAATTCATTGACCGAGCCTAGCGAAGTCCCGTTTTAACCAGACCATTTTGCATTCCATCTGTCTGTAAATTTATTTGTAAATTCCGTTTCCGGTTCAATATGGTGGCCGATTTAGTGTACGGTAAAGGTTATTTTTTCAAATGTGAAATCGGATCGGAATTTGTTTGGACTTTCTTATTTGCATTTATTTTTCAAACAGTAGGTACCTACCTGCCTGACGACAAATTAAAAAAAATGTTATTCAGATAATGAAGGCTCTTTGGACAATTTTGCCAAATTTCTTATTTGAAAAAAAAATTACATAAAATATATCGTTTTTTTTATTTTATTTTAGTAAGTGGGTATTTAAGGTAAAGTTTCGTTTTTGATTTATAAGATAAGAAAATATTAGAAACATACTTTTTTGGTCGCGAGGTTTACACAGTTCACAAAATTTCTAGTAAAGGTTTGTGGATGAATTCATTAATGTAGATTTTACGAAGAAAATTTAATTACAAATTAAATCATCTCAAGAGATGCAGCTTTAAACGGGTTTTTCAAACTTTTTCATGAAATTGTACTACTTAAAACATTTGTGCGTTTTGTCACCGATTTGTGTATGTACTTACACATAATTAATTCCAAATTAAATTCACTATACAGGTATACAAAATAATCGAAATCATAGGTAGATATTATACAATCATAACTCAAAACAATCACAACTAACCGAAGCAGCTGTTGGTGGGCAGCGGACACAAGGCACCCATTCCCATTGTTAATGAAACTGCATTCCACGTTCACTATTAACCATTTACATGCACTTCAACCCATATTTGCCGCATGAGTTGAATTACCTTCCACACTATGATACTAATAACTGACCAACTACAAACAACTGAGACACGTCATACTGGGAACTTTCAGAGCAGAGTTTCTATAAATACACGAGTCGAGCATATTTATATTTTTCACAATAAAATATTTCCGCTTGGTACTTTAAACTCGAGCAATGGCCAGCGGAAGAGTAGATCTCTGACTGCAACGGTGATCTCTGGCTGTGGCGGTCCACTCTTCTTGTGTTTAGATTTTAGTTAGAGAGGAGGCGGGCTGGCGGGAACACTAAAAATAATTGTATCGTAGGTTGCTGTCTGCTTGTTTCCAGTTGATTCATGATTTCCTACTATGATAATAAGCATTCGAACTTACGCTTTCAGCTCGTAAAAATGTTGTTAAAAATATAAGATTCTATTTAAAACTTCCCAATCTGTCTGCAAGCTGTATGTAGGACGACGTGTATTTTTATAAATCACAATTCCAGGTGTGTATAATTAACGTTTATAACTATAACGTTAATATTAACTTTCAATTATCTTTCACATAAGACACAATCATTATATTACTACCTACTAATTAGTTTCACAGATATCAAGCCCTGAACGTGTTAAAATGCACATGTGTTCACTGGGTAATGCTCGACGTTTATCACTTCATCAGTTTTCTCAGTTGAGGAACGGCCTCACGGACTTTTTCACAAAAAAAATGAATTTTGGATTTTAGGCCAAAATACCCAATAGAATAATTATTGTTAACTAACAAGCAATTGCGAAAGTTGTCTCTAAAATCATAAAAATCGAATACTTAAATGGCCCTTATTTTATAATAATTTAAAACATAAATAAATGAAATTGCTCTCATCCGTATTTTACCAGATATTTCCTAAAAATTCAGTTTGGTTGGGTATTTTGGCTTCAAATTTGAAAATAGATGAATACCCCAATATATCCTGTAATAACTAGGTATGAAACAGCGTTAAGTTGGCCAATTGCACAATTGCCAGACAAGACAAGTGGTAGACTTGAAACTAGAAAGAATAAACTGTAGATTCTTGGAGAAAAATGTTCAAGTAGCTTTCTAGGTGGTACACGGATTAGTAAATCACTCCAAAATGCAGTTATTTGATAATGCCATCAAGTGGCCATCGCAAAACTGTTATTTAATTTATGGTTAATCGTGAGATATCTCCATAAAACGTTATCTCAGTTGTAAATCGGCACAGTTTGTGATGAATTATTTATGATCTTGAAACTGTTCAGTTTATATTATCTAGAATCTAGACTAGACGTGGGCAAAATTGAATGAATGAATTAAATGAATAAATTCAATCTTGTGACATACTCGATCTGATTCTATTTTTCAAAAGGAATTAAATCTTAATTCCTTACCATTGGCCTTGCATCCTACGATTTTTTAACAGCACCATATTTCTTTTTTTATTTCTATTTATTTATTTTACAGTTACATTATTTCATGTTATATTGAGGTAAGAAAATAATAATGTGCTCTGTAAATATTGTAGTATTTTGTAGGAATTTAGTTAAATATTATTCTGGTTATTTGCTGCGCGGATAGACAGGTAGGTAGATAGGCAGGCAGATAGGCGGCGCGCCGCGAAATGCCTGTCACGTGTAGTATCCCGCGCAGTAAATCCATAAAAAATAATCCCGTAGGCCACAGAGTCAAGTCCCCCAGCCCAAGCGACAAAACCGCCAACCGAGAAAGTCACGACGAGTCAGTCAAGAACCAAGTAATTCCGAATTCCGGTGTCGCGTCTTTTTCACAGTCGTCCCGCAGCTCCCACTTATTCAAGGAATTAATAATTTTATTCCTCATTCATTTGTGTCGTCATATTCCTAAATGTCTGTGCGGACCGTAGCGCTCAATCCCAATCTCTATTTCACTTACTCAAGGAATCAAAACATTTGTTTCTAATTCAGTTGTGACGTCTTTGTCTCAAAACCTATGTCCCACGTGTCGAGTCGATCTGACCGGACAACTCAAGTCCGTTGAAGATTAACTAGGTCCGCAGAATGCAAGTTATTCAAGTCACTGCAAGACAAAAGACACCTATTAGTCAGAAGTTCCTAATTCATCCCTTAATGCTGGCAGAGATTGGGTTCGTCGTTAGTTCCCGCGCGGCCAAGCCGTCAACTTAGGGCGAAACTTTCCACTTCCTGACCCCGAACTCCTGCTAAAAAAAGCGAAATTAAGTTCTATGTTTTTTCTCCCTCCCACCTGCGATAATTATGCAATGCGTTTAGAAACAAAACGATGTTTATTTATATAATTGTTTTTTTATGGTATCTGCCTATCTATCCGTAAACAAAACATCAGTCAGCTGTCGAGTGTCGAACCGAGTGTTTAACTTTACCAGTGAGGTAGGTACCTACATGCATTTAAAAATATATATTTGGGTAAAGCTTATTCCAGGTGACCGGATCGGATATATGAAAGCGCGATAATAATATATTTTTTTTTATGTGAATACCGCACAAGTCCCAACCGCTCCCATCTGTAGCTAATGAGACTATGGCATCCCCGATTGGGATATTTTGTGAAGAAGATGTGGGCAAATTATGTGTATTTTCTCTTTCTTTCTTGTTATACGTATAATTTTTATGTAAAGGCAATTGGGAGTGTGTATGTTTTTTTTTATAATTTTAAATTTTAATCTGGTTTTGAGTACTCTTTATTTTTTATCTAAGTGAAAAAAAAAATAATGGCTTCGTCATTAGTTTGTACATACTGAATTTGGGGTTTATGTAATATTAAGTATGGATGCTATGTATCTGGTGTATAAGTTTTTGTTTTAACGTTTTTTGTTTAAAATGGTGGTGTTTTGTTTACTGTTCGTGCATATAATCATCCTAATTGTTACTGTCACACACATATAAAAAAAAGTCGTCGGTGTTGTTTTTTTTTTTTTTTTTTTTTTTTTTTTTTTTTTTTTTTTTTTTTTTTTTTTTTTTTTTTTTTTTTTTTTTTTTTTTTTTGAATTCATTGAATTAAAAGAATGAATTAAAGGAATAAATTCAAAAGGCCGGGAGAATCAGACTGAATCCATTCAGTACTGGGAATAAATCTGCCCATGTCTAATCTAGACTATCCCACCGATTCCTCATAGTATTGCTGAAAGACGTGTTCCCCCTGAAAGCGAACAGAAGCCGGAAAGGGGAGTCTATTTATAATCGCTGCATCAGTTACTTCGGTTAGAGAACACTCTCAGATGGTAATCTCCGATCTGTGGATTAGCTTTGTTTTCTCACGTGCATCTCATAGCATTCTGGGAAGAACGAGAACGAATTATTATTCTTGTTGGAAAATATGTTGACTTTCAACGTATTTTTGGGAAACAATCATACTTCTCACATGTGCGATATTTGTAAAGGATAATTAAGACAACGCATCCGTAGTTAATTTGTTAAAAATAGGGGCGTAATGGAAATAAATTTGAATACATATTTAGAGTACTTTTTTCATGACCTTTATATGTATAGCAACAATACAAGCGTGATTTTTTAGATGTACGTTTCACAGACAGCTTTTGTCACTACTCGCGTTGCCATTATATATATATATATATATGTATCCAGGCCATGGCCGAAGTTTACTGCTAAATATCAGCTACAAGTCATGTACGAATGTTAAATATGCCATATGCGAAAATTTGAAGCATTTCCTGTATACTAGAAATCCTTCGGTATGTGGGAGGGATACATGGATACAAGGCATTTGACATTTGGTGTTAAGCATTTTAATTCTTTGTCAGGTTTTCCTTACTTACGGATATCAAACACAGATGAATAACGTGAGAGAGCGTTGCAAGGAATCCTTACGTCGAAATGAGATTCTTGACAAAGGATAGCGGGACTATCACCGTATATGTTTCGAACCCCTGCTACTTTTTACTGAAAAAAATTTGCTTTTGAATTTTGACATGTGACTACTGAACATTCCGGAGGAAAGACGTCCAGTTGGTTGCCCCTGATAAAAGTTAGGGAAATCAAATACAAAACAGGCCCTAGCGAAAAAATGTCCCAATTCCGGTTAGAAAAATAAGGAGATGACCAGTCCGATAAAACGACTCTGCTTCAAAAGAAATTAAGGTAAACATAATATATGTAGTTTACGGCACCAAAAAACGGACTTTACCCACACAAAATTTTTGAGTACGTTTCCATATTTCTTGAACTTTTTATTACATTATAAAGGCCATATTTATTGGCCTTTCGGCAAATTCCAGGTATCCTGCTGGGTCAGATAGCCTTGGCCGAAAACGATTTTCTTATGAAATTGAAACAAAGATTTCAACTTGATTAATTGTTACTGAAGCGATTGATTTGATTAATATTAAAATCTGTTAAGGAATTCAATTAAATGGAATTTCGCTATCATGTATTCGAAGAATAGAGATATTTTAATTGACAGTATAATGAGAGTTTTAATTATAGGCTGGGTTCAAATGAGTACTTTAGATACAAGTTAGAACACTATAACTGGTCACCGAATGGCTGTACCAACCTACTTAGCGATATCGATAGCCTGGCCGATTCTTAATTATTGCACAGAATCCAAAGAAAACAGGTTAGACGAGAAAACGCTGGACCGTAGATGTTCACGAAATAGATGTTAATTTATCTACTTAAGTACAACTTATAATTTATTCTGTAAAATTTACTGGGCAGGTATAATATTGACTGGGTTTTTTAGAACAGGTTGGAAGGTGCCATGAAAAATACGCGTTGCCAACAATTAAACATATTTATGAACCCACCTACAAAATTCAATACATTTATTGTGCTGCCGGGCAAAATCACACATCGACATTATTACGAGTTATTATATTGTTATATCCATATCAGATTTCAATATTAAATTGTTTTCAGGGTACCTACTTTAATTATTCGTAAAAGTGAATTATTGCCTAGGAAGTGATTGGATATTGTAATGACTTTATTTAATTTTTAAGAAGTCGTCCTTGATACATAAAAATCTATCTTGTTAGCATATAAAAGTAATTTAAATGATTTATGACTAAATACGTCTTAATGTATCGTGTAATTCGGTGCAAAATGACCCAAGGACTAGCCCGGCTGACCCGGAGAGTGGAAGAGGCAGATCAAATGTATTGGTCCATCGAGTTCGCGATGCTGTTAGCTGTTATTACTATCGATGGGGAGAAGAGATGATTTTGCGAAAGCGAAAGTGAACGCGGTACAATAATAGTCCGGTTCTACGGATAATAGAGCATTGACTCGATCCATTGTGCAACCAGAACCGAGCGGAGTCGTCTGGGATGCACAAAGACAAATTGTAAATTGTATCATTGAACCAGGACAATCATAATATTATATAGTCAAACAAGAGGTTCCCACGCAAACTAGAGCCCGCATCACTCACTAATTATTCCAAGAAACAGAATCATTATATTTGACATCTGTAGCTTGCTTTACATTACACGCTATGCCCACAACTTCTTACGCCTTTAGATATTTTTTCACTGCACAAAAACATAGACTGATTGAAATAAATTAGTCTTATACCATTGCTTCGAATTGCAACATCTGCGGAAATCGGTTGATAAATATCCATTGCGGACACTTTGTCGAATTCAGTGATTATTTCACTGGACAGGAGAGGAAATTTATCAACAAGTCTGGTGACTTGTTCAGTTAAAGTCTGTAAGGTGTTGTTTGTTTTGGTTTGATAATTTTTAGCGCAAGTCCGTAGCGAACCATCAGAGTCCATTTCTCAGTGCGCAGAACCTGCCGCACTTGGGGAACAATCCGAGTCGTCCCTTTAGGCATTTTGGTTCACCTTTGTATTTCTTTCTTGATGGTAGGCAATCCGAAAACCGCGTATGCGCACTCTAATGTTAATTTCAAATACCGGGGGTACAATCCAATGAATCCCCTCATGACAAAATAGTAAACCATTTGATTGTGTAGTTTCAAGCGGGAATCGATAATAATCTTGCAAGATAAATCGTTATTTTTCTTAAACTACTCGTATAATATTATAAATTGGTATATATCTTAGACATTTTAAATTATTTTGGTTTAGATATCCGATTAGCATGATTTGACCATCGAAATTTTTGTTTGAGAAATTCTGTATTACATTCTCCGGGTGGTGAGATTACGGTACAGTAGGTACACTTAAAAATGTTGATCCCCACCATCAAAGAAATGCTCGAGCAGCCAGCCACTGACTGGAAGCAACATCTGCGGAAAACGGTTCACAAATATTCTTTTCGGACACTCGGTATAATTCAGTGATTATTTCACTAGACAGGAGAGGGAAATTTTTTCAACAAGTCTGGTGACTTGTTCAATTAAAGTCTGTAAGGTGTTGTTTGTTTTCGTTTGATAATTTTTTAAGTGAAACTTGAAGTAACATCAACGGAAATTGGTTGACAAATATTCACTTGGTAGAATTCAGTGATTATTTCAATGGACAGAAGAGGAAATTTTATCAACAAGTCTGGTGACTTGTGCGATTAAAGTCTATAAGGTGTCGTTAGTTTTGGTTTGATAAATATTTAAAGTGATACTGGAAGATTTCGATTATCTTTACCGTTTTTGCACGTGTTTCGTGATCCAAAATTCTGACCATTCGTTGCTTAAATTTCAAATTCAGAAGTTCGGCTTTTCAGCACAAATTCAACATCAAATGGAATTCTGAAATTGGAAGAG
Organism: Glyphotaelius pellucidus; assembly: GCA_936435175.1. NCBI lineage: Eukaryota > Metazoa > Arthropoda > Insecta > Trichoptera > Limnephilidae > Glyphotaelius > Glyphotaelius pellucidus. The sequence goes on from OW386539.1 coordinate 34,972,397, forward strand.
AGACAATGTATCTACGCAATATTGAATGGCTGTCTCGATCTAATAGTCAAAAGTTACTAAGGATGGGTTGTTTCAAAAAATTTGACGAATTCGTCAAATATTTGAAGTTAATTTTCACGTTCTGTGTAAGTTCAATTCAAGTTCTGTGATGATTTCAGTTTTGTGAAGTAGCTGGTCTATGATGATAAAAAAACAGAACTCGAAAAGAACTTACACAGAACCCGAAAATCAACTTCAAATATTTGATGAACTCATCAAATTTTTTGAAACAACCCGTCCTAAGTCAGTGGGGCCATTGGTTTGCATTGACATCTATATGGAAGGCAGTTCTATGTGGATGTGTGTATTATCTATTCAGTGGGTTTGGTTATAGTATAAAAAACAATCTAGCAGCACAAGCATGTTTTTAAAAATCGAAAACTGTATCCACCATTTTCTAATGCAGACGGTAGCTATAAATAAAACGGGGAAACTTTGTAGAGTCTCCAAGTAGATAAATTGCGATATCATCATTACGATTGCAAACGCAGGTACTATCTATTTACTAGAAGCGCACAATATCACGGTGAAATTGAATTACCTGTTTTACCAATATAGGTGGAGAAATTATCCTCTTAACAGTATTTAATGGAAATTGAGCACTTGTGTGTGATTTCTCTGTGGGTGCTTCATTAATAAATTAATCATGTTCGAGATATTATAAACAATACAATAATAATATTATGCAGAAATCAAGTCGTAGAAAACGGCGTCACTGAGACTTAGAAAGTTTATGTAAAGAAAATGGGAATATTTTGAAGCAGAAACAAATATAAATTATTAAAAGCAATTAAGTTACCAGACCACACAGAGTTGTAAAGGACCGAGTCAGGCGTTCTATCACACTGTGCTATTTTTTTCTATTGTGTGCGGTAAGAAAAGAGCCTCAGTAAGGTGGAGGACTATCTATGGACGTTCATTCACATCTATTCACGGTTCACATTATACGTTCGTTCATAGTTAACGAAATATCGTTATTTTTAAGGTTAAGGGTAATTCCTTATCCTTATTATCCGTTATACAAATATTATGTTTTTATTATTATAAGAACCGAAATCGCCCCTCTGATCTAGTTATGTTTTATGCTACACAAATTCATGATAGGAGCCGTCAACAAAATTTCGATTCTAAATGGTGGTCTGTCACCAGGGTGACACAGAGCATCTGACTTACCTTCATAGTGCTGCGGCTCCTCGTAGAAGGTGGTGGCCAATCCGTACTCGGCCCAGTAGTCTGCCAGGTCGGTCCCCCCGGGCTCCGGGTAGGACACCGCCACCGTGGCCGCCATGGCTGCCGGCTCCTGAAACAATTACAACACAACTAATTAGATAAACTGTTCATTACGACACACAGAAGTCCCGAGACGTGGTCGAGAGGCTGGGCTTGAAATGGATGATGGTTGAGGGAACCCAGGGCATGTTCAAAAATATGATAAGATACTCTGAAACAAATTAGATAAAATATTATCAAAAACATTCGAATACTTTGCCGAAGTTATGGAATACATGGAAAAATGGAAAATGGAAAACCAGTTAGAAAATATGTTGTCAAAAAAGATACTAAAAATACAGTCCAAATGGACGAAAGCCGATATAGATTGTCCAAAAGTTAACGAAAACATTGTCCAAATGGAAAAAAATTATAGAACATATTTTCCAAATGCACAAAAGTTATCGAAAATCTTGTACAAAAAAAAGAATATATTAAATAAGTTAGGTATGTTTTTAGGTTTTCACGGCCAAAAAGTATTTTTGTTATGATTTTTGCGGTGTTATGCCGTGTTTCGCTACCTCCTTCTTTAACCAACGTTTCGGACAGCGTTACAGTGTCCATCACTCATCCGCCCTGATGATGGACACTGTAACGCTGTCCGAAACGTTGGCTAAAGAAGGAGGTAGCGAAACACGGCATAACACCTCAAAAATCATAACAAAAACAAAAATTAAATAAGTTGTTTTTTGACGAATATGTGTTGAAATGGACGAAAGTTTTCGAATCCCTACATTGTAAAAATTGACAAAATTTATCGGGAATGTTGTTCAAATGGATAAAGGGTTAAAATTTATTGAAAATATTTATTTATTTTTATTTATTAATCTTCGGTTAGCTCACATCGTCAGGTGTGCTAATAATTTGAGAAACATATATAAGTATTTACAATTTTTGGCAAACTTAAAAAACATTTAAAGTTTTGTAATAATAAGTTTTAAACATATTTTTCAATTCATTGTATTCAATCACTAACAAAACATAAATATTTGAGGCTTAAATTATCAATATTTTCCAAATTGACCAAAAATATTAACACATCATATAAATTATAATATTATTATAATTTTACGCCGTATCCGAAATCTTTTTTCGCGCAGTCCTCACTGCTTCCATGTAACGTTAATCGCGACAGGTTAGACTTGAAATATCAAGATGATAATGTAATAACGTAACCTAATTCTAGATAATAAATAATTAATTATTCCAAGATTGCGTATCTAAAATTTGCAACGTTTGTAGTCTCTTATTGAACTGCATTTCATCGAATGCCGATAAACAGCAATCAATTTATACATTCCTTTGATAGCAATTTTTCTTGATAACAAATCAACACAACAAGAATGGAAAAAATCTTCAAGGAATATTTTAATGACTTCTAAACAATAATATTGTCAGAATTTTATATTCATAACTGCATACCAATCTAGAACACAGTCATATACTTACCGCAAAAACAATCATTATAAAATGAACAAATGATCAAATAAAATTCCACACGATATTGTTTTAGCTAGTGCAATGATTTTGATGCTTTTCAGATTTGATCATGAAAATTAGGCCTAAACGTAACATTATTTATAATCTTCGCGTTCATAGATGACGATCATTTAACACGGTTTAGAAAAAAAACCACTTTTTGTACGTTATGCTTTGATGAATTGGTTGTTGCGTAAATAGTTTTGTCCTTATAAAAACTCAATTCTATTAAAAAACGAACACAAATACAATATTACTATCGTAATGGTGATTCGATTCAATATTGTATTCGTTTCTTCAAATAATTGAGTTTAATACAGATATAACTTTTTTTTGTGTGTATTTTCAAACCACCTTCTTCTTCTTTTTGAACGCTTACTATGGAACCACAAAGTAAGTATATCCAAACGTAACCCGAAGATAATTATTAATTTGGCTAGAGTCCCCACTGCTCCCTTCTAGAACCAGTCTATGGCTTCCCTAATTGGGGTATGTTTGAGGCTGAAGGTAGTGGGGAGGGGAACGAAATGGGAAAGAGGAAGGTGGGGAAGTACCCGGCTACTTAGATCTGGTCACCAAACACGGCTAAAGCCACTTCGAGCAACGTTTCAATTCTGAGTGGTGGTCTTATACCAGGGGGACATTGAGAGCATCTTCCTCTCTGGAGCATACCGCAAATATACTATGTATTATTTTTAATTAATTAATTGTGAAATAACAAAAATTGATCAAATAATTTTTTTTTGCGCACGTCGTGATTTGAAACCGCGACCTTCGGATTGCTAGTCGAGAGCCTTACCCTTCGATCACGGAGGTATATTTATTCATTTTCAAATTCCGTGTGTTTTCCAAATTCCAACAAATAATTCATACAAATCTTAATTCTGGATTCGAGATCAGAATCCCCAACCAAAATGAAAATATTTTTTGTAATCAAAAGGTGTATCAAATATCTACAAAGTACGGATGTGAGCTACTTTATTTATTTTTGCTTTAAATTATAAGACATAGGTCATTAAAGATTTTAGTGTTTCACGATTTTAGAAACAACCTGGGCAATTATTTGTGAGTAAATGAAAAACAATAAAAAAATATTTTTCTTCCAACATTTTAAACAGCGCCTTTTTCCGTTTAACTTTAAAGTAATTTTGAACTAATATCTAGTAAATGGTCGAATTAAATTCTGAGCGGTGGTCTTTCACTACGAGTAGAACTGGAACTAAAGTCCATTGAAAACATATTGTTTTAAAGATAAATCCATGGCGAAGAGGGCCATTAAAGGAAACAAAACATTTCACACCATCGTTATTTCATATATCTACACAATTTTTATATATTGTTTTCCATACAGGTAATTACGTTAATACGTCTTGATTTATGAAAACTATTCTTAACAAACATATTATCGGTAGGAGATAACTTATCGAACGCATGGGATTACCATTATGTGCTGTATACGTTTTACGTTATATCTTATAGAGCGCGATTTTATTGTGGTCCAAAGTTCAATTGATTCGATAGTCATTTACCATTTCAATCAATCTCCGCCCAGCAATTATGTTTTTTTGGCTCGACGATTGAGTGAGCTTTTTACTCGACCGCACTCTATTTGAAAGCAATGGCTTTTTAGCACATCACTTTTTATTCGAAAATAAGCATAGGTGCTATTGGATACCTACTAGCAAAACGTCAAAATAATTTGTAGATAATATCATCGTAATTATCTTCAGCGACTCTCTTCCAATGTTGGACATTAATAATCATTAATAATCGTAATTTAATTTTGATAAAATAATAAAACCAATAAAAATTAAATTCAATAAAACCGATCAGATTTTAAAGGAATGAACCAATTGGCGTTTCTTTCGATTTATAACGTATTTTCCCCGAAAGCTTTAAGTTAAGTTCTTAAAAAATTATATGTTATTTATGAAGGTAATATTTATACATTTGTTAAGCCTCAACGGTATTCCCTGCAGTTATTTTTAAAGATAATATTTATATATTTGTTAAGCCTCAAAGGTAATTATATGAAATTCCCTTGATAGGAAAAATCGCAAAGTAAGCTCCGAAAATTAATAAAAACACTTTTTGCTCTGTTATTTACCATGTTCTGGGTATGAAAAAATGCAGTGTTACTGACATTTGCCGACAGATTTTTACTCTTATTTTAAACGAGGCGTGTTTTATTAAATATTTTGACAATTTTTGCGTAACTATTACCGTTTTATTTAATATTAGGCTCCCTCTAACATTCGTATTTATACATCTCTCTTTCAAACTACCTTCTTATCTTTTTGAATGCTTACTGTGGAACCATAAAGAAAGTTATATCCAAACCTAACTCGTAGATAATAATTAAAGTTGGTAGTGATTGTTAAATATTACAAAGCAATTAATTACACGGTAAAGGACGTCGTATTCGTACATAAATTAATTGAAAAATAAGAAACATAAATAATAATACGTCATACGGTCACATTGGGAGCTTATTATATACTACAAAAAAAATGTAGTTTTTATAAATTATCCATACTCGAAGACTTTGACGAATTCATTAATGTATTACTTTGAGCTGCAATTAATAAAATTGTTTAAAAGTATAAATACATAAATTAAATGTGACTTTGTTATATTGAGACCTTATATGTGAAGAGAAAATGTAGTTTCTATAAAATTTTCATTGTTTTATGGACTTTGACGTATAGCTTAGTTCAACAATCACTGGGTATAATGAAATCTTAAGGCTGGTGATTATTATGCTTTTCCATACAAGTAGAATACAATAAAATATATGGCTGTATAGACTGGTGGCGGGTGGTGATAAATATAACCCACGAGACAGGCGTATAAATGTCGTGAATCTAATTGAAGCCATACACCATACAGCTGCAGTACTTCTCTACTTGGCTACGCGGTGCTGGTACATTGACTACATTGTTTGCAGGAACAAACACATCCTTCTCTGGAGGTTTCGCAAGCTGAATACTGAGTGAAATTGCTAACAGAAGCCTTACGGTGGAGTCGACAGCGTAAACTAGGTTTATTTCTAAAGCTTCTGAATATTAATTAATAAAAATGTAAGATGATAATATTATTATTGTCGTTTACAAAGTGCAGCAATTTTCATATTATCTCTCACGACGAATCTTCTTCAAGTACTTTCATGAGAGCGTAATTTACATTAAGTACTGTATTCTGATATTTCCACTACTGATTTAAATTATACATGTTCTCTGTTATAAACATAAATATGTATCACCACAAATAACACAATGGACAACAAATTGAAATAGGATTGGGTTCGGATACCCTCCCGCAGATATCCTTCACCAAAGCCGAAATAGAACCTATAGAATCCCTATAGAACGATAGGTCAAAATTGCTTTTTAAATTGGTGAATCAGGTATTTTTTGCAAGTAGGAAGCTAATGAACCTAATTTTTAATTAATAAAGTTTTTTTTTGATGTTGCTCATTTGGGTGAGTCGTCCAATCACAAATAAGGCCATTTGCCCGTTTTAGTATAAGTAAAAATATGAAATGTAAAAATAATAAAGTTTAAGTAAACTTAAATGCTTGTTATATTTTCTCTTTGCACTTCGTAAATCGTAAGTGACCTTTGCCATTCAATTGGTAGATATAATACATAATACACATTAACTATTTACTTATAGAAAAGACGAAATTCGAAAGTTACGCTATTAGAGAAAGAAGCATGGAGCAATGAGATTTTTCCGTCGATTGTTAGTGCTTATCTATAAGTAGCTCTGCATATTAATATAGCTATTGATCATACTCTAACTAAAATAGACATTGTGCTACTAAGTATCACAGAATAAAGAATGCTACTGTATACATAAGAAGTCTCTCTTCTATTGTTTTCACAGCTGATTTGCGTCGATTGTTGGGAAATTTGTAAAAATAATCGTGCAATCATAATGTTCTAAAATATCATAACGATATAAAAAATAACTTTTAATGCATATCTTAAATTAAAGAAACGAGCGAAGTAAATAAATAAGGAAGTAAGTCTTCGTCACCTAACCTTTTTACGTAAGAAGTTTCGTCCAATATCACAATAGGCATTTAAAAAAGTAATTGCCTTAGCATTTTCTTCGGATAACCACAAATAGCTGGCAACTTTGTATTTGTATTGCTCAATCTCTTGCCACGTTCTCCCTGGTTTGTTTGGTTTGGTTCATAAAGATTTAAAAATAAAACTAGCCACTTATCCTTATACAACTCTGAATGAAAAACCTGTCAGACCAGAAGCTTTATTGATTGCAAACGTATGGTTATTGGAAACCAGTGAGCATGACAAAGAGTGTGGATAAAGAAGTCGACCGAGTAATTGTAGGTTAATTAAACATACAAGCAATATTTTTAACGTCGACAATCCACAATCTACAATTAGCCGTCAACACGCTCATAGATAAATTGTTCATCATCCAACTGTCTGTAAATACATTGTAAGTATAAATATTATTTGATCATTAAAGAAGATAGTACAAATAAATCCGAAAGAAATGTGAAATAGAACAAAACATAGAAAATAAAAAAAAAAGGTGACGGTTGAAACTGGGAATCGAACTCAGGATATCTAGCTTACCGGAACAACGCCTCTAATCACTAGGCCATTGTGACCTGATTTTATTACGCCATTTTGTCGATCTCATATTTCAAACTCAAAATTAGAAATAATATAGGAAATATGGAAAACAAATAAGGGAAAACTTAGTTGTAGATAATGTTGTTAATTCTTGACAAAAATATTCTTGTTCGGTTTCATGTTTCGTTTAGATTTGTATTATGTTTTTCAATGATCAACTATTACATTGATGGGAAACCTTCAATTTGGGAGGCGGGAATGGGTACCGCCGCTCAGGGAACCTTTATTGGATAACCAACACCTCTGTCATAGGTCACCCCAAGTGGTTTGCTACGTTTGGTGATTTAGCAGGGGTGCCCGGGTTCATGGGGTGAGGTTTGTCTAGGTCTTGAGGGCGGATTATCAGGACAAACTGAACCCCAGATTTCTAACCACCCCTTAAACCCTCTTCCTTCCCAGAACTCTCCTCTACTCCTTTTCCTTTAAAAAAACCCTCCACACAGCATCCCCAAGGATGTCATAGGCCCTGAGGGAAATTATTTTCCTCAGGGACTCCTGTGTGGAGCTCATGTAAAAAAACCTTAAAGATATTATAAAAGATATTACTTACAATAAAATTAAATATTATATACTTTATTTTTGTTATATAAATGCCGCAAACTTGAAGAAAAAATGAACAACTTTACTCACTTATCATGTACACGCACAAATTAATATCTTATAATCTTATAAGGACAAGAAACCGTTCAAGGATAATGATTGCTCATTTCCATATTTACAAAGCACTTAGGAGCAATTTAGCTTTTACTTTGCGAAGGATTTCTTTTCTGTGTGTGATATTAATTAAATTAACCTGCCTTCAGGTGTAATTAATAGAAAATAATTTTACTTTGTCGGTACTGTTACCAGAAGAAACTTAAAATTTTTTACACATCTCATTTCCCGACGACCTCCGGCGAATGTTTTTAATAAGAGGCAATTACCCCTGCCACAAATAATCACATATGGTAATTAAACCAAACTGGAAAGAGTGTCATTCAGTAAAGAAACCACATGCAGCCGCGGCCATCCAAGGTGGCCAAGTTTCGAATGTCAGATGGTGACTAGATTCGAGAGTTTCGTAATAAACCAAACGTCGCCAGTTTGATTTAAACACGGCTCTACGGCAATAAGGTAGTTTAATTCCCGACTGAGTTGACACAAACAAGTTTCCAGTACAAGCCCGCAGCACGAGATGGAAGAAAATTGCATACCACATTAATGCATTTCTATGAATGGACGATTGTAGATAGTATATTGTATAATACTGGTATTATCGCTGTAAGGTGCTGGGACTAAGGTAATGTAACGCAGAAAGGTCCAGTCGTCACGGCGTATTATTTCTCTTTCTTATTGTCCTGGAAATTGCAAGAAACGCGCAACTTCCAGGAAGTCCCATACATTGTTATGGTTTAGTATAGGCGCGTCAGCTTTGATTTCACCGACTGCAAAGTTTTATGAATAAAGCTTTGAAATTCTTAAGTATTTCTTATTACGCTCACAATGCAGCGTAGTATTTCATAAAAAAGTATTAAATATTGAGTAGGTTGATTTTTTTCAATATTTACTACATAGTCATCTTTGGGGAAGGAAGATATATTGAGGGTATTTATAAGGAAATGAAACGGCGATCCTAAATCCTTCGTAATACTAGAAGTCAGGATTTATTTCAGTGCAGAAATTCTGGGACTAACTATCATATGTATTCCTCTTTGCCCAGAATACTAATGGAGGGAAACAATTATACCAAGTCAGTGGACATCTTCAATTTATCTTTGAATAAATTTAAAATATCGTTATTGAGGCAGTTCAGTTATGTACAATAAAATGTTTTTTCTATGCTATATATGTAAAAGCCCCGACAAAGGGCGTTTATTTATAAATAAATAAATAAATGTTAATATTTTATTTATTTATTTATTTATTATATTACATTATATACAATTAAATAGCAAAATAACATAATAACATAATAATATATTTCAAGATAACTGTAAATATTAAAAATGTGTACAACTGTTATTATGTCTTGTAGGTCAACATAGTTCCTAGCTAGGCAGATTGCCTGTTCTAAGGAACCAATTGCTGATGAAAAAGTCAGACATGTATTTTGTAATAAAATGTTGTTTTTAAAGTTTATATTTATTGTGCCATTTTTAGGTAACCATGTAAAACTTTAAGTGACATTATTTAATAGTTTTTCAGACTCCATTCTACCCAAGTCAATCAACCATTTAGTTATTAATGAACCGATGCAGGACATTTTGCATCTTCTACAGTAGAGAAGAAATTTAGAAGTAGGGAAGTCATTCTACAACTGGACTGAACGGTGACCGGACAACTTGGAATGAAACCAACTCAGAACCATCTCAGATAAGTCATTTAGAGCGAGAAAAAAATATATAAAAATTTGGTTAAATAGGTTACGTTAGGTTAGGGTTATCGGCTAATTTAAAATTATTTTTTTCATAGCTTTTAATGACTTTTCAAAGAGGTGTTGAGTTGACTTTATTCTCAGTTGGCATGGAACCGGACTGAACATTCAGATATTGCGACATTGTAAATAATTATTGAATGCCTTTAGGGCGACAGCTTGACTTCTATTTTTAAAATCCTGACAAATCTCACTCCATGAACCCGGGAACCCCTGCTAAGTCACCAAACGTAATGAACCAGAGTGTGTTGGTTATCCAATAAATGTTCCGGGGGCGGCATCTCCCAAATTGAAGACTGTTACATTCAGTAACCGATTACTTTACACTCACTCTACTGTTCATACTGTTCTATCATGTTCTGTATTCCGAACATTTTTTGTATTGCTTGTACTCGTCATTTATTTACCTGAACTTTTTATTGAACAATTCTTTTTAATGTAAGTTGTAAGTGCGAGTATATAAAAAAATATATATAACGATAAATAAAACAGGAGGTATGAAATACAATACTCATAGCTAAGGGGATGCTTATTATTTATAAGATGGAATTAACCAATAGATCCGAAAAGTCGTATAAAACTGTGTTTATCTGAAGTGACCTGCCAGGTACATATTGTGTACTATATCTGTTTGTACATAATTATTAGATTAATTATTCTTAACTGAGCTGTCGAGTTCAAGAACGTACGACAAATATGTTAAAATGTCTGAAACTCGTTTGACGGGTCTCTGATTTGAAAAAAAAGCTTTGACAGCTCAGGGTGCACTTGTGCCGAAAGGAAATAGTTCTTCGAAGCACCTTCCATCGAAATAAAGATAGAATGTAGAACAAACACGCAAGTTTATACTAATAAACAAAAGTTTGCTACGTAATTATCTTTTATAGGTTTGTCGATTTGTAGTTTTACGAGTTTATGCACACATTGAACTATAGAGAAGTTATGGTGGTTGTTATGAAGGCCAACGTTTTCCCGAGTATAGAACAGAGACTTATCGCGAACATAAAATAGTAAACACCACTTATTTCTTAAAATCCATGCATATAAATTGCTATCTTAGCCATAAAATTCTCGGTCACGTAACGTTTGCTGATTGAAAAAGAAGTATTGCATATAATAATATATAACACAACACCGATGTTCTGTAAAAAACATATCTATGTTAGTAAATAAAGTAAAGCCTGCTCTACAAACTATATAAAGATTTATTATACATTTACACTTCGCATGCAAATTATAGTTGGCATCGAATGATTATGCTGTCGCAGAGAATTCCGTTGTAACTTCTCTTTCTTACATACGCCGATCATAAGAAAGAGGGTGTGTATGGACAGGATTTTTTATCTCCATATTAAGTATCTATGTTTTTTATTTCGTTTTAAAAACATTTATACGCAAAAGTAATTGTTTTACTATCGGAAAATCCCGTTGCAAAAAAAGTGAGGTCGGTGTGTTGTTTTTATCATTGATTTATTTTTTATTCAAATTTAACCCAGAAGAAATGATATTTATTATTGAATATGATTAAAATATTACAGAATTAATAGTTGCACACATCGTTGCCTCATAAAGCTTATTTTCTTGTCGATGGGAAATGATATTGACAAATGAACCAGTACAATAAAACAGTAAAAATCTTAAAAGATTCATGTTTATACTTTATCATTAGTGCAGTTAGAATAATTGGTTTGCCATGATTTTAGGTGTCTTACCATGCTTTTAGGTGTCAAACGGTGACCGGACAACTCAGAATAATAAAACTTCAACACCTCCTTTGAAAAGTGATGAAAAAAAATGGTTAAATGGAGGTTGTGGGCTATTTTTTTTCATAACTTTTAGTGACTTTTCAAAGAGTATTGAAATTGCATGATTCCGACTTGTGATGGAACCGCCTAAACAACCATATATATTTCAACTGCCAACCGGTTTTAATTTAGGAGAAAAATAAAACTAATAACAAATATCTAAATAAATTTTATATAAAAGTTTCGGAGTGGGAAATACAATAAGCAAGAGGGGTGTGCAAAGGAAAATACAATGTAAGAATGGGACCATTAATTAGCTTTTCTTGTGAAAAGCTTTGAATAAAAAAATTAATTTGAAAAATGAGATTGACAAAATGACTTAAAAATAACGCTCAATGGCCGAGTTGGTTGAGGCGCTTGTCCCTGTAAGACGAGAGATAGATTTATTTGTATTACCTTCTTCAATGATAAGAATTTAATGTTTATTTAACACATTTATTAAAAGTAAGGTTTTCTTACCAAACGAAGCAAATTGTCTATATATACACAGGACTAAAATCAATGGAAAATTATTGTTGTATCCATTGGTTGATAATAAATATTATATGTGACTGATTAAAAAAAACTTTTAATTGTCACGTAGGTTCTTATTACAACTTATTACACGTGTAAAGATACAGGTAGGTACGTGCTCAATCTTTTACATATATCATCGCTTACATTTATAACACCGCGTATCTCAAGATATACTTTTTTTTAACTGCCATTGTTTGAATCGACAACAAATGTTTTGACCAATCACCGCTTCTTTTATACAAATCTTAGTAACAAAATAATTGGTACTCATCTATGATGAACAGTAAATGTTTATACAAAAGTTTTATTTAGTAATAAGAATAAAATTATTAATTATTTTTCTTGTATTGTTTGAAGAAAGATGAAAAGAATTTAACATTATATATTTCTCGCCTAAATATCAAGCAAGCGTATTTCATTATTTCTCAGCCTTTTTTGTGAGTTACACCTCGAATGTCATTTAAAATACCTAACAATACGTTTTTAATGAAATAAAATGACTTCTCCAAATAACTGATCCCTAAATTTTAGTTGTCTCTTTTTTCTAAGGTGTGTTATTTTTATTTAATAAACTAACCGTTTTTTGTTCCCCCTGAAAACCTTTGTAAAATGAGATACGCGGTATTATAATGATGATATTGTGTTGTAAATACTTTATACATATACATATATAGTATACGTCATGCACCTACAATAATTTTTGTTTATGTTTTTAATACGCGATTTAACCTAATACAAGTGCATTAGACTGTAGGTACTGAATATCAACACAGTCTAGTTGCGAAGATAAGTGAGAAATTGGCCACCTACTTAGAATATGTGAGTAAACTCTTTGTAAGGTTATGAACATGAAGGGAAAACCATTTATATCTCAGCTATGTATAAAGTAAGTATGTCAAGTGATATGTACAATGTAAAGCAAATAAGTTGCATAAGATTTCTCGACCTAATGTAAATTCTAACACTGAGCACTGACAAATAACATTACTAATAAAATACCATAGGGTCGGTCTCTTTGTGATCTATTTTAATTTATTACTAGCGAGTTCCAGGCATGCGTTTCACTGCCACTTAAATAAATAAATTGTATCTCTCTGCCTGCGTGTCCTTTCCCATTCGTCCCCGTTACCCCTTTCCTCCCCTTCACCTTCCGCATTCCCCTTTCACTTTCCGTACCTTCTCCCTCCTTCGTCCCCCTCCTGCATTCCCCTGCCCCTCTCCCGGATTCACCTGCCTTCCCTCCTTCCTTCCATGCCGCAATACTATACGAAATACTCATTTTTCGAACAACTCGCGCGCCACCTATTGCATTTTTTTGTACATATTTCGTAACGCCAGAGCTCACCAGTTTATATAGAAACCATAGCAGTCGAGCGCATGACAACTCACCAAAGTTTCATCACAATCGGATGAATACTGCGGGAAATAATTTCATAACGTAATTTTACGTGTTCGCGGAAGGCATTGTTTCCAGTACCAAATGTCGATGGACACATTTAAGCAAGCTTCCAGATGCCCCCACCCACCCTTCAACCGGAAGCGCCTTAATGTAAAAAAACCATCACACGACATAAAGTGTACACCACTAATAACTTTAACAAAAACATTTGCTACTTCTGCATATTGGTTACCTAAGGCGGGCATGCGCACAATCAATCACCAAATTTTCATCGCAATCGGATGAATGATTTAGGAAAGCATAAGGGGCAAAAAAATAAATATATTACACATTATTTTTTAAATAATAAGATTCAATTGGGGAAGCGGGAATGGGTACCGCCGCCCCGGGAACCTTTATTGGATAACCAACACCTCTGCCATAGGTCACCCCAAGTGGTTCGCTACGTTTGGTGATTTAGCAGGGGTGCCCGGGCTCATGGGATGAGGTTTGTCTAGATCTTGGAGGTGGATGACCAAGACACACTGAACCCCAGATTCCTACCCACCCCTAAACCCTTTTCCTTTCCAGAACTCTCCTACCCATCCTTTCCTTGAAAAAACCCTCCACACAGCATCCCCAAAGATGGCATCCTGTGTGGAGCTCACGTAAAAAAAAAAATTGTAAAAAGCAAAATTACATTTACACTTATTTAACTAGAATGGATATCAAAATAAATAATTAGGTAGATAAGCCAATTCTCAATGCTAATCTCTAGGTTATTATTTACATAATAGATAAAACAAATGAAAAGTAATTTATTATATCACGTAGGCCCACTAACCCGTCTAAAAAATGCTAGTAATTTCAAAATGATAAGGTAATCCTATCACTCAAATATTTGTTCTTACTGATTACTGTATTAGGGGTTATTGTTCTTAATGATTACGGTATTAGGGGTTATTGATTAATGTGTATTAGGTACTGGATTAAAAAGTCAGTAATCCCTGAACTGTGAACCAGATGCCGAAATTAGATACAGTGAAATCGGACAGGTCCATAAGTGTCTGGTATTTTATAGCGGAATTATATCAGAATTGGAATCAATATTCAATAAGGTGTTACGGTGAACGTTCACAGGTGATTGACTGGCCGGTTATAAATTTTAATGAGGCCCTGTAATATACACAAAGATACACCTATACTATATTTTAAGTAAGTACATAAATAGTTGCCCACATTATTTATTAGTCAACTACTGTTAGGAAATGCCAGTTTTAAGCAAGGCTATTTACTACATAAATATTTACAGGTGAATTCATGCATTTTGTGACTAAGTGATTTTATTGACATTTTGCCACTTCAATTCTGAGTAACATTTTCTCATCAATCAAAATTTAATATTTCTTTAAAAGAAAGACGAACATTCCCGGGATACAAAGAACCTGACAATATTTGTAAATTCCCTACAGTAACCGGAAAATGTTACTTGTGGAGTGAGGGAGGACCTGAGGACGAGGCGAGGAATTGAACTCATTACGCCTGGATGGGCCCAAATTGGGGTATTAATTTTTAAACATAATATACTAGCTGACCCGGCCACGCGTTGCTGTGGCTAACGAAACACAACGCGATCTGTTAATTTGCATGCAAATCAAATCTACACCGCCCGTTTGCCAGCCCGCTCACAGACATTCTTATATATTTCAACCAATTTACACAAAACATTGACAAATTATATACTTAAACCTTCCTCATGAATCACTCTATCTATTGGTGAAAACCGCATGAAAATCTGTTTAGTAGTTTTTGAGTTTATCACGAACAGACAGACGGACAGACAGACAGACGCCGGAGGACTTTAATTAATAATAAGTATGTAGAGATGTATAAAACTACCTACTCAGAAAGAACTTCTTAAAGTTTTCTTCGAAAGCAATTCGTGGTGTGATACTATAATATGTACGTATGTACTAAGTATAGACTTAAATAAAAAACTTCTAGTATATGAAATTGAGCAATCACTCTGCATGAAATATAAATATTCTACTGTCTTGTATTGTACCCCGAGAAGTATTACAGGCGTAAAAAGTGACATTAAATTAGTGACTGGCTGTTTATATAATTTCACATGTTTTTTATTTCACATCAGCATTTACAGACCTGAACGATTTGAAGGCGTGAAGATAAAAACATGTGTGTATATGGTGGTCGCGAATATTCGCCTGTCATTAACCCATAAATCTGACAAACATTAACATAATAATAATATTAGTTGATAAATGAGATCAGCGTTTGATTTCGGCCAAGTTGTGTTTGTATTATGATTTGGTAACAGGCACAGTAACACCCTCGCATCCACCCGCACTTCTCATTAATATTAATACCAGACACAATACCAGTTACCAGTCATAGTCATAGCTGAAAGCTGATGACTGTCACTGGTTTAGTCCCCAGTTTGTAGACACCAACCAGGTTGGACCAGGCAGGCTGTGATTGCGTGATTTCATTCGAGACATGATTGTTACACTTGGTTGGTTCCTTAGATGTTGGATTAGAGAACTGGAGGCGATACACAGCACAACTATGGACAACGCAATCGTAATAAGTGCCCAAAGATGACAATGATTTTTCTATTTATTCCGATTGGGGTTTTGACTGATTTTGCTAAAAACATCGTTTATTATTACTGTTTACTTACGGCGTAAGCACCTCTAGGTACACAGATTAAATTTTTTTTATAGAAAAGATAACATCATGTGGTAGTTAAGCCTCGACGACGTTGAGCGAGTTTACAAGCTACTATCTGGGAAATTCACTATCTGTTAGTAAACTCGCTCAGTGTCATGGATTGTGGACAATCTACGAAAAAAGTCGAAAGGTGGTCAACTTTACTCGCTGTTCGCTCAAGATGGCGGCCTACCAACAGCTGATTTCGTAACTGTCAGAATTAGTTCGCGCGGGAGCCGTGATTGTCGCTACTGGCTAACGTGTGGCGCTAGCTGCGAGCTCAAGTTCTTTACAAAATGTCGACCGAATTGGTTCGCGCGAGAGTCGTTATTTAAGCTGCTACTGAGCAAGTAGACAGTTTTGTGTGTCATCATGACAATCTCACTCGCCGATTCAACCGCTTTTAAATTTACCGGCTAGAAGCTTGTAAACTCGCTCTACGTAATCGAGGCCTTACAAGCCGAAAGGTGACTTTAGCAATAATTAGCAAAGCTGCTATCAATTTCCAGAAGATTGCGTGGTTCTTATAGATATAAATAATTTGTTTTAATCTTCTAGAGTGAACAGAAATTGAAGTCCAAATTGTCTTGAAGTTAACCTCGATACTACCATTTAGTATCGAGTCAAAGTAAGCTCTTCTTCTCACTGCCTCCCATAATGCGAACATTACAATATGTGGAAATCATAAGTGAATAATAGTTTCAAAATTTTGATGAAAATGATCAATCCCGATATAAAAAAGACCTTCTGCAAAAGTGTAAACATGAATTAGTCACAACACTGATTCACGAAATGTTCCCTGTTCCTTATTCGATTTTACAAATCTTCTTTGTTTCTTTTGTCATCGATTGATTCTGCAGTCAGACTATAATATACGGCGTGACTCAGATTTGACGCAAAAAACCGACTGCAAAAAATCACGCCATTATAATTTATTGACGATGGATTGATCGAAAAGGTGCTGCGACCGTTGGCGGAGGCTGTGAACCCTTACAAGGAATAATCGGACATGAAGCGGCACAAAAGCTCGAGATCTAAATCTATTTCGAAACTATATGTACCTAGAATACAAATGAAAGGGATCTCTTGTCAGTCAGTTTCTGCTTTTTACGGAGGCATGTAAATGGAAAGAAGAAGGCCTTGAATCTTATAGAATAAGTGCACTAATGGAAACTAACTACAACTAACCTCAATTTCACAAGTGAAAACAGTAAAGAGAATAACAAAAACGGTCTAAAATTAAATTTCGTTCAGTAACTAATTATATCAACTATCAGCTATCATTACCAATTTTAATATATTCCAGCAATTTTGAAGACTTACACCTACAACAACATGATATGAATGTGTTTAAATTGTCGGACAGAAGGATTTTGATTTTTGTTGTCTTGGTGTTTATAAATAAAAGTGAAGTATTTTTGTGATAGTCCAGAACTGATTGCTTTGATAAGCTTTCGGATTCCACTCCCACTAGAAGTAACGCTGGAAGTCGGGATTTATTTCAATGCAGAAATTTTGGGACTAACCACCGTGTGTATTCTTCATTACCCAGAATACTATTTGAGGGAAATAATTATGCCGAGTGATGAATATCTTCAATTCACTCAGATTTGAATAAATACAAAAGATTGTTACTAAGGCCGTTCAGTTATATATTATGATCCTGCACCATTTTTACTATTCCTGTAGCCCCTAAAAGGGATTGATTATGAAAACATTCACTTTTCCTAGTTTGTTCCAGAATTACACAGAAAAGCTGGAGATGATTGAGAATCACGAAACTATTGTCAGATCACGAAACCACCTTAAAACTGAAAGAAGAAATCCTTGAATCTCGATGAATACCGACAATAATCATTAAAACTACCTCAATTTCTTGAAGATGATTTCGGCCGCTGTTGGTCAAAGCCTGGAGCGTTGTTTGGAACAAAGGCAAAGCGGGTAGCCGAAGCTTCCCCGACCATCTGACCGAGGCCATATCATCATACTTTAGGTTTTTTTGCTCAATTATAAACTGGACTCGACAGAATCGAAAAACTAGAACTGGTTCCTAGTCACGGTTCAGTTCTCCTTCAGAAAGGTCTGCCATTGCATCTACACTGTAATACGATGTTATTTTCACTTCGAAGGCAAAGGGTATTGTTTAGAAAGTGTCCTATTATCGGCTCTTACATAACCGGCTGGCATACTTGAACTTTTTCTAAACGTTTTGCAATACTAACAACAATAGATGCAAATAATCTTAATTAAAGAAATCTGTTAAGATAATAAACAAAAGCTAACTAAAACAGCGTGGGAAAGAGAAAAACTCGAATAAGTACAAAGCAGATTAAATTATATCATGTATTTCCGAAAGAGTCTTAAATTTTTTTCCTCTGAATTTTGTAACGGTCCTAGGCGGGGTTTTTAGAATAATCCGCAGGAACAAAATAAATATGTTTTATTGTTGGTAGTCACCTGCACATTCCTACATGTGTGTGCACAGTTGTTGTAATCCCTTTGATTGGTGAACAGAGCATTATCTGAGCCGTGCAACCGCCTTCAATCTTGCTGTACGATCTACTGAAATAATGTATGGATTTATTCTATACGACGCCGCGTAGGTAGCTTGATAATAATATTATTTTGTGTTTACCTTACAATAAAATGCTACAGTTTTGCTCGTTAGATTGGTAGTTATAACTGAAAATAAATTATTACCCCTGGAAACTCAGATACTATTATCGGTGCCTGGAATTTTCCTAATCAAACATACCAATTTCAGTTGTCTGTGTTTTGCGTTAGTCCTGCATGAAAGCTGATGAATGAACACAATTTTGCTTTGAATTTAAGTGTCATTTTCAAAATTGTAACTGATTGCCTGAATAATCCAGACAAGCGAAAAAGTAGTAAGTCATTTTCAAAATTGAACTGATTTTGTCAATATTTCAGACTGTCCCGTGACTTCACGGGTCTGCGCTAGTATAATAATAATGTGTGTACCTACTTGCTGTCATCATAAGTAAAAACACAGTATCGTCGTATCATATCAGTATCGTTTTACTTATGACGGCAATATATTCATCATTTTCATAAAAATAACAATTTATTCTAAAAAGCAGTGGGAGCGGTAATGCAATTCAATAACATGTCCCATACATGCGATAGATACAAAGAAAAACAGAAAAGAGGGAAAAAAATATTAATTTATAGAGGATATACGATGGTCTCTTGTTGGAAGATCGTCAAGGGGACAAAAACCAAATAAGTAGCTATTATATTATAATAATCATTTCCGTTGACTAAATAGTATAATGAAAATTCCAACAGCGAGGCCGATTTTAGTTCAGAATTACTCGTAAAAACACACAAATGACAAAAGATTTCTATAAAAATAGAGTTACGTCTTCCTGGGACCCTTAGACTCCCTATACAGAATACATAACTTGGGCCCGGTCATGCATTACCTACGCCACACCTCAGCGATTTTAACTATAATCTACAGAACGCAGGTAAGGGTAGACCTTTTTTTTTTTTTTTTTTTTTTATTTATTTTTTTTATTTTATTTATTATGAATCATAAATAGATACATGTATTTTAAAATGATTCTATATAATAATTAGTTACATAATATATATATTTGATGTACCCCCATAAATAAGCAGAGCTTGTGTGTATGGGGGGGTGTTATCATAATAGTTTTATTTGGTATAACCATTGACCTAGATATACTTGGTCGAAGGGTATAACTCATTTCATATTTTCATATTTTCACTATAATTTTTAAGGTTTGTTTTAAATTCTTTTGTGTTAGTGAACATGTTTCTAATTTTTTCTGGTAGGGAATTAAAAAATTTGACACCGAGATATTTATGATTTTGCTGTCCTGACTTTATAGAACCCGTCTTTACCACCGTATCCATGATTTGAGTGGAAGAAGTTACGCATTCTCTTGCTACTAGCTTGATTTGTTTTTACCTGGCGTAATTAAGTTGACACGCAGGAGATCAAATATGGTATTGCCGCTGAGAGCTTATTTGTAACCTCTCTGTCTGATGCGTGCGTCATGCACGATAAAAAGGGAGATGTTACAACGGAACTAACAACGATGTGGTTGTAGCAGGGTATGGTCAGGTAGGACTTGTTTACCTTTTTTCGGGGACCCAGCATCCCAAGGGGATAAAAAAAAACAAGAAACACCGTCAAACTGACTAATAACAAAAGCAAATGTTATTATTGTTGAAACGAATCCAAAAAGACTCCGGCAACAAGTTGTCGTGGGTGTCGTTATTGTGGAAGCAAAAAATTAAAAAAATTATAGACATCTGCGATGGGAAAAAATAGAAGCTCCCTTTTATAGTCTGTGGGTTGTTTTTTCAATATGTTCCGCTTTTCCCCGGTTCTCACGCATTATGTGTTGTGATGCCGGAAAGGCTCATGGGAAAAAGCAAAAATTATATATCTTGCTCTTGCGCCTATGTTTCGGACGAGCGATTTCCGTTATCGGTGCATTTCGAATGGGTGAGAACAGATCTTGCAAGAAAACGCAAATGCAGGGAAATGGCAAGAATTAAATTCCATGTACGAGACATGTTATTTAGCAGAAAAACATGAGAAATTTGTAAGCTCTGCAAAGTAAGAGGTAGGAACATGACGACATGGTAAGATTAAAGTTTTGCACAATCTAAGTGAGGTTGTTTATATATATTTGAGCAGCCACAATTGTTTGAGTCATCTGAAGTCGTAACAGATGTTCCCTCATCACATTTAATTATCTAAGAAAATATTTTGCATAGTTTGATTGCCATTGGCTTAAAGGGCATTTGCAACGAATTATCACTGAGACGCAAAACTAATTACCTAATAATTATTACAGTGCTTATAAAAAATGTGCAATAAAATACTCATAATACGCTTGTTCCTTCATTAAAAATTGATAAAGAAACTTTGGTTTTAAGATTTTCTGCTACCATTGAACAGAGTCATTAACTTTTAATTGATGAAGTACAACGTTGTTGAGCAAGGGAACAACGATCTCTGGTCTGGGTCATTATCCATATCGGTCGAGGAACAACGGGATTACATATTACGTATGTATCTAATGTATGAAAGTAATAATTGTCAATTATCTACAGTACTGTCAAAGGCACTTCTGATGATATATCGTCACGGACGTCCTCGAGTAGTGTTTACTAACGATAGCGGGTCATTACCAGGAAATTAATAACATGTATTGTCGCAATTATTCCAAAAACGCTTCGGTATGTTCAACAACTCACTGAATGAGGAAGAAAAACAACTTTTCCACATGTCGTCTGTTATCTGCGTCATTATTTTTTTTTGTGATGAACATATTGTGATAGGTTTCGTGTTATTGTTCTTGCAGTGAAAGCAATTAGCCGAATACTGTTATTTACGAAGAATGTCGTTAATGTTTTCTGTATACACAATTTTGGCTTATTTTTGTTCCGACTCCATACAGAAAGTCCTGAGATTACTCTCGAGACCCATCTTATCTTTGGGTATGCTTTGTGAAAGGTCTTGAAGAGTAGGTGGAAGGGAACACAAAACCCTATAAATTATTACAAACCTGGACTGTACAAGACCAGCCCTAAAAGGGTCCTAATGTCTTCTCGATGTGCACTGCGTGCTGAAGAAATCCATAAAGACGCCAGTCCTTCTGGGCACCTTCCACTCAAACACCAGTAAAGCAAACATAAGTATTCAATTTTTTATAAGAAAAACTCTCTTTTTATAACTTTTGAAGGTTATTTCCATCAATGTAATATATCATTGAAGAAGAAGATAACAATAATAATCGAAACAAAAATATGAAAGAGAACAAGACACAGAAAAATAGAAAAAGACAATGGTCGCAACTGGGACACGAACCCAGACCTCTCGTCTAATTTTGCAATTACCACCTGCTGTCAAACCGTCATATTTGTCAATCTCATATTTCAAATTTTATTATCTTCAATTAATTCTTTTTTCCATATTATGGGTAACTACCCTTTTTTGGAAATAATCATTTTAAGAATTGGTTTGTAACCTGGATAGCGTCTCGGATAAATATATCCGAATTTATTCATATAGAATTATTGACTTTTTATAAAAGTCTAAATAAATATTCAATTTTTTATAAGAAAAACTCTCTTTATATAACCTTTTTATTCCCATCAATGTAATATATCATTGAAGAAGATAAAAATAATAATCTAAACGAAAATATGAAAGAGAACAAGACACAGAAAAATAGAAAAAGACAATGGTCGCAAATGGGACTCGAACTCAGACTTCTCGTCTAACCATGACGTGCGCATTAACCAATTTCGCCATTGCCACCTTCTGGCAAACCGTCATATTTGTCAATCTCATATTTCAAATTTTAGATTGAACAATATTATCTTCAACTAATTCTTTTGTCCATAATATTATAGGCATTTACCCTTTTTATTGGAAACAATCATTCTAAGAATTGGTTCGTAACCTGGATAGCGTCTCGGATAAATATATGCAATTGGATATATGGAACTATTGACTTTTTATAAAAGTCTAAATGAATATTCAATTTTTTATAAAAAAAACTCTCTTTATAACTTTTGAAGGTTATTCCCAACAATGTAATATATCAATGTCCCAGTTGCGACCATTGTCTTTTTCTATATTTCTGTGTCTTGTTCTCTTTCATATTTTCGTTTAGATTATTATTGTTATCTTCTTCTTCAATCAAACATAAACTATTCACATGACGTCTGTATTTAAAAGATTGCAATCCGTCCGATAAGATATCTATCAAACGGATATCCCGTTTTAGCAAATTATTTTTGCCAGTCATTTTCAATTCTACAATCATAATAATAATAATATACAATCAAATTCGATGAACCATATTCGAGATACACAAATTTTGTGTGGTTTGTTCGATCATTAATGGCTGGCTGTAACGACCATTATATTTCACTTCAAACGAAATAATGCCTACATTTACTTAATTTAATAAGGCTGTTACGCAAGAATTATATTACTGTCCATAAATTTCGCACGCTTTACCCTTAACACTGTATTTCTCGACCAAATTATAAAACCATAAATTGAATAGTGTTACATATTATTAGAGTAGTGTCCAGTGTCCAGTGGGCAGATATTATTATGGGCCTGCAGCCTTGAAACGAGAACTGAAAATCGAAAGTTGCATTGTAGAAATGTTTTCAGGTTTAGATCAGACAATGGCCATAGTCCAGTGTGCACAAGAAACATGACACAATCATTTTGATTCAATAAACACTCGGTCCAGACTTGACAGGAATCTAAAATCTCAGCACGTTTGACGTCATGCATACAATTTTAATTGACACGACCAAAAGGATCAATAATTGATGGTAGTTATACAGAAAGCAGATAGTCCACAATTTTGGCAAAATGAGATATTGTTCTCATCGGACGGAGTAAGGTCAATTCTATGTTCTACTAAAACAAGCCAGGCTGCTTTCATAGAAAAATTCACAGTATTTGCCTTTCAAATTATTTGTTAATTGCGAAAAATTTCATTCCTAACACTTTTAATGTGTTTTGGTTATTTGTTTTTGGGGTGTTATGCAATGTTGGCTGAAGTAGGAGGTAGCGCAACACTGCATAACACCCCAAAAACAAATAACGATAATACTTAAAATCGTATCTGACTTAATGTGGCTATTTCTATTTTATTCGAATTTGTAAGGGTCTCTAGTTTTCGTAATTTTTTAAGGGTCTGGACTTTTACCATTTTACTTTTACGAGTTTCATGAAATGACTACTCGTATTTACTAACTAGATTTACTAAAAAAATATACCGTGATTTTTCACGGGTCTGCGCTAGTATCTATTTAAAAGCTTATGTAGCTGCTTTATTGTCATAACCTTTCTTACTTTCTTTCTTTTTATCTTTCTCTGCAGGTTATGCATTATATTTGACACTACTATGTTTTATATTTCATTTTGATTATCATTATTTCTGTTAGGACTGCAAGCATTTCCGTTTAGTTACAACTAAATATTGATTACTCATGCTGTGAACATTTTCTAATTGGAGTGTTAATATCTATATACATCCCAACGGCAATTCGATTTTTGTAATAATTGTTAACTCTGTAAATGTTTTAACAATAAATAAATAAATAAAAAACAGATAATAAATTAATAACCCTTTTAGCCAGACTTTTATTCTAAATCCGAAATGTGGAAAAAAATTAAGAGGCAAATGATATTATGTTTCTGGTCAGTAAGCTCGGTGGGCGAATGATATATTAAGTATATAATAAAAAAAGCGAGTTCACGATCAGTAAAGGCGTCACCAAGTGAGTAAAGTTGTCGACCTGTATTAACAGTAATCGACTAACATTGACGTCACGAAATTGTACGCAGTGATCATATTGATACACTTTCTAAAAACTGGCTTTGCCGTTTCGTTCTCTATCGATTTCAAGGATTTTTTATTAGTAGTTCGCGTTGGCTGAAGGAAATAAGATTGCCACACCAAAAATATTAATTATAATTGGACAGGTACAACGCTACCAATAAAAGTGTATCCTGTCACTGATTATATTGAGATAAGCACTCGAATTACATAATACACATCATTGATAATTGAAAATGTATTGATACTGTAATTTTAATTGTGTTCATTTCATGTTAGCATTTTTTAAAATTATAATGCAGACTTCTCTAAAATCTTTCCAGACTTCTGATTCTTAGCGAATCTCACCCATCTGATACCGGCAAAACTTTTTCAAGTCGTCAGCTCATCTTATCTGCATGTGACCTCTGCTACTTTACCTTTATAATAATAAATATTCATTAACGTTTTGTGAAGGCACATCGTATACAACATACTTTCAAGGATAAAGCATATGTAACTGAAAAATTAGAACATATTTATGACTAACACCTTGAGAACTCACTGAGAAATGCAATCACTTCAATCGAACAAGACAATGATTGATGCATTAGTTTCAACAAAATAAGGTTAAATATTATCGTTTTAGTTTTTGTTACCCTATTTACTCTTCGTGTTATAATACAATTACTAATTACTACCATATAACACTATCACAGGGTCAAGGCAATTCATTTTCACTTAAGAGGAAGCGCGGGCGCCGAGAAGATTGAATTATAGGTATATTACTCCTTCAAACGGAGCAAACTTACTTTGTGGAACTAATTTAATTTAAAATTAATAATATACTTAGTTTTTACTACTTTTCGTAAGCAATGCTTACTTCATCATGGTTTAGTTAAAACTTTAAAAGTTTTTAGTAAACACTGATAAAGAAAGCATTGCTTACGAAACATGTTGATTTTTTTTAAAGAATAAAAGCGGTTAAAACCAAGTATTTTTTTTTATTCTGTACAGAAACATTACAAAACTGTTGCTGTCCTTTTCCCCCTTGTACCAGTCCCGAATACTGAGCGAAAAGGACCCTGGCTGATCAACTGATCATACCAAAATAAAATCATCAAAATCGAGGTATTGCATTCCCCTGTTTTCTCCTCCAAAATGGGCAGATTTTTAAGAACTTTTTCATCAACTGTATAAGAATAACGTATTCTATGTATGTACCTTTTTAAAAAAATACGTTGTTAAATGTGTACAATACTGAAAATCTGCTGACGACGTTGAAACTAGGCAATTTTAAGAATTTTTGGGGGGGTCTTAGCTCCTACAAGAAGTAATTTATCAAAAAAACAAAACGTAGAGACAGTCGACATCTATATTACATTAAAAAATATTTGTCCTAGTGTCAAAATACAGGAAAGAAATAGGGGAATAAGTTTGTATGAACAAAACACCGCCCGCGTTTCTTGGATTTACGCCAATGGTGTTAATATTGCATAATTGCAAGGTAGAAATTAAGTTATTGAAATCCTAAATTTAAATAAATATACACATGCTCACAGAGTACAATACTATTTTTATCAATAAATCAAATATAATTCAATAATAATATAATCAAAATATAATTCAATAATAATATGTACAATACTTATGAATACTGATTATTTAGATTTTCTTAGAAAGCTAGTGACGATTCGGTGACGTTGGAAACTTACCAATTAATCAAGCGATTATCAAACAAGGCACTTCTTCGCTGTATTATCTAACTGTTAAACGCATTATTATTTGAAAGTGAGCACCTCTCCGATCGATAACGATTACCGAGAAAACCAACAAGGAATGTTCGTAGATTTTAATCAAAGGTTTACCAAACGTTAGTAACGTTGTGTTTTTGACAGTGATAAACGTAAATAAATACGTTACAAGTTACGACACGTTTTTCACATAATAATAGTGGACGATTTGTGAACGTAACGCATTGTGATGTAAATTTTATTCATAAAAGATGTATTCATTATTCCAGCACGTTGCTTAACTGTAATTAAGTACTAATTATGTATGGGCGTAATTCAAGAATAATTTTCTCCCAGTAATAAATTTTTAATAGACTCTGCGCAAACTAAATAGGATTAAGAACATAAAAGAGAGCGATTGTTTATTCGTAGAAAGTAAATATTAACTCGGGAAAGTAAAAGTGTGCGATCTGAAATCGTCGCTGTGCGGTCATTGTTGATTATAAATTATATAGAGTAAGTAATGTGCAGCAGTTAGCAGACATTATCACGTTGTATGAATGCAGTATTTCTACAGTTTCAGCTTACTATAGCACGTGTAGTAATTTAAACCACCATTTTTATTTTTGTGATTCGACGTTAAAAAATGTACCTGGCAAAATTGTGGGCAAGTACCTAACTACATAACCTAACCTATCTGTTAATATGATGAATAAATACTTCCTAAAGACAAAGCAGAAACTGATTGATACTGTTAAACACTATATTACGATGAATATCTATCTATTGGCGTCTCCAAATCTTCACAGCTTCTTTTACCTTGAATATCTTGGTCAACACAAATATTTTTAGTGTTCTTTGCCATTTCCTTTATGAATTATTAAGTGATGTGAAAAAAAAATATTTTCAAAATGTTTCAGTACTTACTCAGCTTACAACGTACATTATTAAGAATTTGAAAAAACTCGAGCAAGCCGGATGAAGAAGGTTGTACAGATTGTTTCTGGAATTTATAATTCAACTTAATTTATATTTTCAGGACGTCATTTCCAATATGAGAAATTGAACTGTGAATAGTCTTGTGTTAAACATTTTTCAGAATTTTGCCGAAAAGAAGAATTCGAAAAAATATGTTTCCCGCGAGAAAGCTGGGTAGTACGTAATATCAATTTGATTGCAACTAAGATTATGAATATGAAAACTTTGAAAAATATCGCAAAATATGACTTACTTAATTTAATGATTCAACATCATATTTTTTGTAATGTATGTACGTCCTTAGATAGTAAAAATGATTGAACAGTCAATATAACTGAAATATGACAAAAATATTATTTGTATGTTGTAATTCTGTAGAACCAGCAGAGATTGATTCGCATTATTGTTATACGCATTGTGCAATTCCGCAGACACTTTGCGTTGCAAAAAAATATTGTTAAATTTGCAATATGCTTTCCGGCACGTGTGGTCATCAGTGATGCAGGTTCGACCCAAATAAGGAGAAATCACACAATCACGTAATCAACTATCTATACACATTTGCTAGGCCTAGATAGTTGAAGCAACTTATGAAATTTTGCGTTTATTATTGACTAGACCAGGGGTCGGCAAACTTATTAACCAAAGAGCCAAATTTGTATATTACGACGAATAAAAAAAAATTGAGAGCCAAATCTGTTTATTGATCTAGCAAATATTGATTATAATTTTATTACTTCACTAAATTACGGGTAGGCTGAATAAAACTTGATTGCAATTAAGTTTTTATTTATTGATAAAAAATAATATGTAATTGAGGAATCCACAAATTTAAATCATGACAATGACTGACAAACGCTTAATGCGAACAATGTGCTTGAATCTCCTTGGAAAATTTGAGTAAGTCAGGTTTGTGTGTTGTTATTCTTAATTTTAGGCACGATATCAGATCTCATCTATAAAACGACTTCACAGTTTACTCTTGATAAAGTTCACGATTGAAAAAGATTGTACGCGTGAATATGGAGAACCGAAAAGGGAAAGAAGAGCAAACGCGAAATTTTTCAGCTGATCATGAGTCGGGAATACTATTCCAGGCGTTGAAGATGATCATGTCTTCCTTCTATAGGTCTTTCAAAGCAGACCACTTGTGTTTTGAACTAAGCTCACATTTTTTTTTTTTGTTATTGTTTTTGGGGTGTTATGCCGTGTTTCGCTATCTCCTTCTTTAGCCAACGTTTCGGACAGCGTTACAGTGTCCATCATCAGGGCAGATGAGTCACTGATTATGGACACTGTAACGCTGTCCGAAACGTTGGCTAAAGAAGGAGATAGCGAAACACGGCATAACACCCCAAAAACAATAGCAAAAATACTTTTTGGCCGTGAAAACCTTAAAACATACCTAAGCTCACATTTGTTCATTTCCAATATTTACAAATCAACACAAAGACGGTCAAATTTAGAGCACCATATTTCCTTGTTTTTAAATCCAGCAATTGTATTTCAAAGAGCCGTACTTAAAGGACCAAAGAGTCGCATGCGGCTCCGGAGCCGCACTTTGCCGACCTCTGGACTAGACTATACAAAACATGTGAACATACCAAATATTATGGTGTAGATAAGGTGTAAATAATGAATTAAAATACGAGCCTCGAGCAAACCTCGATAATAAAGGTGGTGATGACTCCTCTTAAATAATAAAACACTGTAATAATCAATGTTCAACGTTGTGGATTGTATCATTAATTTTTATTAAACGTGAAAAATCAATATTATGCGAAACTTTGAAAAAAGAATAGGTAGGGTAAACGATGGTAACTTGGCCATAGTAACTTATTTGGTGATAGATAAGTTTTTAGATTTTCACGGCCAAAAGAAGGAGGTAGCGCAACACGGCGTAACACCCCAAAAACAAATAACGTAAATATTTGGTGATAGTTTGTTTATTGTCTAAAACCGAGTAACCTATATTCTATTTTACTTTTAACGCGTATTTGTGAGAGAGGCAAAATTTCATTTCGATTGATGTACAACACTGCATTCATTATTATTTTTACATTCCTATTATTATTTTTAGAACAATGGCTAAAGATGTATCCTGCCATAGATTATGACAAACCGGACTGAGAAAACCAGGATCCAATGCCTTCAACCCCCAAAGATCAGCAAAAGAAACCTAAAATCTCAAATATTTGTGGTCATTGTTGGGGCAATTACAAAGATGATACCAAGTCAAAAATGGAATGGATTGGATTCAATGCTCATTTTGCAAAACTTCTATTAAGTCTTATGCCAAAATATTATCGACAAAATGTTTTTTTTTTAATTAAATATATTATAAATTACTGCACATAAAAAATATTTAGGTCATAATGTATAATACATGTTGATTTTTGTAATTATTTCCAGAAATGAAAACTATTCACAAAGTTATGGCTAGTCTATCACCAAGTTCATGGGGTGAAGTTTGTCTAGGTCTTGGAGGCGGATGACTAGGACACACTGAACCCCAGATTCCTACCCACCCCTTAAACCCTTTTCCTTCCCAGAACTCTCCTTCCCTTCCTTTCCTTAAAAAACCCTCCACACAGCATCCCCAAAGATGACATAGGCCCTGAGGGAAATGATTTTCCTCAGGGCCTCCTGTATGGAGCTCATGTAAAAAAAAAAAAAAGTAGCCTCACATCAACAGGTTACCTCAGTTTGGACCTGCATTGTCTAGTATATCAGATCTAGTCTGTCACAAAAATACTAACATATTTTTGGATTCTTTCATATATTTGAGAAGGAAAATTATTTTGCTTTCATAAATCACTTACAGAAAGAAAATTCATTCGATGCTTTTACGTATTTTTAGTTATCACAGTTTACCTTTGTAAATTGTTTTATTCGATCAGATTGATTGTCTGATTAGTTACACGAGTAAGCTTAATGATATGTTTTTTTTATTATTAATATTTAAATATGCATTGTGTGACCATATAGAGTGAAAGTAAAATATGTTTATTAATAATTATCGTAAGTTTACCAGTGACGAAGTATTAATATTGTGTTAATCCACAATAGCCCATTGTTTTAAACACGCAAAACTCATTTAAAGTTATAATTTAGCACAGCCATAATTAATTTAATACTAATGGTGCTCTTTACTAGACTTAAAGTGGCTATGATTATTTGTAATGCAGAATCCGTAGTACATATTTGGAACCAATAACTTAAGTATGAATAGTTCATGCTAAGAAAATGATAATAAACACATGAGTATTATTGTCAATATCGATGTTGCGCACTTTTTTAAATTATGGAATGGTAAAAATTGGTAGACTGACCACATTTTAATGCAAAATAAAAATAATTGATAAAATTCTAAATCATTTCATCAACATTCCTTTCCACA
Organism: Glyphotaelius pellucidus; assembly: GCA_936435175.1. Lineage (NCBI taxonomy): Eukaryota > Metazoa > Arthropoda > Insecta > Trichoptera > Limnephilidae > Glyphotaelius > Glyphotaelius pellucidus. The sequence continues at coordinate 35,003,161 of OW386539.1, forward strand.
AGAAGTATTGTTTAGTTTCGTTATTGAAATTCCTGTTATCAGCACCTAAATAGTTGAGAGTTTTTCAACAACAATAGTGAGGCATTCAAACTATGCCCTTATCAGCGTTATTTAACTCAATTAATCAATAAATCAGTGAAAACCCGGTAGTTACTATTCAGGGACGTATAGTCTGTCAATTAAGAGTAGAAAATATAAAAAATGGAACTAAGAATTTCGTAGGCCGGCAACATCAATTTAACTATCAAATATTATTTTAAAGCAATGAAAATACAGAACAATGTAATTCACACTTAAAAAACATTTTTGTTCTTAAAGTTTATATAGTGGTGTACACAAAGTTATTTGTCTACATAAAAAAAAATTTAAATCGAAGAAGCACTGTTGTTAAGGTACCTACTTATGACATAAATTTGATTAAATGGTGTTTTAAAAAGTAATTGGCTTTCATTTAACTTAACATAAATTTGAATTTAACAATAGGTAGAAAGGAATAATCACTAATGGTGAGTTTAGTTACATTATCTTTAGATCTGAATGAGTTAAATATATTTAGATCTAAAATTAGAGACATGATGTTAAGCCCGGCCAGTAAGCTAGTATTAAATAAATATAAATGTGAGCAATTTTTAAACGTTTGACTTGGGGAGTAAGCTGGTGAATGCGTGACGAAAGCGTTACGAAAAGTGTGATCGGGTGAGGCAAACGAAGCATAAAGAAGTTTTACTTCAGCGGTGTGGTCTAAAGCTCACTCGTTTTTTCCACTTTTATGCCTTTTTAATTTTTTATAAAAATGTAGGTTACACAGCTTCATGAGTTTTATCTTCAGTATTGCCATTTGAATACTAGTGGAGCCCTCCTAAATTTTCAATTCTTATTTGACAAACTCTTCCGCTGTCTTACGTTTGTAACTCCATTGTTGCTTCTCTTTAATAATGTCGTATAAAATATTTTGCATTAAGGTAATGAACAGACGATATGTGTGTAAAGAAAATATACCTTTTATTTTTTGGTTTATGCCTTACGGTTGCCTTACGTAATGCCTTACGTTTCTAAAGAAATTTTTAAACCCAACAAAGTCTTCACATTAATTTACTGGCAAGCTGTTAACTTGTGTTATCGTTTAACGTGTTATTTCCAATATGACATACTCGTATTCGTAGCATTGCCTTTGTTATTAAAAGGAACGTCTGCGCGGCCTTTTTCATACAAAACTTAATTTTGAATTTGATGCTAAAATTCCAAACCAAACTTATTTAGTTGCCTTTAAAATCATGAATAATTGATTTCTTTAATTATCTATACTTCATAATTTAAAACACAAATAAATAAAGTAGCACATATCCGTACTAAATATTTGCTATAATTTTTTAATAAAACAAAATTTAGGTTTGGTCGAGTATTTTGGCCTCAAATCCAAAATTACGTTTTGTACAAAAAGCGTAGACCCGGCCACACGTTGCTGTGGCTAACAAAACACAACGCTGTTACCCAACCTTTTAAACCAACGCCATCTGTTAATTTGCATATATATCTTATCCACACCGCCCGCTTGCCAGTCCGCTGTCCGCTGCCTGAATTAAATCTTTGAATTTCTACTATAATATGCATGTATTATACATATAAACCTTCCTCTTGAATCACTCTATCTATTGTTGAAAACCGCATGAAAATCAGTTGCGTAGCTCAAAAGATCTAAGCGTACAGACTGCGGGAGCGACTTCATCCTACACTACGAAATGATAACCAAAAATAAATAATAAATTTGTAATAAAAGGGAATTTCCATATGACCGCTTGGACAGGTGAAAAATTCTCGGGAAAACACAGGAGTTTGTCAGAATTACTGGAACGTCACTGATAAGGTAGCGATTATCGATAAGCCGGATCATGGTATTACAGCATAGACGAATCTATAAAAGCCAGTTTAGATATATAGGGCAGAGCGGCGAAGCCATATCGGTACAGTATGAATAATATCAGAGGAAGTGACAATGCAGATCTAGATTTCAGTCTACTTCCAATATGGGAATATTTCCCCGTGTTCTACCTCCGCACGCAGTCCGTTCTACCGGCAATTAAATAGTGGATGCACTGGATTTCACTTATGCCATAATAAGAGCGTGCAATACCTGTCATCTAATCCAGCGCTTTAGAAACCGACGGATAATGAGCTTTCTTTTCCTCTTCGCGCGCCGTTTCTTGCCCATCAAACAGCTCTCCAACTGAGTGAAACTATTACTTTATTAATTTATTACCTGATGCTACACTGGCTACCTTGTCGTATTATGAAATCAGGTGTGAATCTCCGTAACGACATGACTTACCTGCCTTTATTGCTTCATAAAACGCACAACTCGTTTATCAGTCACTGTGATTACTGTTATTAACGCATTGTCAGTGTCCTTTGAGGTGACGCACTACTAAGTAATGCACATTCATGTGTTTTTGGTTTGAAAATTAGATTGCTTAGAAATATTTTAGATGCTTGAACCCCTTGGGCCTCGACCGCATTATTTCGGAGAGTCAAAATAATTCCACTTTACATTAAAATCCAAATAAATGGAATATTTTTGAACGAATCGAAAACTAAAAACTGTTTTAGAAAGGTGATAAAATACGCTTTCAAATATTATAATTCAAAATAAACAAATAATTTTCGAAATATTGAAATTTTGCACCCAAACACAAAAAGTTTTTAAAATGGCTCACCTTACGTTTTTTCTGACTAAAATTACTGATAACGAAAAAAATAAAGTATATTTTATTAGAAAAATGTATTATAAACGTTATTATTATCTTATTTTTTGTTGTTCCATGTAGAAACAATTTATAAAAAATTCCGAAAGTTTCATAAGTTTAAGTGCGATTCGAAACTTTGGTTTCATAAAGGTGTACATTTTGCTTCTTTTGTGGTTAGTTTTTATATTTGAATAAAAACGTGGTTGTTACTTTCTTTCTAACACTGTTTATTTCATATTTTTCACTATGATAGTAAGGGAGATACAACCGTTTCTATGAGATCTGCAAGAGTTGACCCCTATTTGTGTCAAATGGACTAAATACTGCGAGTAGAACACATATTTGTCTTTGAAATAATCGAGTATTGTTTGCCCAAAAAAATGAAAGTATCAGGCCTATAAAAACTGCAATAAAGTTAAAAATCTTCTACTTACGAACCCGTTTCCAGTTATGGTTTTATTGTATAACACGGACAATTAAATTGTTTAGAAAATGATCGTAAAATGTTTAAATATTTTTGCACGAGTTTCGCAAAATAAAATAAAACAATTGGCGAGGTTTTTTTTTCTTGAATAAATCATAACAGGCGGCTGGTGTTTAGTTAATCATCACCTTAAGTCACTTTTATTTCACCTAGATTTAATTAAATAATAATATATTTCATCATTTTAATTGGAATCAAAAATCGAAAATAAAATGCGCCAACATATTTCTCTTATCACAACGATGACAATATTACAAAGGAGCCAGTGTGTAAATATTTGGCGTTTGTCCGTGTGAATACAGGTGTAATGATTCATATTGTTGTGGAACACAGAATATACAAGTTTCCATTTTTATAAGTAAATATAGCCAGCCATTGTGTTAATATTGTTCTAATGACATTACACGCCTGTTTTAGTGTCAATGTAATCAAATGGTTAGTTATTGGTGAACAGATGATGGAAAAAAACCTAACACATTTTCAGATCATGAATCATCGAAATAAACTATTTTTGGACAATGTTAAATCTATAAAGAAATACACGAATCGGTTCGTTTTTAGCTGACAACTTTTGCGTAAAGCGTTCGAGATGTTTTTGTCAAACCGGATTAAAAAAACATGCAGCTATTAACGCTGTACAAATAATTTGTTTATAATTATTGCAAATCAGAAAAAAAAATTTATGTGGTATAATGGAATATAATTTCCTATGAAATAATCGCCTGGGGAGGAACATAGAATAACCATTAGACATTTTTCATCATCTGGTAATGTACCAGAAGGGTAAGATTTATCCCACCAATCATTTATTTCAAGAAACTGAAATTATGGAACTAAGGCGGATCTACTGTACGCAATGTCATAAATTTATATTTGCTCGTCCTAGCAATTTCACTAAAAACACAAATCGCTCTAGCCAGAGACAAACCACACGTGTGTACTGTGCCTCACTGCAAAACCTGGCAGGCCCAAAGGCACATCAACTGTATTTCCCCAAAATTGTTCAATTCCTTACTCAATTCCATCAACACGTGTCAAAAATCTGAACGTACATAAAAAATGTTAAAATCTGGGAAAAAAATAATTTGGAAGGTGTAAATTTTTTTCTATAATTAATACTATCTGTTTCTATGTACTCAAATATTCTGTGTCTTTCTGAATATTTAGATTAAAAAAAGGAAATGTGTAAATATCTAAATACATATATACGTATGTATTTATGTATGTGGATTGTGGGTGTATAACTGTAAACGTGTATTTACATTTTTTTTTCTAAATTTTATTTTAACCACTACTGTTTATTATCCACATACTGTAATACCCACGCACAGGTTTGTAGTTTTTTTTTGTTACTCTCTTACATTTTGTTATTATGTATGTAAATGTATCAAAAAAACTTTGCCAATAAAAAAAAGATAATTAATTGTCAGATTAATGCCTTTAAGTGCAAATTGGGTGATAAGTTTACTTTACCGTTAATAAAGTCATCATTCAAACAATAATCTACTTCATTAGAATTAATTAGATCATAAAGCAGACTTTTAAACAATTGACGGTTAAGATGCGAAAAACGATTAAGAGGTAAAAAACCATTTTTCGCAAATTCGCAGTGGGTAAAATTTAACGTTTCACTTACCCAACCTTGGCAGTATAATAAACACTTGCGGCGAATCACCACAAAGCAATGCAAAATCATGTATTTTTGTTTGAAAATTTGATATATAGCTTAGAAATAATATAGATTCTTTAATTAAATAAAAGAGAGAAAAAATAGAGTATCAGACCTACAAAAACTGCAATAAAGTTCAAAATCTTCTACTTTCAAACCCCCTTTTGGTTTTGGTATTATTGCATAATGTGAAAATTAAGTTCTTTAGAAAATGATCGTAAAACAATACAATATTTGTGCCTGAACTAGGCTAAATAGAAAGAAACACACTTTTTGGAGATGTTTTTTCTTGAATAAATCAAAACAGGCGCCTGGCGTAAAACGGGAATTAAGACCTTATCGCCACTCACACAAGGAGTGTTATTGTTAGTGATACGATTCCAAATGTTACACGGCGTGGTGCATCGCCTTAACAGATTTACAAGTATGAGTCACTCATTAAATTCTGATCTCAGATAAAACTTGCATTAATAGAAAATAAATTGTTTTTATTTCTCAACAATGTTAATGGATATTTTTCACGGTAAATGACGTGTAACGATAGTCCAAGTACTTAAACATTTTATTGTTATGAATTTATGCAGACTTATACTTCAGATATCAGATTCAGATTAAATCTAAGGAAATAACATATTATGATTGCCAGTTTCCCGCAAGTCGTTCAAAGCAATTTTTTGGATGTAGGGTGCGCCTACTATAATAAAAATGTAGCTATTTACTAAGATAATATCAACTTCAAACGTGTACGCACTAGGCGCGGTGTTTATTATTATGCAGGTAATCAAATTTTATGAAAAGAAATAGAAAATTAATTGACTCAACGTAGCGAAGTCCTGCTTTAACTGGATTATTTGACATCGATTTTTATCAATTTGTTTGTTGGCCAAGATGGTGGCCGTGCTGGACACTACCTTTTTTTCCCGCCAGAGTTCCAATGATCGTGGTTCCCACTATGAGCTGTCAAATCGGAACGATCAATATTATGGGACCTACCGGCCTGCAAGAAAGTTTGAAAAGAGAACAGTCATTGAGTAACATTTCTTTGGAAAAAATTGCAAAAAATCTTATATGAAAAAAAAAATACTGACTTACAAATCTTTTGATTTCAGAGCAAATTTTGGTTTTGACTTATTAAATAAGAGAAAATTTAAAAAATACTTTTTTGAACGCTAGGTCTATAAACCACAGAGCTACTAGTATTCTTTGAACAAAATAAATCTCTGGAAAAATTCCCGGATTTAAAAAAAATACTAGGTATTAGACATGGATGAGATTTAAAATTCATAAGAAGAGAAGTGCTCAAAAACGAGTTTTTATTTTACATTAGCTTCCATAAGAGGCCCCGGGGAAAAAATTCCCTCAGGGCCTATATCTTCATTGCATCATCATGGGATGCTGTGTGGAGGGTCTTTTTAGGGAAAGGAAGTTCTAGGTAGGAAAAAGGTATGAGTGACGAACCTATGAATCCATTCCCCCACTTCGTTGCAAGGCGGTGGGTCGAAAGATTCCGGCTGGAGAGGTGAAAAGGTCTCCTTAAATCAGCCTCTCCCGATCCGGCCTGCTAAGTAGTAGATGGGCAAACGCACTCGTCGCTAAGACCTAGACCAACCTTATCTCATAAACCCGAGCACCCTTGCTAGGTTATCAAACGTAGCGAAACACTTGGGGTGATTATGGTAGGAGAATTACGTTTATTATTGAAAACAAAATTTATTTTGTCATCAACAAATTCCATTTAATGTCTGCAAGATAATGAGTAATGCCTGAATGTCAACACAAAATACGGTGTAAAAATGCAATTTTGTTACTAAGCAGAATATATATTGATTACAAGTGCAATAAAAACACTTTCATGCAACATAATTTCTTGATTCACAACGATTGTATTTCCTCGAGTGAGAGAAAGATATTTTATTCGATACGAAGTAGGTAAGTATGATTGCTAGCATTAAATTTCCCACACACTAAACAGAGCGAAGCATTTCCCTGGTGTGGTGTGTCGGGTGTCTGTGTTGGGCTGGTGTCGTGTGCAAGGTCACTGCCGGTGCAACAGACTGCTCAGTGCACACACCACACACTGCAGTTTGTAGTTCCACCCTCACCTTGCTGCGTTGAATGCGCTATTGAGACCACTCGGTTAAGTGGAATAAGGTGACGCGCATTTCATTAAGTCCGACGTCACACGGTATCACTGTGGAGAGGTGCGGCTCACACACGTCCGGCGGAGGCTGAGGTGAGAGTGGTCCTTTACCATCCAAATTAGAATTAAAAATTAATCATAAAACTCGGATTTGCTTTCAATTTTTAATGTAATCTTCAAGAAGGCAGCTGTTTATTTGAACAAATTCAGACAAGCGATAAAGTGAAAGATCACCTTCATCACAACATAATCATCATTCAGGGCTCCATGACAGTTGGCCCCCGGCATACTTATATACAATAAGTAGTCGGTTTAGGGAAAATAGGGAAACCTACTAATTATACAAAATGTAACTTCCCGAAGAGGTGTGCAAATAGGATTTACCGCCGAATAACAAAAGTCGAAAACATATTTTCATTCAAACGAATCAATGTAATTTGGGAGACGGGAATGGGTACCGCCGCCCCGGGAACCTTTATTGGATAACCAACTCTGCCATAGGTCACCCCAAGTGGTACATTTGGTGATTTAGCAGGGGTACCCGGGTTCACGGGGTGAGGTTTGTCTAGGTCGGAGGTGGATGACCAGGACTCACTGAACCCCAGATTCCTACCCACCCTTTAAACCCCTTTCCTTCCCAGACCTTTTCTCTCGTCTTTTTCCTAAAAAAAACCCTCCACATAGCTTCCCTAAAGATGACATAGGCTCTGAGGGAAATTATTTTCCTCAGGGCCTCCTGTGTGGAGCTCATGTAAAAAAAAATCAAGGAAAAACTGCTCGTCTAAGCGTATAAGTACAAAAAAATCGACATTGTAAATAAGTTCGTTTGATAACTATACCAAATTATTATTAAAGGTATTTTGGAAGTCGGTTTTAGGCAACGATATTGAAAAAGGTTTTAGGTTTGAAATTTGGTAAATAATGCACAAAAAATTATGATTTTGTAATAATTAAAATTTTTGGAGAACGATTATTATTTTCGTCGATTCACCGTCATTCAGACCTGAAATATTACTTGATATGGCTTTAGGTATATTTATAAATCGACATTTAAAAGCTAGGTAAGTTCTATCAATCCCTGTCATTTTTTCTTTCGTTCGTTTCACTAGAATCCATAATTTTAATGGTGTCGTATTCCCCCCAGGTGCAGTGGCTGCAGTAGTTGATCTCTACTCTACTGCGGTGGTCATAAAAAAATAAAACTTGATGTTTGTTAGTTGAGGGATAATCTAGTTTACATTTATATCAATGAGCCCAACTCACGATTTCTCTAAACACAATCATGACCACGAAGGTAAAGCATACAGATAATGGATATTGATCGGATTTGATTACTCCAGGAGAGAGCCAGCGTACTCGAAAAAGCCGACATAATAACGACGGTACACGTGGTTTATTCCTTGTTCGTAAGTGGGTGTGTCATTCAGAACTATAAGAGGGCATACATTAAGCCGCCGCTACCCGAATTTCTATCGATTTCTTACATATCTCCCTTAAACATTTGAAGTTTTTAAGCTCTTAAAAAAATATATGTTATTTTTGAAGATAATATCTAGATACGTTCCATGTCGAAACGCAAATTATATGAAATTCCCTCGATAGAAAAAAATCGCAAAGTATGCTCCGAAAATTATTTAAAACAAGTTTATTTCTATTATTTTACAAGTTATATTTGTCAAAAAATTCACAATATTTCTTTAAACGATACTTAAGATACCTTTCACAAGATTTATGCTGCATGCTCTGTTTTAAACGAGTCATGTTTTATTAAGGGTCTACCATTCGTATTTCGACCGATTTCTTACATATCTCCCTTAAACATTTGAAGTTTTTGAGCTCTTAAAAAATAAATGCTATTTTTGAAGATAATGTCTAGATACGTTCCACGCAGAAACGCAAATTATATGAAAATCCCTCGATAGAAAAAAATCGCAAAATATGCTCCGAAAATTATTTTAAACAAGTCTATTTCTTTTATTTTACAAGTTAAATTTGTGAAAAAATTCACAATGTTTCTTTAAATGATACTTAAGATATTCCACGAGATTTTTGCTCTATTTTAAACGAGTCATGTTTTATTAAGCTTTTTCGCAATTTTCGCTGCTATTTTACGGCTCAACATATTAGCGCGCTCTGTCCAACATTCGTAATTACATATCTCTCCATCTTCTTCTTTTCCAGCGCCGTGCGTTTCAAGAGTGCCGCCTTAAGCTTTTTACCAATTTTCGCATCAATTAAAAATTGTCATTGAAAATATTGGCGCGCTCTGTCCAACATTCGTAATTACATATCTCTCCATCTTCTTCTTTTTGAGCCGGGAAGCGTCGCCTTAATTACGTGAACAGTTTTTTTTTTCAATTTAGACTCCCCCCCCCCCCTTGGTGAGATTAAGTGAGATTTGGTGGGACTCTCCCCTCACGTTAGATTTACCCTACAGTTGTTAAAGGACTACATTTTTGAAATAAACGTTTTTATAATGGCCATTACGTTTTTTCAGCGGGCAAAATTGGAAACTTAAAAAGAAGTGAAACAATTTAATATTTTTTTTTACTATATCTATAATAACATATATTCTTTTAAAGTTGACGTGAGATTTTTATTGACCCCCCTCAGTTTAAATGAGATTTGATGAGATTTTACTGGACCCTCCCCCATTTTGAGCTCACGTAATTAATGCATGCCCCTGTACAGGGATAAGGGACAAAAGGCAACAGGGACTAATTTCGGGATTTCAATTTTCCTGTATGGGTTCCACCGCCCCGGGAACCGTTTAAATTGGATAACCAACATCTCTGCCTTAGGTTATCCCAAGTGGTTCGCTACGTTTGGTGACTTAGCAGGGGTGCCCGTGTTCATGGGGTGAGGTTTGCCCGAGGGGAACTATTTTCTTCAGGGCCTCCTGTGTGGAGCTAATGTAAAAAAATCAAAGGCACAAAAATTAACCCAAAAAACACCAAAAAACTGCTCACGTAAAAAAAGGTAACTTATTTGCATCTATTAAAATGATGCACATGTGTATATTCTTCTCCTAACTAATTGTATCCCAATATTAATTTTGCAATTTAAAGTTGTTTTTTTATTCAAATAATAAATTTTAACCCTTAGGGTACAAAAAATATATTTTATTTCCTCGTAGGTCTTTACAATAAAAATCGTTTGACGAATTGGATTTATTCTTTAGCCGTGTCCTTATTGATTTTAGAGTAAATTAAAAGTTGTTTAAATATGACTAACGATCGTTGGAGTGGAACCATTGGTGTTTCCAAATTAATAATTTGAAATAAGTAGGGTTTTGTCCTGCACAATAATAATTGCACAGCATAACGCGCCCTTGAGGTGATTTTCTCACGAAAATGGCGCTATGGAAATCATCCAACAATTATTATTATAATTTGTTATCCATTTAAAAAAATCAAAAAAGAATATATTATTAAATACACACATAATAAAATAATAATTAAGCTCGATAATAATAAATCGAAATTAATATTGAAGATCGTTTTTTTATCATTACCAATGTGAGATCATATTGGACAGGCGAGATTGTCAGACTATTTCCAGAATTGTAGTATTTAGATAAAACATAACTATTTATAGAATTTCAGCATTACTCGAATGACATTATCGGTGTGACGGTACCGCCGCCCCGGAAACAATTTATTGAATAAATTGTTTCCGGTGCCCGAGTTCATGGGATGAAGATTGTCTGGGTCTTGGTGATGGTTGCGTCTGCAAACCTATTACGTGATGGGCCAGATTGGGAGAGATTGGTCGAGGGAGATCTTTTGACCGCTCCAGCAGGACTCTCTCGGAACATCGCCAGTAAGATCGATGAATTCATACGTCTGCCACTCCTGGAGACACTGACTCCAGGTTCCTACCAACCCTCATACCCTTTTCCTTCCCAGAACTTCCACCACTGCGTGATGGGCCAGATCGGGAGAGGTTCGTTGAGGGAGATCTTTTGAACAGTGAGAGGGATGAATTCATACCTCGGTCACTCCTGGAGGCACTAACTTCAGATTCCTACCCACCCCTCATACCTTTTTCCTTCCAAGAACGTAATCTCCTTTCTTTTTCCCAAAAGACCATCCAAACAATATCCCCAAAGTTGTCATAGGTCCTGAGAGGAATTATTTTCCTGAGGGGCTTCCTGTTAGAAGCTAATGTAAAAAAAGTAATTTTTAGAACCACATTATGATAAACAAGTCATTTTTGCTTTCCTCTTACAACATGGATATCCGATCCAGGTTCGTTCGTTTCTCTCCTTAAAAAGACGCTTCGCACAGTATCACCAAATACGACATAGACCCTGAGGTTTGCCTCAGTGTGGAGATAATTAGAGAAAAACCATTACTTCATTATGTCATCGATATATAAATGCATTGGGTATTAAGCTATTCTGCATATCCATAAAGAGAAACGGCGTGATGTTTTTTTTTTTTAATTAATGCGCGTTGCATTAATCACTTTAAGAAGTTAGTGTGGGTGTAAAAAATATTTAAATCAAGGCATGATTATAATAATCATTCACGTTCACACACTACCCACGTGTCTAGCTTAGATGCTTCAGTTCGTAATGGGAACTAAGAAGATCATTAAAATAAATGACAAGTTAAAGGTAGGCTAACAGGCAGTTTGTTTATAAACACGGCAAAGTGAGCAGACAATGCTTCCTTTCCTTTTCACAGGCTAAAGCGGGTAATTAAATGATTTAACTAAATTTGAATAAATTATATTTTTTTCCTTCTTGGCGCCTGCTCCAAGTCATAATTCACTAAATCATGATAGTAAAAATAACATCGTGTTATAAGGTGACGTTAATTATGGAGAGAATAAAATACTGACGAGGAAATTGATGGCAGCATGAAAAGGGACTCCCTTTTTTACCTTAGCTCCACACAGAGGGCCTTGAAGAAAATAATTTCCCCCAGGGCCTATGTCAACTTAGATGTTGTGTGGAGGGTTTTTTTTAAGGAAAGGAAGAAGAAGACGTTCTGGGAAGGAAATAGGTATGAAGAGTGGAATTTTGGGGGTCAGTGCATCTAGGAGTGACGAATGTATGAACCCATCCCCTTCAACTGCGGCGCAAGGCAGCCAAGACCTTGATAAACATCACCCCGTGAACCCGGCTAAGTTACCAAAGGTAGCGAACCAAATGGGGTGACCTATGGCAGAGGTGTTGGTTATCCAATAAATGGTTCCCTAGTCGGCGGTACCCGACCTCCAAAATGCAATGCATCCTTATCACCATTCACAAGGGACCTAGTCTAGTGTCTTTCAATATATTCCAGGTCCCTGAAAATTTCGTATTTGCAATAACCCTAATTTTTACGCGAAATTCGAATTTTGCCATTTTCACGAGAAAAACGTGAAATCCGCAATTTTGGAAGAAATAAGAAATTTAGTTTTGTTTAGTGATTATGTCATAGTCAAAGGTCGATATGCAGTCTCTTCGCGGAATGACTGGTTTATCCTAGGTTTGACCAAAGCCTTCTCAGGTATGACTTCAAGTCAGACCTGTGGATTGACTAGTCAAACCTAGGAGCGCCGGAGCTTCGAGGATTGAATATAACAATTAGACCTAAAAGCCAGGTACCAATTTCCCAAACTTCCTCTTCATCTTTCTCTCTTTCTGTTCTCAGAAAATCTTCCGCAAAATCTTCCTTTCGGGGATTCCATAAATCCAATGTGCGGTGTAACCATCACGTGAAAAACCTTTCAACGGTTTATCAAGATTTAAGGAAAAAAGTGGAAACGAATGGAAAATTGACAACGGGCATGAACAGAGAGATACGAAGAACGGTCCCGGGATGGATCGACCCTCCGATGCCCTCGAATGCCCTCCACCTTATATATCAACAAAACTTTAAAAATCATCACAACAGCAAGCCAGTTTTGCACAGAAAAGATCCGTTTTAATGTATTTTTGCAGTGTTAAATTAGTAGACTGTTAGTGTATGGAGGCAATCCAAATGGCGGTCGACACCCTCCGATAGAAGATGGATTTATAACTAATATTTAACTTCATCCGCCATAACACAGGGACATCCCTAGCATGGCGAATGAATTAAGACAATTTTTTTGTTCATTGTATAAACTTCTTTTAATAAATAAATAAAAAATAAATAAATAACAAAAAGAATAATAATAAATTGTTTCCTGAAGGGCGAGCATCGGTGCTACGTACATTGCATCCTCGAGGAGGTAGGCGCAACGTTTGGGACTACCGCTACAAAGATATACTAAAACTTCTCTTGAATGTTTCTGTAGGTACCTATTGCATTCAGATTTTTGTTTAATTGTTCATTCACTTATGAATTATTCTATCATAGTTCTTTGTTACACTAAAACTTTTATTATAATTAGTTAGCTACCGAAACGAACGAACAATGCAAAACCTTTTGTAGCAAGCGCCTCGGCACGTTACCGACAATTGCATAAATTTATGTGCGTGAGATTTTGTGAGGAAATAACAATGTTTCAATTCCAACTTATCTCGAATCTACGTAATGCTCGGCCATTAATATAAAGCGTAACAAGTCAATGGGAGCAACGAGTTAAGGCTGTGTTTCAACCGTGTCCATTTGCAGAATTGCTGGTCTAAAGGTCCCCTGAAATAAAGAAGGTAATTTATGTAAGTATTTATTGTTACCTCTGAAATTGGAATGTTGATGGTGAATCCTTTGGTCAAGTGAAGGAAAAATCCTTGGTTTATCCAAGATTAAGGAGCGAAGCCAAATACTTTAGTACTCATAAAGTAAAGGCACATGAAACATATTCCTCACTGGTTAGAATAGGTAATTCTCTCATTTATATTCAAAACACTCGATCTAGCGTCAGGTTTATAAAACCAGGCGTCACTAATTTTCGAAGCACTCTCAAGTTTTCGCTCGTGCTTTAAAACTGATCCTCGTACCTCCCGGGGGTACTCAAGAAGACACAAAACAACACCAAAATAAAACTAGACAAACGTCACCAGTGACTCGCTGAGGGAAACGCGATTCTCAGCTTCTGCACACTGTACCAAATATTCATAAAAATTAATTTCGCTTCCGAGATGTGTACATAATGCAAGTAGTTGATAGGACACTGTTATTTTAGCCGCAGCACTTTCCACGGTAATAATTTGCACAATTCTATCGCTGAAATCACTCTGTTATCAAACATTTGCTCGCTTTATCAATGTCAACATTTGTAGCACACACAATAAAGAATTGGGGAACGCCGGCACCAGTGGCAGTGGATAGTGGCCGCACCGGCTGACGAGGATACTGCGAGTATATTTCACAGCAGGTTCATAACATTCCACGAGGTGAAGTCTCTCGACTCTCGGACAAGTGCCTGCAGTGGCAGTGTTTACACGGTATTCGGGAAGCTATCACCAGTTTCTCAACACAAGCGGACAACGTGTGCGCCGCACGCCTGCCACCTATCGACTGAATTACAATACGGTCTCTCGTCTAACTGGTTTTACTAGAACTGCCGAATGAATGGCAGCCGTGAGCCGCTTCGTGTGGCTGGAGACTCTAGAGAGGCGATTTCTTCCCTCCACTAAATGTTTACAATGTACATTATTCATGACTTTGTTTGATGAATTATGGTCTTATTAAAACAGTAGAAATGTTAGGCAAAAAGCGGAAAGTCGATTCAAACACACATTAGTCGACTAACGAGAGAAAAGTTCACGCCTGAATACTGAAAGCTTTCTTTCAGTTCGTGGAAGCTTTTTGGTTGAATGGAAACGCGAGAATAACACGAAAAAGTCTTAATTTCTTAGAAGATATTTGAATAACTTAAGTAGGTAGGTGTACACTGGTTTGACCACCCATCTTCGCCCGTGATTTCGATTCTGGTTTTTATTAATGAATTATTTTCCCATATACTCATCGTACATTTTACTGAAAGTTCTGCAAACGTATTTTGTCTAGTAGTCTGATGATTACCATTCAAGAGTCTTTACTCCAACAAACAAAACAAACCGATTTTCTGCTTCATAATCAAAATGTAGTTAGAGTTACATCTAACCTACCTACATCTTCCGCTATCTACTGTGAACTTTTCTCCTTGTTGATCTTCCAACACATGCGCATAATCTTAAATTTCTGAAATGCAGCAAAATTGAATAATAATATTGTGTATTTACGTCATACCTTGGATAAGAGATCATGGGAAGGTGTTTTGAACTCCATTGAATTGGGTTTTTAAGACCTTTATCTTATCAATGATAGCGGTTATCAAAAGATAAGATTTCTTTAAGAATAGGCTAAACGATAGCCAATTTAATGCTAATGTATATTTGAGAGGCTTAACTGATATCATAATGTCTGCATTTTATCTGGTTTCATCTACTCTCACTGCGGGTATCATTAAATTATTGTCAGCGTCACTTGTTATATTTAAATTATTCTTAAGTACGTACTAGGGATTTGTGGACTAGTTGACAGTGCAATAATGACAAACGTAACGCCCACTGTAGTACAATAATATATGGTTGTTCATTATTAAGTGATCGAGGGAACGCGTGGTTGCGGGTTCCACTTCTCGAACTGTGAAATAATGTTTGTCAAATAATGCGTTAAGATAGTTGTAGGCCTACTGGGCCTATGTATCAATAATTGTCATGCAATGTAGTTTTACAAATGGACTACCGGAGGAGCCTTAGTTCTATGATTCTAAGGCAGCATAATCAAATTATAACTTGAGCTTTTGTTTGGGCAAGTCTAGGTGGTGTAAGGTTGGATCTTACAAAAATGGCTGATGACATTTGTGGTTAGAAAAATGGATAGCCAATAAATATTTTTTATAAAGTGTGTGTTCATTTTAGAAATAACAGTTTATGGTGAACTTAATTTGTGTACACAAATATTTGTGGAGAACGTTGCTCTGCAAATGAACTGTTACCTTGTTATAAAGTAAAAATTTTGTCAAATTTAGATTTTTTTTGGCAACGTGCCTTATATTTCCAGCGAAATCCCTGCACTATATGCGTACGTACTGCGCAATGCACACACGTCGGTCGTCGAAAAGTGAGCAGAGAAGTAAATGATACGACAATAGATGGTGAAGTGACCAAGTATTTTACACAATAACAATCGGTGTTATTTATACCTACACATTCATAAACGACAAACTACGATGTATTTCAAATGGCCTCTTTGCAAACTTGACTTCTGGAATAAATTGTTTTCGTAGTGTTAGTAACATACCTGCAATCCACGTCCTGTATATTTCCATAGAATCCATTCAATAGTTCGTAGTAAAAGTATGGTCGGGCCACTGCCAGACATCAAGACATGTCTCCGAGACTGAGATGAATGAAATCTCATTAAAATCAGTCTGTTGCTGTGGTACCTTTTTATTTACAAATTCCCTCACGCTAGGCCCGCCGCGTGCCTTGGGCAATGGGCAAAGCGCAAAGTGGTGGCTGCGTGTCTCGCAGCATCGGCTTTCCGGTCCCTTCGTCAATTCTAAAAGGTTTTCTTCTTATTTTAAACTTTTACTCGAAATCATTGATGAGTAATGTTTCTCCTGAAATAACAAGTTTTTATTCATTGCTATCTTTTTATTTGTAAGAAAAAGACAGGTTTAATAATTCAGAGATATTGTTGACCTGGACAGATCAGAAAATTGTCGTACTCTGCGCAATCTAAATATTATGTTACATCGATGAATTTCGTTTCAATAGCAATGATAATATCTTTATCTCCTTGTGATATTGTATCGCATTTATTTCTATTTATGGCTACAGTTTTTAAATAATTGTACTATATTCAAAATATCTTGTCCAAACTTAGTAAATTTTCTGATGAAAATAAGATAATTTATATCAACAGCGGCGTGCATTGCTCTAACTGACCAAAGTTCAGTCAAAGTGTGGTTTTTATTTTTAAAGTTCGGTTATGAATTGTGCATTAAATATTAGAAAAGGCCAATAGTATGCACTACATCAATTTCGTTAATAAAATACGTTTTAACAGATTTCATCGCATTTGAAAAAAATCTTTTAATTTCTTTGTATGGTTCGTGTTACATACAGCTTTTCAGCCTCTATTGACTCGCAGCGTATCAATAATGATACAAATATTATTGATACGCTGCGATGGGTGCTTCATTTTCGTTTCTTTTTCTGGCCACTATTTTGAAACTATGCTCTATATATTTCTATTACAATCCACACTAGGTATGCGCATTTTCTGGACGTGGTCGATAAACCTGCTGAAATTGGTTGAATCTCTGAACATTTATACGGCTTAATTCTCATATCATCTCATACTTTTCCTCTTGTCCGATTCGGGACGTCTCTGTCCTGCGCTACTTCGTTGTCCTCCGTCCATCCAACCTCTCCTGGCACTCCTGGTACATCCTTTGCAGTTGCTTCTCTCAAAGACGTTTTCATTCTGGAATCGCTGTCAGAATTTTCAATGGAATTCAGTCTTCTGGCATTCGTAATACTTGGGCGGCTTAATTACTTAAAATTAATTTCCGCTGACCTACAAGTGCAAGAAACTTGCCAAACACTGTGGTGTCCGCAGGCTTTTGACTCGGGTTAGGAGACTTCAATTATCGCCGGATCTTCGTAATTTAATTGTAATTGCTGAGTAGATTAGATTCGGCATCCGCGAGGAGCGGGAGACGTCACCAGCAACAGCCTGGGTCAACAGCCAACAGCGCGGCAAGTCGCAAGACGGCAGGATGACAAGTCGCAAGACGGCTGCCGGCAAGAACCAATGAAATCTGCAAATCAATGAACAAGAAAGTGACGTGAGGCGGCGCGATGAGAAAGTAGGTTGTTCTTGCTTGTAATGTTGCTTATCCGCGAACTCAGCTGATGAATAATTGTGAGGGATACGTTCCTCGGTTTAACTGAATAACTCAGAATATCATAAAAAAAATATATGTGTGCAGTTCACACGCGGTAGAAGTGAAACTTTCAGAAAACTAAAGTAGACAAGAGTGGGGAGGCTACGAAGAACTGCTCAAAGAGTAGACCGATTAATCTGTCTCATTCTTTCGCAGGCTAAATCCTGTAGATGTACGTGTTTGTCTCTTTATAGTGTCGCTTTTTCGTTTCATTGAGTTTCAAATCACAACGGTGCTAAAGAAGTTTTCACTTCAAAATAGGTTAGGTTTGTTTGTTCTTTTTCTATACTTTTTCAATTTTTTGTTTGTTATGACTTTATTCTGTTTTGAAGTGGAACCGTTTCTCAGATCGCCGTATGTTTTAAATATTAAGCATTCGAAGAATTATGTATTTCAAAAGGAGTTTAGAAAAGTCTAAGGACGGGTTGTTTCACAGAATTTGAACAATTCATCAAATTTCAAAGATAAAAATCAAGTACCTTGAAAATTCTATCCAATTTCTGTTATTATATCATTATGGTACAGTTGTATATAAATTTCACAGAACTTGAAACTAAGCTTTGAATGGATTGTTCAAATTCAGTGATACAACTGCCCTCTATATTCATTGCAATGAAAAATCATTTTGAAAGTTTTAAACAGTACCGAGATATTTGATACCAATATGGAAGAAAGAAGTATCTCATCGTGAATCGCGACTGTGAAACAAAAATTTGATTGTACAAATCTTTTTGCAGCTTTTTCTGTCAGGCATTTTGAGATCAACGAAAATGTTTTCAGCGAGTGATGACATTTTCATCATGTACGCTGTAGCTTTGAAAGATTACCTGATTAACAAGATGTCAGACTGCTTTTTCAATATTTTTCGATATTTTTCAATTGTTCAATAACAAAAGATATTTCCGAAAAGCAATACTGAAATTGGGCAACCAGTGACGAATATTTGTTTTCATCTGTGTTACAGGAGAGAAATAAAAAAAATGTATAAAAAAAGCTTTTCATTTTTCATTTTTTGTTTTTTTTTTCTTTATTCAAAAAACAACTTTTTAAACACTTTTTTTTACACACTTTTCGACTACCACACTAAGCACACCCGTATTACGGTAGTAAAAATTTGTATATATAATTATTAAAATGTCGTATCTGTTAATTCTTTAAATATATTTTTTTATTTATTTATTTTTTATCGTGAAATCGATAGTTTAAATTTTTTCAGTTTATACATGTTTTTATAGCCAAAATAAAACCAATTATGGATTTCCTCCTTGTGACTTTATCTCTGATTAAACAGCACAATAAAAAAATAGAAATAATAAAATTTATAATAAAAGAATATGAAACCAAAAATTATATAAAACAAAAGATTTAGTATAAACGATAGAAACGTGAGAATTTTTTTGTTAAATACAATGAATTTGAACAATTAGGAATTCTTTAACTGGTTTGTGGATTGCACACGCATTAAAACCCTGAAAAAGGGCGTTAATCAATAAATAAATAAACCAACCTTATTGAAGACTATTGATTTTGCTAAAATAAAATAAAATAGGTAAATTAATAACGAAATGTTAAAATAATGAAAATAAATATGAATCAATTAGCAAATATTAAAAAAAAAAATTCAATAAAAAAAAATCGTAAAGATAATTAAATTAATTTAATGTGTTAATTCTTTAAAGATGGTAATACCTGCATCGCAATTCTGTCTACAACAATTGTATAATCCTGGAACACTGATATCCGCAAACAGAAGAGGAAGCATGATTTCACAGATGATCAAACTATTTTCATGTACGTTTACCATATGGGTAAATTAATGACTAATTAACATTCTGATTGGAAACAAAAATATAACATTATGAGCCCGGTTTTGTGCCTAGAAAGTAAGGCAGTGTTATCGGTCACATACGTTCGGTAGGCTGGACCTCAAAGCCTTTTAAAAAGAATTTCAATTCCCCATAATACCATAGGTAACAGCCGTAGTCGTCGCTACGACTTGTTAAAAAAAATCACACGGAGTAACAGATGTTCTAGCGCACCATAGCATGACAAGAGAAGAGGTGCTATTGAATGACAATTGAAGTTAAGTATCAAAAAAATAACCCATCGTAAGCAATAAATTTTATTTGATTAATTTGTTTTATTTCATAATAAATTCATTTTAAATAATATATAGTAGATTTGGTGACCGGGCAACTCGGAATAAAACCAACTCAGAACCATCTCAGATAAGTCATTTAGTGTGATAAAAAATATATATAAAAAATTGGTTAAATAGGTTACGTTAGTTTAGGGTTATCGGCTAATTTAAAATAATTTTTTTCATAGCTTTTAATGACTTTTCAAGGAGGTGTTGAGTTGATTTTATTCTCAGTTGGCATGGAACTAGTATATTTGCGGCACGTTCCAAAGTGGAAGGTACTCTCAATATCGCTCTGGTGTAAGATCACCGTTCATAATTGAAATGTTCCTTGAAATGGCATTAGCCGTGTTAGGCGACCAGATCTGAATAGCAAGGCACTTCCCCATCTACCCCTCCTTCCCTCCCCCACTACCTCCAACCTCACAACATATCCCAATTGGGGATGCCATAGTCTCACTGGCTCTAGACGGGAGCAGATGGGACTCTTGTGAGGTATTCACATAAAAAAATTCGAATTACTTACAACTTCATAAATGACCCGTTTTTAGGAGTTTCAAAAATTTCGATTTATATAATTTATTTTAATTTCAGCTCAAATTGAAAAATTACCTAAAACTACGTATGGGTTTACCACAAAAAAAAAAAATTTTCACGTTCTGTGAAAGATCTATACAAGTTCTGTTATCATTTCAGTTTTGTGAAGAAACTGACCTATAATAATGTTATAATAGAACTTGAATACAATTTACACGGAACGTGAAAACTAACAAAAAAAATTGTTCAAATTTTTAACTCGTCCGAAGTGCATATTTGTTGTTATTTTTAAAAATTCTTCGTTTCGTGTTGTTATCGATAAATCTTGCGTTTTTCTTATTTTATCTTCTTGTTATCTATTTTCATTATTTTGTTGTTATTTATATGATTTTATTTTATTTTATTTATATGATTTTATTATTTTGATGTAGAATTCCCTCAGACAAGTCTTTATTGTGAGAAAATGTTATTATTTTCCTTTATAACAACTGTGCAACATGTAAAGAAAATTGTTTGTTTTTTGTAAAAAATATAAATAATATTGCGTCTAATTTTAGTCTAGTTTTAATCCAATCTTTCGCTACTTTTGAGACACGTTTTATCAAATGTTATCTGGAAAAAGTCTCCATACGGGCCAGCCTACAGTCTACCGCCTACCGTCTCGTGTCGAAGTTCCCGGATGGTGGAACCACGATAATAATAATTGAAAGTCGTCAGGTCCACTTGCTGCGTTGTTTGGTTGTTTACTGCTTATTGGGCTGTGAGGCCAGCCGCCGACCTCCGAATTGACGACGATTTGAAAACGACATTCAGATGCCGCTGATATGGATTATGTAGAACAACAGATCTAAAACGAAAGTGAGCCTATTATTAGACTGCAGCGGATATGCATGGAAATTAGCGAATATTAAATATTACCATCCGGCGCGATGGTTGGATAGTAACTGATAACGGAAAACTGTTATTTGCTTTTTACAAATAGAGATTACAATTGTTACTCCGTAGGTGCATACCGATGGAGATCAGAAGATAAAGATAAAAAAAATTGTCTCTGTAGCAGTGCTTTGTTCTTTTGAACAAATTCTAATATCACGTTTTCCTTAATTCTTCTCCACCAATCTGTTCTCAGTCCAATCCCTATGCTTTCTCTCAATACAAATGCACTCGTCCTAATCCCGATTTTCCCTTCCAAACCGATATTCTATTTTCCTTCTTAAACTCTGTTTTTCCTCCTAAATTTCGATTTCGACCCCCATAAAATGTGTTTTCCTCCTAAAAAATCCGTTCTCCTTTTCTGTTTTTTTTTTCCTGAACTTAGTTTTTTTCCTAGCTCCTATCTATGTTTTACACCAATAATTTTACTGACAACAACGGCTATTTCAAAACTATATAGAAATCTAATAGAACACGTCCAAATCTGAATTAAAATATCACTAGAGAGCACCTTAACCAATTTCCTTAGAATCAAGAGTCTTGGAGTTTTTCATTTGTCTTTGCGGCAATTTGCGAAATTCGAAAACTGTTTTAGTCATGCGAACTGCGAACTACATATTAGTATAAAGTTTATTATTACGGAGCAACAAAATATATAATTGATAATAAACTTTATACTGTAGAAAGTTTGACAATCACATTTTCATGGGAATCACATTTTATTTTATTGCGTGAATAGAAGAAAAGTGAGTAAGCATACATTTGGGCAAATTGCCTTTTCCATAAACAAAAATTAAGAAAGCACGGAAAGTTGGTAGGTACCTACTTACTTGTAACTTAAGAACTTATTGACTTTAATGTACGAGTATGAAGGGTATGCGAATCCTCAACGAAATTTCTTCAGTCCACTTATTGATGACGACATCTTATCGAATATTTTCTAGTCAAGAATGTCGTCCTACTTTAAGCTTTGTTCTTGCTTCGGAAACAGGTACCTCATACCTTATTCAGTTATTTGACCGTTTTCAAAAAGGGAACTTTAAACGGCTCGCGTAAAATGCAAAAGTATTCGAATGATCATGTTTTTTTATTGGGTGACCTTGATTTGCTGGCTGAATATGCCGCGCACAAAGCGGAAGGCGTTGGTACCTTCCTAATAATGATGGGTATCTGAAAAAAACTGGCGTTTTATAGTTTTGTTTTTTGGTATGCTAATTTGACTTTGATTGGTATGTTGGGACGTAAGGGTTTTTGTTTGATATTGTGTTACCTGAAATAATGGAGGTACGGCCAGATTAACAATTATGTTTTTGCTTTTTGCATTAAAAGAAGATAGATATATATGTAAACAGTGGCACTTTTGGCCTACAACCGACAAAAAAGCCTCAGTGACTGAAGGGTTAATATCCAGCAACTTTGCGCTAATAAGCAAATAATCGCACAGATTCTCCATAGCGCATCTTTCTGCTCATACTTGCTGGTGATTACAAAAAATTGCTGGTGAACATAAAAAAAAAAATAATAATAATTCGTAGGTAATTCGTCTGAAATGAGACAGGTTCTTTAAAAAAGATGATGTGGCAAACGAACGAGCCAGCGATCTTAAACCACGAAGCATCCCTATTAGTTCCTCACATGCCAATAGCGGTTCTCAACATTATCACAGAGTCACGTCTGCCGTGACAAATTTAACGGAACCATTCTGTTCTAGACTGCCGAAGAAATAACAACTTTGTAAATCGCTTCTTGTTCGCTCCCACTTTGATATACGAATTCTTTATAAATATTAAATCATGGTTCGGATGTAAATTGTTTCGTTTTTTTTTTTTTTTTTTTTTTTAATTAAATGAAGAGATTATGAGCGAAACTCAATCGAAAATCTGGAAACAGAAAAATCAGAAAAAGATATTGGCACCTCTGGGACTCGAACCCAGGACCTCCCTACTTTCCGGGTTGGGGCTCTTATCCACTGAGCTAAGGTGTCGATATCCAATTCGGTCACTTTTAACTGTACCATACTTCGACTAAGAACCACCCATATTATCTTCATTTTTCTTAACGCATATTTATATTGGCTGCCATCTTTATGAAATCCCAACCCGGAAAGTAGGGAGGTCCTGGGTTCGAGTCCCAGAGGTGCCAATATCTTTTTCTGATTTTTCTGTTTCCAGATTTTCGATTGAGTTTCGCTCATAATCTCTTCATTTAATTAAATATTACAGTTTGAGGTTTTACTCATAAAGTTAAAATAATAAATAATAAATTGTTTCGATAAACTTGTAAGTACAGTGTTAAATGCTTATTTGATTTATACGAAATCCATCGTAATATCTTGGATGTATAACTTAATTATCACAGATTTTTAGATTGGTAGTTATTACGTCGTTGTAAATGTACCTACACTGTAAACCGATTTGTATGTACCAGGTAAAATAGCAGGTTGCCACCAGGTTATAGATGCAAAGCAACAAAAATAAACAAAATTGTCTTTCCACCAAAAAAGTGATGAAAAGATTAAGGTTGGAAAGTGTTTTTTGATTACCCACGTTTTAAACGCGTCCATTGTGTTGGAGAAATATGTCATCGGAAAAACTCGCACACTTTCCTTCGCAGGGAATGACATTTTACCGACAATTGGCGACCCTAATGGGCGTGTCGGAAACAAGCGAGAGTCTCATAAAACTCATACACCGTGAGACTTCGTAATCTTCCGTAATCTATGGCAGAACTCATCTTTCAGAAAAATAATTTAATGGAAATTAATTGATGCGTGAAGCGGCCCCTAGGCGTTCAATATTATGGTCAATATATTGTACAATAATGCATATTGCACAATAATATTGACCGTCTGTAGGTTACATTGATTTATTGCATAATATAATATAGACGGCCGGCGTAGTCCAGTGGTAAGGCTCTTGACTCGCAATCCGAAGGTCGCGGGATCGAATCCCGGAGTGGCAAATAAATTTTATTTGATTATTTCACAATTTATTCATTAAAAATAATATACCTATAGTATATTTGCGACATGTTTCAGAGTGGAAGATACTCTCAGTATCGCCTTGGTGTAAGACCACCATTCAGAATTGAAACGTTGCTTGAAATGGCTTTGGCCTTGTTTGGTGACCAGATCTGAATAGCCAAGTATTTCCCCACCTACATCTTCCCTATCTCCTTCCCATCCCCACTACCTTCAGCCTCACAGCATAACTCAATTGGGTGTGCCATAGTCTCACTGGCTCCAGACAGGAGCAGTTGGGACTCATGTGCGGTATTCATATAAAAAAAAGATAGAGAGAGAGAAAGTCCCTTTTTTGATTATCAGGTATAGCCATTCTCAAGAGTTCATCAAATAATGTACCGTCCATCCGCAGAAAGTTTTGTTAATCAGCTGGTTCACACAATCTTAGTTCACCTGAAATATTCATGAGTGTATTTATTTCTTTTTTTTAACCATTCTTTCATCCATCTGCGATTTTTCTCCTTCTTTTTCAAAGCTATGACTAAAGCAAGGGCCACACATGCTTTACTTTTCGACATGTTGATTTGTTGACTGTGTGTCCTCTAGCAATATATTGTACAATATATTGACTATAATATTGAACGTTTCGTTTCTTTTTCATAATTTGTGGTACGGCTCGCGTCTCGGTTCGCAAATGTATAGGCAGCATAATATTACCTTGTTCACATAATGGGATCAATAAATGAATCACACATTCACTGGATGGACAGTAATTATATTATTAGTAAAGTTTGCATTTATGAAAAACCCGCAATTATCTGGCCTTTGCTAGGAATTCATGTAATTAAACCAAAAATTATCTATTGACTTCAATAAACATACGAAAAAACCCACGTTATGAGTAATGGTTATCTATTTACTTAGATGCCGTAAAAAGGTGCGTATAACTCTGATAAATAAAATGGAATAAATGGAGCATTTTCAATGCCACCGGACCTAAATATATATTAATAATCTAGTAAGTTTTAATTTTTTTATTATTTAATAATCTTTTACACGTTTCAGTTCATTGTCTTTTTTCGAATAATGCAAATGCATTATTTCTAGGCTAATGCACGTGCTGTGGTAATAAAGTATATTTGGTTGGGCGTATACACAATACAGCTACACGTACCTACATACACACATCTACATACATCATGACCCTGTACTTGTAGTTAGTATTGTTACAATCCATCCTACCCTTCCTTTTATTCCTGTCATTTTGCTCTTTCCAAGCCAGTCTTAAATCGGCCCTCGCTCCATAATCAACTAAATAGCATCCCGCATCCGCCTACCGCATTCGCATACCGCATCCCGCAATTAAAACTCTTATAATCATAAAGTGCACCAGAAACCAGCCAGGATTAAGAAGATAAAGCGCAGTAAGTCCTTTGTCCTTTCCTTGTGCATATTATCTGCATTCTACAGTGGTCCACTTACACATTTCATACAACACAAAACACGCAAGGTCCTTCGACAAACACACAATCACACCGCACACATAAAAAAAACGCTTCATTTCATGAGTTGATTATGGAGCGAGGGCCGATTAAGACTGGCTTGGAAAGAGCAAAATGACAGGAATAAAAGGAAGGGTAGGATGGATAGTAACAATACTAACTACAAGTACGGGGTCATGATGTATGTAGATGTATGTATGTAGGTACGTGTAGCTGTATTGTGTATACGCCCAACCATGCCCCCCGCCTGGAAGGGGATGAAAGAATCCACTTCCAAAAACCAATATTTATATTACATACTTCAGTATTAACACTAAGGGTGTCGATATTATGATTTCCAGTAATGCCATCAATATTGTTTTTTTATTCTTTTATATATTCAATAATATTATTACTCAATTTATAAAAACAGTATTTAAACAAGATCTGCTGTGTAATTATTATTACGCGTGACAGCTGTTTTGCCTTCTGAATTCCTCGGCTGGCTAAGTCCTCCATCACGACTATTTTTCGGCACCATTTTTCGCTTACTGTGGTGGTAGTGAGAAGATTGTCAAACATTCGTAGGGTTATTCGTAACCCGAGACTGTTGGTCTTTCTTATTGAGTGAGTGAATTTATGCATATTGAAGAAGTTATTAGGTTCTGTTTATTACATTCAGTTTTTTTCATAAAATCCCATACTTACTGCCCACTCAAAAACATTCAAATTAAATATTGTGATTTATTTTATTTTATTCGAGGAATAATTCCCCTTAGAATTTGTATTATTGAAATCATGTTTAAAATAATTTGAAAAATTTGATAATTTTAGCAATAAATTCCTTTAATATATTACCCGGCATGCGTTGCAATGCCATTCAAAGAAATAAATCGTTTATCCCTGCATGTCCATTCCCATGCGCCCCCGTTCCCCTCCGCGTCACCCTCCACCTTCCCCGCATTTCCCCACCCTCGTCACCCTTCCTGCGAATCCACCTCCTTCGTTACCCTCCCTCTCCTGTCATCCTCCCTGCTGCTAAAATATATGAAATACACACATTTTCAATCCACTCGCGCACCACCGGTAGAATTTTTTTTATACAAAATCATAACGCCAGAGCTTACCATTATATATAGAAATACTCTTCTGCTAAAATGCAAAGTTCTGTAAAAAATTTGAGTCAAACCACCGATTACTTTCCTAGATTTGCGGACACAAACATACGGAACCTTATTTTTTTATATACTCATATATAGATTATCGTTATTTTAACAATTTTATTTTTTAGTGGGCAATATTATTGCTTACATTATATATGTATACACCACTATGTGAAAAAATAAGAACAACTTGTTTTTGCTAGTAATTTTCACTTGATATGATAAATCACTAAATTGCGCTAAACACATGAATAAAAAGATTCTTACTAGAATGATTCGCTACCTGCACTTTATTTTCCTTTTAGAAATAACACGTAGGTACCTACCTAAACACGAATAAATGTTTTCCGTTATCAAGCAGGCATAAAAGCTGTATGATACTAAACGACTTAGATGTTCCGCTGCATATATAAGTATGAATTACATTGCAAAACATTGACAATGAAAAACTAACGAACTAACACGTTCAACTATTACTTTGGAAGGTGCCATGTTTTATTCAGAGAAGATGTTTGTTACGCTGGAAAGTGAGCAAGTTTAGTGACGACTGTAAGTGTGTAGGAAAATAGAAACTGCGGACACACTTGATTCTGAATTATTGAAACGTCTTTGATTTGTGAAAGGGAAAGCATTTTTAAAAACCACACGAAATGTAATGGTGTTGGATATTTGGAGAGGTTCTGTGTTTGGGTCATTCGGTTCCAATTGAAATCAACAGATGTTTCATTCATTCATTCGTTGGTTTCCTACCATCGGATGCCAATCAAATATAACACATTTATGTTATTATTCGGCAGTTTAAAACATAAGCATTGTTTATTACTTCTTACTTTGAGAAAATTATTGTGCAGTGTTTTATTAGGCCAGACTTTGATCAGATATTGTTTGCTCTAAGAAACAAAATCATGCAAATATAATGTTAGTTTTTATAATACGTAGGTATCTATCACCAATGAAATCCATCAGAATTGCACTGTTTAAGTCTTATAATAATCTTACTTGGATGATTTGTATAGCGCTGTTTTTGTAAAAAAAATCCTTTTCAGGGCGCTTTACAAAAATATGTGTAAGAATAAATGATTTAGATGATTTATTTGATAGTCCGGTTCTAAATGATTTAGTTGATAGTCCGGTATTACTTGAATTGATAAGCTTCCGAATTCCACTTCGTAATACTAGAAGTCAGGATTTATTTCAGTGCAGAAATTCTGGGACTAACTACCATATGTATTCCTCTTTGCCCAGAATACTAATGGAGGGAAACAATTATACCAAGTCAGTGGACATCTTCAATTTATCTTTGAATAAATTTAAAATATTGTTATTGAGGCAGTTCAGTTATGTACAATAAAATGTTTTTTCTATGCTATATATGTAAAAGCCCCGAAAAAGGGCGTTTATTTATAAATAAATAAATAAATAAATATAAAAAAAAAATATATAACTGGTTCATAACTAAAATTTTTAACCAGTGACCAACATCTTAGACTTACATATCTCGAGATTTATACAACTAAGGACAGGTTGGTTCGCAGAAATTCAAATGTAACATTGTTAAAAAATGCGCCATTTTGTTTTTAGACAAATAAAAAGTCCCGTTAAACGCCGATTCTAAATCCGTCAGCTTTTGAACCATTCGCGATTAGCAGGACTACTATCATGTTGTTAACTTGTCAGCGCATTAAAATTGATAAAAAGCCGAAATGCACTTAGAATCGGGAACCATACAAATGTCAAAAGGTAAAATGGCGCTGAATGACCATTTAATGACTTAATGACATTTGAATTTTTGTATAACAACTGGGTCTAAGACTTATTACAACTACTAGCTTAAAACTAATGACATTCATATTTATGGCCAAGTTAGTTTTGCTTTATTAAATAATATTGTACTTTATAATTTAAAGTCGAAATATAGGTCGAAGGTTACAACTAAAAAAATTTACATCTAAAAATAAAATCGTCGAAAACAATATTAGCAACTTACTCTCAAAAGAAAAATGTGAAACAGACGATCAGAAAAATATTCGGTCGCGTCCAGGAATTTCTAGTTGCATCTATTCCTAGATGCAACCGAATATTTTTCTGATTTGTTTTGTTCCTAAAATGTGAAACAGAAAATCAGAAAAAAATTCGGTGCATCTATACCTAGTCGCATCTATTCCTAGATGCGACCGGATTTATTTGTTTCACATATTTTGTTTGAGATTTATTAATATTATCTTCAATGATTAAACCATACAAATATTTAAAAAGAAATGATATAATTTTTGTCCGTGCTGAGTGATAGGTTTAATGGTTGATCATTAAAAAAATAGTCTTTCTTGACATGTTGCTGAAAGAATAATGTACATGTGTATTTTGTGTGATATGAATTTGCGTATATTTTTATGATGAAGTTGTTATCGCTTATCTGTTATTTAATGATGACAAATATATAACAAGAGATGTTTACATTGCGGTTTGTTGTGCGTTTCACCACAATAAAATGACAGTAGTCTCATTAATAATATTTTAATAGTAACAATTTCATCGCAAAACATTTGTACAATTTCTCAAAGGAAAATTAGTCTTAGAATATTATGTTGTGTGCTTGTTGATTAGAGAGATAACTTTATACTAAATACAGGAAGAATCTTCAATCTCCAGCTACTGTATTACTCGGTACCATGATAGTTGATCCCTCAACAGTTGGTCCCCCGGCATATACAATATGCAGTCCGTTTTTGGAAAATACGGTATACCTAGTAAAACAAAATATCTAAGGGCCCCCTAAGAGTGCAATTTGGGAGGTGGGTATGGGTACCGCCGCCCCAGGAACGATATATTGATTAACCAACACCCCTGTCATACGTCACCCCAAGTGGTTCACTACGTTTGGTGACTTAGCAGGGATGCCCGGGTCCATGGGGTGAGGTTTGTCAAGGTTTTGGCGGCCAATGCGTTTTGCCCAACAGGCGGGCCGGATCGGGTGAGATTGCTTGAGGGAGACCTAACCTAAACCTCTCCAGACAGACCCTCACGATCCATCGCTTTGCGACTCAGTGGGATGGATGGATCCACACGTCCATACTACTAGACGCATTGACCCCCAAATTCCTATCCTCATACTTTTTTCTTTCTAGAACTTCCTCTTCTTCCTTTCCCTAAAGAGACCATCCACACAGCATCCCCAAAGATGACATATGATGACGATGGATTTTTTCCTAATTGAAAGGATGTACCGCCAAATAACAAAAATATAGAACATATTTTCATCCAAATGCATCAAGGATAAAACTACTTGTCTACATACTGTACACACCAGAGTATAAGTACAAAAATTGTAAATTGACATTGTAAATAAATTCGTTTTATATCCACACTTACGAGTACTAACGGGGGATCAACTGCCGGGTTACCGTATTTCTCTAACTAAAATGTGAAGGTACACAAATGAAAGAAATACGAAAGCTTTTGATTATCTGTCGTTAGCTTTTAGCCGTGGTGCAATGTAAATCATAATGCATTTACCAATTATAATAATCTTAATTAATTAAAAATAATTAGCAGAATGGAAACATCGTTTCGGTTCTTCTTATAATGGTGACCAACGCATGCATTAACATGCATAATGCAAAGCAATAACCATATAATTTATTTAACCAATGCAGGCTTTAAACAATATTAAATTACTATTCATTTTATTCGCTGGAATCCTTTCAGTTTTTTTACAATCCAACCATAAACACCACTGGAATTATAATGTACGTGGCGCATGAGAATATTCAGTATGGTTTTTCTACTATGAATATAAATATATCGTCACTTCTAGAAACTATAACGTGTTGATCCGTGACCTTTTTATTAATCAGTAATAATATGCTTTTTTATTTGTCCGCGTCATGTTTCTACTATAATCCCACACCCGCTATCATTATGTTTTATCTTTAAAACTAGCTTACCAAGAAAAGTATAATCTATTACGTTAGCGATTAAATTGTAATGTGTAGATTGGTGTTTCTCGTAATTTCCCTCTACTTTGGGAGTGAAGTGAATGGTAAGTGATTGTTCCGCCACGCATGTTTTTGATATTTCACTTGCTAAAAATATCAACCTGAAATATAAAAAAAACGTTTCTTTAATACGATGTGTTTTAAATTTTAGGGCCATTCATTTAGGGTTAATAACATACACAATACAATGGCGTAAGAATAATTAGTGAAATACATATTTAAAAAATGAGGGTTTCTATCCTAATGAGGGAGGAGGAAGGATGGAGTGGGGGAGGGGAAGGAGGGGGGGGGGAGAGATGGAAAAATTATCAAAAAGTTTTTTTGGGATGGAACCTCACAACTTCTTGTGTACATCACATTGATAAAATAGATGGTGCAAGTGCGAACATATAATCTACGGGTACTTTTGTTATTTTTTTCCTAAGTAATACTGAGGCCGATGCGGGGTTTGAACTCTCTAAATCCCCCCCCCCTTACTTACGCCCTTGATATATATTTTTTGTACCTGCATAGTTTGTGTTTATGTACTTTGCTGAAATGTACGACTTTACCACTATATAGTGAATATACATGGTTATTATATTTATCTTCTTTTATTTTGTATATATTTTTAAAATAGCTTTTTAAAAATATTTTACACTAACTTGTTGCATATTGAAATTTGTTAATCATGTATTTTAATTTGAAAGAAGTGTGTTTTCCGTGTAATTTCACGTGTATTTATTTAACTCATGCTATTTGTAACTTATTTTATAAAACAATAACTCTACTTGATTGTTATTTCAACAAACAGTTAAATAACTCACTTGCATTGTATTAAAATCACGTGAAGCACAGTAGGTCGTAAATAAATAAATTAAATAATAACTCTGTACGAAAAAATAAATCTACATTTTTAAGATCTATAACTAGTCTATCCAAAGTCAGAATAACAGTAGAAACCAACCCAAAAATCTCCATAACTTTTAATTAACAAGATAAAGAAAGACCTTTGTCTTTATTCTGTTGTTCTGCCAATCTCCATCTCTTGAAAATAATGACTACTTACACAAATGTACCAGCCCAAATTTCACTTGCTGTATATTATTTTATTGTTTAGCCACTAACAATGAAATGATTACGGTATTTTATTATCGAACATTCGATATCTCATTGTCAGAATGAATAATTATAACGGAGCGGCGCGCGGTGACCTTTTAAAAAAATCTATTCCATGTATTTTTCAACTATGCTCTATTTAGTGCTTTGCATTATAATTATTTAGGCTTCTTCCGTGTTATCAGCAAATATAACAACCCAACTTTATAAAATGTACAGATAATTTATAAGAATTAAAATTAAACTCACATGTTTATAAAATGCATTAAATTTGTGGCTCGCCATAATTTGCAATAAAACACTGTTATGAAGCGATTGTATTTATCGTAAGTTAGGTACTATTTTTTTTAAATGCATTTTAATTGGTTAGGTTGGCAAACCTAGGGGAGTTTCGTTCAACGTGTCGGTAGGCGGCGGTTTTTTTTGGGTTTGGTTTCCGGATCCGCACTCTGGTTTTCACGGCGAGATGTGCGGTACGCCGTGAAAACAACGGTCAATTAATCTTAAGTTTTAATACGATGTGATTGAAATCCAAGTTTTGGGTATCTGCATTCGGGGGACGGAAACACGTTGTGTTTTTTTAAATATAAAAATCAAAGATTTATTCGCGTAAAATGCGAGTTTTCGCGCGGGTCCCAAAAGTGACCACGAGTTTAATGGCGATGTACGTGTGTTACGATCAATGTACCTCTTTATCCGAGACATCGGTGTATATAATAACCCGCCACGCTTATCATGGTGCGCGGTGCAACTAACCGAAGATTTATTCACGTAAAATGTGAGTTTCGCGAGGGTCCCAGTGACCACGAGTGAATTGGCAATGTCCGAGTGAAAAGACTATTGTACCCCATTATCCGAGTCATCGGATTAAATAATAACTCGCTGCGCCCGTGATTATATGCAGGCCAACTATCGAATTCCCCCCGAGGGTTTATTTATGGAACAAACCCGAGATACCGCAGTGTTGAACGATTCTTCGCCTCGAATTGCTGACGGGCCTTCCTTTACAATTTGGAGTAGAGTCTGGGTACTCCTTCCTTCTCCTGAGGGTCCAGGTCTAACATCACTTCCATGCGACTGCTGAGGAGGTCGCAGGGCCAAGCTGAGCCGCAGAGGTTGGGACCACCCTTGCCACCAGGAGGTGGGGTTGGTTCTCCCGACATCGGGAGTTCGGTGGCAGTAAATTTAATTAGGGTAGCTAGGAATAGCATAAAATTACGATATTGGTCCCGGGGGTGAGTCCATACCATTTATTTTATTATGTCTTACGAAATCAATACAGTGAACCGATTCTATACTCTACATTTTGTTTTATTATGTAGATTCCTTGTGCAGCCTTTTCAGGAATGCTATGAAAACTATGGCCCACACTCTGAGAATTGAGTACCGTGTTCTCCGCTGGTTGACATACCCAGACATTAGACTGGGTTTGGCGTCCAAGGTTTCCTGTGAGGAAATCAAAGTTGACTAGCAGATTACACCCGAGCCCGACAAAGGCTCATTATTACATCTCCCTTTAATCTTATAACACAAACACATAACGATATGTCATTACACTTTAAGGGTAACAACACATAAATTTGTTACATACCATTTTTAATTTATTTACACTCTACCGGTATCGGAATAACCCTTCCTTCGTCTGGAGAATATTAGAACTAATATTCTTACTAGTTCTAATTTTCTTCTGATGAAGGAAGGGTTCTACCGAAACCTGAAGAGGTGAATAAAATAAAATTGATATGTAACAAATCTATGTGTTTTTATTGTATATTAGAATCAGTCTGTGCAATCAAAATCTTCTATAATATAATTACATTAATTATAAATGCATTAAAAAAAATCTTTTTCGTATTACAGACCCGTAAAAATCATGGGATAGTCCGAATTGTAGAAAATCAGTTTCTTTTATGAAAACGCATTTCGTTATATTATAGGTAGGTTTAAGTGTAAGTTCTTTTCGTAATATTAGCTCCATACAGGAGACCCTGAAAAAAAAAACCTATCTTTGGGAATGCTGTATGGAGGGTATTTTTAATTATGGTTGGAGAGGAAGTTCTGGGAAGGAAAAAGGTAAAAAGGGTGAGTAGGAGTGACGGATGTATACTCCTACAATCCACACCTCCTACTGCGGTGCAAGGCGCCCCCGCCATGCAGAGGTCAACAAACGCATCTGCCGCCAAGATCTGGATAAACCTCACCCCATTAAACCGGTCACCCCTGCTAAGTTACCAACCTAAAGTAGCAAACCACTTGGGGCGACCTGTTGATAGGGGTGTTTTGGTGATTCCAATTTTGAAAATGTCACCTAAAATCGAAACAAATTTGAGTTCATTGAACCAGATTTCACGCGGCGAACAAAAATTTCACACACAGAAAACCGAAATTAGTATGTTTGATTTGTTTTCTTAAATAAGCTATGGTGGTCTCTAATGGGATAAAACAGAACAGCGACAAAACAGAACATCTCAAAATAATAGGTTATTTGAGGTTAGGTCGTACGTTGTTTGTTTGTTTATTTTCTGAATTTTTCTTCGAATTTCCGTTTTTTCGTGGAACCAGCGCTATTTATTATGTATGAATACATATTTTTTCTTGTTGCATTGATGATGAAGAATTAAAGTTGTTATTTTTTCCTTCAGATGAATAATGCACCCTGACGCACCTGCCTTACTCACTGCAAAGACTCACAGCTCTCGCAGAACTTCCTTTGTTCAAAAATGTGAGTTCAATGGATCCTGGCGACTTCAAGCCTCAGTCAGCAGTTCATTATTAGACCCTTGGTCCCACGCTTGGCTGGCTTGTCTCCCTCGGTTGTATAAATGCCCAGGAAACCAGCAAAGCAATCATATTTCTTCAGATAGTTATCTTAAAAGTTATATAACGTGGGGGCAAGAATGGGCTTTTGAATGTAGTTATAACCCGTTATAATAAATGAAACAGTATTAAAAAAATTTATAAACACAACACTCTTTTTATAACTTTTGAAGGTTATTCCTGTCAATGTAATTTGTAATATATCATTGAAGAATTGCGACCATTATCATTTTCTATTTTTCTGTGTCTTGTTCTCTTTCATATTTTCGTTTAGATTATTGCAGTGTTACTTTTCTTTTCTTATCTTATCTTACACATTTATTATTTTAATTTATATAATTTAGCTTTGTTCTGCAATACATCAACAAGGGCGTAATAAGGATTTCTAATTGTAAACATACATTTTCAATTTGGGAGGCGGGTATGGGTACCACCACCCCGGGAACTATTTATTGGATAACCAACACCTCTAGCCATAGAGTCACCTTAAGAGGTTCGCTGGGTTTGGTGACTTAGCACGGGTGCACCGGTTCATGGGATGAGGTTTGACCGGGTCTTAGCGGCGGATGCGTCTGCCCACCAGCTGCATGGCAGGCCGGATTGAGAGAGAATGGTTAAGGGAGTCCCTTTGACTTCTCCAGCCGTACTCTCTCGGAACATCGCCTTGCACCGCAGTGGGAGGGATGGATTCATACTTCCGTCACCCCTAGACACACTACTCATTGTGACCCCCACATTCCTACCCACCCCTCATATCGTTTTCCTTCCCAGAACTTCCTCTCCTTCCTTTCCTAAAATACCCTTCACACAGCATCCCCAAAGATAACATAGGCGTTGAAGGGAATTATTTTCCTCGGGGCCTCCTGTGTGGAGCTAATGTAAAAAAAAATAACCACCTTTTCGTGTTTATTTTTATAATAATAATAAAAAACGTACTTTAACCACCTATATCGCCTACTTATTTTTATTTATTGTAATTTTATATTTTAAACTTATCTTACTCATTTTTACTTTCCATGATTTATATTATTTAATTATAAATCTGTAATTTTGCATGGTAGCAGTATAAAGTAATAAGTTTAAAGGGGTATTCTAGTCTAGAATCCCGAATTTCGGGCGTTTTTTGACGGTCGATAAAAAAACCATTAATATTTTAGGAATGCATTTTTTAAAAATTTATTTATTTATATTTTAAAAATTCACAAAAAATAATATACATATATATATACATATTTCACAAAGTTACAAGCTGTCCTTCCTCTCCTCAAAAACACCCTCCACACAGCATCTCCAAAGATGACATAGGCCCTGAGGGAAATTATTTTCCTCAGAGCCTCCTGTGTGGAGTTAATGTAAAAAAAATATATATATATATATTATACTTAAAAATACATTGGCAGAAATTTAAAAAGCGAATACTTTGTATTGACAAAACGCCTCACAGTTTCCTCTTAAAATGTAACCACACCGGCGACGAAAAGGGCTTTTGAAGTAGAGGGGAAAATAAAGAGCGTGTCCATCTTGTCACGATTTCACCTTTCTAGTCATTTGAAAATAAAAAAAAATGTAGATTCTTTGTCAGTACAAATGTAATTATGGTAGGAACCAAGAAAAATGAAAAAGAAACCATTTCCCGCAAAATGGGGGCTACTCAAAAAAATATTTGATGTTTTTCAGTTATTTTTCGCAGAAGAGTCACGTCTTATTAAAAATTGCTTTTATTACATCATCCTCCGTGTTTCTTTCATCATTGCGTGAGTCGCTTATCTAAATTAGGTAGAACAAAAATATGTTACAGGAAATAATACAATCTCAGCAAGAAGCCAACTATTCCAACAATATGTGGTTATTAAATCAAGTATGCCTTGACCAGCGCATTTCTGTTCATTATAGTGATGTACGTAATCGAGATATGTATTATGTATTATAAAAAATCGACAATAAAACGAAACACTGTTCTAAATTGAATCGTTTGCCTTTATTCCAAAATTTCACTTTCATTCCAAAATGTTTGTCACTCAAGATGAAGTCATGCGAAATAATGCAAAAGCACACAAAATCATGTATTTTTGTTTTGAAAATTTGATCATTTAGAAATATTATAGAACCTGCCCCTTGCCGTTCGTCCGCCGGCGTACCATCGGCGCAAGCCAAAATAATCACTAAAAAATAATTTTGTTATGCGATTTTAACCCTTATGTATAAAGAAAACGTGTGAAGAAGAAGGTCAGAATCGCTTGTGGCATTCTTGTTCATAAGGTATAAGATACCGTGAACCCACCTAGAGCAGCGATATATTTTCTTTGAAATTGTTTATGACACGGCCTGGAACTTTTTCGCGTCACTCGGCTGACAAAATGGCGGCTGTCAAGTCTCGCGTCGCGGTCGACGAAATGATCGTAAAACGTATAAATTCATCGAATAAACGCAAGTAATATTGTTATTATGTATAGTTTAGTATTCAAGGAATGTGTTTCAGAAAAGATTACATAAGATAGCATAAAATTAACCTGCAAAATATTACGTTAAAGTCAAAACATCGCGAAATTTTTTCGTTTTTTCCGTGTTATTTGAAAATTAGTAAAAATTATAAATTCATTGAATAAACGCAAGTAATATTGTTCTTATGTATAGTTTAGTATTCAAGGAATGTGATTCAGTAAAAATTACATAAGATAGCATAAAATTAACCTGCAAAATATTACGTTAAAGTTGACGTTTTTTCGTTTTTTCCTGGCATTTGAGGGGTCAATTGAATACTGCATGTAGAACATATCTAGGCCCTTAAAAATATCGGTCACTTTTTTCAAGTCTTTTAATAATCAAGTCTTTTAATAATCCTAGAAAAAAATAAAGTGTTAGGTCTATAAAAAAACAACTTCAAGTGCAAATTCTTCTACTTATAAACCCCTTTTCGGAAATGGTTTTATTTTTAAAGTGGCAAATTCAATTTCTTTTATAATAATCGCAAAAAACGACATTAACGCCCAAACTTCACAAAATAAAATAAAATATGCATTTTCTTGTTATTATTTTTGACATCAATCAATACGGCCCGCACTCTACGAATTTGGATTTTTAAGTGAACCTTATGCCATCGGCACAAGAAATTTGCACTGCATGGCACACCCATTTTGTATCAGTTACGCCCCGCCTGCGAAGGGGAATAGACGTCCTAGACCCCGCGTCGCTTGGTTCAGTGAAATCTATTTTAAATTTCCTTGTTATTACAATAAACAATGCGTAAAGAAGGGGAATTTATGTTTTTTACAGGCTTTTACGAAATTTTAAAAAAAAAGTCAAATATCTTTTCCAACCTTTCCAAATGCTTTTTCTCAAGTATTTTTAAACTCCTCCCAGAAAAAGGCGTGGATTCCGATTTCAAATTTTTCCTGAACTACCACCTGAACAGGATCACCCTAATAATATTAGAAAATATTCGGTAGCAAAAATGATCCTGTTTGTCATTTTAAAATAATTATTAATTAAGTATTTATTCAAATTGCTTTCGAAACATTTCCACCAAAAAGTATTTAACTCACTCGAAACATTTCGATAATTGCGAAACAACAAAAGCGATATAATTCGAAACGACGATACTAAAATAGCTGAAAATAATGTTGTAGTAGTGTTTTTGCTAAAATTTCAACAACGATGTTTCGATATTCTTTCCATAACTCGTTCAATAATCATTACAACAACAATTAAAGAAATATTTGTTACTCGGTACCTACGCAACAAAGAAATATGTAGGTACTTTAATAATTATTGTGCAAATTATCCAATATTGCAATATTTACAAAGAACAAACAAAAATTTGTATTGTGTCATGAAAATTTCAAGGCTTTGTGTTTACTTGAAATGAAAAGAAATCTGGTTATAAATTGACGTCATTTTCTTTCACTTCGTTCTTCACCGGAAAACCAACTCATACATTTTTGTTTTTGGATGTTTGTGGTGCTAAACCAAAATAATTGGTAAAACTGCTATTGTAGAAACAATTCTTATAATACCTACCTCTCATTAGACGTCAGCGTTTATGAAATAATGCGAATCTAAATAAAACTAATGATATAAAAAAAATTGTGTAAATGATTTATGGTTTAAAACCATGGTTATAATGGACTCACAACTGAGACAGCAGATAACGCCCATTTGATTAAAAAATAAATTTTCAATGAATACTCGTTTTTTTTACTTAAAAAAGACATGACAATATTTACTTCTATTTACATAACAGGGGTAGGAAACTTTTTTTACCGTCGGGGGCCATTTGAACGTGGACCGCACTTGGATTTTCTTGTTTGGGAGGGGGGAGGGGGGGGGGGGACCTTAATTTATTATTTGGACTTCATTTTACTAAATACAGATATTTTTTACAACTGCCAAGAATTCTTTTTAGCTTCACTCGGAACTTTATAACGGTTTATAATTTCATCCGGCATTTGGAAACAAAACTAGTTTTAACTTTATAGTGAATCTCTGTGCGTGTCCCTAGGTTTGAACTAACCCAGAATATGATAATGGTTTTCCTCCAATTATTGCAGCATTTAGTCAACGTAGTTTGCAACTCAAATTTCGTTAATCGCACTTGCAACATGTAAATGGTTTCCTTCGAAATGTGTCAGCAGATGAACACACAACTGGCATTATTTTATTTTTATATTCTGAACTCAAAACAGGTTTTCACTTAAGTACGCGTTTCTCCAGATCAAATTATGGAAACGGAACAAGCAAATGGTTTTCCTCAAAATTTTATGTCAAAGTCGAATTATAGTCTCCACACAAAAAACTTTGGAAAACAACACTTTCACTTAAGAGCAAATCTGCGCAATTGCCCCTACATCCAGAACTCGAAATTGGTTTTCTTCCAATTTTTGCAGCATATGCATAGTCTACAATGAGAATTTTATAACCGCATTTAAAACACAAGAATGATTTCTTTTGAAACGCATCAATAAATGAATCCACAACTGGAATTTTTTATGCGTTCTGAACACAAGACTGGTTTTGATGAATACGCGTCGACCAGTCCATCAGCTTAAATTATTATT
Source organism: Glyphotaelius pellucidus (assembly GCA_936435175.1). Taxonomy (NCBI): domain Eukaryota; kingdom Metazoa; phylum Arthropoda; class Insecta; order Trichoptera; family Limnephilidae; genus Glyphotaelius; species Glyphotaelius pellucidus. Next base: position 35,043,238 of record OW386539.1, read on the forward strand.
GCACTTTTTTTCATAATTGCACAATGAACACGAAGATGTTTACTTAACTAACTTGAAAATGTATCTAATACACCGTGAAACAGAACCATTCTCGCGTTCTGAATGTAATTTTTTGCGGTTCTTTCATCACGATGCACCAAAAGTGTTCCAAAAAGTGCGGGCCGCTCCAAAAAGCCTCGTAGACCACAGTTTCTCCACCCCTGCTATAAAACCAACTTAATAGTAGGTACATACCTACTATACGTGATACACAATATGATATTAAGTATATTTATTGACAATTTTATATAATATTGCCATAATTCAAATGACTAAAAATGGTTGCGTTGATCTACAAATTCCAAACCAAAAAAGTGTTTTCAGGGCGGCGTAAATCATCGTTCTAAAGAGTCTTTACTGATGTAGAAAAGAATTTTTACCTTACACTTAGTGTTGAAGGTACCGTGAAGTAATATTTTTCAATACATGAATTATTAGCTGGTTATCACAAAAAGAGTAAATGTATCGACCGAATTAGCACTGAATATGTAAGAACTTACGTACATACAATAATTTTATTAAAATAACTTATCGCACATGAAACATCTGAAAAATGTACAAATTACGACAATAACAAAATCTTAATGCAAATAGACAACATGTGAAACGGTTGGGAGCACTCGAAATTATGAGCGAAATGGCGGGCTAAGAATGCGAATGGTGAAACACAATTAACGCAACAGAGATCATCCACCGGCGATAGTGTCAATTAGGTAACTTGGTGAAATCACAAATATGATAATTTACTGAAATAGTGTTGGGTAATTGCGAGCGGATATTCGTTATTTCGCACATATTGTTAATTGTGTGTGAAATAATGTCAATTACCTCCCGACTATTAACAGGATTGCACAGAAACGTACCAATTAAAGAATAAAGAAAAAAACGAAAAAAATTAAAATGTGTGCATACTCAGAGGTGTGTCTAGGGGTCCAGAAGTGAAAGATCATTTGAGAAATGTGTGATTTTTCAATCTTTTGTTAAATTGATTAACCAATTATGTTGGAGGATGTAAAAAAATAGTCTGCACATATATCTGTACTTTGATGATATAAGCACCAGTTCACGTAACTAGTAGTTGGTTTATTTGTTTACTTCCTCAACAGTCAGGCGGAATTAGCGTTACCATTCCAACTGGAAACCCGGCTTCCTCTTCTATTTCTGTTAGGCTTTTAATTGCGCCCAATTGCTGGCCATATTAAAATAAATAGGAGTTACACTTTATTTCATTTGTTTAAAAATACGAACTGATTATTTTCTTATAATTTTGGTGGTAACTGTCCCATTGACCTTATGAAGCAGCCGCCTTGAACATACTAAATACATTCCGCTAATAATCCAAGAGGCTTTATTTGCAAATTTAGACCTGTCCGTGGAATGAAAAAAGGCCTAAAATTTTCAACAAATTTGATATTAAATAGCTTTGGTTAACACTAGGTACGTATTTTAGTTCCAGTTAATTTCTCATGACAATGGATTTCGATCATCACGTTCCTGTCAAATCTCCTTCAAGACTAATCTTCCAGATCTTCTTGGTTGGCCTCGATGTTTCCCTTAAACGAAACAAAAAATTAGCAATCAAGAGGAAGTAGCTTAGTTTCAATTTGATTGGATAAATAAAAAGCAACACCATGGAAGATAAATAAACTTGCGGGAAACCCCATGTAAATGACATTGTATTGATGATTAGACCGACCTTCAATGGTGTTTTTGTTCTTCGCCTTGAAATGAAATTTTCGTTGAGACCTCCCAAAGTGTGAACATTGATTGCATGACAAGTGGTTTTGTCAGCAGAAGGCGATAGGCACGAACTGGAATTATCACCAAATCATTGTCCAAAAATCAGCATCCGCGTCTTGAGCAAGTGTAATCTTCTGTATCTGTATTTTAGCATAATATCATTGTGGTCGGTTGTTTCAGGTGGGAGTGTTTTTTTTTACTTTGGCCTATCGAAACAATAGTTTCTAATTAATCTCATTTTGCGCTTTGGTAAAATAATTCGCACAAAAGATTTAAGGAGAGGCGACGAATTAAATCGACGCAGATCTTTTTTTCATTTGCACATTAACAATAAAGGTGTGTCTTTACGTTTAAATATGTACACATAAATGCTTGGTTGTGTATTTATTTAAAGGCTTCTCGGAGCATGCCTGCATAAATTATAATACCTTTGTTTAACATTGAAATATTATAATACCATCTTGATCTCGTACGTATAAAACGACACAAACAACCAAAGTGACCTTGCCTTGGGCTGTGATTCTAATGGCCATATTATTATTCACAATATTTGCGAACACTTTACGAAGAGTGCCCAGATATTCATGTCAATTACAAAATTAGTAATGTTGTGATGGACACACGGACAGTGTACGTCTTCAAGGTCAGTTATACGAATAAAATGAAATACATATTTTTAAAATTATTTGTTCTCATTATCTACCTTTTTAGGGTTCTTGATTGTAGTTCTCATCTATCTACATCTATGTGGTGATATGTCGACCAAAAATGATTATCTATACAGGATGTAACAGCACGTACCCGAAGGATTTTAACCAGCGATCCATTTGGAGTACTTGAAACTTGAGTAGATAGGTTTTGAGAGTATTTGAAACGTAAATACGTAAACGTATTTAGCGATCCGGAGATTTTTTTTTCAACTAAAAACTCTATCACATGTCACCTCGGGATCACGTGATATGCACTATCTCTCCTCTGTTACCGTGCTGAATTTTTTACTCCAAATATGCTCAGGAAGCGCTGGTTAAAATTTTTCTGGTAAAATCCTTATTATACCTTGTATAATATAAAACATATACAAACTTGCACATAACTATGAAAGTTAATAATAGTAAATAATAGTTATGAAAGTAAGATAAACATTTCCAAGTAACGAATAATCCGACAATAACTAATATCAAAAACTCCTAATACCATTGTTATGCGGGTGCAATGATGGAGGATACAGCTATATCAGAGGAATTGAACCCATTACGCCTATCATACATGCCTTGAAATGTAGGAGTAGAATAAGGGCGAAAAAACAAATTGTAACTAACATTTACCCTAGTATATTTTCCTCCAAATATAAAATATGTCATCATTTCCCTGCACCAGCGATTAGCGACCAGCCCTAGCAACAAGATACAATTAGCATTTGTTGCTAATGAATATAATGTCGTAGGTTATAAAAAGTTGTTTCTAATACCAAAATCACAATTTACGCAATAAACTGTTTTTTAATATAAAAAGTGACGTCTTCAGTAATTAACTTTATTTTAAATTAAAATACGAAAATCACAGAAAAAAATTTATTGAATTTTGCAAAACACTTTTCCGTACAAATTGATGTTAACAAATCTCCTACTCGCTGTGCACCCCGGCAGCTAACAGATTCCTAACATTTGTAAGCTCGCACGGTTTACCGCTGATTCCCCAGTATTATGTACGTTTTGTAAGGTATTTTTCCTAGAACAGAAAGTCCCATAGTCGCTGAATTCATAACGCACGTATGGGACTCATTTCGTACTCGCTCTCGGGCAGCAAATACGGATGCGGACGAACCAGGACTGACGGTGGACTTTTAGGATGGAATTTGAATAGCGAGCTGTTTGAAGTATGGAAAAATTATAAAAGAAATCTGAATATTTTTTTTGGGAGTTCACTGCACAAATGCTCTTCAGAGAAAACCGCCATCGCTCAACAATATTATTATTGATCTACTTGGACTATCTATTGGACTATGTGGAAATATAATAGAGTTATATAAATAAATAAAATTAACAAAGTATCCGTGAAAATATACAGCAAAAATATGGGCTTGTTGAAGGCTAGGCTCATCCATCTAAAATAATAAATCATAATCAGATATATAATTATCCTCAGCAGTCATCTGCATTATGCCGATGGTATTCATACGGTCCTACCCCAAGAACTCCACCGTAACCTCTCTTTCTATTACTTGCCTCTTTTAAGAGAAAGAGGGAGACTTCAACACAGAACTATCTTTGGAATCCATTTAGTTTTATGCTCTTAGCATCCACGGCTTGCGGCAGAGATGAATCTTGCGAAGAACGACGTAGAAGATGACCGCTTAGTATAATTAATTCGCTGAGCGAATTTTCAGCACACGCTCAGTCAGTTCTTGGACACGAGGATCCCGGGGCGTTCATTATCCTAACGTTCACAAAGTTCGCTAACCTAACCAGGCAATTAAACCCAGTTACCCGACATGTAATCACGTAACAGAACATGTGCAAATTAAGATATATTTTAAGAAACGGATTAAATTTATATGGCGTGTTGAAGATCGCTTGAGCCACATGATAAAATACCTTCATTGTCATGAACGTGACTTATTTTCGTGTTCAGTTATTCAATAGGTATTGATCTAAATGTTTTAGTTGCGTGAAAACTATAGGTATTGTTTGTAAGTTGTACCTACTATGTATTATCGAATGATAATCTTATTTGTTTGGGGACAATGATACAATAATTTATTAGAGGTCGCCAAATCGGGGACAGTCGTTCGTCTGATATCCCGGTTCGGTTCGATTAAACTTTTTAAATATTTACCTACTTCAAATAAAAAAAAACACAAAACACTTTAGATAAAACATGCATATCTCTTTCAGAGACCTCGTTAAAAAAATTAATGCTAGGTATTTAAATACATGTCAAGTTGATGAAATACTAATAATCAACATTTATACCAATGTTTCTTTGGAAAACGTAGTATAACATAATTTATGATGGGGATAGGATTTCTACATCCTAAATCCTCCATCCTCCATCCCATCCCATAATCCAGTTCCTCCTGTGTGGAATTAATGTAAAAAAGGACAATTCAGATTTTCATTTCTGGTTTCAATGGCTTCCAAGAATTAAACAACTGGACCTGTCTAAATATCTGAAATACTTCAGATGCCCATAAAATACGCATCACTTTAATATAATGCTTGATACATAAAACATATTATGGAAAGAAGTTTCTAAACTTCCATTTAATCTAATAGATCGCTGAGGTTTTCGCTTCTTTTTCGAAAATCTAATACTTTGTAAAAATATCTACAGCTCAAAAAAATTGACCCTATTAGCTATGTTACACGCAGTCAGAAGCGAAGACAGTGTTAAGTGGTAACTAAATTGTTTAGTTAATTTTAACTTTACGCTGTACCAATTACAATTTAATTGACTCGACTGGAATCTTTCTATCTAACCTCTTCCTCCCTGCGCTCGCATCATCGTAGCAAGGTGGTTATAATCTAAATCACTAAAATTATAAAAAATGTAGACGACACTTATCACTTTTTATCAAAACTGTGATTTAGTTACCACACAACTTAGTTAAGGACTTTGCTACTGGCTACTTATAAGCTACGCGTACTAAGTACAATGAATGATGATCTCTGAAATAATAAGGATACAAATATATTTTACGTCTCTTTAGAAGACCTAACATCTGATACATCGAGTTAATCAAGTATCTAACAGCAGTGGTCCCCAACCCCAGGGCCGCGTACCGGTACCCATCCAAGTGGTACCGGGCCGCCCAAGGCCCTGTTTTAAAATTAAAATTATTTAAAAAAAAAATGAACGTACCCAATAAAAATTAAATAATTATCAGCAAAAAATAATTGTTTCGTTGAGAAACTTTTCACGCCAAGTTACCGCCAACACAATACCTTTGAAGTAAAAACACGACTGGGCTTCCATCTTGCGCACTCACTGTATATATTCTGCTTACCCAAATACAAGCGTTTATGAGAATAAACATACTAACATATTAAATGTATAATGAAGGATTAGCCAAAATCTGAATCCTGTATTTACTATATTTTAACAGATATTTATATATATATATAAATATTAAAATATTAAATATTTTCTTTTTACATGAGCTCCACACAGGAGCCCCTGAGAAAAATAATTTACCTCAGGGCCTACGTCATCTTTGGGGATGCTGTGTGCAGGGTTTTTTTTAGGAAAGGAAGGGGAGGAGAGTTCTGGGAAGGAAAAGGGTTTAAGGGGTGGGTAGGAATCTGGGGTTCAGTGGGTCCTGGTCATCCGCCTAGACAAACCTCCCCCCATGAACCCGGGCACCCCTTCTAAATCACCAAATGTAGCGAACCACTTATATAATGTAATTAAAATGTTTTTTTTTTTTTTTTTTTTTTTTTTTTTTTTTTTTTTTTTTTTTTATTTATTTAATTTAATTTTTAAATATCAACAAACAAGTCCTGCTAAGCCAATAGCATTGGCTTGTCAGCAGGTGCTTATGGTTCCATTACAAATATATTTTAAAGTTATAATTAACATCTTATTTCTACAGATTCAACATTTTTTTCATACATTTTTTCATAAATATAAATATTCTTTTTGCGATAACCAATTTTTCAGCATATATTTAACCTTATTCATAGAATTAAGTTGCTTTAGAGTTTCAGGTAATAAATTAAATATCTTCGGTATGTTGTATTCAAACGTTCTCTGTCCGTACTTATTATTAAATTTTGGAACTATTAACCCGTCGTTGCGCGTGAATCTAGTGCTATATTTATGTTCTAGTTTGTCTTTATGCTGCGGGGTAAATATATGCTGAATTATAATTTTATACCATAGTATTGCCTTCACAGGTAAAATTTTTGCACTCTGAAACAGCAACGGAGTATTGTGTCTTTGTTTGAAAATGTTAGGGACAACTAATAATTTTACAATTGCGTTTTGTGCAACTTGTACCTGTTTCAGGTTGGTTACAGTAGTATTTCCCCATATTGTTAACCCATATCTTATTATTGATTCTGCTAGTGACATATAAATTATTTTAAGTGTATCAATTGATAGGAAAAAATTTAATGTGTACATTCTGCTAGCAATTGATCTGAGTCTTTTACAGGTTTTTTTAATATGTTTGTCCCATTTAAAAAAACAATCTACTGTAACACCAAGATACACATATTCAGTAACTAATTCTAAGCTTTCACAATTACAGTTAATTTGAATATTTTTGTGGATGCAATTAAAGTTATGAGAAATAATATTAGGATTAAATTGAAATTTGGCATTTGGTGATCTTATATGCATTACTTTAGTTTTTTTAGCATTTATTAATAGCCCTGCATCATGTGACCATTTACAGAGTTGATTAAAGTCAATTTGTAAGAGTTCAATTGCAATTTTTAGATCTTTGTGTGATATGACCAATGCCGTATCATCTGCGAATACAAAATGTTTTACAAAAGAGAAAAGTTTTTTCATTATAGTTACATAGATTATATATAGTGTAGGTCCCAATATGGAACCTTGTGGAACTCCTGCAGATATATTTTTTGTTTTACTAAATGTATTATTTATTTTGGTACATATTTTTCTATCTGTAAGATAATCTTTAAATAAATTTAACAAATTTCCTCTTATTCCAATTTTTTCTAGAGTTTTTAGCATTTTTAAAGAGTTTATTGTGTCAAAAGCTTTAGAGTTGTCGATAAATAAAACAAGAACATGTAATTTATTATTTAACTGATTATTTATATAATTGGAAAAATCTTGCAGTAGTTTTTCAGTGTTTTTTTTTCTTTGGAAGCCATATTGATTTGGATCTATGATAGCGAATTTTTCAATGTAATTATTTAATTTATTTGATAAAAATTTTTCAAGAATTTTTTCTAATGCTGGTAGAATACTAATTGGCCTATAATTTCCCAGTTCAATGTGTTTTCCACCTTTAAATATTGGTCTAGTGATACTACATTTAAATTCTTGTGGAATTTTTGCTTGCTTTATTATCATATTGATTAAATGAGTTATTATTGGCCCAAGAGTTTTTATATTTCTTTTTAAATCAAACATTCTTATATTGTCAATACCTGTGCTTTTAGAGTTTTTCATTTTTTTAACGATATTTTCAATATCAGTTATAGTTGCTCTTGGTATATATAAACTATGAGGTAGTTCTTCCAGTACTATATTAGAAGCTTTGTGATTGCATTTATGTAACATGTTGCTGATGCTATCCGAGAAGTAATTCACAAAATCATTTGACACAGAATCCTCAGTTCTATCTTTTAACATGTATCGTATTATAGTTTCATCACAATCGTTTTTGGGTTTACGTCCTAAAATATTATTTATCTCATCCCAGGTTTTTTTTGTATCATTAAAACAGGTTTTAAATTTATTATTATAGTATTTAGTTTTATCTTTATTTATAAGTTTATTGACAAGGTTTCGTGTTTTTTTGTATTCTGTTTCATATGTTTTGTTTGTTGGTGTACTTTTCCATTTTTTATATAGTTTATCCCTTTTATTTATATTACATAATAATTCACTGCTTACCCATTCATTTATTGCATAAGGTCGTGTTTTCGGTTTTTGCACTATCGTTTTTGAACTACTATTGTAAAATTTTTTAAATAAAGATTTTATTTTTTCATATAATAGAATACAATCCTTCTCCTCTATAAGTTTACTCCAGTTATAATCTCTGATATATCTATCAATAGCCTTTTGTGAGATGATATGAACATACTTATTTGCAAGTCTATCGGACGTTTATGAGATTTTATATTAATAGCAGTGATAAAATGATCAGCAATATTATTTTCGCAGACGCAAGCAGTTATTTTCTTGCCTCTAAATTTAGCAAATATATGGTCAATACAAGTGCGAGTTATTTGTCCATTTAATACAGCTTCTCTGGTTACTATATTGATGCATTTAGTTAAATAATGGTTAGTAAGTAAGTTTTCATACGAAGTTATGATATAATCTTGGTCATTTAGTAAATTTAGATTTAGATCTCCGAGTAAGATAATATTTTCCTTACTATTAATTGTATCAAGATGTGCTGATAATTCCGTTAGAAATGAAGATTTACTGAGATTAGGAGGTCTATATATGGCTATTATATTAACTTTAGTTTCGTCCTGGAGTATGAGCTTTCCTGTTATATTTTCAAAATGTTGTGATTGGAACGATTTTGGTCTAAATTCAAATTTGTTTCTTATATACAATATAATACCTCCTCCTGACTTATCAGTCCTGCAGTAGTTATATGCATTATATCCGGGAATATTGTACATACTCGTACTTTCAGTTTGAACAGATGTTTCACATAGCATTAGAATGTCAATATGCTTCAAACTATTTAATAAATATACATGCAATACATCCCAATATTTTTGTATCGATCTTATATTTAATTGAATACAAACAAGATTATCAGAAGCATTTATGCTTTGTTTTTTTATCCAAACTTCTAAATTATTTACTGTACTACATTCTATTTCGTTATCATTATCAATATACGAAAAATTATTCTGCGCCATTTAATTCGTAGTTAAATTTGATGCAATACAATAAGTTTCTAATACGGGTTTGGTTGATTTTACACATTGAAATATTTCTATAATAAATATATCTATATAATGCAGTGTGAGGTTCAAATTTGTACTTGATATAATTACATACTTGTTTTTATCAAAGATACCACAATTATTTTTCTTAATGTAATAGCAGATGGTATAATATATTGATACAAAATGGTTTTCCATGCATTTAGCATTAAATAAAATTAAAAATAAAGTTAAATAACTTTGTAGTTTTTTTTTGGTGTAACTCTATTTTATTTTGAAGGCATGCTTAAATACAATTAAATTAAAATGATTAAATCAAAATAATTTACAATATAAACAATCTATCCCCCCCCCTCAGCGGGCCGCAATAAAATTGTCAAACGTTGACCGGTCCGTGGCGATAAAAGGTTGAGGACCACTGTCCTACAGCACCTGAGCACATAAGAAAATATTACGCAGCTCTATTATAAGTAATGCGTATTACGTTGACCAGTCTAACGTGTATCCTAGGAATTTTATCCGTCTTTCAATCCAGCCCAATTAAGAAGTTTTTATCCGCGATACAGTAATTATTATTATCTCGGTGTTCTCCGGCAACCTTGAATTTGAATTCCGAACATAATGGCGTTTATATCTTTTGGAACACGTTTTGATACCGTTAGGGTTCACAGATATTCGAGGCTTGCGCCAGATTATTTGGTCCCCGCGCAGCTTCTCCAACTTCTGCGCTCGGGGCCGCGGGCCGAGACCACCACGTGAATGCAACAGTTCAACACAAAACTTCATCAGAATTTATGTTAAATAGCAATTTATCTTATAAGAAGGTAATTTTATCTTATACTTTAGGCACGTTTTGGAGTGGTATATTCTCATAGCCCGGGTGAAAGACTACGCATTTAAAAACGAAAAGTTGCTTGAAGTGGCTATAGCCTTATTTATTTAACTTTACTTTACATTGTTTAGTTACTAGATCTGAATGGCCAGGAACTTACCAACCTTCCTCCTCCCGATATTTTTTTTTCAATTTTTGATGCTGGTATAGGTACCGCCGCAATTGAACCATTTATTTGATAACTGCCATAGGTCCCCCCAAGTGGTTCGTTATGTTTGGTAACTTAGCAGGAGTGCCCGGGTTCATGGGATGAGGTTTGTCTAGGTATATGTATGTTTGTCTAGGTCGTGGATGAGTTTGTCCACCTACTGCACGGTGGGCCGGATAGGGAGAGACTAGGTGAAGGAGACCTTTTGACCTCTTCAGGGGGTCAAAAGATCAAAGACTCTTCGCCTTGCATCGCAGTGGGAGAGATGGTTTCGTCCGTCATTCCTGGACAAATTGATCCCCAAATTTCTACCCACCCCTCATATCTTTTTCTCTCCCAGAACTTCATCTTTCTCCTTTTCATAAAAAGACCTTAACCTGACCTGAGAATCCCAAGGGATTTTTTCCTCATGACCATGACATGATGTGTTAAGCTAATGTTAAAAAATCTCCTTCCCTTCCCTTCTCTGCCTCACAACGTATCCCAATTGCGGACGCCACAGTCCAACCGATTTTTTTTACAAGGTGTTTCCCAGGGTGGGCAGAAGGGATTTGAATATGAATTATTATATATATGAATATGAGACAGAAAAGATCAGGCTTATCTTGGTCGTAGGGCAAACAAATATGCTTTCAATTTTTATTTTTCGGAAAGTCAGTACCCCAACAATATTTGGATGGAAATGCTGGTAAACTTTGTATAATGCCATTCCAATGCAAAACTCCGATAACTAAGCACATCTTATATCAGTTGTAGATTTCAAAGATCTCTTAAGAATGTATCTAATTAAAAATTGACTTGATATAAATTATGTTTCTCATTTCTGTTTGTCGGAATCATCAATAATGTAATTCAGCACGATATGAGTAGGAATACCTACACAAAATTCCACAATAATTCATCATACATGTATGATGAATTATTGTGGAATATGCAGCTGCATAATGCATACGTTTATATGCACATATCTGTGCGGCTCAACAAAATATCTGCTTATGAATGGCATGTTACCACGCCATCATCTTATAGAGGCACAGATGAGAGAATGCAATCAATAGTTTATCAAGTTAAATGGCAGGAAATTATATTTTTGTTGTTACTTTTAAGATTTTTTGTGTCGAGTCTTGCCACGTTTCTTCCTCCTCCCAAAGCCAAAATTTCGGACAGCCTTGCTGTTTCTATCTCCAAGGCATTTTGCAAGGCTGACCGAATTGCTGGTTAACAAGGTCGCGGCAGTGTATCCTAAACATTTTTTGTTGTGACATTAAAAATAACTTTAAAACTGGTTGATTTAAACGCCCCAATACGAGAGACAAACTCCTAAAGGCTTAGGTAGGTACTACGTACTACAAAAGAAGTTAGTAGTGGTCAGGTAGGTACAGGTCAGGTAGGTCAAGGCTTAGGTAGGTACTACGTACTACAAAAGAAGTTAGTAATCAGCCATGATTCATGAACTTAATCTATTTAAGCAATACTTTGATATATTTTTTTAAACTTTATGAGTAAAACCTCAAAATGTAATATTTAACTAAACGAAGACAATATTAGCGAAGCGTCCCAGAGGTGCAAATATCTTTTTTCTGGTTTTTCTGTTTCCAGATTTTCGATTGAGTTTCGCTAATATATTGTCTTCGTTTAAAACTATTTAAGCAAGTTTTTTTTCATAACTTATAATGACTTTTCAAAGAAGTGATGAAGTTGCACATTGTTGAGTTACCCGGTCATCCAGAAATGTATATCTATTTTAAATTATTTTTTTTTGCGTTACTATTTAAATTGGTGCTTCATTTAAAACATCTTTACGTGTAAAAATGCATTTCATTATGTGAAATTAATTTTAAATACAATAAATAAAAGAAATGCTGATTTTCTAGTGAGAGTTTTGAATGACTGAAATAATTCATTTCACCAAATAATAAATTAATTATAATTATTTGTAATGTAAAAATTCTTTTTCATTGAAGTATTAGCACGAATTAGGAGCACCGAGTGAATTAATGAACATTATGAAATAAATATTAATGACTGTTATCATCATACGACATTTCTCTTTTAACACAGAGCAGACATTTCATTACTAATTATGACAGCTATCAGATCAAATTAACACCGATTCAAAAGGAAAAGTATTCAAAAATGCATTTTTTCATGAGATGTTATAAATTTAATTGACGTTGACGAGGATTGTCGTGCGAATGAATGATTCCACGAATTTAAAGAATAATTAAAAATAATTACGTTCCCGTCTCATTACCGCATCCGCCATTTTGACTATTTACACATTTTTTTACCTATTCAACTTTAAATTACATGATTATATAAAAAGTTTAATATATCTGATTTTAAAATAAATAGGCATCATGATTGACCATAACCGCAGATGGACACACCACTCCCTAAAAGGAAACACATTTTCTTAAATATAATATAACACCTTTACTAAAACTGAAAACAATACATTTTGCACTTTGGCAATCCATAGTATAATGCGGTGTCATCGCTTGGGGTACGTAAAATATATGGGTATAAAAATATAGAATGACTGACTCTGACCATATATTCAACATGTTTGACGTTATACATATGTGTCAATTATACAGTTATTATATAGTATATATATTAGACAGCAAGGGAAACAAAAATAAAAACACTTCACAAAAAAAAAGAAAAAAAAAAAAAAAAAAAAAAAGATATTGCAAAAAAATATGTTGAAAAAGTAGTTGCGTGTTATTCTTTACATATGTTTTATTCTTTCATGTTATGATATTTCGGTAATATTATCTTTTTTGTTCTTTAATCCATTTTGTAATTTTGGGTCTAAATTTATTTTTGTTTTCCTCAATTTTATTTTCAAGTGTGACTGTTGAATGCTTTTATGATTCTTGATTATTAAGTGTAGTATGTGGTATAATATAAATTGTTACATTAATTAAGACATGGAAAAAGCGCCGCAGGGGAAAATATTCGTGGGTCGAAACGCAAACCGATAAAATGCTTTCGATTTTTATTTAAATAACCATATTTAGAAGAAAGAACTTTAGTATTTTCTTAAACCGACACGTTTTAGTGTATATTGTTTTCCGGTCCTCAATGTGTATCACTTTCACAGCACCTCCAAAGATGGTGTTATTTGTTTTCAATTTTTTGAAATTGAATTTGAATTTGTTGTTGAATTTGTTCAAAAACCCCAAAAGTTGTTATTTACCTTGGTACTACTATTTGTTCAATTTGGGAACAATTTCTTTTGCAACAAGGCGAATGGTGAAATTGTTGTTATTTTCAATTCTCAATACGCATTATTTTGAAACGAGACTTGGTTCTCGTGATGAGTGGAGTTTATTGGTTGTCAAAGTCACGTCTCCGTGCCAATTATCAAAAGGTTGAATGTATTGTCGTTTCTGCAGCAGCTCCGTCGAAGAGTCTTTAACCTTGATTTTAGCATAACACTAGTTCATGAGAAAACGGATTTGCGACGTTTTGTCCCGGATATAGTTGGATATTAAATAATTTTTTTGCAAGTTGTGGGATCCAAAAAAGGAGATGATGATATGCCCTACGATATCAGGCAAGTGTAAGAGGGACAAAGTGTACGATAATTGTCTAGAACCAAAAGGTACAAAACTAAAAAATTAAATCTAAGTTACAAATGTGCATGGACGGAATTTTTAGTGGAGTAACATAAAACAAAATTGTGCTTCATACACAATTTCAACAAGGTGCACGTAAAGGGTCTTCCAATAGGGACTTCCGAACTTTGACAGCTGATGGCGGCCATATTGTTGAAGCGGCATATGTCAAATTGGCTATAATTTATTTAGTCTGTTTTGCCGAATCATCATGGATGGATATAGCGTTCAACAACACGTGCAAATTGTTTAAAATTGTTAAAATGTAATTAATTGTTTAAAATTGTTTAATGATAAAATCTCACGTGGAGGTGATGTGAACTGGCCACCAAGATCATGCGATTTGACCCCGTTATACTTTTTCTTGTGGGGTTTTCTTAAGTCGCCGGTCTATGCGGATAAGCCACAAACCACAGCGGCCCTCAAAGCCAACATAACCCATGCCATCGGTCAAATTTAGCCTGATTTATGCGTCAGAGTCATGGAAAATTGGACATTTCGGATGCACGCCACCCAGAGAAGCCGCGGCAGAAATTTGAAGGATGTTATTTTCCATGCATAAAGGCATCGGCCTTTCAAACGAATAAAATTTTTGATGATATCTCACACACACACTTTGTTTTATTTAAATTTAAAAATAGGAAGCGCTTAACGAAAAACCCTTTAAAAGTAGATTTTCATACTGTTCTTTTGAAAATTTTATCGCTTGGACGCTCATTATGCCTAAAAACCAAGTTTTGGATCGGTAGAAAGTTAAATTACAGTAAAAAATCAGCTGGAAGACAATCCAAATTTAATCCAAGGTGATGGATGAATGATAATAACCTTGGAAAAAATTTGGGTTGTCTTCCAGTTGATATTTCAATTTGTGACAGGCTTGAAGGCGAAGGCTGTCTTTGATCCTCAGAGAGGAGATTTTCGCATTTTCGTCGAAAGAAGAAATCTTGATTTACTTAAAATTAAACTTTGGACGAACGCGTGGACCCACAGCGACGCGGCTTCGCACACTGACCGAGAAAGAGTTTCCGTACAACAGCGGACCACACAAAACCCATTCCCCTTCCACTTCTCCCCTCTACCGCCCGATTCTCATTACTTGTGGGTCCCCCCACGTATATAGGTTCACTCTGAGGAAGGTTGAGGTCGAATCGAAACCGGTTGGTTTAAAAAAATATAATACAGTGGAATTAAACAAAGTTTTTTATTGTCATCATTATAATTATGTATACCCACAAAGTGTTTGCTACTTGTGAAAATTTTGATTAATATCTGTAAAAATGTTTTTTCAGTATTTTTAAAAAGCACCTTAGTTACATTCCCCCGAACCAATTGGTCAATACGCTGATGTGAAATCGAACGCAAACAATTAGCCCGAGGCGAGGTGAAGAGGATACACCGTCACCTGTGCGGTGGTGGGTGGGGGAGGGGGGAGGGGGAGGGTCACACAGTCCCAGGCCTCTTCACTCGGCCTGTCGCAGAACACTATTTGCATAAGTTAGTCGCTAGTCGCTAAGGTCAACACATTCCAATAAACACCGCACTAAGCGGAGATAAGCCGAATTTGTGAAAATCGGAGGATTTGGAAGCACTTTATTGTTTGGTCACAAAAATTACAAGGTGGGCTGAAGTAGGAGGGAATGGTAGAGGGAGGGTAAAGAGATGGGTAAGAGGAAGATAAGGACATACATGGCTATTCAGATCTGGTCACCAAACATGGCTAAAACCATTTAAAGCAACGTTTTAATTGTGAATGGTGGTCTTTCACCAGGCGATACTGAGAGTTTCTACCACTCTGGAAAGTGCCGCAAATATTACTTATATTATTTTTAAATGAAAATGAAATTTGTGAAAACACAAATCAATCAAATAAAAATTTATTTGCACATGTCGGGATTTGAACCCGCGATCTCCGGGACACTAATTAAGAGCCTTGCCCCTCGATCACAGAGGCGTTGAACGTGTCTTTTTATTTTTTTTCTTTATTCATTGCTTTTTTTTCTTTATTCATTGCTTTGCGGATTTTTCGACCACATGCTAGGCACACGCCCGTATTATGGTGGTCGATCAAGAGTCGATTATTGGGCTTAGATTTTAAGTGTCATTTTCAAAATTGGAACTGATTGTAATCGCAATTATTCTAGTCATTATTTAAAATTGATAAGTTATGAAATAACATATTAATTAAATAAAATATACTTGTGCTCGCCGGGATTTGAACCCTTGACCCCCGGATTGCTAGTTATAAACGTACCCCTTGACCATGGAAGCCGTCGAATACCTAAATCTAAATACCTAAATCTAAAAATGTACTCTTAAGCTAGGTTAAGATCTGAGACTTATTATACAGTTTTAAATAAAGCAAGAAGCTGCCTCAGAAGAAGAATGAAATCTCGAGGTTCTGGCGTCATGAAATCTGCATACATAATGATGAAACTTTAAAAAACCTCATATAACAAATTTCTAAAAATACGCCATATGGTTTGTGAAATTGAAAATGTAATGTAAGGAAAAGATTTTCTAAGATAGAAACTTGTTAGTTGGTGATTGATTATAGTTTTATTAAATAAGTAGGCGTGAACTTTCTTAGTTTTAGCGTTGAGAGATATTCACGAAATAATGGCGCTGTTTAAAATAACAAATCTGAATCAAGTCAATAACTGACCGGTCAGTGACTGAGTTGGCAAGGCTAAGTATAAGTTCAATTTCTCCACCAGCTAAGTCCTCCATCAAAACATTTCTGCTTAGTGTGATGGTAGCTGATAGTAGGAAATTTTCAAAGGGTATTCGTAGCCCAGATTTAGAAAAAATCAAAACACCAACATCAATAAATCAATTTGGTCGATTTACAACTGATTACACAATAAATTTCCAAACAAATACCAGTACAAATACCCACCATTCTAAATTACCTTCATTGCTGTTATTTTTTATAAGGCGGTCAAGCCACAAGCCAGTCCAGTTCGCAGTTCGTCATACTAATTAATTTCTTTCCCGATTAGAAATTATCCACGGCCGGCTATATATTATTCGACATGCGTATAACAGGCGACATGCAACTCTACGTGTGCCTAGACTGCCCATTAGTTAAGTAAATGCACAAGTTAAAGCAACAAATTTATCGCCAACAGTTATAGTTGTCTCTTCCAAGCCACGAAGTAGTCGCGTTGAGTTAAACTTTAAGAACGTTGGCCTGAAAAACTATTCAGTACATTTCCGCTCTGACGAAACATAAATAAAGCCGCATGACCCGCTGAGCGTCTCCTCAGATTCTTTGGACCAAAAATAATACTTGACGAAAATAGCATTATTTCAACGCCCACATTACCAACTACTTGAACTGCAGTCGGTTGGCAATAAATTAAGGTTAGGTAGGTACTACTAAGTTCAGAACTGTTATCATTCGGTTTGTGTTACCATTTTTGTACACGTTCGAGTACCTTTTGATTTATGAATTTTGTTTTTTGATTAATTTAGCAAGTTTCTTCACAAGTAATCTTTGTAAAATTCATCAAACTTAACAGGTAATACCCATTAGACCAGTGATTCCCAAAGAGGTCCAGGTGGACCCCTAGGGGTCCACGGGAGACCCGACGAGGGTTCACGTAGGGGCGATAAAGAAATGGGGGTCCACGGACTGGTTTCGTGGACCCCCACTTGCCCAATATCCATATCCCATTCCACCCCCCGTCTCATATCCCATTACGCCCCCTCCATAACAGAGCGACTGGCGTACAGCGCACGTTGTTGTACCGGTTACGCACGAGATCTTAAACTACCAGCTAGGCAAGGGGAGGGGGGGGGCGGCGTAACGGGATATGGGTGTACTGTACTAGGATGGGAACATACCCATACTCCCCCCCACGTTCCATATCCCATTACACCCCCTCTGTCGAGGCAAATATAATCTCGAATAATGGTCCATTTTACCCCCGTTTGAAAAAGTCGTAAATCTGATACTGCTCCATTGTGACAGACCACACCTCGCCATTCAATATTCATTACAACGTGTCGAGTTTTGGGAATATGGCAGAAATTTACCAGCAGGGGATCCACCGTGACGAGTAAAATTTTGAAAGTTGTCTACGAGAAAAAAAAGGTTTAGGAACCTCTGTATTAGACGAATCTATGTCAATACTTGTGAGAATACATGAAGTACAAGACTGGAAGACGTAGTTGGGGAGGCTCAAGGAAGAAATACAATATCAAGTGAATCAAATTCTTGAGTAGCTCATGTGAATCATGTCTCATGAACGAAATCTGCCCAAAGAAAGAGTTATAATTCTTTCCCTAACGGAGATGATAAGTCCGTTTTTTAGTTAGGTATATTTTTCGAATCGTTCAGCAATCTCTCGATTTAAATTAACACCCAGTTGCGGATATCACAGCGCCGCAGATGTCTGTTAAGTTTTCTTTTATGAGATGGAGTGAAGACATGGAACTTTACGTCTTCTTGTTTTCTGTGGATGAGCTCATTATTCTATTCCTCAGCATACTTACCTTGTGAAATTGGCAAATAAGACACTATGAATGCAAACACTTCTTGTACAATTACCTTCTCATTGAGATCGTCTTTTGATGCAATATATTCTTAAGAAAATCATCAAATTAATAAACAAACCTAATTAATCACCAAGAGTTTAATTAATGAGTTGTTTTAGAAATCTAACGGATCTTCAAATTTTAAAGCACTGATAACTGCAACGATTTGGCAGTGTGGCCATTTTTTAAAATACAGATACTTTGTAACGTTTAAGAAGAGTAGATTAAATTTAAACTTAATATTATTATAATGATGAATCTGACGCATTATGTAGATATATAATCATCAATTGGACGTATCTGCAAAACAACCAACGGGATTTAGACACTTCAACTGTACTTTAAAGATTGAAAACATATACATTTAAACTGGCTCTTGAAGCAAAAATCGAAAATACTTATTTTCACTGTTTTTATTTTTAACCTAAGCATAATTCGTTTACGCAAATAGATAATTAATTCAACTTAATTATTTTATTGGTAACAAAACAACTCAGAATGAATTCAAATAGAATTCTCAGGTAGAAAGGTAGAGAGAGATACACTCTTCACTTCTGCGAAGGCAGTTTTATGTTTTGATTCGAGTTCATTTGAGAGCGTGAATTATTTTTTATTTATTTTTTTTTTTTATTTTTTTTTTTTTATTTAATATAGATATATAAGTTTACAGTGGGTTAATATAAATTACATATTGGTTCAGAGATTCTTTAAAATTGCAGTCTCACCAAAGAAGAAGCTAGTTCTTGTGCTTGATGAGCGAGTTACACTAATTATGACAGAAATAGAATGACATTATGCAATAGGTAAGTATATAAGGGAACAATTGAAACTTCTGGATCATCTATATGTGAAGATGTACATACAATGGGATATAGTTACATACTAAAATATTGTGCACTTTAGAGAAATTAGAAAAATCTAAATTAAATAGAAATAAATATAGATTGCCAATAAATAGAAAGAAAGAGAAAAACAGGTAATTATTTAATTAATTATTCCTGATGAAGTGTTGCTTCAGTTTGAGTTTCAGTTTATTGATGTCTTTGATTTTTTTTATTTCAATCGGAAGATTGTTGAAATACTTTATTCCTAAATAGATGTAATTGTTTTGCATTAGTTTGGTATTAAATTTTGGTATTTTGATGTTGTCTTGATATCTTTTTGATTGGTGGGTTTCAAATTTTTTGACGATATTATCTTTGTAAATTTGGATAATTGCATTTTTCTTGAAGATATTCTCCACTCGAGGCACCGTGAAATCTGCGAAAAGCGTTTCTGTTGGATATGTGGAGGGTTTCTTTAGGATTACTTTAATGATTAGCTTCTGGATCACTTTGATCGGGGTAAGAATATTGTTGTATGAACCCCCCCATCCAATAATTCCATATTGAATTAATGACTGGATTAGTGCATAGTATACTCTTTTTAGATTGTTGGGTTTTAAAATATTTCTTAATTTTATTCTTATTTTATTATGTTTAATAATCATAAATCGTAAACAGTTATTTATAAGATAAATATATTGTAAAATGAATACACGTGTGATAAAACGGTTCGATGACAACTCAGAATCAACTAATCTCAACACCCCTTTGAAAAGTCATGAAAACATATACAAAAAAAATTGGTTAAGTAGATTACGTTAGGTTAAGTAATCGGCTATTTTTAAAGTTTTTTCATAGCTTTTAATGAGTTTTCCAAAAGGTGTTGAGTTTAGTTGGTTCTGAGTTGTTATGGAATCGTTTTATCACACGTGTATTCATTTTACAATATATTTATCTTATAAATAACTGTTATTGATTTATGATTATTAAACATAATAAAATAAGTATAAAATAATTCATGCTCTCAAATGAACTCGAAACAAAACGTAAAACTGCCTTCGCAGAAGTGAGGAGTGTGTCTCTCTCTACCTTTCTACCTGAGACAGAACCTCTAATGATTGGAATGTATAAGGTAGTATAAATATATGAACTATTCGATAAGACCGCTCACCGTAAACACAGCTCCTGACTCTTTAATTGGAGCATTTGGGAATTACTAAATTGTAAAGCAAAGCGGTCCAAAACGTATATTAAGTAACGGTTTTCCAACACTACTTTTTAATGACAATCTGAGGTTTTATTTGGAGCACAAATTCGTACATGGAATACGGAAACTTGTGGTGTAATAAAATGTATAACATCTACACAATCGTCATCACATTTACAGGTGCAAACATGGTCTCTTGTCGTTGATAGCGATGCAGCGCGGAAGTCAAAAGTACCCTATTTGGATCCTTAGGTGCAACATTACACTTTACCGTTGATCGCTTGCAATTTGTACCTGTACTAAGTACAGTAATAATGTAAAACATTTAAATTCAATAGGGTGTTAACCACAAGTTAAAACAGATTCGATTTATTTGAACAGGAATGAAGTACATTTATGAACGTTTGCGCACTTGAAGTGAAATAACACTAAACTGCGCTATGTAAATATTACGTTGCAACGTACTCATTTTATTTGTCTATTGAATTAATTTTAACCAAATTATTTAAATAAAAACTCCTTTTTTACATTATCTCCCCACAAGGGGTCCCAAGGAAAAAAAATCTTAGGGATTGTGTCATCTGGGAATACTGTGGGGAGGGTCTTTTTAGGGAAAGGAAGGAGATGAAGTTCTGGGAAGGAAAAAGGTATTGGGCGTGGGTGGAAATATAGAACTGATGTTCAGAAGTGACGAATTTATGAATCCATCCCTCTCCCTGCGGTGCAAGGCGATGAGGACAAGGAGAGGTCAAAAGGTGTCCTTCAACCGGTCTCTCCCGATCCGGTCCGCCCGCAGTGGGCAAAAGCATCCGCCGCCAAGACTTAGATACACCTCACCCACGAATCCGGGCACCACTGCTAAGTCACCAAGCGTAGCGAAGCTTTTTTGGCAGGGGTGTTGATTATCCAATAAATGGTTCCCCAGGCGATCTTATAGGGGGTTTGATATAAGGGTGGAAGTGGGCAAATTAATTATAATTGATATCTACTGACACACAAAATACTTCCATTGAAAGCTTCACTCCAAGTTTCTAACGAATTTGATTGATGAGTGTGCTCTGAGAATTATTTAAAAAAAACTCATCCAGCCCTTTTATTTCCTGTTACAGGTATGAAAAAATATACAGTGTTACTAAAACTACTTTAGATGTTACAAGATTTTGATCTCTTTTAAATAAGACATATTTTAAAATATGTTCGCTTACAAATTACGTTTATTTTAGCGCGCTCCTTCTTTCTTTCGTATTTACATTTCTTCCCTCCAAACCGTCTTCAGGAATCTTCTTCTTCTTTTTGAACTCTTATAATGGAGCCTCGAAATTTCATTACGAATTTCGTACGGCATGAAATTCACATAGGAAGGAAGTATTTTGATACATTAGTTTACATTTTATAGTATAACTAGCGAGTTCCCGGCATGCGTTGCTAGGCCGTTGCTAGGCACTTAATAAAGAAATTGTTTCTCCCTGCGTGTTCTTTCCCATTCGTCCCGTTCCTCGTCCATTTTCCCCATCTCTCCCACGTCCCTTTCCTCTCCCCATTCCCTTCCACCTTTCCTCTCCCCATTCCCCTCGCCCTCTTCCCCCTTCCTGCGTCCCGGAAAAAATTGTTTTATTTTATTTTGCGAAGCTCAGGCAGTTTTATGGGTTACTATCATTTTTTAAAGAATTTAATGTCCCTCATTATTCAATAAAACCGTAACCGAAAAGAGGTTTTTAAGAAGAGATATTGAACTTTATTCACTCTTTATAGACCTGGTGCTTTATTTTTTCTGTGCTTATAAAAATATTATTAAAAAAATGCTCGATTTTTTCATTATGAGTTCCACTCACAGTATTTAATAAAAACATCTAAAATATTTTCAAACCAGAAACGCACGATTTTACATTACTTCGTAGTGCATCATTTTAAAAGTAAGGAAAGTGGGAGCAGGGAAAAATTAAATATTATCAGGCTATTCGTAACCCAAGAACGTTTTTTTACAAAACGTATGTTCCAAAAGGAGGCAAACCACTTTTATGGTAAATTTAGTGAACGACAGAAGGTTCGGTTTCGGTTTCGGTTTCGGTTTCGGTATCAGTTTCGGTTTTGGCAGAAAATCTGCCGAACCTTCGGCCGTACCGAAACTCCGCGTTCGTGAATTATCGCGCGTCGTTCGGCTGACTTTGGGTGAGTTCGTGGCTTGTGTGTCACTCGCCATCGTCAGCTGAGTTCGCCGACCGGTTAAAATACTCGATTAATGAGGTCCTTCCTTTATAATGTAAGTATTGATTATTGACCAACTTTTGTTCCAAGAAGTAGTTAACATGTTTCTTAATTTTTATAATTTTGTTTGTTTTACAGCAGTAATATCAAAAAAATAAATAATAATTTTTTCACATATTTACTTCAATTATTGTTTTTTTAATTTCATTTAACACGTGTTAACTGTCTGTATAAGTGCGAAAAAGCTAAATTTCAGGTAACAACAGATTTTAACATGTATAAAAAAGTTTCGGTTTCGGTCGAAACTGAGACAGATACCAAAGATTCGGTTTCCGTAGAAAGTCCTGTTTCAGTCGGACACTAGGTAAATTATCTAGTCTATGCTAGTGTATAGTGCATACCATGTATTTCTGTGCACCGTGTAGAAAAGGTGGAGTCGAATAGAACCGCTAAATTGTCTTATCGATCAGATGATGTAATAACGGGTAAATCATACCGCCGTGTGTTCTGGTTGCGCTGCATCTTACAGGTAGGTGTGTACATTTAGGTTGATTTATTATTTGTATATCAGTATAGGCGATGCAAATTGCATTTTTTACCGACAAAATTAGTGGTTTGGATTGATTAAAATTTGGCCTAGCCGATTTCATCAGTTTTATAAAAAAGTAACCACATATTAAATTTTAGTTTTTAAATTGTAAATTCTTGGAAAGTCCGTTCAGATGTAGGCTTCAAGGTTTTTTAATAAACATAATATTACTAGCTATTGTCTACAGAGCTTGTAGGATACTAAAAAGTTCGATTTTTGGCTAAATCAATAATTTATTTTAGTTCAATTACATGTTTTTAATTTTCTGTGCGCGGCGAACCTACATAAATTTAAAACCACTTTATTGGCCCTTGTCGGGTTCCGAACCCGCGACCTCTGGATCCAGAAGTAATTTTATTATTAGTACTATTCTGCTGCGGATTGGCAGTTCATACTCACTTTAAAGTAACATTATTTTAAGTATTTTTGTTATTTCTCCCGTAAAACTGTATTGCCATTCAGTGGCGTACGAAAGGGGGGAGCGGGAACCCGCCCCGGGTGCCACGTGCCACCCGATGAGGGGTGACACCCGACCGTGGAAAAAAAAATACGAAGGATATTGTCACAAAAATGTTTTACACATGAACACGGTCTGTAATTTATACTTTCGTTCGTAGCTCTTACTATTGCTCGGTTGGGGATTCCCCTGAAATATTCCTCGCCTGTCACCTGTGTCATTCTCATTTCTTTCGATTGACGTGAACTCGTGGAGGAAATTATTATCTATTGATTGTTGAAAAAGTTGTTATTCTGTTAGTGTTAGTGTTAAAAAATCAAGATAAGTTGATTGGATTTTTTTGGGGGGAGGGAGGGGGGGGGGTGCCACCTCGTCATCAAGAAGGTGTTTTCGAAACCGAGGTATGTACTGGAATGTTTGAACACAGAGAAGCGTAAACTTAGCGATGGTCTAGACTCGCCATAGGAGCCCACATCATGCAGGACCGTTTCGCACTGTTATCTGTTATCACGTATAACGCCACTTCATCACTGATTATACTCCTTTAGTTAATTTATCACATCACAATAGCGATGTAATCAATCTGCATGCTGAGTTTCCCAAACTTACAAAATGCAAGAGAAATCAATTTACCGAATATATTTTGACGAAAATAAAAGGATTTTAATGATGATTTTCTAAATATATGTCGGTGATGTTCTAGTAAGACATGGCATGGTAAAAATCAAAATTTGACCAGTCAGTGGTTGAGTGGGCATTGCGTTTGGGTCCCACCCGGGCGTCCCGTGTTCGATTCCTCGGCTGGCTAAGTCCTCCATCACAACACAAGCAACATTTTCGGCTTTCTGTGGTGGTAGTAGGAGATTTTCAAACATTGTTGGGTTATTCGTAACCCGGGAATGTTTGTCTTTCTTTAATAAAAAAAAAAAAAAAAAAATGTAGTCGGTTCACACTAATGGCAATGATGGTGGTTGATTGATCCAAAACAGAAATACGAAAGTTATGTCTCATTCCGTAAAATAATGAATTAACAATGCGAAAAAATTCGAAAGTAAAAAATATTAATTACGGCTGTGTGTCTGTCAATCTGTAACTCTAGTTCAATGAACTCTAGATTTCGAAATTGCTTAGCATTTAAGCATAATTTTCAAGATTGGAACAGGTTGTAATTATTATATTTTTTTACAAGAAAAATATTTTAATAATAATTTTATATTTGAAACGAGCATTTCTTTTGTTTTAATTTCTTTGGGTGATATTGACAAGTCAAGTCAGAATTCGTGATTTTTTTAAGATTCTGCGCTTTTTACTTTTAAAGACAGCTAATATTCACTAACTTGAATTCAGACTATTCCGTGATTTTTCTAATTATAATATAATTACTAATTATATATTACATTATTACATATCTACTTCTGGCATCATTTTCTTTCAGTTAACAGGGAAATTTTCTAACCATTTACTTTATCGCAATCAACATCATCATTCACAGTTCTACAGTAAGATATAGCAAGGAAAATAAATTACACTTATTAAAAATGTCTGACGCACTTTAAGACAGTCCACAATAGCTATATTATATTGTAAGAATAACATTTTAGTCTATTCGTGTAAGATCGTCGCGTGTGCAGCGGCCTCTGTGAAGCGATGTGCCGCCGCGGCTTTGGCGGCATTTTCTATCGTGCTTATCTCCAGGCGGACAATTTTTCCTTACTGGGCATCTCATGCACTCGCGGTCCGTAGCGGCGCCAACTTTTCCTCGTTCCATAAATAATACGGGGAAACCTTGCCCTTTTGCAACTATCATGGCTGCGACATACTCTCGTCGTACGTCAGGCGCTTTGTTCTATCTATAAATTGTAGACGTGCGACGCGTATTGTGGGAAAATGACATCCGTTGTTTTCATGGATAGACGCCAAAAATATCAGTGGGTAGTGTACTTAATATCTATGCTCCTGTTTTTGAGACCATTGGAAATGGGAATGGAATGAATGTAGTACGAATGAAAGGGAACGAAAGAATAAATGGCAGGCACTAATTAATTGAAATTATTAACTGCAGACCAGATGGAAGTTACAAAATTCAAAATAGGAAATATTGAACTAAATTATATCCAGCAACGCAAAGGGTGGAGTAAAGGTATATTATAATCACCCATAATACCTAACTTTAACATATTTAAAAAAATTATTTTATCTTTAATTTTTGGCTCCTGAGAGCAGTTCTTACTCGTTACTTGTTATACTTTTTTATATTTATAACTTTTGTACTTTCTATTTTTTAAAATGTATAGATATATTTCTACTTTCTATTCTTTAAAATGTGTAGATATCTTATAGTCCTAACATTTTACCTTTTACTTTATTATTTCCTGCCTTTTAACTTCTTTAAATTTTGTAAATTGTACTTTATATTTTATGTTTTGTAGTTTATACTTATACTTTATACTTTCATCTTATAGTCCAAACATTTTACCTTTTACTTTATTATTTTCTGCCTTTTAACTTCTTTAAATTTTGTAAATTGTACTTTATATTTTATGTTTTGTAGTTTATACTTATACTTTATACTTTCATCTTATAGTCCAAACATTTTACCTTTTACTTTATTATTTTCTGCCTTTTAACTTCTTTAAATTTTGTAAATTGTACTTTATATTTTATGTTTTGTAGTTTATACTTATACTTTATACTTTCATCTTATAGTCCAAACATTTTACCTTTTACTTTATTATTTTCTGCCTTTTAACTTCTTTAAATTTTGTAAATTGTACTTTATATTTTATGTTTTGTAGTTTATACTTATACTTTATACTTTCATCTTATAGTCCAAACATTTTACCTTTTACTTTATTATTTTCTGCCTTTTAACTTCTTTAAATTTTGTAAATTGTACTTTATATTTTATGTTTTGTAGTTTATACTTATACTTTATACTTTCATCTTATAGTCCAAACATTTTACCTTTTACTTTATTATTTTCTGCCTTTTAACTTCTTTAAATTTTGTAAATTGTACTTTATATTTTATGTTTTGTAGTTTATACTTATACTTTATACTTTCATCTTATAGTCCAAACATTTTACCTTTTACTTTATTATTTTCTGCCTTTTAACTTCTTTAAATTTTGTAAATTGTACTTTATATTTTATGTTTTGTAGTTTATACTTATACTTTATACTTTCATCTTATAGTCCAAACATTTTACCTTTTACTTTATTATTTTCTGCCTTTTAACTTCTTTAAATTTTGTAAATTGTACTTTATATTTTATGTTTTGTAGTTTATACTTATACTTTATACTTTCATCTTATAGTCCAAACATTTTACCTTTTACTTTATTATTTTCTGCCTTTTAACTTCTTTAAATTTTGTAAATTGTACTTTATATTTTATGTTTTGTAGTTTATACTTATACTTTATACTTTCATCTTATAGTCCAAACATTTTACCTTTTACTTTATTATTTTCTGCCTTTTAACTTCTTTAAATTTTGTAAATTGTACTTTATATTTTATGTTTTGTAGTTTATACTTATACTTTATGCTTTCATCTTATAGTCCAAACATTTTACCTTTTACTTTATTATTTTCTGCCTTTTAACTTCTTTAAATTTTGTAAATTGTACTTTATATTTTATGTTTTGTAGTTTATACTTATACTTTATACTTTCATTTTATACATCTTACTTACTACTTATTACCTAACTCCTTTTTTTATCTTTTGTTTTTGGATTAAACTTAACATGTATATTGTTACTTTCATTATGTTGTTGTATTATTATATATAAATATAATTATGTTAATGGCACATGCTGTGCCGTATATTTTGAAATAAACAATAAAGTTATAATCTATTCAATACTCTAACCTCAATCCATTGTTTACGAGGGGGCAACTTATATAATTGCCTCCCAAACGACAATAAAAACGAAAAAAGCTGGATAAATTAAAAAAAAGAATAACTTTTATTCCTGATAAACAAAGTAATGAAATAGAATAGCGCTATATTGAAATATTTAATTTAGTTTAATGTGTTATTTTTTTTTTAGTTAAATGATTGAAAGTGTAGTTTTCTTTTTACTGAAATAAATATATAACCCGCAATAAATAAAGTTATGTATTTAGCAAAAAGTTACCCAATTGATGGACATTTCGCAAGTATTAATCAAAATTTGGCAGTTCGAGAATTCATATACTAACAACAGAATAATAAAAGGAATAAGAAATCGAAATAATGACAGCAAGTAATTCACCGTTTAACAGTCAAATTTACCAACAGGTGGGTTCTATTAGAATTAAAATAATCTAGCTTAATATATTTATAAACACTTAAATAACAACAAAATATGTCGGTCAAGATCAGAAAAGAAACTATGCCAAAATCTAAAAATGCACAGGCGTGTATGAAACTGAATGATGTGACTAGTCAGCGGGCGGCAGAGGCGCGAGGAGGTATTCGCCGGATCGCGGATAGGAAGTGTGGGCGTGGGTAATGTTATTCCTACCGAGTCTTCACTCTGCACGCAGCAGGTACGCCGGGTACTTGCTCATTGCTCACTAAGTTCCTGGCTGATTGTGGAACGGAAGAATGTAACATTACGATGAAACATATTTTTGTAAAATTGCTGCGATAAATTATTATGTGACATCATTTTGACAATGGCAAACCAATGTTATTGGATGAAATTTATCATAACCTTTCAAAATGAATGCACCCTTAAAACCGTGTTATTCTTCTGGTTACATATCTTATTTGGGGTTGGCTGTCATCAGGGTAATTTTCAAATCATGGACCTCTCATACCCGTGTGAAGCTACGCGGTGCGGCGCGGCGTCTTCCAATACCACGAGTTCTATTACCTGTGTTCGGAGTGCTTCCTTCCACTAGACCGTCTCCCTGTTTGTGTTCCATATAATGAGTAAACCAATTAGATGTTGTTATTGCTATCTTCACAAAAACCAGATTCTTGTTGTTATTGCAGCGGACGAGTAAACCACTTCGATGTGCTGACTGCCACATTGGCATTTCATGTAACTTACATTACTTAGGCTTACCGAGACTATATCATTGTTGCTTGCTGTTTTTCAATGAATATCCTGTTGGGTGTCTAGATCGCTTCCTTGTAAAACCTTTTCTTTTATATTATTTTCTTTTGTTTTGATTCTGGGTGTTTTTGTTTGTTTTTTTTTTTTTTTTTACTAAACTTACAGAACTGTGACCCTTGCTGTGAGCGCTCCAAGAGACAAACTGAACCACTCTATGTTCTGTTCTGTCCAACTTCCCCATATTGGGGGTGGGATGGACCTTGTCCCCGCTATGTCTCTAGTGTCGCGATCCTGGAGCGGAGCCTCGCTGACCACCCGCGCCACCCCTGTGGACTGGTGCCGGTCTGAAGGACGACAGTGGGTATTTGGGGACTTTCCGCCCTTCCTCCGACCACCCGACGCTTTTGTCCTCAGGGTCTTCGGGCATTTCACCCCATTCTCCTATTTACTTTCATCGTGGCACCACCGGGAGGTCGGCTAAGGGGCGCGGTAACCAGGTGCCGCTCTTGTCTGCCTGATCACCGACACACTATCACCAGGACTGCCGGGTGGAATGCGCCGCATCGCCCCTTCTTCACAAACCTGTGAACTTTTTCTATCTCCTTATTGTTTTCATTTTAAAAATTTTTTACTGTTCATTATGTACATGCGCTAGGATAGGCAAAATGCCTACTTCTTGTTTTCTTTCTTTTTCCTTTTCTACCCCTGTTCCAAAGTTCATAAGGTAAGTCACCTGATCTTTCGTTATTACTAACACTTGCATGTGGCGAGCACTTGCATACTGCTCACTAACAACGTATGCGGGGACTTTGGAGGTCTAGAGTCTTGAATCTGAGTAGAGCCGTTTACAAAATTAGAGTCCTTTGAGGCCTTGAAGGGGTAACCATCTGTTACCTATACCAGGGCGGGAAAGAGGGTGGGTCCTCCAAAGTTCTATTACCTAATTACCCCTGGATTATTACTTGAATTTGTCACTCCTCACGATGTGACAAATACCATACACTTTACTTCTACATTCGCTAATCACCTTCTCTGTCCAAGATATTTTGAGGATGAGCCTATATATGATAGCATGCACATTGTAAAAGCTTTTATCGGCTTGCCGTGGCTATGCTAAAGTTCGATAAAAACTAAAAGATCGTTCCCCAACATTTAGTGTCCTTAATGTAACTAATTTTTGCTATAATTTTTTTGATACTAAGTGGGAGTTTGTTATATAACTTTACTGCTAAAAATTCAGAGCTTCTTTGTCCAAACGAGTTACACTTTGGTATATTTAGTATGTCTGTTTGTTCGGCTCTGATTTTATGAGTATGTGAGGTGTTTGCTTCTGAATCATTTTTGAGGTGATGTACCAGAATGTTTTTGGCATATATTTTCTGTATACTTGGTACATCAAACTGTTTAAAAATTTCTGTTGTTGACGTCCTTATAGAAGGTCTTAATGATGCAATTCTGAGTTACCTTCAGTTGTTTTACGTGTTTTGGCGCTGCTGAGCCCTATCCTATTACTCCATATTCCAATTGAGAGTGGAATAAAGCATAATATACTCTCTTTAAATCCCTCTGACAAGATTTTTCGTAATTTTTTGAAGAAGTAGATGAGTTTTGTTAGCTTTTTTGAGGTTCGATGAACGTGTGAATTCTACTGCAATTTTTCATCAATTTCAATCCCAAGATATTTAATATTTTTGGTTTGGGTTATATGCAGGCAGCAACATTCGGGAAAATTGTCTTGACATTCATGTAATTTGAATGTTTGCTCATTCATTGGTTGTCCTCTTTTGTTTTTGGAGAAATTGATAAAAAAAAAGATATTTAGTTTTATTCACATTAAATGTGAGGGAGTTTACTTTTAGCATTCTTGCCTTTTAATATTAATTGGAGCAAGTGATATTTTTCCCCTCGAAGTATGTGACCAAGATATGAAGCTTTCCTGACTTTTACTAAAATGAGTAGTTCTCTATCTGCCCTAGCCCGCCTGAGAATTTCTATGTTGATGATCATGTCGGTCCATGCGACTTTGAGCATTCTCCGGTGAAGCCACATTTCAAAAGCCTCTAACCTGTTCATGGTATTTACTTTCAAAGTCCATGTCTCACATCCACACAGCAAGACCGACCACACATAACATTTTAATGATGCCTTGAAAAAAATAGCAGAATCCTTTTTTATTATTGTAGAATAGGTACCCTCCTAAGTTCTTTTACCATCGCTCTAGGCAGCTAGCAGCTAGTTAGTAGGAACAGCGGCGGATATTTGTCATTTTCTCTCGCAAATACGCTTTTCAATGTAACGCAGAACGGACGCGGAGCACGCGATACCGAGAAGAATTCTGAATCGATTCATTCATCCGCCGATGCCGCGGAGATAAATGCTATAAGCCGCTCCTAACTTATATCTCGCTGTCATAACTTGCAATGTCAAGAAGATGCTGGGTGAAATGATTTTAGTTCACGGTAGATCATTTACTATTTTATTTTTATAATTGGTTTTTGAACGACAAATTAATGCTTGTCTCAATCATTAATGTAAGAATGGTATAAATTGTCACTAATCATTAATGTAAGAATGGTATAAAAATAAGCTGTATGCGAATAAATATAATTATGCCGGAAATTATGTACTTGTGTGTTTATTGTCATTGTTAAAATTGAAACGTGTGTGTTTTCTATCCTTGTTACTTTAAGCATTTTTAGGGAAACGGCAAACACTGTTTATGTTTGTTTATCTATAACCACTCTTAAACCATAATTTTTTTTTAATATACGCAAGTGCGTCTGTTTATCAAACTGTACCTACTTATTTCAGAATACAAAGTGTTATAAGGTAATCTGTTTTACAGGTATTCTGAAGGAATCTTCTTGGATGAACTAGCAAAATAGATCTGCAGTCTATGCACCGGGTTTCCACCGGTAAGCTCGGCGTTTCAGTCGTATGTCAGGACAACGAGAACTAACCCTAAAAGTAAATGAAAACATTGTTGTTAATAGCTAATATTATTGATTATTAATGCACCTGTAGCGAAGTGATATCGACGCAAGGAGTTTAATCATTTACTTACTTATGCTTTTTGGCTCTATAATATGTGTATAAATGTATATGCGTGTGCGTGTGTGTATATACATGCATGCGTATATATGTGTAAAGTGTGCACACTTATGCATATACATATATGTGTGTACATATATATGTAAATGTGTACGTATATAATCTTCCTTGTTTTATGTAAATACTTGTAATTTAATATATTATTACGTATCATAACTTAAAGACATACTAAGAATGTTGCAATGAATGGTGTGCTCACCTAAAATGGGAATCATCGCTATAACCATCTTGAAAATGTAAATGAATGTAATAATTATATATGCGAGTCACTAAAAAAAATAATTAAAAAAATAAATCTATAAACCTTATAGATACTATTAAGAAAACAATAAAACATAAACGTAAATAAACATTTTGTTAGGTATTATATCACATGGCCTGATGAACAGATGAAAATAAATATCTGGATGAGTGTTACGAAATCTGTTAATGTCGTAGTTGTATTTTTATCGTAATATTAAAGTGGAGATAGTGTGGGCATGTGGATGCGACAGGTCTATTAAGTTCTAAAAAGATTGCCAGCTAATAATAGCACTGCCTTTTTATAACCGTTATATTTTGTTTAAAAATGTAGGAGTATTTATACTTATATTGATACGGGCGCTCTTTATATTTCTCCCGTTATGTTGTGTCAACTAAATATGAGTTTATCGCCCGTTAATGAGACAATCTAATGTAATGTGTGAGCTTGCAACATTAATACTGACGCAGTTACAATCCCACACCTTGTCAGTATGAAAACAAAGTGTGGCTGGTCTTTCGATAAATGCCCAAGAGCTGTCTCTAGGCTCAAGAAAACTGACAATTTTTTTTATTTCTTTTATATATTCAATAATATTATTCTTCACTTTATAAAAACAGTTTATTTATAAATAAGTTTAATAGTACACAACTACTAACCCTGTACAAATCACAAGTGCACCCATGGTTGAATTTGGCAGCCACCTCTGGTCTGGAGCCCCAAAATACCTGAAAAAAAAAAAAACATTGACTGTGCAGAAACGGGCGTCCGTTTGATGGATTCTCCTAACTTAACACACACATTGTAATCTTTAGAGCAAAGGCGTCGGGTGGGAATGCTATCCTTGTTCTAGCGGTATTTCAATGGAAGATGTTCCGAGGAACTAGCGTCAATGATACGGCACCGGGGCATAGTCGGGAAACACGATAACGCGTGCCCAACTTATGTACACGGTTGACATTTGTCACACGAGAACGGGTCGCTTCTTCGACTCAATCTTGGGTTCAACAGCTCGGCTGTTAAACGATTTGCCGACGTCTGTGTTTTCTCCTTCCTACAACATGGGTCTCTTCACGACAAATATTCATTCCTTACTGTCCTCAAAAAGACCCTCCACACAGCATCTCAGATGTTGATCAAGAGCTAATGTAAAAAAAAAAGTTCTGCTATGTTATTATTATTAGGTACGTGTGACAGCTTCAGAAGGCGAAACATCTGTCACATGTAATAATAATCACTTAGCAGTAGCAGAACTTGTTTATAAATAAACTTTTTTTTATAAATTGAATAATAATTTTATTGAATATATAAAAGAAATAAAAATTCAAATGGAGTTTTATAAATTAAACTTGAAAACAATAAATAAAAACTGACAAACATCATTTAAAAATCGTCTTGCACTTTTTGAGAAAAAAAGGTTGTTCATTTAATAATCACAATTCTTTGATTATATTATAATAATGTATTTCGTGTACATCGTTAAATTATGAGAATGGTTGAAAATTTATGACCAAGGAATGCATTCGTGTTGCGTGTCGGAAACATATGTAGGTATAATGTAAAGATAATTGAAATTTTCGAAGAACCTTGGGTAAATGATCTTTGTTGTGGTACGTCCGGATGCTTACTCATATTACTGGTGTACTCACGATGTGACTCATTGTGTGGTAGAGGGATACAATTTATCCAAAAATATACCTGCATTGATTATACACCTACTTACATCTTTTTTTAAGATTCGGCATCCCGAATTTCTACCAATTTATAACATACTTTCCTTGAACACTTAAAGTTTTTAGGCTCTTAAAAAATATATATGTTATTCTGCTATTCTTGAAGATAATATCTATACATTTGCCACTCCGAAACGGTAATTTTATGAAATGAAAAATATCGCAAAGAATGCTCCGAAAATTATTACAATCACGTTTTTTCTGTTACTTTACAAGTTATGTACACAAAATTCAGGATTTCTTTAAATGCTATTTTTGTTCTATTTTAAACGAGTCGTGTTTTATTAAACACTTTCAAAATTTTCACTTAATTATTATCGTTTTTAATATTAGCACGTTCCCTCTAACATTGGTATTTACATATCTCCCCTTCTTCTTCTTTTTGAACGCTTACTACCGGGCCTTAAGTCCTCAGTTCCTCATTGCTGAGGATCATTACCCTTTTCTGATCTTGATCATGGCCATGACACTCATGACTTCCAATTTCCATGGCAGGCTCCTCCACTCCTTGCAGTTTTGCGCTGCATGGAGAGCTGCGGTCACCGACGTACCGGACGCCAGTGATATTGATCTCTCCAGCGCACGCCAGATCTTCCTCTGCTTCTTCTACCCTCCACTTTGCGAGTGACTGTGATTTTCTCCAAGGTGGAGTTCTCAGTTTGGAGAGCAACGCGTCTAAATAATCTTAAAATTCGTTCTAGGTAGATAGTTGAAAGTTGAGAGCGTATTGTGGATGCCCAGCTATTCCAGAATGGACACATTTGTGCGTTTGGCTGTTCATGGAATCCTGAGCATTTTTCTCCAGTACCATATTTCGATAGCGTCTAATCGCTTTCTTTGACTGGCTCTAACGTTACCACACCATATAGAAATACAGGGAAAATCAAAATTAACCTCAAATCTTATTTCTAGATATCTGGTTTTATTGCTGGGTGTTCTTTCAAGAGAATACCTTTCTTGTTCATTCTTATTTTTTAACAAAAAACGCCTATCATTTACAAAGCAATGTTTACCGCGTGGGTTATTAGTGCTATTACTCTAATTCTGTGAAATAATCATCAACATTTTTCAGTAATGATATATTTTTAAAGTGCTTATTTGAATATATGATTAACCACATCACAGTTACACGTATCTCGGAGTGCTGTGAAATGTCCGCCTTTGACAATGCGTGGCCAGTTATCGGGTGCCGCTATCGGGTCAGGTTTGGGAAGGTACAGTTATCGAGAGACTGGCAGTCTACCAAACTACAGGTATACTGCCGAGTACCGTGGTGAGACCTGTCTCTACTTCTACAGCAGGCGAGGAACCTGTGGCCCGCGTCCGGCGAAACCAATTGGAACGGCCCGTCAGCCAGCACAACGACCTAATAGCTTTCGTTATCAAAAAAATAATACGTACAAATGGATAGTCAAAGTACTGTAATATGCTTTAAAATAGGCTGACAAAATGGTAAAATACAGTAATGCTTTCTAAAATATCCATAAATTTCGCCAAAAATTAAAAAAATTTAAATTTAAAAAATCTTATTCAAATTGACGAAATTTTGTTCAAGTGAATAAAAATGTGGTCCAAAATTTCAAATTTTTGTCCGGATCGATAATAAGAATTTTTCAAATGTATAGTAAAGAACTGCTGTTATATTATGTACGATAAAACACGGTTAAAAAGTGATTGCATTGAAAAATATCGACAAATAACCTTAAACATTTTCCAAAGGCGTGTTGCCTCTGATCCCTCGCTCATAAACCGTAGGTCTCTTCAAGACCCAGGTTTTACTCCTCCCATTCCACAAGAAGACCCTCCACATAGCATCCTCAAAGATGACATACCCTGAGAAAAAAATATTTTCTTCAGGACCTCCTGGGTAGAGCTAAAGTAGAAAAAATTGGCGGTACAAAGAAGAGTTCGAATGTACACAAACGGACAAAATATTGTCCAAGTGAACACAATGTTTTCCAAATGAAGTTACTGCATCTAATATGGCAAAACATGAAACAACATTTCAGATTGCTGGTTATATGTTTTGAAAAAAGTGAAAGATTGAAAACGTCCGAAAAATCTCAGGAAAAGCCAGCTAAGCATTACAGCTAAGTTATTTACATGTCAATATAAATTTGCCCGCCAGTCGTAATCGATACTTCTTTCTCTGGACCCCTAGTTACCAACCCCGTTTCGTATCCCGGAAAATGCTGAATAATTAAAATGAATTAATTAAATGCTGAATTAATTAAACCAAAAACACCAAGTAAATTTGACTGTGTGCCTTTACCTACCAATTACGTGCGTAGGTACTGGACATATTTATACAGAAGCACGCATATATTTGGTCTGCGAGTGGCCCAAAAAGGTTTCCCATCCCTGTTCTACAGGCTCCGGCCCCGGCCTGGAGAGTACAGACTGCAGACGACCTCAGAGAGGCTGGGCCCGCCGTGCCCGCTGTGGACCTCTACGCTCGGGAGTTGGTGGCTGAATCTTGTAACTAAATCGATCTTGAATATTATTATAGTTTACATTTTTAACGTTTGAGATAGATACGTTTTGGAATTCACATAATAAATGCATGCAATATATTTTTGTTTCATTACAAAATAAAAATTATGTGGAACAATTTTACACTGTTTAAAGAATAAGCACAGACCCCTGAAAAAGCACGGTATGTTAAATTATTATTTTTTTTTAAATAAAAGTAAAAATAAATTGACAAAATAATAGAACCCCGATCAACTGCTTGGAAGGCAATTTTATAAATTGATCGGTGTAATGGCGGTATATGACTGATCATTATTAGAACGGAGACATACATAGATACATTATATAAGAACATTTAAGAATTATGTAGTTTTGATTTTTGAATGTACGCACTCACATTACATGTTTTTGTTTTTTTCATTTTTTTTCACATGTCATTACATGTTGATCCAGTGAGCAAACTTCACAAAGTTTTTGTTTTTTCACATTTTCCGAAAAATTCTAATTGTTTTCTGTGGTTCTTCCGCAGCTCGCACGATATATTTTAATGTCCCTGAAAGTAAAAAGAGACCGCCAAACAACCATTTTTGATAACATAAATATTTTAAAATTATTATCGACAAAAACAATTCCCTATTATGATGCCTAACTCCCCACATTCTGGAATTAATTATATACATAAAACTGAGATTACAACACAATGAATACAAAATACAAAGAAAGTGTTTTGAAAGTCGACAATATAATTCAGTGGCAGATTCTGGGACAGAGCACTTAGCTACGAAACTACAAAGTAATTTTAAAACCTCAACTCAACACAATTTACATGGTAATCCGTAATTATTTGTGGACGGTTAAATCAGCACCATCAACTGTGCAGTTATGCAATAATGACGGGCGCTATAATTTATTCAAGATCACTTTCTGTCCAGACTTTCACGTCAAGTAACGCATTTACAGAGGTAAATAACTAGCATTACTTGCTGATATGCGCCAAAATGAAACAAATCATCTTGGGGAGAGATCGGAGTCGTTATTATTCAATATATTAACTTATCTATGTTTTCTATAACATATGAAACAGTTCAAACAAGAAAACTATCAAAATTGTCTATTATGCATTAATTGGCTGGGGAGGGGCCTTTGAGGATTCATTACAGCCCATAATGACAATTCAAAGAATAATTATAAAAATCATCCTTAGGAAACCATACGATTTCCCTACTTTAGAGATATTTCGGGAATTTAATGTACCATCTATAGCAGAATTGTATAAGAGAAACGCTTTATATCAAATTTATAAATAATATTTTCACAACTTCAAAAAATTCACCTCTCAGATAGCATAAGCAATAGATTCAAAACTAATTCAAAACTAGTAGCCATCCCTAGGCCCTGAACGACCACGGCCCAGCACCACTATTTGTATTTAGGTGTGAGATGGTACAATATATTATTGTCCAAAAACAAAATTAGTATAACCGAAACACTGAAATATGAACAATTCAAAAAGCAAATTAAGTCCCTGAAATTGGATAGTGGTGTATTGTACCCTTAATTTACCCTTACTTCATCTTTAATATAATTTTTTTTTTGTGTTATTGCTGTTCAATAACTATTCTTTTCTAAATTGTATACCTATGTCAAATAATGTTTGTATTTATTTCATAAGTTTTAGATCATAGTTTACATACTTCATTAGAACATTATTTTTTTTTGCATGTTAATACTCCTCCCATAAACACGAGCTCCTAGAGCTCAACTTATGGAGTATACTTAGTAGAATAATAATGAATTATTATATAACTTTGCTTAATATAATCATTTGTAATGTTAAAAAAATTCTTGTAAATAAAAAAAAATAATTCAACTATATTTACACGGTCACACGTTCGAAATTCGACGCGACGTGTACAATTCCATGTTTTATTTCGCACATAATTGCTCGTATATTATTTGCGGTAGGGTTAAAAACTTTCATTATCGCCCTGACGAAATATCACCAATAATCGAAACGTTACTTGAAATTACTCAATTAGTCGATCTCCTGGTAACAACCTTACTCTTGTTTAAAAAAAATCCCGCGTAAGAGTGCCAACTGCCTGAGACCGATGGAAATATATCTTCTCAATATTTGGGGTATGTTGTGAACCTGAAGAGAGTTGGTTGGGGAAGAATACAAAGGAAGAGAAAGGATGGGAAATACCTGGCCAGTCAGATGTTACTAAACACTGCTTAAGTCATTTTTCACGACGTCGCTGGTTCAAATCCCGGAGTGCGCAAGTAAATTTTATTCAATTGGGTAATTTGTGTTGTTTCATAATTAATTAAAAATAATAAGTATGTATTACATAACTGCGGCACATTCTACAGTGGTAGATTCTTTGGTGAAAGACCACCGTTCAGAATTATTGAAACTTACTAAA
This sequence comes from Glyphotaelius pellucidus, assembly GCA_936435175.1. Classification (NCBI taxonomy): domain Eukaryota; kingdom Metazoa; phylum Arthropoda; class Insecta; order Trichoptera; family Limnephilidae; genus Glyphotaelius; species Glyphotaelius pellucidus. Next base: position 35,082,147 of record OW386539.1, read on the forward strand.
ATGTTACTTGAAATGGTTTTAGTCGCGTTTGGTGACCAGATCTGAATAGCAAGGTGCTTCCAACCTTCCCTCTCCCATTTCCTTTCCCTCCCCGCTAACTAAGGCCTCACAACATATCCCAATTGGCGATGTCAAGGTCTCACTGGCTCCAGACGGTTGGGAGCAGTTGGGACTCTTGTGCGGTATTCATGTAAAAAACTCTCTGTTCTGAGAATGATGGATTTTCACCAGCGCGAGCGTGAGAGTATCTACCACTCTGAAATGAAGATCGTGCTATGAGATCGTTCTTATTCAGCATTGAATTATCAATATCCTATATAATGTTATTCAAATAAAGGTATTAGACGGCCTTCGTGGTACAGGAGTAAGGCTTTTGACGCAATCCGGAGGTCCCGGGTTGGACCCCGGCGTGAGTAAATTGCATTTGATTAATTTATGTATGTTATTTCATTATTTATTATTTTCAAATAATACGTAGTACATTTGCGGTACGTTTTGGAGTTGAAGTTACTCTCAGTATCGCCCTGGTGTAAGACTACCATTCAGAAATGAAATTTGTTTGAAATGGCTTTAGCCGTGTTTGGTGACTACATCTGAATACCAGGTACTCCCCAAACTTCCTCCTCCCCATCTCCCTCCCCTCCCCGCTACCTACAGCCTCATAACATATCCCGATTGAGGATGCCACACTTTCACTGGCTTCAGGCGGTTGGGAGCAGTTGCGACTCTTGTGCAGAGTTTAAAATATTAAGATATTAATAAATTTTCTCAAGTACCTCTGAGAATATTTATTATATTATATTCTCAAATATACAAACAATAATTGACGATAAAGATTATATAAATACAATTATTATCGGTGACTTCAACGCCCATCCCGATTCACTCTTTGGAATGGAGCTATTATCTTTTTGTCAAGAATTTGAATACACATGTGCAGACATCGAAATTTTACCTGTGGATTCTTACACATATATCAGTGACGCACACAGTACAACAAGGTGGTTAGACCATTGTCTAGTTACAAAAAATATTTTGAAGCAAATTGTCGGTATGAAAATACACTACGATATAGATTGGACAGATCACCGCCCTCTCGAGCTAATCTTACAAACGGGAGGGATAGCTAAAACGAAAGTATTTAATTCTGTATTGAGAGATCCAGCGTTATGGAATCCGAATAATATACGGGATATCGGACAATATAACTCATGCTCGCAAAGCTGTCTCGTCAAAATCAGGTCAAAAAATACATTTCCTGAGGACGGTGGCACCCCTGTACGCAACAAAACAAAATACCTCTATGGGAGTATAGTAGAAGCCCTACGAAGCAGTGCCATATCTGTATTTACCAAGTGTATAACCCAAAAACATAAGCAAGTATGTGGGTGGAATGAATTTGTAGCGGACAAATACGACGAATCTAGGCAAGCGATGCACACATGGCTAATTAACGGGAGACCGCGCGAGGGTCCTGTTGCAGAGGATAGAAGAGCAAAGCGTGCTGCCTTTAAAACAGCACTTAAACAATGCCAAAAGAACTCGACTCAACTTCAGATGGATAAAATAGCAGGAGATTTAGATAATCGGGACTTCAAAAAATTTTGGAACAAGTCTAATAAACTGTTAAACTTGCGCTGTAAAATCTCGTGCAACATAAACGGAGAGACGAATCCGGAAGTAATTGCAAACATTTTTAAAGAACACTTCGCAACTACCACGCCGACTATCGATTCAAACGAAACGCATTTGACCGCTTATGATGATATCGGTCCCATCGTCACAACTAACATGATAACATCGGCTATTAGTAACATGAAATCTGGAACGTCTGCGGGGCACGACGGTTTAAGCATCGAACACGTCAAACATGCAGGGGCAGCGATTATCGAACTATTGGCAACACTGTTCACTGATATTATAAAGAGTGGCTATCTACCTAAAGACATGACAAAAACAATTATCATACCGATAATAAAATCGAAACTGACAGATATAACTCTACAGGAAAACTACAGACCAATATCCATCGCCACGGCCATCGCTAGAATATTTGAACGAGTACTCTTGGACCAAGTCGGATCCCACATGAAAACTAAAGACAATCAGATGGGTTTCAAGAGAGAGTGCTCTACGGACTCGGCTATATATTGCGTAAAACGGACGTTGGAATACTACAGGAAGAAGAAAACAACTACTTATGCATGCTTTCTGGACCTTAGTAAGGCTTTCGACCGTGTTTCCCACCCCTTATTATGGAAAAAACTAAAGGAAAGAGGTATACCATGGAAAGTGGTAAAAATTCTCGAAACTTGGCATCGTCAACAGGAAAACCTTGTAAAGTGGAAAGATGGATTTTCAGAACCTTATTACCTGAAAAGCGGGGTCAGACAGGGAGGATGTATGTCCCCAGTACTGTTTAACATATACATGGATGAACTAACCCACAGGTTAAATAATGCTGGAGTGGGCTGCCACATAGGAGGAGAATGTGTCAACAATATGAGCTACGCAGACGATATGGTTTTGATGGCACCGTCAATAAGGGGATTACGAATCCTCCTGAAGATATGTGAAGAATTCGCACACGAAACCAACATGATTTACAATGCGAAAAAGACAGCACTGTTGGTCATAAAACACGGGGAAGGCCCAAAAAATATTCCACCCGTCTTTCTGAACGGTGAGCTTCTGAAAATAATAGAATCTACAAAGTATCGAGGACATGTCATCAATAACAAATTAACGGATGATGAAGACATCGACAGGCAGAGGAGAGTACTTAGCATAAAATGCAATATGCTCAGCAGAAGATTTCGGCTCTGCAGCCCACGGGTAAAAAGGACGCTCTTCCTAGCCTTTTGTACCACCCTGTACACGTGCGAGCTCTGGGCAAATTTCAAAAAAAGGACCATGGAAAGGCTTCGGGTGCAATATAATAATGCATACCGTCTAATGTTCGGACTTCCCAGGTACTGTAGTGCCTCTTCAATGTTCACAGAAGGGAGAGTTCCAGGATTCGAAGCTCTATTAAGAACAAGGATTGCAGGACTGAGGGGAAGGATGAACCACTCCAGCAATATCCTCATCATGGAAGCCCGTCTGATTCCAGGATCGAGCATAGATGAATATTGGAGAAAAACACTGGCTCCTACAATCTGAGATCCGATGGAACAACAAGAACCTGATTTAAAGACTTAACTATATATATTTTTTTAATAGTGTATCTAATGATGCTTCTCTTTTTTAATTTTTTATTTTGTTAATTTTTATCTTTTTATTTATTCATATGTAATTAATATTCATATATGATAACATATGTAATTATACCCTATATGGGATGTGTGGGATTGCACTCCCCTCCCCACATCCTGAAATAAAGACCTTATTATTATTATTATATTATTTGAGAATATAGAGTACAAGCTGCCGAAATGAGGTACTTGAGAGGAGTGGCAGGGGTTAAGAAATGGGATCACATAAGAAACACGACAATCCGAGACGATCTGAACATTGGACCACTGCTACTCTTCATAGAAAAATCACAATTGAGATGACTTGGACACGTACTAAGAATGTCTGATGACCAAATTCCGAGAAAAATACTGAGTGCAATTCCAGTGGGCCGCCCCAGACACAGTTGGGCGAGGCAACTCCGGAAACTGTGTGAGGAGAGGCTGGGACTGCCATGGGACTTATGGAGGAGCCTTGTCGATGCAATGGGTCCCCGACCCGAATAGGATAAGAGGAAGAAGAAAAAGAATAAATTTTTATGATATTAAAAAAAAAAATCTGTTCTGAATGGTAGATTTTCACCTGAAATGAAGACAAAAAAACGAACATTACTTGCCGATACGCGTCAACGTGCAATAATTCATCGAGCTATAAGATTGTTGTTGTGTAACATTATATTACCCATATCCTATATGTTATTTAATTAAAGGTACTACATTGTAATTGTACGATAATACATTACTCAACACCAAGGTAAAGACAGGAGGTGTACAACCGTAAAGGAAAGCCTTTAAAATTGAAGCTTTTTATTGGGCCAATGATCTTTATGGCACATTTTGACAGACTGCTGTTCGCCTCCGCGAAGGGATTTGCACAATTATTCATTTCACTTTTATTATAAGCTGTTAGTCAGAAATAGGGATCGTCATTATTTATGATATATTTCACATACCGTTCATACATTTCACATAATGAAACAACCGGATATTTAATGCGCCATTTTTGGCATCCATCTAACCCACATTCTTATTTATTTGTTTATTTTTCAGTTTACTTCTTAGAACCATGAACATTTATTAATAAAACAGTCAACTCATAGTTTCAATGGCAAACAAAAATAAGAATAATATATAGGGAAAATAATAACAAAAAATAATTTAAAAAAAACCATCATAACGCAATAAAAAAATAATTACTGACAGACGTGGTGAAATCTTTCGGGCGGAAAAATGAATTGTTTTGAAAAGTTTGTCAATATATACACATGGTTTCCGGAAACTCTTGTTAAAACCGGCAAACTGGTAAATCACACTCGGAGTCGATTTTGTGGAACATTTATATTGATTTGAACTTTTGTTTTCGAGTAAATCGAGATATCAGCTGGTTAATGTATTTTTAAATGTGTCAAAGCAGGTCGAATTTTTTTTTTAAACTCAGTTGCTGAAAAAAAGATGAAAAATCGAAGTGATCGAAAAAACAAGTTTTTTGGATTTACTTATGATGTAGATTCAAAAGTCTCCCGCTTGTCATATGAGATTCTGGACACCGAGTATAACGCAGAGAAGAAAAAGCCCCACATGGATCAATTCTTAATATTTTGAGAAACACAATTATTTAAATGGAAAATTTTTAAACAAATTTATAAAAACATAACCAAGATACTGCAACGCTACGGAGTTCCTGGAGGGACGAGTGTACACTTTCAGAGCATTTCTCCGCCACCGCATTAGAAGCTTATGGCGCAGTCTACGCCAATCGAAGAATACAATCATCGCTGCCACAATAAAGAACTCCAGTTCAATTTTTAAAATTATTTTTATTGAATAATGACATTCTTACTTAAATAACTGCATATTTATTTTTATAGTTTGTTTTAAAAGTTAAAATAAATGTCAAAGTTATAATTTTTCAAGTTCCCCCGAAAACCACAGTGTCTAGTATGAATCGTGTGACGTCATCAGTCATCACTCTCCAAAAGTTTTAGTTATTTTTAACAGGAGTTGTCATTTTGTATGGAGAATCAATGGAGGTGTCAGAAGTCAGGCGTTTTTTATTCAATATTAATTGCTTTTAATACAGAAAAAACATTAAGTAAAATAACAACTTCTCATCGCTACTGTTATTGTATTGTACCAAATGAAATAATACACATATGACCGCACCTGATAAACACTTTATTAGTGTTCCACGATCTGCATTATTAATATTATATGTAGGCATATAGTCTCCCCCACACGTAGAGTTCGGAGAGGAACGTGCCCCGCGCCACTCCAGGCCGCCGCGCAGAAAAGTTTCACAGTGAACTGCGCTGTAAACCGTTATCTTACTTTCGGTCTTTACTTTTCTGCGCGGCGGCCTGAAGTGGCGCGGGGTACGTCCCGCTCCGAATACTACGTGTGGGAGGTACTATACAACGCCGAATCAGCTGTTCGACGTCCGCCATTTTGGAGTTCAGAGTTTGAGGGTTGGGAGTAGCATTACGATTTTTTTGTACAGTTTTTGAAAATTTTAAATAATATAGATAAACTAATAGAGATACATCTATTTTTGTTACTGAACTATTTAGGCCTTAATAATGTTTCAATAAAAATAACAAAAATAAAAACAACATATTATAAGTCCAAATCTCTATAAACAGTATTTAAATAAACCAATAACATGAAATGTTGAATGCGGCTGCCTGCATTGATTTTCATGTTCAATATTTTTCAGTTTAAGTTTTCATATTTTTCATGGTTATTTGTTTTTATTTTATGTACGTGTTGTTATTTTGTAACTTTTTCCTTTTATCTGTCCAATTTCTTTTTCGTTATTCCGAAATATGGCGTGTATTGTACTGCACTACCTCTGCATACATTCTGGATTACATTATCATTGTAATTATTATAAAGTGCCTACAATTATTAGCATTGTTTTATTTTTTTACACCCTCATATTTGTAGGTCGATGATTTTTGATTGTATTAAATTAATTTCTATTCAAAGTGGGTTTAACTGTTATGCAAAATATAATTTTACACGAAAAAGTACTTTGAGATATTACATCGATAGGTTGAAATAAACAGATGCAGTAATTACGCCAGATGTACATAATATATTATGTATGTACCTTCAATTGCAATCGATTTTATTACTTCACATTCATAATGAAATAATTGCTCGAGACCACTGCTGACTGCAGTTAGCAACCTTGGCCGTGACCTCGCAATGCGAAAATAGGCACCTACCGACCTACCTACCAACCACCTATTCGAGCCTACCTCGGTCAAAACATTCGCCGTTATACCCGAATTACTTCACAGATTACAGAAACTCGGAACAAATCATAACAAATTATCAAAAAGGACTAATTAAATGATACCCCCAAAAAAGGAAACATTAAATCAAATGCCCCTTTTTGCTCGTTAATGATCTTCACCAGGTGCAAATTTTGCGGAAGTTTGCTTCACCGCTATCTACATACAGTGGAAATAAGGCGTTGATGTGAAATGCAAACCAAGCTAAAGGCAGTTTTAATTGCTACTTTTCTCTTTGTATGCTAACGGCCAACGGGAGACTTCATTTAATAGATTTTACGGAAATATTAAGTATTCTAATATACTACATTGTTGCCGACTCTTGGGACGGGATGTTTAATAGAATTTGAACAATTTACAAAAGTTTAAAGTTACTATGCAAGTTCTGTGAAAGTCTTATGAAAGATCTGTTATTCAAGTAATGTGAAACAACCGACCCATGATGAAATAATAACAAAACTTGTACATAGAACATTCACTGATTCTGAATTTAGGATGGGTTGTTTAAAAAAATTTGATGGATTCATCAAATATTTGAAGTTGATTTTCACGTTCTGTGTAGGTTCTATTCAAGTTCTGTTATTATATCGTTATAGGACAGCTGCTTCACAAAACTGAAATAATCACAGAACTTGAATAAAACTTACACAGAACCTGAAAATTAACATCAAATATTTGACGAATCCATCAAATTTTTTGAAACAACCCGTCCTACTTTGAAATGTGATGAATTGTTCAAATTCAACAAACCGTACTTAGAACGGGTTATAATACAGGGTTTTCCAATAGGAGGTGTTATTTTGATATTCAAAGAAAAATGCCATTTTTTAATATAAATGATCGGTTTTTTATTTCATTATAAAGAAAAATGTATGCCGTTAATAGTGTAAAATAACATCAGGCAAATGACCACCACGACCACGCTTACAGGACCATATCCTTTTCATGAAATTTTCCATAACCAAATACCAAAACGGCTGCCCTATGTCCTCGATAGCCTCATGAATTCCATCTTTGAGGTCTTGAATCGACGCTGGGCTGTTGGCGTAGACCTTCTCTTTCACGTGGCTTCAAAGGAGAAGTCGCAAGGTGTTAAATCACAAGATCTCGGTGGCCAATTGTGGTCACCTCTTCGAGAGATAGCATGGTCCGGAAACTTTTCATCAATCAATGGTTTCGTTGCTTATGTGGCACGTAGCGCCGTATTGTTGAAAGTAAACGTTGTCCAGATCAATACCATCCAATTCCGGCCATAAAAAAAATCATTAATCATCTCTAGGCTATTCAAAATAACACCTCTTATTGGAAAACCCTTTAATTCAAACAATTTTTGAAAGTTAGTATTCAATTTCTGTGAAAGTGAATTGTTCAAATTCTGAAAAACAACCGTACTTAAGTTTCTTCTTTTGCTAATAATTAAATGTCCCAGGTACTTTAGATTTTTGTTGTGTAAAGCTGCCTTTTCCCTCCTTCCTTTTCACAACATGGGGTAATCATTTTAATGTAATTACCACAAAAAGGTCCATTAACGTTAGATTAAAATCACTTCAGTCGCGTCCAATCAGTAGTGGATACAAAAGAAGTGAACTTATATGTGTTCGTGAGATGTGAATGACGGAATGAATGGTTTATCCTCTCTGCCTACCCCTGCGATAAAATGGCATGCTAGTATTATAACAACTTTAGATTATTCGAAAATTGATCGAACACCCACTTTAGAGCTTACGGATTACGTGGTTGAGTGATAACGATCCTTGGCTGCGATCCGGAGATAGCAGGTACAAAGTATTTTTGAAGTGAAAACTTTTTTAGCACCGTTGTGATTTGAAACTCGATAAAACGAAAAATAGCGACAATAGCACACTAAAAAGATACAAACACATACATTTATAAGATTTAGCCTTCCAGAGAATAAGATAGTACATAGGTCTGCTCTTAGTGCGGTGCTTCGTAGTCTCCCCACCCTTGTCTACTTTAGTTTTCCGAAGGTTTCACTTCTTTCGCGTGTGAAAGAAGTGAAACCTTTGTATTTTTTATTTCATTAATTTGTAATATTTCACAATTTATTTATTCACTGAAAATAATATAATGTATTTGCGGCAGTCGTAGTTAATTTCTCCCTTACGAAAGACCAACGAAACGTTGCTTGAAATGGCTTAAATCGTGTTTGGTAACCATATCTCAGATACTCAATTTGGCAGGGGTACCACCGCCTCAGGAACAATTTACTTTAACCAATACTCCTGCCATAGGTCACCCCAAGCGATTCGCTACGTTTGGTGACTTAGCGGAGGTGCCCGTACTCTCTCAACCCATCGCCTTGGGAGGAATAGATTTATACGTCCGTTAATCCTGATCATATTAACCCACGGATTCCTAATCACCCATCATACCTTTTTCCTTCCCAGAACTTCACCTTTTTTTTTATATTTTTTTTTTATAGTTAATACCGCACAAGAGTCCCAACTGCTCCCGTCTGGAGCCAGTGAGACTATGGCATCCCCAATCGGGGTATGTTGTGAGGCTGAAGGTAGTGGGGAGGGGAAGGAGATAGGGAAGAGGAAGGTGGGGAAGTACCTGGCTATTCAGATCTGGTCACTAAACACGGCTAAAGCCATTTTCAAGCAACCTTCTTTCTTTCCTTAAAAAAACCCTCCACACGGCATTCCCTAGGTAGCTCCTGATGGAAATTATTTTCCCCAGGGCCTCCTTTGTGGAGCTAATGTGAAGCTTCAGTACCGCCGTTGAGTAAGATCACCATTCAGAACCAAAACGTCGCTTCAAATGGCTTGAACAACGTTTTTGTTGATCAGATCTGAGTAGCCAGGTCCCACGTCCCTTCCTCTTCCCCTTCCGCATAGCGGCATAGTGTCACTGGCTCCAGATGGTAGGGACTCTTGGTACGCCTTATCTCGATACACCTGCTCTAGGCACTAGGCACTTGCTGTGTGGTAATAGGTGCTTAAAGCTCGAGTCCAGATAACGGCTCGTCCCTCGGCCCAACATCCAGCATCAGGATGTAAATACAAGACTAAAACCTGCTTCTCTTTAACCGGTCTGCCTAAGGAACGCCGAACGATTGGAGATTACTCTCCTCCTAAACTAGAAAATTGTATACAATTATACGTAACGATGCTCTTCCATCCAGGATGATGGTGATTCAAGGTATCCCCTTTTCGTAGAATAATGTAAGTTGTCAATTATTACACATTCATTTTGCAAAAACAAATTATTGAAACAACAAGTAACAACAGGAAATGAGGTCCCACAAAGTTTGCATTTCCTTAAACGGGATGAATCCCCCCCCCCCGGAAGCGACGGATCTTATCGTTTAGTCGGAGGTTATCTTTGGCCAGGTATATCTGTGGATTTTAAGCTCGGCTTGGTTGGAATACCGAGCTTAACAAGGCTTGGAACTTAATCCGTTTACAGGCCGAAAGCCTAGATGTCACCAATATTAATGTATTGTCTATGACTTTAATAGGGGAATATGTTTAATTTTTCTTTGGAAAACAAAACTATTATCCGAGTGGTATATCTATCCTCTCGACTGTCATTGTTATCGGGATATATATACGCACCGATATTATGATCGCTATCTTTAAAAAATGACGGCAGTTTATTTTAGGCGGGTTCAATTTACGAGTTGATTTTCGATAAGTTCCCCACTCCAAAATTTTGAAAAAATCACCAAAGTTACAAAAATGCAACAAAAAAAGGATACGAAATATCTTAAGATTTTAATATTAATATTAACGAAAAATCTGAAAATATTTTCAAAAATGAGCATCTAAATTCTATGTCTGAATTAGATTTTAAATCATGCGTAAACAAAAACAGTCGAGAAATGCATGGACAACAATCGTCATGCTTAGATCATATTTGGGTAAACATAAAATTACAAAACCTTTATAAAATCAAAACAATTGTTTGGCAAACGAATATTACTGACCACCCTACTTGCTTATTATTATATGATAACGAAATGAAATCAGAAATAAAAAGCTCCAATTACGATTAAAAAAACCACTAATATTGCCATGTTAGAGAAAAAATTGAAAGCAGAAACTTGGTATACAATATTAGAATACTTATGAATCATATTGAAACCTCCACAACAGAGGTTTCACTGTACACAAATTCAAAGTTCAGACGTATAAAACCTTGGATCACTTGTGGTCTAATAAAATCTATTAGGGAAAAAGAAAAACTGCATAAAACTACAATTAAAAATCCACACGATGAAAAGGCTAAGATTGTTCTAAAAAAATATAGAAATAAATTAACAACTTTAATTAAAAAAAGTAAAGACGACTACTTTAAAAATATAATCTGAAGGTTATTTGGAAAACGGTAAATTATGCAATTGAAAATAAGAAAAAAAAATCTATAAAAAACATGAAAATAATATCATGGATGTATCCAAAGAACCAAAACTGACAGCAAACATTTTTAATCCTTATTTCTCTAAAGTAGGAAATAATCTCGCTGAAAAAATCTCTAAACCTTTACACACGCCAAAACCTATAACTAGCAATATACAAAGACGAAATACACTATCCACTTTTAAAAAAACTACTGAAACTGAAATACAACTTATAATAGAAAACATGAAAGACGGATCCTCTCCAGGTTTAGATCACATTACCGTGAAAATTCTTAAAACAATGAAAATGTATCTACTGAAACCTCTTGACCACCTTATTAATCTCAGTCTGACTAAAGGCATATTCCCTACTAATTATAAACAATCTATAATATCCCCTATCTTTAAAACCGGTGACCCACAAAATGTTTCAAATTATCGACCGATATCCTTAATATCGAATATTGCAAAAATATTTGAAAAGATTGTGAAAAAACGGGTTGTAGATTTTCTGGAGAACAATAAAATATTACACTGCAATCAATTCGGGTTCGTAAAAACAAAAAGCACGCAAGACGCAATAGCGAATGTAACATCACTTATATACTCGGCACTTGATGAAGGCAATAAATGCGCAGGAATATTCATTGACCTAAGAAAAGCATTTGATAGTATCTCACACGTAAAGCTCATTAAAAAACTGAAATCAAATAACATCAATGATTAAGCCGTCCAATGGATAGGAAGTTACTTGAACAATCGTGCACAATTTGTTAAAATAAATGACCAAACAAGCGACCAAGAAACACCAAGTTTTGGTATCCCACAGGGCACCATGCTGGGACCAATATTGTTCATTTTGTATGTAAACGACATATTTATTCAACCGTTACATGGACAAATTATCTCTTACGCCGATGATACAGTGCTTATAATAAAAGTAAAAACATGGGAAAAAAATAATTTAAAAGCTACGGAAGACATAAACACTCTAAAAATATGGTTTGACAATAACCCCCTGCCGTTAAATAGTGATAAAACATATGCCATCCCTTTCGAAATTAACACAAACAATATACCTCCAAATTTTCAAATAATCTTACATAATCATTCTCTCGCACAACACGACACTAATCACTGTCGACAAAAATGTTCCTGAAAATAGCGGATAAAATTACATATCTTGGAATAATCGTAGAAAAAACTTCAAATGGAAAGATCACATCGGCCATACAATAAAAAGAATTAGGAAATTAATTTATATATACTTACAAATTAGAAACTTCTTATCAACGAAAAATCTATACTCAATATACTACGCATTAGTACAGTCTATTCTTCAGTATGCCGTTACCAGTTGGGGAGCAGCTTACAAAACTACTCTGACCCCCATAGAAATTATTCAAAAACTCATAATAGACTTCCCTACTGAACGAATATACGAAGAATTTAAAGTGCCAACATTCAAAAATCTATTTATAAAAAAATCAATCTTACAAATTGTAAAAGAAAAAGAAAAACACTCATTCGTAACGGAAAATCGTACCAGACTCAAACATGTATTTGTATGCCCGAAACTAAACACTTCTTTTGCTCAACATCATTTTTCATACCAAGGAAAATACTTCTTTAACAACCTACCCATAGAAATCAGAATCATTAATAACAAAATACAATTGTCGAACTCTATCAAAAATCATTTTGAAGAAATCAGCAACAGGAAGACTGCTTCCCCTATTTCCACATGAATGTAACACTAAAAATTGTACTTGTTTTTACTCGTATGGAATACATTGATGTCTTTTAGTTAAACATTGCGTTGTGTTTGTATTAACTGCACTAATTACTTATGTGAAACACGTGACTGTTTAAATGTATAAAGAAAATGTAAACTCTTCTTCCATCCACAAGCAAATGCTTGCAAATGCAAATGCAAATGGAAGACCAGTACTTCTTTAATATGTACCATTTTTAAGATAAACAAATAAAAAATTAAAAAATATTTTTTTTTTATAAATTGATAACGACTTTTTTATTCTGCACCCGAGCAATTCGATCGGTATCTCCGATGAATACAAAATAGATTACAGATTTCGACACTAAAGTCTACCATAAAACAATTTCAAACTATAATATTTGTTTACAAAGTAGATAGTGGCGAAAATGACGTTTCGTTTTGAAGGTAACAACATAACACACCTTCGTTTAACTTTATGATTAGACTTAACAATACTTGATTGTACCAATTAAACATTAGAAATCATAGAAAAACAATAATAAAATAATACGACAAATTAAATCTTTAGATAAGAGACACTATTATGGAATTGCTGCATATTTATTGAAGATAGTGTATGATGCTAAAATATTATAGTTTTTGTCAGTTACCTTGACGTCAGTGGAGTGCGTTGCTCTATGACCAAAGATGGGCTGTGTGTAATTTTCCAAATTTGGGTAGGAGTTGTGCAATAAATTTTTTAAAATTAACTTTTTATTATCTTCCCCGGCAGATTATTTTCTCAAACTAAATACATATTATCAGAAATTTCTCGGACTTAAAAAAATAATTTTCTTATTTTGATACAAAAATTGTATGCTTCGTTTTCTTAGGATAGGCATTGCTTTTTAGCTTACGCATTTCAATACGCTCCTGCTTACCATAAATATGATGACGTAATATAATACAAATATATCCTATGAGAAAATCTTAACATTTTGAATTTACATGGTTTTTTTTGACAATTCATATTTATAAAGGCATACGCAACTTAAAAGTAAATTTAATAATTAGTACAATTAATATAACTCAAGCAATTTAAAACTTATTAATTAGAGCAAACGGCCTCCCTGGTCATGGGGTAAGATATGTTACGTATCCAGAATCGGCGTTTAACGAAAACCTTTCGAAATGACAAAAACAAAAAAAAAATGGCGCTGGCAAATGGCCATTTGATGAGTTTGTTATTCGTGAATTTCTGTGAAACAACTGGATCTTAAGACGATCCCTTAGTCCTGGACCCATTCGGAATTGGACCGAGTAAGCGACTTTAGGGCGTTGACTAATAAAAACCACAATCAATATCCAACAACGGTGATTTGTTGTTTCGCAAATGTATTTTTACAGAACGAAGCGACGCGAAGAGCAAGGCACGCCTGTTCGGCCCGAAATCTGGGCGGCCAATAAGTTCGACTATACGACGCGCTTTCGGCCTTTCTGCAGATCGCAGAAGGGTGAAATTCGCAGTTGGGTAAAGCCTCTTTGAATTTATGAAAAAAAACATCGCGTAAATTCGTGTTTTTTTTTTGTAAAGTTCAAAAACAAATATTGATTGAGTTTAAAATTTTAAAATGTTGTGATTTTAGAATGAGAGCGGGATTTTGTTGTAGAGTTTAGTACCATGGTATAAGAAGCTTTTTGCACTGACAGGTGACCGACTGACCGGACAACTCGGAATGAAACCAACTCAGAACCATCTCATATAAGTCATTTAGAGTGATAAAAAAATTCATATAAAAAATTGGTTAAATAGGTTACGTTAGGTTAGGGTTGTCGGCTAATTTAAAATTATTTTTTTCCTAGCTTTTAATGACTTTTCAAGTAGGTGTTGAGTTTACTTTATTCTCAGTTGGCATGGAACCAGTATATATATTAGTATGATGAAACAGATAATATACGATGCCCGACGAGTAGCAGTAATCGTCAGTTTTCTCAGAGATGATGAAATGCCCCCTTAAAGGAATTTTTAACGAGCTACATTTCCATGGCCTGTAATGCATATTTAAATAATTTTACATTAAGAAAATCAGTAATCATTTTATAAATTAATATAAATATAAATTGTAAGACAGATCTAACTATTTAAAAGACATGAGTTCAGTAATTGTGATTATAACAATGTCGATTTTCAAGCATGTTTTTTTATACTATCGTGGATGCATATTTTTTATGCCTTTATTTTGTCCAATAGTTCTTACAAAAAGTACATAAGAATGTGACCACTGAACATTTCTAGGTGCCTTTTTGCTTATGACGGCAGTATAGTTTACAGTAATTGTAAGAAATGAGAACACGCGTTTTGCTAGTGGAAAATAACAACGACCATAAAGTGGCAACAAAAAACCAATGAAAACTAATAACATTTACGCAAAATGTAATTATGATTTTAGACAATGTGTCGTATTTTCTTAAGTGCGTTATAATGTTTATGATAGAACTCAACAATATGTTTTTACTAAAATTAATACACTGAGTGTAATAAAAAGTAGCGGTGAGTCGAACAGTGGGTTTAGTGAACTGAGTAGGCTTGCAGGTTGCACAGTATGATTTGCGACAGGTATTGTGAATATTTTACTATACCTAACGGTTAATGTTAAACCAAAACCGTTAATGAATAGAAATATACAAAACGCTTCGACAGATGGAAATAAGTAGCAATAAACTACAATACAGAGATGGGAGAGAGATTTAAATGCCAATTATTGGTACAGCAAATCTATTTAACAATTATTGGTACACCAAATCTATTTAACAATTATTGGTACACCGAATCTATTTAACCAAATCTTTATAAATATATTTCTTCTGTCCGTGTGTATGTCACTGAACTCCTCCTAAACGGCTGGACCGATTTTGATGAAATTTTTTGTGTGGGTTCAGGGGATTCGAGAATGGTTTAGATTCACAATTTGGTCCACTGGAAAATGTTCTTTTAATAATTTTTTTTATTTCTAATGAGTTGTTGATTTTGGAATGTTTTACATTGGATCCGGCAGACTGCGCTACCATCGCAGTATCGAATTTTCAATATTATTCTATTTTAATTTTAGTTTGTCCCGACACAGTGTGTACAGGACAACGTCTGTCGGGTCCGCTATAAATAAATAAAATAAATTGTGGAACATTCCAGAACACTCTCGAATGTTGTCCTGAGCGAAGCCGGGTAACCCAGCTAGTCTATTTATCTATTTTTAATTTAAAAATAAGCCACTAATAGCTAGTAATAATTTTACAATTATTTTCAGGGGAAAAAAGGCTTTCAATTCGAGAATGAACTATAAGCAAAGTCGATCAATTAGAACTGATAGAATAACTTTCAGTAACTTCTTTTCGTTCCCTTTCATGACCTCAGATCGCCAACGAATAAGCAACAGTTCACAATGACTAAGTGTTCTTAATACATTCGACGTCAATTGTTGTTCGTACGTTAGCCATCTGCAGTTGTCCTAGAGAACGATGAGAAGTTACCGAAAGTTATCCTATCGATTCTTGTCGATCGACTGTGTCGGGGGCCAGGGGGATTTTATATCGATATCCCGAGCATACTTTCACTGTTGACAGCCGAACCGATATTGAAAGGGAATAAATAAGAAATCGATATACACTGGCAACACTGGAGATTTTTTTCTATGAATCGACATTGAACGGTTGACGAATGAATTTACATTGTATTGACGGTTTGACAGAAGGTGGAAATAGCGAAATTGGTTAACGCGTATGTCCCGGTTAGACGAGAGGTCTGGGTTCGAGTCCCAGTTGCGACCTTTGCTTTTTTCAATTTTTCTGTGTCTTGTTCTCTTTCATATTTTCGTTTAGATTATTATTGTTCAATGACATGAATAATGTATTTATTAAAATGAGTAAGCAGAATGATAAAATAATAGTTTATGAAGGTTTTGATACAAGGGCACCACCATCACGCAAAACGCATATGGACACGGATATGTTCAAATGTTTACCATAATGATTTTTCTTCACACCATCAACTAAAAAAAATCAACTTATTTTATAACACGTAATGCATTTTTGATGGAAACAAAATAAAAGTATGGCCTATTTACATTCATTGTGCGTTGAGTATTGAATACAAAATAAAAAATATGTTACATTACAAAGTAGAGAAGAGTTGAAAAAATAATACTGAAAACAATTTTATATGTGAGTTGGAAAATATATTAATTTCATTAATCACACCATGTTCGTTATACAAACAACAATCCAAATGTTTCAAAATATTTTCTTTTTGCGTTAAGGCGGCACTCTTCGACTGAAAAAGAAAAAGATGGAGAGATATGTAATTACGAATGTTGGACAGAGCGTGCTAATATTTTAAGTTATAAAATAGCAGCGAAAATTGCGAAAAAGCTTAATAAAACATGACTCGTTTAAAATAGAGCAAAAATCTCGTGGAGCGTATCTTAAGTATCATTTAAAGAAACATTGTGAATTTTTTCACAAATATAACTTGTAAAATAAAAGAAATAGACTTGTTTTAAATAATTTTCGGAGCATACTTTGCGATTTTTTTCTATCGAGGGAATTTCATATAATTTTCGTTTCGGCGTGGAACATATCTAGATATTATCTTAAAAAATAACATATTTTTTTAAGAGCTTAAAAACTTCAAATGTTTAAAGGAGATATGTAAGAAATCGGTTGAAATTCGAATAGTGGACCCTTAAGACTTTTTTAGAAACGAGTTCTGATCTGTTGTGTACACTGTTTAAAATTTTGTATAAGCACGGCATTATTATTTTTATGTTATTTTACGCCTGTTAGTTAAACTTTTAATATGTAAGAAATTGAATCTTTCAATTTTGATATTTAGAGTTTTGCTTGTTCCAGTTTTAAAAGACATTATTAATTTATTTTTTTATGGACACGATTAAAAAAAAGAGATGACAATGAAATCGAAGTACATATAAATGAAGAGCATTGACAAATTATAATATAAAGAAAATATAGAAGACAAGTCAAAGCTTGAAGATAGATTTAAAAGACTTTGAAAATTACACTTTTCGTATCGCCTGCCGAAAGTCGTTTAGGCTAACACCAAAAAATTCAATGTTTTGTCTTTCGTTAAGAAGTCGACATTCTGAATAAAGGAGAATGTTATCCATAATTAGTAGAATGTTGATTGAGGAACATCAATTCATTATTTCGGAGTCTACGGGAAGGGATGTTAAACTGGATGAGTTGTAACAAAGCAGGTGTATCAGCAATACTGTTGATGATTTTGAATATGCAAATTAGATCAGTGTCCTTTCTACGTTTTTCTAAAGAAGAAATGTTTAAAGTTTGTTCTATAGTTTAATTATTATAGTTTTTCTACGATTTTACGTATTGGAATATTTTGGATACATCGCTCTCCAAACGTTTGGAACAGCGCTAGCGGTGTCTACTATTTTTCAAACATTTTCCTGCCGAAAGGAGCAAATAAGGCTTGCCCATTATGCCAATTAGCGGATCAACTTGGGAATGACAGCAGAAGACGAGAAAAGATAAAACCTACGGTATTTTATGAAAACGATTTATAAAGCAATAAACCTATCTTACCTTTATAAGAACTGCAGATTCTTCTAAAGATAAGTGATATAACTTATGAAATGAAAATCACTCGAGTTATTTCAAATTTCAACCGGTAATGGGTGTACATTTTCAGATTCTGATTTACGTTTCAATAGTAACCGCACGGCCAAGTGAAGACAAGACAATTATTGCCTGAACTTACTTTATGATGTGTTTACATAGCGAGAAACAAGCCATTGTATCGGCTAACGATGTACAATACCCTCGGATTGCAAGCACCTTACTGGGTCAGTGAGGTAGGCCGTACCCATTATCCGTTGCTACTCAATGGAACAACCTTTATTCTCTCCGCACGGCGGTTAAGTCCTCGCAAATTGAGTGAATTTGTCTTAGAAAGCCAAGTAATTGCGTGAAAAACTACTTGAAGTGATGCTGAACGAATGCGTAATGCATCCCATGTCTTCGAAAACAAAGCTTTTCTGTGTAGATAAATAATTTGCTTTATTTCGTCATTTTAAAGGTTTCCCTCAAAATTAAACTTTCGAAATGGTTTACTCGAAGAGAAAAGCGTACCAAAGAATACTTGTTTATCACGCATGAAAGAGTTTTTTGTCACACAACACAAAGGTTCTATATTTGAAAAAAATGCTCTAAATGATTTGTATAACACCGTTTTTGTTCAAAATCACGTAAAGTGTTTCTTACTATCGTGGTACGAAAGCACAACTCGATGGAATTTGCAGGAAAACACTTCTTGTTATTCTTTAACACAATTTATTAAATAAAAATACAATACTGGTGACAATAGTGATCTCCAAGACCCCACCACACCGACAAATATCGAAGGCTTTATTTCCCTCGATATCTCAACACTCTACTGAAGACAGGCACCCATGTACCCCTCAGATCAGAGATTGATTATAACACTCTACTGGAGATAGGCACCCAAGTACCCCCCACGCTCGAGTTTAATTAAATAACGCCGAAGGTACAACATGTACCTTCCCGTTTCACCGTCCCAACAATACTAACTCTCCATATCAACATCGCTATTATTTAAAGTAAACATGGTACATAAAAAATTGGTGAGAAAATGATATTTTAGCAGTTCCCACACTAATTTTAAAATCTAACTTACAGACAATAATAAAACAATTACCTAAAAGTCGGCCCTAGAGGCCTACCAATAAAAATACATCTTAATATTACAGGGATTAACAAATATTGCAAAATTTTATTACCTTTTTTACTTGGCTAAAGCCGACGGCGCATTTATCCTTGAGGGTGACACTTCTCCTAGGGAGTGTCATAAACATAAGTAGGTGTTATTTGAGGGTACTTATTCAAAGTACCGACTTTACAAATAATAAAAGAATTTGTCCCAAATTTGCAAGGGAATGCATTTATATGATACCAGCCATATTATTCAAGGTTTGGACCTTATTCATGAAACCGTGAGATAATATCTTGTTTGCACATTTTAAAAGGAGAAACTACGCGTAACTTAAATGACTAAAATAATGCATATTATAAATGATATTATTTTACAGACTAAATGTATTAAATCGCATTCTAGGAACAAACATAAAGAGTGCGGTATAAATATTTTTACAAAGCTTTTTCCTATTGCTAACTATAGATAACTTATCATTTTAACTTTTTACTCAAATCAAACAGAATACAAATAAAACTCACTTACATAACACTGTGTGTTATGAAATATGTTATCATTGCCATAATTCAGTTTTTCTGTCTTCCTACTTTCATCTACGTATATTACGTAAAAGAACAATAAATTTGTCTTACTCACTTCTTAGTGTAGCGTTAATCTTCTTATATTTTCGTAATGTTCTCTAATAAATTGTTTAATGGTTGAACATCTAAAATTATTAAATGTTACATATGTAATTATGATAAATGGCGGAAACATCACCCGACAATGCAAGTAGTGAAGCATTATGCAAACTACAATAAATTTAAATCCAAAATTACTTATTACAAGAGAGTACCCGCCATGCGTTGAATTGCTACTCAAAGAAAGTGTGTGTTTTAATTATGTTTATAGAAGTGCTTTTGGATACACAATATGTTCCATCTAGTGCGTACACGAATAAATCGGAAGGTTTCCGATGCGTGAGCAGACTACGTACAGCTGTCCATGTGAGATGCGTGGATTTTCAAAATTTACCCCCTGCTCTCCCTGTACCTCTAATATGTCTCCTTTGCAATCCCTCCCTCGTCCCCCATTCTCCCCCAGCGTGTCATTTTCTCATGCTTCCCCTTTCTATACCAAAATATTATTTAAATTTTACACTCTGAATAATGTCAGGAATCACTGGTAAGTCGTAAGTCAAGTACGTCCCTTAACACCCTTATATCCATGTTATTAAGCCGCCGCTACCCGAATTTCTACCGATTTCTTACACATCTCCCTTAAACATTTGAAGTTTTTAAGCTCTTAAAAAATATATGTTATTTTTTGAAGATAATATTTAGACGTTCCCCATGCCGAAATGCAAATTATATGAAATTCCCTCGATATAAATAATCGCAAATTATGCTCCGAAAATTATTATAAACACGTTCATTTCACTTATTTTAGAAATTATATGTATGAAAAAATTCACTGTGTTTCTTTAAATGCTACTTTAGATGCTCCCTACGAGAATTTTGCTCTATTTTAAGCGAGTCGTGTATTATTAAATATTTTCACAATTTTCGCTTCAATTTTATCGTTCTAAATATTAGCGCGCTCTCTTCAACATTCGTAATTACATATCTCTTCATCTTCTTTTTGAGCGGGTATACGGAGTTTTAAATACTTATGAGTACATGCATGAAATTAGTAATAAGTACAATAAATGCTTATCCAAAAGCCGTATCGTTATGAGTGATATTTTATTTGCGCAGTTAATAGTTGAGGCATGCGATCTCAGATCCGGCTGGAAAGACTTTTTCCACGGAAGAAAAAGTCAAACATGTTATGACTAAGTGCGTAGATTCCTATTGTGAATTAAGAGATACGTCTTGCCGTAAGCAAATCTATTTACGTAAGTCATGTAAGAGAAATTTATTCCTGCTGCATATTATACTATATTATTATATAAATAAAATTAATCACTTTGTTTGTTATTCAAGAATATATGAAACAATTTCCTGGCAGTAATTTTATAATGCCACTAAATATTTTTGTTTATTTTTACAGCAATGAACACGAAATAAAAAGTAAGCATAACAAAATAAAATATTAGCATAAATTTAAACATTTAAGAATTAATTGAAAACCAAAAACATAAAAATTTAAAACCGATATTTTGTAAATTTAAGGCGAAAATATTACGATTTTCTTTGAATACATTGTGAAATGTAACGTCGGCGTCGGCCTAAAGCGCAACCCAAGCCAATGTATAGTTGTTTATCTCTTTGATTCATTACAACATTCTAATAGTTCGCATAATCGTTTAAGAATCTTGAAAAATTTTTAACTTTATTATAAATGCCCATAGGGTTTTTAAATATTATAATGTAATACTTTAATTAAGGGGAATTATAATGATAAAAGTAAGATATATAATAAATAGTAAAAGCAGTAGGATTTATCGGTCCAGTTAGGAGTTCTACCGAGCCGAACCCTCTGATATGAAAAATCTGGAGTCGGTGAATTATTTTCCCATTTGGTCTCTGGTAGGTTGACATGTTGTTCTTGTATTTTTTTGTATTTATTATACTTATATAATATACTTGCATAGCGTGGATTGACTAGCTGATCATTTGTGGAAAAGTGTGTGGAAGGGTTTAGTTTTACCTATGGGGAAGATTTAACGCGGACATAAAGTCGAAAAATAAAATGCATCAAGTTAAAAAAATGCAGGAAACAGTATTTTTTTTTAGCTTTAGGAAAATATTTTACTAATCTATAATTTTTGTACAATTAATTTCTAGTGTAGGCATATCTATTCTAAAACTACTCTAATAATAATTTATTACCTACGTAATAAAATTTGGACTCACAATATTGAGATATAACCCGTGAAAAACTAATTTGTATTTGGGAATGCTACTCACAGTAGTTGGAATGAGATATACAATATATAATGTATGAACATCAATTATTGCTAGAACATCGATTATTACTAGAAGCGCTTATGTCAATTTTTGATAATTTGTTTTCGTTACCAGAAATTACTTTACGACATCTCTTATCTGAAGTTATGAGTCACCTACGTCAGGTGTTGAAATTGTGACCTATCAAGCTATCTCTAACATTGTCTAAAACATTGTTTAGGGGTATTTAGGCCAAGAAATCGACAATCAATCAATAACAATCTTTATTGAAGAGTTATTTACTAATTTGATACAAACACTTCTAGCAATAAGCCCCAGATATATTTGTTAAATGCAGGAATTCACAACAATTGAACTTACAGATTAACAATTAGAATGAAAAGGTTAGAATTTTCGTCTATTTTCTAAAGTTGGAATTTTTATTGATAAATAGTAATTTATGTGCTCTGAATGGGGATGCTGAGATAAAAATTTACGAAAAACAGAAATTTTCTTTGAATTTCTTTCACATTATAAACATGAATATTATAGAATGGTGACCACACTATGGAGTTATCTTCCGTTAGACTTCTAACTAGGGAAATGCATAATAGTTATATGAGTTGTATCGAATCAAAATTTGTTCTTAATATTATTAATCTTAACGTCTTCACACCCCTATTCACAATTTGTTGAATGTTGGCCGGGATTTAGTTGTATTTTTTGTTTAGTTTTATTTAGATTTTGTAAATCATCCAACTAGAACTACTATTCCGCAACCGAATAGGATGTGATTAAAGTGCGTTGAAGAAGGGGTATCAGGAATTGATTTGTTAATGCAGAGTCAAAGAGGCCTAGAAGAATAATTTTTTTAACCCAAAGGGTTCTGCGCCATGACATCAAACTCAAAATAAAAGTACTATTAACTTTACTAATAAATCTTATTAGAGATCAGAATAATTCCATGTGCATACATTGCGACGGCGGCATCAACAATACAATGATTTGATATGCACATTATTAGCATAAATTTGTGAAGCAGCTAACGGGTTTTTAAGACCCATGTGGGAATAAATCATCATGGCATTAGACGATTAGACATAGTCAAATTCACGGACAGCTCCGCGGCACATTCTGAATAAACAGAAACAGTTTCACTTTGACGATTTGACACTAGCATAATGCGATGGAAGAGTTTTGTGGGATACGTGGTGTGTTAATATTATCACTGATTAAAGATAACTAAAAAAAGCAACTTTAATATTATGAGATAATAATTTTATGAAATATAACATATTATGTAATTCGTACCTCCCCACCCGCATACAACAAGTGATGCCGTTTGAAAAAATACTCGTAAAAAATGTTCACCGGGGTCGGTCTATAGTTTCGATTAACCAGTTGATCCCCCGACAGTTACCCCCCCCCCAAAATTATAATTATTATAACATTACAATTTTTTGTGCATTATTTACCAATTTCAAACATAAAATCGATTTGAAAAATGTAAGTTTGTATGTTTATCAAACCAAATTATTTACAGTGTCCGATGATTGTACTTATATGCTGATACGAGTATATAAAGTCCATAGACTAGTCGTTTTATCCTTGATTATAAATCGGTGGTACGCACAATTGGTACACCGTATTTTCCCTAAACCGACTGCAATTTGAATATAAATATGCCGGGAGGCCAACTGTCGGGGGATCAACTGCAATGGAATCATAGATTCGAAAAGCATTTAGAGAATTAGGAATTTTTACTATATTGGAATTGTCGTATTTTTGAAATTATCCCTTTTAGCCAGAGTCCAACAGTTATAAAAATTAATATATGTTGTAATTTTGCACTTAGTTCCAAAATAAAAGATAATACAATTTTTACCCTAGTGACAGATTCCTGAAAATCTAAGTGTACTTGAAAAGGCTTTAGCTCTGGTTAGTAACCTGACCATTGCCCTCCCCATTCACATTAACACCCTCCCCCACTGCCTATATTCTCACATTTTTCAAAATTTCAGATGCCTTTGACTCACTGATTTGGGGCGGTCGGAGTTAAGAGCGTACGAGGGATTTTTCAATATTTTTTAATATTTTGTGGTTTTGCGTGTTTTCAAAGTCACCTGTGCACGTAACAGCACATTTAAAAAAATATTTGTAGTATTTTTTTATTAGATGCGTGTATGTTGTATTCCACCAGCTAAATTTAAATATTAACAAAAAACGTAATTCTTACTTTAAAACTGTTTATAAAATAGCAGATTTCAATAAATCGTCAATCGACCCCCGATTTTTTTCTGTTTGTAATCGTATACAATATGAAAAAGATATATAAAAAATATTTTGTAATAGAAAACATCTCAACCTATACCACCCCATTTATATATTTGTATAATGTAGCTTAATTATGACGTATTAAATTTTTTTACACTACGTAAATCAACGTACTTTAAAATCATTTTTGGTGCTAAAATACAATTTTTTTCTGTAAAATAAAAATATTACCCAATACAACAGAACTTTATCTATAAAATGTATACACTAATATCAACAAATTAAATGATTTATTTGATTATATTCAATATGGCATCTTAGACGTTCTGATCATTACGCGGAAGTCTGTCCGCTCGAACGGTCGTTCGTGACGCTCTGTTCCGTGAAGATGTATTGAAAAACATGAGTGTATTAGTTATTAAGATATAATACATATAGACTAACTAAATGAAATCAAAAAGTATGATTTTTTCGTGTAATTTGAAGAAAACATGTCAAAAAGGACTTCGAAAACGTGCGTAGAAAGGGGACGGACGATCATGTGCTTAAACTTTTTCACATATAACCCGTTTATCATCCAAAAAAAAAACATGTCAAAAGGGATTGGATAACGGAACTTGCGAGGATACAATATGGTCCTTACACATTGTACCTTCTGATATGTTGGCTGTTTGTGCGCGATTTCTTTAAACAGGGTCCCTTAAAATATGTTCAAACGGAACACGTAAAAAGGGACAAGGTAACGAGAATATCCACAACGCGGACGTTGAAATGATTGTACCTTCTCACACATTGTCTTCAAACGTGTAGCTTCGCACAGGGTAGTTGGAGGTTATCACTCGGAACGACAAAGAAAGTGTTAATTTATTGTGGTCTCTTTCCCTAGCGCGGCGACGTGGCTATGTAAGAAAGAGACCACAGTAACAATACATTATTGAAACCGTACATTATATGCGTAGATATCATATTTCATTCGACAAAGTGTAAGGGCTGTGCCAATGAATGATAAATTATTATAATCACTTAAGTATTTAATCTAGCTATTTTCGTGGTGATCCAAAGAAATAAAAATTATTAACTTATTCTATAATTACGAGTACAAATTCACTTTGTTTAATTAGTTTTTTTTAATATTTTTTTTAGTATAAAAATTTTAATACGGTAAACAAATGGCATTCCAAAACTTGGCGTTAGCTCAATAGACTCCGAATGAAAAAGTATGATTTTTAACCTTTTTATAACATAACCATTTTAATACTCTATGTATATGTATCCCACAACTTTAACCAGAAATTCTTTATAACAAACAAAAAAAAAGCTTTTGAAATATTAGTGGCAAAAGTAGATATTTATATTGAAAGACTGGAAAATTTAGGATTCTTTAGGACTGGACAATTTTTATGAAATGACCTTAAAAACTTACAAGTTTTTTATTCACCAAACACGGCTCAAGCTATTTCAAGCACCTTTTCAGTTCTGAATGGTGATTTACACCAGGACGATACTGAACATATCTTCCGCTCTGGAACGTGCCGCAAATATACTTAATATTATTTCAAATGAATTAATTGCGAAATAACACAAATTAATCAATTAAAATTTGACTATTTGTGTACAGATTGAGACCTCCGGGAATGAAAGTGAACAATGCTGTCACTCTAGCAACACATTTTCGAAGCTTGATTAGTGATGTTGACAGTAACGTGGTTGAAAGATTTAACCATATAATTGCCAAATGTTAATAATAATTCAACAAAAAACAAACTAAGTTATGTATTGAAGTTAATTTGTGTTTTTTTTTTCTTCAAGTTATAAAACTATTTTATTCTATTCTGCAAAAAACAAACTTTTAAGTAAGTAAATGAATTTTTCAATGGTGTTTTATTTTTTGGTGTTTTGACAGCCCTAACAATTGGCACAGGCGATGTGCGACTAGGCAGTCCTCGCTAAACTGCTGGTGTTCGGGGTTAAGAGTGTTACAAAAATTCCCAATATTTATGGAAAATTACTTTACATGGGAATATTACTAACATGAAAAATTTATCAATACCCTTCTAATTTTAACTTCATATTGAGAAGAAGCAGATTTTATAGAACTTGGTAAATTTTTTGACGTTTATATTTTTTAAGTTTAAAAACAACGTAGAATATAGTGTTTAAACCCAGTAAACATCTCCCAATTCAATTTCAAAATCACACTATTTGAATCTTGGAAATCCGCCAGTTTTAAAAAGCTGTTAATGTAATATTTTTAATTTATTTTTCAAAGAAATAGGGAATATCAGGGGACATTTCCCCACGTTCTAGGGGACAATCGAAATCCAGCGATCCGCGAAAACAGCCAACACGTAATGTGATTCTGTTTTGAATCTGTGTTCGGGAATGATCGCTGTTCTTCGGGTTTTTAGGAGCGGATACTGGAATCAAACTCATAAAGTAACAAAATACATTAGATTTTCGTGGAATTGATTTAAAAATTCGATGAGGGCGACACAAGCGGCAAAAATTTGAACTATTTTGGCAAATTTCGACAAAATCGATTGTCCTCCTAGACTCTTAAAGTGGAAGTGACTTAATTAAAAAAAAAAACGAAAATTATTCACTTTTTATTCAACTTAAATTACGCATTTCCTCCTTGTGACTTTACTTCGAATAAGACAACACAAAATTTTTTTAACGAAATTTATGTAAAATAAAAATTGCTCCTGGAAAATAAGAAAACCATTTATTTATGAAGCCTTTTCTGGTGGTAATTGAAGATGTCATATTAAGACAAGATATCGTATGATAAAAATAAGACAGAATGTACTATTATTAATTATGTTTAATACAGAATTACATAATTCAACAACTCACTCATGACATATAATAATAATTATAATCTATAGTCCTGGTTGTCATTTATTTGTAAACATAAGATTCATTCCAGTTGTGTAAATACTATTTCATTTTACTTTCATAGTTCAGCTGGATCTTCTTAAGGTTATTATCCAATCCTGACACACTTCCATAGAGACAAATAGATTGTGAAAAAGGCACTTTAATTTATTATAATGCTTGGCTGAAGCAAAGCCACTTGGTCTGTATGCAACCAACGTGCGTTCTGCATACACTATACAGTATACAACACCGTCATGTTTACATTGTACAACCAATCTGGCGTTGATACCTTTTGCAGCAAGATCCACCGTTACAAAGTCAACCAACTCACAACACACAACACGCGCCTTTCTCTAAAAACTAAAACAAAACAACAACGTCACTGTACACTTATCTAATTATTATGTCTAGGGCGATTGACTTTGTTAAAGGCAATTTAATAAAATTATACCTTATACGCGGTGTTCGGAAACTTGTAGTGCAAGCGGAAAGTAGGAAAATCGATATAGCGGCATATTTTTTTTGATTTGATCTTTCGTTTTCGAGTTAATCGAGTACAAAGTTGGTATTTTTTAAAGTCAAACTAAGGGCATCAGCTGTTTAATGTCTTTTAAAATGCGATCAAGCGTGTAAAAAAAAACACCACAGGTCGTGTCAAATTCGGGATAAGGCTGCTAACAATAACATTACTCTTGTAGATGGCGTTAATGTTTAAATTCCCGTTTAACAGCAGTTGCCTGTTTATATTTATTCATGGAAAAAACATCCATAAAAAGTTTATCTTATTTTATTTGGCGAAACACAGGCAAAATGTTTAAATATTTTTCTCAGGCACAAATGTTTAAATATTACGATCTCAGACACAAATGTTTAAATATTACGATCTCAGACGCAAATGTTTAAATATTACGATCTCAGACACAAATGTCTAAATATTACGATCTCAGACACAAATGTTTAAATATTACGACCTCAGACACAAATGTTTAAATATGACGATCTCAGGCACAAATGTTTAAGTATTACGATCTCAGGCACAAATTTTTAAATATTACGGTCTCGGGCAAAAATGTTTAAATATTACGATCTCGGGCATAAATGTTTAAATATTACGATCTCAGGCACAAATGTTTAAATGTTACGATCTCATGCACAAGTGTTTAAATGTTGAAATATTACGATCGTTTTCTAAAGAATTTAGTTTCCCACATTATACAATCAAATCACAACCGAAAAAGAATTCGTAAGTAGGAGATTTTGAACTATAAAGCAATTTTTATACAGCTGATACTTAATTTTTTCTGGGCTTAAAAAAAAGACTAACAAAAAAAAACTCGATTATATCAAAGGAAAATAAGTGTTCTAATCGCTAATCTTAATTTTACATTGCTTAGTAGTGCGTCACCAAAAATGTAAAAAAAAAATAGAAAATCTTAGGTCGAAAGAAGAAAGTTTTTTTTAGGTTCTCTCTGTGATGTACAGATACACCGGTTTCCTGCTTGTAATACACATTTTCAGACACCATGTAGGTATAGGCATCGTACATAGATCATGATTTAATTTTTTTTAAACCGCGTTCATAAAAGTGATATCTCCTCAAGTGATCGCCACCATTAGAATTAATTATTTCACGTTCCACTGGAAATAAGATGCTCCACACCCACACATATCGTTCGCATCTCAGCTCCCATTGGTCATATCAAAGTTACATCATTCATTAATTCTCATAGACGGAATGCTGCACTGATAGACGGTTGGATTGGATAGGTTAAATGATCACGATTTACCTCCTCATCCATATGACCTCCTGGCAGGTCGAGGGTTCAAGGAAGCGGATTCTTTGTTGAGAATTGATATAATTAAGGAACGGAGACCAGAAGTGAGAAGGTGTTGTATACGCGTTGATCAAACAAATAATAACATACGTCTTAAAACTACTCTCAGTTTTTTTTTTTTTTTTAAATCGTGTTTTATGTAAATGGATAGTACTGATTGATTTTTTTACAAAATAGGATACCTAATTAAGATAATAACTTACAGCTGGTTAATTCATAAAAAAATATTAACGTTTGGTTGGTTGCTGTCGTTTTTACCTGCTTAGACATACCCATAGATAGTAGAAACAATGGAGATGAAACTGCGCGCCCAAAAGTGTCGCCAACATCGTTCATACATAAAACTTCAACAGCTGGTTAATTCATAACAAAAAATATTAAAACTTGGTTGGTTCCTGAGGTTTTTCCTGCTTATACATACCCAAAGATAGAAGAAACAATGGAGATGAAAACACGCGCACAAAAGTGTCGCCAACATCGTTCATACAAAATACTGCACCGATGTGCATAGATGCATTTTGCAGTAGTGTGGGTGAGTGATGATACAACACTCTTGTTTTTCTTTAAAATGTGAATATCGCACAACTTGGGGAGGCGGGTATGAGTACCGCCGCCGCGGGAACCATTTATTGGATAACCAATACTTTGGCTATCGGTCACCTCCAGTAGTTCGCAACGTTTGGTGACTTAATTGGGGTGACGTTTGTTCAGGTCTTTGCTACGGATGCGTCTGCTTGCCAACTGCATGACTGGCCGGATAAGGAGAAGCCGGTTGAGCGAGCCCTTTTGACCTCTCCAGCCAGACTGTCTCGACCCATCGCATCGTCTTGAATCGCAGTGGGAGCGATGGATTCATAATGTCACTTTTGGGCACATTGGCCCCCAGATTCTACACACCCCTCATACCCTTTGCCTTTTCAGAAATTCCTATCCATCCTTTTCTTTAAAAGACCCTCCACACAGCATCCCAAAGATGATATGTCAAGCTGCTCCTTGCTAACCAGAGGCAATGAAACTATGGTACCACAAATTGGGGTTGAAGGTATAGGGAATTTTGGGTATTGGGAATTTTGTGCGAGCGATTTCATATTAGTGGTTCGTGACCAATCTCACTTGTTTCCATTATCTATGGTTACCGCGGAGCTGTCTGTGGAATGTCTATTTCGTTTACGAGGCCTACGAGGCGTCGCAGTTTGTATTGTATGTAATAATTTTATCAGGTGTTCTGTTTGTTTTGTTTTCGTCCTTAGTGTAGCGGGAATAATAATTGCTTTATCGATCTAATGACAGGCCTCGCTGCCTTCAATTGACGTCAATCGGTTAATTATAAAAGGCTTCACACGGGCTAATGAAAACCCGCGATATCCCCCAATAATCAACAAACATAATGAAGGTACCTACACTACTTAGATAATGGAGCATCAATTTATTGCTGGAAAATTATATTAATTGTTGACTTGAGGATTTTCGTTAACCATAAAAGGATTTTATAAAAGGTGATTTATGAAGAACCTAATTATTTGGATAAATTAATTGACCCACTTACTATCACCTAATTTCTTTGCAGGCGTAGGCAGAGAGGATGGAACGCCACATAACATTGTTCTGGTGCAAGATTGTCCACTACTTATCGACTCAAGAAACGCTCAGAATATTTCAAATTATGATTTTAGATTTTCAAGGTATTTTCGTCATTTTTTTGGGGTGTTATGCCGTATTGCACTACCTCCTTCTTTAGCCAACGTTTCAGACAGCGTTACCGTATCCATCATCAGGGCACACATCTGCATCAGGGCACACATATGCCCTACGATGATGGACACTGTAACGCTGTACGAAATGTTGGCTAAAGACGGAGGTAGCGCAACACGGCATAACACCTCAAAAATAAATAAAGAAAATTAGGGCTCTTCGTATACTGAGATACTTACAAGCTACGCGACAGTGACGCAACTTCAAGTCACCTACTGATATGCTATTCTTTAATGCTGGTTTCCGTCCACTGCGCTCCCCAAAATATAATGAACTTGATCATTTTATATATGTGTCAAATGAATGTCAAGTGGCTCTATTGACTTATATATGTCAAGTGACT
The DNA here is from genome assembly GCA_936435175.1 of Glyphotaelius pellucidus. Classification (NCBI taxonomy): domain Eukaryota; kingdom Metazoa; phylum Arthropoda; class Insecta; order Trichoptera; family Limnephilidae; genus Glyphotaelius; species Glyphotaelius pellucidus. The sequence continues at coordinate 35,113,476 of OW386539.1, forward strand.
CTAGCGACGAAGATCATAATCTTGTTCTTCATATCTTTACAAACAAAAAATCGATAAGTACGAAGATTTTGGGTTCACTCACACAACGAAATAAATAATTACTTTTGAGCATTCGCCGCCGCCAAACAACTACATGAGAATGAGACTTTTTTAACCCCAATTCACGCCTTCTCTGCTAAATCCTTTCTTAATTATTCCGATAAAAATTATAGTTATATAAACATGGATAGTTTCCCACCTACAGAACAAATTTAATATTCAAATCGTGTTCGGACGCCATTTGTGTCAAACGAGTAATAGCGAGTAGTACATACATGAGAATGCATCTCGCGTAGCGCGCTACCAACCTGTCAGTAGCGTGCAACGTGCAACTGACGTCAAACCTGTAGTAGATGCATAACTAGTAAAATAATATAGCGGGTATTCACGAGCGGCGCGTATGCTATGCGCACGAATGTATTTCTATGTACCAATGGCTTAAGTGAACATTGTGAAAAAAATTACGACAAAATTTATTAAAAAAATTACTAATAACCATGTGGAATGCTCCCTCTTTGCCACAAACAAAATCACTATCAATCAACAGTCTACCAAGAAACCCCGAAAGTTTCCAAATTCCTTTCCAAAGAACCAACTCAATCTCCTCCCAACCCCTTATGCGGATGTGTCGTCTGTGTAACATCCAATGTGTAGTATCAAGATTCCAGACATATTTAACGATGACACTAATTTCATTATGTTAGGGAAAATAATTTGTGCATGTTGTACTTTAAAATACGACTACTTATTTGTTTCCGCCCGTAGATACATATGGGACATGAACATGAACAAAAAAACTTTTTTGCTTGAATCAAAAAAACCTAAAAGGGTTCTATAAATATTTCAACACTTGGTTACTACAAAAAAAAGGGAATGCATCACCAAGTTACTAATAATCCCATCTTAGTCTAATCCTGACTCTCTATTTACATATATGCGATATTTAAATTTTTAGAGATTTATGCTTTCTTATTAATATTGCTTATGTTTTACCCATGTCTAGTTTAATACTTTATATTATTTTGTTGAAATGTTATTGTTTTTAGATGCTAACTAAACTCTTAAATTTAATAAAACTGAATACTGCATGCATGCGTATACGTTTGTGTATGTATGTTATGTTTGTGTGTATGTGTTTATAGGATTAATATGTTTTAATATGCTAATTGTGTATTAATATGTTCATGCACGCATATTTATGTACCCGTCTCAGAACAGACATCGTCTAGTGAGACGGGTAGACTTTTCTTGTATTATATTGTTACTGTAATAAACGCCCGGGTTGCCGGCAATTAAATAAAAAAATAAAATTAAATAAATAATTTTGTGCCTGGAAGCACGATTCTTTCAAGAAAGGCATATACGAGTAAATACAATATTGTATCGGTGATTCAACACCATATTGTATATGTATATCTTTCTCGGAAGAATTGAATTTGTACACGGACAAAACTCTTTATATAATTTCATGTTGTGTTTGTATAGGCACAAACAAATAATTCATCTCATAATATTTTAAAGCATAACTTGTAAAATCGTTTTTTCGTAAAATAATTAAATTGACGCAATCTGTGAACGCCAAGAAAATAACGTATGTTCCTTTTATCCGTAATTGATATTTTATTCTTACATATTTTTAAACGCCGCTGTGGGACTAGTATTTTATATTACTGTTTTATATAAAAAAAAATTCTCCGTCTTTTATGATTACCTGTCAGTTGGTGCGCTATAAATAAACGGGTAAGAGTAACACGACTTTTCATGCTTTGTTCGATTTTGTTGTTGTTGTTTTCATTTAATATAATTTTACTACTTTACTATTCTTATACAGATACCGTGCTACAGATATAATGGTTCATCTTCCTTACCTTTTCTCTCTTTTGTGATATTGTGTAGGTATATAAGTATAGCAAACAGTTTTTATACAGGTTTTGTTAGTTTATTTGTAAATATCATGTTTCAAATTTATTCAAAAAAGGAAATTCCAATTTCAAGTGCGCCCCACGGTTGAATTTGGCAGCCACCTCTGGTCTGGAGCCCTAAAATACCTGAAAAAAACCCTCGACTCTGTGCAGAAACGGGCGGTCCGTTTGATAGATTCTCCTAACTTAACAAACGGGCTGCAATCTTTAGAGCACAGGCGTCAGGTGGGAATGCTGTCCTTGTTCTACCGGTATTACAATGGAAGATGCTCCGAGGAACTAGCGTCACTGATCCCCTCGGCACCAGTGCATAGTCGGGAAACACGCCAAACACGCGCTCAACATTTGTACACGGTTGACATTAGTCACATGAGAACGGGTCGTTTCTACGACTCGTTCTTGAGTTCAACAGCCCGGCTGTGGAACGATTTGCCGGCTTCTGTGTTTCCTCCCTCCTACAACATGGGTCTCTTCAAGACCCATGTTCACTCCTTCCTCTCCTCAACAGCACCCTCCACACAGCATCTTCAAAGATGACATAGGCCCTGAGGGAAATTATTTCCCTCAGGGCCTCCTATGTGGAGTTAATATTAAAAAAAAAAAAAATGAAAATTACAAACATATCAAAAATGTTCCTATAATGTTCATAAGGATTTGTTGTTTTACAAAGATGCTTTGAACGACTTCACGTTTAAAAAAATATAAACAGCAAACTTATCTACATTGGGATATTTATTTACAAAGTGCCTACTTACTTCTTTAACACTGTTTTTACTATGTAGGAACTTCCCTTCTCTTTTGTATAATTTTCTATGATGATAATGAAAACACATATAAAACCTACTATTCATTACGCTGTAACTAATTACTTACAAGCACCTACTTCTTTAAAACCCTTGCTATTATTATTACAATAATAATAATAATAATAAATTAATAAAAAGATTCCTTCTCGACGAACAGAGTAAAAACATAGTAAACTTTTTAAAACTTTTATTGATGATAATATCATTAAGCCGACTGAAGTATTGAATCACGGTTTTGATTTTATAGGATAAATAATTCTTATTAAAGTAATAACCTGTCACATTAGTGGGTGGTTTTATGAGTCATTAACTCAGAAGCATTACCCCGCAGGTGACTGAACACCATTTTTTTTTTAACAATTACTTCTAATTGACAAAGCAACACGATTCACCAACGCAATAATCACTTTCAAAAACACCCGCGCAAGACGAATTATGTTGAGAATTATAGCCAATTTATAATGTATTCCGGAAAAATAAAAAATGTTAATTTAAATAATAATTCGTAATAAATCAAAATATTTACATGTTCAGTGTTTTTTGTATCCTTGTTCAAGAAACATTTCCTGTTAAAGCCTATTTTTAGATGACGTATCCTTGGCGAATATAACCTTTTTTGGGTAAGTTAACTTTTTTGATGAATTTCAATTGTTTGTTTAGTTTTTAACCCTAGAAAGAAAATCTACGTCTTTGCAACGCCGACGAGAGCGAGCCACAAGTATTGCTGTCTTTTTTATTTCGTAACGTAGCACACTGTCTATCTCAGCTAGCTCAGTTGCCGAGCAGAGCTTGGGCGGGGCGGCTCTGTCACCACGGTTTGTACAATAATCACGGAGAAATACATACACCGTACGTTCGAAAGACGTATGATTTTCTTTTGTGTAACTTTCGGACTTGTACTTCTAAATGTGATTAGCCAACAAAAAAATGGAAACGGATTAGCATTTAAAATTTCATAACAATTAAAAAAAATACGATTAAGACATTAAATAAAACAATATTTTTAATTTAAAAAAAATCCTTAATAGTTTATAGTTATTTGTAAGAGGTCTACAGCATTGTGTTATTTTTTTTAATTACAATATATTTTTTATCGTTATTTTGATTTTATTTAAAGTACGAAACCCAAAACTAACCATCCAACTATAGATATATATTTTTTTTATATTCCTCTAATATATTTAAATACTTTTTTTTCTCTTCTAAATAACCACTGTACAATAACTATTAAAATTTGAAAAAAAAATAAAATACATATAAAACTTTCTATTACAACACATAAATACTTGTCATACATAAACATAAATAAACACGTAAACACCTCAGTACAGGTTCTCCTAGTGAGGTGTTCACGAAACATACAACAATACCTATCCACAGTTTCACCTTCACAAACCTACCTTACACCCAACATAATAAAATTACAATATATATTATGCAAAAATGTTTTTCAAAATTGATCTATAGGTAAATACTGTAATGCATAGAAATAAATAAATAATTTAAAAAAAAACTATCTTTAAACTGTTTAAGTATTATTACATGTCAAATACACACTTTTAAACTTCAGTACGTCTTTCAGACGTATCATTTGCTTTAACATGGGTCAAATTAAGATTATCTTTGTAGGGTTAAGAAGTAATTAGTATTAATTCACCAGAGCGTAAATTTTACTTCGAGAATCGCTGGACCAGTGATACAAAATAAAAGATGAGTTCGCTTTTAGCAATCAATTATTATAAAACAAAGTAGGTAATTCCTTTTGATATATTATGTAAACAGATGACGAATACAAGAACGAAAATAAACGATGTTTCGAAATCGACGTAAAAAGAATCCTGCAAAACATGATCAATGATTACTAATTTATTCCATTTTTGGTCTTTTCATAAACCACAATAGCCACAGTTGAGGATTGCATTTATCATTTTGTTTTGAATTATTACTTTTGAATTATTCACCTAGAGTTGTTGTTTAGTATATTAGTTAATATTATTGCCTTTTAGGTGTTGATAGTAGATACCTGCTCATCTACGGAGGACGATTTTAAACCATTCATTAAGGCCAAACTAGAAGCGTTGAAATATAAAATTGAAATGCGTGAATTATTTTACCAAAACCCACGATGATGAACAAAGAATCTATGATTAGAGATCATGATCATGAAATATATGGAAGATTTGTTATATTGGCAACTGCTACTCATTATTGCTACATTACGGCTGTGAAAATAGAAGAATCTTTCTCATTAGAAAATAACAGAAATTATATTTGAAAGGTGTATAAATTAAACATAAAAGTTGGAAAGGGCACAGAAAACCAGGCACACCAGCGACAAAGATCACTGAATTGAATATGGAGGGGTTGCAAGATTAATATAGACTTCTGTAGTTGAGAAGGAGTTTAGAATTAGAGGGGATGTCAATGTACAACTTTACAACTTAAGGCGTAAAGTTGCTAGAATGTTTTTGCGGGACGTGTTCAGATATTAAAAAAATATCACCTTTATATGTTTATTGATATTCATAAACCACGCCCGTAATCTCGCTGCCCCTTTCAAAGTGGTGGTGAAATAGCTCTGCGGATTTCAGGACAACATAGAACATCGAAGAAAAGTAGAGCAAAATACCAAACAACCTAACTTAACTTAAACCAAACCAATATCTAACCTAATCTAAACTAATCTAAACGTGTAACGAACGAGAACAAAATAAGTTTCAAATTCTCCAAAACAGGGCAATGAGAATAATACTTCAGCGAAATAGATTCTCAAAAGTAAATAAAATGTTAAAGGAACTAAATTGGCTAACCGTGAAACAAATGTTGACCCTGCACACGATGATATTATTTATCCATAAAATAGTGAACAACATGTTACCAAACAACATGTTACCTTCTCAAACAAAATTATATACAACAAGGACATTCACAGACACAACACAAGGACTTGCAAGGAAATCAGACTACAAAAAAAAGGACAAAACGAATACGCAGAACAGTTTATTATACAAAGGGATGAAGTTATACAACACTCTACCAGAAACTTTAAAGGCCGCACAAATTGGAAAGTTCAAAATATATTGTAGGAGATACATAAAACAAGAAAAAAATATATAGTTTGAAATATGATACGATATAATTAATTAGGAAATTGTAAACTTAAATGTACAATTTACTAAAATAAAACTAATAAATAAATAAACTAACCCAACCGAACCTCATCCATCCACGCCTAACGTCTAACCTAACCAACGAACCTAACCTAACCTATTATTTTATCTTGTTATGTTTTATCAGCATACCGTGTCTGCCGTAGCAAACTATCAAGAGATTTGAGTATTTTGATCACATTTTTATTAACAATTATTGGGTAGGGATTTATTTTTATTACATATATGAACAGGGCATTAGTACGCTTAGCGCAGAACAAACTACAGGCACAAAATATATCATTGAAACGGTTTGAAAAGCAACATTTGTTAGAATTCGTCTAGAAGAGCTAAACAAATCAACTGAATCCGAACGTTCTATTTAGCATTCTCCGCATTTTATAAATCTAAATCTAGGATGTGTTAAGTGTATGGCAAGACGATGGCAGGCTATGAAATTAACTTGATGAACTGTTATTACCTCAAGGTCAATGGTAAGTTAAAATGATGAGGCAAATAGTACAGATCTCTTTAATGATAGAGAATATGAGCAATACGGACACGTACGGAATACTAATTATTTTGGGCTAATGAGACTGAAAAAGTATTATGAATAGGTGAAGATATCTCGTGGTGAGATCTTTTATATTTTTTTGTAGAGTTTAGTTGTTTATTTCCATTTTCTTATGGACTTCGTTTCGGTTCATGAATACCAATTATTGTTTTCAATTTTATTAGGAGGTAAAAAAAGCTATGCACAGGTACTATACTTCTTCTGTAGGTTTTTGTTTTCGCCTGTACTTCCAGATGCGTGCAATTCACAAATGTTGAAATGCTGTTCCTGTTTTAGGAAAATGGGTGGGTAACTTTCATGATGGTGTAATATTTGAGTTTAAACAAAATACAGACAATTATTCTAAGCAGAGGTATAAATAAAAACGGTCCTTTTTAAGGCTACCAAAATATTCAATCTTATACAATTACAATCGATAAATGCTCGCCACTGATTCTAAAGTTATAATGTGGAAATTATCGTAAATGCACAATAATATGAGCATTGTACAACAAAAACCTAAATAATTTATTAAATTCTTTAAATATGTCGTGTCCTGTTAGGTAAGGTCAATATATTTTCGCTAGTTATATATATTACTAGGGATGGTGTGTGTTGCTCTATGACCAAACGTAAACTGTATGTAGATTTTCAAAATTCATCATGAAACATAAATTTTGATTTCTTTTTATGATTCGTTTTTCTTAGGTAGGCGCAGGTTTTTAGCCTTTATCGAGTGCACGTCATTGTTATCAACTAACAAAATTTGTCGTTATTCTTGTCATGAGATTAATGACATCTTGATAAAAGACATCACATCTTTGTTCTACCAAAACAGCCTGGTAAATTCAAAGTGCAACTCGATCAAAAAATAAAACAACAGTGTGGTTAAAATTAGAAACAAAACAAAATTAATAATTTTATTATTAAGTTGTGCAAGAATTTTTTTATATCCATCTTTGTGGTATCCATTTTGGCGTTCAAATCCATTTCCAATCGTAGTTTAAAATAGCGTTTTCAAAACAATAACTTCAATCATTCCCACGGAAGTTTTAACTCCGAAATTTTTGTAATACAGATTACACCAAATTTCTGTCACTTTTAGAAACCGCCCTCTGTTTTCTTTGGCTGTTTGACATTGTTATATTCACGTCATAAACAACGAATAACAGTCTATTGCTGTAAATTCGGTAGATCTTGCCTGCCAGTCGATGACATCAATTTGGGAGCTTAACTAGCATCGAAATAAAATTATTTTTTATATTTTTATGACAAGAAAAACGTTACAATGAGTTCCAAAGCACTTCAATCAATTTACTAGGTTTACATGAGTTTTTTTTATATGACATACGAACAATTGCAATCGAATTATACCAAAAAGGCGACAGATTAATTTCCAAGTATTTTTTTGGACATATTTATGCTTGGCCAGCAAAGAAGATTACCTAATCTTAGTTCCTAGATGGGTAGGTATTGGTTGGTTTATTCACTTTAATGTAAATGTACAAACTCAGCATCCCGTCAAGGACACCGAGTTACTTGTAAACGGATGTACATCCATCAATTTTTTATTTAACCATGTTGACTTTTCCGCAAACGCCCCAAATCTTCAATATTATACGTTTATTTAAGTGCTTATTCAGAGGTTCACGTCAAAAAGTAACACTGCAAGGTTTTTTTGTTTGGGATAAGTCGAGATTGGGACCATAAGTATAGTTAAGTATTTAGAAATCTTCTTACAAAGGCTTAACAGCTGTTTTAAGCCCTCGTATTGCGAATTTCTACTTATTTATAAAATATTTCTCATAAACACTTTGGTTTTTGAGTTCCTTAAAAAATAAATCTTATTTTTTAAGATAATATCTATACATTTGAATAGCCGAAACAGTAAATATATGAAAATCCCTCGATAGAAAATATCGCAAAGTTTGATCCGAAAATTATTAAAAACACATTTTGTTTTGTTATTTAACATGTAATAGATCCAAGGTAAGGAAAAAATCACAGTGAATCTAAATGCAACTTAAAAATTTGTTGCAAGATTTTTGCTCTATATAAATGAGTCGTCTTTTATTTCACAATTTTCGCTTCATTTTCACAATTTTTGCTTAATTATTATCGTTTTTTGTAATAGCGCGCTCCCTCTAACATTTGTATTTACGTATCTCCCTTTCAATCCATCTTCTTCTTTTTGAACGCTTACTACGGAGATGCATCCCGAATTTCTACCGATTTCTTATACATCTCCCTAAAAAAAAATTGAAGTTTTTAAGCTCTTTAAAAAATGTATGTTATTTTTGAAGATAATATCTAGAAGTTCTCCACGGTGAAACGTAAATTATATGAAATTCCCTCGATAAAAAAAATCGCAAAGTATACTCCGAAAATTATTATAAACACGTACATTTCACTTATTTTAGAAGTAATATGTATGGAAAAATTCACAGTATTTCTTTACATGCTATTTTAGATGTTGCCCACAAGTTTTTTACTCTAATTTAAACGAGTCGTGTTTTATTAAACATTTTCACAATTTTCGCTTCAATTTTATCGTTTTAAATATTAGCGCGCTCTCTCCAACATTCGTAATTACATATCTCTCCATCTTTTTCTTTTTGAGCGGGTATACGGCGCCACAAGGAAAAATTTTATAAAAAAAAGATGATGAAAATGTACCCAATATTTAATAATCATTTAAAAAAACACTGCAAGCATATTATGAATAATGAGGTTAATATCTACCTTAGCACTCAAATGTAAAATAATAAACAATAAAAATAGTCACCCAGCGCAACGACTAACGTATAATTATATTAATTTAGCATGACCTTCCATCTGACCTGTCTCTATTACGATACAAACTAACGTAAAGAACAAATGGTTCCAACCCACTCGTCGCATCGTAAAAACACATCAAGATAACCTAAATATATACATTTATTTGGCGAGAAATTGCAACGATGCAAATTGAGTCCAATCGTCATTATTTCGATGCCGAAAATCTAGGACAGATTTCTCAATCACCCTGTTGTCCAAATTACGAAAATACCGTACAGCATGTCCCTAAACTTAATGCCGATTACAATACAACGTGGTCAAAAGGCAACGTCACCATTGATCGGCGGACCCTAAACCGGAAGTGGGCTCCATAATTAGGAAGGAGGAAGAGCGAGTATTGTAATTATCACTTCCTCAAATTCAAATATGGAACCGCCATGTTTGGTATTCAGCTCAGTCAAAACAGATAGATGCACTTGCGACAATGAAAGAAATGCAATAGAGATTGGACTCGGAAATATCTACAGAACTGTAATATGGGGAGAAGTCATTAAAAATCAGAGTGTGCAAGTAATGCGGTAGAAGAGAAATCTTCAGAAAACGAAAGTAGACAAGAGACTACGAAGCAATTTTTTTATCAATGTGAACGATGATTTTTTCCATATTTTTGTCGTCGAATTTCAGTGCACCTTTTCCTCTATACTTGATCATCTTATTAGTGTTTTTAGTATTTGTGGTTTCTTCTTCGGAGTCGCTAGATGTCGCTTTCTTTTTTATTTTTTTTTTGACTGCTCATTTTAGAGTGGTTTGATGATGGGATATTGATTTTACAAAAGCATTTTTTTTTGATTTCATCGGAATGGATCCCTGGTCGGCTAAATGTCTGCAAAGTTTCGTCAGGCACTTTATACCACTACACTAAAGGGGGTCTTGCGTGGGACCGAGGATTTATCGTGTTATATTGGAACCTAGAACCCGTGAATAAAATAAATATTTTATTACATTCTCTCGCAGGCTAAATCCTAAGATGTATGTGTTTATCTCTTTTTAGTGTCGCTCGTTTCCGTTTCATCGAGTTTCAAATCACAATGGTGCTAAAGAAATTTTCTGACAACTTTTTTGACAACTTTCATCTTTCGAATTACATACCTAAATGCTTTTTAACATTATTATGATGAAACATCAAATATAAAAGTGTGATCGACTTTATCCCCGTGAATGGTGTAAATTACCCGTGGTAATTACCCGGAGAACTCAACAAAGTGGCACTTCATCACTCCTTTGAAAAGTCATTGAAAGTGATTAAAAAACTGGGTTACCTAGGTTATTTTAGGTTAGCTTATGGGCATTTTTTTGACTTTTCAAAGGGGTGTTGAAATGCCACCGTGTTGAGTCGTCATGGAACCGTTTTATTGATTAAATGTGTTTCATATGTAAACCGCGAATAAAGAGTTTCACAATTTAAGCAAATAAGTTCCTATCTATGCATTTATGGCCAACAATAAAAAATAACAAATAAATTATTAAACTCCTTTTGAATTCCCATATTTTATTTTTTCCAAAAAAACGTTAAAATTTCAAACAGATTCCATTCCACAAATCATTACGTAGTATAAAATGAAGTCGCTCCCGCTGTCTATACGCTTAGATCTTTTACACTACGTAACGGATTTTCGTGCGGTTTTCACCAATAGATGAGTGATTCAAGAGGAAGGTTTATATGTATTTATGCATATTATAGCAGAGAAAAGCCGAGAAATTAAAAGATTCAATTCAGGCAGCGGGAAGCGGGCTGGCAAGCGGGCGGTATGAATTTGATACGTATGCGAATTAACAGATTTCGTTGGTTATAAAGGTTGGGTAATGGCGTTGTGTTTCGTTAGCCACAGCAACGTTTGGCTGGGTCTGCTAGTACAAAATAAAATATGTTGATTCAAAAAGCGTTTATTATTTAAGTAATTAACAGATTTATGTTTTCATAACGGTGCTGTATTCTATTTGGTTATTTCACCTAAATGTGTTCCAATATATTCATCAGAAAAACACAACAGAGCTGAAAGTGGGCGAAAAGAAACTAACAATAGATCCGTTATTTTCTCAAGAGAGTTTATGTTGTTGATAAAAAAATAAAAACTGCAAAGGCGTTTGCCATTTATGATTGATGGAGTAACGGTCCCGAAAGTGTGCCTCGGTCTGTTGTAGCAAATCTGTCACATTTCAATTTGTTGTAGCACGAAATCTACACAAAGCAAAATAAATATTGCCATTTAAAGTACACACTGCGCCATTTTTAAATCAATTGGTAGGTACCTGAGCAAATATCTCTTTCTGAAAGAAATGAGAACATGCTTTGTCATTTTATTTATTAATTTTATTTTAGTAGATTGTACATTTAAGTTTATAATTTGCCAATTAATTACATCATATCATATTGCAAACTTTATTTTTTCTTGTTTTATGTAGCTCCTACAATACATTTTGATCTTTCCAATTGGTGTGGACTTTAAAGTTTCTGGTAGAGTGTTGTATGACTTCATCCCTTTGTGTAGTAAACTGTTCTGCGTATTCGCTTTGTCCTTTTTTTGTAGCCTGATTTCCTTGCACGTTCCTGTGTTATGTCTGTGAATGTCATTGTTGTATACAATTTTGTTTGAGAAATATTTTGGTAACATGTTGTTCACTATTTTATAGATAAACATCATCGTGTTCAAGGTCAAAATCTATTTCACGGTTAGCCAATTTAGTTCCTTTAATATTTTGTTTTCTTTTGAAAATCTATTTCCTATTACCAAACACTCTGGTACATAAAATAACCTATCATAACTTTACCTCCCCTAGTACTTCGTTTGTAACGGTATCCGTTCTCCTAATGCATTCTAAGAATCAAAATGTTATAAATCGTCGCCTTAGTTCTTAATTGTCCAAACGACCATTTTAGGTTTTGTTCAATCTCCACTTTAAAATTAAAAATAAAGTTAAATAATGATAGTCAATCACTTAACTAAAAATTATTTAAACTAATGAGACCTTGACCTTTTACGAAAATAGCTTTATACACCTTAAACACCTTTCATAATTTTTCATTGAAATAATGAAAGAAAACCTTCTCCTCCTGTAAAATTTACTAATGATCGTTTGGACAATCAAGAACTAAGGCAACGAAATACATATACTCAATTCCTAAAGAAAAAAGTAAATCTTCACCAACGTCTTATCTGCCCTCGGCCTCACAAATAATATCGAAGAATAAATTTATGGTGTCAATAGACAAAAAAAACTAACAACTCGTAGCTAATGGATTGCTCGCCATATTGCTTGTGTGTACGGTGCTTAATTGTATGGTATCATGTTGTCACGAAAAGTTTGTGCTTGTACTTTTGCAATACGCGTAATAAAAATATAAAAATCATTACCCAATTATTTCTAAATCTAATGGTTGGATATAATTTATTCCGAACTTACATCAAAGTTACGGTTAACTCCAGTGTATTTAGTATTGTATCCAATTTCCTTTTCCAACTTACCTAAAATAATAGTACAAAACTGGGTTTTTTTTACTGCTGCGATAGATTTTTAAGTTTGTCTTACAAGATAATGCAGCCTTAATCTAACGTGAATATTTACGATCAGATGAAGGTCGAAAGTTTGGTATTCGCATAAAAAATAAACAATATCACGTACCAGGAACTATTTGATGATTCTAACAGCAACTGAGTGATAAAAAACCAATGTTATTTTCTTATAACCTTACACTGAATGCCTTAATTTGAGTTATTTGATTTATAATTAGAAACTTATATTTCCATGTAGCTGATTGAATAATTTAACACCTGGGTACAGGCAAATCATTTTAAAGAGGACACATTTGAATGCATTCGTGAACACCTAGGGTATCGAAAGCTTCACAAAAGTTTTTTTGAAGTATTTTACCTAGAATACATCTCTTACCTAGAAAATGTCCAAAGATACTGGGTATGTAGTGACGTAACCAAATTCAAAGATTTTAATGATTTTTTTCTTAATTTTTCAGCTTCCTTACAAAAGGAAATCTAATAATATATTTTTTTAAGTTCATCCAGTACACCACTACACAAAGCAAGGGTATCTTAAAAATGATTTACCTCCACTTAACGAACCACTTCCACATATTTTTATTAGCTTGAAATAATTCAAGTACAAAAGTAGATTATTCTACAGAGAATACATTATTATTATTTTATTTATTTATTTAACGCCCAGAAGTCTTTTACATGTTTAGTAGTACAATTACTTCATGACAGATAATTTGGAAACAAAAAAAATGGTCAAAATAAAATTAGATAAAAAATTCACACAAAATGCACAAAATGAAAATACAAGGCATAAAAATTCCAAAAAAATACAGATGTGTTTAGGAATAGTGGAATATACACATATTTACAATAAATTTAACAAATCCGTGTTGATTGTCTGAAGTATTTGTTTATATACGATCATGAAGCTTATATTAAATACAAGTTTTAAATGTTTTATCCCTATTGATAATACTTACGTCTTTTGACAGTTCACATCTTACATCAAAAGTGACAGCTTTAAAAAAAAAAATAGTATAATGTAAATGAATACATATGTAGTTTCAAAGACTTTCAACAGATGGCATTAGTATAGATAGTTGTTTGTTGTTTTCAGGTGTCTCAACAGAGGTCAGTTAAGTTGCACTATATGAGAGAGTCAGCTGTCGCACGTTTGGGTCTAAAACTCGAATGGTTACTCAAATCGCTGATGATATCCGATCGACAGCAGAGCACCTTCAGGGACCAGTTCCATTGCATCAAATGAACATTGAGCATCCATTAGAATGGACGTTAAGTCCAGTTAAATATTCATCGTAAATAAGAAGATAATAATCGAACCGAGTACCATTGAAACTCTCGATCATCCGAGAAGTATTGTTCATCAAAGGAATAAAACGGAACACCGCAGATAGTCTAAAAAAAACTCTTTTATTTCGCAGGTATTAAAATGTTACTTCCATTGTGGTAGATCTTCTCTGTATCGCCCTAGTAAAAGACCACCATCCAGAATAAAAAGATTGCTTGAAAGGGCTACAGCTGTGATGGTGACCAGATCTAATTAGATAGGTTCTTTCAACCTTCCTCTTACTCATCTCCTATGTATTTACATTTAAAAAGTTATAATGTTCCAAAAATTTACTTGAATTGATTTAAAAGTTTAAAATTGCTAAATGAATTAGAAGTCTTTTGTGAACCGAAAAAAATCATCAGCATTGTCATGCAAGTAGCACATTGTAATTTTCCAGGTAAGTACCTGTGTAATTGTTAATTTCTAGACAGGTACTTACATAGGTAATTGTAATTTGCCGCATAAACACTTGGTGCCGAAGTATCGGGACCCAATGATAATCCTTGGGTCCGATAAGCGGAAACGCGCCGTGATTTGAATGAAAATTGTAAAGGAATCATTTATTTCTAGGTCGCGTCAATATCCAATGTGGTATCCGTTTGTATTAGTACAAGGATTTCTAATTGCTGCGATGGTTACGCGTTAAAACCATTACTGGTAATAGGTTTAACACGTCGGTATAACTTAGATAAATCAGTTATTATTATTTCTTTATTATTATTATTAACCTGCAAACCGCCAATGATTGTTGTTTTTATATCTAATTGCGGTATATAAGTACATAACTAATCGTTTTTTACTCTTATAAAACTCCATACCAAAATCAATGAAGGTTTTTCATCAACCCCAGAAGAAAAAAGCCGTATTTAGGGGCCATCCATAAATTACGTCAAACGAATTTCATGCTTTTTTTACCCCCCCCCCCCGTCCCTGGCACACATCGTCACATTTGTGAGACCCCCTCCCCCCTAGTGTGATGTCACATATTTTGCAATTTAACATTTTTTTGTTTACATGTTTTAATAATTTAGATTTTTAAATGTGACGTCACAGAGCTGATGACCCCCCCCATACCTCTTGTCACACAATGTCACACTTCTCTACACCCCCCCTCCCCCCTTAAAGTGATGTAATTTATGGATGGCCCCTTACAGGATACAAGAAAGGTTGGTACAGGTAGATATCAAAGTATTTCGAGATATCAAAGGGGTTCGTGACCCCAATTTGGGGTCACGAACCGCGGGTTACTGACCGCTGCTCTAAGCTGACCCATGAATATTGTCTTGTATTGTGTGATTAATAAAACAGACAATTTTTCAAATATTTAAAGTTTTTCTGTGACCGGATACCTTTTTTTTTACATTACTCCACACAGGAGGCCCAGAGGAAAAAAAAATCCCTCAGGGCCTACGTCATCTTTGGGGATGCTGTGTGGAGAGTCTTTTTATGGAAAGTAAGGAGAATATATGTTTGGGAAGGAATAGTATATGAAGGGTGGGTAGCAATCTGGGATTCAATGTGTCCAGGAATGACGGATCTATGAACCCATCCCTCAAGGTGATGAGTCGAGAGAGTCCGGCTGAAGAGGTCAAAAAGTCTCCCTTAACCAGTCTCCCCTGATCCTGCTGCCACGAATTAGGTAGACAAACACATCCATCGTCAAGACCTGGACAAATATCACCCCATTAACCCGGGCACCCTTGCTAAGTCACCAAACGTAGCGAACCACTTGGGGTGAACTATGCAGAGGTTTTGGTTATCCAGTAAATGGTTCCTGGGGCGGCGGTATCCATACCCGCCTCACAAAGTGAAAAAAATAATAATAATATTAATATAATAAAATAATAATATTGGTGATTTATGCAGAAAATGTTTGGCTTTTCCGGAAACTATAGAACATGTTATATAGGGATGTTCTGTATTAGCGCCGTCCGAGTATACATTTAGGGACAATCAGGTTTTAAAAATAATTCACCAAAGTTTGGTTATTAAACATAACTTGATTGACTGCCGTAATGTAGTACCATATTATGAATACGAACCAAATTCATTTTTAGAAAATGAATTTTATAAAATATATTATGATAGACAGAACAACAATTTGTAAACAGACAGAACAATTTGTCATAACAGACCCGATATAGTTTTACAAATGACAAAATTGAAAAAATAACTTATATCATTGATGTCGCTATTCCAAATTCCTGTAATATTCAAAAATCTGTTTCTGAAAAAATTAGAAATATACAGATTTACGAAATGAGATTAAAAGAATTTGGCATTCTCAGAATATAAAAATTTTACCATTTGTTATTTCGACTACTGGCATTATACCTAGCTCTCTGATTCAAAATTTAGGCTTATTAGATTTGTCAATGAATCTATACATAAAAATGCAAAAGTCAGTCATATTAAATACATGTAGGATTACGAAAGATTTTAAAAATATTTATATTGAGGGATCAGTAGGATTTATCGGTCCAGTTAGGAGTTCTATCGAGCCGAACCCTCTGATATGAAAATATCTGGAGTCGGTGAAGTATTTTCTCATATGGTTTCTGGTAGGTTGACATGTTGTTCTTGAATTGTTTTGTATTTATTATACTTGTACGGTGCAATTGCACAGCGTGGATTGACTAGATGATCATTTGTGGAAGTGTGTGTGGAAGGGTTAAGTTTTTTCCGTGGGGAAGATTTAACCCGGACATAAAGACTAAAGAACAATTAAAAATAAAATAATGATATTGGATATAACAGAACAGTGTAAAACAGAACTTGACTAGACAAGAAATGGTTAGGTTAGGTTAGTTTAGGTTAGGTTAGGTTAGGTTAAGTTAGTTGGGGATAGCTTAGGTTAGGTTAGGTTAGGTTAGGTTAAGTTAGTTGGGGATAGGTTAGGTTAGGTTAGGTTAAGTTAGTTGGGGATAGGTTAGGTTAGGTATGTCATTTTTTACATATTATTATTCACTTTTTCTCAATGTTATGTTTTGACATGGAACCAATTTTTCTTCAATCACTTTAAATTTTAAATTTAAATTTAGATACGCAACATGTAGGCGGTCGTTGATCTACACTTAGATTTAGAATTAAACATAGTGTTCGATTCTGCAACCATAATTTATACGCTCTCAGTTCTGAATAAATTGTGATGAAATATTATGTACAAGTTTATTTGGATCATCGCGTGAAGTGCTCGTTTATGAGTAGAAGTGGTTTGTAATTAGTTGCATGTACCGACGGTTTTACTTATTCGGACGTTTAACAAATTATAACCTATTTATTAGTCCATACTACCTACCTGTATCTGGTCAATCGAGAAATAAAGTGGACTTTTTAATGACACTGGTTGATATCATTGAAATATCAAAAGTTAATAAAAAATCATTTACGAAACGTTTTGCAATTACTTTAATATGCTAAACCAGTGGTCCCCAACCTTTTTATCGCCGCGGACCGGTCAACGTTCGATAATTTTTACCGCGGTCCGCTGAGGGGCGAGGGGGGGGGGGGGGGTAATGATTGTTTATATTTTAGATTGTTAATAGGTATCGCCTCAAAAATATAAATATCTCTTAAAATATAGTAAATGCAGGATTCAGATTTTGGTTAATCCTTCATTACTAATTTACGAATTTACCGAAATTATTACAAACATAAAAATAAGCTCTCGTTTGTGGCAATAGAAGTATTTTGAAAAAAGGGAAAAAATTCACCAATACACTCAAACGGGTATTATTAGTACCTACGTCAAATATTTTCAATAAAACGATTCCACTTGCATTTGGGCAAGCAGAATATAAGAGCGGTGACTAACGTCGTTGCGTCTCACTCAAGCTATTTACGTTATATATGTGAGTGCGCAAGATGGAAGCCCAGTCGCGTTTTTTACTTCGAAGGAATTGTGTCGTCGGCCACTTGATATGAAGCGGTTCTCAACTGAAAAATTATTTTTTGTCAATAATTATTAAACTTTTTTTGGGTATATTCGATTTTTTTACGTAATTTTGATCTTAAGCAGGGCCTTGGGCGGCCCGGTATCATTTGATCCACGGACCGGTACCGGTCCGCGGACCGGGGGTTGGGGTCCACTGTGCTAAACGATATATTTGAATATCTCGCAAGCTATCTGAAATAGACCATGTAAGTGAAATATTAGTGTCGTTACCTGTCTCAATTTTAATTGAAACATAACATTATCTCAATTTTACATCTAACAGAAAACCTTTTTGTGTGTCCCATTAACGTACAAATTCGAAATATGAACACCTTATTTTATTTGAATGAATTAAGAAACAGTGAGTCTTGTCATGAAATTTGCGTAGCTTTCTTTGTGCAGTGTCTCCATGTAGCAGCATTTATATTTAGCCGGTATCGATATTTCTGCCATGAGCTGTGAAAAAAAAAATAAATGTCAAAAATAAGACAAGAAGCCACATTTAAAAAAATCTTAATATATAAAAATTGATGCTTCTTTGTTTGTCCCTTATGCGTTCTGAAACCATTCATCCGATTAAGATGAAGCTATACGTGAAATCCTATTTAGATTCATCTTTACGACTTTACATTATGAACATCAAAAATTATGCTACGGATAAATTGAAGCTTTTACTAGCTTTTTCTATGTATTGGAATTGCAATAAAATTATTAATTACATAACAAAAATGTAAGCGCAAACCACAAAAAAAAAATTCTTGCGTGACTTAACGATGACAATTTTTAAAAATATCCCTTTATGGCTAAGACTATTTTTGAGGTTTTGTAGGTTCTAACTTTTTTCATTCTTATAAAATTATGCACTAAATATATAAAACCCACTTTTTCGCTTACTTGCCTCATGCAATAAGACGCTCGATTTTAAATTTTGAAGGCATGAGAATCGAAATACTTCTAGCGTTTATATTCCTGTTAAGATGATACTTGGGCGATTTGTTGTTGGCATGCCTGCGATAGTTTATGTATATAAATAATAGTGAGCTCTGGCGTTATGTAATTATTTCCTATAATATTCATGCGAATGCGATTAAACTTTGGTGAGTGTGTTGCAAAGATTTCAATACCTTAAGATTTGGGAGGCGGGAATGGGTACCGCCGCCCCGGGAACCTTTATTGGATAACACCTCTGCCATAGGTCACCCCAAGTGGTTCGCTACGTTTGGTGATTTAACAGGGGTGCCCGGGTTCATGGGGGAGGTTTGTCCAGGCGGACGACCAGGACATACTGAACTCCAGATTCCTACCCACCCCTTAAACCCTTTTCCTTCCCAGAACTCTCCCTCACCTTCCTTTCCTCAAAAAAACCCTCCACACAGCATCCTCAAAGATGACATAGGCCCTGAGGGAAATTATTTTTCTCAGGACCTCCTGTGTGGAGCTCATGTAAAAAAAAACGTAATGGTAAGCTCTGGCGTTATGAAATTCGTACAAAAAAATTGCTACAGGTGCCGCGCAAGTTTCAAAAATATATTTTTTCATATAGTTTAGCCGAAGGGAAAGAAGGAGGGAGGGGAATCAGGGAGGGGGGAGGGGAACGAAGTAGGAGGAATGCGGGGAAGGCAGAGGGAAAGAGGGAGTGGAAGGGAAGCGGGAGGAGTAAAAGGAAGCGGAAAGGGAACGGGGACGAATTGGAGAGAACGCAGGGAAAAACAATGTGGCATTGAGTGAGCGCTGGGCCCGAGCTTGAAGAATATAATTGATTACTTATTTAATTTTTTAAATTTAATTTTTATATATATATTTTTTTTTTTTTTACTTTTGTTTTTTTTCCTATTCTATGTTAAAAAAAAAATCTGTTGTTTTAAAATATGTTATAAAATATATTATATGAATATGTACAATCATATGGGACGTGTGGGATTGCACTATCCTCCCCACATCCTGGAATTAAACTTTATTATTATTATTATTATTGCAACGCATGTCGGCGACTCGCTAATATTCTATAAAAAGCAGTGTAGTAACTACAAGTTGGTTAGCTCTTCTAAGAAATGGTTAAAAATTAAAAATGCAATCCTTTACAATTTCTGCAAAACTTCTTTCCGCCTAAGCCTAAGCCCGGTCGGCTGGCTGACGGTCGGCTGGCTGACGGTCGGCTGGCTGACGGTCGGCTGGCTGACGGTCGGCTGGCTGACGGTCGGCTGGCTGACGGTCGGCTGGCTGACGGTCGGCTGGCTGACGGTCGGCTGGCTGACGGTCGGCTGGCTGACGGTCGGCTGGCTGATGGTCGGCTGGCTGATGGTCGGCTGGCTGATGGTCGGCTGGCTAACTCGGCCCGCGAGAAAGGTGAGTACAGGCAAACTTTTCGCGGAAAATTCAACTCTTCAGGATAAGAGAGGCTCCCCCTTCCATTTCACACTGCGGTTTCCAAATGAAGGAACCAAAGATCCGGGACAAGGAAATTCTCCAGGTATTGTACTAATTGAAAGTCCACAAAGCCAGCAGGCCTGACGGAATACCTGCCCAGGCCTTTAAGAGGTATTCTACAGATTTAATTCCAGTGCTCTCAACATTATTTAAACTCTCACTCGAAGGTGGAAAGGTGTCAGATCTTTGGAAAAAGGCGATCACCCACCCATTTCCTTAGAACCTTCTTGTTGGTTGTTCTCTTGGTTCGTCAAATTGACAAACCGTTGTTAACAGACCGATTGCCATCTCTAATGCACAGACGCAATGTGTGCATGCTGAGCCTGTTCTACAGGTATTCGAATGTAGCCTGCTCTAAGGAGCTAGCAGCTTTGATCCCTGTGCACCGGTGCACGTGCGTGAAGCTCGACAGACACCCGGCGCACCCGTTCAATGTTGATGTTAGCTTCATGAGAACGAGACGTTTCTTTAACTTAAATAGTGGAATAATCCAAGCCTCTTAATAAATCCCTTCCTACAGCCCCTCCCTTAACCCGCCTCACAACGCTGTCCAACCGGGTGGCGACATAGTTTCCATGTCTTTACACCGTATAGAGAGGGATATTCTTGTGAGGTGTTACATAATTTAATTTTTTTAAATCACCTTGGAACCTCTTTTTTTAAATTTTTGCTTACCGATTTAATTTATTTATTTATTTTCTTACGTCCCACATTAAAAGAATTGATAAAGTGGTTCTTAATAATAATAATAACGGAATCGGTAGGTTAAGTTCAACCTGTGTAATTCTGACTAACCTGCGGCAATACATTAATAATTGGGCAACCGAAACAGAAAACATTTTTATTTGCTGATTTCGGCGCAACAAAGTGCCTTTCGGCTCTGGGCTGTTTCTCAACAGCCTCAAGTGAAACAACCTTGTACGATAAATGATATGTGGTCAGAAATAAATCATGGAATACATAAAAAAGTAAAATGCGCCATTCACAACGACAAATAAAACTAATTATTTGTATGGTTGGTGATGGTACATGTATTTACGACCTTCGTGAATGAATGGTAACGAATTTTGATTGATCACTTTGTTAAACTGTTGTACGATATCTGTACAGACGCAAAACACATAAATGCTATCCAATATACTGATTTTAGTTGTCTGTGTTGTGCGTTAATAAACCCAAAATTCCTATCAATTTGGAAAATGGAACGGATTTTGTGAAGAATTCAGAAAACCTATAAAGTCGGTATCTGTGTACCTAGATATTATATATTTAACAGAAAATTATTTTTATCTTTTTCAAAATTGGAACTGATTTGTCAAGAATTCAGAATATCCCGTGATTTTTCACTGATCTTTTTTTACGTTGGCTCCACAGGAAAATAATTTCCAATAATTTGTCATCTTAAGGGATGCTGTGCGGAGGTTTTTTTAAAGAAAGGAAGGAGAGAAAGTTCTGGAAAGGAAATAGATATGAGAGGTGGGTAGGAATCTGGGGGTCAGTGTGTCATGGAGTGAAAGACGTATGAATCCATCGCTCCGACCGCGGTGCATGGCGATGGGTTGGAAGATTCCGGCTGGAGGGGATAAAATACCTCCCTCAACCAGTCTCTCTCGATCCTGCCCACCACGTGGCGGGTGGGCAGACGCATCAGCCGCCAAGACCTGGCCAAACCTCCCACCATGAACCCGAGCCCCCCTGCTACGTCAGCTACCACGTCGCTTACTAGACGCAGAAACACGCAGTAGTATTTGTCTACATAGTGGAGGTTTATTTTGATATTATCGTTACATTTTGCAAAAAATTTTTCGATCATACGTGCATCCATATTATACCAGAAATGTGCAATAAATACTAACATTAACATTTCTCGTTTTATGTATTGAATCCATTTATTCCAATGTGAGTATGTCACAAGTTTAATTCAGTACAAAAATCCTTAAGCCTATTTGCATTGACGTAAAATTATAAATTTAGATTTCTATCACTGCAGTTTATATTAGACAAGTTAAATACAGGTGTGTGGATTTGAAATGTACCACTTACAAGATATTACAAAACAACTTCAAATCAATAATACGAGATTAGAGTTTTTGCAGCGAGTTGTAGAAAGTTGAATCATTATTTAGTCAAGGCTATCAGGATCAGGTCGACTCTCCCAGTCTTGGGTTTCCATGAAAGAGCATTTTGTAATGTAAATTATTATCGTTCATGACAATATATTTTGGACGTAATAGGCGCTTTTAATATTCTCACGTTTACGGAACGGCAACGATACAAAAAAGGCAATAAACAGACGTTCCTTATCACAATAATGCTGCAGCTCTTTCTTACGCATTAAATAATAATGAGACAAAAGATGAGACACACAATGTACGTATGTCTTTTTCCTTCAAACTACTACTTTTTTTCCTTTGGAGGAAACAGACATACGTACATTGTGTGCCTCATCTTTCGTCTCACTAATATTTAAAGTGTAAGAAAGAGCTGCAGCATTATTCTGATAAGAAAGTATGTTTATTGCCTTTTTGTACAGTTGTCGTTCCGTAAACTGTGAATATTAAAAACAGCTAATTGCTGTACCGCGGCCGGTTTCATACAAATCTTAATTTTGGATTTGAGGCCAAAATACCCAACCAAATCGAAAAATAATTTTTGTTATCAAAAGGTATATCACATATCTAATTTGTGGCATTTTATTTATTTGTCTTTTAAATTATAAAATACAGGCCATTCAAATTTTTAATATTTCGTGATTTCATAGGCAGCTTGGGCAATTATTTTTGAGTAAACGATAATCATAAAAAAAAATTATTTTCATATATTTAAAATTAAAATATGATGACATATAAAATAAACTTTAAAAAATATTAAAATAAAACTTTTTTATGGGTGTAAATTTAAATTACACTTGATATTTTTATTATTTTAATATATAAATGAACTATAAAAATTATTAAAATAAAGTTTTTTCCTGAGTGTAAATTTAAATTACACATGATCTATTTATGTCGGAACACAAATTTGTCGTACATAAATTAAAATTACTGCCCAAAAACGCGTTATTCACGATGTTTTAATTTTTGTTCTTTTTTTATTATTTCAATACATAAGTAAGGCAAGTTATTTATTAATAACTAGCTTTTCCCCGCGGCTTCGCTCGCATGGTATTACGGGAAATTAATGTAGCGCTTGTACTTATTAATTATCCCCCCTCCCCTCCACCCCCACCCCCCTCCCGCATTTCATACATTCATTCCCTTACATTCAATCTCGCCTGCGAAAAAACAATTATCCAATTTTGTTCATTCGTTCGGAATTTAAGCGCTTACAAACATTTCGGATGTTTATTTTTATTTTAATATTTGGAAGTTTGTAAATATAATAAAAAAATTACACTATTTATTATTCAGTCTTAGTAATCGTTACGAATTATATTTTTAATGTAGGAACTCTCATCTGACAACTATTCCAAAACATAAGCTTGTCCAAAAAAAACAAAACATATTCTAATATTTGAATTTTCTGGAGCAGTAGCCGACCAGTAGGTAGGGGGCTGAGTACCTACCAGCATAGAGCCCACAAATATCGTTTTCATCGTTTCCATAAAAACGACGTTAGCAAAAACTTTTCTGACGTTAGCAAAAACTCGCTTTAATTAGCGACAGAAAACATATAACAAATATAATACATTCATATTTATATATATTTCATAACGCCAGAGCTTACTATCTTATACAGCCTATAGTTTTCGCATTTAATTAAGCTTTCTATTGGTGAAAGAATTTTTAAAGTCTTTTTATTGGTTAATACGTGAAAGCGTAGCAAACAAACTCGAGCAGTTTTGCATTTATAATATTAGTATGGATTATAATCAATTCACGAAAAAATTTCAAAGTTGCCTCAAATGTTAAGCAAAATTAATTTCTTTAATTACTTAAATATCATAATAAAAATAGCACAATAACTGGCCGAATTGGGCTGCATAGCCATATCTCTCATCAATTTGAATGTTCAGGAAAACACTCGACCGTTTTGCAAGTGGGATTGAATCGGTATTTTTATTTATCAAAAAATATTTTGATAGAAACCTTTGGTAAAATGACTGTGGGAACCATAGAATCAAGGAGGATGGGCCATTAGCCATTATTAGTATGAAGAAGCGCCCACAAAAGAGTTGTCAACATCGTTAACCTTTACTTGTGCAAATGGCATTTACGCACGGTACCGCGACATTTCATCCCGCGACAAAATACCCCTCGACAAAATATCACCGACAAACTATTCTACGGACAAAACATCCCACAACAAAATGTCTACTAAAACCTAACGTAACCTAACCTAACCGAATATAACCTTTCCTAAACTAACCTAAACTAAAAAAATAGAATAAAAATAATATCGACAACCTGTAAAGACAATAAATTGTTGTTAAAAAATAGTAAAATGTGAAATAAAGTTAGGTTAGGTTTTAGTACATATTTTGTTGGAGGATGTTTTGTCCTTGTGATATTTTGTCGGAGTACATATTGTGTCGGGGATATTTTGTAGTGGGATGAAAACGGGCGTTACCATTACGCACAAAATAGTTGCCTATTGGAGCTTCCGATAACCGTTTTGTTTAGTACTCTTTATTCATCTAATCCGAATCCCTTCAAGAACTGCAATGATAATTATTCCCTTCTAATGTCAAAATATGGAAAATAATTTCCCTCAGGGTCTGCGTCATCTTTAGGGAAGCTGTGTGGAGTGAACTCATAGCCAAAACGTCGCATCGTTACCAAATGTTTCAATTTGGGAAGCAGTATGGGTACCAGCGCCAAGGGAAAGATTTATTGGATAACAAACACTTCTGTCATAGGTCATCCAAAGTGGCTCGCTAAGTTTAGCAGGGATGCCAGGATTCATAGGGTGAGGTTTGTCCGGGTCTTGGTGATGGATGCATGCGATCACCAGCTCACGTGGTACGCCGGATCGGGAGATTGGTTGAGGGAGGCCTTTTCAGGTCTGACAGGACTCTCTCGGAACATAGTCTTACACCGCAGTGGGAGAGATGGGTTCACACGTGCGTGGATACACTGACCCCAGGACCACACCTCATACCCTTTACCTCCCAGAACTTTGTCTTCTTCCTTTCCTCAAATAAACCCCTACACAGCATCCCCAAAGATGACATTATTTTCCGCAGGGTCTCCTGCATAGAAATAATGTAAAAAATATCTTATAAAAAAATACGCGTTGTCATATTGTTATTTATTTTTACTACAAAGTACATTTTACAAGGTACACACTTTTTTGATGTGTCACTGAAAATAACATTAACTATTACTTGCAATCTATCCGTCTACAATCTTGCAATCAACATTTGTACACGGTTGACATTAGTCACATGAGAACGGGTCGTTTCTACGACTCGTTCTTGAGTTCAACAGCTCGGCTGTGGAACGATTTGCCGGCCTCTGTGTTTCCTCCCTCCTACAATATGGGTCTCTTCAAGATCCATGTTCACTCCTTCCTCTCCTCAAAAACACCCTCCACACAGCATCCTTAAAGACGACATAGGCCCTGAGGGAAATTATTTTTTCCTCAGGGCCTCCTGTGTGGAGTTAATGTAAAAAAAAAAAAAAAAATCTTTTGAACACCTAAACCGATTTGCAGTTGCCTCTTTGAATCCAGAAGGTCTCGTAATAACCGATTCTCATGTTTGAATTAATTAATAACTAATAAGCAATTATGCCTACTTCCTCCTTTCACCAATGGACTTTGTTATAAGTTATAGTTATAATATACCGCGCGCACAGATACAACAAAGATTAAGAATCACAATAATTATTATATTATAATTGCTTATAAGTTATTGTGAAAATTTATAGATGCTCGGCACCAAGCTATTACGTAAATATTGAACAAAATGTTACCACCGGACTGCGTTGTCACTCGTTTAAAGGTTATTATTGAACTGAGCTTTGTAAAATTTTATATCTTTTGCGGGTAAGGCCCGGTATATTAGTTGGTTATATGCTCGGCTTGGTTAGAATATCGAGTTTAGCACAGCTTGGAACATAATCCGTATATACGTCGTAAGCCTAGGCCTCACCAATATTACGTGTATTTATTATCTATGAATTTAATAGAGGAACGTGTTATTTTTTTCTATATGAGTGGTATATCTATGCTTTCTACTGTCATCTCATCGAGATGTGTTTTGATCGCTAAAACTCAGAAACGAGTCCCGATACGATCAAGGGAGTTGCATGGCGTGATAGCCATCTATCCCCCATTCATGAAGAAGGTTCCCGTTTTTACCTGAAGGGCGTGCTTTTGAAGATGTAAGGGCTGGTGTTTCGCCCTCTAGAAATTTCTAGAACAGTCCAGAACGAGAGTATTCCAGAGCATTCCAAAACATTCCAGAACATCCCGAAACATTCTGGAATGTTGTGGAATATTATATAAAATATATAAAGGGAATCGTGAACATCATTCCGAAGGTCGCGGGTTCGAACCCGGCGTGCGCAAATAATTTTTATTTGATTAATTTGTGTTATTTCACAATTTATTCATTTAAAATAATAAATAGTATATTTGCGGCACGTTCCAGAGTGGAAGATACTATCAGTATCGCCCTGGTGTAAGACCACCATTCAGAATTGAAACGTTGCTTGAAATGGCTTTAGCCGTGTTTAGTGACCAGATCTGCATAGCCAGGTACTTCCCTACCTTCCTCTTCCCTATCTCCTTCCCCTCCCCACTACCTTCAGCCTCACAACATACCCCGATTGGGGATGCCATAGTCTCACTGGCTCCAGACGGGAGCAGTTGGGACTCTTGTGCGGTATTAACTGTAAAAAAAAAAAAAAATCATTGTAGAACATTCCGGAACACTCTCGAATGTTCTGGAAAATTGTGGACCATTCAACGCCTTTTTTGTATGGATGTATATAAAGCAACATCTACCGTGGGTTTGAACGTCAGCTCAATATCAACTCCCTGAGCAAAGTCGGGTACCTCAGCTAGTAGATAATAAAATTGATTTTTGGATACAATTACAGAAGGTTTTGGAATGCTTAAAAATAGTCCACCGACCTTTCAGCGAATGATGAAGCCGAAACAAAACTTTTAATTGTTACGGTTTTTATAGATCTCGAGATTGATTATTTAGACACCTAAATGTTGGGTTCGTCCCATGATATCCTCGGTCGCACAACTGGGATTTAATCAAAACTATTTATTTTATAATATGTACTTGACGCTCTCCTTTAGGTTATATAGTATTAATTGGTTATTTAATCTTAATTTTATATCTTTCTCTTCTCTTTTTTTTCTATTTTTTCTACTATATAATGCAATGCATACACAAGTTACCTATATATTTTAATCCTCTTTTTTTAAAAACCTATATGGGAACCTATATTTTAAGAACCTATTTTTGAGAACCTTTACCATATAAACTATATATTAACTTTTTTTTAAAAATTAATATTATTCTAACTATGCTAAACAAATAACAGTTACTATGTTTTAAACTTTCTAACTTTATTTTTTATGATTTCTCTAATCCTAATTTGACTGTTCTAAAACGGGAATCATCCTAGTTGGACAGTCAAAACATTTCATAAATAATGTTTTTAAATGTAAAACATCTTAATAAATAAATAAATAAATATTTCTCTCAGCTTTGTCTCGACATTTCACCCCATTTTCCTATCTGACCTTTATTGCGAGGATTTAAGTACTAAGGTTATGCAATGAGTCCACTGGGTTCCTAAGTGCACTGGGATTATCAAAGCATGCTAAATATTTTTTCTAACCGATTCGGATCAAACATCATTCAGTATAAAGGTGCGTTTTTTTTAACACTGACATTCAGGCAATAGAAAATTCGTTACGTTTAATTTAGAGAACAATTATATACATGATCCGTAGCTAACACTAATAAGAAAGCATAAATCACCCGAAGCGAGGCTGTCCGATGATTCGACAGAATTATGACCATTGTAAGTTAGTAAAATTATTCACTTTCTCTAGAACAGCGCCAATGTGCGCACTGAAAAAATAGATATGTTTCTCAAAGCATTTTTAATATGATTAACTTCTTACATACATACGTACTTATGAAGTAAATTGTCGATTAGTGGGGTAATCTTCTTATTAGAGTCTTCCGATGAATCAAGTTTAAAATGCTTAATCATTGACACAACTTACGAAGAAAGTTGTTTTCAAACCTCTATATAAAATCAGTACCCAGATAAGTAGCAAAGTTTGCAGATCACTGCAATGTGAAAAAGAGTCAATCTGTTTCATATTATAATATCCATAATATAAGTTTTTTGGCGGCTTCTATGGTCGAGGGGTAAGACTCTCGACAAGCAATCCGAAGGATGCGGGTTCAAATCCTAGCGTGCGCAAGTGAATTTTATTTTATTGAATTGTGTTGTTTCACAATTTAATCATTTAAAATAATATAAGCTATTTTCGTGGCACGTTTCAGAGTGGAAAATACTATCAGTAACGCCCTGGTGTAAGACTACCATTGAGAATTGTAACGTTGTTTGAAAAGGCTTCAGCAGTTTTTGGTGACCAGATCTGAATAGCCAGGTAATTTCCCACCTTCCTCTTCCCAATCTCCTTTCTCTCCCCACTGCCTTACAACATACCCCGATTGGAGATGACGTAATCTCACTGGCTCCAGTCGGTTGGTAGCGGTTGGGACTCTTGTGCGGTATTCACATTACCTTATAATTTAAAAGTTAAAACAATGTTTGTCGGCTTGAAGTTTAAACTAGTGTTAATTGTTGTCGTTGGTGTTCTATTTATCAATAGCATTCACTTAAGGGTCCGCTATTCGAATTTCGACCGATTTCTTACATATCTCCCTTAAACATTTGAAGTTTTTAAGCTCCTAAAAAAATATATGTTATTTTTGAAGATAATATCTAGATACGTTCCACGCCGAAACGCAAATTATATGAAATTCCCTCGATAGAAAAAAATCGCAAAGTATGCTCCGAAAATTATTTAGAACAAGTCTATTTCTATTATTTTACAAGTTATATTTGTGAAAAAATTCACAATGTTTCTTTAAATGATACTTAAGATACTTTCCACGAGATTTTTGCTCTATTTTAAAGGAGTCATGTTTTATTAAGCTTTTTCGCCATTTTCGCTGCGATTTCATCACTTAAAATATTAGCGCGCTCTGTCCAACATTCGTAATTACACATCTCTCCATCTTCTTCTTTTTCAGCCGAATAGCGCCGCCATAAAATGTCTTTTTCTAAGTCAATTTATAATAATATGTGGTGTATTCTATTCTATTATAGTACCGTTATTTTGGACAGATAAAAGTTCAAGTGTCGGATGGACGATAGGCGGGATGACGGATGTCTGGTACCTACTCCAATTTAGTCCACAGTTCACAAGTGACAGCGGACTGGTTCACATTTAGCCGGAAATACAATTGACCGACAGTACTACCTCGACACAAAGCTTAGAACGAAAATAAAACACATAATTTATTTTGCCAAAAACTTGTGTCGAAAATCGATATCTGGCGGATTATCTTTGGAATAATCGAATTGAAGTAAACGGTGACTGGGCAACTCAGAATGAAATAAACTCAACACCTCTTTTGAAAAGGCATTAAATTGATGAAAAAATCTGGTTAAATAGGTTATATTAGGTTAGGTTGAAAATTAAAGAAGAAAATAAATTGTTTAAGTAGTTTACTTTAGATTAAGGTTATGGGCTATTTTTATTTTTATTTTTTTCATAACTTTTCTGACTTTTCAAGGGGGTATTGAGTTGACTTGTTTCTGAGTTGGCATGAAACCTAAGTAAACAGTACTCCAAAAGATTATCTATATAAAATTTTCCAAATCATTAAATAATGTAAAAAAGGACAAAACGTGTGTGCTGTAAATACGAGTTTGACAAAACATACTGGGAAGAATTTAATAGAAATTGAAATTTAGTCATTTATTTTGTGATTTTTCGGTAATGAAACACGCTAAGGGAAAAACTGCGGAAACTAATGGAAATGGCAGCGTACAATGTTTGATATTTATTGATTTTAAAATGCCATATTCTTGGAATCTACAAGGTAAATTTAATTTAACTAATGCACCAATGTCTTTC
The DNA here is from genome assembly GCA_936435175.1 of Glyphotaelius pellucidus. Lineage (NCBI taxonomy): Eukaryota > Metazoa > Arthropoda > Insecta > Trichoptera > Limnephilidae > Glyphotaelius > Glyphotaelius pellucidus. The sequence continues at coordinate 35,144,117 of OW386539.1, forward strand.
ATTTGTTGTGTTGTATTCTATCGACGTTATCCTTTAAGTGTGGCTTTTACCTCTGATAACGAAGTATCCGATTATTGCGTTATGGACTTGACCTATCTTCTTCAATAAACGAGGCAATACTGTAATTTTATTACTGTTTACATTGTAGGGAAAATATATTAGTAGTTTATATCTGCCTTATCTTTTATTTGTAACTTGTGCAGTATGTTGAACTAACAAATAATAATAAACCATATTTGACGAGTTGATTCATATTACATGAGTTCAACAAACTTAAATTTATAGTCAATGATGTGTGTGTAAGAATTCCTAGAATAGTTTAAAAACCTATACAACAGATGTTATCGAAATGTTAAACTTGCGGATGAACAAAAAGAAAGTTCGATGATACATCGTTTATTACGATGCTAAAAAACCAACCTGAGATTTTTTAAATTACTTTCTTTAACTTTTCATTTTAGAAATGCCATGTGGCACAAAAAGAAACAGATTTATTAATGGTGTTTAAATTATTTTTAGGAAACATTATACCAATCAATTTTCAATTTGAGGTGGGTATGAATACCGCCGCCCGGGAACCATTTAATAATAAAAATAAAAACATTTTTTCATCAATAGATTTTTACAATTTTGTTTATTTATCTTTGATTCTATTGACAAAAAGGTCACTGTACAGCTATACATTCAGGATTTCTCCTAGAATGTAGCTGGTTTTCAGCAGTGTCTCTAATATATTACTCAAAATAAATAATTAAATTAAAATAAAATAAATGTAATTATATTAAGTTACAAAAAAATATATATTTAATCAAATTTAATAAACATAACATGATATAATACAAATAAAATTTAAAAAAAATCATCTACATTAAAATTCAAATATAAAATATAATCAAAGTAAATAATTTAATCAAATCAAAAACTAGAACACAAGTAGGCAATCCTTTAATTGTAAATTTTATCAATTAAGATGTTGTGCGGTTGAGCATTCGTTTTTTTTTTTCATTTCATTCTAAAGTTTTGACGATGAATGCCTGAAATTTCCCCCAAATACAGATTGGATAACAACACTTGTGACTTAGCAGGGGTGCCCGGGTTCACGTGGTAAGGTTTGTCTAGGTCTTGGCACCGGATGCGTTTACCCAACTACTGCGTGGCGAACAGGATCGGTAGAGACTGGTTGAGGGAAACCTTTTGACCACTCCAGCCGGGTTCTCTCTACCCATCGCCTTGCAACGCAATGGGAGGAATGGATTCATACGTCCGTCACTCCTGACTGACTGACCCAACTGACCCACCCCGCATATCCTTCCCCACCCCGTTTTCCTTCCAGAAATTCCTCTCCTTCCCTTTTTATAAAAATACTCTCCACACAGCATCTCCAAAGATGACATAGGCCCTAAGAGATTTAGTGGCTTCCTGTGAGGTTCTAATTAAAAAAAAATCATTTACACACATGAACATAATCTTCTCGATCGGCTCCATGTGAATATGTAGCACTTTTCTCGTGCACACGCTCATGTTCCTTCGTGGACTTGCATTTTCAAAGCCATTTATAGAATTGACATTATGTTGGATATAAGAATGCAGGAGATCATTTATTTTTCAGTCTGTAAAGGCTTATTGAATGGCAGACACGCACAAAGTGTCTGAGTTGAGTTCCAAATCGGAGTCATTCTGCATTCTCAGACAATCTATTCTTGCGCTTCTCTCGAACTAAGTACAAATTGGAGTCATAGAAGCTATGCGTGGAATTTGTTTTTCCATTTGACCACAGTCAACTATTGTTTAATAGATAACCTACCTATATTTGATAGAAATTCGTTGCAGTATTATTTTACAAATGACATAAATGTACTCTTTGTTGAAGATGTGAATCATTTCGTATGTGTAATTTGAATATCTGCACGTCTTTAAGGACGGGTTGTTTCACAGAATTTGAACAATTCATCAAATTCCGTTATATGCCGATTCTAAGTCCGATTTCAGCTTTTGAACAAATTGTGGTCAGAAGAAGTTGTTAGACATGTCAGCTTATTTCAATTTGATAGAAAGCTGCAAAGCACTTAGAATCAGCGTTTAACGAGGACCTATCAAATGTCAAAAAACAAAAATGGCGCTGAACGTCCATTTGTTGATGGTTACTTTGAATATCTGCGAAACTACTGGACCTTAATATTATGATTCATTTCTGTGATATTTATTGTATTTTACCGTGGGTTAAAAATGCGAAATTTTTATGAAACTGTCTCAAAAATAAAATATTATCAGAGGTGCATGCCATCATAATACACCTTATTCATGAGAAATTTATCATCACCCGGTTACGTACATACCTGCCTAGGAAATTACAACATAAAGCCTTTTAAACACCTCGGAATTGCGCATTTTTTCTTTGATCTCATCTTTCCTTTCACGTTATGTTTTACATACCTATCACTGATGAAATAAATATTATCTTATGGATCTGTCACTTCGGTCACTCTGGAAACTCCATGACCAGTTGTTTCGCAGGTGTGACAAAATTACAAATGGCCATTCTGCGCCATTTTGTTTTTTTGACAGTTGAAAGGTTTCCGTTAAATGCCGATTCTAAATCCGTTTTAGCTTTTTAGCAAATTAATAGCAGAAGAGAACAACTATCATGTTGCTAAGCTTGTCAGCTTTTTATAATTTGATGGAAAGCTAAAACGCACTGAATGGCCATTTGTTACATGTACATGTACACTGAATGGCCATTTGTACATAATGTTACATTTGAATTTCTGCGAAACAACTGGGCCTTACTCATAAAATGTACTGAAAAAAAGTGTATTAGAATAATGGTTCAATGCAATAGAAACAATCAATCACGGCAATTTATTGGCCTCCGTGGTCGAGGGGTAAGGCTCTCGACTAGCAAATCGGAGGTCGCGGGTTCAAATCACGGCGTGCGCAAGTATGTTTATTTAATTAATTTGTCTCCTTTCATAATTAATTCCTTTAAAATACTATAAGTATACTTGCGTTACGTTCCAAAGCGGTAGAACGTTCAGTATCGTCCTGGCGAAAGACCATCAATCAGAATTGAGACGTTGCGTTGCTTGAATTGGATTTATCTTTGTTTTGTGAGCGCATCTGAATAGTCAGATACTTCTATGATTTCTAACTCATCTCCTTCTCCCCACCTCAATTGTGGACGACATAGCGATGTACTGGCTTCAAACGGTTGGGAGCAGTAGGGACTCTTGTGCGGTATTTACATCAAATAGAAATCTATTTGACAACATGGTCGTACGATTAAGGCGGGTTCAGACCTCTCAATTTTACCAAGTTAATCTCATTTTATCTTACTTTTTCTCACTGTATCTAACTTTACCTCACATTTTTCACTTTTTCCAACTTTATCTCAGTGTATTTACGTATCGAACCTCTGTAGATTTGTAATCCATATTTTTCAAGAATGAAAGGTCAGCAAAAAATGAATAGAATACTTCTATGGAATAAACGATGAACTCAGGGTTTTTGACCTTCACGAGCTGTTGAGTCATTTGAGACGAAATTGAATCATCTGTTGGGTGTTTCATTAGCTTCGGGCTTCGGTGCCAGTGAGCACAGACAGACACCAGTGGACACAGGTCTGTTGTCACATCAGAATTTATAATGAGCCCATGACTAGACGTTCCTGTGATCATTATTTTAATTTTGGTTTTTTCATCAAGGCGGTATGTTAATCCTTAGAATACTGTCCTCCTGACTCCTTAGTGCGTTAGGGGTAAAACACTCGACACTATTTTCTTAATAACAATAACTTACTTGTTTCTCGCAAAATGATGATTTTGTAAGTTGTATCGACTTACCAGGATAATCCATTGAAATATTTATAAAAATATTTGTTTGTCGTCTTTTTTTCTCCAGGATAGCTAATTATATTCAGAGAATGTTTTTTCTCTCTAATGGTATAATTAAAGAAATTCTAAAATATTCTTGGGTTTTTTAAAAATTTATTTGTTATAAAAATACATTAACAGTATAAGGAAGCTTTGACTGTCCAACTAGGAAGGTCTCCCGTTCTAGAACAGTTAAATTGATAGGTTTCGTTCATATTAGGTAGGTAGGTACATGATGATTCATATAATAGGTTAAGTTCAGTTTCACAAATTGCATATACATAATTATGATATATGATACAGTCTAGTACTAGGTTCTAGAATCAATTAAGCATCGAATATATGTACAAGAAAAAGTATTTTCGAAGTGAGTAAACAAGAAAAACAGTAAAGAAAAAGAAAAGAAAAATTTTGGAAACAAAAAAAAATAGATAAGGTGCTAGTAATACATAATTATCAGATAGATTTTTTAATAATATTTCTGACTCCATCCATGCCTAAATTATTATATTTACCATATAAGTAAAGAACTTAATTTTACAATAAAAGTAATTATTGGTATACATATTAGCGACTTCCCGACGTACGTTGCAATGCCACCTAATAAAGAAATTATTTCTTCCTGTGTCTTGTACTCGTTCCCTTTCGCCTTCCCTTCCCATCCCATATCCTCTTCCCCTCACGCGTTACCCCTACACCATCCTCGCCTTCCCTCTCCCCTCTACCGCTTCAACGTCCCGCGAACCCTTGTAATAAATAAAGTAAAATACTAAATAGATAAAATACTATGACTTTGAAAATCGGAATTTTTTTCATTTCACAAATCGGAAAATTCTTAAAAAGAAAAAAAATAGTATGTTTGCGCATGACGGAATGAGAGTCTAGATCAGGGTTTCCCAACCTTTATTTCGCCGAGCCTCCCCGAACCAAAAAAAAATATTTTCATGGCCCCCTTATTAAGTTTCAGCAAAAATAAGATTAACTAAATTATTTTTTATATTAACTAAATTATTTATTTAAATTTCAAATAGGTACAATACAGATTCAATATATTTATTTATTATGGATCTTTAAAAGAAGAGCAGATACACTTTTAATCATTAATTACTTTTAATATATTTTTATTTTTCTATTTTTTATGTATTTAAATTATATTTTTATAATTAGATAATGTCTAACAACTTTCAAAATAATTTTAGAACAAATAAATAAAAACTTTTAAAGATACTTGAGCTTGCATGCTCTGTACCAGTTGGTCGATTCTGAGTTCAGTTAGATTGAATGGCAATTTGGAACAGTTAATTTACCTATGCGTTATATAGATTTTTTTTCGGAAATGCAAACGTGCCTATTACGCCCGCCCCCCTGACATTTCTCTACGCCTCCCTAGGGGGCGTGCCCCCCTGGTTGGGAAGTCCTGGTCTAGATTAATATTATGCTTCTTTTATTCTTTGCTATGTAGGCGATTAAAAAAAATCAGAGTGTGCAGTTCACACGCGGTAGAAGTGACAAGAGTGGGGAGGCTACGAAACATTGCACAAAGAGAAGACCGATAGGCCACCAAGCGTCGCATAAAGAGGACACCGATTATACTTTCACATATCTGTTTGTCTCTTTTTAGTGCCGCACGTTTTTGTTTCATCGAGTTACATATCACAACGTGAACGGTGCTGAAGAAGTTTTCACTTCAAAAATATTTTACTATTTCATTATGTTACGACCGGTTAGGATTTGTTGATACTGAATAATGACGTTGACCATATTATTGACAAAAACATTGAAAATTTTAAGCCATTTATTAATAAACGTAAATAATAAAAAGCGAATTTTGAATATCTGTGGTCTTGAAGATCGAGAAGTTGTAGCGAAACGCATTTATACTTTGGTTGAAAAGCGTGAAAGCTTTGTAAGTGCCTTCTATACACATTTGAATGGTAAAAAATGTTAAATTTAGGCATTAACAGGGGCGCCCGGGTTCATAGGGTGATGTTTTCCGGGCCTTGGCGGCGGATGCGTCTGCCCACCAGGTGCGTGGCAGGCCGGATCGGGAGAGAATGGTTGAGGGAGTCCCTTTGACTTCTCTAGCCGTACTCCCTCGGAATATCGCTTCGCACCGCAGTGGGAGGGATGGATTCATATGACCGTCACTCCTGGATACACTGACTCCTACCCACCCCTTATACCTTTTTCCTTCCCAGAACTTCATCTCCTTTCTATCCTAAAAAAAACTCCATACAGCATCCCCAAAGATGACATAGGCCCTGAGGGGAATTAATTTCCTCAGGGTCTCCCGTGTGGAGCTAATGTAAAAAAAATAAATTAGCACGAGCTTTGTCTCACTTACACTCGCCTGACATCGAAGATCACTAACACATTTGAATTTCGTAACTATGATGAAACACGTCCACAAGGTATCTCTTGTTCTTCTTGGTTCTTCTTTATTCCTTTCTTTAGAACACCACCGCCCCCAGCATTTCTATATCGCCCCCGAAAGGGCGATAACGCCTACTTTGTTAATCACAGATCTAACCCAACCAGAATGAACCTACGTTATTTTTGCAAACTTCTTTTGACTGAAGATAAATGACCGAAAGACTGAAGTTATTACTCTTATTACGTAACCAAATTAATGTCCGTTGGAGTTTTGTTCCCAGTCATTCACAAAACACACATTGAGGCGGCCAACTATGTGAAGGATATAATAAATGAAAGTGATACTTATCGACTTTACGACATCGTGATGGCCAGTGACCTTTCGACAGAAAAGAAAAGATACTTGTCTTTTATACGCTAAAAACAGTGTCATCTTACTGTTATCAATATTATACATTATTATAATGGCCGAGAATTTAAATTTCGTCGAACGATGATCTTGCTATCGTACCCTTGCAACGGTACAGGGCGGTTCCGATGAAAAAGATTAATTATTCTCCATACCAGAATCTTAACATAATAACTCAATATCGATTTTATTTAATTCCAAATTTGCTCTGATGAATACCCACATTCAAAAATGCTCAAACTCGGGATGATAAAACAATTAAAATTATGTACTTTTTGTAATAATTTTTGATCGGAAGTATTTACAATTTTTCAATAATGTCTAAGCAAAATAAGAATGCAAATTTAAAAAATATAAATATTTGTTTATAAGACCGTAAATAAATAGACAAACTGAAGTATTTTCGTCACAAAACAAGGGCGCGGATCTTTTTTCAATGATTTTATTTGAACTAAAATTAAAATTCAGAAAAGTAGCTTTCTCAAATAATTTATTGATTTATTTTACTGCATGATTATATGATTTGAAGTTTATGTTGTAAAATACAAAATTTTGTTTGAAAATTTAACAAATCTGCCAACAACATACATCTTTATTGTAGTAAAAATAAATATATTTTCTCAAAATATATAAATAGCTTTACTAGATGAAAGAACAGTCTTTTGAAATCAATTTATAATCTTTTGTGGAAAAGAGTCAATACGTCTAAAATTTGATTTAAAAGTGACATATTTCCGGTTTTGTCTGGTTATTCCCTCTTAATATTATATTATGTATAAAAGTATGAAAATTTTATTCCTGGATACATGCAGGGTGGATCCTTTCAGTCCTTTCGGGGTGGATCCTTTCGGATCTTCCTTGTGAAATACCACAATTCAGAATCAAAATGTTGCATGAAATGGCTTTAGCCGTGTTTGGTGACTAGATATGAATAGCCAGGTACATTCCAAGGATGGTTGGGTTAGGTTAGGTCATTGTTAGATTAGGGTGAGGTTACTTTGGTTATCTAGATTAATCTAAGAGAAGATTTTATCTCCTTCCCTTTCCCACTCCCTTCATTCTCACAGAATAGCCAATTTAAGGAGTTCATAGTCCTAATGGCTCTGGACAGTTGGGGGCAGTTGAAACTCTTGAATAGGGGTGGTGCAATTTTCAATAAGTTTGGTCGGCAGCCACCTTTTTTCTGTCAGTGCCTAGACTTTTACTTAGTGTCTACGGTGTTGGTTCAAGGCATGTCCAATGAATTAGAGGTAGGCAGAGACCTCAATATTTCGCGAATTTTTATATGAAATTCGTTATTTTTAAGCAAACACGCGATTTTTCCAGTTTGTCGAGAACAACGCGAAATTTTTAGAGACCTCAATATTTCGCGAATTTTCCCATTTTGTCGAGAACAACGCGAAATTCGCAAATGTGCAATTCGCGGCCAAATATCGCAAATATTTTACAGTACGAAAACTTAAACAACTTACGAAACTTACACAAAACACATTCTAAATAATTAATTTATTTTTTTATGCTAGAATAGCCAATCATTGGAACGAATCTGTTCACGACGTAAATGCCACTTATGTAGATATCTACTGTCATTCATTTTTCAATTTTGAAAACCAAAAATAAAAAAAGATAGTATCGCTGAAAAATACCAAATAGTTAACATGATATCACTTGTGTTTAAAGTCCACACAGGAGGTGGCCTTTCTCAGAGACCGGCAAATCGTTCTAGAGCCGAGCTTCTGAACTTAAGAACGAGTCGTAGAAACTAAAGCGAATTTTCCCTACAAATGGGCAATGTCCAAGGCAACGCACTGAGTGTGTTGTATAGGTGGGTTTTGGTTGTATCCACCGTCGCGGTTTGGCCAGTCCCGCGGCCACTTTCACTTGGCCAATTTTTTTCTCATCTTGACGAATGGGCACAACGCCCGCTCCGGGCTAACCTGCCACTTCTACATGCCCACAACTTGGAGAATTCCTAGTCTGTTGAATACCGCATACAAAATAATTACTTATCAAAGACAATTAAATACATTTACAGGATGTTTCTATTCCTAATATGGAATCGTGTTAATTAATCGCAGGAAACGAGTGTTTACGGTCAATAATTACCTTTTCTATGAGCTTGTGATTAAAGCGAGCTTGGAGTTTGTAATGTGACCGTCTCTAATTTTTCCCGTTATTATAGTTAGGTATGTCTTTATTCACACACGCTGTATTTAATAAGTCTTTGAAATACATCAAAAATTGTTCCAACCAAGGATCTGTCCCAATCGATAATCGTCATAAATATATTAATTTAACTAAATCCAAAATGTCCAATCTAAGGGAGCCTGCTATGTCTCAATACAAGGAATTATCCCACCAATACTACGGTTTTAACAATACCCCTATTTAAAAAAAAATCCTTAGTCGAAAGAATTGGACTTATTTGGACTTTTTCTCACCCTTTTAAAATTAACGAGCTTGTCTCCTCAGATTTTACTTTCTGTGGTCTGTAAGTGGGGACTTTCGATCACACATTGTTTGGTTGTCCCTCTCTAAACAAATGTCTTCCCTTCTATCGAGCCTTATCTAAAATTATCTCTCCTCTGTTTAACATTTCATCTATTTCAACTCCTTTTTATAATTACGAAATTTGATCATAAATAAAAGTCATTCGTATATGAATTCACTTTCCCTCTTTTCATAATTTGAAAGGATGACCTAGAACGTCATTGAAGGGTGAAAGACAATCTTAAGCTTCATCATTAAAAAATATCGAAGCGAGATCTGTCTATTCTAAGGTCACATAGCTATTCTGAGGTCAGAAACTAAGTTAAACAACAGAAAAATAAAATGTATCTACAATCGAGTTAACGGACATATAAGACTATTCAAAATGTTAAATGTAAGAAAACCATAAATATCTACTCTAAAAAGAGTGCCGTTATTCTTGACAGTTTATTTTACAATACATCGCAATCAACTGTAAGGGCCAATTGTTTCACAGACATTCAAATGTTACATTGTCATCAAATGATAATTCAGCGCTATTTAAAAAAAATGGCCCCGTTAGACGCCGATACTAGGTGTGTCATTTTTTTACAAAATTGTAATAAGCTTACAATCTTAACAACATGATGGTAGTCCTCTTCTGCTGATCACAATTTGTGTGGTAGTATGAGATTTTAAAACATTGTTTAGTTAGGTATTCATAACCCGGGAACGTGCGCCTTTCTTAAAACGTAGCTAAAAATCGACATTTAACGGGGACCTTTCAACTGTCAGAAAAAAAACAAAATGGCGCTGAATGATAATTAGATGACAATACATTTGAATTTCTGTTCGGGTTCGGGCTGTGTGGCATGGGAACCTAACTCAACCCATCAATTATTAAAATATTCGCTGCATGTTAATTGCTCGTTTTAAAATGAATTGAAAGAGTTAGAAATATGCTAAATATTATTTATACCGGAATATTAAAACACTTTCAAAGTAACACCACGAAAGTAAAAATACATCATGTTTCGGGGCAAGTCCGTTTGACTTTCGATTTTATCCATATTTAAGTTTATTCGCTCAAATCGCAGGTGTGGGAGGAGGGAGAGTCCGGTGGGTGTATCAAAGTTCGAATCCTGTTCGGGTCATTCGTCATCTCTCATTTTGTAATCGAAATTTTAAATTCTTGGCGAATATATCCGAGTTGAAAAATCTTTAAGTGTGCCAAACATGCAAATTAGTATGAGTTTTTTCGAACGTGAAGAAAGCACGGTACCTACCTACCTATTGTTAGGTTTAGCACAATTGTCTGAATATTGCAGAGGAGGTGGAAGGAGAAATAAAGAGCTTAAGGACATTAGAAAAGCATTAATATATACCTAATACTACAAAATAATAATACGACCTTCGTGGAAGAGCGGCAAGCTCAAGGCTCTGGGTTCAGAGGTCACGGGTTAAAATACTAGCGTGGGAAAATAACAATTTCTTTCGGTGTTTTCAAACATGGAATTAAAAATAATTAAAAAAGAGGTAAAATATTTATGTTCGATTTCAGTTCGGTTCAAATTCCGTGCATTCCAAACACCAGGCCCTTAAAAAAATTCTTGCAACTATTGAACACTGAGGAAGAATGGGAAGTCTATAATGATTGTTTTAAATTTATTGATAGCAAAGAGCGAAATATCATAATTTCGTATATATAAAGGTGAAAATCGTTATGATTTAACTTCAATGGATGACGTGATGGGTATCATGACAAATGGTGACATGATGAAACAGAGCATTGATAAAAAGTGAAGAAAACGAACAAACCAAAAAATCTAACCTATTCTTTTATCGTGTTCGATTTTGTCACTGATTTGTTTTATCCTGATACCTGCATGTATTATTTAATCGAAGGTATTCTCTTGTTATAAACATTTTGAATTTAATGACGACACCACTGACATCTCTCCTCTATGGACTTACCAGTGGCGGTTCGTGCTACAAGGCAGGGGAGGCTGTGCCTACTCCAAAAAAAAATCGAGTGTGCTTTAGACCACACGACTGAAGTAAAACTTCTTTATGCTTCGTTCGCCTCGCCCGATCACACTTTTCGTAACGCTCTCGTCAAGCGTGCGTAAATTTCTTAAACTTCTGACGAAAGCGTTACGAAAAGTGTGATCGAGTGAGGCGAACGAAGCGTAAAGAAGTTTTACTTCAGTCGTGTGGTCTAAAGCACACTCGTTTTTTAAGAAACAAAAACATTCCTGGGTTACGAATAACCCAACTATGTTTAAAAATCTCCTACTACCACCAAAGTTAGCGAAAAAGTTGCTTGTGTCGTGATGATGGACTTAGCCAGCTGAGGAATCGAACACGCGATGCCCGAGTGGGACTCAAACGCGATGCCAACTCAGCCAGATTGAAATGTTACCAATTTAAAAATTATGTTAGTCTTAAAGTTACTTTATTTTATATTTTACCCATGAATATTTTCGTATTTCACTAGGACTGATTGTCTTTATATTATGTAATTCATCGTAACAGCGAAAAACGACCGACCACACGTGGATTTCTGCTTGCCGCGCCAAGCTACTATGCAACGCAACACAATAACACGCTCGTGAGGCACAGATAGGGTCCGCCTCTGAGAGTCGCTGATTTCGTGTAGGCGAAGGGCGGGGGGAAGTCACATGGAATCGAAATGACCGCCAGCCGTTATGCGGTCACGCCGTTTATTTGAGGCGCGCCTCGAAAAACGATCACTTCCGAAGCAGAACCGATCATTTACGATTAGCTCTAGCGCTCTGGTGACCAAGTTTTGTTTGGTTTTGTCATTATTTCTGATATTACGGATAATAGGAACCTACGGAGTATGCCTATTTTGATTAAGTTAGTATGCGAATTTGCAGTTCACGGTCGATCTTGTGTTTGCACATTATTATTACAGTTTGAAGTAGGAAATAGTTTCATTGTTTTTTTTCTTGGCGTAGGTAAACATAATGCTTACTTTAAAAAATTGTAGAGCGATCAGCGCGAGTGCACTATATAGCCACAAATCTTTCAATTCAGCGATGGGAGTATAATCTGAATTCGCCATTACTTACCGATTCACTGTCATGTGTAATCGTGCTAATATTTGTCATTTATGAGATAAAAATGAAAGAAGGAAGTTGTAACATTCTTCACGTTTATTAACTGAACAAGTACAATTTAAAGACATGTTTTATCAGAAGGATTTATGTAAAGCGATAAGCGCTGCGAACGCTCAGAACTCGGAGAAGCGAATGAAGTTTCGAGAATCTCCGGATGACAGCTGCCCCCGCGCTGCGGTCAGGGTTGCCATGATTAAAAAAAGATTTGTGGCTATATAGTGCACTCGCGCTGATCGCTCTACATAATATTTGTGCCATCCACTTTTCAATCCCGCAAACCATCACTCGGACTTGCACTATTTATTGAAGAGAAAAATTCTTTTATTGTGATTTGAAACTCTATGAAAAAGAGACGGACGCATACATCTATAGAATTTAGCCTGCGAGAGAATGAGATAGAATAATCGGTCTCCTCTTTGTGCGGTGCTTCGTAGCCTTCCCACTCTTGTCTACTTTAGTTTTCTGAAGGTTTCACTTCTACCGCGTGTGAACTGCACACACGTTGTTTTAATTTTGTGTTTAGTGTTTTATTAGAAAGTTGTAACTTTCGAAACCGAGGAACTTATGATTGATAAAACCAACAAGTACACAACGAAATCATTTTTTCAATGACCATTCAGACATTCAGCAATAATGGGGTTAAGTGTGAACAAATCCATTAACCTTTGATACCAACAATTCCAAATGGATTGCAAAACAACACAACACACGGCATTTAAAAACTCAAAGACGTTTAATATTTATTTTTATAATTATCGACAAGAAAACAAGTATAATACACGTAAATATGTATTCTTTCCGACAGAGAGAATGCAATAAATGAAATTCTCGGAAAAAATGACGTAGATAGGTGCCCATTACTTAATTCTAGGTTAAACTTCATCTTGAGTTAATCACGTCAATAAATAATTACCTGTTGGTGTGTGGCAATTTCAATGGGAGAATTAGTTTGTGGTTTCGTTCCGCTTATAAATAATTGCACATTTCGCACTCGACCGTGTTGCAGACACAAAGAAAATTATTACTAAATGTAATTTCGGATGTGATATGAGTACCTACGTAGCATTCTAAAATTTAAAAAAATATATATTATCACTAAGTATATAATATTGAATTTATAGCGCTAATTATTTATTATTACAATATTTGGTGGTGCAATTGCCAACATAGTTGCCTTCCAAACAGTTATAATTAGTATAGTATTACCAAAGTATTATAAATAAATCGTTGCAAATGCATTCAGTCATTTGACGCCACTTGTATTGCAGTTAATTTAAATTTCCCAGCGGAAAATGGACTTCAAGCTACGTCACGATTTTTTAGCCAATCACCGCTCTACCCCCTCGATGAGCTAACCTTGAAGGTTAAACGGAAAGTAGGTACGACATAATTTATAATATATGTATTCACAAATGGCGTCAATTTAACTATGTTAGGTTAAAACACTTTTTGTAAATTATGCGTTAAAGTATTAAGGTGAATTAAGTGTTTGCGCTCGTACATATTCAATTTGAATATGAGTAAATAGTTTTGTCCATAAACAAACTCAAATCTTTCAAGAAAGGCTTATATATTATTATTCGATGACCCAATCCAATATTGTATTTGATAGACTTTCTTGAATGATTTTAGTTTGTTTATGGACAAAACCATGCATTAACTATTCCTATTATTTTACAGTATAACTTGTAAAAAACTAAAACCTAACCTAAAATAATTAAATTGGCGCCATCTGTGAATGCGTAGATTACAACGTACGTTGTTCCGTTTAACCTTAATCAGCAATGATAAAAATGCAATTAAATGTAGGTATTTACTGCAGTCCACGCTGGCAAACAAATGTTTTATTAAATGTTTGAAATATTCAGGTCAAGTTTGATGGCTTTTTAATACCAATAATAATAATTTTTTTACTCTCTATCAGAGAACCGATTAAACGTTTTTATTACCTACATCTAAAGGTTGAGAGAGTGTGTTAAGCTGATCATTTATTATTAATGTATTTGGAAAAGTGCGAAACTCTTTTAGGTTTTGTTGATCTATAAGAATGTTGATTACGTACCTATCTAACATATTCAGGATCCTGAGATGAAAGCGGTGCTTTCATGAGGTGCTTTATTTAGCAAGTAGCTAATGTTTATTTTGCGCCTGAAACCGAAATTTCCCGACTCGAACAAATGCGTAGATTACATGCTGGTACATATTGGTAGATACTCTAAACACGGCTAAAGCCATTTTAAATCAACTTTGCGATGAATGGTGGCCTTTCACCAGGGCCGTAATGATAGTATATTCTACTCTAGAAGTGCTGCAAACATACAATGTGTGTATACACGATACACAACATACAATGTGTGTACGCACTATCTATCTATATATAAAAATCAAAATGTGTTTGGGGATTAGTGAGATGTCGGATTGCTTTATTAAGCATAGGAAATGTTTGAAATTTTCAAAAATACCTTCTTTAAGCCCCCGCGAAGGTTTTAGGATTATTGTAATCACATGACAATTCATCTGAAAAGTTTTTTAATCATCACAAAAATTCTTGCGAAACCGTCAAAAATTTGAGAATGACATTTTGCAAATCAATGATTGTTGAGTCAAAATTCAATTTTCAAAAGACTTTAAACTAATGAATTAATTTGAGTACTTACATAATAATTTGAATCGAATCAAGAATTATAGATATTTTAAATAGGTATCTATGTTAGGTACCAAATTTGATTGATTGTTATTATAATATTTTATTGTTCTTATAATATACAAAAATGAATATTTGTAATATATGAAAAATTAAAATTTGAATTAAAAAAATTGTAATAGGTGGCATGCGAACTGTGAAAACTGAATGTACTGGGACTGAATATATGGGACGCTGGAGGGGAGTTTGCGGGACGGGGGCGGGAGGGGAGGCGGGGAAGATAGAAGGGGAACGCGGGAGGGGAAGGGGACGCGCGAGGGGAACGGGGACGCAAAGGAAAGGACATGCAGGGAGAAACAATTTATTTCTTTGAATATGGCATTGCAACGCTTGCCGGGAACCAGCTAGTGTTTTAAAAATTAATTGTGAACCCAAATTAACTAAATACAATGTGTTGCGCACGATGGAATTGAACCCGTGACCTCTGGTTTCGTAGTCGAGGATCTGAAAACTGATAAAAGTTATCGCGTTGACCTCGAACGTACGGACGTAAACCTACTTAGAACCGTCTATAGGTGTTTATAAATGGTTGTTTATAATCATCAAAAATGCTCTTACGAATGTAAATACGAACGGGAAACGAAGATTCACAATCATTTGGCATAAAATTTGCACAAAGCGAGGTGTTGGCAGAATGGTGATAATTTGTGGTTTTGTGAAATGTGGTCCCGTGACCTTTGTTTCCGACCTTCACATAACTTTATTTTTTCACTTAGTCAAGGACGGACTGAGAAACACACCGGAAGGGTTATTAGATTCTTACCTTCCAACCTTCATCCCAACGCCTTGGTAATAATCAAGTTTTTCACCATTGTCGCGTCAGGAAACGCGCCAAACGCGCGCCCGACATTTGTATACTCGGTTGACATTTGTCGGTTCCATGCCAACTCAGAATCAACTCAACTCTTCAATCAACTCAACACCTCTTTGAAAAGTCATTAAAAGCTATGAAAAAAAAAACTGAAAAATTGTCCATAACTTAACCTAGTGAAACCTATTTTTAATATATTTTTTTATCACTTTTAATGACTTTTCAAAGGAGGTGTTGAGTTGAGTTCATTCTGAGAGGAGCATGAGTGAGGTCACCACATTTGTCACATGAGAACGGTTCGTTTCTACGGCTCGTTCTCGAGTTCAAAATATCGGCTGTTGAACGATTTTCCAACATCTTCCTTCCTACAAACGGGTCTCCTAAATTTAAATTATTTGTAATTGATTCATACTAAAAAATATATTTTTTTTAAATAAAGGACCTACTTGTAAATTTGTAATTGATTCATACTAAAAAATATATATTTTTTAAATAAAGGACCTTCTTGGTAACATGAACCTAATAGATATGCATATAATTTCATCGTTGGTCGTTAATTCATTTCAGAAAATGTTTTCAATTCCGCCATTTCAAGTAAGGCGGAAAATTCTGTAAGTACCGACGGGCATTCTCACGGCAGGTGTTCTAAAAATGCTAATGCAAAAAATGATGTCTTTTGGTATTCCAAATTGAAGTGAAATTGAATTCCAAAAAGAAATCAAAATCAAATTATTTCTCAAAAAAAATAACAGTTGGTATTCCATTTATTCAAACACGTCCATTTCCCTGTCTCTGAATTTGGCTCATTTTTTTTTTTTTTTTTTTTTTTTTTTTTTTTTTTTTTTTTTTTTTTTTTTTTATTCTTCATTTTAATCACCCGCTAAACTGCCAAGGCAGTTTGTCAGCAGGTCAATTTGACAATATTAATAAAACACTAAAACATAAAATATTATAAGAAAACACAATAGCAAAATAGTTCCAGAAGAATAACTTTTAAGTACCTACAATACAAAAGCATAAAATATACAGACAGACAGATATAACACAGGTAAATTACTGATAGATTAAATTAATTATAGATAGTATTTATACATAAGATTACAAACAATATCAGTACAAAAAGTTTTGACCCATTAGCCATTTTTTAATTTTTCTTTTGAGATCAGTGGGGCAATTGGATTCGATTTTGAAATTCATCGGCATCTTATTAAATATGGTGGGGACAAGATAAGTGAATGTCCGTTGGCCGTATTTATTTATAATTTTCGGAACGGATAAACCCTCATTTTTACTAAATCTAGTGCCATGTTCATGATCTACTTTTTCTTTGTAAATTGAGTCCGACAATAGGTTTTGGCATACAATTTTAAACCATAATATTCCTCGCACAGGTAATATGTTAACTGATTCATATAGTAATTTTATGTCCCTTCTTTGTGCATAAACACTTTTGCTTACCAAGAGCTTAGTCAAAGAGTTTTGAATCGTTTGAATATAGCCTATATTGTATTGTTTAATGCCCTCCGGGACTTATAAGACAGTTTTCAACTCTTTTTTCCAACTACTTCAACGTTATATATTATACTCTCTTGACACGCCTTTTTGCCAACCTGATTACGCGTCCAAGTCATGTAATTTGGGAGGCGGGCATGGGTCCCGCCGCCCCGGTAACCTTTATTGGATAACCAACATCTCTGCCATAGGTCACCCAAAGTGTTTCGCTACGTTTGGTGATTTAGCAGGGGTGCCAGGGTTTATGGGGTGAGGTTTGTCTAGGTCTTGGAGGCGGATGACCAGGACACACTGAACCCCAGATTCCTACCCACCCCTTAAACCCTTTTCCTTCCCAGAACTCTCCTTCCCTTCCTTTCCTTAAAAAACCCTCCACACAGCATCCCCAAAGATGACATCCCTGAGGGAAATTATTTTCCTCAGGCCTCCTGTATGGAGCTCATGTAAAAAAAAAAAATTGTCCCTCTTTTATTCTTATTCGTTGTAGGCTGCTCCGCTGTGTTATTCTTATTCCTACTCAACAACTAAGGCTAATTCAAAGGAATCAGTCAAAAGATCCATTCCATTCTGTGTTAACTTACAAGACATCCCACCTTCTGAAAAGCCTCTTCTGTCTACACCCGTCTTATAACTCCTCTCCTTAACTTAGTGAGTGGGCTTAAATAAAATATTGCTAAAAGCAACAAAATATACTCTACAACATTTCTATATAAGCATTATTTTGATATAAAATAGTTACAAAAAAAACTTCATTAGCAATAAGAAGCCTGCTCAACTGGGAAGAAAAGATTATCTCCTCACCCATGCACCTCTACCCACAGTTGACACAGGAATATGGAGAAATATTCCCTGGCACTGTATATAAATGTCAAAAAACAAATGTTACTATTATCAGGTTTTTTTGTCGCAACTCACTCACTCACTCACTCACTCCCCAGATTTCCAACAACCAAGTGCACCGCCTCTCCATTAGTCCATTAGTCCGCCACTGAATTTGTAAAACTAAATAAATAAATATCTTCACAATATTTACTGCAAGAGGCCCGTTGAGGCAGACCTCACGGAATGTATATGAAATGCTAATTCTCTTTAAGATAATGTGTTAGCAAAAGTAGATATTTTGCAAAACTAACATCAACAGTACCTACCTTACACCAAACTGCTCTTTCCAAGAAGTGCTGTTGTCTATGGTATGATTGAATTTCAAATTAGAATGCGCTGAATGAAGTAATAGAGAAACATTAAAATAAATTAAACAATTAACCTTTTCATATATCAAATTGATGTTCTAGCTCTTTCCACATACAAATAACAACATCACGGTATCATCTAAATCACCTTTGATAAATAGGATTATGTCAAAGAAATTGGGTTACCTGCTATATTTTGCACAAAATAGTATGAATAATAACTACTCTTTTTATGGTAGATTTTATTAATTATGTAAAACCTGTAATTGATGATATTAAAAAGTAGAGGAAGAGAACATATTATATGTATGGTAATTTAATTAATCAATAAAAATAATCCATATCCATACTAATATTATAAATGTGAAACTGCTCGAGTTTGTTTGCTACGCTTTCACGCATTAACCAATAAAAAGACTTTAAAAATTCCTTCACCCATAGAAATCTAAATTTTATGCAAAGACTATAGGCTGTATATGATGGTAAACTCTGGCGTTATGAAATTATAAATATTAATATATTATATTTGCTATACGTTTTCTGTCGCTAACAAAAGCGAGTTTATACAAACGTCAGAAAAAAAAAAATTTCCATGGAAAATTCAAATATTAGAATATGTTTTATTTTTTTGTTGGACAAGCTTGTGTTTTGGAATAAATGTCGGATGAGAGTTCCTACATTAAAAATATAATTCGTAACGATTATAAAGTCTGTATAATAAATAGTGTCATTTTTTATAATATTTACAAACTTCCAAATATTTAAATAAAAATAAACACCCGAAATGTTTGTAAGCGCATCAATTCTGAACGAATGAACAAAATTGGATAATTCTTTTTTTTCTTTTATAGCATTATGAAATTTAGGTGGCAGGCGAGATGTTTGAAAACTGAATGTAAGGGAATGAATGTATGGAATGCGGGAGGGGGTGGGGGTGGGAGGAAGGGAGGATAATTGATAAGTGCAAGCACTACAGTAGTCTCCCGTAATACCATGCGAGCAAAGCCGCGGGGAAAAGATAGTATTTAATAAAAATAATAAATTTGTCAATTTCTTTTTTGACATTTTCTCATCGGGAATGCTGTTTGAAACTTCAACGGTTCTTTTTGAAAATAACAGAGGGCGTCTAAACTGTACAGTTATTACTACTTTAATAATACTATCAGATATCAAACAAACAATAATTCTCTAATTTGCCAAAAATGTCCTGTTATATACAAAAATCAATTTCTGTTTGTTTGTTTGTTTGTTTGTTTGTTTGTACGTATGTTATGCGCTGCCATTCCGTTCATTCGATTGCGATGAAACTTTGGTGATTTGTTGTGCGCACGCTCGCGAAGGTTATAGGCTATATGTAATGATGGTAAGCTCTGGCGTTATGAAATTTGTATAAATAAAAATGAGGGGAATAGTAATGAAGTAGGTGGGGTTAGAGAGAGGGATGACGGAGGGGGGAAAGGCGTGGAAGGCGGAAGGGGAACGCGGGGGGAAGGGGACGCGGGAGGAGATCGGGGAGGCATGGGAAAGGAAAAGCGGGGAGAAATAATTTATTTCTTTGCATTGCAACGCATGCCGGGTACCAGCTAGTGCAATATAAATCCAAAAAAAATCACCGTATAAAATCAATAATTATTAATAATCCACAAGGTTTAAACATCGGCATGCCTTTGAAGACCGGTGAGATAAGATCGCTTTCAAATATTATGTTATTTGGCATTGTTAAAAATACGATTTAATGACGATATACGGGCAATAAACATTGTTTTCACAACACATTCGATTATATCGATACACTGTTGAAGGCAAGCGACAAATACGTAATTTCTAAAATCATTGATTCCGATCAAAATCAATGGCATGTAAAAAAATACATCTTAATGTCAAAGTAACTCTGAGAAATACATATTCCCATGCTAATTGAAATACATACTTGAACGTACATACGAGCCTCAGCACAGGGATTAACAATTGCTTTTTTATCCATAATTATGGTTAGATGTTATCTTAAGGCACGATACGTGTCAAGAAATATTAAATAGATTTATTGATTGGTACCTATCGATGAGACGAGTTTCCGCCTTGTGTGCGAATTACGTATTACAATCCAGGGATGGATCGAATCCGAAGCGCTGATCTTCAAAAGGGGCCTAATTTTCTCAAATGTGTGAAAAGTATCTGCTATTATATTAGTCACCGGAGAAACACCTCAATTATTTTTTTTTTTCATTTATTTTATGTTTTTATTGAGTCCCAACTGATACCAACCATCTGGAGTCAGTGAGTCTATGACATTAAATCACTTTTTTTTTTTTTGATTTGCCGGCAACCCGGGCGTTTATTTAAGTAACGATATTATACAAAAAAAAAGTAAAATGTAACCCGTCTCACTAGACGATGTCTGTTCTGAGACGGGTACAAAAATATGCGTGCATGAACACATAAATACATACATACGCATATATATATATACATATAAATCATATAAACACATACACACAAACATAACATACATACATACACAAACGTATACGCATGCATGCTCATAATCATAAAAATTTTAAATGTACAAAATTTAACCAGAAATCTAAAAAGAATTATTGAAAAATTTAAAGATGTTATCTTGGAAAGTATACAGTTTCATAAAATCAAGAGTTTCGCTAGCATCTAAAAATAATGACATTTCAACAAAATAATATAAAGTATTAATAAACTAGACATGCGTAAAACATAAGCAATATTAATAAGAAAGTATAAATATCTATAAATTTAAATATCACATATACGTAAATAGAGAATCAGGATAAGACTAAGATGGGATTATTAGTAACTTGGTGATGCATTCCCTTTTTTGTGTAATAACCATGTGTTGAAATGTTTATAAAACCCATTTAGGTTTTTTGAGTCATGCAAAAAGTGGTTTCTTTTAGGAATGTGTTGAAAATGAGAGGTGCGAGGTAGGATTCGTGCTTTTTGGCAAAGGTTGATTTAATTTTTGGGACAAGAAGTTGATTATGCGATTTTGCTCTTGTATTTTGTGGGTGAGTTACGTGGCATGGTGAGGATTTTATGCAATTAATTTGAATGATCTTTTTAATGAATAGTTTCCTTATATCTAGTATGTTATTTGTAATTAGGAGATTTTCCGTTGGATGCAGAAAGGGTTTTTTGAACATGATCCTAATTAATGTTTTATGAGTTGAGTCAAGCTCTAATTAAATCTAAAAATTACTTTTTAATTTTTATTTTTATTATTGAACTAGAGTGCTGTGAGGATGAAAGTATTGGGGAGGTGAAGGAGGTGATATTTTACCAGAGCGATACTGAATGGATCTACCACAATAGAACGTGCCGCAAAAATAATGTATTTACTAATATAAAGTAAACACTATGTTCAAATAAATATAATTGATTCCTTCAGACACTTAAGACATGCTTGCTTGTGCTAAACATTAATTTGTAAGTATATGAACGGGTGAATGGAGGGGTGGAGAGGGTCCTTTTTGCTCAACATTTCGGCGTGGAGTAATATGCATTGTATGAAATTACAATTAAATAAATAATATAATGCTCATCGGGAGAAGGGGGTAGGTATGTTAAAAATGGTTCCATGACAATTGATTCCCGACAGTTAGCCTCCTTATATACAATATGCAGTAGGTTTTGGGAGAATTCGGTAGACCTACTTATACAAAATACAACTAAGTGTCCCCGAGGGGTTTGCAGAGAGGATGTACTGCCGAATAACAAAAGCATAAAATATTTTCATTCAAATACATCAAGGAAAAAACTACCTGTGTTTCTCCTGTGAACATCAGTTAAAAAAATCGACACTGTAACAAATTCTTTTGACATCCATACCAACCAAGTACCAACTTATTATCTATACTTCTATATATATTATAAATGAGAAACTGCGTGTATTTGTTTGTTACGCTTTCACGCATAAAACAATAAAACAATTTTTTAAATTCTTTCACCAATAGAAAGCTAAATTATACGCGAGTACTATAGGCTCTATATAATGGTAAGCTCTGGCGTTATGAAATTATAAATATTAATATATTATATTTTTTATACGTTTTCTGTCGCTAACAAAAGCGAGTTATTGCTAACGTCTGAAAACAAATCGTTTCCGTGAAAACGATGTTGACATATTTTTTTTATTTCAGGCGTCATAATTAATATCTATCTAGATAAATAAAAATGAATCTTCGAAATGTTGGTACGCGCATAACTTCCGAACGACTGAACCAAATTGGATAATTCTTTTTTTTTACTACTGGTGAGCTCTGGTATTATGAAATTTAGGTGACACGCGAGCTGTTTGAAAACTGAATGTATCTAGAATGAATCTATGGAATGCGGGGGGGGGGGGGGATAATTGATAAGTGCAAGCGCTATAGTAATTTCCTCCTAATACCATGATGCGAACGAAGCCACGGGTAAAAAAGCCAGTTAAAGATATTTTGGAACTCGATTTTAGGTTTGAAATTGGTAAATAATTCACAAAAAAATATAATTTGATGATAAATATCATTTCGAGGGTTCAACTGTCGAGGGATCAACTATCGGGTCATCGTTAAAAACATGTCGTCGATTCATTACCGTTAATCATTAACCATTTCTCCCCTGCTGTGTAAAATGTAAGAATTCTGACTTTCTTCGCTGCTTTTATGATGCGGCAGAACATCTTGCTCGGCTCGGGATTAATATGCAAGTTACCGAGCTGGTTTCGAGAAATCAGTGCATGTTTCTCCGTCATTCAACAAATGAAATCGTACCCACATTTCCACATTATTGGTATTTTCTAAGAGTGGCGCGTCTTCTGGGTTCTGTTCGCAGCAAACATTTTGTACTAGCAATTATTATTGTCTAAACCAGAGGTTCCCAAACTTTTTTTTCTCGTGGACCACTTTCAAAATTTTACTGATTTCGGTGGACCCCCTGCTGCAACATTTCTACCTTATTCCCAAAACTCGACACGCGTTGTACTGAATATTGAATATAACGCCATAGTTGTGGTCTGCTACAACGAGGGGGGGGGGGGTGTTAATGTGATATGAGATGGGGGGCGGGATGGGATATGGGCAAGGGATGGGTCTCAAAATGACCGTTTTTCACCGAAATACTAGTGTACTATCTGCCTACATTGATAGGTAAAGCCAAGACAACATTTTTGCCCTTTACTATTGAAACCAGCAGGCTTATTCTCTATCTTTTGTGGGATCGTTATCAAGATAACGGACGTGATCTCCTGACAGATTTGTGTGATTTATTTGCTTTTTCTATGTACAATGTACATTAAATGAATAAATAATCACGCATTCTTCCAGGAATTCATGTTTAAAACGATCTCAACTAAAATATGTTACAGTAAATACGTAAAAATCACACAAATCTGACAGGAGCACGTCCGTTATCTCGATAACGATCCCACAAAAGATAGAGAATAGATCTGCAGATAAATTTTCGTGGACCCCCACTTACAACTTGTGGACCCCCATTTTTCTCTCATGCCTTCGTGGACCCCCGTGGAGACTCCCGTGGACCCCCGGGGGTCCACCTGGACCACTTTGGGAATCACTGGTCTAAACCGACAAAGTAAAACCATACCACAGGCCCGTTCCACTCTATAACCCGTAAATGAGTTTGTCTGTAAATACAGAGATACTCACAATAAACCTTGCTTGTTGTTAAATGCAATTCGATAAATACTTTTACGGTGGCGTTATCTAAATTGAATCACGTTTCCATTTTAATAGCTTTGCGGTGTGATATTTTTATGAACACAAGTGAAATCACGATGTTTCATGACAATTTTTGATTTTGCAGATACGTATTCAAAATAGCTTTTTTAACAATCATAATACAAGCAATTTGAGATTTTCACGGCCAAAAGAATGTTATCTTGATTTATTTTTGGGGTATTATGCCGTGTTGCACTACCCCTTTCTTTAGCCAACGATTTCTGACAACGTTACAGTGTCCCTCGTCAGGGCAGATATGCAAGCTTTACATGGATAATGGATTACACATCTTCCTGATGATGTACACTGTAAAGCCGTCCGAAACTTTAGCTAAAGAAGGAGGTAGCGCAACACGGCAAGGTACCCCAAAAATAAACCACGATTTTAATTATTATTATTCTTTTGAACGTATCTATAACTTTGTGGTTATCCGTTATAAATAAAATGAAACAATATTTCTTTGTTGGAATCACTCTAATATCCTCGTACATATGATTTTAGATTTTAATTTTAGACTATAAGTTTGCCCCGAGGAAGGAACGGTCGTTCTTGGGTCGGCGTAAATAAAATATATAGTGGTTCTATCAAAGAAATATTGTTTCATTCAATTTTAATTATTATTTGTCGCATATTTGCATGGACAATTGATGTAAAGATTTTGAGAAACATCATGGGCAGAGTATTTAATAACTCTTAAATTCTCAACAACTGAGAACATGATCAACCCAAAAGAAACATTGGAGACGCACATAAAAACATAAACGAGAGCATTCGTGAAAAATATGGCAATTAGGGGCAAACAAACGCTCTTCTATAGAAACCTCAAGACGCTCGCCATCTCAAGGTGAGTCAGGAAAAAAACTGCGTGACATACAAATACTAAACTTGCAGATATGGAGAGGCGGACAAAAAGGGGAAAGAGGTATGGAGGATTTGTTGCGGTGGTCTCTACTGAATAGAGCCTATTTGTAGTATTTTTTTAGTATTTGAAAAAAATTGCAATATTCAATAATTTATTTATTTAATATAAACGGTAAACAAACACCATAAACACAAATAATAAATTATAAAAAAGAGTACAACAGTTAATTGTGGCTTTTGATTAAGAAAGGACACAATTAGATATAAAATTCTATAGAGCAAGTAAAATTAATACTGATTGAAAATATTTGATAGTATAGCCTTCTTGTACCTAGCTTCCATGCAGTCAAATAGATCTGCCACATCTGCATATCTATTAGTAACTTCATGTAATCTAGGTACAAGCGAGTGTTTCGTATACCTACTCAGTCCGGTTATTGTAGCATTTAAACAGGATTTTAGAACGGTGGCTCTCGTGGGTATATGAAATTCAATGAGCTTAGTTAAATCAGGACTGTTGTAGGGGCGTGTAAATAGCCCCAGACACGAGGGAATACTACCCTATGTAAATTAAGGAAGGTTGAACTCTTCCCTATGTGACACAAAACAGTTTACACAGCAATTCCAAAATCCTAAGTGAAAACAAAACAATACTCACTCAGAGAATGCAGCTCTTGCACTATGTCCAGCACAAAACGACACTAGTTTTCATTCAAAATATTGATTCTTTGCCAAGGCGGTAAGTGCACAATCTCATGTTTATCACAGGAAGGAAGTTCAAACAATGAAAAATAGATTTGCAAATTAATAATAATACGTACCAGCGTACGTGCAAATCTTAGGTACAACAATAATTCAATTATGGGTGAATTATTTTGATTATGATTTGACTAGGACTGACATATCTTGGCTTTCACTAACACTCACGTCGGAAGTAATTGCCTGCTTCACAGAGGTAAGAAAATGCACGAATACACTGAATTCCAATGTCACATAGGTAAATTCAATATAATACAACCACCATAGATGGCGCGTATCCAACTGTCTATTCTACCATTTACAATTTTGAACATAAAAATTAAGTCGGATATAATTCTTCGATCTGAGAGTCTTAATAAATTTAATTCTTTCATCAAGTAATTATAGTTTATGTTTTCAATGGAGATATTAAGCTTAAAATTAATATGTCTTAGAAATTTATGTTAAATTTTGATTGAATCTGAATTTATTTTAAAATGGGGTGACCGGATCAAGGAGTTATATTCGACTAGACTACGTACTAAGGATGTATACAAAATTTTTAAAGTTGAAATATTCCTAAAACTTCTGGAATTTCGAAGAACGAAGCCAAGCATTTTCATCATAATGTAATTACTTTTTTGTCTGAATGAAATTTTCTATAAAGGTGTAAATTACTCTGTTTTTTATTTGTTGCCAAAACGGTATGTTCGTGAGTAGGAGGGGTTGGGGCGTCACAACGAGCAACGTTTGTAGGGGCAGTTCCATCTGCCTGCCAGTTCCGCTTGCTTTATATTTGGGAACTAAATTGGTGAACCAACTAATTTTGTTTATTTTTATTTTTAGCTAAGAAAACCTCAAATTTTAATTAAATGAAGACAATTTTAGCGAAACTCAATCAAAAATCTGAAAACAGAAATATCAAAAAAAGATACGGTCACATCTAGGACACGAACTCAGGACGAGGCGCATCCTTGCCGGGGCGCAACTCTACCAACTGAGCTAATGTGTCCCTATCCGATTCGGTCATGTTTAACTGTAACATACTTCGACTAAGTTATCTTCATTACATACATACAGAAAGAAACAAAAAATAAAGGAATAGTGAGAAAGTATGAAATTAAAATCTTACATTGTAATAGACAGAAGGAGACAGATGTATCCCCAATATGTTACTATATTATATCTACAGAGACAAAACATCACATGAACAGGTGATTGAGGGATAATGCGGTTTTTATGAGTTTATGAAAATATCTTGTTTTGGTTTTGACGGCTTTCTTTAATTCGAGTGCTTTTAAATTATTTAATCTGTACATATTTAAACTGTTTTATTTTATATCCTGATGAAGCTTGCGTTAAGCGAAACCGGTAGGTATAAAGAAAAAAATTAAACAAATAAACCGTGGTTATAACTAAACCCGCTTTAACTAAAAAAAGTAAACTCTAACTTTGTAATGAAAAAGAAATTAAAAAATTGAATCATTTGCCAAATCTCCGCTCCTATATCCATTGTAATTTTATCATATTTTCTAAACTAAAATATGTATTTTGTTTATATAATTACCATTACAAGATTATTCATATTCCAATGTAAACAATGTTTTCTTTTGAAAATCAATCCATCAATCAAAAATTCCATATCATCATAAATGTAATAACGATTTTAAATAGGAATAGATATGACAAAAATAAAATAAGGTCGTTAATATTACTTGTAAGGTATTCCTCAAACAATATTAAAGTAAGCTACAAACGAGAGGTAATTAAGTATACTGGGAATAACCAAAATAATTAGAAATTCGACAGTCACAGACGACTTTGTAACAAATGTAAGAAAACCTATATAATTGAGTAAAATGCTTGTAGACCACACCCCTTCCCCAATTCCCATATATTATATAAACTAGCTTTAACCCGCGGCTTCGCTCGCATGGTATTAGGGAGAAATTACTGTAGGGCTTGAATTTATAAATAATCCCCCCTCCCCCCTCTACCCCCAACCTCTACCCTCTCTCCTCCCCCCTCCCGCTTTGCATACATTCATTCCCGGTACATTCAGTTTTCAAACAGCTCGCGAGACACCTAAATTTCATAATGCCAGAGCTCACCAGTAGTAAAAAAAAGAATTTTCCAATTTGGTGCAGTCGTTTGGAAGTTATGCGCGTACAAACATTTCGAAGATTAATTTTTATTTTTATAGATAGATATTAACTACGACGTCTGTATAGGTCAACATCGTTTCCACGGCAACGATTTGTTTTCTGAAGTTAGCAATAACTCGCTTTTGTTAGCGACAGAAAACGTATAATAAAAATAATATATTAATATTTATAATTTCATAACGACAGAGCTTACCATTATATACAATCTATATTACTCGCATATAATGTAGCTTTCTATTGATGAAAGAATTTTTAAAATCGGCTTAATGGTTTATGCGTGAAAGCGTAACAAACAAACACCCGCAGTTTCGCATTAACAATAATTAGTATAGATATAAAACCGGAGATTAAGAATAATTTGTACCGGTGTGAAGATGGCTTTAACAAGCTGAAACCGATTACGGTCAAATAAATTAAAGTGGAAATAACAAAGTTATTGTTTTATTTCATTTATATTATGTTATAAGTATCAGTTAATGCCAGTATTGTACAGTAACATACTTACATACCTAATTCATGATCAATATGATTGATGTTTTTTTTTTCATTTAAAAATGTATTAAATACACGAGTAGGTATATATATGACAGGCATAAAATATAATCATTTGACTTTTCGTATAATTTTTTCATCGTTGTGATGCATCCATGTTCTAATATCGCTGGACATTGGAAAACAAGAGTCTCCATTATTATAATGGTGACTAGTGACGGGCAGACGGGTTTTCTCCCAACAAAACCCGTGACGGAACCTGTTGGCAGTTGGGATAAGAAAGTCGAGAAATCGAATGGAATACTAATAATTTTTGGGCATTTTCTTCGGAAAACTGAAAAAAATTGCGTTTGACATAATATTATGGAACTGAAGATAATGCTCTCCGTTCGGTCCATTGAATTAAATAATAAGCACAAGGAATGCTTTGAATGTAGATTTGAATGGAAACCAATGTTGCTTAGAAATGGAAACCAACTTAATACCTTTTGGTTCCAGTCCATTTAGTGCGTGCTTGGTATCCCTTCCATGCCATATTTCCCATTTGTTTATCGATCGCTACTTCACAGGAAGCCAAAAACCAAAAATGTATGCATTCTTTTTATGCTTTGTATTGCCACGAATATAGGTAATTTACAAAAAAAATCACATGGAAAAAGGAATCTAAGATATAGAAGAGAGGTTTTAATTTATTTTGTGAATAATTTTATAAGAAAAACATTCAATCAATGGAAACTGTCGCATATAATTTTAGTAGTAATTAAATCGTAAAATTTTTAAAAAGTTGTCCCTTATATGCGTTTCTAATGTAATTTTTTTTAGTAGGTAGTTCACGCTTATATTTTTATAAAATAATTAACGCGTTTATTTTAACCCGGCGAGAGTATGGCAGGGTATGTCATACCCACCATGTTACTTATTTGCAGTGCGGGAGGGAATAGTGGCGTGATCGCAGTGGCGCGGCAGCCCGCATTCGAGTTATACGGTTGCAAACTGCGTTCGGGTATGTGATACCCTGCCACATAGCTGGTATATTCGTGACAAAAACGAACATTACTTTTTATGCTGTTTTAACTTACTTTCTTTGTTGCATTGTAGATTTTAATAGAAAATGGACGTTGACAGTGAAGAAACCCGACTTCGGTCAATGCTGGAAGAAGTATTTTCTAAGTAAAAACTGCACTGATTTGAACTCCAGTTCCTAATATTTATTGTTATTTTATGAAGTGAACTTTTATAGAACGGCTGTGATTTGGATTTCGGATGAAACGGAAATAACGATTAGTGCACCTGCGACGCATCAACTGCGCTCATCGGCCACTTTGAAAATTATGTCACTTTTAAGGGCTCCTATTGGTTGGGATATGAAACGGAAATTACGCAAGGTCTGCACTCATTGGACGCTTTGATTATGACCTCACTTTTCAAGTATTAGTTGAGATTTTTTTGGTAAAGCTTCTACCGCGTGTAAACTGCACTCGATTTTTTTTTTGTTTGTGTATTAGCTTGTTTCATGTTCTATCATATCTTTAAGTTTTTTCATAAAACTTGTTTTCTTTAGTTCCTTTGTGGTTTTTTTTAAAGTGAATTTTTTTGTTGAAAAGTCATAGTGACTAGTTTCCTTTTAAGTAAAATATAAAAAAATGTTAAAATGGCGCAAATGTTTTATTTAAAATATGTTATAATATAGTCTTGCTATAATAAAAAATAATTATTACAATGCTTTTTCTTAAGAATCAAGTTTTACAGTCTAATTTGTAAACGGGTATGTCATACCCTGCCACATACTTCTTGTTACATTTTTTCACCACACTCGGGTTAATTCTACTCAACGGAAACGATCAGAAAAGCTTCAATTTCTCTAACGCATATTTATTTGTATTATTTGTGCAAACCAATTCGCAGTAAAGATTAATCTAAAATAGAGATTTGGCATTAATTTTCACATTCACACCAGTAGACTATGGCTTCGTATTTCAATGTTGGTGCCATTATCAAGTTGTTAGAAATAGAAACCATTTTCTAAACAATTAAGAGGATTTAATTGAAAATTTTAATGAATAAGATGATTTTTAATAAATTCTCATGTTCCGTCAATTTAAGGCGTATTAATAGTTAATATACGCAAATTGATTTCAATATTGCCATAAATTCATGGCGGACATTACAAAATTATAGACAATATAATTATATAGTGCTTACATATAAACATAATTAATATTTTTGGTTTTGTTTTATTTGTCTGTAGTTGGAAGGAACATTTATTTTTCAGAGTGCGAAATGAAACTTATTATGGAACTGTGGCGGGAAGTCCGCCATTCAGTAAGTGTGAAAATAGTCTCAATTAGAAAAAGATATAATAAACTGGAAAAAAAATTACGACAAAATAAATTAACGTTACTTTATTTGTTATTTACTGACCTACCCCTTACTTAACCCTTACTCAACCAGTGACGAAATAATAATATAAACTAATAGAAAAAGATAAATAAAATGATGTGTTTTAATTACGTAATATTTAGGAGTTTTAGCCGAGGAATAATATTATCTTTAGAATATAAACCATCGTCGATGAATTACCTACGCCAAAACACAAATATTTCTGTTTTTTTTCCATTAACACATTACGTCTGTCTTAACTTCTAGTTATCTCCTTCAGAATTTCGTCACCTCAATTGGACGAGGCTCTAACTGACATTTTTTTCAAAAATGACCTTTGGATGCAAAACCTTGTTGTAACGAGGCTGAGAGTAGTTCGTCACTTCAGTTGGGGTGGGTTTTAACTTTACCTTTCCATGTTCCGAGTCAAAGTTTGCAAAGTTCTGAGGTGTCAACGTTTACGAATTCTCATAATCTATTTAACAATGTCTATTCTGAGGTTCAATCTTGTGTGTGAAATGTAACATGGCTCTATCTTATGGCTCTAGGGAAATGTAGTAAAAATTAGTGCATATAGTTGGAACCGGTTCCATGACAACTTAGAATCTTTGAAAAGTTATTAAAAGCTGTAAAAAAAAGAAAAATAGCCCAACGTAACCTATTTAACCATTTTTTTTCATCGCTTTTAATGACTTTCAAAGGAGGCGTTGAGTTGAATTCATTCTGGGTTGTCGGGTCACCCTAGCACAGGGGTCGGAATCTGCGGCTCTTTTCATGGGCGTCTGCGGCCCTTTGGCTCTTCAGACATCAATTGCAATTTCACCTCTACTCAACCAACCTTATGAAATGGAGCCGCTGAACGTTTATTTTTTTGCATTCCGAACACAAAATTGGTTTTACTTTAATAAGGAATCTACGCACGTAATTATTCAATAAGGAATCTATGCGATATTACAGTAAGAATGTAGATAACACAAAGCAAGTCGTAATTATCGTTCCACCAAATTTTTACCGCAATACGATTATAACCCCCCCCCCCCATTATAATATGGCTCTCTGATATATTTGTTATCTGGTTTCTTTGACTTTTCTTCTCACTTGACAAACTGCCGACCCCTGCCCTAGCATGTGGTTCTATTTGCACGTTTAGGTATGTTCTAAAATGGTAGGTGCATGTCCTAATTAAATATTTTCCTCTAAAATATATAATAAAATACTTCACATACGATTCCACCTCGAAATCAAAAATTGATAAATAGATTTTGAGACATCTTTTTACCCAACTTTGACACTTCGTATCTCAGAACAAGGTAAATTGAAATTAGAACGCAATCCAACCAAAGTGACGATTTAGCGCGTAGTAGGTACCTACTTAAGATTGTTTAAGAACTGTTCTGAATGGGAAGGGTTAAAAGAAGTAAAAGAAGGTGCGTGTAATATCCAATTAACGATTGCCCGCGGGGAGAATCGGGAAATACCTACATTCGTCACATTAGCAGAATCCGTCGCGCGATTAGCAGAATCGCTAGACTTTTTACAGAATAATCTTGAATAGCAGGAAATGTGTGATGCGACAGCTATTAAGGTTTCTGAACCGGAAATTCGCCGCTCAATAGCAGAGGTAACCTGTTCAAAAGTCGAAAGTGCAGAGAGACGACTGTAGGTAGGTACCATCTTCCATAGCACGCGACAAGCGACAGGCGCTGCCGATTACCGCAATATCAACCCAAACGCGCGTAACAATGATAATAATCGATTGCTAGATAGGTAGGTACTCGTGATTTCTGGCAGTTTAACCATAATAAACGTAATAAGCGTAACGTAATTAAACGTAATAAGCGGATACTTTTTATAATTTTGTATGATTCCAATCATCTTCCCACGGTTTGGGTCCTAGGCGTCCTTGTCCTGGCTAAGTCTCCGTGCATCGCTGGTGCGGCCTCTACATGCACAGTCTCAGGAGTTGCTTCCCTATTTTGTCTGTGGCGACTAACCAACTAGACGTCTTCTCTCTGAAATAGTCGCCAGTATCGGAATTTATGCGCTTACAAACATTTCGGAGATTTATTTTTATTTAAATATGTGGAAGTTTACAAATTTACTAAAAAATTATTTACTATTTATTATAAAGTCTTTATAATCGTTACGAATTATATTTTTAATGTATGAACTGAAATTTATTCTCATCTGAAATTTATTCCAAAACATAAGCTTGTCCAAAAAAACAAAACATATTCTAATATTTGAATTTTCTGGAACAGCAGCCGACCAGTAGGTAGAGGACTGAGTACCTACCAGAATAGAGCCCACAAATATATATCAACATCGTTTCCATGGCAATGATTTGTTTTCTGACGTTTGCAATAACTCGCTTTTGTTAGCGACAGGAAACGTATAACAAATATAATAAATTAATATTTATAATTTCATAACGCCAGAGCTTACCATTATATATAGCCTACAGTCCTCTCATATAATTTAGCTTTCTATTGGTGAAAGAATTTAACAAATCGTTTTGTTGTTTTATGCGTGAAAGCGTAACAAACAAACTCGAGCAGTTTCGCATTTATAATATTAGCATGGATTTGTTCTAGATAGTGCCCGGCATACGTTGCTATACCTCATAAAGTAAGAAATTATTTCTCCCAAAGTGTCCCAAGACCTAACCCATGCGTTCCCATTCCCATCCCGCATCCCTTTTCCTCCCGAGTTCTCCTTCCACCTTCTCCGCCTTCCACCCACTCGCATCCCCCGTCCCGCGAACCTCCCCCCTCCTCCTTGCCTTTCCCACTCTCGCGAACCCCCCTCCTTCGTTCCCCTCCTGCCTCCCGGATTCACCTCCCTGCCGCAAAATTAAATGAAATACATACATTTTTCAAACTCGCGCGCCACCTTTTGTCAAATTTTTATGGAAATTTCATAACGCCGAACCTCACCATTATATGTAGAAAACTTCACGGGCGTGCGCACAACAACTTACCAAAGTTTCATCGCAAACGGATGAATGGTATAGGAAATAATTTCACAACGCCAGAGCTCATCTTATTATATGCAGAAACCTTTGCTGGCATGCGTACAACAAATCACCAAGTTTTATCGCAATCGATTGTATGGTTTTGGAACGCATCAGGAACAAACGAATAAACATTCATTTTATACATATAATGAGATTAAGTAACTATTTTAAAGATTAAATATATCTCTAAAAGTAGGGTTTATAAAATATTTTTACTGTGCATGACTCCATGGATAGGTACTTCGTGTCGAGAGAGGCTAGGTATGTAGTGTTAGCAATAATAAAACGCTAATGGGGTATTTCCACAATTTTTTTTTATTATTGAAAAAAATTAAGCAAAAAATAACGATGATAACGGAATTTTTATTTTATTTTTATGACGACGACTTAACTTTCTATAACGTTTTAAAATACGCCTTTTGAAAATGCCCCCAAAACGATGTTTTTGCCCCCGTTCACTCTGTGACGTCACAGGCGCCTCTCATCATGCGATCGCCGCCCGTAGGTGACTGTAGTGAGTTCGTAAGTTGTACTTGGTGTTATTTATTGACTTCCAGTTTGCTCGAATTATATCTTTATATTTATCCTACATTTTCCCACTTGCAAAACATGTATAGTTTGGTACACGTTCACAAATACTACAAGAAAAACCCAAAATAAGATGTTTAAACGACCCTTTCCAAGGCGACAAAAAATGTCGAACGTGTACAAATGTTGGGCGTGTGTTTAATATGTTTGACACCAGCGCCGAAGGGTTCAATGACGCTAGGTCCTCGGAGCATCTTCTATTGAAATACCGGTAGAACAAGGACACCATTCCCATCTGAAACCTGCGCGCTAAACATTGCAATCCGTTTGTTTGAGAGGGAAATCTATCGAACGGACCGCCCGTTTGTGCTTTCTGAAATTTCAAGTATTTTGGGACTCTAGACCAAAGGTGGCTGCCAAATTCAACAGGTGGACTTGCGATTTGTACAGGGTCAGCAGTTGTGTACTATCTGCAGTATATATTGGCCCTTAGTACAGTAAGAAGAAGAAGGAGGCTTCGATGGAGCCCCAGATTTAAATTTTAAACTACAAAAAAAAACCTTTCGTTTTTGACTATTTAAATTCATAATTTAAACGTGGAAACACCTTTATATACAGTCGTAAGATGGATATCTACACACTAATGACTGCCTCCGTGGTCGAGGTTTAAGGCTCTCGACTAGCAATCCCGGCGTTAATATGTATATAATACAAAATATAAATTTTATAATAAACGTTTAAAAAATATATTTTTTTATTTATTTTAAATCAAGACATACATTCCTGAGTTACGAATGATCTGACATTATGTGAAAATCTCCTACTACCACCACATAGGAAACAGGATAATGTTGCTTGTGTCGTGATAAAGAACCCAAACGCGATGCCAAATCAGCCACTGACCGGTCTTTGAATAAGTTTTTTTGCATTTCACAATTTATTCGTTTAAAATAATATGTACTATATTTGCGGCACATGAGAGTCCAAAGTGGAAGATACTTTCAGTATCGCCCTGGTGTAAGACCACCTTTCAGAATTGAAACGTTGCTTCAAAGGCTTTAGCCGTGGTTAGTGACCAGATCTGCATAGCCAGGTACTTCACCACCTTCTTCTACCGCATCTTCTTTCCTCCCCACTACCTTCAACCTCACAAAATATCCCAAATGGGATGCCATAGTCTCACTGGCTCCAGATGTTTGGGAGCAGTTGGGACTTTTGTGCGGTATTCACTTTAAATAAGGAAATTTAGTTGTAGAATAGCCAAAGTTTTAAACGTCATTTTATGACAGGGAAGTTATGTAACGAACTGACATTTGCTGTTTTGTTCCAATTTAATTTTAAAAGGGCCGGAATTAACTCTATTTTGTCAAAATATTGAAACCATTATATAACGTATATAATATGAGGGTTTGTGTAAATAAAATGTTTTCATTACCATATCGTCTTAGAATCCCGAAATTTAGGGCTTAGAAAATTACTGTTACTCATTGTAGCGTCTATTTTAGGCAAGTTGTCGGATTACGCCGTTAAAAATACTACTGTCAGTCATTACAACTGGACAATATTATATAAAACTGTAGAAACAACACAATCATCTTAAATATGAAATAAAACCGTCTGTAACCCCGAACAAGTCGAGAATGTTTAGATGTTTGATAGTAACACGGTGATAAACTTCGGAACGGCGACTCTAGTGACGTCATGTTGCGTACAAGCAGTCATGGGCCGTTTTCGTTTCGTTCCGTTTACGCGTATTTTGAAATCAATAATTATGAATGAAAATATTAAAATTAAACATTTTTAATGCGATAATCATGTTCAGAAAAATAATCTTTAAATCTTCCACATGTTTTTAGCGGTATATCTGGTTTGTGGAAATACCCCATTCGGCTAATTAAATATTTAGAATGAAGTATATTGTCTCCACGTTAAACGACAATAATAATAACATCCAATAATCGTCAACACTACGTCGTGCCAATTTCCCAGCCGTTCGCTGTCCGTTCTGTTGGCAGCTCTGCGCCCAGTCCTGCCAACCAGCGGGAGTTAGTAGTTCCCTCCTTTACCGACCGCAGTAGCTGGAGTAGTTTCCCTGTTGGCCGCCAGAGGCGCTAGCTTTAGTTCGTTCATCCGCTACCTCTGGCAGCGGATGAACGAACTAAAGTGTGAAGCGGCAATATTTAAATACGCTGCTAACAGTAGTTAATAAATATTTTATTTTAACGATAAAACGACACTAAACGATCACAAAAACGACATGATCATAGTTCAGGAAGTTAAAAAAAAATCAGATTATCATTTTTATTGATTTGTATAAATTTATAATTGTATTCTCTCGACTACCATAGGCATAAATAAACCAATATAATTAAAAAGTTCATGCTCATACCGCGGTAGTCGTATATTGGTAACAATAATGGGATTAGAGAACTTTTATGTTAAATTTGAGTGTGTTGACTAATTATTGCACGAACTTTATTGATGATCCATTTCTTTATTCGTGTTAATGCCACACTAGAGTCCCAATTGCTCGGTCTGGAGCCAGTGAAAAACTACGGCTTAGTTAAGATTTTAAATTGTCTTGTTTGTTATATAGGTTATTGTATATTTTTGGCGAGATGCATTTGAAGTTTCTTTGTTCAAATGCTGTTTGTGTAAGAATTATTTGGTTTTATGCCGCGTGTTTCGTAAAATTTATTTGTATTGTTTAGAGACGAGTTTGTTGTTCTCCAATTTTCGTCACTTCATTTGGATAGGGTTCTAACTGCACTCAACCTTGTTCTGAGATATTGGGTGTCAAAGTTTGCAAATGCGATTTCTCATAATCTATTTAACAATTTCTTATTTTGAGTTTCAATCTTTCGTAAAGTATATTAGTTTAAAATATTTTAAAGGAAAATATTCAAATATGATGTGTAATTAGTGGTTTAGAACATACCTAAACTTGAAGTTAGAACTGTGTGCAACCAGTTTGGGCATAATAATTCATTGCACAAGGTTCTAATTATCTTTGGAACCTTGTTCAACAAGTTTGGTGTATTTTTGTAGTTGGAATCAGGTAAATTGGAATAAAATTTCACATAGTGATTTAAAAATATTTATTTAAAACATGTTATTTTTATTTTTGGAACAAGCATTATTGATAAGAATGAAAAAAAATATATATTTCCTAATACAGCAGTTTTTTCTTCATTTTTTAAAAAGGGCAGAGTAATATTCCCTATCTGGTAGTGGCATTAATGAAAACATAGCTTTTATGTCTGCTTTGAACGCTTTGACTCCTCACCATCCGTCCTTCTAAAAATGCGATTATTTAGATTCCTTTCGGTCGAGGTTATTGTACAAGTTTTTTGCCATTCATATCTAAGGACCAATAAATAAGCTTAGAACAAATCTCTTCGCTCAGATTCTGATATGTTTTGACTACATATGAGATGACATAAACCTAGAAAGTCTTTAAATTTTTAACAATGCAGACTGGTGATTCAATTTGCTGATAGCAAAAGCCCATTGTTTAGGGTTCCTAGGACATCTCTTTCTTTTTGTTTGAGTTAGGTTCATTAGCATCGTTGATAGATATAAATTGAGTTCGTTGTGCAGTTTAATTGTTAGACTTATTAGCTTATTCTTTAATAACAATATCATTTTGAAGATCAGAGCTCCTGGAAACATTATATAATTTTCCTATTAATCTATTATATTTAGTACCAACCCATTTTAAAAGAATATTTAGAAATTTCAAGCAGTAAAATGAACTATCTATACTGGATCATGTTTACTGTGGAAGTAAATAATGAATACTACATTCTCGTCATGAATTTGTTCTTCAAAATGAATAGCATGAGTTTGTTTCTTAATTTTTGATACATTGTGAACTTCATACGTTGACCTGTTGATAAATAATAATATGAGATTAAGAACATGTTTGGTGTTTAATGATAAGTAAATAATGCAAATATTCAGTATTGTTTGTAAGAAAATACATTAAAAAACATACGTTTTAATGAGGGCCGTCCACATTCACATCTTTGCGAGAATATGATTGTTTTTCACTCCTATTTTGACGAGTCCCGGAAATAAAAATACTAAATATAAAAATACTAAATAAGTATTTTTGGCTGTTTCTTCATTATTATGACCAGTTTTTTCAGAAAAAGGTGGATTGCAAACTTCATAAATTGTATGTTTCTTCAGCAATCATATTTCCGATTTCTTTTTGTATTATGATGTCTGATTATAATAACTCACTCGCACTTTATAGTTATTATAATGATGTCAAATAGACTGTTTTATACCGAAAATAACATACACAAAACTTCGAAAACCAACAACATTCAACTGCACCGCGTTTTCCTAACAATCACGCAATCAACAACTGTCAGATGCGAACAAAACGTCGGTTACACAAGGTCCATATTGACGATAGAACCTTGTCAAAGTGAAAACTTTACATTTTTTTCTCGGGATTAAAATTTCTTTGGTTCTAACTTACTATTGAACCTTGTAAAATGAATTATTATTTAAAACGCTTGAAGTTAGAACTTTGTCATACTTATATCTACGAAAATACAACACGGATGGTTCTGAAAATTATTTTGATTATAGAAATAAGCAAAAGAAATGCTTTGGCATTCAAAGGTCATTTTTGAAAAAAATGTCAGTTAGAACCCTATCCAAATGAAGTGACGATTTACTTCCACAGTAAACATGATCCAGTATAGATAGTTCATTTTACTGCTTGAAATTTCTAAATATTCTTTTAAAATGGGTTGGTACTAAATATAATAGATTAATAGGAAAATTATATAATGTTTCCAGGAGCTCTGATCTTCAAAATGATATTGTTATTAAAGAATAAGCTAATAAGTCTAACAATTAAACTGCACAACGAACTCAATTTATATCTATCAACGATGCTAATGAACCTAACTCAAACAAAAAGAAAGAGATGTCCTAGGAACCCTAAACAATGGGCTTTTGCTATCAGCAAATTGAATCACCAGTCTGCATTGTTAAAAATTTAAAGACTTTCTAGGTTTATGTCATCTCATATGTAGTCAAAACATATCAGAATCTGAGCGAAGAGATTTGTTCTAAGCTTATTTATTG
Organism: Glyphotaelius pellucidus; assembly: GCA_936435175.1. Taxonomy (NCBI): domain Eukaryota; kingdom Metazoa; phylum Arthropoda; class Insecta; order Trichoptera; family Limnephilidae; genus Glyphotaelius; species Glyphotaelius pellucidus. The sequence continues at coordinate 35,183,632 of OW386539.1, forward strand.
GTCCTTAGATATGAATGGCAAAAAACTTGTACAATAACCTCGACCGAAAGGAATCTAAATAATCGCATTTTTAGAAGGACGGATGGTGAGGAGTCAAAGCGTTCAAAGCAGACATAAAAGCTATGTTTTCATTAATGCCACTACCAGATAGGGAATATTACTCTGCCCTTTTTAAAAAATGAAGAAAAAACTGCTGTATTAGGAAATATATATTTTTTTTCATTCTTATCAATAATGCTTGTTCCAAAAATAAAAATAACATGTTTTAAATAAATATTTTTAAATCACTATGTGAAATTTTATTCCAATTTACCTGATTCCAACTACAAAAATACACCAAACTTGTTGAACAAGGTTCCAAAGATAATTAGAACCTTGTGCAATGAATTATTATGCCCAAACTGGTTGCACACAGTTCTAACTTCAAGTTTAGGTATGTTCTAAACCACTAATTACACATCATATTTGAATATTTTCCTTTAAAATATTTTAAACTAATATACTTTACGAAAGATTGAAACTCAAAATAAGAAATTGTTAAATAGATTATGAGAAATCGCATTTGCAAACTTTGACACCCAATATCTCAGAACAAGGTTGAGTGCAGTTAGAACCCTATCCAAATGAAGTGACGAAATAATGAATACTACATTCTCGTCATGAATTTGTTCTTCAAAATGAATAGCATGAGTTTGTTTCTTAATTTTTGATACATTGTGAACTTCATACGTTGACCTGTTGATAAATAATAATATGAGATTAAGAACATGTTTGGTGTTTAATGATAAGTAAATAATGCAAATATTCAGTATTGTTTGTAAGAAAATACATTAAAAAACATACGTTTTAATGAGGGCCGTCCACATTCACATCTTTGCGAGAATATGATTGTTTTTCACTCCTATTTTGACGAGTCCCGGAAATAAAAATACTAAATATAAAAATACTAAATAAGTATTTTTGGCTGTTTCTTCATTATTATGACCAGTTTTTTCAGAAAAAGGTGGATTGCAAACTTCATAAATTGTATGTTTCTTCAGCAATCATATTTCCGATTTCTTTTTGTATTATGATGTCTGATTATAATAACTCACTCGCACTTTATAGTTATTATAATGATGTCAAATAGACTGTTTTATACCGAAAATAACATACACAAAACTTCGAAAACCAACAACATTCAACTGCACCGCGTTTTCCTAACAATCACGCAATCAACAACTGTCAGATGCGAACAAAACGTCGGTTACACAAGGTCCATATTGACGATAGAACCTTGTCAAAGTGAAAACTTTACATTTTTTTCTCGGGATTAAAATTTCTTTGGTTCTAACTTACTATTGAACCTTGTAAAATGAATTATTATTTAAAACGCTTGAAGTTAGAACTTTGTCATACTTATATCTACGAAAATACAACACGGATGGTTCTGAAAATTATTTTGATTATAGAAATAAGCAAAAGAAATGCTTTGGCATTCAAAGGTCATTTTTGAAAAAAATGTCAGTTAGAACCCTATCCAAATGAAGTGACGTTTTGTCAACCTTCTGTAGTGCTCGTCGTTATGGGGACTTCGAGTATAAATGTAGATGTGCAGCAAACGCAATACCGACGTATGAAAACTAGCTTGTTCTGGGTTATTTCATAAAGTTTGCCATTGTCGTAACACAACTGCATCATGTATTTCGCATTCTGTAATTTGAATTATATACAGATTTTGCCATCTAGCGAAAATATTGGTAACTATTACAAAAAAATGGGTGAAGAATCGGGTAGAGGTTCACAAAATAAATAATAGATGGTGCTTTCCACAACTTCTATCAGAGGATGCTAATGAAAATTTAAAACACATTTTCCATTGTGATTTGCATTACTTTATTTTTAAAATTAATTTCAGCAAAGTGGTCAACACTTGAAATTGTACATGTTATATATCACAATAAGCAAGTGCAATACACATGAACAATGTACCCAATAGTCTGTTATTAGCGAAAAACCATTTACAAGACATTAGCCACTAGCTTCTGTTGTGTCTGTTGCCCCAGCCTCTCTTGTGGTCGTCTTTGTACTCATCCATATTACGGGCCCTTTGCAGCAGTTCTTCATCATCTTTCTCCACTTGAATTTCCTAAAAATATGAAAAATTATAACTTGTCAAAATAATGTTTTATTTTTATATGGGGTAGTAAAGACTTACTGCTGACAGCTCAATTCTAAACTCTCACTTTTTCATAAACAATGCATGCAGAAAAAAAGAGGTTACAACCAAGTCAGTTGCAATACCCACATATCAAAAAAATAACTTAAGTAAATCAAATAATTTTTTTTATTTTTCTGGCAGTTGGTCATTTCTGGCAGTGTCAATGAGCTGATGTCGAGTAGGTTGAGCCACATTAAAAAAAAATTGTAGCTGCCTGTGTTATTTTAACCCATTGGCCACAAACCCCGGCAGCTCGCCGGGTGTGCAACTCAGGTACTTAACCACAAACCCCGGCGAGCCGCCGGCCTAGAGTAGGTCCGCCAAAAAACGGAAAACCAGCACGACAGTGACTTTTTTCAAAAATTTTTTTAATTCCGAACGCTTTGTAGGTAATTAATCATTCATTTCGTAGAATTGGCAATAATATGTCCCTTATGTTTTTTCCCTGATATTTGTGTTCCAAGTTTTGTATGCAACCAGCCGCCATTTAATTTCTTCAAAATTGCGAGTGGTTCTAGGCTTTTGGCAGTGACCATGCGTGTCCCTGATTGCTTTGGGGACTATCACACCAAATTATATTAGTAATTAGTATACATGTAAGTAAAAAACAAAAATTATTAATGTTCGATTTATGAATGTTATGTTTTTTTGTAACTTTACTGATAAAAATGTGAAAAAAAAACCTAGAGAATAGACAAGGTTATATTTGTATCCTTATTTACACATATTTTAGTATTTTTTAAATTTTATTTTTATGTTAATCTTTTATCTTATTCTAATATGAGAACAAATTTAAAGAAATTAATTCATTCGAATATATAGTTCAAAAGTTACAATGGATTTAGTACATCAAGGCAGGTTTTCAATTTTTGGTACAAGATTAATTCAGTGGTGAAGGCCAATTTTTTGGCTCATTAATTCTGTGGCCAATGGGTTAATGCAGGGTTTAAATATTTAAATGCGTATGCAAATTTAGTTAGTTGTGTTGTAGTTGTTCTGTTATGATTTGATTTATATGTACAACCTGGCTTTTTATGGATACCAATGTATTGATATTTTTATGTTTTATGTAAATTTTAGTTTTATACAATCTTTTGTTTTATTTAATTTTTGGTTTCATGTTCCTTTATTACAAATTTTATTATTTCAAAATTTTTATTATGCTGTTTAATCTGAGGTAAAGTCATAAGGAGGAAATCTTTAATTGGTTTCATTTTGGCTATACAAACTGAAAAAATGTAAACTGTCGATTTCCAGAAAATAAATAAAAAAAACTAGACTTCATTCTCAGAGGAATTCATATAAAGGGTGTTACGTTTGTTTACCATTTTTATGATCTGTATAGAAACTGTTATTTGCATATCTTGTGTGGTTTAGCACCAAAGACCTTTGTGCATTCAGGAGGTCATATTGTTGATCCCTTGATACATATTCACATGGAAATACATATCTTCTAAGTAAGTTCAATAATGTATACGAGCCAATAATTTCAAAATATGTGTTTTGGCATTTTCAATTGAATAGCACAAGATGCATTGGTCGTTGCTTTAAAATTTGAAAATTGACCAATAAATAGACTGCTTGTACTCAATCAATATCGTCAATGAACATTCTCCAGTACATAAGCAAAAGAGCATGTGTTGGGGTTTTAATGAGGTACCCGTAAAGCAGAAGGACCGATGGCGACATACCCTGGTTTTCTTTCTTCGCTTGTCTAATTCTGCTGGTTTATCGCATTCACCATTGGACTCATGAGCTCACGATGGTTCTTATGTGTTTCGACACTCACAATATGTGTGGACGGAACGATATTTAATTTTCAACTGAATACTATGACATATGATTGTATTTAGTCGGCATAAGATAGGTAGGGAAAAAAAAGTATTTTGTGGGTAGGAATTATAATTTTGGAAAAAGGTGCAAGGATGAATACTTTGTACCAACATCGCGTATACGCCTGGATAGTTTTTTGTTGCTCCTGAACATTTTTACGAATCGTTCTTCCGCAGTATTGGACTTACATCGACGATATGTTTGTTCATGCAAACACTTTAGAACCTTAAGGCCACACTTCCTGGCGCAAAAAGAAGAAGATGGAGAGATATGAAATTACGAATGTTGGACAGAGCGCGCTAATATTTTCAATGATAAAATTGAAGCGAAAATTATGAAAATGCTTAATAAAACGTGACTCGTTTAAAATAGAGAAAAAATCTCTTGGAACGTATCTTAAGTATCATTTAAAAAAACATTGTGAATTTTTTCACAAATATAACTTGTAAAATAATAGAATTAGACTTGTTTTAAATAATTTTCGGAGCATACTTTGCGATTTGTTTTCTATCGAGAGAATTTCATATAATTTGCGTTTCGGCGATATTATCTTGAAAAATAACATATATTTTTTTAAGAGTTTAAAAACTTGAAATGTTTAAGGGAGATATGCAAGAAATCGGTCGAAATTCGAATAGTGGACCCTTAACATAATATATATTTGCCAATAAAAAAAAAAAAAATAACAAATTCACCTTCCCTCTCAATCATTTGAGATGATGGCCTAGAAAACCCTTGAAGGGTGAAAGCCAGAAAAAAAATCATAATACAAAAAATGAATTGTAAAATTAGCCATCATAAATGGTTTAATACATTTCAAAAAGTAATTTTTTAGTTGCATCAGGGTAACTTTTTAGTATTTAAATATTAAACAAACGTTACCTTAGCTTCTTCTTCGTCATCTTTAACTTGTTCCATATCCCTTTCAGTAGTCTCTTGTAGAGAAGAAATACCTAATTTGGTTTGCGGGGCAGGGAAACTGAAATGCAAGAAACACATTGATAAAATTACAAAATATATTATGTAAAAATGTTTTCGAAATTGATCTATAGGTAAATACTGTAATATATAGAAATAAATAAATAAATACCTAAAGAAAACCATATTCAGAAAGTTTAGCATTCTCAAAAGAGCTCCCGAAAGGCTTAACTGGTAATTATTACAGTTCAACGTGATACATCTCATTCCTTACAAGTGTTTATTAAATGAACTTACAAACTAAGGTATTTCATTGTTCTGCAAGATCAAAAAATATAAATATTCAAGTACAATACCTTCCTTCCCTGACTCTCTGTTCGTAGAACTCCTCTACTGTCAGGACAGGTAAAGATGGATACCCGAGGCCGTACACCGTCTTCTGTATATCGTCCTTTGTGATGATGAAGGGTTTCAAAGGTGCCGGTGGTCTTTTGGGCTTCTTTTCTTCCTCTTCAAGACCGCCTGCTAAAAAAATGTGGACATTCAGAATACACAATGTAAAAACAAAGATATTTTCATATATTTACGTCTCTCTGCATAGTCACATATTATAAAACAATATTTTCTCCGGTAAATGCTAGCTGATACGTATAAGACAATGGTTAAATTTTAGATTTCTTGAATTCTCACAACAAAACAATCTTAAAAAATACCAATGACACTGCAGATTAAAAACCAATAGGCTCTATAAAGTAATTTGGCAGTTTTTGCCATTTTTTAGTGTTGGGATGAACTTGGAAGTGGAAGGAATTAACAAAGACAATTCTTCACTTATTGACTGGTTTTTCGGGTTTGGAAATTAATTTCTGTTGACAAAGTTAGTAGGTTATATTATTATTAATACCTTTCATTTGTTCCATAAAATCAAGTAGGGATTTCTCTGCGTCAATGCTGTTCAATTCATCTAAGGACTGATTTACGTATGATTTGATGAGTGCGATGAAATATTCCCTCTTGGTCTGCTCATCCCAACTTGGACTGTCCATGGCAGCCTTTAGGGCTTTCAGTTCCGCTTGTAACTCTTTCTGTTCCTTATATCTTTTTAGTTTCTCTTCACGATTCATAACCTACAAATAAACATACAGAAAGTTTACAATTATTATCTAATGTGATGAAAAATGTTAATGATGCGACCAACTGCAAAATTAAAAAAAAAGGGAACCACAAATGTAGATACATTTGCTAACAGGGATCCTGTCCTTTCAGTGCCACCACAACCAAGAAATTATCTGAATATTTTAGGGTGAAATAATAAGGAGTGATAAGAATAAGAAGTATTTTCTCTCTTTCTATAGATAGTCTATAATTCTCACGGTAAAGGGACGGCGATGGCGCAAAAAAGGCAATAAACGTATGTTCCTTAACACAAAAATTCTGCAGCTCTTTTTTAACCGCCCTACACACACGAACGTACGTGATACATCCGCAATATTATCGCCCGAATGCAACAAACCGTATCACGTACGTTCAGGTAAAAAAATAACTATAACCGAAACCCATAAAACGTACGCGATACATTCGTATACATCAAGTTTGTTCCTGCGCTATCGCGAAGCGAAGGGATATGGGACAGGTATTTTCGTCTCTCCCGTACAAGTAACACCGCTACTCAGTCTACGCAAGTGGCGCGGTTTATAAAACCGTTTAAAAAGCCCGATGATTTTTAACCTTTTTTTTTTTAAATAACCTAAAGGTAGGGAGGTTAAACACGAGTTATTGATGAGACAAACGATAAGTATGTATGTCTGCTTCCTTTAAAGAAAAAAGTAAAGATTTTCTTGCCTTTTGCTTTCTCACATGCCGCGTCGTGTCGTTGCCGTGGCACACTTAGCTACCTGTAGTCATGACAGCAATTTTGAGAGTTTGGGTTAGAGTTACAAGGATAATTTTGATGCGTGAGTGAGTTCCAACTACTGCGCATGCGCTCTACATTCAAACATCAATGCGCTGATGGCGTGCTTTGATGCTTCTTTTCAGTATTTTACTCAAAAGTTTAGAAACAGGGCCTTCAATTTGATACTGCGATGTTAATAGAACTTGTGGAAATACGACCATGCGACAACTCTATTGATGCCAATAAAGTGAAAATTTTAAAGTAAAGGCTTGGAATGAGGTAGGTACAAGAGCATTACCCAAAAGAACAGTACCATGAATCAACCATTGATTCTTCAGGAGATAGAGACACATGTGTGGTCGTCGAGCTTTTAAGTCATTAATCATATTAAGTTATATTCAAATATTTTCAGTGATAATCGAAAGTAAAATCTCTTGTGGGTCCTCCTTTAGATTATCAAATAATATGTAGTATGATCCTTCTAAGTATTTTACTTTTTTTTTGGAGCGGATGTTGCCATCTTTAAATAATCTTCTTTGCGTTTTAAAAACAACAAATAATATAGAAGACTCAGTCGTTTATTAGAGGCCATGACGTCCGCATTCAGATGCCACTTCAACATATAAAATGTACATTCTTAAACATATAATGCTGCAGATCTTTCTTACATACTAAATAAAACTAGTTGTAAATGAAACAAACGATGCACGTATGTCTGCTCCCCCAAAGTAAACATGTAACCGTTATCATACATCTCCCTCTCACATATTAAAGAAATTAAACTCCATTCCTGTTGCCATAAGAATTATAAAAGCGATCAAACTGCATTCCTTGCCACGGCAATGCCTTGACGTTGCCTTGCCGTCGCAGTAGTCACCACAGGAATTATATAAGCAGCCAAAGTATAATAAAACTCGAGAAGATATTAAGATTTCTAGAGTAGGCACTTAAGATTATGATAATCGAAACCTCAGACGACAAAGAAATATTGCTTATTTTAAAAATTAAGAACACTGAATAACCACAGCTATGAAGTGTGTAACAAGAGAGAATTTGTCACGGTGTTATGATTTTAAGTTGACTAATGACATTTTATATTTACCATTGCAACTAGTCTAGATTGTTCGCTTTGTGTGGCTTTGATTTTTTGTACTGTTGAGTCATTCTCAGTTTCTGAGGGTTGGGGTGCAGTGACTTCCGTTATCCCATAATCTTTGCAGCGTTGGAGGAAATCTCTACAAACAAAAACATACCGCTTAAAATAAAGAAGACAGATTTTTGAATATTGGCGTTGCATCGCATACAAAACCTGCTAATTACAATATTATCTATAAAACCCAAAGACATCTTCAACAAATAATAGAAAACAGCTTACCTAAAGTAGATTTCTGCAACGTGGACAACTTCTTTGCGGGGTTGGTTTGTTAATTTCAAACTTAATACTCCCAACAAAGCAGGGAGTAGGAGATATTGCAGAGAATCCGTGGTGAGTTCTTCAACACTTTCATTGGAACTGAATATTGCACTGTACGACACCAGGCAGGTAGCTTGCTCAAAGAGTCGCATACTTTTTTGAACGTTTGACTAAAAACATTAAAAAATACAATGACACAAAAATGTACATAAAAAACCGCCTACAGTGATTATCAATGATCTAATGTTGATTTTTTTAAAAATATTTAAGTAAATAAAATAGTGCATAGCTTTGGTATCAACAATCTAAAAGATTTGTGTAAAATATATAATTAGGACTTGGAAATGACTACGTTTCATTGTGAGGTTATGTCATTTCGAAGAAATGTTACTTTGTATTTACCTGAGTGCTTGGACTATTTGTGGCTTCTTTCGAATGCTCAACCTCATGATAATATTTCATAGCAGTATCAAACACATCTGATAACTTTTCTTCAGGTTTTTCAGGAATTTCCCGAATTTCTGACGTTGACGCCATTTTTAGTTGTGTTTTGGTTTTCGAATGTTTAGTGTTGTCAGTATATGGTGTCAAGATTGTCAAGTGTTCAGTGCTGTCGTATAAAAATTATTATAATTCACGGTAAGACTGGGGCAAATTTGAAAGTAGTAAACCTGCGTATGTGATAATAATAAAAAATACAAATTACGGTTGTGACTGTCTGTTCCAGTTCAACAAACTCTAACAGTACTATCTTATTATTTATATCACATCGATACAAGTGATAGTGCAAATAATATTGCTGCATTTTCAGGAATGGTAATCTTAGAGTAGGTACTATTATCTTTTTCCTACGCGATACCGAGGCCGATGGGGGGAGGGTTTTACGCCCTTTCTCATAGGTACATAACATGTTTGAAATAAAACGTCTAATTTCTATTAGTTTATGTGACATAATTTTTAAATCGTAGCACATGTAATATTATGCCTACATATGAAATTAGTATAAGTTTTGCCTCACAAAAAATGGATTTCCATTTCATTTAAAAAATTACATTCTATCTTAACCCTTAATTTACCTAGTAGGTCCCTGGGACTCCATTGAAAACTTTCAGCGCTCATAAAATCGTTAGTTTTTGGAATTACAAATTGTGCGTTCCAGTACCGTCACGCACTGACGCGCTGGTAAGTAATCACTTCGATCGAGTAATCACAACAATCCGATTGGTAAGTAATCACGCTAGTAGAGTCCGTGGGACTCCATCGGGGTATTAATGTTATAGTTTTAGCCTAATGACGGTATTGAACGAAAAAAACAAAAAACAGAACCATGTTTTTTTTTGCTTATTATAAGAATTGATTATGTTTTTGTTATATTTCTTTAAACATTACTTTGAAAAATTGTTTTGTTTTTGAAATGTTGAGACTAGAAGTTAGGTTTCGTAATCGTAAGTTTAAGTAAAAACCTATGCTATTGTACAACCAAATAAATAATAAATAAATATAACCAGCATTTCATTTAAAAAGTGTTTATTTCATGTTAAATTTACTATTTTATTTCCGGGAGTCCGGGGGACTCCACCGGGTAAATTGTGTATGTATGAAGCCACCGGGTAAATCAAAGGTTAAACACCTACCATTTTATTAATTATATGTAAAAGAATTTAGTTTTCACGTTTATAATAATTTTCAGAGTTTAAATTTTTGAAGGACTGCCAAAACACATTGAATCTGCCGGCATGGCAATGGCATGCCGGGTATGACGTCGCACCATGTTTCCTCCATACAAGGAAGGTATATTAATCACTTTGGAATTTCAGAAACGATGACGTCATGCTGGTATTAGTGACAGTGTGACAAAAGCGTTCTTATTGAAGAGATTAATCCACGTGTTGACTAATATCAGAGTCCGAAAGTCTGATTGAATAATCAGACTTAAAATGTTCAGATAAGCATTATTTATTCGCATCTTGCGGTGCGTCATTTTAGGTTGTTTATTTGAGTAAAAGGTGTTGTATTTCGGTTCTGAAAAAAATCAGGTTTTGAAGACATGTATCTAGTAAGACTTTTTAATTTTTTTTTTGTAAACCATTTTTTTTTAAAATAATAAATAAACTCTTTGTTGTTATGTGGTTCAGGAATATAATACCCTCGATGACATTGAGCGAGTTTACAAGCTACTATCTAGGAAATTCACTCTGTTAGTAAACTCATCGTATTACTTGCTAACTAGCAGATTGTGGACAATCTACGAAAAAAGTTGAAATGTGGTCAACTTTATTTGCTACTCGCTGGAGTTTGCCTAAAGATGGCGGCCCACCAACAGCTGATTTTGTCTGTCAGAATTAGTTCGGGCGGGAGCCGTTATTGGCTAGCGTGTGGCGCTAGCAGCGAGCTAAAGTTTTTTACAAAATGTCGACCAAATTGGTTCGCGCGAGAGTCGTTATTTTGGATGCTACTGTCGCTACTGAGCGAGTAGACAGTTTTGTGTGTCATCATGACAATCTCACTCGCCGATTCACCCGCTTTTAAACTTACCGACTAGTAGCTTGTAAACTCGCTCTATGTAATCGAGGCTTAACTTATCGAGAATTTATTTCGGATATTTTGAGGAATTCATTTTTTATTTGATAAGTTTCAATATTTTGCACCAAGCCTATTTGTTATTAAACGTGCATCAAGATTGTTTTGTTATTTTACAGATACCGCACACGAGATTTCTAGGCAGAAAGTTCGTGATATAGAGAAGTTTGCCCAGTTTGCTAGGAAAAAGAAAGGCTTCAGTGCCCTTTAATTGATTTTTCACGAAAACGGCGCTCTACAAAATATCCAACTATTATTAGTATTCAGGAAACGTATAAATATTTTAAGTATAATATTTGAACTTGAAAAGCGTGTAAATGGTGAAAAACAGATGAAAAACAGAAGTGGGCTTACTTTAATCTATAACTTGTAAATAATGTAACTCCTAGTGAGGAGGACTGTGAAAAAAAAACCTTTATAATACCTTAATATAATACAATTTATAAATACATTATGTACAAATTTTGCTATAGATACTAATAAAAAATAAAAAAAAATGTAGGAACATGACCAGAATTGTGCATAAATGAATGATTTCGAGAGGCACTTATTTAAAAGGTACTTGGTATTCATGCGTTTTACAAAAATATTATAAAAAAAGATTTAAATAAAAAATAAAAATTTCAGTTTTAGTGCCGGCAACCCGGGCATTTATTTTATTTTCATTTATGTACTCGTACAAAATTTTAAATTTTCACTAGACAAAGTATTCCGAGGCATACATATACAACGTTTTATATTTATTAAAAAATATATAAAAAAGATATGTTTGTTAACTTCAAATGTTTATATATTAGAGATCCATGAAAATTTGGAGGTCCAAATTATTATTTATTGGACAATTTAAATATATTTAAATAAAACATAATAAAATACTTTTTTTTATTATTAAGTAACTTTTATTTGACAATTTAGATATAGTATAATAATTTTTGGCAAAAATCACTTGAGATTCGAAATTGGTCTGTTTTATCTATTAAACTAAATAAAAACAATGAACAATCGCTTTTATTATAATATTTCAATGGTGTCCCAAATAAACCATGCGTATAAAACTTTGTAAAGTTGTTCATGTTTAGTTTAGTATAGTAAAAATCAACTTTAAAAAAGTCACAAATTACTGACATTGGGCAGAGAGACCCGCAAAAAAAAAATTAAATGATTTTGCTTGCAGAAATTTAACTTTAAAAATTTTAAATTTAAAACTTACTGCTTTGGCGTCACTAAATTCGAAGCTTCCAGTAGCTTCGAATTTAGTGACGCCAGAGCAGTAAGTTTTAAATTTAAAATTTTTAAAGTTAAATTTCTGCAAGCAAAATCATTTAATTTTTTGAAATGAGAGGTCGATTCAGACGGTAGTCAATGGTTTCATCTCTTCCCCACACTCGATAAATGCTGGCGTCCCACAGGGATCGGTTCTGTCTCGGACTTTGTTTTTGTTGCACATCAACGATCTTTTGTCATGTGCCCCAATTCATTTTTACGCGGATGACAGTACAGTCCATGATAGCTTTTTGTTTGACAAGCCCCTAAAGGGCTCACAAACTCCAAGGGCCCGGAGGGCTTTGAAGCAAAGAATGGACGGTTACCTCGAGAGTGTTTTATCTTGAGGTAAAAATAATCTCGTTGAATTCAATGAATAGCTCTATATACATTAATAAACTGGACCACACTTACAATACTCGTCTTATGTTAAATGAAGGACAAATTGTACCTAAGCATTTAAACAAATACGGGCAAAGAACGCTGGACTACATGATACCTAATTGCTTAAATATGTTACCTGCCGAAATTAAAAAATGTACAAATGGTAAATTAAATATTATATTGAAGAATTGGCTCGCCGAAAGAAATAATTTGTATTAGACTGACACAAAAATTGTAACTGCATAACAAAGTAAAATAAGTTTATATCTTCAAAGTAAAAGTACCCGTCGACAAACTGCTTAAAAGTAGTTTATTGGGACTTTTCTTTTTCTGCATATTTTTTTTATTGCTTGTTGTAATAATGTATTACTTTGTATTTATAATAAATAAAAAAAAAAAAAAAATTTTTTCAAAGACCCAATCATGTTTGATTACGTCTAAAGGGATCGAAATAAAAATCTAATCTCCTTCAACGGAAGCCATCTTCCGAACCTCCATTGATATGCTTGGTGTAACTCTAAGGGCGGCTTGCACCAAAAGTTAAATTTGGTTTAAATATCAAGTTAAACACATTATTTGATTTAAGTCGACTTGGCGTCTTGCACCACAAAATTTAAGTCGTTAAATGCATTTAAGAACTGTCAAAGTTAAATACCCAAAAAGGGCCGTTTAACTGAGTTAAACATGTTTAGCGAATAAGTTCTGTCAAAATTTTTTAGGTTATTCCTTCGATTTACGATTGTCAAATATTGCTGAAATCTGTCTCATTTATTAATTTGTATTCACGATGGACATTTGGGTTTTGTATTCTGACGTTGACAAAGAAATTGTAGATTTTATAAGTAGACCGCTTACAGTGAAAGAAGAAAACACAAAAACAAATTTATTTGATACACTCTATAGTAAACAATCTATGTAAAGGAAATAAATAAAAATATTCAGATCATTGTTTTATTTAATCTAGCACCAAAACCTCTTTTTGCCTCATTTCATAGTTGTTTGTTTTCTTTTATTTTTTCTTCTTAATCTATACATATGATTCATTTGTTTCTTGTGCTCAATTTCTATTTGTAGTGACTGTTTATGTTCCTAGCTGAACCAACTCCATTACTTTAAAAATTGTTCCTCCTTCGAAAAGTTAAGAGCTCTCGTTCGGGATTTATTTATTTGGGCACTCATTTTCTGGACCAAAATAAAATAACATACTACGCAACTACAACATAACCTCAATATTTTGACACTCGCAAATTTAAGCACCCCCCACACGGATGCTTCGAAGCGACCGTGCCCCTCGCCACATAGGCTGCTGCGCACAAAGTGTACGTGTAGAGGGGTGCTAAGGAACGACGTAACTGTTTTACCGACGCGTTAAACGGCGGTAACTGTTTAACTAAACAGCTACTCCAGCTGCGTGGTACAAGACAAAACTAAATACGTTTAAGGTAAATGTATTTAGTGACTTAAATTCGTTTAGTTAAATACAATTTAAGATAAAATTAGCGCTAGTTGGTGCAAGTCGCCCTAAGTGACCAGCTCAGATATGGGGGCTCCGTCGAAGCCAGAGTAAAGTTAGCCTCTCAAAAACTACAGGGCCCGCAGATACTATAGTAGTACATAACTGCTAACCTTGTACAAATCACAAGTACGCCCCACGGTTGCATTTGGCAGTCACCTCTGATCTGAAGCTCCAAAACCTGAAAAATACCCTCGACACATCTTAACAGAAACACTTTATAAATTCAGAAACGGTGTTTGTTGATCTATATTAATACAGAAGCTCTGGAAGCTCCAAGAAGCTCTGTAATGAATGGTCGCCAAATGCACAGTCAGCCGCACAACAACACAATTGATATAATTTATAAATGCCTACTTGAAAGGATACATACCTAGGTTAGGTACCTATCTGAGTTAGGCCGAATTCTAGGCAGCAGTTCTGTAAAATACCCGTTATTAAAATTTCTTGGCGTCCGCGTTTCTTCTTAACCCAGCGAGAGTGTGGCAGGGTAAGTCGTACCCACAATGTTATTTATTTGCGTTTATTTTTTGTTTGTGACCTTCAAACATGTTTGTTTGTGACCTTCTTACCTTGAGTAGCTGGAGTTAAGGGGTGGATGATGGGATTGAGGTGTGATCGCAGTGTCGCGGGCAGCCTGCGCTCGAGTTACACGCTTGTAAACTGCGTTCGCGTAATGTATGTGATACCCGATATCCCGGTATGGTGTATATATTTCCTGACTAAAACTTACATTACTTTTTCTGCCATTTTCACTAACTTTCTTTGTTGCATTGTAGATTTTAATAGAAATTGGAAGAAGTATTAGAAAATACTGCACTGATTTGAACTCCAGTTCCTAAGATATTCCTAAATTTTTTGTTCTTTTTTTTAGTTTATAGAGTTACTTGTTTCATGTTCTATCATATCTTAGGACGGGTTGTTTCAAAAAATTTGATGGATTCATCAAATATTTGATGTTAATTTTCACGTTCTGTGTAAGTTCTATTCAAGTTCTGTGATTATTTCAGTTTTGTGAAGCAGCTGCCCCATAACAATATAATAACAGAACTTGAATAGGACCTACACAGAACGTGAAAATCAACTTCAAATATTTGATGAATCCATCAAATTTTTTGAAACAACCCATCCTTAAAGTTTTTTTTTTTTCATAAAACTTGTTTTCTTTAGTTCCTTTGTATTTTTTTTGAGAGTGAAAATTTTTGTTGAAAATTCATAGTGACATATTTCCATTTAAGTAAAATGTAAAAAATTGTTTAAATGGAGCAAAAGTTTTATTTCCAATACGTTATAATATAGCAGTAATAAACATTAATTATCGTAATGCTTTTTCTTAAGAATCAAGTTTTATAGTCAAATTTGTAAACGGGTAAGTCATACCCTGCCACATACTTCTTGTTAAATTTTTTCACCACACTCTCACCGGGTTAAATAGATTAATGTACCTAATCATTTTCATTTATTTTGATACGAAAGGTGCACCAAGATCCGCAGTTTATTAAAACGGTGCATCATAGGCGAAAATTTTACATGCCTGAATTCTAAATTATCGTGAACGCTGAACGTGCGGTTCCTGGCAATGTTGGCAATTTGAGCACTTTGTAAAACAATAATTTAAGTGCTCTACCTACTAGCTAAATTGAAGTTAAGTATGTCAATTCGTTCAGTCTATGGCTAACATTTTTTAGCTTTTACGAAAAATCCTTAGCAGTTCTCTGGATCTCTGGAAGTCTGGACGGGCCAGAATGTTCTCTCGCTCTCCGCAGAGTACCTGCAAATTAAAAGCGAGTTAGTACCTGTTTAAATGTATATCCACTTCATACGTCTCGTCATATGAAGAGTTTACCAATACCAGCGAGTAAGCCATGCCATAAGCGGCATGCCGTAACGACTCAGTCAACAATTTTACCACAGTCGAGCAGTACAACCGCGAAACTTGCTGTGTGTTGACTCGCTCTCGTGCGCGTCGCTCCCAGTTATTGCAGTTTACTAATAAAACCTACACGATATTAGGTAACCACTGGATTTGACGTTTGACGAAACAAATTTATCATTTACAGGAATTTACCATAGGTAAGTTAACATCATTTAACCATCCACTGTTAGATTATTATATTGCAGTAATCTGCAAAACCACAGAACTTGTGATATATTATAATGTGTCAGTATTGTATGATGTTTGTTTATTTAATCTGTAGGTAATAAATGTTTGCTCTCATCCTTTTTTGAACAAGCGAATAGATGCAAAGCACAGTTTTTGATTTCCATATTTTGAATTGTTCCAGATATGTAACGTAATGAGGTTTTAAAGTCATAAAAATCTGTGCTTATTGGAATATGATGAAGTGGTTTTATCTGAATACAGAAGTTCTGCTAATTAAAAAAAAAACAGAAACCTGAAAACTGCTGTAAACCAGTGAATTACGGAGTGTTAGTTTTTCCCGCCAATACGAGATTCTAGATTCTAGATTGATTCCATATGCAGTATTTTAATGATCAAATTGCGAAGATGAATTAGAACTTTTGAGTTGGATAATCTGTGTGCATGTGAGTACCATTATGTTTGCAGTCCTTCAATACAGTACGTTCGGTTATATTCACGGCAGTCTCGTATTTTGCCTTGAAGCCAATTAACATTTCCAGTGCAAAAGCATGAAAATGCGCAATTTATGCATCATAATACGAACCTACATTTCGTAATATCGGTGCAGTTTGCACACACATTTCCGTATTAGTCATATCAAATCAAACTCGCTGATGTAGGTACCTAATTATAATATTTCGACTGTTTACGTCTAGAACGAAATTTTATGTTATTGTGTGAATTCAATATAACAGAAATCAGTATTTTCCACGTATCAGGAAAACAGAAGTTGGTATGTTAATAAGTAGTATGTGTTTGTTTTTCTGCGTGCAGCGGTAGTAATATGAAATAGAGCGTACGATTCATAACAGGTAAGATATATTATCTACCTTCAGTTTATTCAAAGATGTCATTTCTCAATGCGTGTTGGTACGTAATTCAATTGTTCGATTCGTGTAGGAATAGTTATCGTTGCGTTTATTGCTTGGTTTAGGTATTTATTTTTCTTTTAGAAAATGCATTGTTATATTTGCATACATTGCGTCATGGGTGTGTTGTTTATTACTGTGGTTCCGAAACGTAAAAAAAACATAATAACAAATGATTTGCGAGTATTTACAAATGGAAAGAAACTCCCAAGAGATTTGTCTTTTGCTCGTGAATGATTTTCTTTTAAAAGCACAGGAAGGCATTTTTATATAAAACAGAGCCTAGAGCGGCGTGTTTAAGCAGTAAGTCTCGTGTGTGTCCACAGGACCTAGTTCAGTGAAACCACGCGCGTTGCCTCAGTTACATATCTTCACTTTTTAATATATTTTTTTTTTAAGTTTCTTTGTTCTTTGAATTGTTTGTTACATGAATCGGAGATTTTTCGACCACCATACTAGGCACATGCCCGTGTTTAAGTTAGTACCGATTTTTTTAATGGTTTTCAATTTCGACGGCCGGCGTGGTCAAGGGCAAGGTTCTTGACTCGCAATCCAAAGGTAGCGGGATCGAATCTCGTTGTGGCAAATACATTTTATTTGTGTTATTTCACAATTAATTCTTTTAAAATAATATATAGTATATTTGCGGCGCGTTCCAGAGTGGAAGATACTCTCAGAATCGCCCTGGTGTAAGACCACCATTCAGAATTGAAACATTACTTGAAATGGCTTTAGCCGTGTTTGGTGACCAGATCTGAATAGCCAGGTATTCTCCCACCTTCCTCTTCCCCATCTCCTTCCCCTCCCCACTACCTTCAGCTTCACAACATACCCCAATTGGGGATGCCATATTCTCACCTGCTCCAGACGGGAGCAGTTGGGACTCTTGTGCGGTATTCATATAAAAAAAATACAATATTATAGCGGTTTTATTACCCAAATTGAGAGAGAAGATAATTTTAACAATAATTATACATATACAGGGTGACTTCTACATTTTGACGTGATAACGTCTTATAAGTCGATGAACGCCGGCTGCACACGAAAAAGCATGACTCATTGTCACGTTCCGCCTGAGCGGAGCGTGCAAGCGAGAGCGCGGAACAAGCGTTCGGCCTAAGCATTCGGCTTGTGACGCATCTATCTCTCTTCCCCTCCATCATTATATGACGTTATCACGTAACATTATCGTCCGTAAACCGACTTTACAGACAACCAATTTTTTATTTAAAGAAATGTCATCGTTGTGGTAAGTTTTTTTACTCCAAATAAGCTCAGTAATTGCTGGTTTAAATCCTTCGGGTACGTGCCATTACACCTGCATTATATTTATTTAGGTATCTATCAATATATATTCATATTTGATTGTGGTGTTGTTCATTTCTAAGACTTCTTTCATTTGAATTTTGCTTGATCTAATGTCCGTAAACGGACGTATAAATTAATTTATTATTTTGTTATTATTTGTTGAGTTAGTTTGTACTCATTTCATTTAATAAAATTGCATTTTCACAATAAGCAAAACATCCCCTTTTAAATATATTCATTCTTCAGACTTTCAAGCATTTCATTGTACATCTTTAGTCCCATATTCATTAGGCGATTAGTTCTGTGATTTTGATTTTCTCACATGCGGCAATCTAAATTTATTTACATATCTTTCTTTCTATTTATATGTTTTCATTAATGCCAAAACAAAGAAATCTGAAAGAAAAAATAATAGCATTTTTTTCAATAAATTCCTACCACGGGTTTTTCAAATGAATTTTTAACGAATTTAGGAAAACTGAAAATATTTTTTGAATCAATGAATTAAGAAAAACTGAAAGTATTTTTTCTTGTAGCTCTGTAACCGCGGTTCCCAGTTTGTGAAGCGTTTTATTTAATCCATTTCGTCCATACGAAAAATTATAATGTTTTTAGATTGCACTATTTCGAAAGTCCGTAATTGAAAATGTCTACAACACGTCAATCAGTAGGCAATGCTCTGTGCGTGAGAAGAAGATAGTTATTTCTGGGGTGGCCAGACTAGCACGATTTTTTTTAAATTGCTGTTTTCAGTTGAGTGAACAAAACAAGAACCTCGCTTATTTTATTTCAGATGATGTCACCAGAATAGCGATTCTCTTTTTGTAGGATCATTATCGAGATCTCCTGTCAGATTTGTGTGATTTATTTGCTTTTTCTTTTGATTTTTATACATGCATACTTGCAGGAATTCGTGTTTAAAACGATCTAAACTAAACTATGTTTCAGTAAATATGTAAAAATCACACAAATCTGACAGGAGATCACGCCCGTTATCTCGATAAGGATACCACAAAATATAGAGAATCGCTCTTCTGATCACCATCAGAGCTCCGCTGTTAAGTCTGTATTTTATTTAGTGAATACCGCACAAGAGTCCTGACTGCCCCCAACCGTCTGAAACCAGTGATACTGATTCATCCTTGATTGGGGTAGATTGATCTTAAAAAATTAACGGGAAGTATCTGGATAATCAGATTTGGTCGTTGAACACAGCTAAGACGATTTTAAGCAACGTTTCGATTCTGAACGGTGTTCTTTCACCAGCACGATACTGAGAGGGTATTGCACTCTGGCTAATCGGCTTCAACTTAAGGCAGTATTCTAGTCTAGAAAAAACAAAAAATTTTTTCTTCATATTTCCAAAGTTTAAATATTCATAATTATCTCCTTAAAAGGAATTTTCGAAATTCGCATTATTTTAAAAGTTTAATTTTAATATCGCGGTTTAGACGAAATCTAACCAGAATCTAAATAGAAGAAAATTTTAAACGCATTTTTCTCAAAACTCCTTTTTTCGAGACGGTTGAGACGACATCTCAAGTTCTACTAAACCAATTTACTTGAAATTTGGTGTGAGTTTTCTCTATACATTATTTTACCGCAAGAACCAGAACTATAACAATTTTTTTATTTTTATTATTCTAAAAAAAATCGGAAAATTAAAACAAAATGTTAAAAAAATGTGTTTTTATTTCAGACAGCCGCCATTTTGCAAAAAAAAATAATTATGACTTCTCCGAGATTCATGCCATTGCAGCATTTGTTTGGATTAAAAATTAAATTTTTTGTTTTTAAGATTACTAGAAAGGTTGCAATCGTGTCAACCAGGGCGCGCCATGTTTTTGAGACCCCGCACTTCAACCCCCTGTAACTTTTTAATTTTCTTATTTTTTAATTTTTTTTATCTGTATTCTTCAATGTTTAATAAATATTTGGTAAAAAAATGGCTACAAAAAAAATATGTTTTTTTTATTGAAAAAACACCTGCAATTCATGCTTCTAGACTAGAATACCCCCTCAAACTAAAATGTTGAAAGAGACGTTATATATACGTTTTTAATTATATTCCTCCACAAGGTTTTCGATTTTCAAAAAAAATCATTTGATCTGGAAAGTTTATTTTAAAAATATTTCTTAACAAGTAAGTTTTTTTACTGTGCCGCTAGGCTTGATTGTCAATGAAACAAGGCGTACGTATTGGAAGAGAGAATCTTGAAGGTTTGTTTGTGAAAGTCGGGACAAAATGTTTTCAAAACAATTTGTGGCCCTGCCCCAATGTTTTTGTTTTTGACAAATGTTTTGAAAATATTTAGCCGCGAGACCCGACTTATCCAGGGACTTTTGACGTAAATAGTTCTCCATGAAGGTTGAATTGGACAGTGTTTTTGAATGCCATTCTTCTTCTTCGTCATGATAAAAATAAAGATATTTTATTGTTTTCAAAACGGAATAACAATACCCGGTAATTGTAATTTTTTTTTATTTTATTTTTTTTTTTATTTTATTTTTTTTTATTTTTTTTTTTATTTTTTTTTTTTTATTCTTCATTTTAATCACCCGCTAAACTGCCAAGGCAGTTTGTCAGCAGGTCAATTTGACAATATTAATAAAACACTAAAACATAAAATATTATAAGAAAACACAATAGCAAAATAGTTCCAGAAGAATAACTTTTAAGTACCTACAATACAAAAGCATAAAATATACAGACAGACAGATATAACACAGGTAAATTACTGATAGATTAAATTAATTATAGATAGTATTTATACATAAGATTACAAACAATATCAGTACAAAAAGTTTTGACCCATTAGCCATTTTTTAATTT
Source organism: Glyphotaelius pellucidus (assembly GCA_936435175.1). Taxonomy (NCBI): domain Eukaryota; kingdom Metazoa; phylum Arthropoda; class Insecta; order Trichoptera; family Limnephilidae; genus Glyphotaelius; species Glyphotaelius pellucidus. The sequence continues at coordinate 35,204,784 of OW386539.1, forward strand.
TTCTTTTGAGATCAGTGGGGCAATTGGATTCGATTTTGAAATTCATCGGCATCTTATTAAATATGGTGGGGACAAGATAAGTGAATGTCCGCTGGCCGTATTTATTTATAATTTTCGGAACGGACAAACCCTCATTTTTACTAAATCTAGTGCCATGTTCATGATCTACTTTTTCTTTGTAAATTGAGTCCGACAATAGGTTTTGGCATACAATTTTAAACCATAATATTCCTCGCACAGGTAATATGTTAACTGATTCATATAGTAATTTTATGTCCCTTCTTTGTGCATAAACACTTTTGCTTACCAAGAGCTTAGTCAAAGAGTTTTGAATCGTTTGAATATAACCTGTATTTGTCTTGCACGAGTTTCCCCAAGATGTTATTCCGTATCTGATAGTGGATTCCGCTAGTGACAAATAAATTATTTTTAGCGTACTAATGGGCATAAAATATTTTATTTTGTAAATTCGCCCCGCAATAGCTCTTAGGCGTTTGCAGATGTTGCTTATGTGGGTATCCCATTTCATGTGCATATCTACAGTTAGCCCCAAATATACATATGTTTGTACAAGTTCAATGGTTCCGCATTTGCAGGACTGTGACGAATTGTGTATGCACTCAAATGTATGCGACTTTATTACAGGTGTGATGGTATATTTGGCATGTGGAGATCGTATATGCATTAATTTAGTTTTTTTTGAATTTATTATAAGACCCGCATCATGTGACCATTTCTGTAAGGATAAGAAATCGTGCTGCATGAGTTTTATTGCAATTTCTAATTCTTCATGCGAAATAACTAGTGCCGTATCATCAGCATAAACGTAATGTTTAACAAATGTGAAGATTTTATTCATGAGTGAAACAAATATTATGTATAATGTTGGACCGAGGATTGACCCTTGCGGGACTCCTGTTGACATAAATTTAGCTTTGCTGTAAGTTTGAAAGAGTTTCACTTTAATTTTTCGATTGTTTAAATAGTTTTTGAGTAGTTCTAATAATTTTCCCCTGATTCCAATCGCCTCCAATATCTGTAATAGTTTTGTCGGATCAATAGTATCAAACGCTTTAGAGTTGTCTATGAATAAAACCAGAATATGTTTTTTATCATTGAGTTCTTGATTTGTGTAATTCGAAAAGTCCTGCAGTAACATTTCTGTACTTTTCTTTTTTTGAAATCCGTATTGGTTGGGATCAATAATGGAGAAACTTTCTAGGTATTTTATTAAATTTACGGAGATGTATTTTTCTAGAATTTTTTCAATAGCTGGCAGTATACTTATTGGTCTGTAATTTTCTATCTCGGAATGTTTTCCCCCTTTGTATATTGGCCTAATAATACTACATTTGAGCTCATCCGGTATAACTGTCTGAGACAAGATTTTATTAATTAGATGGGTAATTACCGGACATAGAATGGTTAAATGTTTTTTAATATCGAACATTCGAATATTGTCAATCCCCGGTGACTTGGAATTATTCAGTTGACTGATAATCTTTCGTATATCTTCACAAGTAGCTCTGGGCAGGTACATACTATGCGGCAGCTCAACGGGAGCTGTATTAGACGCTTTGTAGTCGCATTTGTGTAACATCGAGCTAATACTGTTTGAAAAGTACTCTGCGAATCTATTTGCAACTATTTCCTCTGTTTGCCCATTATTATTTAGCATATACTTTGAAATAGTTTCATCGCAGTTTGTTTTTGTTTTACGTCCCAATAATTTGTTAATTTGATCCCATGTTTTTTTGGAATTGCTGAAATAGTTTTTAAATGTTTCATTAAAATATGTTGTTTTACTTTTTACGATTAATTTGGAAACAGTATTTCTGAATGATTTGTATTTTTTTCGAATGTTTTATTGGTGGGTGAATTTTTCCATCTTCTGTATAGGGAGTCTCTTATTTTAATTTTTTCTAAAATGTCATCCGTTATCCACAATTTTGTTGCAAATGGTCTTTTTTTTGGTTTTGGACAGAAAGTGATTTTACTTTTTTCATATAGGTCATTAAAAACGTTTTTGAGTTTATTGTATACGTCAGCGCAATCTTGTTCCGCAAGCAGGGCATTCCAATTATAACTACGTATGTATTTATCAATTCGTTTTTGAGATAATATTGAAATATTTTCCCCGCAAAGTTTGATTTTTGTAATTGCACTACTGTATGTGATGTTGAGAGCTGTCGCGAAGTGATCAGCTATAGTAAAATCACAAATACAAGATGAAAGAGCGTCAGCTTGTTGCTGCCTGCTATTAAATCTAATAAAAATGTGATCTATGCATGTGCGTGTAACATTTCCGGCTACTAATGCTTCCCTTGTCACATCGTTGATACACTTTATTAAATAATGGCTAGATAATATGTTTTCGTATGTCATAATAATCGGGTTTTGAGTGTTTAATAAATCTAAATTAACATCTCCAAAAAATAAAATATTTTCCAGGGGGTTAATAACATTTGATAAGATGGATGAGATTTCATTCAGAAACAGTGGTTTGCTATGATTTGGAGGGCGGTATATCGCTAAAATGTTCATTGATATATTATTGGGTAAAGTAATAATGCCAAATACACTTTCAAAGTGTTTAGTTTCTAATGATTTTTGTAGAAAAATGATATCGTCTCTAACATATAATAATATACCGCCTCCCGTTTTGTTTATTCTACAATAGTTATAAGATTTGAAACCGGGAATTTCGTAGAGACAAGTAAGGTCATTTGGAATTGCTGTTTCACATAACATCAAAATATGTATATGCTTCCAGCAGGTATTAAGATAGATGTTAAGAGTGTCCCAGTATTTGTAAATGGATCTTACGTTTAGTTGCACAATATTTACTTGTTCCTTTTTACAATCCTTATAAAAATTGTGTGTTTTATCCTCAAACCATTTTTGAAGATCACTGGTTTTGAGAAAATCAACCTCATTGTCCTCCTCAAAATAATAATCATTAGACGCCATAATCGATCGTAGCAAGGTCCTTTTTAAGTGCAGCTTTGTAGGCCGGGCAGTTGTCCCTGTCTCCAGTCGAATGTGTAGCGGGCTTTCCAAATCTAGTACATGTAGCGCAGACTGGTTCGGCCGCGGCATTAGGACAGGATTCGGTGGCGTGATTCTCTTTTGCGCAGTGTCCACATCTAAGGGTATCTCTGCAGTACTTGTACGAGTGTCCAATCATTTGGCACTTAGTACATACAGTGAGGCCAATAAAGTCCCTGACGCGGCACACAGTCCAGTTAACGAACACTTTCTCCTGTTCCACCATCAGTTTTCGTAATGTGGCGGGCATCTCATACACGCGATGACAGGTGGTTCCGGTGCGAGCGCCGGCCAGGTGACTGAGCTTGCAGGCTGATATTGCTCCCTCGATGTCTTGTACGTTGGGAACACCTGTAAGGGCCATCCTCAGGAATTCACTGTCCGTTAGGTCCCGCGGTACATTAAAGAATATTATTCTCGGTAGTCGCTTTGTGGGAAGTCGAGCCTTAAGTACGCTTGAGTTTTCAAAACACGGTGCGTTTAATAATTTTTCTTGTTCACCTGTGGTTGCCATGTTTAGTAGGACACCTTTATTTTTAATTTTATGAATTCCGGTGATACGAACACCTAACTCGGATGGCCGAATTATATCCTGAATTATTTTTTTTGTGCCATCACTGTCCTTGGTGGCGTCTGCGTCTGTTGGGAAGATGCAGATGGCGGGCCTTGGCGCTCCTACACGATGTCCAGATTGGGTGATTGGTGGGGGTTGGTTGAATATGGTTTGAATATTACATTTTCGTTTGAATGGTTTGAATATTACATTTTCAGATATTTATCAGACCGAATCAACATAATAATTTGTGATTATTTTAAGACTTAATATGTAGGTGCTGATTTGAGATAATGTCGAAAATTACATTGAATTATATAATTTATATTACATCCGTCGGACATTGTCTGGTTGGTAATGGAAATCATACGAATTTAACATTTTAATTAGGTACCTACTTCGACGCGTCTACGATTTCAAAACACCGGTTTATAACCACTTTAGCGTTTTCGGCCATATTTTGACCACATTTTGGCGACGTTTTGGCCTCATTTTGGCCTCATTTTGGCCTCATTTGGCCACATTTTGGCCTCATTTTGGTCACATTTTGGCCTCATTTTGGCCACATTTTGGCATCATTTTGGCCACATTTTGGTCATATTTGGGAAATTTGCAAACACCATCGAGCGTTCGATGGCCAAAATGTTGCCAATTAGAAGTGAGTAAAAAAAATTTATTGCATTATTTCAAAGTTCCTACGCGTTGTATTAACTTAGTATTTTAATTTATTTTAAATTTTCAACAAGAGATGTCTCGCATTTCTTCTGAATTATTTGTTACTAGATGGTACCCGGCACGCCTTGCAATGCCATTCAAAGAAATAAATTGATTCTCCCTGCATGTCCTTTCCCGTGCGTCCACGTTCACCTTCCGAGCCATCTTCCCCCTTCTCGCGTTCCTCTTCCACCTTCCCTGCCTTCCCCCTCACTCGTCACCCCTCCCGTGAATCACACCTCCCCCGTCCCCCTCCCTCTCTTTCATTTCCTCACTGCCGCTAAAATATATGAAATTCACACATTTTCATTTATACAAATTTCGTAACGCCAGAACTTACCATTAAACATAGCCTATAACCTTTGCAGGCGTGCGCACAACAAATCACCGAAGTCTCATCGCAATCGGTTGAACGGTATAGCAGCGCATAAAGAACGAACAAATAAACAAATATTGATTTAATATAAGAAGAAGAAGATTGACATTTCGCGAACCGATATTATTGAAATATTTTTTCTTACAGATCAATTGATCGTGTGTTACATAATACGTAAAAATGTATATAATATGTAAAAAAAATTAATGTTCGAATTTAAATTTATATCTGTGATTATCAACTACTTATAGAAATCATAATATTTAATAATCTCAAAATAGGTAAACGTACGTCAATTTTAAAGTAAATAATCCGCAGAACTCAATTTTTTTAAATATTTTAGAATTCATGCGTTTATAAATTTAATGATTTTTTATAATTTTTTTATGAATCCTAAAAATATGAGATAACCGGTTAAATAAAGGTATATTTAATGGATTTCTAATACCATACGCAGACAATATGAAAAATGGTGAGAAATTTTCAAATCGGACGCACAGAAATCCCGGATGCTGTGGGTAAAAACAAACTAATTATAATTTTAAATTACTTCGTTTTCATGGTCAGCATCATCGGGATGATCCCATTTCCCATTATAATGTGCTTCTAGGAGTCATTATTTAGTGTGGCTTGGATTAATAATGGCAAGTCTTGCCCTCCTAATTTTATTCATATTCAGCCAGCTTTTTTTGGGGATAAAAATGAAAGTTTATACTCAGTCATATTCCCTAGCAAAATCGAAAATAATAGATACTAGTGGTCGCCCAATGGTCGACATTCGACCATAATTGTAATGTTTTTTTATCGATTTAATGTATTTATTATGGATAATTTAAAAAAAATATTAGCATTCTGCACTCCTTCTCTATATAGAATATTAGTGTGCAAAATTTCATACTCCTCCGTCCGCGCAATTTTCGTAAAAAGGGGTACAAAGTTTTGCTTCACGTATTAATATACTGATGATGATGATAATATACTTAGATAAGATACTCAGTGGCGGACTAACGGTGAGGCGAAAGGGGCGGCCCGCCCCGGGCTTCTGGTCCTGAGAAGAAACAGAAACAGTTTAAAACGGTTTCATATAAAATGCTGTATCTCCATCAATTTTACTAATTTCCTTAAAAAATAATGAGAGCATTATTAACAGATGCTTCTTTGAGAAAAAGAAATAAAAAGTGTCCTGGTGCCTTAAAGCCTTGCTTAGGATTTGATCAAAGGAACATGGAGGCGTTTGGAAGCCCCCCAGGAACAGAGGCCCGTGTGAACTGAAATAAAAAACTTGTAAAATTACATCAAACTAGAGGGGCGCCTCATTCAGCTTTGCCGCCTCGGGCCTCTGACGGGCTTAGTCCGCCACTGGATATACCAATGCTGGCAATATGAGCACGATACTAAGTCTCATGTGGGATTAAATATAATTTATTCATTTGCAAAAAATGTTACGCTAACAAGTTATCACAGACTTTTGAAATGACTTAGATTCGTAGATTTATGTAATCAGTAATTGATAATCGGCACAATTCAGAAAAGGGGGGGGGGGGGGGGGGGGGTTATAATTTCGTTGGTATTTTATAAAATTGATTCGACTATTGGAGCACGTTTTTATAAAAATGCAGAAGAGTCAAACCATTTAATCTATTCTCCGATGTAGAATTTCTTATTTCTATCTAACTACTAACTACAGAGTAACGGATTGGCTAATAGATTGCATCCACCAGTTCTTCGATCACTAATACAAAACTATATGTAGGTACAGTGCACTTGACTGATGAACGTTATGCTGAGTTAAAATACATTGTTTTATTTATATTCTGTAGATACAGAAAATGTACAGGCATATGCTTACCTCAAGGTTACGTGATAAATTAGATTTTATTAGAAAAATTTAGATACAGTTTGCAAGCAGAAGATATGATTGCGAACACATGTTATTGGAAATGTTATTTTTTAATCCTTAAAGCTCGCCCTGCGGGTTTAGTTGGGCTTCGCCCAGTTTAAGCGTTGGTGACCATTTACAGGGCTTAGCCCTTTTCCAAAACTAACAAATGTGAATGAAGAACTATAGAATACTTCATTTAATAGGTTGATATATAAAAGTAGACATTCTGCATATTCAGACCGCGGACATCATGGCACCGGTCCATCGGTCTTGTAATGTCCAAAAATAATTAATTGTGTATTTAAAAGTACCGCGTGGAACTGGTTACATATTCAGATATTTTTGCAAGCGGCTTTGTGATGGTGGAAAGGTAACTTTGCGGTGTAATTCAAATTCGTCAAATAATTTCAGTTCAGATATTATTTTTCTTAAGCAAGTCTGGAATTTTCAACCAATTTTGGCATTTTGTTAAATCCGAAAGGAAATGGTTCCAAAAATACCCGGACTCTCGGAAAAATAATCTCAGGCGATCCAGTGATAGCTAGTCACCGTGACAAAGTAACCTTGTCAGGAGCATCGATCATCTCTAGCTGCAAAAGCAAAGCATGCAGTGGCATGTAAACAAAATAAAATGGCTTCGGAGTGCCGGAATGTTAAATTTTTCAATACGAAATTGAGATGTTATAGACAATTTAATTCTACCTTGGGCAATTTTGGGAGATATTTTTCACAGACCACAAACACTCGTAGAGTCTTTTTGGAGTTACATTTCCCTGCCAGACACGGTTTCATTGAAGTTATGACTTCTCATTTTATATTACGGTCAGAAATATGATTGAAATAGTGTTAGAGAGTATACCGCACTTCCAGTTTGCGTACAAAAAAATACCATAAGTAATTCGAAATAATTCTATGAAACATTTAGAGTTGATTAGTAGTTTTGTTTCTTCCGACTGACTTGAGTTAATTAGTTACAATTTTCGCTTCAATTTTATCGTTTTAAATATTAGCGCGCTCTCTACAACATTCGTAATTACATATCTCTCCACCTTCTTCTTTTTGAGCGGGTATACGGCCCCTTAAGGTGAAAATGTTTAATAAAACACGACTCGTTTAAAATAGACCAAAATCTCATGGGGAATATCTAAAATAGCATTTAAAGAAACACGATGAATTTTTTCATACATAACACTTCCAAAATAATTGAAATAAACGTGTTTATAATAATTTTCGAAGCATACTTTGTGATTTTTTTGTATCGAGGGAAATCCATATAATTTGCGTTTCAGCGTGGTGATCGTCTAGATATTATCTACAAAAATAACTTTTATGTTTTTAAGAGCTTAAACAATTCGAATGTTTAAGGGAGATGTGTAAGAAATCTGTAGAAATTCGGGTAGCGGCGGCTTAAGCTCCACTATTAATTAGCGCCTCATTATTATTGCATTTGGTCATTTTTGTAGAACGACACCAAATGTATACATTTTTTTAGTGTTTCATCCGTAAGTATGCTGGAATCTTTTTAGAAATAACCTTGGAATATAACCAAAACGGATGTGTGCTTTGAGAATCTTTGCTTAAAATTATTTATAAAAGCATTTGAACGAAATGTAAATTGAGATGCGATAATGATCTTCTGGACTCGGACATCACATCGACATTACATTGCTCTGTGTTTGATTACACGTAGTTCGTGGCATATTAGCACGTTATTATCAGTGTGCGTAGCTAGCATGGGTGGCACCCGGGGCGGATAAGGTAGTGTCACCCCAAGAGTGAACGTGTACTAACTAAGAGAAACTAAGAACTAGTATTCCTCAAATTATATTTTGGATGATGTCCTACCTAATATTGAAGAAAATAATTTAGTTTTTGTGTTAGGTGGCGCTAGTAATGCGAGGGTGGCCTCTTACCCAAAGAATCGACAACTGAACGAAATCTGAGGGCGCTCTTACATTTGGTCGACGCATTATCTTCGCTTGCCTATCTATCCCAGCAGCCAGCCATTCAACGACTACGGTCCGCAGTCGAAGTCGACCAGGTGTATACTTTAAAATTCAAGAGTTCACGTCGATATGAGAATGACACAGGTGACAAGCAAGGAAAATTTCAAGGGAACCCCCAACCGAGTAATAGTTAGAGCTAGCAACGAAAATAAAACAACAGAATTTTTAGGAAATCTCCGACCGACCAAGTCATAGAGCTACGAAAATATAAATGACAGACAATGTTCATGTGTATAATATTTTTTTGACAATTTTCTACCTTCGCAAGTTTTTTTTCGTACCCGCCGCCCACTATGCCTCAGCTACGCCACGGTAATTATAGTAGGCAGATGGCAGAGGCAAAAACATTGTGAATGTATGGCGAGCGATATGCTGAAATAGTCCAAAACCTAATGACCTTTCATATTTTATAGCTAAGTCTGTTGGCCCCGTAAAACAAATTAGACCGGTCAAATAACGAAAGATTAATTGTTTTGACTTTAATAATTAGCGGCTCTGGATTTTTCGTTTTGCCTCCGCATGCCGCCTCCTAGTAATTATCATTCCATTTGGTAATTTTTGTAGAACGACACCAAATATCTAAATTATTTTAGTGTTTCATCCGTAAGCATTCTGGAATCTGTTAGCACTAGTTAGTTACTTTGAGAATCTTAGCTAGTTACTTTGAGAATCTGTGCTTAAAATTACTTATAGAAGCATATTAATGAAATGTAAATTGAGATGCGATAATAATCCCTGGACTCGCAACATCACATCGAAATTGCAATTCTGTGTTTGATTACATGTAGTTCAGGAAAAAATACTGCTTGTTCGCTAGCTTTAAAAAATTAACGTAAAAATCTTTATTTGGATTGGTCTAATTTTTTTCAATTCGTATTGGGGTTCGAGTGGTTGGAGAAAGTTCTTAAGCATTTTATTATTTTCGTTGATAACGATTTATGTTGTTTTTGACTGCTAAAATAATATATATTGAATATCCGGAGAAGAGGTTGACATCGAAATTCGTGGGAGTGCTACTAATGAATTAATCAAAGTATGATAGCCCTATTAAATTAATGTAATCTACCAGCTATTTGGAGATTTAAAGCCGCCGTTGTCAAGCAACATTAAAGTGCAAAGATTATTTCATCGCCCTATGTAACTAACTAAACTCTAGGTGTGCCATCAATTGACTTACAAAGGGTCAGCGTGGGACACACAGCTATGACGATTGGCACACAATGGCTGTACAATCGGAGACAAACACTGACCTGCATCGTGACTTATCTAATCTGTTTTGAAAAATTGGCACTGATCTGATTCAAACGACCTTGTTTCATCATTTTCAATAACAGGTTCATGATACCAATAACACCTTGTAAGACTTTCTATGAAAGATAAATATGTACGTCGCTTTAGATCAAAGAAGGTTATCAACGTACAACAAAATGTAAGGAGCACGTGCATTTTCAAATTGAATGTTTAATATTTTGTCCGCTTCTAAATTCTCGTACATAATAATAATATTATTTGGCTGGTGATGACTTTATTCGGTACATAATGTAACATGAAACATAATTTTTAGAACCTTGTAGGGTACATAATACAACATTTTACATAATTATTGATGACTTTATTCGGTACATAATGTAACATTTTACTTAATTTTTAGAACTTATTGGGTACAAATGTAACATTTTACATAATTTTTAAAACTATATGGGCTCTCTATTTAAGGACAAAATAGGCAATGTAATAAAAATATTGTAAAGCAAAGAATTACATTCTACTTTTTTATTATTTTCCCTACTTGCTTCGCTAGCTTGGGCCGTGTTTGGGAGGCGGGTATGGGACCGTCGCCCCGGGAACCATTTATTAGACAACCAACAACTCTGCCATAGATAACCCCAAGTGGTTCGCTACGTTTGGTGACTTAGCAGGGGTGCCCGGGTTCTTGGGGTGAGATTTGTTCGGGCCTTGGCGGTGGATGCGTCTGCTCACCAGCTGCTTGGCAGACCAGATCGGGAGAGAATGTTTGACTTCTCAAGCCGTATTCCCTCGAAACATCGCCTTGCAACACAGTAGGAGGGACACAATGACCCCCAGATTCCAACCCACCCCCATATCCTCTTATTTTCCAGGACTTCCTTTCATTCCCTTCCTAAAAAGACCCTCTACACAGCATCCCCAAAGATGAAATAGACCCCGAGGGGAATTATTTTCCTCAGGGGAGCTAAAGTGAAAAATTTCCTGTGTGGAGCTAATTTAAAAAAAAAGTAGTCTTCGACTTTTATACATAGTTATGATAAAAATGAAAAAAATAAACAAAAAATAATTAATTAAATTTACGTGATGGAATGCATATTTTCAGCAGTTGAGAGATCACTCATCATAAGGTTTTCCTTAACGTAGTATTGAATATCTTTCGTATACAGGATGTTTTTGGTTGGGGATCTAGTCTATTATGTATGAAGGGACCAAGGAAAGCTTGGGATCTTTGTCTGAAGTACGAGTCGAGGATACTTGCAGAAGACTCGTTGTCGCGTTTTTAGTACTGCAGTCGTTGGATACTGTTAATCGTCTTTATTTAAATAAATAATTGACATTCTGTCATTCTGGCATTCATTCACACGCTCTTGTTCTCATGTTGCGAATGCGCTTGATAACATTTTCAGTAAGGCCTATCCGATCCATTCATCATACTTGCATTTATCGGATCGTTATATGACGCACACTACCAATGCAATGAGTATAAATTTATATACTTTTATTCTAAAACATTCATTTCGTTTCAGATTTCGCAGTTTCGAGTGGAAAAACTTGCGGTTCATGATGTCCTAAGATATAATAGACTCAACAAACAACATGGCAAACTCACGGAGGATTTTGAATTTGATACCGTTGGCACTGTTTTGCGTCAGTATTGTGCAACCTTTCAATGGTGAAAATTTTGAGCTGGAATGTCCCGACGATTGCGACTGCCATTACTTCAGGATCAACTGGGTTACAGATTGCTCAGAAAGTAATCTTACAGACATCCCCTACGATGAACTTAGTCCCAATGTGTATATCCTGGACATGAATGGGAATAATGTCACCTCCCTCAAACCTTTCCCGAAGAACATCAAGATGAGGAGGCTGCAGATGGCTCACAATGAACTCTCCAGCATCAAAAAGGAATCCCTCGAAGGATTGGAGTATTTAATCGACGTGGATTTTTCGGCTAATAAAATATCAACCATCGATCCTGATGCTTTTGAGTAAGTACTAATCTATTATGCATACACAATTCTACGACGTATTGTTTACTTTAAATGACCGTATTTACTCGATTATTACTGAAGGATAACTTGGTTGATGCGTATAAATTATCATTTAAAAACAATATGCTTGAAATGTCACGTAGATACTACCACGTTTTATATGAGAAATATATTTTTTATTACTTTCACTTGTAAACTGTTACCAGTATTTAGGAATATAGAAATAAATACTTATATAAATAATGCACGTGACAAGTATTTTTCTGAATTCTTATTTTTTATTAATTCTAGACTTAAATTTTTTGATGTCCTATGCCTGTCTAACTAGAAAAATAGGTGTTGAGAGCAAGATACTTAAATTATGAACAGTTTATAATAAAAATAAAAGTATTCACACATAAAGTAAAAATACAAATAATTACAAATATAATATATTAATTTATTTTATTTTTTCTTTTTCATATAGTTTGTAATGTATACTTTTATATGGCTGACAGAGTATTGCACCCACCGCTCTGTTCGGCTGAAATAAATAACTTATTATTATTATTATTAAAGTAACAGATACTTTTCATCGTGCCATTGAAAAAATTCATTCTTATTAAGTTGGTTTTGATAATATCTTTGATGTTGGATCTGTTTTGGCTGGCAATCCAGGACTTGGTGTCAGAATTATATTGAAGATACACTGTGTTTAGTCTAATGGTCAGTGGAATTATTAAGAATTATTAAGCAATCATTTTACATCTAAAAGAACTATTTTAAAAGCAACCTGCCTCGAGTTCAATAAAAAAAAAATTCTTCGTTCAAACTCTTTCACGTTTTCATGTTTGTAGTAGTAGTACCTTTATAACATAAAAATAAATGTTTAAAATTGACAATTTAGTTTTTATATTACAGGGATTGTCCGGGCCTGCTTACCATTGAGCTTCAAGAAAACCTTTTCGAAAACGTGGAAGGCCCTTTCCTTATCTCCCGTTCATTACAATACCTGGATATCAGCTCCTGCAAACTTACTTCGTTAAATCCAGAATTCTTCATCAACCTGACTGCTCTCCACACACTGGACTTATCCCGTAACCCTCTGGGGACTCTCGGACCGGAGGCTTTTGACCCTCTGACTAGTTTGGAAACACTGGTGTTGAACAACTGCGAACTTACAGCTATCCAGGACACGGCTTTCTCCAGCCTAGAAGTATTGAAAAGGCTGGAACTAGCGGGAAATAAATTAACTGAAATTGACTGGCCTTTAGTATTAGGAAACTTACTGAGGCTAGAATACTTGGACGTAAGAAACTCCAAAATCACTTTCATCCCTGAAGATTCCTTTACAAACACTACTTGGATACGTACTTTGATTCTGGCAGAGAATGAATTAACCGATCTTGATGTATCAGTCACATTGGATAATCTTCCACACCTGGATACGCTTGATCTGTCAAACTGTCGCTTGCAAGGACTTATTTCAGACGATGCTTTTATTAACTCGACAAAACTCAAAACATTACATCTATCAGGAAACTACTTGAAAGTCACAGATTTGCAAATAGCGCTCGAGCCGTTGTTAAGCCTACAAAAACTGTTTTTACGAAATTGTAGTTTGAAGACTTTGCCTGATACCTTCAACAAATTAATGCAACTCGAAGAGCTCGATATATCGCATAACCCACTAGAAGACGCGTTTATAAATCTGTTGGCCCCATTGGAAAAGTTAGAGTACTTGAATATGGGATACAGTAACTTGTCGTATATTGGTCCAGAAACATTTTCCAAAATGACTTCCATGAGAAGATTAGTTCTGTCCGGAAATGACTTGAACTCTTTGGAGGCAGGATTGTTTGGGAATTTAACCCTCCTGGAAAGTTTGGAGCTAAGTGATTGTGGATTGCGCCGACCAATTAATGCAACGGTGTTTTTCACAAATTTGACTTATACAGAACTCAAAGAATTAAAATTGGCAGGGAACCCTTTGATCATCATGAAAGATAGTCCACTTTTTCCAAAGCAGCTATCACGATTGAAAAGTCTGGATTTGAGTAAATGCAATCTGACTTTCTTGCCAGACAACGCGTTCAAGCTGAATGAGAATATCACTCAGCTTAATCTAGCGGGAAATCAACTAGATTCACAGCCAGGCAGTTTGAAATTCTTGCAACTGTTGCCTAGTCTGGAAAACCTCGATCTCGGAAATAACAACATGACATCCATTTCGCCACAAATCTTCTTCAAGAATCCGAAGATTAACTCATTGCGGTTGGTAGGCAATCCGTGGAAATGTGATTGCAACATCGCGGAGATGTGGGATTGGGCCGCTATGGTGAAGGGAGACCTAAGCGTTTTAGTTGGCTCCAAAACTTCTCCGGATGACTTTACTTTGAAGGGAGCTAAACGTAAGAAGAGTTTGTTATGTTATTACGAAGACACACAGATGAGGGAGTTCCCGAATGTAAACAGGACAGTAGCTGGTAGGAGGCCGTTTGTCAAACCCCATAGGGAGCTGACTAGCGCTAACAGAACTTGGGCCAAGTATGTCCGAGAGTCAGGATGTGAGCCGGTAGTTAGGATACTGAAGCCTATGCCATTAGTAATGTCAGAGGGTCTGAACGAGGTAACGCCTGTTGGCAACCCTCCGTTGAGGGTGGTTATGTTTTCGATAAGCCTGATATTGCTTGGTCTGACCGCGGTTTTGGTAATCACATTCAGTATCCGCAGGCGCCGCAGGACACGCCAAAGCAATCAGTCATTGCCCAATAAATAAATGACACTACCAAACCATTTGTAAGCCACTAGCACCAAAGCATTTTATGATAATAGTATACGTTTAAAGATGATGACGTTAAAAATTATTAATTAGATTTCAGTCATTTTGTTAATGAAAATATTACAGGAATTTCTTTTGGCAAATAAGATTTTTTATCAAAATAACCACGAGTGAGAGATTCACATGATTTATTTTATTTTCAAGGATAGAATACTATTATGTTTTATTTTTTTTTATTTAGGTAGTTTATTAGAAAATGCGTTTTACGAATCAAAAACAATAAATCTGTGATCTGTATGTTTGAGTATATTAAGAAACCTATTATTATTTTTTTCCATTAATATGTTGTATTATTTAAAATAAACTGTGTTACAACTAATAAAAGTTGCAAGTATTTTATAAATACTATTTTGTTGTTATTTTGAACCACTGATTAAAACATTAATCAAATTTCCGAAATGTCCATAAAAAAAATTTTCCCTTAAAAAATGTATACACAGAAGAGAATTGCGCACAAATCCCACATTTTGATCCACGTTTTGCCGAATTGGTAGTAGGCCGATGGCTAGCATTCCAAATAAATAACAACTGTCTTTATCTAATTATCAAACCTTTTATAAATAATTCTACTGTTGACGATATGAGAAAAACATGAAAATTTCATATTTTCCTCGCTACTTCGTAAAATGCTATTTGAGTTTCGGTGTCTGTGGATAGATGGCGGTAAATAAATCTGACTTATAATTTTCGAGAATTTTTAATTTTCGTTGATTTTTAGTTTATTGAAGACGAAGAAGTTATTTTATTTATGTAAAAGTACTAAGACACACAAAATAATAAACACATTTAAATTATATGAATTTCCAAGTAACATTATAAATACCTATCAACTTGGCCATAAGAAAAAATAAAGTATTTTTCTTCGATATCAATGAAATCGGAATGCGAGACGAAACTTGACACGAGAACAATATATTAATTTATTTGTTTTTAAGTATTTAAATAGCTAACCTGTGTTTTAATACAATCATTACACATATTTTATTTTTAAAACATTTTTTAAATATGAATCAATTACTCATTTTAAGTAAAAAAATAATATTATGAAATTCATTGCTACACAAATTCCTCAACACTAAAGTGTAGCCATGTAAGTATGGACCTGTGTAGTCTATCCGTCCATATCCATACTATATACTATATACTATATACAATATACTATATACTATACTATACTATACTATATTATACTATACTATACTATACTATACTATACTATACTATACTATACTATACTATACTATACTATACTATACTATACTATACTATACTATACTATACTATACTATACTATACTATACTATACTATACTATACTATACTATACTATACTATACTATACTATACTATACTATACTATACTATACTATACTATACTATACTATACTATACTATACTATACTATACTATACTATACTATACTATACTATACTATACTATACTATACTATACTATACTATACTATATACTATTACTATATATAATATAATATAATATAATATATAATATAATATAATATAATATTATAAATGCGAAACTGCTCGAGTTTGTTTATGACCTTTTCACGCATAACACAATATAAAGACTTTAAAAATTCATTCATCAATAGAAAGCTAAATTATATGCGCAGACTATATTTTGTATATGATGGTAAGCTCTGGCGTAATGAAATTATAAATATTAATATATTATATTTGTTATACGTTTTCTGTCGCTAACTAAAGCAAATTTTTGCTAACGTCAGAAAAAAAACGTTTCCATGGAAACGATTGCTACTGCTTCAGAAAATTCAAATATTAGAATATGTTTTATTTTTTTGGACGAGCTTCTGTTTTGGAATAAATGTCAGTTCCTACATTAAAAATATAATTCGTAACGATTATAAAGATTGAATAAATGAACTGAATAAATAGTGTAATTTTTTATTATATTCACAAACTTTCAAATATTTAATTAAAAATAAACATCCGAAATGTTTGTAAGCGCATAAATTCCGAGCGAATGAACAAAATTGGATAATTCTTTTTTTCTTTAAGCTTTATGAAATTTAGGTGGCAGGCGAGATGTTTGAAAACTGAATGTAAGGGAATGAATATATGGAATTCGGGAGGGGGTGGGGGTGGGGAGGAGGGGGTATAATTGATGTTCAACCGCTACAGTAATTTCCCGTAATACCATGCGAGCGAAGCCGCGGGGAAAAGCTAGTAGTATAATAATTATCTACCTGCACATACAATAAATAAAAAAATGTACATTTTTATAAACCATCGAGCTCATTGGTGTTTTTTTTATTATATATTATTGACTGACTGATGGACACAATATGTATATGAGGTCTTTTTCCCCTAGGTCATAAGTCATATTGTAATAAAAATTATAATAATATATGGTTGGTATTGGTAAAGAGCGTTCAAAAAATGTACAGCGCCCTTGAGGGGATTTTTCACAAAAACTGCGATAGACGAAACATAAAAATATTAATATTATAATAATAAAAATAGGTACTCAATCAAATACCTACTCTAACTGATTCAATAAATATCAGATAAGGGTTAAAACATAGAATATAAAGTTTTATATGAATTAATTGGATTAAATTATTGAAAAACAATTTTTATATTTGTTTAATGAAACATGATAAAAATACTTATAAATAATCAATACACACACTTAACATAACAATAATTATATAAACAACGACTATTTAACACATTTGTTACAACTTACATAATATTACGTAAAAAAATTACGCATATTTAATTCGTTTCGCTGAATTTACTGATTTTCCAATCATGCTTGACCACTACGTATTTTGGATGGATGGATGAATGTCTTCCCTCTGAATCTGAGATGACCCCTTTTTGCTGCTGAGAATTAGGACTCCTAATTGGTTCAAAGCCGTATTCGTACTTCGGAGCTGTCAGTACGGCTTCTGTTCTGACAAGCGCTTTAGGATGTACAGTTTTAATAATCTGCTTTCTGGGGGAGGTACCCACGTGGCGAGGGTCGCTGGGAGGTTTCTGCTGAACTAATGGTTTATAATTTTTATTAGGCTGGACTGGATGTTTAGTTTTAGAAGAATAATCAGTTTTATGAAGTTTCTTAGGGCTGGGGTGTGGTTTGGTAGGATGAGAGTGGGCAGTACTTTCGCGTCCTTTTTCTTGCGATTGTTTTTTATCGTGATGTTGTGAGCCGCCGACTCCATTATCGGCATAGAACTTATTTTTTTCATATTCTTGCTCTCTAAAATAAGCCTCAGAGTCATGATCAGGATCGTCATCATGGCCTTCTTCATCATCACTGTGGTAATCCTCGTAGCGAGCTGGCCGATATTCTTCAACACCTGAGTCTGATTCTTCATTTTCGTCATTGTCGTCAAACTGTTTAAATTTATCTTCTTGATGATAAGCAGGAAAACCTTTAGCAGCATCTTTGTAGCCCTCTTCAAATCGTCTTTGTCTCTCCTCTTCGCTAATTGCGATCTCTTCTTCTGTCTTTTCTTCTTGACTTTCATCATCTTCAGATCGATCAGATTCATCATCTTCTTCATCAGTGTCATCATCAGTATTTTCCTGACTCGTGGGTGAAGACTGGACTGGCTTATTGTGAATGGATTTTGGTTTCTGAACTTGCGGCAATCGAACAGGATTTTGTGGTTGAAGAGCAACAGAATTTTCAAAACTTTGAGGGCTTGAAAAGCTTGGCTCGATAGCATTAAAATTTTCTGTGATCTGCGCTAATAGAGCGGGCGGTGATTGATAAGATTGGGGTTTGTGTGGAGGACGCTGTAAGTTATAATTTTGTGGATTTTGATATTGATTATTTTGCTGATTGATGGGCTTTGTCAAAGGACGATTGAGTTGTGGTATTGATTGAGATTGCGCGCGATGCGGGTTAGGTTTGTTTTGAAAGTTCTGGGTTGCTCTTAAATTACCTGCGTGGATATTATTAAATTGCTGACCTTGTTGACCAGCATGTAAAGTAAGAGGTTTAGCTTGAACAGGGTGAAAAATAGGGTAATGGTACGAAGCAGGTTTCTGTATAATTAACGGTTGTTGATTTGCAGCATGCTGAAAATTTAATTGCTGTGGGTTAATTATTTGTTGTTGATTAGCCGCATCATGAAATTGCTGAAGGCCGTTGATTTGTTGCTGTTTGACTGCGTTTAGAAAATTAACATTTTGTGGAGTATTTAATTGTCTTTGCCTGAGGGCATCTGGGTAGCTTAATTGCTGCCCTTGTTGTTGTTGTTGCAAATGTATTGGCTGTTGACTGGCCGGATTTAAGAAAATCTGAGGCCCAACAATTTGTTGTGGCTGATTTTGAAAATGTAAACTTTGTGGTGCATTTTTCAATTGCTGTTGCCAAAGAGCGTTTTGGTAATTTAGATGTTGTGCCCGCTGTTGCTGTCGAGCTGCATAAACGTGCTGTGGGTTATTTGGATTAAAACCTTGAAGTTGATTAAGATTTTGTCCGTTTAATTGATTAGCATTTTGTGCAAGCCTTGGTCTTTCAGTATAAGTGGGTATGTATCGTGCATTTGCTTGAACAGCACTTGTGGTGGGATCTTGGGGTTGATTTTGGATCGCATCGCGACCAGGAGGAGATATGTGTCCATCGAAGGCTCGGACAAATTGGGTGTTGGCTTGCGTTGCACTTTCACCAATGTTCGAAATAGGATTAGTCGAAAACCACGGTTTCTCAGATAAAACGGAAATAGGCTTATTTTCTTGTCCTGCACTTTCAGAAGAGTATTTAAGTTGTCCGTTGAGAATTTTAGGTTTATCGGCGTAAACTAGAAGATGTTGGTTATCTCCTTGCGCGGTGATTTCGGACGGTTGGTACGTCAGATCCACAATGGGGGTTTCGGCTTGCGATGAAACAAGTGCTTGATTGAAGGAATCGAGTTGTTGTAAAGGCAGAACATGGTACACTCCTGCATTTCCAAACTCGTATATCCCTCGTTTCGGTTTACTGTCTGTCACGTTCTCCGGGCCACACGATGTTAAAACGGCGAATTGCACTAGCAAAATCACCCCCGGTATGATCTGAAACACGTATGATTATAAGTAATTTAAAAAAAGTCAAAAATTAAGCATTGGACGTATTCGCACATAATGAAAGCCTTACCCGTAAATACATTGTCACTCTCTTTATTCCGTGGGAGAAACTAAACGACAACTGATTCTGAAACCGCAACGGACGATATTTATATTGAAAAGTGATTTCATTTGTAAAAAGAGCCAAGTTTAATAATGTACTTTTTATTTCATCAGTCATGGATCCACAGACACGCTTCACTTGTCTGCTCGACCACTCCCGGTTGTTTTCTATAGTGGTACACTTTGAGTTTATTTTTGTTGACAAGTTGTTCGATTCTTCTTACTCTCACTGTCACCGGAATGCGGGCCATGGAGGGGACTTGGTACAATCGGTACCTCCGTAGAGGAGTTGTGTACTGTGTACTGTGTACCGTACTGCCCAAACCCAATGTGATGGGAAAGACTGGAAACCACGATTTTTCTCACTTCATTCTAGAAACATCATTACCTTTATTTTTTGATGCGATCGCCAAAGTTACGGTACAATGAAACTTAACCCCTCAGGCCCCGGGCATATTCTGTCAGAAGGTCGGAATTTTTTAAGTGAGAACTTCTTTAACACCGTTGTGATTTAAAACTAGATGAAAAAAACATACATTTATAGGATTTATTAGCCTGCGTGAGAATGTGATAGAATAATCGGTCTCCTCTTTGTGCGGTGCTTCGCAGCCTCACTACTCTTGTCTACTTTAGTTATCTTAAGGTTTCACTTCTACCGCGTGTGAACAGCACGCTTGTAATTTTTTTATTAATTAGCTCAACAAATGCTATAGGTCCTGAGGAAAATAATTTCTGGAGGATACTATGTGGAGAACCTTTTTAAGGAAGGGAAGGACATGAAATTCAGGGAAGGATAAGGTATGAGGGGTGGGTAGAAATCTGGGAGTCAGTGTATCCAGGAGTGACGCACGAATGAATCCATTTCTCCAATTGCGGTGCTAAAAAGTCAAAAGACCTCTATCAACCAGTCTCTCTCGATCCGGTCAGCCACGCCGCAGATGGGCAGATGCTTTCGTCGCCAAGATCTGGGCAAATCTCACCCCATGAACCCGGGCACCAAACATAGCGAACCACTTGGGATGACCTATGGCAGAGGTGTTGGTTATCCAATAAATGGTTCCCGCGGCGGCGGTACCCATACCCGCCTCCCAAATTGACTAATATTTCTGCTTTGCAATAAAATTCAAATATAGGGAGTATTTCTATATGTATGAATAATAGAATAATGAACTAAAATCTATTTTGAAAAGTGATGAAATACAATTCTCAATTTTGTTATTAGAAATAAACATATAATTTTTAAAATGCAATTTTTTTTTTATGCGAACATTAAAAAGGTTTAAAATTGGCTCACCTTACATTTTTCTAAAATAAATTAGTGATAATGAAAAAACACACATACACACACACACACACACACACTGACATTTTATTAGACAACTGTATTATAACCGTTATTTTCACCATTTCATGAAAAATTAACAGAAAGGTAAAAATTTCAATCTTTCTGAATTTTAAAAATTCAAAAAGGTTAATTTAAAAAAAAAAAAATCATTCAGAAACTTTGGTTTCGTTGAGGTGTATTTTAATTCTTCTATGGAAGAAAGCGAACAAATTAGCCTGAGGGGTTAACAAACAGGTGTTATTAATAGAACTGCCGCAAAAAATGATCTTGCAAAGCATAGATGAATTAAAAGATTGTAAAGTTTATACATATTTTTTATTAATTTTGATTATTCGTTTGTAAATGCTTTTCTATTGTTATGTGCACCGAATGCAATCGTTTTTATTCAAATGAACATAGCGTCAAACAATAACCTAACCTTGGAAAATTTTTACTGAGGTAATAATAATGTGTGCCAATCTTGCCCATTACAGGTTTTGAAAGCGTATAATTTCTGTTATAATATGTTATGATTAAATAATTGGAAACATTTATTGTAAAACCTTTGTGATAAATTTACAACAAAAAATTAACCATGGTGGGTCTCCGATTGATTTGGTAAAATAACTAAGTAAAAGTTTGAATGACAACGCTATTCCTCTATTTTTTTACCTACTCATGTACATAATATTAAATAAGTTCTTCCTACCACGTTTTAGCGAAAATGAAATAAAAACAGATTTAAATAGCGAGACCGCCATCTGAATGGCAAAAGGAAATTGTGATATAATTTTTCACTTTCTTTATTTAATTATGTATTTTTCTTTTTTGGTGAGCATATTAACATTTCTCTTTCTGTATTGAATGCGATATTTTAGAATATAAATCAAACTTGTGAAATAATGATTGAAAATGTGTCTGTGGAATGAAAGTGATTGGTTGTGGTCGATAGAAAAGAAAATCAGAACAGTATACGTGATTGAATAAAATCGATGTAAATGATTTTATATTTTTATAATTTTAATAAATCCTTCCACCGTGAATGTTGTCTACTGATTTTGGTTTCGATCAATCGCTCAATAATCTTAAATTGGAGATATACGTAAAGAAGTAGGAACCAGTAATTATCATTTGCTTGGGGTCAATAAGCCTGGGCGCATACATTCGATTTCTCCATCCGATTGTCTGATCAGACAACCTGAAGGCCTTCGCGCCATACATTTTTTATGAAAGCCCGCACACATCCGATTCGAAACCTGACCGGCAATAAAAAATAGGCCACGACCCTCCACCCGACCGGCCAATCCGGCCATCCGAAGGGCGTGGCCCCGGTCGTATTACTCATCCGATCTTCGAATCGGATGTGTGCGGCGTTAATCCGATCCGATTGTCTGATCAGACAATCGGAAAGCCAAATCGGATGTATGCGCCCAGCCTAACAAGGCGGGGCAGCTCCGCTTGGCAGGGAAGTCAATAACAAGGAGGGACAGCTCCGCTTGGCAGGAGATGAAACAACGTTGAAAAATAGTTGACATATATGGGGCAGGACGGTGCGTTGGGAAGTCCGTACAACGGTAACTGGACGGTGTTGAAGTGATTGGGATTTTATTTATTTATTTATTGCTTCTTCACTATTTTAATTCATTTTTAGCATGTAATTATTAACCCCATTAGGGTTCGTCCGTTGAATAAATTGTGAAATTATTAACCCTGGGATAATAATGTCACAATTTATTCAAAATAACACATATAAATATCGGCCATAACCAAACAGTTTAATAAAAGCAAAATATTCAAATTTAAAAAATAAAAATGATACATGTAGAAAATTTGTAGAAAAAATAACAAATGAATTAACAAAGTGTTGAGGATCAAACAAAATGTTATCATTCATTGTGTCATTCGTTCACACCATTTTCAACAATAAATTAAATTAAAAAAATATATATCCTTATGTTTTATAAATATATAAGTAAAAAATAACATAATGAAAAAAAAAGATTTATAAACGATTGCGTGATAAAAGCGAATCCTAAGGTGAGTATCAAATAATTTTGAAATAAATATCAAAGACACCTTTTTTAAGAGATCATTTAGAATAGTTTAGATAGTAATAGAAGTGCCCATTTTTGTAAAAAAACGATTGTATTTTTATTTATTTATTTATTTTCTGGAAATCGACTAATTTTTTTCAGTTTGTACATGTTTGTATAGCCTAAATAAAACCAATTATGGATTTCCTCCTTGTGACTTTAAATGAAAACAGCGTAATAAAAAATTAGAAATAATAAAATTTGTAATAAAGGAATATAAAACCAAAAATTATATAAAACAAAATAAAACAAGTGTTAAAAGTTATTTATTGTATGAGTGATACCTTGGAAATGCCACCTGTGTGATCTTTTAGTTTTGACAAAGTTGTGGGATGCGATAACCCGGATATATTTATTTGTTGTTTCTTTACCTATTTTTAATTTAATTGTTGTTATTTAAATTTAAATTCTTAACCTCACTTGAACATAAGTTAACAATTTTATAAAAATACACAAAATAATACAAGTAATGAAAGACAATATTGTTAATAATACAAGTGTTGAAAGACAGATTGCAGTCTTAGGCTTAAGGATCCGAAGGAAGATGCATGATATCGGCAGCAATGTAGATGTTTCTCAGTAGTTCTAGTAGTAATTCTACAAATGTTGTACTACCGAAATTAATTATTATCTATTACATTTGTCCTTGCCTTATTGTTGAAGATTGTTGCGTGAGTCCAATTCAATTTCCCTGTAGGACAAGGCTTCTCCGCGGTTCCAAGCGGTCCTGCGCAGCGTGGGAGCAAAGGACACCAAAGTACCGGACATTGTAATAATTGATCACTCCAACCCATCAAACATCTTTTAAAGTTAATCTCTGGAACTATACTCGTTCTCTCCACGTTGAAAAAGTTTAACTTAAATATGTCCCTAACAAGTATACTCCTGGGAGATCCCATGCACTTTTTTACGCTCCTAAAGCGAGGACTTCTGCCTGTCATAGCCAATAAACAGAGCTCAACGATTCTGCAATGACCATCGACTACCTATGTTTTGACCCATGCCAGAAAGTAGTAAAACTGACCTCATGCCTTTTTAATTTGTAATCTTCTCCGTGATATATTGGTGTAAAACCGTTTTACGGAGAACATGAAAAAAATGGTGATCTTCGTAGAAAAAAATCACCTTTAACCTTATGAAATTTAATGGTGAAGTACGTAAAACATTCTAGATTTTTCACAGCAATACCCAGCTCGTTTCCAAACTTTCCAAGCTTTAATTTATTATTTATGGCGTGTGTGTTTGAAAATTCATGAAACTGACGACACGTGCGCGAGTGTCCGTATTAAAAATGACCGCTTGAAAAATGCAAGTGGAGGACGCTGACGTCATTAGAGCGTTGCTTGTTCCGTGTGAGAGGATGCTGTCTGTCAAAAGAGGGGTTGGGATGGGAGGTAGGGGTGGGGATGGAGTGAGGGGTAGTTACCTCTTCAAGTAATGGCCACTAGCGAGTTCTTTGTTTCACAGTGCTTATAAAACCCGAGTGCATATATCCATGAACCTTTATTTTTCCAACACGGTGACATAAAGTCAAGCCAGACATTGGGCAAACGAGCAGTCATGCCGTGCATTTTTTGTTCCTGTTGAATGACAAATTGCTTCTTATTGTTATTGTCTTAATCGATAATGTAAGTGCACAACGAAAAGTTAATTTAATGAAATGAAAAGCAGCCATTTTTGGCAGCGCCAGCGGTTTTGGCTAATTTGTTAAAAAAAGTTAAATTTTTTGGTTTAATTAAACCGTCTATTTTGAGTGCTTCCTAAATCTTGCACAATGCAATCGAGATGACGCACTCTATTCCGGATTTGAAATGCCTGACTTGTAATGAATAGATAATTATTATCATTTTAGAAGTAATTATTTTTTTTTTCATGTTTACATTATACCTGCAAAGCTACTGCAAGTAGCTTGCTTAGTATTATAATGAAATATGTTCAATTTGTTCCCTCCAACCTTTCTAGCTCGAAAACACTATACCGTCATTGTTGTAAAAGGCGTGTTAAAATTGAACGCATCTATAACGTCTCATCTATACGTAACATAACGACGCCCGGCTTGGTCTAGCGGTAAGGCTCTTGTAATCCGAAGGTCACGGGATCGAATCCCGGCGTGGCAAATACATTTTATTTGATTAGTTTGTGTTATTTCACAATTTATTAATTAAAAATAATATATCGTATAATTGCGGTACGTTCCAGAGTGGAAGATACTCTCAGTATCGCCCTGGTTTAAGACCACCATTCAGAATTGAAACGTTGCTTGAAATGGCTTTAGCCGTATTTAGTGACCAAATCTGAATAGCCAGGTACTTTCCCATCTTCCTCTTCCCCATCTTCTCCCCCTCCCCACTACCTTCAGCCTCACAACATACCCCAATTGGGGATGCCATAGTCTCACTGGTTCCAGATGGGAGCAGTTGGGACTCTTGTGCGGCATTCATATATAAAAAAAAATAATCATTTGTTAATGCTGCATAAACTTTGCGTGAGGGCGTTAAATGAAAATGATTTGTTGCAATAACGATATTATGGGAATTAATGGAAGATAAATAGGGTAACTTGCTGTATAATATCCGATTTAAGGCATGGTACTATGCATTTATACTTGCATCACTAAATTGAAAAACCTTTAAAACTGTGTTGCATTTTTAAAAAGAATAGCCGGTTGGTAGCTAAGTGGTCCATAGCATCGGGTTCGCATCTTGGCTTTGATGGTTCAATCCTCTACTCATTAACCACGCCATCATTAAACAGGGAACATTTTTCGGGGGTAGAGAGAATTTAAATGTTGTTATTCGTAATGCGGGAATGTGGGTTATTCTTTAAAACAAGAATAAGTAGCATGTAACATATATTAATGGCGAAACCCCATGAAAAATCACGGAATGTTTAATTGTAGGATTTGCAAAGCTGAAAGTCTTTGCCTCAGATAAGATAACAAGAGAGACATTCAGAAATTTACCTTCCGAATCAACACAGATATTAGAGGCCATCCATAAATTACTTCACACCTTATTGTGGGGGGGGGGAGGGGAGTAGAGAAGTGTGACATTATGTGACAAGGGGTATGGGGGGAGTCATCAGCTATGTGACGTCACATGTAAAAATCTAAATTATTAAAAAGAAAAACTTAAAATTATTACAAAATTGCAAAATATGTGAAAAGGAGGGAGGGGTCTCACAAATGTGACGATGTGCGACAGGTACGGGGAGGGGGGGGGGGGGGGGGGGGGGTCAAAAAAATCATGAAATTCGTGTGACGTAATCTATGGATGGCCCCTTAAATTTTAAAATTCAATAATGATTCAGATTCAGAACTGTAAATAAATGGAGACGTCGGAGATATAAGAGGAAGAAGATATGCGATACAAGGGGAACTGCATAGAAAATTAAATTGACATAAATAGTACCTATAAAGATATAGAGAAACAGGGTAGGTACTCTATACATCCATCACAATCGCAAGAGAATTTGATTTTTTTTTTTACATTATCTCCACACGGGAGGCCCTGACGAAAACCATTCCCCTCAGGGCTCATGTCATCTTTGGGGATGCTGTATTTGGAGTCCTTTTAAGGAAAATAAGGAGAGGAAGTCTTGGGAAGGAAAACGGTTTGAGGGGTTGGTAGGAATCAGGGAGTAACGTACGTATGAATCTATCCCTCCCACTGCTGTGCAAGGCGATGTTCAGAGTTCTGCTGGAGAGGTCAAAAGGTCTCCCTCACCCCGTGTCTTCCGAACCGACCTGCATCCCAGTTGATGGGCAGACGCATTCGCCGCCAAGGTACGGGCAAACTTCACCCCGTGAACCCGGACAAACCCTGCTAAGTCGCCAAACGTAGCGAACCACTTGGGGTGACCTGGTCCTGTGGCAGAGGTGTTGTTGGTTATCAATAAATGTTTACCCATACCTCCCAAATTAAAGTGGGTGTTTATTACATTTTATTTTTCAAATTATTTTTGATAGATAAAAAATCATTTAAAAGTGTTTTTTTGATTATTCATACTAATCCAGTAGTAAAAACTACGTAGGTACCTATCTCTTATCACGATTACGCGACGATAGAACGCCCAATCGCAAAATAGGCATTCAAATCCGAGATTATTATAAATAACACTTTATTGTGTTCACAAAAGTTACAATGTTTTCATTAATTTAGTTATGTGTACATATTGCGCGCCCCATTTCGTTAACATTTTAATCTCGCCCCAATCAGAGTTACGGTTTTAAAACTTGATGAAAATTCGTTCACGTTACGTTACGCCTAACAATTTGTCGGACCTCATTTCCAAAATGGAATCTTTGTGGTCCTATCGGCCTTACGATATATTTCACAGCGACCGTTGTTATTTTCGGGCAGTATCGCGCCGCATTAATCTGCCTATTTACACTGCCGCGCCTAGAGAGAGAGATATAATAATTCCGTGGAAATTACAAGGCGTAATCATGTACCCAGCGGTGCGGTCCAGGCACCACGTAATAATTAAAATTCCCGATGATAAATTGTTCCAATGGACCGGGAAAGTTCCGGGCAGACCGAGCGTGCGCGTTCGCGACCGACAACGAACGCCAAACAGCGGCAGGCAGCGGCACGGCACGGCACCCGCAATCCAATCTTTCGACTATTTTAATATTTTTACGTTTACGTGACGATTAATTCGGCGTGAAAAGCCAGACACCCAAAACAACGACTTGCGGTAGACTTAATTTATCTGAAAAACACTCGCAATTTTGAACAATTTGGTGAAATGAAAAATAAATTACTGCCTTGTTTCACGACATTTAAACATGTTGCGGAATTTGTTTAATATTTGATTTATTACATGATAATATACTCGTACATAAAACGAGGACGGCTTCGCTGGGTAGGACATGTAGCAAGGATGAACACGCGACCACCAAACAGGCTTCTCTATAATAAGCCTGTAGGACTAAAGCGTGTTGGGAAGACTGAGAATATCGCATCAGTAACTAACTGTAAGAAGATGATCACGACTCTCCAAGAGTTCTAATGCTGTTTGAAAAACCTTATACTAATTTCGGTTGCCGGGGCACGCGTGATGTGAAATATTCCGACGCATTCCTGCGTATGTTTAAAATTATCCATGTTCACTTAACTTTTAATTTAAAAAATTGGAACTTATAAGTATTATACCATATCAGGCAAACAACGAAGTACACAGGTACAAAATTATTTTATTGATTATCAATTCTTTTTCAAATGTTTGTTGAATGCTTAAAACAGATGTCGCAATTTTTCATGTTTATTGTCATCTGGAACGTGTTTTATTCATTTGAAAGGCAATGAGCATGAAGCGAATATTAACCACTTGGACCCCTAAGTTTGTTTAAAAGACAATATAACAATAGCGCTCAAGTCCAATAAGCGTGTTTTCAAACTAACGCGTATGTTCTCACAGAAATCGTTATAACTCCGTTTTTGTTCTAGTTACAAACCTTAAACAAAAAGGAGAATATCTATAATAAAACACGCTACTCATTTCTACTCATCTACTCAATGTTGTCTACAGAAATAAATAAAAAATATTTATTTTGTAGAAACAGTTTTCACCTGCCAAATTGCATACGCGCCGTTAGACAGTGTTAATTTTTTTGTATATTTTTGTAAGAAATGGTATAAAAGAGAGGTAACAAAATTGTTTATTATGCATTTGTACGATAAAATAAGTGTTTTTTTTTACATAATCCGTGATTTTAGTATCGTTTTCACATAAAAACATCACGTGAGTCATTTTTACAATTTTTTTTTGTTTGCATTCTAAATTTTAATATTTATAAATAACGAGTTACAGTTGCAGATTTTTTCAACATCTATAATCACATTCCTATAGTTTTTTTTACTACTTTTACAAGTGTTGACCCGCGAAAAATCACGGGGTTTTAAATTTGTAGCATTTTATTTATTAATATATAAATTAAAATAATATATTTAATACTTTTAAAATAAATACTTTTAAGTCCAGTATATTATATAGGTATTCACGAAACGAAATAGAAATGAATAGACATTGATAGTAATTTTATTCCCAAGCTAACCACACACCACATCTCTATGTTCTAAGATTTTGAGTTATTTTCACTTTGTTTACAGAAATAAATACAAATATACCACATCTCAGTAAGTTAAAAAAACGGCCGATACAAAATACTAAGTGAGTTATTCAATTCATTAAAATTTAACGTGTAAGGTTTTCATGTTACAAATAATGTCGGTCCTCTGCTGAAGAACGTAGGACAAAGGAGATATTGTAAATAAATGTATGAATATCCCCGAAAATAAACCCCGGCACGTTCTATAAGGGTTGCTTTGGTCCGTGAGTCCTGTTAATATTAAACAGCCTGTAAAAATATTTGCGGAACCTGACATGCCTGACCTTAAAGGGTAGTGTTTGCCAGGAGGGATCGGGGGCGCAGGGTGTTACAGGGGTATTTCATACCCCCGACATGACAGAGGGATTGTTCTTCATTTCTTTGTAAGGAAGATATAGGGAATCGGGACAGTCTGTTTTCAAATGTTTTCCATCCCATATACGCATTATTATTTTCTAGCAGGTTTGGGTTTCTTGTTTTATTAGTCGGTGCGATGGACGTTTCGAACATAATGAGAAATGCCTAAGATAGGTCTACGTACACATTACAAATTATTATCTATGTATTGCTATATTAAGCATAGGAAATGTTTCTTTCAAAATACCTTTTTTAAACCACCGCGAAGGTTTCTGGATTATTACAACCACATGACAAAACATCTGAAAAGTTTTTTAATCATT
The DNA here is from genome assembly GCA_936435175.1 of Glyphotaelius pellucidus. Classification (NCBI taxonomy): domain Eukaryota; kingdom Metazoa; phylum Arthropoda; class Insecta; order Trichoptera; family Limnephilidae; genus Glyphotaelius; species Glyphotaelius pellucidus. The sequence goes on from OW386539.1 coordinate 35,234,796, forward strand.
ACAAAAATTCTTGCGAAACTGTCAAAAATTTGAGAATGAAATTTGGCAAAACAATGATTGTTAAATCAAAACTCTTTAAATTAATGAATTAATTTGAAGTGCTTTCATAATGATTGGAATCGAATCAAGAATTATAGATATTTTAAATACTGGGACTGGGAATGTACTGGGACTGAATACATGGAAAGCGGGTGAAGAGTTGGCGGGACGGGGGAGCGGGATATGGGAGAGAAGAGAGGGAAGGCGGGGAAGGTAAGGGGACGCGGGAGGGGGGCGGGGAGGCATGGGAAAGGACATGCAGGGAGAAAAAAATTTCTTTGAATATGGCAGTGCAACGCATGCCGGGAACCAGCTAGTGGTATTATAAATGTTGTTTAAATAAACTTTGTTTACACCACTATTTAGTAAAAATGTTATAAAACCATTGATTTCTTCATCAGCATACAAAGAATTGGTTTTGAAACTTGTCGATATTTATTTTAAATAGTGGTGAAAACGAACTAAGTTGTTTTCATTTAATTTAAATATTTATTTACTTATACGCTTTTTACGTTTAATTGTTATAATTAATAATTGAAAATTTTATTAAAAACTCTCTATGAAAATTTTACAGAATAAATCCTGGGAAGATTAGAGGATCTTGGTTCGAGTTCCATTCTATTTACATATTTTCATTGGTATCTAAAATATTTTTTAAAACTGTGTCTATCTAGCTTTTAAAACACTCTTCAGGATTTTTTATTCTTCACCTCCTCCTGGCAAGAACTCCTGGAAGAACTCCTGGCGACTAGTTTGAACATAGGCCTCTCTTATTTAATTCCAGATTCGAGTATGTTGAGCTTGGGTGACTCATCCATCCGAAGGCGAATCGATAGCTAATCCCTAATCTCTTACCTATTCATGAAAAATCTCACAAAATGCCCTCCTAGAACTTATTTAAGTGTAGGAACAACGATGTAAATAATGATTTTTTAATAATATAAACACTTAATCTATGGCAACACCGGCGCACAAGTTCAAAACGTTCACGCCGCTGAGCGAAAATCTGCAAGCTCATTGCGTGCCAGCCATCAGCTTCAATCAGTTCGTAAAATCATAGTTCCTACATTTTAATTCCGTGTTACAAACTTCTGATATTAGCGCCGCGTGTGTGATAAAAATTCTACAATAAACGTAATCATCTTTTAAACAATCAATCTTTCATTTTGTATTAGAATCATATAATCCCACTGCTGCTATCTACACACATAATAGCCACACCAATCGCTATACATCGCTACACAAGTATTATTACTTTATTTTTTAAGTTGTGTGATATTTACAAAGATACGTTCTCGGTTTCAGTCACCTGTAGACCTCACCTGTGTTGAGTGTAGAGTTCTGAGTGGCGTGGCAATGCCTGTAGAGCAGTGTTCCGTGACTGAGACCCTCGCGCCGCTCGCGCTTGCTCATTAGTGAAAATCCTCGCATGTCTTAAGTGGCGGAGGTAGCGGTTCGGGTACAGGTACAGACGGCAGGTAGAGACAGCGGGTACCGGAGACGAGAGACCGGAAAGGGGTGGAGGGCGGCTGCCCCAAGACGTGTTCGCACATAAAAGTAATCCCGCGCAGGGAGCGTGATGACTGCTCGTGGGAATTTCCCACGATGAAGAGATTTCAAATGATTCAACAACAAATACTAATATGAAGAAGGTGGCGGTTATTAAGGAGCGTGTTATGGTTATTCCGCTGGTTTTCAACTTTCGGGAAGCTTTTGAAATTTGTTATTCAATGAAGGTTTTTTTTATCGCAATGTACAATTTATCTAAGGATTCACATTGTTGAGAAAAGTCTGAATACTGAGGGGGTAAGTAAAATAATACATACCATATAATAATATAGGATTATGTGTAGGTAGTAGTCCAAGAGAGAGGTCGTCCTCCTTTCGTAATGCCTTCTCCACGTCTAGTATGAAAACGAAAAAAAAAAACGGAAGAAGATACTAAAATGATGAAGTCACGTACGATCTCTCGGGACTGCTACTGCTATAGTGTGTTAATGTTTTTTATATTTATACGTATTCACTCTTACTAATGAAAGTATTTTAAATTTTACACAACTGATAACCTTACATATTCAAATTATTACATTATTGGTTCAAATTAATTTTCAATGCGTAAATTTAGAATACGTTTATTAGTGCGTGATATAATCATGCATGGTGTAGAGCAGAGGTCCAAAACTTTTTTCTCGTAGACCTTTTTCAAAATTTTATTGGTCACGGTGGACCCCCTGCTGGTACATTTCTACCGTATTCCCAAAACTCGACACGCGTTGTACTGAATATTGAATGGCGAAGTGTGATCTGTCACAACGGAGCAGTACCAGATCTACGACTTTTTCAAACGGGGGCAAAATGGAACAGTATTCGAGATTATATTTGCCAGGACAGAGGGGGCGTAGTGGGATATGGGTATGTTCCCATCCCAGTACAGTACATCCATATCCCATTACGCCCCCCCCCTTGCCCAGCTGGGTGTTTTAAGATCTCATGCATAACCGGTACAACAACGTGCTCTGTACGCCAGTCGCTCTGTTATGGAGGGGGCGTAATGGGATATGAGACGGGGGTTGGGATGGGATATGGATATGGGGCACGGGATGAGTCTCAATCGAAACCAGTTCGTGGACCCCCACTTACAACTTGTGAACCCCCATTTCTTTATCGCGCCCACGTGGACCCCCGTCGGGTGTTCCGTGGACCCCTAGGGGTCCACCACTTTGGGAATCACTGCTGTAGAGTGTGGACACATTTAGAGGCTGGATGAATTTTGTAATCTTTGTAGTAAAATATACCACATGGCAGAATAGATATTCTTGCACAGCATGAAAAAAGGAATGGTGCTTTGGAATGAAATTTCTAAAATAGTGAGATAAATCTAACTATTTCAATAATCTTAAATCTTTTTTGTATATCTAACTCCCCACAAGTTAAGAATGTTAAAAAGATAAATTTTTCAGGTTAATGCAAATGGATGAAAAAGCCGTTGTACAATAAATAAAATGATGAATTATTTTTAATTTTATTAACGATTTTTAGTGTTCTGTTTGTTTCTCAAAGAAAATAAATAAATAATTGTACAAGAGTCAAGACTTTTCAGGCGAGTGAAATCACAGCTAGGAATGACTTTATTACCTAGAGACCCAGAAGGCTGGCTGATGGGGGTTACTCGCCACTGGCTCACTGGAGGATGTCAGGATATTACTTGCGAGTCCTGTTGCTTACAGGACATGCAATGGTTTCCTGCTGGGTCAGCGCTCGACCAGAATTCAATTACACCATGCCGGTATGTCGTGTGTGTAAACATAAAAGTTGGAGATTAAAGTTTTATGGGAAACGGTCACATTTTTATCACTTTACAGGCTCAGCGTGGCACTGGTCGGCGGAGGAGGCATGGAGCGAAAACCAATATAAATTTTGAACAGTTTTTTTGTGAAATTTAATTTTCTTGGCATTTTTTTTACATTAGCTCCACATGGGAGGCCCCGAGGAAAATAACTCTCCCTCAGGGCCAATATCGTCTTTGGGGATGCTGTGTGGAGAGTCTTTTTAGGAAAAGAATGAGAGGAAGTTTTGGGAAGGAAAAGGGTATGAGAGATGGGTAGGGATCTGTGGTGCAAGGCGATGTTCCGGGAGAGTACGCCTGGAGAAGTCAAATTGACTCCTTTAATCATTCTCTCACAACCGGCCCGCCATGCAGCTGGTGGGCAGACGCACCCGCCGCCCCACAAAGCTCATCCCAGGGCACTCCCGCTAAGTCATCAAATTTAGAAAACCTCTTGGGGTAACCTATGGCAGATGTGTTGGTAATCCAAGGTAGTTCCCCGGGCGGCGGTACCCATACCCGCCTCCCAAGAGAAACTGGTCGAACAAGAATTTATTAATTATTGAAAGGACGAAAACATTTTTTTTTACATTAGAAATGTCAACTAGGTACAAATGTTGCGCGCGTTTGGCGTGTTTCCCGACTGTATACCGGTGTCGAAGGAATCAATGAAACTAGTTCCTCGTAGCATCTTCCATAAAAATACTGATAGAACAAGGGCAGCATTCTCACCCGACGCCTGCGTTCTAAAGATTGCAATCCGTTTGTAATGAATAATCTTACAAACGAACCGCCAGTTTCGAGGGTTTTTCCAGGTATTTTGGGGCTCTAGACCAGAGGTGGCTGTTTTATTGTATTAGGAAATTAATTTATTTTGCCCATAACATATTTTTACATGACGTTTTCTTCTTCATGGTAGTAGAAATTTATTTTTATTTTTAAGATTTAATTTTATTTTGAAGCTTGTAATCACAAATATAAAGTAGAAAATCAGAGATTTTATTTGCCTTACTTAAATGTTCGGTGTTTTCTGCAGTCATGAAATTTATGCAGCTTTTTTGTGGGCTGTTTCTAGGTCAACCCAACTTTTTTTCGCAAAGACATTTCAATCATAAGATCTAATCTATCTAATCAATTTGGGAGGCGGGTAGGGGTACCGCCGCCCTGGGAACCATTTTTTGGATAACCACCACCTCTGCCATAGGTCACCCCCAGTGGTTCGCTACGTTTGGTGAATTAGCAGGGGTGCCCGGATCATGGGGTGAGGTTTATCTGGGCCTTGGTGGCGGATGCGTCTGCCCACCAGCTACATGGCAGGCCGGATTGGGTGAGAATGGTTAAGGGAGTCCCTTTGACTTCTCCAGCCGTGCTCTCTCGGAACATAGCCTTGCATCGCAGCGAGAGGGATGGATTCATACGTCCGTCGCTCCTGGGCGCCCTGACCCCCAGATTCCTACTCACCCGTAATACCCCCTTTCTTTCCAGAATTTCCCCTCCTTCCTTTCATTAAAATAACCTCCACACAGCATCCCCAAAGATGACATAGGCCCTGAGGGCAATTATTTTCCACAGCGAACTAATATAAAAAAAAATATCTAAGCAATGTTTAAATTGTCTTTTGCAGTGCTTGGTGACTAGATGTGAATAGCCAGGTGGCCTACTTCCTAACATTGTTCTTTCTCATCTCCATCCCTTGCCCACTCCCTTCAACCTTTCAACATTCGACATACCGCAATTGATGATGCCATAATCACAATGACTCCAGACAGTCGACCCTCTTGTACGTTCACATAAAAGTGCAGGTTTTATAAAATATATTATTTACATCCAAATGCAAGTATGATTCGCGTTGTTTAAGGAAAATGTATTACATGTACATAGGTACTCTTATGCATTTTATCTTTTCATCGCCATCGTTGAAAAAATTCACTAATCGAAAAGCATAAATGGGTTGTTCTTCTTTTTAACCTAAATAACTTTTACCACTCTGTCACATTTTGTTTTTACTATAAATGAATCTCTCTGGATCTCAGAGGGGAAATTGTAGCAAGGGGAGAAGGACGCCTAAAATGCCTATTGGAGGTGACAAACACGAGCTGCGTATATACCTATTTCGAATGACAACCCACGCGACAGAATTGTCGTAGGACATAAAATAGTAGGAGACAAGTTTTTGTGATTTTTAAAAATATTTATTAAACATCATCAAAAATAATAATCGCTGTTACTTGATAGGTTATACCTTTTGGAGTTTAAAAATAGTTTTATATTTTTTGTCGTCGCATAATTTTTTTGTAACATTATAGAATACACGCAAGTCTGGGTGGCAGAAGACAACTGTGATTTGTATGAAATACACTTCTATCACGAGGAGTTACAACTCTGTCATGTAATTTTTACTAAAAATTATCAACACATATTTTTTTAAAACGCACACAGTCGTTACGTCTTTAGTACAGTAGATTTCAAAGTTATTTAAAAAAAATAATATTGGTAATTTTGTTGAATTTTTCTCCACTAACTCTGGTGGAGACAACTTTATGTAGGTTAAAAAGAAGAATGACCCAAATAACACTGTCTTGAAATTTCATCATGAAGGATAAAATTATTTTCGTCACCGACATCAACCGTCTTATTTTCAAAACTTTTCGCCCTTATTATAAATTTCCCGAAAGTCTTGAATTATTATGTAAAAAAATTATCTTGTCTTAGTAAAAAAGATAACGATGTCACACGAAAGGTCAGAACGAGACCCAGCGAGGCGTTAAATAAGCTGATCAAAAAAAAAACATGACGTAAGCCAAAATTCATCAGCCTTCGCCGAGGTGGTATTAATTCTGAAATAATTAAGACATGCAAAGTTCCCCCTCCGGCACCTGATTGGGCGACCCCCTTCCCACCCCTGATTTGGTCGGCATTTTGTTTTTGTAGCATCCGGACACTTGCTTTGTTCTTACCACTTCCTTCTCGTTCCTGTCTTCTGATCTTTTCCTGGCTCTTCTTGAAGCACTTCTTCCGACTCTTCACGCAACAAGGGGCAGTGGCGGCTCGGGAGTTAATTTTAAGCCAAAAATCACTAATTTGGTTTATTTGGTTTCAGATTTTTTTGAAGTAAAACTTCTGATTTGAAACTCAATGAAACGGAATAAAGCTAAAAAGTGACAAACACCTACATCTATAGGATTTAGCCTGCGAGAGAATGGGATAGAATGAAACCTTACCGCATTGGCTGCTTTAATTATGAGGTCACTTTTCATGGCTCCTATCATCCAAAAATTGTGAATCCATGTTTTATTTAGATCCATGTTAAGATTACAAGTTAAGAGCAAATAAAAACCTAGCCTTACTTATTATTAATGTTTATCTGGTTACCGCTTGAGGCGCGGTATACCCGCTCAAAAAGAAGAAGATGGCGAGATATGTAAATACGAATGTTAGAGAGAGTGCGCTAATGTTAAAAGAGATAATATTTAAGCGAGAATCGTGAAAATGTTTAATAAAACACGACTCGTTTAAAAAAGAGCAAAAATCTCACAGGGATTGTCTAAAACGGCATTTAAAGAAACACTGTGAATTTTTTCATACATATAACTTGTAAAATAACTGAAACAAACGTGCTTATAATAATTTTCGGAGCATACTTTGCGATTTTTTTCTATCGAGGGAATTTCATATAATTTGCGTTTCGGTGCGGGGAATGTATCTATAGATATTATCTTAAGGCTCCGTAGTTAGCATTTAAAAAGAAGAAGAAGGTGATTTGAAAATGAGAGATATTCATATAAATACAGGAGCGTGCTAATATAAGAAAAAACGTTTACAACTAATAGGCGTAAATGAAATTGTTTAATGAAGTATGACTTATTTAAACTTATGTTCTACTAAACTTTTAAAGCTATTATAGCCGAAATTTTTAGTAGAAACGAGATATTTGAGAAAAACTTGATTTTGGTACAATTTTGGCTAGTTTTTTCAAAATGGCGGAGAAAGCTCAAGTGCGCCAAGATCGAAAACTCAGATTTTTCATCAGGAGATGAGGGTATAAAACATAAAAAAAATTGGGACTACCGGAATAATCCCGATCGCGGAGCGCTAATCGCACTGGCCTAGATATGTAATTTGCAAAGTTGTTTCGAGAATCTTACCTCAAGCATACATTAAATTTATGTTATTTTTAATTATAGTTGTCAATTAAGTGTTGTAATTTAACCATTTCCAACCTTTACCCACCATCATCTTGCAGGAAAAGTATTTAAAAAACAGAAGAAAATTTAAGACTACCTTGGAAGCAAGTTGTTGGTATTTTTCGTCTAGTCTACACTAGTAAAACTTGGCTTTCTCGAAAGTACATAATATCGTTTTGTACGCATTCGTTTTTTTATGGCAATAATTACGTTGAGGTATCACGGTGGAACTATATAACTGCATCGTGGTTGTGTCGTGTGCAGAGATACAGTGCTAAATGATTGGTAATTCCATTTTCCATGCATACCTTGTTTTTTCCTACACATACTGTTATCAAATTTCAACAAACACCATTTCGTTTCATTTTTAACATTTACAGTTCATTACAAGTGCATAAGAAGCTGTAATTTGGAAGCAGTTTTTGAATCTGTAAAAATATTATGTATTCGAAGAAAAATGAAAGAAAAACAGCAAATGAAGTAAAATGCTAAAAAAGTTAGCTATTAAAATTAATTATTGTTATTTTTATTATTATTTATATATTGTACAATTTTGTGTGCAGCACGAAAGAAAAAAGAAGTCAAAATATTCCAAGTCACAAACATGAAAACAGTCACGCATCGAGTTTGTACTAAAACTCGAAATTAAGCTATAAAAACAGGAAATTGTTTTATTTTATTCGGACGCCCATGATTTAAAAAAAACAACTTTACTTGCATCATTTTTGCGTCATGAACTTTCATCACTAATGAAGAGGTTCTTTAAGAGCAGGGGTCTGAATATTGCTTACAAAGGAAGACACGGAAACTGACTCGAGATCATTTACATACAATAATTTTGATTATTTAAAATAATCGGGTCTACTGTGATGATACTATTTAATTTTCGAATAAAAAATGTAAAAGTTTAGTTTTATTTTAAGGTAGAAAATGAGAAAATTAAATATTAATTTCAAACTAGCGCGACCCGTGAAAAATCAGGGAATGGTCAGAATTCTCGGTAAATCAATTCTAAGTTTGAAAATGTAATTGAAATAATTTTCCGTTAAAATTATCACATTACAGGTCGTGAAAAATATCACATTACTTTATCGTTTTCTGTAATCTTCAAACAATCAATTCCAGTTTTGAAAATGACACTTAAATTAAAAGCAATGTGAGTTCATTGAAACAGATTTCACTCAGTATCATCTAACGCACAGTACAGAAAATCGATATAAGTGTGTTTGATAACGAACACAATTCTCCATTACTATATTTATACATTTAGAACGCGAAGATTTGGTTAAATTTTTGGATTCAGAATGTGAAGATAAAATTTTATTTTAAATATTGAATGCGAAGTTCTGACATCGGCACTGATGATGGACACTGTAACGCTGTCCTAAAAGTTGGCTACAAGAGGAGAAAAAGAATCACTGCATAACACCCCAAACATTAATCAAGGTAATGCTTTTGACCAAAAATTTTTCAAATAACGCGAATGGAAAGCGAAGATTCAAAATTTTTATTAGTTGATTGTTGCAAAGTTCTGTTTTAAAATGACATTGTAAGTCTGTAAATTTGTTTGTACGTTTTGTTTCCTGTTCAAGATGGTGGATTTTTTAATTGTTAGGTAAAGAAGATTATTTTTCAAATCTGCATTGTCGTGTTTTTTGGATTTTCTTTTTCGCAAATTTTAAAATTTATGTCTACCTATCTGCCTGAAAAAAGCTTGAAAAAATAAATGTCATAGAGATACTGACGTTTCTTTGGACAAAGTGTTTTAATTGATTAATGGTAAAATTCATTATTTCAAATTAAAAAAAAGTTATATAAAGTAAAATCCACGATTCATAGTTGAGTACTCATGGCTAGTTATTAAATACTAAGTACTTATAAATCAATTGCATATTATTTAATGTGTAAAGAAAAATTAACGTAGAATATCAAGAATTAACGAACTTATATTTTAATTATTTTTATCGGATTTTCTCATAAAATTACTAATAGTTTTTGTAATAATATTTTTAATTTAAATTGAAGTAAAAATATTCAGTTGTTCCTTCCTAAACACAAGCAGCTGCTTTATTAGGAGAGTGATTGAAATATTTATATTATATTATGTTGTAAAATTGTAACCTTAATAAATGTTTCAATTAATAAAAATTAACGAAAAGTATATCTCGAGAATTTTATAAGCTAATGAGACATAGAGTTCAATCTATAACACCTAATTTAAAACAACTCAAAACCAAAAGCATTATATTTACCAAGCCATAAAAAACAATAATAACCTCCCTTCTGAATTGTCACTATTGACATCAATTAATCAGAACAAGCAAATAAAATAAAATAATAAAAAAAATCATATTAAAAGGTAAATATTTTATACAAAACAAATCTAACATACAGCTACATAAGTACAAATCGTGGCTCCCTTTTCAGGCACAAGACCTCCTCTTTTCTGATAAGGTATACATGACCAATGATGACCATAAATATAATATTTTGTAAAATATAATATGTTATTCTTTATATTACAATAAAAAATAAAAACGTACTTTTTTGTACCTCAAGTCTATTGTTCCCAAGACCACTTGAGCCCATGGAAAGCGACTTTAGTTGTGGGATGAAAAAGTTTATTTATTTTTGAAATTTGGAATGCGATAATTTCTTTTCCTCCGTGTACCATGATGTAATTGAATATTCCGAGTATGTGCGTGGGGTGTATTTGACCCGCTGACAATGAACGAATGTAAACAGCAATGGAGCTTTTCTTGAATACTTGAAATGCTTTGACCCTCCCATTTCAACCCTTACAGAATACATATTTTCATTACGTAACCGAACACGAGTTAAATAAACATGTACCAAGGATTATTTGAAATTTGTTTTTGTAAAATATTTATCTTAAATTTAAATCTTTCACGCTTCCATAACTTATTATATTTTTTTGAATATTTCATCTCGGTAGCTAGGGAGATTTATGCTAGCTCGTTTAATATTTTGTCTAGTTTAAGAATCAAATCAAATATCAATTACTCTTCAGCTGGTCCCAATATTATAGTGTCAGCATTTTTTTAGCTGCTGGGTCGTTTGTAACCGACTCATCTTTGGTCTTAAAAAAATTACACGTGTAACAATAGAATATGTTATATGTTACACGTGTAACAATAGAATATGTTATATGTTACACGTGTAACAATAGAATATGTTATATAGTATAAAAATGCAAGCCATAAATAATGAAAATGCCTACTACCACCATCTTAGTTAATATGGATAATAATAATAACTAGTAGGTGGATGGCGGAGGCAAAAACATTGAGAATGTATGGCGAGCGATATGCTGAAGTAGACCAAAACCAAATGATCTTTTATAGATCTCAAGTCTTTTGGCCCCATAAAACATATAAGACCGGTGAAATAACGATAGTTTAATTGTTTTGCCTTTAATAATTAGCAGCTCTGGAAATTTCGTCTTGCCTCCGCATTCCGCCTCCTAGTAATAACAATCGCAAATAGTTATACTTGACAACCAATAAAACAAACCTGATCTGGCTACTAGGATAAAAAGACGGACTAGACGAACTATCAAGGAAAGTTGGACCGAGTCGGTCGTAGAAGTAGCAGCTAGCCACGCCAAATTACCCACTTATCGAAAGGTGAGTCAAATCCCAGCACTGGAAGGAGTGGAAGAGGGCACCCTGAATGAGGCAATCCAAAGTACGCATAAACGGACTAGACCCTAATACGAACTAGGAAACTACTCGATTTGGACAGAAACTCACTGAGAGAACTTGCAGGACTACTAACGGGACACAGCCATCTCAGGAGACACATTGGGAGTGGATCAGTGGAAACCACCAATAGATGCAGGAAATGTGTAGACGATAAACAGACTCCAATTCATCTACGGTACCAATGTCCCGCTCTGTTGGGAACAGGGTTCAGATCCTGGGAAGACACAATGTGGGACCAGAAGACAGCCAAATATCCAATGACAACCCTGGCGAACTTTTTAAAAGGGACTGGGTTACTGTTAAAGGAATGAGGTAAAATAGGAGATAGCACATGGGTCTGTGGCCTAAGTGCACACGGGAACTGTAAACCGCTCTGTAGTAAGCACATAAAAAATATACTAGACTTGAATAAATTGAAGCTGGGATTCAATTTATAATTTTTTAAGTTTCCTGAATTTGTGAATCTTCTTCAGAAATCAGAAGTAAAAAATTATATTATTTACGAAAACGATGCATGTTTGATTATGTTTGGAATACTCAGATGAAGTCGATGATTATGCTGATTTTCTGCTGAAGATTTAAAAAAATGTTCATTAAAATATTTCGCGGCTCTATTTATCTCCTACCGCAATACTGAGCCACTTTTTACTATTAATACTCGTATTTCACGAATCAAAGATAAAACAAAATGTTTGCTGATAAGACATTCCGAATTTCTTTGAAAAGTCGGCCAAAATTACGAGTCATTATTTTAATCCAACAAATAATAAAACTTTAGAAATGCCATCTTCAAAAACAGCTAACTTATCTTGTGGCACCATTTTAATTAAAAATTAATGAAATACTTAGTTTTAAATACATATTGAAAAATGTGCCTGCGTATATTTTTTTGCGTAAATTTGAATGCCTTTATTTCTTAATATCTCCATAATATTCGCTCATATATTGTTTGTGTTTTGAATGTGTTAACATAATTTTTTTTGTATTATATATCTCATAAACTTATTGGCTTAAATCCAACCTCCATTTACAAGAACAAACGCCATTTTTCCTTTTAATACCATAAAATCAAAGAATAATCTCCTGAAAATGGAGTCGCAAACATATTTTATAACTTGTGTGTTGGTACGTGTAGCATGATAAACGAGTTTGTTTTGTGTACCCTTTTAAATCTTGCTTCGTTGCCAAGTAACCGACAAACTGAAATCTTATTCTTTATCACTCTTTGTTACCCAGGGAGATAAGTAACAGTGACATGTAATTCAGGGTTTCAGGTTTCAGCCGGGATGCTGTGTGGCGGGAGAAAAATCTGCGACTGACCCGCCCCCTCCCTATCTGCTTCCGGGGGCGATAAGATGACAGTTCTTTATTGCCTCTCCCAGATGACAATTGGATAAGCCTTGACTGATGGGGGCCCACTCTTGCGGTGTAGTGTGTGTACTGTGAGGGAGTTAGACCTAACCTCGTGGCTCGTAGGTCGTAGGTCCTGGTATTATCTTGCCGGAGCTCATGAAAGTGACTATGGTAAGGATTGCTTAAACCTTTTGTGTATTAAATTATTTCAGCGTAAAATATTCATGTATACATATGTCCTGTAAACATCACATTAGATATAAAACACCCTAACCGGTTTCAGTACCATTGACGAAGGCATGGTTATTTTGAAACTGGTTTGGTTTGTTTATATTAATAAAGTGATGCGCGTTGAATTACAGATTCATTCAAGTAATTTAGTTTGCAGATACATTTTATTTATTTATTTACGCCCTTTTTAGAGGCTTTTACATATTTTATGAATAATAAAATAAAGACAGTATTTATTGTACATAATTGAATAGGCCCAGTAACAATGTTTTATATTTGTTTAAAGATACATTGAAGATGTCCATTGACTTGGTAAAGTTATTTCCTTCCATTAGTATTCTGGGCAAAGAGGAATACATATGGTAGTTAGTACCAGAATTTTTGCACTGAAATAAATCCTGACTTCTGTTAGTATGATCATGTTAAATGTAAAAAAAAATAATTTGATTATTAGTTGTAAATGGATTTCGTTTCGTCCAAAAGAGACAATGATGGTTTTGTTAAAGTTTTGAATTTAATTTTTTCGGTCTTGTAATAAGCTTATAAGCTAAAAAAAATAATTTGATTATTAGTTCTAAATTGATTCTGTTTCGTCCAAAAGAGACAATGATGATTTTGTTAAAGTCTTGAATTTAATTTTTTCGGTTTGTAATAAGCTTTGTTGAAGAGTGAAATGTTTATCGAGATTTATAGAGATGTTTTAATAATCTAAAAAAATGTTGTTGGAAAGTTTTTTTCTATAAAATCTGTAAACAACGCTTGCTATCTACGGTAAGTTTTTCAGGATCTTTGACAAAGTGGCATTTCAACCCCCCTTTGAAAAGTCATTAAAAGTGTTGAAAAAATTGGTTAAACAGCTTAAGTTAGATTAAATGCTAAAACTAGTCATATTAAAAAAAATCTTTAATTGACTTTTTAAAGGAGTGATGAAATTAGAAGTTATTGAGTTGTCCGATCGCCATTTTTTCATTACTCTTCCAGACATTTCTGGGAAAGATGTCGAATAAAAAAGTGTTTCCAGAAAATCACTAATGGGTATTCATGATGAATGGAAAGAAACAAAGGGAAGATTTTCCGCCCGAAACAGGAGTGAAATGTTCAATTGAATAATAAAGAGAACTTAATTAACACCCGGGGGAGGTTTCCGAAAAGCGGAGATAGTTAAGCGAATTTATGTAACTTCTTGAATAATAGTTAGGCCAAGTCAAAACGAAAATTGACCTAAAATTCTCTTTTGGATACAAAAAGTGTTTACCAAGAGAGATATTTTAGTTTTTTTGTAAAATTTAGCCTAAAGACTGAAACGTACAAAATCCATTTTTTGTTTAATTATTTTATAAAATTTGTTTAACTGAATTTGTGGCTAAAATGTTTGTGTTGAAAAAATGGTTTGTAAATAAACTTGAATTGTTTACTGCTTTTGACTTCCAGGACTTTATTTTCTCACTACTGTTTAAGATGAAGCTATACGTGAAATCCTATTTAGATACTATTTAGATTAATTAATCTTTACGACAAATCGGTTTACATTATGAACATCAAAGAATATGCTATGGATAAATTTAAGCTTATACAAGCTTTTCTATGTATTGAATTACAATAAAATGATTAATTACATAACATAAAATATAAGCGTAAACCACAAAAAAAATATTTTGCAAGACTTAACTATGAAGTAATAATATAAGAAACAATTTAAAAAAAAATACCCCTTTATGGCTAAGACTATTTTTGAGGTTTTGTATGTTCTAACTTTTTTTCATTCTTGTAAAATTATGCACAGAATTAATAAAAAACACTTTTTCGCTTACTTGCTTTGTGCAAATAAGACGCTCGGTTTTAGATTTTGAAGGCATGAGCATCGAAATTAACACATTTCATGACGTTTAAACCAAATTTTGGTTGCAACGGTACAATTATACTTTCTTAAATTCAGCATTGAATTAATAATAGAGTTTCACTCATGAACCATCTCGTTTAATACTAAAATGAAGATTTTCCCAAATTATACTGACCCTCCTAGATCTTGTTGGGTAAAAGTGTTAAAACCAATGTCATTTTGGTGTAAATTTAAAAAAAAAGTCACTGTCAAAGCAAAACATATGTTTTGTGGAAAGAATAACATTTAAAAATATACATTTCTGTGGATATTTACACTCTAACACTCGTGCAGGTAAAGATGGGAGACGAAACCCTATTCAAAATTCCCTGAATAACATTCTCATTAATTATGCGGGTACACGATGTAAATGAGAACATTCAGCCTTTTACGGCCGTTATGTCGAATGGGACTACCTATTTCGAATTTTCTCAAACGTACGATAAACCCGAAGCAATACAATTAGGTGTATTGAACAGGGACAAGGGCGGCTCGGCACAGAAGGCGCTCGGGGAAGAGGGGGTTCAGGGGACGCATCAGCATTCAGTTATCGCTTCATTTCATTACCGAACCGTGGCAAGGGATAAACGGTGTATCCTATCGCGACAGGCCGACTACCGACTACCGCTGACCGGTAACCACACGCCACCTACTTCCTATTCCTGTGTCCTATGGCCGGTCTGGTGATTATTCCGCACACGACTGTGTGCTACACGAATATTGCGCACATACTATAAAGGACACGGATTTTTACGAATATTAAAAATTCCGGAAACAGATTAATTTGTGCAGTGATTATTGTGCTTGTAGAAAAGTACGGAGAATGATTTTCCCACTTTTCTTTTAAAATATTAAGAATTGAATAGATGAATGAATATCAAGAATTTTCAATGTTTAAAATTGGATATTTGAATTGTCGATGGGAGATGATGCTTTAGCAATAATGTTTACAATATTTAGAGAATTTCAATACGACTAACTAACTAACCATCACGTGGTTCCTCTGCAGGGGTAGGCAGAGAGAAAACGACTCTGTTTTGATTCACACACATTGTTTTATTCACATTTACATACATACCCTTCTGTTATTTTGCCTCTTGACATCGCTCGACTTAAGAATTTGGTTCACTCGATCGTGCCATATCTTTTTTAGTCCCCGACTACTTTTACGTGCCCAAACCATCTAATAATAAAATAATCTCACTCATTAATTTATTATTATTTATTTTAAAAAACCTCAAACTGTAATATTTAATTAAATGAAGACATTATGAGCGAAACTCAATCGAAAATCTGGAAACAGAAAAATCAGAAAAAGATATTTACACCTCGGGGACTCGAACCCAGGACCTCCCTACTTTCCGGGTGGGTGCTCTTATCCACTGAGCTAAGGTGTCGATATCCAATTCGGTCACCTTTAACTGTACCATACTTCGACTAAGAACCACCTATATTGTCTTCATTTTTCTTAACGCATATTTTTATTGACTGCCATCTTTATGTATGAAAGTAGGGAGGAACCCGGAAAGTAGGGAGGTCCTGGGTTCGAGTCCCAGAGGTGTAAATATCTTTTTCTGATTTTTCTGTTTCCAGATTTTTGATTGAGTTTCGCTCATAATGTCTTCATTTCATTAATTTATTTTCAACATATTGTATTTATACGATTAAGGATGAGATCTTTAAAAACTTTGAACAATTCAATTTTATGAAATAACCCATCTTTAGTCATATAAATACAATATGTTAAAAATAAAATCATCGCATTTTAAAAGTTAATTTTCACGTTCTTTAAAGTTCTGTGGTCATTTCAGTTTTGTGAAAAAACTGGCCTATAATGACATAAAACAGAACTTGAATAGAACTTCCACAGAAAAATTGAAAACGTAAACAAAGAAAACAAGTGAAAATTAACAAAACAAAATTGAAGGAATGTTAATTTTTTTTTAAACAATCACTCCTTAATGTGTCTTCATCTGCCGGTATCAATATTTGACACCAGAAGATGTAGACACACGGGTAGACAGGTTGTTAAAAAAATTTGAACAATTCTTCAATTTTTTTTGTTAATAAAAAGTTTATATTTTTAAATATAAACTTTTTAATTTAGTTTTAGATATTTTTATTGAAAAATTAGGACAAAAAATCTAGTTTTAGATATTTTTATTGAAAATTAGTTAAAAAAAGATTTTTGTCCTAATTTTTCAATCAAAAAATTTAGTTTTAGATATTAAAATTAGGAAAAATTTAGTTTTAAAAAAAAATTAGGACAAAAAATTTAACTGATTTTTATTTTATTTTGTTTGAGAGACCAAAAGTTAAAATTAATAACAGAGCATAATAGTAATTGAGTTACAATAATTGTACCATTTACAGGTTTCCACGTGGGTACTATCCCAATCTAACCTTAACTAACGACTTTTATTCAATTATACTTTTTCAATACACAACAATTTTGGTGTCCGGATGTTTCAATTTCCGCAATAGTCTGTGAGCAATATTTAGGTGTCTGGAGTTTTCCATGTGCGGAATAATCGCGCACGGAATAATTCGAACACCCTTTCACCCTACTACCTACATCCTGCTCCCTGCTTCCTATACCTTCCATCCGGTCCGCTTCCGGACGCAATATCAATTTGCGGACGAACAAACTTCCGAGCACCGGTTCATTTCGTCTGGCTTCATATTATTATTTCACCGCCATTTCTGGCGCTCTGTTTGGTTTTTTCTCCGACAGATGGCGCCTGGTCGGCCATGGCGCCCCCGGCGGAAGTGCGCCGAAACTCTCGCGCTTTTTCGCTTCTTCCCTTCTCCGCTTTGCTCTCTACTGTTCTGCACTTTGTGCTTTAAACCCCTTTTACATGGGTCAGCAATCTATTCTAAACCATCCCAAAAAACCTTTCCAAATAATTAATAAATCAATAAATTTTAAATTAAATATACCAGTAGAAGACTTAAAATACGATTTCTTATTACATACTCTAAAAATACACACATTAGAAAACAGACGTAAAAATAAATGATTTAACATTTTTATTCAAAATACTTAACTCTAAATTCTACTGTTGTGAACTCCTGCAACTCATTAACTTACGAACACCCACAGTAACAACACGACAAAACACAATATTCTACAGCAGCACTCATAAGCGTAACTACATTGCCTACTCTCCGATACAACGACTTCACACCATGGAAACCAGTACTTGGGTAATGTTGACATATTCAATATAAACTTGGCGAGTTTTTTGGATCATCTAAAACATTTGTTTCAACACTATTACTAAACACATCTTGTAAACCCATAAAATAGCTGTATTTTTCTGTTTTGGTTTCTGTGTTTGTATGACTTTTATCAAATGTAATTTTATTTTTATTATTTCCTAAGTTTTCAAAGTATCTGTCAAATTAAAATTATACTACAAATCACGTAAAAGCCCTCTGGGCATCAAATTAATAAATAAAATTAAATATTTGAACCCTGAAACCAGTTTAATATTTAGAGGCGGTTTAAGGTACAACGTCAGTCAGATAATTATTTGTTTTTATTATAATTTATTTGTAAAATTGGTTAGTTAGTATTAATATAACTGGTCCATGTAAAAGGAGTTGTAAAGTTCTGAAGTTGGATCGCTGTTTCTCAAGCGTCTTTTTGGATGAATTTCGGAAGCTTTATGCTGAAGATAAAACTTTAATTGAATTAAGACTGGCAATTATTTGGCATCGGTTCGCAGAGCGATGCTACTTAGTACGCCATTATGGTTTTCTTTCTTGCTAAACTATGGCCGAAACATAGTTACACTTAAATCTATTAAGGAATAGCTCTTTTACGTAATTTACTTTTCCAACCCGTTGTAAAAAAATAATTAATAAATGTAGTATTTTATTTCTATTTTATGTTTTTTTATTAATATACTTTGACATTAAATTAGCTCATATCGTCCTGTTATGTATTTTATTTACATTATTTATTTAGCATATCTATATTCTTATATATAAATAAAAATATGTTTGGGGACAAGTGTATTGTGTTTTGCTATATTAAGCGTAGGAAATGTTTGAAACTTTCAAAACACCTTCTTAAAACCCCCGCGAAGGTTTTTGGATTATTTCAACCACATAACAATACATGTGAAAAGTTTTTTTAATCATCACAAAAATTCTTGCGAAACTGTTAAAATTTGAGAATGACATTTTTCAAAATAATGATTGCCAAATCAGAATTCAATTTTCAAAACTCTTTAAATTCATGAATTAATTTGAAGTACTTAAATAATATTTTGAATCGAATCACGAATTATAGATATTGTAAATAGGTACCTGTGTTAGGTACCAAATTTGATTGATTGTTCTTTTAATATTTAATTGTTCTTATATAATGTACAAACATTATTTTTTTGTAATATGTGAAAAATAAAAATTTTAATTAAAAAAATGTAATAGGTGGCACACGAGCTGTTTGAAAACTGAATATACTGGGACTGAATATACAGGAGGGTTGGCGGGACGGGGGAGCAAGAGAGGGGAGAGGGAAGGCGAGAAAGGTGGAAGGGGACGCGGGAGGGGAACGGGACTGCGGAAATGCAGGGAGAAACAATTTATTTATTTGAATATAGCATTGCAACGCATGCCGGGAATCAATTAGTACATTTTAAATTTAAATATTTTAAATGTTAGTTTATTCAATCAGAAGCAAAACATCAATGATCGAGAAATTCTTAATTCGTTCTTAAAATTAATCAAATTTTTAATCTCAGTAATATTATTCGGGATTTTGTTATAAAGTTGGAAAGCTCGGTACACGAGAGATTTCTTAATTTCTTCCTTTTTGGCCATTGACCTAGTATACTTGGTCGAAGTTTTTGGCAATCTAATTTGATTTGCAATATCTCGTCCTGTGTCCGTATATCTCGCGATTGATTTTTTTTCTTTTCAGCTCCTTAGACTTAGACATCATTTATGCTAATTTCATGTGTAAAAATAAATTCGTTCAATATATATAGTTTGCTTCACCGTCATAAAATTTTGCTCCTTTAACATATCTCTTATCCTTGTGCACAAGTTGCGCTTGAGTATTATTCGTATTGATTTATTTTGCGGTAAATGCATTTTTTATTTTTTTATTTATTGCAGTGAAAATGAATACTTGAACAGTAATTTAAGTGTGGTGATATATATAATTGTATTGTGAATTTCTTTATTTATTTTGTTTCTGATTCTGCAAAGAAATGCGGATTTTTTTCAATTATATAATGATACCTAAATATTTTATTTTTCCATGATTTCTGTGATAATAAAAACCTTTGGATCGTCGTGCGTATTTTTTTTGCCCGTATTCAATTATATATTGTCTTATTTAAATTTAGTTCTAATGAAAGTAGTTTGACCCATCTTGACACAGTATCCAAGTCACTATTTATTTTTATTTCAAGTCACCGCTCTCTCAACTTTATCTTTTACAATATAAATCAGTGTATCATCTGCAAACAGTCTTATTTTTAATGTTTTAGTATTTTCATTAAGTCATTTATGTAGGGTATAAATATTATCAGAGCTAATACCGATCCTTGTGGTAACCCCTGCATATTTTCAATCATCTATGATGCATTATTACTCATCTTTGTTATTTGTTATCTATTGATTAAATAATTTTTAAACTTTTCCAATTCTTTCCCTTTTATTGCAAATTTATTTAAATTTTTTATAACTATTTTTCTGTCTATCTCTTGCTTCTCAAAGCTCTCCAAAAATTTAAAAACACCACAAAAATTCGCAAGTTTTTATCTACATCTTCGTTCTAATCATAAATTACTAAATTTGACGCTGTTTCGCACGTTCAGATTGTTCGTCACAAAGGATGATTTTATTTTCCGAGTATTCTTCAAGTTGAGATTTAATTATGTTTTTCACAACTTGCTCATATTACGTTAACATTTTCACAGGTCGAAAATCTAAAGATTTTTATGTATTCAAAATATTTTGAATCAGTATAACCATAGATTTTTTCCATGTTTCAAGAAACTTCCCTGTTTATAATGATATGTTTATTAAACTAAGAAACTGTTCTACTATTGCAGGTAATGAATCTTCTAAAATTATAATAGTGATCTCATAAATGTGACGATTTAAAAGCAAATAAAAAAAACAAGTTGAAAACTTATCTTATTTTTTTATTGAATGTTGTCTATTTATTTTATAAATTTAGAAGAAAATTTTGAATTTTTGCTTAATATGGCGTCACTTGTCTCGCTTATTCATTTCTATAGACGAGAGTAGTGAAAGTTAAATAAGGAATATCGTTAATACTGTTAAGTAGGGAGCCATATAGAAAAAGTTGACTTTCGGTTTTTCGTCTGGGTTATTTTCTTTGTTAAAAATACTGCACACATTTTAAAAAGGGACCAGCGGAAGAATAGTGATAAAGCTAACGGATTACCTTCGGTGTTCTAAATAAACGAGGGATTTTGTGCTTTTCCATACTTTATTGATGACCTTGCTTAGCGGGGCTCACCGCGCAGTAATTCTCAGCTTTGCCTCTAGGCGTCAACCATTCATATCAATTACTGGACTCTCCTGGACCAGAGAGTGCGATGGAATATCAAGGAATACATAAAATAGGCATGGAAAAGAATCTTGGACGTAGCTTGACCACCCCTGCCGAGAAAAGTAAGTAATGGAGAGCCTTAAATAATTCAAAAGGTTACGTTTATTGTGTTTATTTTTCTTTTGAAATTTTTTCTAATAATTAGAATTAAATAAGTTAGTTTGAATAACACTTTTAAGTATATATCTTTGATGTTCAAATCGTTTTGATTGAACCCGAACCTTCATCAGGGCTATATAAAAACCTTACTTTAATCTCACCAGTCATTAAAAAAAAACTTGTTTATTATTGTCGTTACCTAGCTTAATAAATCCGCAAGTTTTGACATTACTATTAAAAACCAATTTTATATAGAACCAATCAGAAACTTTCACAAAAAGTTAAGTAAAATGTGACAGATATTTATGTAATTCGAAGGTTGCCCAATTTTTAATTTATTAATGGTTTTTCAAACTTATTTCTTAGGGCCAGTTGTTTTATAAAATTCTCCACAAATCTCCACATTCTCCCAAATTCTCCACAAATCGTTCCGGAACGATTTCACAAAGCAAACACTTTCACCAATATCATTTGCTCACCTGCCCTGATGATGGACACTGTAACGCTGTCCGAAACGTTGGCTAAAGAAGGAGGTAGCGAAACACGGCATAATACCCCAAAAATAAATAACAAAAATACTTTTGGCCGTGAAAACCTAAAAACATACCATATCCGATTATTCGTAACCTGAATTTATTTGTTTCTTTTTAAAACTGTGTAGGTTAAAAGGCAGGCCCTGCTTAAATTGAATTAAAAATAGCGAATTCCGAATTTTTACCAATTTATTCCCTTGAAATAGAAAAAAAACGATAATATTAAAAAAAATCTGGTTCTGTTATTAAACCCGTTAAAGATAAAAATTCACAGCGTTCCTTTAAATGCTACTTTAGACATTTATCGAGAAATGTTTGTTTTATTTTAAATAAGACATGCTTTCTTAAATATTTTCGTTTACGCCTATTAATTATAATTGTTTTTAAATATAAGCGCGCTCCCTCTTAACAATCGCATTTACATTTATTTATTTATTTATTTCTATATATTACAGTATTTACCTATAGATCAATTTCGAAAACATTTTTACATAATATATTTTGTAATTTTATTATGTTGGGTGTAAGGTAGGTTTGTGAAGGTGAAACTGTGGATAGGTATTGTTGTATGTTTCGTGAACACCTCACTAGGAGAACCTGTGCTGAGGTGTTTACGTGTTTATTTATGTTTATGTACGACAAGTATTTATGTGTTATAATAGAAAGTTTTATATGAATTTTTTTTTTTCAAATTTTAATATTTATTGTACATTGGTTATTTAGAAGAGCAAAAAAAAGTATTTAAATATATTAGAGGAATATAAAAAATATATATATATATTGGCCTCTTCCCGTAGTGTGTTGATCCAGTAAGAAGTTAGAAGCCAAGTTGATCCACCTTTAACACCCTATAACTTGGCTGTGATGGAATACATCTGTATGATTTTGCAACTATATTACATTAGTTACCAAGGTTGCCATTTTGCAAGTAAAAATATTTGATGTACTTATCATAAAATTTTAAAAATTTGTATGGGAATCGCTTGCAAATTAACATGCTTTGTTGATCTGTCGCTTGTAAATCAACATACTTCGTTGATCCACATAATCGTATAACTTATGTACCCATATGTCGTTTTACAGTTCTTTTGCTGATCCGTTTTAAATGACCAATCAGAGAGGTTGTGAAGGAAGCCTTCTGATTGGTCATAAAAAACATGTACCTATATGGAGTTTTACTGTTAATTGGTTGATCTGATATACAAAGGCGCATTCTAGGGCTGCCACAGAGTTGTGACATTATTCCAGGGCTGCTACATATTCTAAATTATGTATTATTATTATTTGACAATAAATATTTTCGATAATACGAAATGCGGCAAAAAAATTCACGGAGAGGGAAGAGATGTGGGAGGGGGAAGGCGGGGAAGGTGGAAGGGAACGGAGCGCACGGGAAAGGAAATTCAGGGAGAATCAATTTAAGTGAGTGAGTGAGTCAGTGAATGAAGGCGCCGATACCAATTATTCCGCCGCTCCGGGAACCATTTACTGGAAAACCAACCTCTGCCATAGGACACCCCAGAGGGGGGGAGGGCAGCGTCCCAGAATTTACAAAACTACCGTCTTCTTCCCTTTCTAAAAAGATCCCCCACACAGCATCTAAACATTCAAAAATTATTTCACTGATGAAAATTGTCTACTTAAGTTTTCTGAAGGTTTTACTTCTACCGCTACCGTATCTCGGCGGTACCCCAAGCTAACTTGAAATGACTTTAGCCGTTTTAGGTGAGGTAGATCTGCCATAGATCACCCCAAGTGATCGGTGTCCGGGTTCGAGGGGTGAGGTGTGTCTAGGTCCTTGAGGCGAATGCGTTTGCCTACCTACCGCATGGCGGGTC
This sequence comes from Glyphotaelius pellucidus, assembly GCA_936435175.1. Lineage (NCBI taxonomy): Eukaryota > Metazoa > Arthropoda > Insecta > Trichoptera > Limnephilidae > Glyphotaelius > Glyphotaelius pellucidus. Next base: position 35,258,603 of record OW386539.1, read on the forward strand.
GGATCGGGAGAGACTGATTGAGGGAGACCTTACTTTGAAATCTCCAGATGGACTCTCTCGCCCCGTCACCGAAATGGGGTTTTCAATATTTCTGGGGCGTGAATGTGTGCCGCCGCCCCGGGAACCATTTATCGGATAACCAATTACTCAGCTAAGAATTCAGAAATCGCAAGATCAAATTATGGCGTGAGTAAGTAAATTTTTTTTGATAAGTTTGTATTATTTTACGACAGTAAGTTGCTTTACGATCCTTGACTAAGAATTCAGAAGTCGCAAGTTCAAATTATGGTGTGCGCAAGTACATTTTTTTTTGAAAAGTTTGTATTATTTTATGACATTAAGTTGCTTTACGATCCTCGACTAAGAATTCAGAAGTCGCAAGTTCAAATTATGGCGTGCGCAAGTAATTTTTTTTGATAAATTTGTATTATTTTACGATAATGCGTTTCTTAACTATCCTTGACTAAGAATTCAGAAGTCGCAAGTTCAAATTATGGTGTGCGCAAGTAATTATTTTTTTGATAAATTTTTATTATTTTCGATAATGCTTTGCTTAACGTTCCTTGACTAAGAATTCAGAAGTCGCAAGTTCGATTTACGATCAATAAAAAAAATTTATATAAAATATAACAATGAAAATCTGTGATGGGCGGGCGGTGTGGATTTGATTTGTATGCAAATCTATGGTTTTACTCCGAAATAAAATTTGTTCTAATGCGTTGCTTAACGTTCCCTGACTAAGAAGTCGCAAGTTCGATTTACGATTAATTACAAAATATACATAAAATAAAAGGAAGAAAATCTGTGATGGGCGGGCGGTGTGGATTTGATTTGTACGCAAATCTATAGTTTTACTCCGAAATAAAATTTGTTCTCTTTCATATTTTTCAATTTCGGAGTAAAACTATATTTGCATTTCGAGTAATTCCAATTTGGGTATATGTAATATGGGGTACCGCCGCCCCGGGAACCATTTATCGGATAACCAACTACTCAGCTAAGAATTCAGAAGTCGCAAGATCAAATTATTGCATGAGTAAGTACATTTTTTTTTGATAAGTTTGAATTATTTTACGACATTAAGTTGATTTATGATCCTTGACTAAGAATTCAGAAGTCGCAAGTTCAAATTATGGCTTGTGCAATTAATTTTTTTTTTGATAAATTTGTATTATTGTACGATAATGCGTTTCTTAACGATCCTTGACTAAGAATTCAGAATTCACAAGTTCAAGTTATGGTGTGCGCAAGTAATTTTTTTTTGATAAATTTGTATTATTTTCGGTAATGCGTTGCTTAACGTTCCTTGACTAAGAATTCAGAAGTCGCAAGTTCGATTTACAAATAATTAAAAAAATATATATAAAATATAAGGAAGAAAATCTGTGATGGGCGGGCGGTGTGGATTTGATTTGTATGCAAATCTATATTTTTACTTCGAAATAAAATTTGTTCTCTTTCATATTTTTTAATTTCGGAGTAAAACCATAGATTTGCATACAAATCAAATCCACACCGCCCGCCCATCACAGATTTTCTTCCTTTTATTTTATGTATATTTTTTAGTTAATCCTAAATCGAACTTGCGACTTCTGAATTTTTAGTCAAGGAACGTTAAGCAACGCATTATCGAAAATAATACAATTTTATCAAAAAAAAAAAATACTTGCGCACGCCATAATTTGATCTTGCGACTTCTGAATTCTAAGCTGAGTAGTTGGTTATCTAACTGATAACTTACTGTCGTAAATAATACAAGCTTTTAAAAAAAAATGTACTTACTCACGCCATAATTTGATCTTGCGACTTCTGAATTCTTAGCTGAGTAGTTAGTTATCCGATAAATGGTTCCCGGGGCAGCGGTACCCGTATTACATATACCCAAATTGAAATGACTCAAAATGCAAATCTATAGTTTTACTCTGAAATTGAAAAATATGAAAGAGAACAAATTTTATTTCGGAGTAAAAATATAGATTTGCATACAAATCAAATCCACACCGCCCGCCCATCACAGATTTTCTTCCTTATATTTTATATATATTTTTTTAATTATTTGTAAATCGAACTTGCGACTTCTGAATTCTTAGTCAAGGAACGTTAAGCAACGCATTACCGAAAATAATACAAATTTATCAAAAAAAAATTACTTGCGCACACCATAACTTGAACTTGTGAATTCTGAATTCTTAGTCAAGGATCGTTAAGAAACACATTATCGTAAAATAATACAAATTTATCAAAAAAAAACAATAATTGCACAAGCCATAATTTGAACTTGCGACTTCTGAATTCTTAGTCAAGGATCATAAATCAACTTAATGTCGTAAAATAATTCAAACTTATCAAAAAAAAATGTACTTACTCACGCAATAATTTGATCTTGCGACTTCTGAATTCTTAGCTGAGTAGTTGGTTATCCGATAAATGGTTCCCGGGGCGGCGGTACCCCGTATTACATATACCCAAATTGGAATTACTCAATATGCAAATCTATAGTTTTACTCCGAAATTGAAAAATATGAAAGAGAACAAATTTTATTTCGGATTAAAACCATAGATTTGAATACAAATCAAATCCACACCGCCCGCCCATCATAGATTTTCTTCGTTTTATTTTATATATTTTTTTTAATTAATCTTAAATCGAACTTGCGACTTCTGAATTCTTAGTCAAGGAAGGTTAAGCAACGCATTACCGAAAATGATACAAATTTATAAAAAAAAAATTACTTGCGCACACCATAATTTGAACTTGCGACTTCTGAATTCTTAGTCAAGGATCGTAAAGCAACTTATTGTCGTAAAATAATACAAACTTATAAAAAAAAAAAGTACTTACTCACGCCATAATTTGATCTTGCGACTTCTGAATTCTTAGCTGAGTAGTTGGTTATCCGATAAATGGTTCCCGGGGCGGCGGTACCCCGTATTACATATATCCAAATTGGAATTACTCATTTACAATTATTCATCTCTATCCCCCCCCACCCTGAGGAGGTCTATGGCAGAGGTATTGGTTATCTAATAAATGGTTCCCGGGACGGCGGTACCCAAGCTAACTTGAAATGACTTTAGCCGTTTTTGGTGACTAGGCCCGAATAGCCAGGTACTTCTCCACCGTCCTCTCTCCATCTCCTTCCTCCTTCCAGCCTCACAATATAACCCAATTGGGGATGCCATAGTCTGTTGTCCGGTAGACACATTAAAAAAAAACTTTGGAATGTGAAGTAATATTACACCAATATAATATTTATAATAGGCAGAATTAAATTCTCACAAATAATGTAAATAATATCCAGAATTAAAATCTCAAAATTCTCTCGGTGGACTCGTGATATTTCTGCAAATATCACTATGGAGTCAAACAGATTCAAACGGTGAAGAACGTTCTTCCCAGTTTGCAATAGTCATGCAACGATCACGCGTCCGAGGTGACGTTTTGAATGTTATTTGGATTGATTCACGTGATCGTTGATGTTTACGTCGTGATAAGTTTGTTTACACACAATTTGAAACACAAGTTTCGCATTCTCATTTTTTTTTCGGCTGCTTTAGAAAGTATTCAGATTTGTTTTTAGTTTCAATATTTCACACAAGTGAAAGTAGTTTAACTAGGTTTACTTCAATATTATCTAAAAATATATTATATAAATAAATTATAAACATTTTATTATAAAATATCAAGGAAAATAATTCTCCTCAAGGCCTATGTCATCTTTGGGGATGCTGTGTGGAAGTTCTATTTTAGGAAAGGAAGGAGAGAAAGTTCTGAGAAGGCAAAGGGTATTAGGGATGGGTAGGAATCTGGGGGTCAGTGTGTCCAGGAGTGACGGACGTATAAATTCATGCCTCCCACTGCGATGTTCCGAGAGAGTACGGCTAGAGAAGTCAAGGGAACTCCCTCAACCACTCTCTTCCGATCCGGCCTGCCATGCTACTGGTGGGCAGACGCATCCGCCGCCAAGACCCGGACAAACCTCACCCCATGAACCCGGGTACCGGGAACAAATCTTATTATTATCTTCTTCTTCTATTTTATTTTCTGATCGGAGGTTGGCTATTATCAATAAATCTTCACCCTGCAGGCTGCAAATCTTTATACAATTATGTTCTTCTTATGGTAAATCTTCTTTTCGGAGGTTGGCTATCATCAAATAATCTCCACATCTCTCACACGATCATACATGGTTTCACCACAAATACGCCTCAGGGATATCATTTCTACAGCATTCAGTCTACCCCCCCCCCCCCTCCGGAAGGAGATGGAGAGAGGCCGGTGGGGAAGTACCTGGCTATTCGGACCTAGTCATCAAAAATGGCTTAGGTCATTTCAAGTTAGCTTGGGAGCTTGGGTACCGCCGCACCGGGAACCATTTACTGGATAACCAACACCTCTGCAATAGGTCACCTAAAGTGGTTCGTTACGTTTGGTGACTAAGCAGGGGTGCCCGGGTTCATGGGGTGAGGCTACCGGGGTGTCGCCGCCGCGCGCAGGGCCTAGCAGCAAAAACCCACGAAGCGGGTTTTTAACTGCTATACGAATGTCGTGGATTAGATGGACATATGAATCCATCTCTTCTTCTGCATTGTAAGGCGATTGGTTGAAAGAGGAATTTAAGAACCCGACTTAGAGTATATCTCAAGTACTATCATAATTAAATTTCACATCTCGAGTACCTATAATTAAATTTTAATGTGAACTAGTGGTCGCCCAATGGTCGAAATTCGAACATAATCAATTTAATGTGTAATGTTTTTTTTATTAATTAATGTTTTTTATGCAAATTTACAAAAAAATATTAGATTGACGGAGCAATTAAAGAATTTGCTTTTTAGACGCATAAAAGTTGAAGACCGAAAAACAACCAACCAAAGTTAGACAAAGCCAACACCTCTGCCATCACCTCGGTCACCTCAAGCGATTCGTTACGTTTGGTGACTAAGCAGGGGTGCCCGGGTTCATGAGGTGAAGTTTGTGCAAGTCTTTGCGGCGGACGCGTCTGCCCACCATCTGCATGGCAGGCCGGAACGCGTATTTCCAAACCCTATACCGGTTCAATCACGGTTAATACACCTCTACATTGGTTATTTTTTATAACTTTGCAAAAAAAAAATATCCTGAAATGTTAATAAAATAATCTTTTCAATGTGTACCTAGGTATATAAGAGATTAATAATTTTATATCTAAATATTTAAATTTTGATATTATTCCCATATATTGTAAATACACCTCTTTATTGGTTATTTTTTTTTCATTTTGCAAAAACAAAAATTGTTCTAGAATCTCAATAAAATAATCTTTCCAATGTGTATATAAGAAATTAATAATCATATTTCTTAATATTAAAATTTTGATCTTGAAAAATTGACTGAACCAGTTTCAGTTTACACAACATAATGATAAGGCCTGTGAACACGTCCGAACATGCATGGCCTAGACATATGGCAATGGTCGTATGGACGCCCATCCCGTAATTTAAGTAAAAGATGAATTAGCCAAAAGGTCGGTCATCTACAAGGCTTGAATACATCGTCAGAGTTATTAAATGGTCCTTTCTAAAACTCCTCTCTAAATTTCCTATCGACAATATTTGGACGGACGATATCGGCCAAACCCACACGGCGGAGAGCTCAAGGGATATTCAAAGCTAATATTTAATATAATATGTTTATGACAATTAACAAAATGTTTATGACAAATATATATTTTTTTTACGATTAAATAAGATATGCGTAAAATTTATTCGAACGCAAACAATTATTTAAAAAAAATCTAAATAAAATGTTGTTATGTTATTCACATAAAATTATTTCTAATATCCTAGTTTTGTTCACTTTTATATATTTTTAGTTATAAAGTATTTATATCGAGGTCGAGGGGTAAGGCTCTTGACTCGCAATCCGATCGTGGCGGGAAAGAATCCCATCAGGGGATATAAATTTTATTTGATTAATTTGTCTATCTAATATATTTTTTAAAATTATGCATAAAAAAACATTAAATCAATAAAAAAACATTACACATTAAATTAATTATAATCGAATTTCGACCATTGGGAGACAACTAGTTCACATTAAAATTTAATTATGATGTAGGTACTGAGATGTGAAATTTAATAATGATAGTACTTGAGATGTACTCGAAGTCGGGTTCTTAAATTCCTCTTTCAACCAATCGCCTTGCAATGCAGTGGGAAAGATGGATTCATATGTCCATCTAATCCGCGACATTCGTATAGCTCGTAAAACCCGCTCCGTGGGTTGTTGCTGCTAGGCCCTGCGCGCGGTGGTGACACCCCGGTAGCTTTCGGGCTAGAGAGTCCGGCTGGAAGGGCCAAAATGCCACCCTCAACCAAGCTCTCCTGACCCGGCCCGCCACGCAGCAGGTAGGCAGAAGCATCCACCGCCAAGACTTGGACAAACCTCACCCAATGAACCCGGGCACCCCTGCTTAATCACCAAACGTAACGAACCGCTTAAAGCGACCTATGGCAAAGGTGTTGATTATCCAGTAAATGGTTCCCGGGGAGGCGGTTCTCCGTATTCCCTCCCCCCCCGCCCTTTCTACTCCCCTGCAATTACTCGTCTACAATTATACAATAAGTCCTTACTAAAGCCATTTCTTTACCCTCCCCCCCCTTCCCCCCCCGCCCCCCTCTTCCCCCCCCCCCGCCCCCCCCCTGTATTCCCAAATTGGAATTCCTCATTTATAATTTTTCAATTAGTCCTTACTTAAGCCATTTTTATTCCCCCCCCCCCAATCCCCCCCCAATGCCCTCTCCCCCCAATCCCTCTCTCCCTACCCCCCCCCGTCTGGGGTGACCCATGGCAGAGGTGTTGGTTATCCAGGTAATGGTTCTTGGGGCGGTGGTATAATTCACTCACTCACTCACTCACTCAAATTGTTTCTCCCTGCATGTCCTTTCCCGTGCGCCTCGTTCCCTTACACCTTTCCCGCCTTCCCCCTCCCTCGTCTCTTCCCTCACCGTAAATTTTTTTGCCGCATTTCATACTACCGAAAATATTTATTGTCAAATAATAATAATACATAATTTAGAGTATGTCGCAGCCCTGCAATAATCTCACACCTCTTTGGTAGCCCTAGAACGCGCAATATATATCAGATCAACAAATGAACCGTAATGTTCCATATAGGTACATGTTTTATATGACCAATCAGAATGCTTCCCTCTCTGATTGGTCATTTATATAAGATCAACATAGACAAAACGTGTAAAATGTATATGCCACCGAAAAATGGGCGTGGCTTACAGCAAAATCTCGATGACTTAAGTTGATCTATAAGGATCCACATATGTATGCCAGCTTCGGTAATAGATCAACTTATCCGCTTGGATCAACAAGAGCAAACGGATCAACTAAAAACTGGTCTACCGTCACGAAAGATCAACTTAGTACGAGAGGGTATAAATATATATAAACATACACATACATACACATCCATATAAATACATGTACCTGCACACATGCATATAAATATATATATACATACGTATACATACGCATACACATTCACATACACATTCACATACACATACATATATGTACACACATATATAAATTGTAAGTGTATGTATAATTGTTGGATACTTGAAAAACTACTTAATTTTTAGGTTTATTTAATTTTATACTTTTTATAGTTTTGTTACGTTTGGTTGGGAATAATAATGTTTTGTATAAAGTTAATATCTTGATTTTTAATCCAGTCAGTGATATGTTTTTTATGAATGTTTGTACATGTATTACCCTTTCAAACAATCTTCTATTTTTTTAACGCTCCCAACGGAGCCTTAACGAATAGAGAATTTACTTTATCAAGCAGATCAGAACAGATAATGTATCTCTACGTATATAAATGGCACATATTAATCTCGAAAATGAATTTATAATATCCAGGGCAGTAGAAATGATAAAATTTCATGGTGAAATAATAATATTTTCAAAAAGTTTAACGTCGGTTCCATTTCGGAAGGGAGTTTCCATTTATAATTGTTTTTCTTCTAGCCAAACGATGATTTACGAGTATCTCCCGTCGTAACGACGCGGCGGTCGTTTTATTTTAGGATTTCCCCCAAAAGGCAGAATCGAAAAATATATCACTGAAAAAGTTTGGCGCATTAAAGAGTCGACCATTCTCCAAATGTACTGTACATACTCTAGTATTTAAAAGCTGTAAGAAACCCTTGAAATATCTTGGAATGATTCTTAAAAAACATTGGTTTTTCAGATAGCCAAATGTTTTTAAAAAATTGATGTTGTACGAAAAACATAACCTGAAATTGAAAACCTACTTGAAAAATAAGTTGTATTAAAATGAAAAATTGTGTACAGTTCACACGCAGTATAAGAGAACTAAAATAGACAAGAGTGGGGAGGCAACGAAGCACCGCACAAAGAGGAGACTGATTATTGTATCTCATTCTCTAGTAGACTAAATCCTATAGATGTTTGTGTTTGTCTCTTTTTAGTCGCTTTTTCATTTAATCGAGTTTCAAATCACAATTTAGGTGCTAAATAGGTTTTCACTTAAAAAAAACACTACTTCGAAAGCAAATTATGTGAAGGAAACTATTGCGTACTCTCTTTAGTTGCGATGATAGTTGGAAACTAATCCAAACAAATAAAAAATTACAAATGTGCAGTTCACACGCAGTAGAAGTAAAACCTTCAATAAACTAAAGTAGACAAGAGTGGGGAGGCTACAAAGCACCGCACAAAGAAGAGACCGATTATTCTATCCCACAATCTCGCAGGCAAAGAAATACAGAAAAAAAAACAGATGATTGATTATTTTTCAGTCAGTTATCGATTTATTCTGCTATATTTTTTGTTTTCGGGTTTTGCGTTTATCAATTATCGTTTATTACAAAAAAAATTAACTATCCAATCCACTTACCTTGTTTTTTGAAAGATGTCTTTCAACACTAACAGAATAACAATTTTTTCACTAATTCACGCCCACCAATAGGTAATAATTCTCTTCACGAGTTCACGTCAATCACAATGCACGAAAAATAAGAATGACACAGGTGACAGGCGAGAAATATTTCATGGGAATCCCCAATTGAGCAATAGTTGCTAGGAACGAAAATAAAACAACATAATTTTTGGGGGATCCCTGACCGACCGAGCCATAGAGCTACGAAAATATAAATAATAGAACGTGTTCATGTGTAAAATATTTTTGTGGCAATATTCTTACCTTCCTAATTTTTTTGCCAATATTCTTTGCCAAAGATAAAAAAAATATCTCTAAATAGATACACATCCTTTGTAGTCTAAAGCTTATCTCAAACAACCCCAATGCAAACCCCTCCTTTTCTAGTCTTATTCACATTAACCACGCGGCAAAACAACCAATTGAATAAAATGGCTAAGGAAGAGATACGTTCCGGGGAAATTAAATATGAGTTAAATGCTTTTACGTAAGGAAAGGAGGGAACAAATTGAATAAAGCGTTGTTGTCTTAATTGAAAGATTTTTCGTATCCGCTTGGTTTTTCACATTATTCTTTGAAATTAGAAAAATATGAGGGAGTTAAATAATCAAAAGAAAAATAGCACTTCGTAATACCTACGTTAAGACGACACAATCAGAGGGGATCGTTCGAGGCTCACGTTTTAATTAATTCCGATGCATACGTAACATTAAAACATATTTTTTAAGCCGATACTCACGGATGAAGTTATTTAAATATTTCTCCCTGCGTGTCTTTTCCCATTCGTCCCATTCCCCTTCCGCCTCCCTTTGCCCTCCCATGCCCCCTTCCCCTCATGCTTTTCCCCTCCACCTTCCCAGCCTTCCCTCTACCCTCTTCCGCAAACCCACCTCCCGCAACCCCCTCCCCTCTCCCTCGTTCAGTATATTCAGTCCCGGTACATTCAGATTTTCAAACAACTCGCGTGCCACCTACTGCAATTTTTTTGCAAATTAAAATTTTTCATACATTAAAATCATTCATTTTAGTAAATTAAAAGAACGATCACCAAACTTAGCGAACCACTGTCAGAGGTGTTGGTTATCCAATAAATGTTCCCGTGGTGGCGGTACCTTTATCCGCCTCCCAGTTTATTTACTTCTGCTTGGAAAATAAAAATATAATTGACGTCATTTTGAAGCTTAGCTAAAAATACGTATTAGCTTGTGTGCTTTGGTGATTTTATTTAATGTCTCTTCTAATTGATTGATTAATTACTTGGTTTTGTCTCATATTTCTTGAAAAAAGTCTCGGCCTTATTAAAATACACGTCGCCACAGTGTTTTATAAAAATAACACTATCGAAAGTCAATCTCCATTGCTTGTTTATGTGTACAACACAAAAATGTTCAAGCCACAATATAATTGGCTGCGGCGGGCGAATCAGGTGGTCAAATAACCCAAATTCTTCACAATACCCCGAATAAAAATATGGCTGAAGCGTTGACTTGTAAAACTACTATCCGCATATTTACCAGCATTACGCCGATGTTATTTATAGAAATATTTTTACTTTTATAACCGTAAATACTTGTACTCCCTAGTAAAACTTGGCCACAAAATACAGCAGTTGGAATCGTATCAGATTTCAGGATAATAAAAGCGAAGTAAATGTCTCGTGAGTGTGAATATTTTATTTTTACGGCGGAACAAGAACGTCGAGTGTCAATTTGAAGATATTAATAATGCCATTCTCGTAATTCTGGATAAGGAAGAATAAAATATAAGATATTAATGGTCCCAGCGAGGCTCTGTAGAGCCACTGAAGAAATGTGGGATTTATGAAAGAAATTCTTTTGTCTTTTGCAAGGACATTTACAGGAGATCGATTTTTAATATTCATACATTTTAATATCGTGTTTGTTTAGCAAACTTTTTAAATTATAAAAATATCATGAAAATCCTTTAAAACGATGTTTTTATTAACTTTAATTCATCTATTTTCAATTTTCTACCTAGTTGCGTCATCTCTTGGGCCGGCTAAGACCTACCCAAGTAATTAAAAAAAAAAAAAGAAATCTAACTGAAGATTGATCCTTCCTCCCCTGGAACTCCTGTGAAGTATTGAAATGTCTTTTAAATTTTTCTTTAAAATCAAAATAATATACTTTAATACTAATAATATTCTTAATTGCTTTTGGTTAGATTAAGGATGGAACCTTCCTCCCCAGGGATTGACTAAAATACGTGAACACCGCTAACATAAGTTCTCTGGTGGTGTTCTCTGGTGCTCGCGAAACACATATTTTTAAAATCATTCACGTACTCACACTTCATCAATATGCATTTTTTGTCTTTCTAACAATATCCAATAATATTCTTTAACCTAATAAAATAATTATTACACAACAATGCGATCATAAAAAAACACAACACAGGTTCTCCAAGTCGTCGCCTTAGTTCTTAATTGTCCAAACGACCATTAGAAAATTTTACAGGAGAATATTTTCTTTCATTATTTCAATGAGACGTTATGAAAGGGGTTTAAGAAAAAGCTAGTTCCGTAAAATAAAGGTCTCATTAGTTTAAATAATTCTTAGTTGAGTGATTAACTATATTTTTTTACGCTTTATTTTTAATTTAAAGTGAAGATTGAACAAAAACTAAAATGGTCGTTTAGACAGTTACGAATTAAGGCGACGTAGTGAGGTGTTCACGAAACAATGTACCTAATTTAAATGAGTTACAGTACATATTATTCTTATTCTTACTTAAAATCTGCAAACCGTAAACTAAAAGCATTTAAAAATACGAGTACCAGCATTTAAAAAAATACTATATACAACAGAGGTGTGAAAACATTATGACCCAGCCGTTCAGTTTCTAATATAACTAAGTAGATGCCTGAATAATATGTTATATTTTTGACATGAATTTTTCAAACGTTCATAATTCATTGAAAATTCTGTTAAGAGCTTAATATGGTTGACGTAATCCAGATGTCCCAGGCAGAAAAAAGCGGTACAAATTTTACGACGCCAGAGCCCACCAATCAAGAGTTTTTGATGGATCGTTCGGTAAGATTACTCTGTTAACCATGGAAGGATCTAATAAAAAAACAATTTTCCGCAGTAGCGGAAATAAACATGGAAGTCGGAATTACAAATGGTAGTTGTAACATTAAAAACTCAATAGAAATAAAAAAAAACTTGAAAACTATAAGTACGCCATTTACAACTACGCCATATAGAACTGAAATTGAAACAAAATTGGAGCTAAAAATACGATGTATTCAGTACGTTCAAATTTAAAAGCTGGGCATATTTCACGATCGTTCCTAGATACGAGGCTAAAAAACAATAATTTGAAAATGGATACAGTCTGTCAAAATATAGTATACAAAAATTGAGGCCACTCCGATCGTTTAAATCGTTATAAAAGCAGCACCAATATGGAAGAAATGACAAATAACATGATTTAAAAAAAAATCACTATTGATCATTACGGTGTTAAGAATTTTTTTTTGTAAAAAAACAATGAGAAAGGAGTTGGAAAAAAAGTAAAGGCTCATACTTGTGTTTTTTTGTATATGTCGTTTTTATCGTCCAGTCCATTTGTTATATTCGGAAGTTTAACATAAAAATCCGCAACCAGCCGCAACAGTTGCGTCGGTGCATCAAAATCCACTATCGTACTGACACATTTGCTCACAAACGAGTATGCTTGTTGTGAGCATACTCATAAATAAGCATGCTTAATGTCAACAATTGAACACACGTGCACGTTACGAGCATGCTCTTGTCTAATAAATGTCACCAAACGGAATCAGTTCCGTTCGCCCAGAAATAAACAAATTAATCTTTTGACATAAGACAATAAATCGGTTGATTTTTGTCGAAGAAGTCAATGGTTATACAGTTACAACGACATAATAGAGTCAGTTTCATCCGCACAAAAGTAAAAAATAAGCTTATTGCTTGCAACGCAATTACTTAATAAAAAGATCGATTTGGGTTCTAACTGAGATCGGATCGAAATGAGCATGTTCATAAGCAAGCCAGTTCACACATGCTTAGAGCACTTCCCTTTCCACCTGTTAATCCAGTAGCGTGGTCACAAATCAACCGGCTATTGATTTGTAAGCAAGCTCATTTGAGCGCTTAGTCGCATTTGTTCATTAGTAGCATGTTCTCGCGTATATCTAACAGTATCATTACAGTTTTTATTTAGGTGTTACTAGGAGTCTCCATAGTATCACACACACAGTAGGGAGATTTTCTTTTAATTTCTTTCTTTCAATTTTTTTTCAATCTCTCAAGATACTTTCTTTCACAGATACACAACTGCTAACCCTAAACAAATCGCAAATGCGCCCCACGGTTGAATTTGGCAGCCACCTGGTCTGGAGCTCCAAAATACTTAAAAAATACCATCGACCCTGTGCAGAAACGGGCGGTCCGTCTGATAGATTCACCCACCTTAACAAACGGATTGCAATCTTTAGAGCTCAGGCGTCGAGTGGGAATGCTATCCCTGTTCTACCGGCATTTCAGTGGAAGATGCTCTGAGGAACCAGCGTCAATGATCCCTTCGGCACTGGTGCATAGTCGGGAGACACGCCAAACATTTGTACACGGTTGACATTTGTCATATGAGAACGGGTCGTTTTTTCGACTCGTTCTTGAGTTCAACAACTCGGCTATGGAACGATTGGCCGGCCTCTGTGTTTCCTCCCTCCTACAACATGGGTCTCAAGACCAATGTTCATTCCTTCCTCTCCTCGAAAAGACCCTCCCGAGGGAAATTATTTTCCTCAGGGCCTCCTGTGTGGAGTTAATGTAAAAAAAATAATGTTTGATTTAAAAAATCGAAGTTTTCATAAAAATGGTTTTTGTTAGTTCCATTTTATTAAATTTCTAGATTTTGTTGACACGCTGTACGAGCAGTCCCATAGCTTCGTCCCCTTTATTAATTCAGCCTAGTCCGAACCCAATCAAAAGATTTCCCGGGAAATAAACACGGGGGCGCAAACAACGTGGGGCATGTTGATATGTCCATTTAAGCCTGGCAGTAATTACCCCGTGTCTTTGATATAGGACACACCAGTCACGTTAAAACATCCCTCCATTAACAAGTTACACAAACATTTTTGTGGGCAATGGAAATTAATATCATTCGATTAATCTTGTTTGAAGTCCTGCGTGGATGGGAGGTAATTTCCGTGGCTGTTTTTTAAAAAGTTGGAGGGGAGGGAGAAGAAAAAGAGGAGAGATAAGAAGTATCTAGCTATTCAGATATGATTACCAAACACGGCTAACGCCAATTTTGACGGCCTCTGTGGTCCCGAGGTAAGACTCTCGACTCACAATCCGAAGTTCGCCGGGTAATCCGAAGAACGCCGGGTTCGAACTCACAGTTCGAACCCGGCGTGCGCAAATAAATTTTATTTGATTAATTTGTGTTATTTCACAATTTATTCATTAAAAATAATATGTAGTATATTTGCGGCACGTTCCAGAGTGGAAGTTACACTATCAGTATCGCCCTGGTGTAAGACCACCATTAAGAATTGAAACGTTGCTTGAAATGGCTTTAGCCGTGTTTAGTGACCAGATCTGAATAGCCAGGTACATCCCCACCTTCCTCTTCCCTATCTCCTTCCCCTCTCCACTACCTTCAGCCTCACAAAGTACCCCAATTGGGGATGCCATAGTCTCACTGGCTCCAGACGGGAGCAGTTGGGACTATTGTGCGGTATTTCATGCAAAAAAAAAAAATCAAGCGGGTTTCTATCCTAAACGGTGGTCTTTCACTAGAGCGATACTGTGAGTGCTATTTATTAACAGTAAGTATGGTTGAGCAAAATAACCTAGAAATGTATTGAAATGATTCTTAATCATTTCATTACAATGGCAATACTCGCTTTGTCATTGAATACATAACATTAATGTTAAAAATCACAAAATCGACATTCCATGTAAACATCTTCTTAGCAAAGCATCAAATAATTTAACCACTCTAACCCTAAAGCGTGTTTTCACGATAATATAACATTACCAGACATATGTACGACGTATGAGGCAAACCCGACTTATTAAAATCCAAACATAAAATAGTTTTGGAATATTATTAAGAATCGTTTACTTTTACTAATTTATTAACAAACGTAGTAAAAGTGAAACTTCTATCAATAGGAGCCTTGGAAAGTGAGCTCATATCAAAGCTGCCTACGTTTCGCTTAAAAATATTGTGCTTTTTAAAACTTACATTCTATTGAAAATATATGAGCCATCTCGTTAATGCTTTTGGAATTATGTGTCTTCATTACCTTGCCGATCTTTATGTGTGAATGTTAGCCAAACAAAAGGCTGTTTCTCAGTGATATTTGTTAAAGAAATAATAATAATATTAATTGGACAATTGGGCGCAAAATTGAGTGATCTGGAAGTATGTTGCCTGTTGTATGCTGATGATGCGGTGCTGATTTCTAACAGTATGGAAGATCTACAGTCGCTCGTGTCTAGGATGAACGAAGTATGTATGAAGAATGAGTTAATGATGAATGTAAGTAAGTCTAAAGTGATGGTATTTGAAAGAGAGAGTACGAAAACAATTTGCAAAATAGTTGTGAATGACGAATACTTGGAGCAGGTGGATGAGTTTGTATATTTGGGAAGTATGTTTACGAGAGATGGAAAGACTGATAGAGATATCGAAAGACGGGTAAATACCGGTAACTCCATTAATGGAGGACTGAACGCCGTTGGCGCCAACAAAAATCTGTCAAAAGAAGCGAAGCTAGCCGTCCATAATGGAGTGCTGGTACCTACCGTGATGTATGGCAGTGAGGCATGGAACTGGCAGAGAAAGGATGAAAGTAGACTGAATGCTGTAGAAATGAGATCCCTGAGACGTAGTGTGGTAAAACCATGTATGATCGTGTGAGAAATGTGGAGATCCGCAAAGAATGCAAGGCTGATGTAAGCGTTATGAGTAAGATCAGCTATCTATTTGAACGATACCAAGTAGTCAAGATAAATAACTCCCTAAGTCTACCACTAACAAGCAATTTCGGGATACCTCAAGGCACTGTGCTAGGTCCCCTACTATTTATAATTTATGTCAATGATATTTTCAAACTACCACTTAACGCAGACATAATATCATATGCCGACGACACAGCTATCATAGTGAATGGGATCGACTGGAATATAGTAAACGAACAAGCAAATAATAGCATGAACACCTTAAAACATTGGTTTGATACAAATCTCCTTTCATTGAACACTAACAAAACATACTACATACACTTCTCAATTAACAAACTAAAAACACTCCCCAACACTAAAATAATTATCCACAATAACAAATGCAATAAAATCACATGTATCCAAGGCTGTTCAACGTTGAAATCAGTATCAGAAATTAAATATCTCGGAGTGATAATAGAACAACATATGAAGTGGAAGAGCCATATCTGTGAATTGGTTAAGCGTATCAGAAAGTGTATATATATATTCATAAGATTAAGAAATATTTTAAAACCCAACAATCTAAAAAGAGTATACTATGCACTAATCCAGTCATTAATTCAATATGGAATTATTAGATGGGGGGGTTCATACAACAATATTCTTACCCCGATCAAAGTGATCCAGAAGCTAATCATTAAAGTAATCCTAAAGAAACCCTCCACATATCCAACAGAAACGCTTTTCGCAGATTTCACGGTGCCTCGAGTAGAGAATATCTTCAAGAAAAATGCAATTATCCAAATTTACAAAGATAATATCGTCAAAAAATTTGAAACCCACCAATCAAAAAGATATCAAGACAACATCAAAATACCAAAATTTAATACCAAACTAATGCAAAACAATTACATCTATTTAGGAATAAAGTATTTCAACAATCTTCCGATTGAAATAAAAAAAATCAAAGACATCAATAAACTGAAACTCAAACTGAAGCAACACTTCATCAGGAATAATTAATTAAATAATTACCTGTTTTTCTCTTTCTTTCTATTTATTGGAAATCTATATTTATTTCTATTTAATTTAGATTTTTCTAATTTCTCTAAAGTGCACAATATTTTAGTATGTAACTATATCCCATTGTATGTACATCTTCACATATAGATGATCCAGAAGTTTCAATTGTTCCCTTATATACTTACCTATTGCATAATGTCATTCTATTTCTGTCATAATTAGTGTAACTCGCTCATCAAGCACAAGAACTAGCTTCTTCTTTGGTGAGACTGCAATTTTAAAGAATTTCTGAACCAATATGTAATTTATATTAACCCACTGGAAACTTATATATCTATATTAAATAAAAAAAAAAAAAAAAAAAGATTAAGAAAGGGACGCTCAGATAGTTTGGGCATGTAGAACGAATGAATGAGGAAAGGAGTGTAAGGAGAATATATGACGCAATTGTGAATGGTAGGCGAAGTCGGGGACGCCCGAGGAAGACATGGCACGACCAAGTGAATCAGATACTTGAGTCGGGCGATGTCAAGAGTCAGAATAATAGAAGAGCATGTATGAGACGATGTATGAATGTGAACGAAGCAAGGAGTGTGTGCCAAGATCGAGTTGTTTGGCGGTCTGTCTTCTCTGCCTACCCCTGCGGGGAAACGGCGTGATGGTTAGTTAGTTAGTTGGATAATTTTTAGACCGCCTTTTTGTGAAAAATCACCTAAAGGGTGCTGTACCTGTACAATTTATTGGTGACCGGACAACTTAGAATGAAATCAACTCAGAACCTCCGCAGAAAAGTGATTAAAAATGTTGATAAAAAAATGGTTAACAGGTTACGTTAGGTTGGGTCAAGGGCTATTAAAAAAATATTTTTTTCATAGCTTTTAATGACTTTTCAAACAGTTGTTGAGTTGACTTGATTCTAAGTTGGCATGGAACCTAATTTATCACGAGTTATCTAATCTCATTATTCATAAACAGATACAGAAAACATATTTACTAGAAACAATTTTTATAAAAACACAGTTTTTTTTGTTAGAAAGTTTATGTTTGGAGAAGATACGACTTTGCACACAGAAGACATTATTTTTAAAACACTGTACATTACAAGATTTTAAATTTGGTTGCTATTACTTAAATTTATAAGAAGATTAGTGGCAAAAGTAGAGTTACATCTGAGAAATACAAATATGCATCTAAAAACACAAATCCAAGTTGGTTCTGTTACTCACCGTAACAAAACCAACTAGGAATTAAAACTCGTTCCGTTAATAAAAGTTATGGGACATTTTTTATCCTGCGTGGCCAACCTCGTATACTCTCTTGAAGTTACAAAACATATTGAGCCCGAATGACCCATCCGCTATTCATAAAATCGTAATTTTCCAGGCTGATTGGAAATTGAAAAAACTATTAAAACTAATTGAATATGGAATCATAGGATGGGGATCTGCTACATATAAGAAATACACAATTGATACGATTGAAAAGGAATCATTAAGAACATATTGAAAGTACCCATTAGAACGCTTTTAATTGAAAATTTCAATAGCTTTGACGTATCAAATGCACAACAAATGTATGCCAAAAATATATTATTGAAGCTTTTCAAAAATATTGAATCTTCTACAAGACCTTGTATTCATAACACTAAATCGAATAAAAATTATATAAAAATATTCCATGTTATAAAACCACATTCGGATAAAGAAACTACACGTACTTTGCAACAAAACTCTATAATATCCTTTCCCAAGACAAAAAATTAAAAAATAAATTCTAATGAATACAAATCAAGAATAAAAATATGGCTGAAAGGGGTCAATGAAAAACCCTAATGTAGACACTAAAAACGACATAGAAGACAAATAAATTACATTAAAATAACTTTAATAATAATAATAATAATAATAATTTATATCGGGATGTTCTATATTAGCGCCTTCCGAATATACTTTTAGACACAATCAGGTTTTAAAAATAATTCATCAAAGTTTGGTAATTAAACATAAATTGATTGATTGCCGTAATGTAGTACCATATTATGAATACGAACCAAATTCGTTTTTAGAAAATGAATTTTATAAAATATATTATGATAAAACTATACTAACAGACAGAACCATTCGTCATAATAGACCCGATATAGTTTTACATGACAAAATTAAAAAAATAACTTATATCATTGATGTCGCTATTCCAAATTCCTGTAATATTCAAAAATCTGTTTCTGAAAAAATTAGAAAATATACAGATTTAGGAAATGAGATTAAAAGAATTTGGCATTCTCGGACTATAAAAATATTACAATTTGTTATTTCGGCTACTGGCATTATACCTAGCTCTCTAATTAAAAATTTAGGCTTATTAGATTTGTCAATGAATCTTTATATAAAAATGCAAAAATCAGTCATATTAAATACATGTAGGATTACGAAAGATTTTTTAAATACTTATATTGAGGGATCGGTAGGATTTATCGGTTCAGTTAGGAGTTCTATCGAGCCGAACCCTCTGATATGAAAATATCTGGAGTCGGTGAAGTATTTTCCCATATGGTCTCTGGTAGGTTGACGTGTTGTTCTTGTATAGTTTTGTATTTAGTATACATACAATGCAATTACATCGCGTGAATTGACTAGATTAGCATTTGTGGAAAAGTGTGTGGAAGGATTAAGTTTTTCCTGTGAGGAAGATTTAACCCGGACATAAAATCTAGAGAACAAAAATAAAATATAATAAAAATCAGTCATATTAAATACATGTAGGATTACGAAAGATTTTTTAAATATTTATATTGAGGGATCGGTAGGATTTATCGGTTCAGTTAGGAGTTCTATCGAGCCGAACCCTCTGATATGAAAATATCTGGAGTCGGTGAAGTATTTTCCCATATGGTCTCTGGTAGGTTGACGTGTTGTTCTTGTATAGTTTTGTATTTAGTATACTTATACAATGCAATTACATCGCGTGAATTGACTAGATTAGCATTTGTGGAAAAGTGTGTGGAAGGATTAAGTTTTTCCTGTGAGGAAGATTTAACCCGGACATAAAATCTAGAGAAAAAAAATAACATTACATTTGTATAGCGCAGTTTTGTGTCACTTCACTTCAAGTGCGCTTAACTTAATAAATTACAAAAGTAATTATAATAATAATCTTACAGTGCTCCTTACGAATCCATTACAAAATATTGTTAAAATAATATGAAACAAAGAATATACAGTATTTACAAAACAATGACAAGAGAACAAAATTTAACAAAAACCGTGCTTTCATAGCACACACTGGACAATAATAATAAACAATAACGGTGCTTGGAGCACAGGACAAAACAAGAACTTTAAAACTAAAATATTATATACTAACAGAAGGCAGTTTGCGTTTAGAAATGAGAAATATTCTGACATTATATTCGACCATTAAACATAAAAATACAATTAGGAGGAAACCGAAACCACACAATTATCGGAAACTTGAGAGCATCGCTTAGGTATTACGTGTATTGAAAATGTGTTAGGATTAATGAATGGTACGATTTTTTAAATAATTTTATTTTTAAATCCCGTTTAAATTCAGCCAAATTCTGGATATTAGTGAGAGCTGAGGGAAGTTTATTCCAAATGAGAGGGCCAGTTACACGAAAAGAGCGATCATAGTAAACGGCTCGATTTGACCTATAAAGTTCGATTAAACGATTATTAACATCTAGATCTGCTGACCTTAGAGTAAGCTGTCTTTCGCTTAAGTTTTGTCGGACACATAGTTCCGATAATAAATATATTTAAATAACTTTGGCCCGCCTCGGCATAGAACCTCCTAGTGAGGATGATTAAGAAATAAAATATCTATACTCTAATTCATCATTATATTTGGTATATACAATTATTTTATGTAGTCGCTAAAATAAAAATATTTGAAGTTTTTTTTCAATCCTGTCATTTTGTCTCGTGATATGAAGAGTCCTTACTTTATTTTTCTTTGGTCTACCCATATATAATAAAAACAGATTTATTTATTTATTTATGCCTTGAAGGCCGTTACATATTATGGCATGTAAATTATCATAGGTAAGTTATTCTGGAGTATAATAAGTGTAATGAACTGAGTATGAAAATAAAGTCCCGGTATATCAGTTGATCATAAGCTCGGCTTGGTTGGAATGTCGAGCTTAGCAAAGCTTAGAAAATAATCCTATATAGGTCGAAAGTCTAGATGTCACCTGTATTAAGGGAATCGTCTCTGAATTTAATAGAGGAATGTGTTTTTTTTTTAATTTGAAAAATTAATCTACTGTCGACATGAGCGGTATATTTATGCTATTTACTGTCATCTCACCGAGAAGTTATGAAGTTATGATCGCGATATTTCAAAAACAACGGCAGTTTATTTTTCGGCGGGTTTAATTTACAAGTTAATTTTTTATTAAGTTCCATACGTCAATCAGCACGGTGCCATATGCGAATACTCTAATTTTAATCAGTATTTGTTTTGCTAGAGTCAGTGCATTATTAATGAAATTTACCCCTGAAAACTAACTTTTCTGACATTAACTTTTTTAAAATTCCTTATCAGACTATTTTTGATTGATTATCAATTAATAAAATAGTAATTCCTCATCGGACAGCCTTACAGTGTCCATCATCAGGGCGGAAGTGTAATTGATTGATTGATCAATTTTCAATATTCGCTGTCCGAAACGTTGGCTAAAGAAGGAAGTAGCCTAATACAGCATAGCATCCCAAAAATAAATAACAATTATAATAGAAAACATGTTGGATTCTTTTGCAGCAATGTAAAAACTTTTAATTAAATGAAGACATTATGAGCGAAACTCAATCGAAAATCTGGAAACAGAAAAATCAGAAAAAGATATTTACACCTCTGGGACTCGAACCCAGGACCACCCTACTTTCCGGGTTGGGAGTTCATTTAATTAAATATTACAGTTTGAGGTTTTAATCATAAAAAATTAAAATTTAAAAACATAAAAAGTTAAAATTAAAAAAAAAAAATAAAAACAATAATAATAAAAACTTTTATTTTCTTCCCCTGAATAAAGCTATACCTTTGTGGTTATCACCACACACCTCACACCACACCAGCGACAAATGTATACTAACTTAACAGGTGTTAAAGTGGGGGTGGATGGTGAATGGAAACATATCTAAGATGGGGCTGGAAGATTAATGAATCAATTTTGTTTGTCAATAATAATTAAGGGATTTCTTAATTTCTAAGGCTTCTAACAGTCAAATATCCAAGAATCTCTAAAAATAGAAATATGGTTTAAAAAAAATATCTCGTGGTTTTTGATAAATTGTCGTCTCTGTAAAAACACAATGCTTAAGAGCTCAAATGACAAGAGCTGCGTCTTTATAAAAATATTGAACAGTTTTTCCATTTTTGTATGAAATCTATATATAAAAAAATAAATTTTATTTTTATAGGTATTATGCGTAGACTAGACGAGTAATAAGTTGTTTTGGTGAAACAAAAGTTTATGGTTCATTTTCTGTCGAACGCCAATAATGCCTTTGCGTTGTTTTTATGAAAAATATGTTGTTCCGGTCTACCAGCCGTGGTAGCCAACGTGACTTTTAAGCTCACGAAAATAAACATAAACGTAAGCAGTTTTATTGTGAATTATTATGAGTGTGTTTGGTACACAGATAATAGAAACGAGGGAAGTTGCGGCATGGAAGGGTGCCGGCTGTCACCGAGCTTCGACCAAACTACTAGTAGGTAATAAAGCAAGTAGTCAATGAAAGTATAACGTTTGGTGTGAAAGTAGGAACAAATGCGGCGTGCCGATGTGCGTTGATGCGATTTCGATGGCATAGAGTTTAAGTGTGGTAACTAGAAAGTGTCAATTTTCGGGAAAAAGCAAAAAACCATCGCAAAACACAAACTCCACAATTGAATGAAGATAATTAATACATGAATAGTTTTATTGATACGTCAAGCTTATTTTTTATAAAAGTTTATTTATTACTATCTAAAATCATATATTTTTTCTATCGTGGCTGTAATAGATGGATAATAAAAAAAATGGCACTAGTGAAATAATAATAAAAAAGGCAATGATGCAATGATAATAAAAGAAATTGCACTGATGCATTGATAATTAAAAAAATGGCCCTGGGGCAATGATAATTTAATAAATTGGCTCTGAATTAACACTATACTAAATTCGATGTTTAATCAATTTGGGAGAGTGCAAACCCATCGATTTATTGAATTAACAAATAGAAAGGAAGTAAAATAAAGTTTTTGTATGATTATATTTAAACATAAATTAATGCTTTTCAATTTTGATTTTTGCACTCTGAATAAATTAAACGATAAATAAATGCAGATTACTCAATTTGACTTCCGTTATCCATATCCACGCATTGATTATTATTGGTCTCGACGGAGTGGGTGGTGTATTTTCCTTATTAAACTTGATGAGCCTGGTGATTTCAAGTCTTTATGTTAATTTGAGTTTATATGTAAGTCAGCTTGACACTTCGGCTGTAAACACAAGTTTGTACAATTAATATAACGCCAAGATTTATGACACTGAACCCCTTTCAATTATATTTAAAATAAATTCAAAGTGTAAATGTTTAATTTCAAGAACGTTTACCTTTTGACTGCACACATGAACATCCCGAACTAATAATGAACTATCAATAGTTGTTTAGAATCAAAAAGTGATATTGGCTGATATAAGGCAATTATTATAATTTTATTTATTTATTTAGTATTTGTATTATTGTACACATTTTTTACAAGTTGTGCACTGTTGTAAAGGATTATAAAAATAACCTTTCCTCACCATAAAGAGTCAAAGCTCTCATGCTTGGTGAGGGAATTCATGCTCAATAGTATGTAATCAAATAAGTAAGTAAATAATAAAATATTGCAATAATAGTAAAAACATAAGTAAGGAAAACTCAAGTATATCAATAAATAGATTTTAAGATTTAAAAGAAAATATATACTTCATTATTCCTACAACTCAGTTGGTGAAATGTAATTGTTGTAATAGCCGTTAAGATTTGGATATTAAGACTATTCGACACCTCAGAGATACGCAAAAACCTAAAATTTAAAACCAGAAAACTTTCAAATTTTGACTTAATAAAACGTGAATTTTTAAATCCAACAGTGCTGTTAATTTATTTTGGACATTTTTGTAGTTACTACACTACTTTATGTAAGTCTAAGCTATCGATTTGCAGTAGTATTTTGGCATCACTCAGTGCGATCGGTTTCATGCTAATAATGGTTCACTGTCTTGTTTCTATTATTTTATCTCCTTCAGCCTCACAACCTACCCCAGTGGGAGTGCCATAGTTTTACTGGCTCCAGACATTTGGGGCTCTTATACCTAGCTTGTTTTCATGATATTCACAACGTTAATCGCAGATAAAAAGTTGAAAGACAATAGTAATATCCTGGAAACAATAACCTAAATAATAACCCTAAAGTATCACCGACCAGTAAGACCAATCAATTGATTAAGTCGACAATAACAATAAAAGAAACCGCGGTCAGTTAGATACCAAGTCTATAATACATAAGAACTGATGGCTTCCTAATCAGTACTAATTACTCCCATAAAGCAAAGCCGATAAGACCTAACTGATGGCGGTGTAATCATCCCATGAATTCCATGATCTGTCACCTCCCCTCGTGGACCCCTGATCTCATTAGGACCTCGCGACCCCTGACCTGGCTGTATTATGCCAAGGGTATCGGGTTCAATTCCGTGAAAACGTATACCACTTCACATGCGTTGGCCAGGCTAGGTGGTATCCAGTTATTGACCATTACCAGGCCTTTTGCTCCTTTGTTTCTCTTACCCCCCGATAACAAGAGGCTAAAATGTAGCCGGTAGTAAAGTTCTAGACTTTTATTCAGTCCGTTGAAGTAAATGTCACGAAATGATATAAATTATCTTCAAGATTGTACGATACAAGAGAATTTATAGAGTTTCTTTTGGTAGTTATAAAAACTATTACTGTTCTCAACTTAATAATAATGTAGATGTATTTGGCCTTTAACCCTCATGGGTGTTTTCAGAAATTTAGAATAAACATAATAAAATTTTGCCATTAGCAAATTGAAATACAACTTAATCGCACAGTGGCGTAATATTGATTTAGAAAGCAATAATAAAACTATAAATAAATAAGCCATCTATCTATAAATTTCCGCTAGTGGATAATGGATAAGGTGTCATATTATCATAGCGAAATCCATATTGGATAGTGCGGTGAAAGTATAACGTCAGTTCAAGTGTTATTTATTTAATTATTGAATTTTAATGTTTGAAGTGAAACTTCCATAGCACCGTTGTGATTTAAAACACGATGAAACGGTAACGACACTAAAAAGAGGCAAACACATACATCTACAGGATTTAGCCTGCGAGAATGAGATAGAATGGAACATTATCGCATTAGCCGCTTTGATTATGAGTTCACCTTTTAAGCGTCCTATTGGTTGATATTTTGTTTATCATTATCTGTGCCATCAACCTGTGTCAAAACAGCTCTGTTATTGTTAATTTTGTTCTTCTTTGTAAATTATTTCTTTCATATTATTTGATCAATATTTTGTAATGGATCGTAAGGAACACTATAAGATTACTTTTAAGTTTTTTATAGTTACGTGCACTTGAAGTGAAATAAAACAAAGCTGCGCTATACAAATATTACGTTATTATTATTATGCTGCGCTTCGTAGCCTCCCCACTCTTGTCTAATTTAGGTTTCTA
Source organism: Glyphotaelius pellucidus (assembly GCA_936435175.1). Lineage (NCBI taxonomy): Eukaryota > Metazoa > Arthropoda > Insecta > Trichoptera > Limnephilidae > Glyphotaelius > Glyphotaelius pellucidus. The sequence goes on from OW386539.1 coordinate 35,284,303, forward strand.
AAAGTTTCACTTCTACCGCGTGTGAATTGCTTACTCTGATTTTTTTTACTTTAACGTTCACTAAGTGGAACTGTAGAAAGGTTTAATCGGTCAAAATTACAATATAATACAAATCATTTAAGCCGCCGCTATCCGAACTCGACCGATTTCTTACATATCTCCCTTAAACATTTGAAGTTTTTAAGCTCTTAAAAAAGTATACGTTTTTTTTGAAGATAATATCTAGACACGTTTCACGCCGAAACGCAAATTATATGAAATTCCCTCGATAGAAAAAAATCGCAAATTATGCTCCGAAAATTATTTAAAACAAGTCTATTTCTATTATTTTACAAGTTATATTGGTGAAAAAATTCACAATGTTTCTTTAAATGATACCTAAGATACGTTCCACGAGATTTTTGCTCTATTTTAAACGTTTTTCTAAGCTTTTTCGCCATTTTCGCTGCGATTTTATCGCTTAAAATATTAGCGCGCTTTGTCCAACATTTGTAATTTCATATCTCTTCATTTTCTTCTTTTTCAGCCAAGAATAAATTTAAGTGAATAAATTTACCCGAAAATCTGAAAATTTGAGATTGTAGATAGCTTTATTGTTGAAAGGGTATAAGTCGAACTAATTCAGCTCCCTGAATATTCAACCATGAAGGCAAAATATCAGGAAATCAAAGACAAATGCCAAACAAGCACCGTAAAGTTTCAGAGATCATGAATTTGCCGCTTTTGGGAACCAGAACAGCGTTTCATAATAATAAAAACTCGCGATCCGTTGTCCCTCCCAGCGCTTTACGCTCCCAAGCACTTCATACATTAAGGGCGGTCGTCTCATTATAATAGAGATGGTGTTATGCAAATTAGTGAGAATTAAATCCTTGTCATCCTTTTCCATTACCGCCTCGGAGCACTGGGAGGGGTTGTGGAGGGGAAGGCCATGGCTGCTCCCGGTGCTTAATGCGCCATTCTAAAATAAAATAAAGTTCCATTTTCTCAGTTAGTCCAAGACCAGGCGGGTGGTTCATAATACAACCTGGCAGAAGCGGACTGTCCCAGCGGGCTATCGGCAATATCCTGCAGGCTGTTGGCGTCCGCCGAATGAAATAGATGTCAACATTTTTCTTTTAAAACAGGGCTATTTTAACAATTTTCTGTTCGTAGATTATTTATTTAACATTTTCCTTAATAAATGGGAACCCTATTCAAATGTCTAAATTACGCAGAATCAATAGGATTGCACAAATTTTCAGAATTTTTTTTTACAATTTTGTCCTAATTTAATCAATTTATATTATAAAAGAAAATGTACAATGTGCGTGCCGCCAAAACTAAAAAACGAGTCCCGTTATGATCAAGGGAGTTAATTGGTATGGTAGCCCCTATCCCCACATCCATGACGAAGATTCCCGTTTTTACCTGAAGGGCGTGCTTTTGAAGATATGAGAGCTGCAAATTTCCCCTCTAGAAATTTAAAGAATAGTCCAGAACATTCGAGAGTATTTGAGAGCATTCCACAACATTCCATCCATTCCGGAACATCCATTAACGGAACATTCTGGAATGTTCGGGAATAGTCTGGAAAGTTCGGGAACATCCCGGATCATTGTGAAACATTCCAGAACCCTCTTGAATGTTGCGGAATGTTCTGGAACCTTTTTTGGCCTTTTTTCACCAATACAAAAAAGCTTTTTTTGTATTGGTGGACATATGTATATGAAGAAAGATCCGTCGTGGGTTCGAATGTCAGTTTAATCTCATATCAACTCCCTGGGCGAAGCCGGGTAGCGTATTTCGGAAACCTTTACCGGTTCAGTCAAAATTTACATTTTAAATACACCTCCATATGGTTCTTTTTTATCATTTTGCAAAAAAAATTGTTCCAAAATCTAGAAAATATAATCTTTTCAAGGCATATATTAGAAATTCATATTTTTATTTCTAAATATTGAATTTTTGATATTATTCCCATATATTATAAACAAGCCACTATATTGGTTATTTTTTATCAATTTGCTAAAACAAAAATTATTCTAAAATCTAGATAAAATAAGCTTTCTAATGTGTATATTTGAAATAAATAATATTATTTCTTAATTTTTAAATTTTGATACTAAAAATGTAAATTGTCGCCAAAGCGACTGAACCGGTATAGGTTTTGGAAATACGCAGCCGGGTACCCCAGCTAGTTCAATATAAAATTGAGTATTTTGTAGCATCACCCAGGTATGAACTAATCAATTCACTGCGATAATAACTATGACTGTTCTAAAACGGGAATCATCCTAGTTGAACAGTCAAAACATATCATAAAAAATGTTTATAAATGTATTATACTATACTAAATAAATAAATAAATAAATAAATAAATAAATAAATAAATAAATAAATTAAATTAAATAACACATATATTTGAAAGTTCGTCCCTGATCCTTATGTAATACCCATCATGGCAACCCCGAATGCGAACAGCTTTAAAATGTCGTAAAACGGTATGTGCTGTTTGAAATAGTTCGGTAATAAAGTGGGATTCCGGAATGTTTATTATTTTATGAGCAACACAAGCTGCTACATAATACGACAGACCCCGCAAAATATGAAGCGATTAAAAACGTGAACTCGGTCGATGAAGTTTTTTCCCCTTTCTTCGGCAATAGATTCTCTAAAACGAATTGAGACATTATTTTGACGGTTTTTTTTACCGAAGTACGAGAATCAGTGGTTAAATAACAGTTCACACTTTTTTAGCGGTGTCGCGGGATAATGCCCATTGCAAATGATTTGTAAACCCATGACCTGGATAGTTATACCCAGAATAAGTGATTAGCTAATTTAGGGCGAAACGGATCTCACGCGAAACAATAACAAGAACTGGCAGAAGATAATGACGAAATAGAACAAGCATTTTTTTCTCTATTTTTTTCCTAACATGGCAGTTTGAACCGTTTCACAAGTCTGTGACACCTGTTAATGTGAATTTTGGACCGGTTTTTATTTATATTGTAGTAGATTTATTTTATTTTCATAATTTTAATATTAAAGGCACTGCTGAAAACCGATTGCATTCCGGGAGAAATCCTGAGTGTTTAGCTGATTGGTGACCCTTTTGTCAATAGAATCAAGTTAATAAAAAAATTTAAAAAAATTAAAAACCCATTGTCAAATAAATGTTTTTATTATGTATGTGTCTTTTCCGTTTTCTCGTTTCTCCATCTCCTCGCTTTTTATAAGATTCCGAAATGTCATAGTTTTATAGGTTTCAGACAGAGTGACTCTTTTATAGGAAAAAAAAATTACCGTTGTTGTCAAAAAAAAAAATTTTTTTTAAATATGTATATTATTATTAAGTTCTTCAAATATTTTAGTTTTATTGAAGTGAAAATTTCATAAGCACCGTTGTGATTTGAAACTCTATGAAATGAAAAATAGCTAATTAACACTAAAAAGAGACAAACATCTCCTCTTTGTGCCATGCTTCGTAGCCTATCGGTCTCCTCTTTATGCGGTGCTTCGTAGCCTATTGGTCTCCTCTTTGTGCGGCGATACGTAGCCTCCCCACTCTCGTCTACCTTAGTTTTCTGAAGGTTTAATTTCTACCACGTTTGAATTGCGCATTCTGATTTTATTGTGACAGCTGTATCTATATACTGTGCTTATGCTACCTGGAGATGACTCATTCAAAATATTTTATAATTTATCTACCATAATTTTATTTGTACAATAATAAAGTTAGTTCCAAAATGCAGGGGTAGTGCAATGAAATGCATATTTGGAAATAGCAAGAACATAAATAAAAAGATAATAAGAAAAATTAATTATACGATTTAAAAATCCGTAGGGATAAAAAAAAAATAAAGAAAAAACGCGGAAAAGAAGTGAAAAATGCGGAATGAAGTGAAAATATTAAACACAAAAATGTATGCAAGCGGCAGCTTATGGAGGTCATTTGACCGTCTCCCGTCTCCAGAGGGCCATCGGGGGGAACTCCATCCAGGCAACCTCCATGGAATTGATTGTATTATTCGATTGGCGTAGTCTGCATACAAGCTTCCCATGCGGTGGCGGAGAAGTGCTCTGAAAGTGTGCACTTGTCCCTCCAGGAACATTTTCATAGTGCTGCAGTATTTCGGTAGGCGGAATCGTGGCGATGAGCATTATTGACGCTGAAAATGATACATTAATTTTTTGGGTCGATTGTGCGAGAAACTTAGCGTTGTATTTGTTAATCATTCCTTTAATGATGACAGGATGGTCTTAATTGTATGATAATGGCAGACAATAGCATTTATTATCTATTTATGAAAATTAATCAATAAAATTTGGCACCTAACATAGGTACCTATTTAAAAAATATATAATTTTTAATTATATTCAAAGTATGTTATTTTGTTAAGTACCGTAGGTGAGTGCTTTGATTAAATTCATTAATTTAAAGAGTTTATTCGAAAATTGAATTTTGATTAAACGATCGACGATTTGCAAAATGTCATTCTCAAATTGTGACATTTTTGACAGTTTTGTAAGAGTTTTTGAAATGATTAAAAAAACTTATTAGATATATATATCTAATAATATAATAATATAATATAATATATCTAATATTGTCACGTGGTTGTGCTTACCAGAAACCTTTGCGAGGATAGAAAGAAGGTATTTTGAAAGTTTCAAACATTTCCTGTGCTTAATTTAGCAATGTATAGACAACTCATATACAAACATAGAAACCTATATTGATTTTTATATAAATATAGATATAGATATGTAAAAGTAATTAATAATAACATGATTACACACATGTGTTATATACGCTACATTTAGTAAATTACAATGAGAAAGTAGAAAATTACATATATTGAGAGTTGTTAGTGTCATACTTACTTATTTTACTACTAGCATAACGTATCTAAGCATACTGTAGTAATTAATATTAAAACAAACTTTAAATTATTTGAAGAAGGGAGTGTCACTTAGGGAAACTAATTGAGGTATGAGTTATTTTTAAGATTAAATCAAGTGGAAACATTTTTTTTGTAAGATTGTTTTAAAATATTTCTTCACAGGGTTTATTATTTGGATATCATCATTAATGTTTCTAATTTCTTCCAGTAAACGATTGAAATAAAATTCTTCCTTGGTAAGCGTAATAATTTTGTGCAAATGAAGTATTTAATTTTGGGCATGGAAAAATATATACGGGTACGGTTTTCAGTAAAAAATTGATGCATGTCTTTTTTATTTGCATTTTTAGAGCATAGATATTTGAATGAAAGTACGAGAGTTCGAATAATCGATCCGTTGGGTAGTCGGAAGGTTTTTTTTTAACAGGATTTTAATTATTAACTTCTGTACAACTTCTATTGGAGAAAGGTATTTGGTATATCCCTCAGGGCCTATATCATCTTTGAAGATGCTGTGTGGAGGGTGTTTTTAAAGAAAGAAAGGAGTGAACATGGGTCTTGAAGAGACCCATGTTGTAGGAGGGAGGAAACACAAATGACGTAAAATCGCAATGTTTTGACTTTGACTTAATATTTTGTGAGTTTATTTTGTGTTATCGTATACTATATTTACTGAAACACATTCCTTGAACAATAAACTATGCATAAAAATAACGTTACCTGCGTTTATTTGATGAATTTATATGTTTTACGATCTTTTAACGCTAGCTAATTTGACAACTCAAATAATGACACCCGAACGCCATAGAGAATTTAATACACATTATTCCGAGTGGCTAGGTGTATTTACGGTATTTTATACCTTAAGAACAAAAATGTTCTAAGCGATTCTGACCTTGTTCTCATACGTTTTCTTTATATATAATGGTGAAAATCGCATTCCAAAATAATTTTTTTGAAAATTTTGGCGTGCACACCCGGCACAGTAGGCGAATTACATTTTTTCAGTTCCTTGAAAATATTAAGGTAACTTGAACGCCAAAACCGCTGTCACAACAATAAAAAATAAATTTATATAGAACTTAATTAAAATTAAATGAGTTCTACAAATTATACTTACAAACACTCAAATTCCAGATTGTTCAGGGTTTTTCTGTATAAAGCAATTAACTTAAAGCGTTTTTTGATATTGTTTTTGTTAAAAAAAATCATCCCTCCAAGAGATTTTCCTAGCTAACGATATGTGATTTTTAAATAAAGCCAAAAATAAAACCTAGCCACATGTGGAGTTAAAGGGTTTTTATATGGTTCTCTTTTTCATTGTAGACACGCTACAAAGGGTTACCATTCCAATTCAGAATCTGTTGATGACACTTGGAATATTTTGTTTGACGTTTGCGTTTCATTCCGTGAAACGTATTTGTAACCTTTATAGGTTAAAAATGAAAATGTAATTTACGCGAGATATAAACGAGTAATGTCTGCGTTTTTTCGAAAACGGTTAATGTTTACTGCTTTTTTACACTTGCTAAAAAATGGAAAATATTAAATTTTGTGACGTTGTTTTAGTATTACATAATATATTGAATTAATTATATTTTTATTATGAATAGAAGGTGAATAATGTTGTGTATTGTCTAGTAATAATGATATGTAATGTAAATGATTAACATTACATTTTTATGTTTCATGTAATGCGTATCATTCCCGCAATGAGTTTATTAACTCCTGGGAGTACAATGCTTTATATAATTTACTATATTCTGTATTGTATACTTTTCATAAATAAATAAAAATAAATAAATATAATAGTGTAAATCCTCTCTGAGAGTATTTGCCCCAAGGTTACGTATTTTTGGAATTTTTTATTTGTTATTTTAATGTGAACTGCTCCTAACCGCCTGCAGCCAGTGAAACTACGGCATCCTCAAATGGGGTGTGGTGTGAGGATGGTAAAGGGGAGGGGGAAGGAGAAGGGAAAGAGGAAGGTGGGGAAGTTTCTGTCTAAAGCCATTTCAAGCAACTTAATTTTTTTTTTTTTTAAAGAGAGATAAACATTCACGGGTACGAATAACCCAAAAGTGTTTGAAAATCTCCTACTACCACCACAGTAAGCCAAAAATGTTGTTTGAATCGTGATGGAGGACTTAGCCAGCCGAGGAATGTTTCAATTCTGAAAAATGGTCTTACACCAGGGCGATACCCAGGGTATCTTCTATTATCTAGGTACTACAAATTTACCTTATATATTATATATTAATTGTGAAATAACACAAATCAATCAAAAATAAAAGTTACTAACGCCCGCCGGGATGCGTATTTCCAAAACCTATACCGGTTCAGTCGCTGTAGCGGCAATTAAGATTTTAAATACACCTCTTTAGTTGTTATTTTTTATCACTTTGCAATAACATAAATTGTTCTAAAATCTAGATAAAATAATCTTTCCAGTGTATTTATTGGAAATCAATAATTTTATTTCTAAATATAAAATTTTTGATATTTTCCCATATTTTGTAAATATACCTCTATAACTCTATATTGATTACTTTTTATCACTTTGCAAAAAAAAAATTGTTCTAAAATCTAGATAAAATAATCTTTCCAACGTGTGTATTAGAAATAAATAATTTTTTTCTTAGTATTTAAATTTTGATATTGAAAATGTAAATTGTCGCTACCGCGACTGAATCGGTATAGGGTTTGGAAATACGCCGCCAGGATTTTGAATTCGCAACCTTCGGATTGGTAGTTGAGAGCCTTACTTCTCGACCACGGAGCCTGTTATTGATGTGAATTGATTGCAATTAAATTTGTATTGTTTAAGCACATTATAAACATCGTCAAATATTTAGAACTAGTCCGGTAGGTATTCGTTACTTAGGACGGGTTGTTTCGCAGAATTTGAACAATTCATAAAAGGTGAAAGATTTCTTCTAGTTCTACTACAATATAATTATGGGCCAGTTGCTAAACAGATCAGAAATAATAACAAAATTTTGATACAGAGCTTCGAAAATTGGTAAATTGTTCAAATTCTGTGAAACAACCGTCCTAGAATCTGCACCAGCGTTATCCGAAATTCATCGAAAATTTTAAAACGTGAAAAATACGAATAGAATTAAATTGCAATTGAAATTCACAGATAAACCGTGATTTTCGTTTCAGGAACTTAATATTAATATTACTGTAACAAACCCCTTCACATATTCGATATTGTTTCTCAGTGAACCGCAATCATTTCTAATAAGAAAAAGAAAACGAGGTGTTGTTTGTCTCCTAGCCCCCCTAATGCGATTGACACGAAAAACGACGTGGATATCGTATATTGGATATGGTAATTTTCAATTCATATAAATATTTTAAATCAAATTCTCGAACTCTTCGCGTTTTCACTCAGGATACGAAATGGAATGTCTTAAAAAGCACATTGTATTTTTGAACGAACCAAAAATCATATCATAAAAAGGGATTTTTTTAGCTTATGGAAATTTGACTTTGTTTGCTTTCTTTCCTTTACCTTTTGTACTTTATGTTGAATGGGAATGGAGTTGGAATGGCCTGAGAATAAATTCTGGAAGTTAAATATGTTTTGATTCATACCAGTTACAACACCCAAATCTCGTAATATAATAATTCAAATAAAAATATCTGCTTTCACAAGCGATTTAATTCATAAAAATATGAAAAGCTCACAGCACCAATTTAGAAAATTATGTCTACTGCTAATAGCAAAATAACTAAAAATCCAATCGTCAAAGACGACATTTTTTTTAATGTGAATACCTTACCCTCTCCCCCATATTTTATGTATATAAACCATGGATTAAGAATAATTTGTACTAGTCTGAAGATGGTTTTAACAATTTATTTATTTATTCATAAATAAATTGTAATAAAAAATCTGAAACCGGTTACGGTAAAACAATAAATTTAGTGAAAATTAGTTTTACACGTTTTTTTTTATATTATTGAATCAGATTATCTATTGTAAGCTACTAATTATTTATAAATGTAAGCTAGTAATTTAGAATTCAAGTGAATTAATCTATTACTGGAACATATGATATTTTAACAAGGATTTAAGAACCGTGGAAATAGATATCATGAATGAGATAATTTTTTTTCGTGATTTATTTTTGGGGTTTTATGTCGTGTTGCTCTATCTCCTTCTTAAATTTAACGTTTCTGACAGCTTTACACTATCCTTCATCAGGGCAGATGAATTATACGATATGTTTTATTAATAAAGATGACGATTGGGGCTAAGCCCAATAGTTCTTGGTACCCACGGCTACACTAAACCATTAAAAACTAAAACAATCACCTCTGCCGTAGGTCACCCCAAGTAGTTTGCTACATTTAGTGACTTAGCAGGGGTGCCCGGTTTCATGGGGTGAGATTTGTCCGGGTTTTGGTGGTAGATCGGCATCTGCCCACCAGCTGCGTGGCAGGCCGGATTGCGTGAGAATGGTTGAGGGAGTCCATTTGACTTCTCCAGCCGTACTCTCTCGGAACATTGCCTTGCACCGTAGTGGGAGGGATGGATTCATACGGCCGTCATTCCTGGCCACACTGACCCCAAGATTCCTACGCATCCCCAATACCCTTTTCTTTCCCAGAACCACCTCTCCTTTCCCAAAAATACCAACCACACAGCATCCCCAAAGATGACATAAGCACTGAGGAGAATTATTTTGATCGGGACCTCTTGCGTGAAGCTAATCTAAAAAAAATTAAAACCATAATACCAGCTCTTAGTGACCGGCAATATCGGTACCAGCTACCCTGATTATGGATACCGTTACGTTATCCGAAACTTTATATAAAAAAATGAATTACGATAATTCTTTGAGCCGTGAAAATCTAAAATCATTTCCAAAATATTTGTATTAAATAACTGCTGAAACACACTTAAAATTTAAGTGTGTTTCAGATGTGCTTCATTATCTTTGGATGCTCGTGAGAAGCAAGCGAATGAAAGTAAGATCTAAATGTAATCTAAGTTGTTATGAGAATAACTAGTTCTCTTATAAGGTTTTCAATCATATTACTAGGATCAATTTGATCACGATATAATCTTTAGGCATTCAATAAAAACTGAGAAAACATCTGCGATCAAATTGGTTCTCTAGAGTTATGATAAATGAAATAAGAAATAATGCCTATCTCTGAATTACTTCGCTCTTTCATATGAAACCAACCCTGACAGGAAGAAAGGAGGCACATTGAGGAATATCGAATATTGCGGTGTGTATTTTTCATACTTTTCATACAAAATGGCATTATATCTACTATAGCAGTGTTCTGCAACCCTTTTTCACTAGTGGCACACCAAATTTCTTTGAAGAATACGTTTGCTCCATTTTTACAAATATCAACTTTTTGACGGCTCACACAACTTCGGTAGTGCTCTGTATTTTCCAAAAATCCAATAGTTTTGTTCTAAGCGTGCTTAAATTAATATGAACATTTGTAAAAACATGAAATTTTGTTTCAGGAGTCAACCTCGTTCCGCAGGACACCAGCAAATACATAAATCAAGATAGCGGATTCAGGAATTTCAAATTATTTTTAAAATTGATATTCATTATATTATACATATAAAATCAGAACTAAACCTTGAATTACCAACTAGTCCAGTCAATGTAAATCGCGAATCCCAGTTACTGACCTTGTGTTATGTATGGCTGAGCGCTCCGCATTCTTCGCGCTCTATCTTAAAAACGGTTAGGCGTATAAAAAAATATTGAAGACTAAATTTGTAGAGAATTTTAGACTTTTCAACTTTTTCATTGAATGCAAATACGATTTGAGACAAAGGAAGCGAGATATTTCCAAAAAACTGATTTTTGCGACCTTTGACCTTAAATATCTAAAGACGCTTACACGTGACCTTATGAGACTTTTGAGACAACATTTAAAACGCCAAAATATAAATTTATATAATTTTTCAGCTTATACCGTTTCATTCCGAGGTGAAACCCTTTATTGACTGGACCAATAGGAATTTTCGTTTTCGGTGGAGGAAACCTTTTTCGTGTTCTGACTGCAGTTGAAGTAAAAAAAGTCGCTATGGCACTTTATGACACAATGCGAGAAAAGAGTGCTAATTGTTAAGAATTATGATTTAATCTTGCCTTAGGACAGTCGTATATTGACTCTTATTTTTTGATGAAATAAAACAATAAGTTGGTTTATAAATTTACGAAATTTAATTTAATTTATTAATACCGGCCAGTTTTGATTAACAAAGTATCACAGGGTACAAAATTAAACTGTTTTATTTTAAACCGAAACCAGTCAGTGTTAACAAATAAAATAAAATTTCGTCGTTATAAACAAAATTATTGTTTTATTTCATTAAATACATTAAACCACAAAGTAACTGCTGTTTACCAAATTATTTATTGTTTTGCGCACAGAATCTGAACTCCGGTTTATTTATTTGAACAAAAAGAGCAGATACATTTTAAGAAAGCTTTGACTGTCCAACAAGGAGATTGCCCATTTTAAGACAGTCAAAGTACATTAGACAGCTCGCAGTTAACGCAATAATTTAAAATTTCACAGTTATAACCAGAAATATTTGCATATTGTTTTGGTGCACACAAACAATAATCAAAAAGAAAAAAAATATACATATACATTTGCACACATACATACACATACACATATACATACGTGTACATACACGCATTCACATATATATACATACACACACATACACGCCATTATATATACGTACATGTACACATATATATTGGCAGTTTCTCTTCTCTTACTTACTGATATTTAATTGAATTCTTGTTTTCGTGTTTTTTTATTGTTCTTGGTCTTGCGTTATTTTGATTCTGAGAAGATACAGGCAATTCTGTTTTTTTTTCTCAGCCACCATCAGCCCACAACACACTGGTGTACCGTGGCATACAGGTTGAGGATCACTGTGTTAGAGTACCCATCTATTGATAAATGTATATATCGCTGCGGGTCGTCTTCATATTTTTCTTTTTTCAATTTCCAAACATTGAATCGAAGGGTTTTGCATAAAGCGCAGATTTATTCTAACGCCTGTTAACCCGCCTCGAACCGAGAATACGTTTTTGGAGGGGGTGATCCTGAAACTTTTTCAATAAAAAAAATCTATTTCTTCACACGTTATATTTATATGTTGTGAAGGAATTGATTCATTGTTGGTTTCTACTTGATGTATTGTGTGTACATTACTGTACATCAATACACAGATTCAGTACACTTTAGAACAGTAAAAAAGATTTTGAAAAATATTATCTTTCTGAAGGTAAAAACAATTTCTGTTAAAAATGCTTGTGACAGATATGATAAAAACAAACATGCAAGATCACCGTGACCCTTAGGAACATAGATTGGGTCTAAAGGTCGTGAGTTCGATTCCAGTGAGGTGCGAAATATGCTTTTTAAAATGTTCGTAAGAGTGTTTTTAAGTAATATTATGCATGTGGGTAGTGAGCAATGAACACAATTTCAATTTGGGATGAAAGTATGGGTACTGCCGCTACGGGAACCATTTATTGGATAACCAACACCTCTACTATAGGTCAAACCAAGTGGTTTGCTAGGTTTTAATACTTAGTAGGGGTGCCCGGGTTCATGGGTGAGGTTTGTCCGGGTCTTGGCGGTGGATGCATCTACCCACCAGCTGCATGGCGGGTTGGTTCGGGAGAGGTAGGTTTAGATTTTGACTCATCGCCTAGCACAGCAGTTGGAGGGATGGATTCGTCCTGACACCAGATTCCTACCCATCCCTCATTCCTTTGTCTTTCCCAAAACTTTCTCTTCTTCCTTGCCTTAAAAAGACCCTTCACACAGCATCCCCTAATATGACTTAGGTTCTAATGGAAATTATTTTCAAGGCGTCTTGTGTGGAGCTAATGTGAAAACATAACTTCTTTCCTTCCCAAAACAAAAACAAAACTTACCCGAGGCCTGAGGGGTTAAGCCTCACTAGTTTATAACCAATATCTTTGCCGTAGATCACCCCAAGTGGTTCACTATGTTTGATGACTTTGCAGGGGCGCCCAGCTTCATGGGTGAGGTTGGTCTGGATCTTGGCGGTGGATGCGTCTGCCCACCAACTGCATGGCAGACTGGATCGAAAATGACTGGTTAAGGAAGATCTTTTTACCTCTCCAGCAGGACTCTGTCGGAACATCGCATTGCACCGCGGTGGGAGGAATAGATCCATACGTTCGTCACTCCTGGGCACACCGACCCCCAGATTCCTATCGACCCCTCATACTCTTTTCCTTTCCAGAACTTCCGTCCTTTATTTCCCTAAAAATACCTTTCACACAATTTTCTCAAAGATGACGTAGGACCTGTATTCCACTGCTTCGGGAATGGTACTATTTATGATATTCACAATAAAACATTGAAAAAAATCTTAAGAGAGTCAACAAAAACACCTGATGATCTTGCTTCATTCTTGCAAGTAAAAAATGAGGAATACATGTTCATTCAAGCGGGAACAAACATAGTCTAATGTTTTTTTCATTCGTCACCCGAAATGAATTTCTCCGTCTGATTTAAATTCTAGGCTTCACAGCTAAAAAAACTTCAATGCGAATATAACGAATTCATAATTATTTGCCACGACGATTTGAGTTTTTCCGACAGTTGAAAAAATCACTTTATAATTTCGCAAGCTCAATGTTGTTCGTTCAGAGAGCAAAATTTTGCAATGGAGATGTTTGAATAATGCTGCTCGTAGAAAAGTTTTTTGTTGCCTTTGAATTACAATTTTGGGTCTCGTCATTTAGTGGCGCCCAAGAGGAACCGAAAGGGCCCAAGGCCGCCCCCAGTCCTGCTCTGAATTGGCGAGATAAACAAGTAGGGCGGAAACACGTGCAAAACACTGAGGGTTGAACCGAGGGGAATGGAAGGAGAGTTTTTTTGAGGTGTTTCGCCTTCTATTATCAAACAAATTAGTTTTATTTACTACTAGCTTTTACCCGCGGCTTCGTTCGCATTGTGTTAGGGGGAAATTACTGTAGCGCTTGCACTTATCAATTATCCCCCTCACCCCCTCCCAACTCCCCCCCCCCCCTACTCCCTCCCCCCTCCACCCTCTCGCATTCCATACATTCATTCCCTGTCTATTCAGTTTTCAAACAACTCGCGTGCCACCTACATTTCATAATGCCAAGCTCACCAGTAGTAAAAAAAAGAATGATCCAATTTTTTTAAAAATTATTTTTATTTATATAGATAGATATTATCTACGACGCCTGAAATAAAATTTCCCGCAAATATATCAACATCGTTTCCACGGCAACGAATGGTTTTCTGACGTTAGCAATAACTCGCTTTTGTTAGCGACAGAAAACGTATAATAAATAAAATTTCTTCATATTTATTATTTCATAACGCCAGAGCTTACCATTATATACAGCCTGTATTACTCGCATATAATTTTGCTTTCTATTTTTGAAAGAATTTTTAAAATCAGTTTATTGGTTTACGCGTGAAAGCGTAACAAACAAACACACGCAGTTTCGCATTTATAATATTAGTATAGATGAGAAACCTAATGATAAAACACCATAATGAGACGGAAAATAAAAAAAAAATTGGCCTTTCAACATAAAAGATACAGCATGCCAATACATTTATGTTATGAAAACCAATTTTAAGAAATAGTCAGTCAAAAGAGCATTAAAATTGCTACAAATTTCTTCAGTTATTATGGAGAGCGATCTGTTCAATTTTTTCCCTCTTTTTAATAAAACGGTCTAATGCACATTTTTAGGTAACGAAACAATTTTTGTGCCTTACCATTGTTTCAATACTAAGCCATGATTCTCCCAATTTTCCTTGATAAACAGCTGCTAATAAGTAGTTTTTCTACTCACAAAATTTCTCGACTACTCACAGAATATCTCGGTCGCAACGAACAAAATTGATTCGAAACATCACTCGAAGACTTTAAGCTAATTTTCGTTTATTTCAACTCCTATTTTTTACTTGTTGATTTGCTGTGTGATCATTTGAGCAACATTATTTTGATAACTAATTCATTCCAATAAATTTTAATCGATTATTTTAGGAACTAAAATAAAGTCTATCGAACAACATGATCAGCTGATTTTAATTGCAACAGATAAAAATGCATTCACGCATCATTGGTGGCAGTTTTATTTTAACAAGTACTTGATTGGTTTAATTTTACAATGGCTGCTACTGCTCCTCGTTAGCCTTTGTGATTGGGATATTTGAATGTATTGTGAATGCATTATTGACGCCGTTAAGTAAGGTAAGTGAATATCGTGGATATAGACGGGAAACGGATAACTGTAAAAGAAAATTTTGCCATGAGTATGAATCAATGTTTATGTTTTTACGTCCTGTATTAAGATACAAAAAACAAATTAGAATTCAATATTAAAAAATGTGTAACAATGACATATACCCGCTCCCAGAAGCCCGTAGTTTTTGATTACACATTTAAAGGGAAAACGTTATGTCGAGTCAATAGCTTTAAAGATCTTGGTATCGTCTTTGATCACAAACTGACATTTTCCGATCACATACCACGGCTCACTCCAGCATGCTACAATTTGATGACCCAGATGCAATGATAGCCATGTTCGATGGCGTCATGAGATCTAAGCTGGAGTATGCTAGTGGTGTGTGGACTCCGCACCAGACTAAATATATTAATATGCTGGAACAAATCCAGAAAAAATTCCTTAGGTATATCTATATGCGAATGCACGGAACTCACCCGAGGTTCATGCACCATATAGAGTTACTTGAGGCAACAAATAGATTTAGTTTGGAAACTAGACGTTATGCAAATCTTGCAATTTTTAGTTTTAACATAATCCATAATTATATTGACAGCCCATTCCTCTTGGAATGCTACGGCTTATACGTGCCTGAAAACTTCAGTCGTAGTCGTCGACACGACTTATTCAAATACCATACGGCAGAACAGATGTTCTAGCACAGCATAGCATGACAAGAGGAATGGTACTGTTGAACGAAATATCGAAAACACTAGATATATACAAGTCTTCTTTAGATAGCCTTAAGATTTTTTTTTGTATAATGATCATCTTCTTAGGTGTTAATAAATAATATGATAAAGTTGTCGCTGCAATTAATATGAAACAAACGCTCCGTGAAACATTCGAAACCGGTGGTTCTCTCGATGAACACATAAAAAATAGTACCACATGAATTTAAAGTCGTCCAATGAATTTAAAACCAAAACTCAAACGGAACATTACAATGACATTAATTATCATTAAATGCCATGACTTTGTCATTAAATACTAAATGACAAAGTAGTTGTTATTCATGCAAACGCCTTTTCGGAATATATTTTTATAATAAATCGAATCATATTATAATCATATTTCGAATCATATTTTTTTTACACTAGCTTCAAATCAGAGGCATTGAAGATAAAAAAATTCCCTCAGAACCCACGTCATCTTTGAAGACGTATTGATGGTCTTTTTAGGGAAAGGAGGGTGTGGAAGTTCTGGGAAGGAAAAAAGTATAAGGCGTGGGTAAGATTCTGGGTTTCAATGTGGCCAGGAGCGACCAACGTATGAATTCATCCCTCCCACTGCAGTGGAAGGCGATGGGTTATAAGAGTCCGGCTGGAAAGGTCTGGGTTAGGTCTCCCTCAATCAATCTCTCCCGATTCGGCCCGCCACGCAGTAGGTGGGCAAAACGCATTCGCCGCCAAGACAAAACTCAAAGAAAAATCTCACCCCATGAACCCGGGCATCCCCGCTAAATCACCAAATGTAGCGAACCACATGGGGTGACCTATGGCAGGGGTTTTGGTTATCCAATAAATGGTTCCCGGGACGGTGTCATATCAAAATAAACCTCGTTGGTTTATAAACGCGGACAAAAACATTCATTTAACAATTTTCCAAATAAATTCTTTCAAGGAACATTCATGGAACAATTGCTTTTCATTCAAGCTCTTAACCCTTCAGGCTTTTAAATATGTCCCAACGACGTGATGGTTGAATTTCTCTGGAATTTTGGAATGCTTCCGAGATACTTTAAAGCTACATATATAATATCTTATTTTTGAGGTTGTCGTAAAAACAAATATTATTTCAGATATTTAAATTATCTTTCAGATATTCATAATTGATAAAAACATTTATATATCTAAAATAAAACATAAACTAAACATAAACGATTTTTATAAAACATATTCCTTTATTAGGGAATATGGGAATTAGTAATAAAACTAAGATCACTTATTATGATGCCGTTTGTACTATAAAAAAATAAATCATTTTTAAACTTTGGCATGATAATTTTCAGGATTTTATCCATTGAATCAAGTTCATATACATGTTTGAGACTAATTGAATGAATTATTATTTAATTTTTAATAACGTCCCGGTTAGACGAGAGGTCTGGGTTCGAGTCCCAGTTGCGACCATTGTCTTTTTCTGTTTTTCTGTGTCTTGTTTTCTTTCATATTTTCATTTAGATTATAAGTGTTATCTTCTTCTTCAATGAATTATTATTTCTTCAAATTCCGCAAATTCACTTTGTGGCGTCATTATTAATTTAATTAAATTGAATTAAAAAAATAAAAATAATTTCTTTTTTGAAAGGCGAACAAATCACGTGTCTCCGCATTATTGAAAAAGAAATAAAAAAAAAATACTTCAATAATGTATGGACGCCCGGAGTCACCCCTGTCCGTAAGAGGCTCTAATGGAATATTACGTTCGCGGCCAGTAATGTCCTTCCAAGGACTTGAAGAGTTAATATAATTAAAAAAAAGCAGAGAAATGTATTAAATTGAAGGTCATAACAAAGAATCAAAAACACTACTTGTAAAAAATTATCGAACTTTAAAATCAATTTTATTGAACCCATACAATAAATAAATACATCAAAGAGAAATATTTCATACTAGTGATCTCCGTGGATACGGACCTCTATGTGAATAATGTGCAATAAACAATTCTTCTACTTTCACTGACAATAATTATCCAGAATGATAAAAAGAAATTGGTTTCATTGTAAATCTAATATTGAAACTTGAAAAAGTCAAGTAAAAAATTAATTCGATCAGATGTAGATACCTACCATTTCATTTTGCATGCAGTTTATTTACAGCCTTTTATTGATTATATTTAGCCACTATTATTCTGAAAAACAGAATATAAACGATCTTTTAATCTTTTGCGGTCTATGAATTTCTCGGTTTATTAATATTGAATGATTTGTTGAACGTGCTCCTAAATACTAGAAATTTGTAAAATATCGCTCTTGGATGGCTGGGTCAATGCTCGCTTGCATTGTGCTTTGTGAACTATGGTTCAATGTCAGTCATTGAAACTTACACAGAAAATAACAATAATAAAATGCTGTTTGTGGAAGATTCCGTTTATCAGAAAATAGGTTTGTTTTGTCTGGTAACCATGAATAAAGTGTTTTAACAGGTTTTTGTTTAGTTTTCGTATCATTGTTTGGTTGGTGGCTTATTTGTTCAGACGCATTACAATAATTTTCAAGAGCAGGTACGAAAAGTACAGATAAAGATTTGTATTGAGATTTTTTTTTTAAATAGTTTATCGGCGATACTCCATGAAATAAGAAAATGGTCTCAGGAAGATACATCACGATCAAGTGAAGTATGCCAACATTTTCAGCAACACATCTCTCATTACTTCATCTCAAAATAATTCGTCTCATTTTTTGTAACATCGGTGATATTAGCGAGTATTTAATCATGCTGCTTGGGTTCTAGCCCAAATAACACAATCCAAGGAAGTTTCCAAGAGCATCCTTGGGGGTATTATCTATGTATTAATATAAACACTAAGCAAATTCCTATTCATGACCTATCAACATTTAGATTCATCATAGAGAATCACACTAACCGGATCTCAGCCTCTCTCAACAACGACGTTAATCCCACCCTGATGATTACATAACCCAGATATTTCAATACTGCAATACCAAACCAAAACAATATTGTCTTTATAAATTTCGACGGTGACAACCAGTCAATAGATCGTAAATTCACCACTGTCCTCTTTCGAAGCTCGACTAGAAATTCGGGTCTCCGAATTGAGGATCCCAATCGAATCCTTGTTTGCGAACGTCATCAAATCACATGATGTCCCCGTGACGCGTTGTGTGCAGGAAAAGCCAGAACGGCTGCGCCAATTATCCGACGAGGTGCCATTTGCATTGTACATTGTTTACTGCAATCACGGTGGAAGTACAATCAAACTGATTTGCACAATACACAAATCAAGCGGCCGTGGTAAGTAAAGTGGTACAAAAGCATTAGAGGATGTTGTGTAGTCGTGATTCATGACTCTGCTGTTGAAATAGCAGCAATTTAATGGGTAACATCAGGAGTAAATTTTGCGACTTTGCAAAGCGAGGATTGAATTACAGTTGCTTCATTAAATATAAGTTTTACCTAAATAGAGTGGAGGTACAAAAGGTATGGTCATTCAGATAATTCATCTGACCACCCTATATCCCATAAACATTCATCTTTTCAGTACATAGGTAAAACAATTGACACATCGTTTGATTACCATACCATTGAACGATAATAATTTTTACAAGGAGTTATCTATCGTTATTACTACAGGAGTTATTTTCTCGTTCGAGAAGCGGAACTATAAAGTTTTCATTTATATATAAATTCCTATTAAGGAATGACACAGTTTAGTCCATACCACCATCATGCGATGGAACATTGTATTTGCCGTTGAGGCCTACTTTTCGGACGGATGTTCTGTGATCATGTTATGTTTACAGAGCGCCTCATATCAATTATGGACGATTTGAAGTTGCCGGCCCGCTCTCCCGATTTGTCCCCTTGTGATTTTTTTGTATGGGATTTTTTGAAATCTCGTGTTTATGTGAAGCGTCTAAGGACATCCAGAAAGAAATCAGGATAACGCCTGATATGCTGGCAAGAGTCATGACAAACGCCAGAAATCGGTTTACACAGTGTATGGAGAATGGGGACGTCACTTACCTGATTTGATCTTCAAAAACTAAGTAAAACAAAACTTAAGAGATGTGCCTACATTATAAAAAACAAATTAAAATTTTCTGATTCATGCAATGGGTGTTAAAGTTTTGAATAAAAGAAGTTGTAGATAAACTGTAGAAAAAGAAACATTTTTACCAGTCTGAAGATAGCTTTAACAGGCTGATACCGGTTACGGTCATAAATAAATTAAGTTTTATATGTGTTTTTTTATATTATTAAGTGGAAACTACATTATTAGTTTCTAAATCATCATCTTTATTAGAGAGCACAGTGGCTTTGATGATATACTTGGTACTCATAGCTGTAGATACTCTCTTTCATCGCAATGTTTAAATTATTAAAAAAATATAATTTTATTCAGCTTAGGATCTTCAGTTGGAGCTTCAACTGGAAATACATTCCCATCATTCCGCAATTCCTCTACATATAAATGATCCAATGGCGAGGGGTGACAAAGTCAGCGGAGTTTCAAACCATTTTCCAACACTTTCTTGCTTGTCGTTTTAGTTTGATAGGAAAATGCTTGTTGAGTAAAAAAAAATTTAAAAATCGGAAATGCTTAAGGTAAGCGTCTAAATGCAACAGAAAAATTAACGTAAGTAAAACATTATATTCGATCATCATAACGCGGGCAAGTGCTTATCATGGCGGTCGAAAAATTCACAAATTATGTGACCATCAAAGCAATGAATTAATAAAAATTATTTAAAAAATGTGTACATAGATTCAAAAGATTATTGTGTTATTTATTGTTATCAAGTTTAATTTGTAGAATTCCGTTTTAATAAAACACCCCCCTTAACGACCTTTCGTCAAATTTGAACAATGAGTAATTTGAGAAACTTGAAAAGGGTAATAACCAATTGTCAAATAAGAGTAGAAAACAAAGGAGGGCGCCAATATTGTTCAAATGGCAATACTAAAAATATAACTCATAGCGATAATGTAAAGCTGTGTTGTGTAACCTACATTTTTATAAAAATATTAAAAAGGCATAAAAGCGAAAAAATGTTTTTTCATTGCAATATAGGCACCAACTGATCTCATAAAGATATATTATCCTTTGCAATTTTGTGTCAACATAATGAAGAATAACGATATTGTAATAAAAATACTGGTCAGTGGTTGAGTGGGCATGGAGTTTGGGTCCCACCCGGGCGTCCCGTGTTCGATTCCTCGGCTGGCAAGTCCTCCATCACAACAGTTGGTAGTAGGAGATTTTCAAACTTTGTTGGGTTATTCGTAACCCGGTAATGTTTGTCTTTCTTTTTTTATATCTAAAGCGCAGTTTAGAAATTGCTCACATTTATTTAAGCTTTAGTACCTAGCGTTGCCCGGGCTGTGGATCGTGTCACTAATTTTAGATCTGAATATGTTTAGTTCATTCAGATCTATGAGTAGTGTAACTAAACTCACCATTAGTGATTCTTCCTTTCTGCTTACCGTTAAATTCATATTTATGTTAAATTAAATGAAAGCAAATCACTTTGTAAAACACCATTTAATCAAATTTTTGTCATCAGGTAGGTACCTTAACAACACTTCTTCAATTTTAATTTTTTTCTTTAAGAACAAAAAATGTTTTTTTTAAATGTGATTTACAGTGTTCTTTATTTTCAGTATCATTGCACTTTAAAATAATATTTCACAGGTAAATTGGTGTTGCTAGTCTACAAATTTTGTAGTTCAATTTTTAATAGTTTCTACTCTTAATTGAAAATAAAAGCAAATAGCATCTATATAAAAATAATATAAATGTATCTTTAACAGGTGGCCTAACCACAGTTTGCTAATGCCTTCAGAAGGCGAAAGAGCTGCCACGCATAATAATAATTACACAACAAAAATTGTTTATAAATTGATAAAAATATTATTATTGAAGACATTAAAGAAAAAAACAAAAAAAAAAACTGTTTCCCTTTTAAAACATTTATCGATTTTAAAACATCTATTTAATTATTCAATAATTAATAAAAACAATTATTTTTAGGAATTTTCAAACGATAATGCCAAAAAAGGTGTCCTTTCATATTTTAACGTAAGCTATACAATATGCAAAAGTAAATCTTAGCATTTCAACCTCAAAGCAAAACATCAGGTGTAAAATGTGAAAGGATTATGCCAAAAGGGTCAACAAAAACATAATCGTACCTTATTATGTCACAAGGGATTTGTGAAAATAGCCTTTGGCTAAAGGAATAGGGATGGAAATACATATAGCAGAATGGAAATATTGGTTACCGGTATCCATTTGAACTAGCAAAGCAACGTAACTCGCAAAAGCAGCGCATTTTTCCAGGTAAAATACACGTAATATGCAATGGAAATGGCTTTGACAACAAAATAATATTTTATGTAAAGATATTCGAACATTCTTATATTTACTCCTTTGTTCAAAGGAGAAGTGTGGAAATTTTGAATTTCTTTGTAGATTAGTTAAATTTCGACGAATGTACAACTGTTTTTAGTTACAAACTTTGCTACGTTACTTCTCGCATCTTCATTTATACAAATAATTCCTAGAGAGATGTCTGAAAGCATTTTCCATTAAAAAAACCGTCATAAAAGGTTTTCAATATTGCAAACATTTGCAATCTTTTATGCAAAACGATGAGCACTTTTAAAGGACTGTGGCGCCATCTAGCGGCCTCCCGTCGTGTTATCGCGGAATTACAGACTGACTCACTGGGAGCATTGCTTGTAAGGAAATATGTAGCTAATGGATTCGGATGAAGTACAATGCCATATTGTAACGTTAACAATGCCTATTTTTGCTATCTTTTCAGCTTGTAGCAAGTATTTAGTGGGGAAAAGGGCTAACTTTGTAAAGCGTTCGTTTTGTTTTGACAGGGAGAGAACCGAACTGAACGCTTTTCCTTTGATTGTCGGAACGCCGCGCGAATAAATAAAGTTTCGGTGAAGGATACTTCGCCTGGAACTTTTTTCAATGGATTCTCTACTCATAGACAGGCAATATCTACACAATAAACTTCGCTTTTG
Organism: Glyphotaelius pellucidus; assembly: GCA_936435175.1. Taxonomy (NCBI): domain Eukaryota; kingdom Metazoa; phylum Arthropoda; class Insecta; order Trichoptera; family Limnephilidae; genus Glyphotaelius; species Glyphotaelius pellucidus. The sequence goes on from OW386539.1 coordinate 35,307,244, forward strand.
TATTCCATGATGAATGATATAAAGGAAGTGGTTTATTTAAGTTCGATTGGGAGAGGAAGAAAGCTTTTCTTTCTTTTAAAAATAACTCCTGGAACTAGAAGGGAATTGATTTTATCTACATCGTTCTGTTCACATGTTCTATAACATATTTTTGAAATTCTTTAAATGAATTATTTTACTTTTATAACAATCCAATTTAACAGTAATAATCCAATTTTCAATAACAACTTTGACGGCGGCTGTGGTTACCGCGTGTGGCTGTGGATACCAAATATTGGATAACCAACACTTCTGCCTTAGGTCACCCCAAGTGGTTCGCTACTTTTTGTGACTTAGCTAGGATGCCGGCCTTTAGGCTGGGTTGAGAGTAAGGAAGTTGAGTCCATTTTTTATTTATTTTTATTAATGTTAACATACAAACTTAAATATAAGTATTTTTTTTTTTAAAGTTCGTTTTCATAATCAAATTAATTCTCAAAGTTTAAATTTTATTAAGCCCGCCAAAACCAGCGGTAAGAGGTGGGGTGTGTGTGTGACGTCATTTGGGCCCTGAAAGCAAAGTTGCTTGGGCATTTTGTATGGAGATTTTTAGGAATTCCAGTAATTTTTTTTCATCAATGTTAACCGTCTATCAGAATAAATGGTATTTAAAAAAATATATATTAATCAAGATTTCATAGTTAAATAAATTTTTCAAGTTAATTTTTGTTTCTCTCACGTAAACTTTTCCCAGCACGGTATTAGGGATTGACAAGTAACAGTTGTTGTCAGGCATTCTATGGGCATTCCAAATCAACTGTTTGACATTCGCCATTTTGGAATTCAGAATTGCGGAGGGTTGCGAGTACCTAGTTTAACGATTGTTTTTGTACAGTTTAAAGTTTCTGATATGGTATGCAGTTTTTTTAAACAGATTTAGTATTAAATTAGTATTTTTTTGTATTGATTTGTATATTATGGTTACTTATTTAAACTAAAAAGATTTTTTTTTTACATGAGCTCCACACAGGTGACCCTGAGTAAAATAATTTCCCTCAGGGCCTATGTCATTTTTGGGGATGGGATTCATAACAAGATAGCAAACAAAACTGTTTGGCGGATACCTCTCTCATCATAAACAAACCATCTCTCATGTAATAGAAAGAGATGCACCATAGACCTTCCAATGACCGTACAAACCGAAGTACAGATGACGTCAGAATTCTTTGGAGCAATCATGAAGCGTTTATAGTTTAGAGCTTTTTAATCATTTTTTAAGATCGTTTAATTAATTCAAAGATTAATAGTATAGAAATATATTTGGAATCGATATTTTTTTATCTAAATTGCCACTCCTGGACACACTAACCCCCAGATTTCTACCTAACCCTCATACCAATTTACTTCCCAGAACTTCTTCTCCTTCCTTTCCCTAAAAATAGATTCCACACAGACCCCTTAGAGACGACCCAGGCACCGAGGGATATTATTTTTCTGAAGGTCTTTAGTTTTCTGAAGGTCTTTAGTATTCTGAAGGTTTCATTTCTACCGTGCGTGAATTGCATACTCTGATTATGTTCTATTTTCGTTGTTTAAAAAGATTGGGATAATTAATTACTACGTCCAATTAATTGGACAAACACCGCAGAGAGTCGGGGTGCCAATTTGGTTCTTGAATATCAATACAGGAAAAAACATATTCAAATCGGGTGGCCCTCATACCCATGCCCATGTAGGTAGGTAAACATGGCGCGAATGAAACGATGGACGTGCGCATCTCAAAGTGTTTGTTTTTCATTAAACCAGATGAAGTATGGGAGAAGCTCTCAAATGTCTCGCATATATACACACAATCATGCTCCTAGGTCTGGAAACACTTATGCCACCCAATTCGACCTTATTTGGTCGCACCCAAGGTAAATTTTTTTAAAGTAGCAAATATATTTTTATATGTATATGCATATATATATGTGTATAAATGTGTGGGTGTGTATATTTACGTATGTTTATATTTACATACATGATATGTACGATTTTTGTTTCTGTTTACTATTAAATATCTATCTTTTGTTTTACACATAAAAAAATATACTTTTTTTTCTTTGTTAAATTGTGCTTTACATTCGTTTTCTTCGCCTTTTTAACTCGAGCTCTGCTCTAAAAAACGGTGTAATGAATATATATAGGTGTAATATATGAATACCGCACAAGAGTCCCAACTGCTCCCGTCTGGAGCCAGTGTGACTATGGCTCCCCAATTGGGGTTTGTTGTGGTTGAGGCTGAAGGTAGTGAGGAGGGGAAGGAGATGGGGAAGAGGAAGGTGGGAAAGTATTTGGCTATTCAGATCTGGTCACCAAACGCGGCTAAAACCATTTCAAGCAACGTTTCTATTCTGAATGGTGGTCTTACACCAGGGCGATACTATGAAAGTCTTCCACTCTGGAACGTGCCGAAAATATACTATATATTATTTTTAATTAATTAATTGTGAAATAACACAAATTAAATTATTTGCCCACGCTGGAATTCGATCCCGCGACCTTTGGATTGCGAGTCAAGAGTCTTGCCCCTCGACCACGCCGGCCGTCATCAAACATCAACCTAAAACAAACATAACTTTCCACAAAGCTTTCCAGGTACCAGGCAAATGAGTTTTAAAAAATTCACTTCCTACAAAAATCACAACATCTGGAAAAATATATGGAACTGGTTGCAATCCTTCTAAATAATACAAATTTTTCCCCGTTTATAAGTACAATTTTATCAAGTTAAATAGTTGTTAATTGCTGTTATAAAATTATTTTATTTTTTATTATTTTCAGTGTTACGCTGTACCCACTAAACCAATATGTACCTTCGAAAAATGTCCTCCACAAAATAGGTGAACTCCAAAGTTAATAATAAGAGCTGTTTTTAACAATATCTAGTGAAACAAAGACTTTTTTCGAACCTAAAAAGCAAATTTAAAAAGCAATTTATCTCAAGTGTTATGGGCACGTTTATTTATTGGTTTCGAAATTCCGAGGAAATCGCAGCTGCGCTTAAGAAAGCTGATAATTTTTAAATTTACAATATTGCCACCTTTTTCAATTGAAATATACTTTTTTGAAAAATATAGATATTTTTAAGAACTGCTACTATGGAATTTACCTGTCTAAAAAACATCACGCCATTTCCCTGTAAGTGCAAATAGAAATGACCACCTCATACCTCTGTCTTGGCACCCACTCCTTCCTTCATTCGTTTTCATTCATCATCTCGTTCATACTCTTCTGTTTTTCCGACTCTTGACACGGCCCATTCATGAATTTGACTCACTTAATCGTGCAATGTCTTCATCGGGAGTCCTCTACTTCTTTTACCATTCACATCAGCGTTATAATATATTCTCCCTACTTTCTTCGTTCGCCCGCAGTATATATCCAGATACCTTTCCTTAGAGATCACCCCTTTCTTTATCTTATTCAAGATGCATTATTTTCGGATCTCCACATTAAGAAGAATATAAACGCTAGAAATATTTCGATTCTCATGCCTTCAAAATTTAAAATCGCGCGAATTAAGAATGAAAAAAAGTTAGAACATAAAAACCTCAAAAATAATCTTAGGCATAAAAGGGTATTTTTAAAAAATTGTTTCTTACATTCATTCATAGTTAAGTCACGAAAAAACATTTTTTTTGGTGGTTTACGCTTATATTTTTTGTTATGTAAATAATAATTTCATTGTGATTGCAATACACAAAAAAGCAAGTAAAAGCTTCAATTTATCCGTAGAATATTTTTTAAGTTAATAATGTAAACCGATTCGTCGTAAAGATGAATCTAAATAGTATCTAAATACGATTTCACATAAAGCTTCATAATAACATCATACGTGCTTTTGTAACACATATAGCTCGGGGTTATCATTTCTACGGCCTTTAGTTTAATTTTATCACACATATTTTAGTTCCACGACATGTCATGCACAGATACTTACCGGTTTCTTTGAAAACGTTTTATTAAAATAAAATTTTACTATTTTCTGTCACGTTCTTGGGAGTTTCTAGGCTTCTGCACATCAGTTCATTTAGAACGTAGTATCCCACTCTTTCGAGCCCCGAGGCCCTTTATCTCCGGGTAACGGTCGCCTGTCGCGTGTAATCTCTTGTTTCTGTTTGCGGAGGGACGTGAACCGGGCTTCCGCTTGTTAGCGCGGCGATCCGTCACGTTCCGGCTGCCTCCGCGCGGCGTCCGCGTCTGTACCTGTCCCGTCCCCCGCGCTCACCGCTAGTCTAAACACACGCTAAGACGGGCCCGACCTGGTAATCTCCAGTAGACAAAACCAAGCAGATATGTAAGCCAGCAGAACAATACTAACAATAACTTTAATTGCAATTATGTTTTTGCTTTCTGCTGAAGTGTCACAAAACACTGATATGTATTTATACATATAGACACCAGATATCCATTTAGTTCATGAAGGCATCACATTGATTCTTTATTCCTATATATATATGTATAAAGGAATAATTTAAAAGAATATTAAATACCCAGAGTTACAAAATAAGATTCAATTTAATGTACCTGCGCGCTCCACACGCTTTTCCGTCTCATTCAAAGTGGTTCAATGCAAAACAAACTGTTAACAAAATTCTTGCTTGAAATAATTACAATAACGTAATATCAAAAGTGGTATTTTCAAGTATGAGCTGAATTAACAGGTATAAAAATTTAATAAAATAGTGTTTTTCTGACAAGTGGTGAGCAAATTTTCGGAGGTTGTTTCTATTATGAATTTCATTTATACATCCTTTCAATACATCCTTTCTACTTATTATATTATATATTTTTTTTAAAATATAGAATTTTGTTAATTTCTCAATACAATCTATAATAAGGAAAAGTGAAAAAATTATGGCGTAAAAAATATGTAGATTCATAGAGATCAACAAACGCTGATTCTGAATATAAAGTTATTACTTGTGTTTAGTCATAGATTGACACATTTTTTTAAAAAAATTATGTACGGTAAGTTTCAGTCTGTTGACTTTTTACTTTTTCAAAGTAATGCAGATTTTCATAAGTGGTAAATTGCTTTCACGGATGTATTTTTGGACTTTGGTAGAATTCAATAAAATTTGTGTCGAATTGTTAACATTTGATCTAGAGTTCTTCAATATTAAAAGCGGCCATCAAAAATAAAAAAATAAACTTCTCGACTCCTAAAAAAAATACAGCGCCTGTTGAAAAAAAAGAAGAATTTTTAAGACTGGTGACAACACAAAGAAATCCATTTATTTGGTGCGATTTCGGAAGATCCGAAAAAATAAAACTTTGAAAATTATTTTAAATATTGAAACTAATTAAATACTGGTATTTATATTAGAAGGTTATTATTATTGATAAAAAATAAAAAAAGGACTTGAGTTCTTTATTGTGTGTTCAAGCAGTAAAAACTGTTGATTTCCCAAAGATAAATAGATAACTAACATATTGATAAAATAAACAAAAGGAAGGGTGGGATGAAAGAGTGTCGAATGTCGCCGAGCTGCGATCAAACTGTATCAGACGGCGGAGTCAATGAAAGATGTGCATTTGGTATGTAGATAAAAACAAAGGTGGGGCGTAGCTGTAAGTAGATGCCACTTGCAGTAGTGTAGGTGAACAATGTTGGTGACACGCATTAAGGGTCTACTATTCGTATTTCGACCGATTTCTTACATATCTCCCTTAAAAATTTGAAGTTTTTAAGCTCTTAAAAAAATATGTTATTTTTGAAGATAATATCTAGATACGTTCCACGCCGAAACGCTAATTATATGAAATTCCCTCAATAGAAAAAAATCGCAAAGTATGCTCCGAAAATTATTTTAAACAAGTCTATTTCTTTTATTTTACAAGTTATATTTGTGAAAAAAATCACAATGTTTGTTTAAATGATACTTAAGATACGTTTCACGAGATTTTTGCTCTATTTTAAATGAGTCATGTTTTATTAAGCTTTTTCGCAATTTTCGCTGCTATTCTACGAGTTAAAATATTAGCGCGCTCTGTCCAAAATTCGTAATTACATATCTCTCCATCTTCTTCTTTTTCAGCGCCGTGCGTTTCAAGAGTGCGGCCTTAACACACGTTTTTTGATGAGTACCGCACAAGAGTCCTAACTGTCCCCAACTATCTGGAAACAGTGAGACTTTGGCATCCCCAGTTGGGGTACGTTATGAGGTTAAGGCAAAGGAAAGTGGAGAAATACCTGGGTATTCAGGTTTGGTCAGAGATACAGAAAGTTTCTACCACTCTTATTTTATGATAGAACACTTGGTTTATGAAGACGCTTGATAGATGGGTTCCAAACGCAACTTTTGTGAGAACTGCTGCCTGTTGAGAGAAGATTTCCCTGATGATAGGAGAGGAACAGTAACGGCGTACAAAATCATAAATAATTTAATAGATAGCCCATGCCTCTTGGAATGCTATAAGTTGTGTGTGCCGTAAAACTACAGTCAGGGACGGTACCACGAACTTCTATGCATACTGTATAGCAGAACGGACGTACTGGCTCGGCATAGCATGATACGAGGTATGTTGCTATTAAATAACGCTTCCAAAACTATTGACATATTTAACAGTAGCCTCAAAGAATTTAAGAGGCATTTAAGCGCCACAAATTATAAATCACATGTAACTATTTATCTTTTCTATTTCTTTTATTTATCCATAAATGTGTAGTTTGTGTCACATGTGTATTGTAAATGGACACACAGTCTGTAAACACACAAAAAAAAACAGGAATACTTAGGTTATTCCAGCACTTGAACCCAAATCCCTGACACCGGGTAACTTCTACACTCAATTATTGATGGTGTTTTGTTCCTGGTTAAGCACCCGGAGATGATCAATAGCAAATGTCAATAGTTATGTCAATTTATGTCATCGATGCAATTTGCAATGATTACCAATAGATCGTTTACTAAAGCTATTGAAACCACCTATAATTGAGACTTCACATCGACGGGAAGAATGATCTGAATTTTAATCGATCGCATGGACGCCATAGGCAAGCGCTATTGACGCAGCTGAATGATAGTTTCGCTGAGCGATTGACAATAGTTCTATCAATTGCTCGGTCAATCGAATCCTTTGGAAAAAAGTTTCATCATGGAATGAGATTTGTTTTGCACAAAATTACATTATATCGCGATTGTCCAGTTAGGGAAAGTAAAATCAAAAGATTATCACTTTATTCGCACACTTTCGGAACTATTTCCGCAGACGTTAATAAAAAAAGGGGGGCAAACATGTTAACGGATCTATTGAAGTACCGTCAATCGCTCTTCACTGCATATTATCAATAAAGTAAGCAGTCTCAATTCGGGAGGCGGGTATGGGTACCGCAGCCCCGGGAACCATTTATTGGATAACCAACACCCCTGCCATTGATCACCCCATGTGGTTCGCTAAGTTTGGTGACTAAGCAGGATTGTCTGGGATCATGGGGTGAGATTTGTCTAGGTCTTGGCGGCGAAAACTTTTGTTTTTTGATTTTGAGAGATCTGGTTGAGGAAGACCTTTTGAACTCTTTGGCTGTATTCTCTCACCTTGCACCGTAGTAGGAGGGATGGATTCATACATCCGTCACTTCCTGACGCATTGACCCCCAGATTCCTATCCACCTCTCAGAACTTTCTCTCTTTCCTTTCCTTAAAAACACCCTCCACACAGCATCTACAAAGAAAATAGAGGCCCTGAGGGATTATTTCCTCAGGGCCTTATGGGTGGAGCTTATGTAAAAAAAAACATTAACAATTGACATTGATCGTTTCCGAACCCCTTTAGGTTTGAAAATAGACGAAAGAAAATTACGATAAAATTTCTAGATTGCTTTCTATTTGCTCACTCCTCACAATCGGACAATTTATTTTTTCATAAACACGAATGTGAGAATAATTCGTCCCCTCGCGATATTGGTTACAGCGTCTGCTACTCAGTGGAGCACTTGACCTCGTGAGTGGAGGCTGCAACTCACTTTACCCTCTCAGCCGAGCGGCGGAGGGGGAGATGAAAGGGTTGACGTGTGTTGTGTGTTGTGTTGTAGCGTTTTGCCACGAGTGGCGAAGGGGTGGGATCCTCGGCGACCGGGTAACAATGTGCGAAAGCAAACATTTGCATGTTTCCGTAGAAAAAATAAGCCGAGGGAAATGCGGCGCCGCTGAGTGACAAGAAACACATTGCAGAGAAGATGAAATCTTTGATAAATGGTGAGACATTACTTTGAACTTTAAAGCGTGTCTGCTAAACTAGCAATCTATGTTTTTTACAAATAAATAAGTTAAAAAACGTTTTCCACATAGACTAATTCTGGAAAGCATTTTTAAGGAAAAGTAAAAATGAGTCTGGAGATTTCGTAGAGTACCATGTCAGATGAGGGAAGAGACAAAAAACCGCAAATTATTCGACAGTTAAGCTTAACTTAAAATCAACGATTTCTCATGCAAAATTTTTGAAGTGTTTTGTAAAGATAGGGTACTTTTATCCATTTTTTTTTAACTTACGTAATAAGTAAAAATAGAGTTGAATTAATAGGAAAATAAATAAAAATTACAGTGAAAAAGAGAGGAAAAATGTAGAAAAATTGAGGAGCTAAATAATGATGAAAGAAATTGTAAGTATTTCTTAATTATTATATTTTTTAAATATAAGGTACCTATTTAATAGAATAAATGAAAATATGTTACAAATATGTAGGTAAGTACGTGCCTATAAAATAACGGAAGTAATATTACGAGTAATATAGTAACAGAAATAAAGTAAAATAGTAAATGATTTTAAATATTAATTTATTTTAATTAATATTGATAAAATTAGTTTAAAGAAGGTAAATAGTATTATTAAGTTGCAACTTCATTAATTGAAACTAGTTGCTGTGAATATTATTATTTCTAATTTAATAACATGTCGCTACCTACTACCAAAGATAAAAAAATGTATGAGTAGTAGTGCAAATGTACGCACGATAACCAAAGGTTTCCCATAAATCTGACTAATGTTGTCTTTGGAGATGCTGCGCAGATTGTAGATGGTCTCTAATGCAGTGCCTCCTTCAAGACGAGTTCTCAAATTTGCAGCCTCAATGAAAACAAGGATTGCAGGAATGAGGGAAGGAATCAATCCCCAAATATCCTCATCATGGAATCCTATCAGAGTTCAGGTTCGAGTATTTCAGCAAAATTGAGAAAGATATCGGCCCCAATAATCTTCAACCAATATCATCAATTATCAGTAGCGACTAAGTAAAGTTAATCGAAGATTGTTTCCTTTTTATATTAATTTATAGTAACATCGGTTATTTATTGTTTTTCTTATTATACAATATCTTTTGAATTTTTAAATTCCTGTTAAATTTATATTATTACCAGTTGTTATTGTTAATAATTAATAAAATAATGTATTTACACTCTTTGGTATGTGTGGGATTGTTCCAACCTCCCCACAATCCGGAAAAAGAAATTATTATAATGATAAGCTCTAAATGTTGGAAAACGCCTTCACAATGTAAATAAAAGTATTGTTTTCTTTACTAAAATAAAACAAATCTGACTCGGAAAATGCCATTACATCGGAGAGAAATATGAAAGCCATAAATAAAACACAATATCTCCCTTGAATAAGTAATATACATCTCGGACAGTCATCAACAAATACCATTATTCATCCAACGAATGTCATTCACTTTCTTTCATAGCCTTAATAGAAAGTTTCGTTCGCTCCAACATCAAAGACAGACAGTTCGAGTATATTATGAACGTTTCGCGGCCATAAATCAACTGTAGTAGCCGTAACGATATCTGGAGCCAGAATTTAGAAAGAGTCGGCAAACGGAAAAGCACTTAAATTTATGACAGGACAAAACTGTTTGTCATAACTTTGCAAATGGATCACTCTTAAAAGCCTCAGCGCCTATAAACCCCTTAATTCTACAATGGATGCGATGTTTATTGAGAAAACATCCCCCTTAAAAGTTAACGGGATCTAGAACTAGACAGTGGGGTTCTATGGTTGGGAAACTTTCTAAGGATTATCAGACATATCGGAAATCCTGAATAGCCATCCCTAATGCCACGTTTTGATCCTTCATTAAGATTAAGGGTAAGCTTTCTTGTTTCGGATTGAATCTTGATAAATATATAAAGTGAATGTTTTGAAATAAGAGTTCAAAATGAAATTATATTCAAGGCTTTTAAATGTCACGAAGATCACCAATCAGATCTAGAGTCCAATTTACATTGTGCGGCTAAACCGTGCGTCTACACAACATGTTCATCGGTACGTTTAAACCACGCTTGTGGGCGTTTGAGACTTTCAGGGGGGCGGTAGAAGACCAAGGAAAACCAAGGGGCGTTGAGATGGCTTAGTGAGGGGCACGTACTAATAATCTAAGGTGTATTATTATTATTAAGAATTGACCCTATATCACGAATACAAGAAGGAAGGAGGAAGCAACCCGAAACCCCCCCCCCCCGTTGTGGTAAATATAATCATGACAACAGCTGTTTCATATTAGCGACAGATGGTAAGTAAAAGCAATTGAGTGGCGCTAGAAAAAAAAATATTCTCAAAGTGGGCGGTGGGCAAAATAAGGTTGAGAACCTATGGTTTAAACGATAATTCCGCATAAAAGACGTCCAATGCGAAAAAAACCTTTTTTAAAAGACATTATTTAGTCTCTCAATATTGCATAATTTAGGTGAAAAATTATCTCAACCAGTCAACAATATGCAGGAGAAACAGTGTTTTTAAAGAAATCTATATTACTTCTGCAACATTTGCAAATTCACCTTGTGTACATATATAATCAAATTATCAACATGTTTCGAAATCAATGGTTTCTTTATCAGGATAAAATAAAAATTCACAAAAAAGATAAACAAATATGGACAAGTAAGTTCCGACAAAAAAAACATAGAGATTACAAACAGCGGTGATTAATCACTCAAGAGGGAATAACCAGACAAAACCGGAAATATGTCATTTTTAAATCAAATTTTAGACGTATTCCTTTCCACAAAAAATTATAAATTGATTTCAAAAGATTGTTCTTTTATCTAGTAATTTTTTTTTTTTAATTTTGAGAAAATATGTTTATTTTTAGCACAATAAGGTTTTACAGTAGGTCTTTGGCAGATTTGTTAATTTTGAAACAAGTTTTTTATTATACATCATACATTTCAAATCATTTGAATCATGCAGTAAAATAAATTAATAAATTATTTGGGAAAGCTGCTTTTCAGAATTTCAATTTAAGTTCAAATAAAATCATAAAAAAAAGATCCGCGCCCTTGTTTTATGACGAAAATACTTCAGTTTGTCTATTTATTTACGGTCTTACAAACTAATATATTTAAAAAAAATTACATTCTGATTTTGCTAAGACATTATTGAAAAATTGTAAACACTTACGATCAAAAAAAAATTACAAAAAGTAGATAATTTTAATAGTTTTATCATCACAAGTTTGAGCATTTTTGAATGTAGGTGTTTTGAATGTAAATTTTGAATGAAATAAAATCGATATTGAGTTACTGTGTTAAAATGCTGGTGTGGAGAATAATTAATCTTTCTCATCGAAACCGCCCTGTACAGTTGCAAGGGTACGATCGCAAGTTCATCGTTCGACGAAATTTAAATTCTCGGCCGCTGGTCGCTTAATGGCTCTTAAAGGTATCACAATAATAATATTTTTATTCTAAAAATAAATACATTTTTTTAATAATAAATAACAAGAATAAGAGTGATTTTTTTGACAAATGTGGGGTTTTTAAACTAGTTTTTAACGATTGTAATTTTTTTAACCAAAAGAAGACTTCTAGAAATTTTAATACTAGAATTATGGAGCACCTATGGTGTTTCAATGATAATAATTAATAATTATTATATTGAGAATAATATTCTTTGTTTGCCAACCACATTTCGGAAACAATCATTCTTTTGATAAACACAAAGGGTTTTAAATTTTACAAACAAACACAATGGGATTTCATTGAGATAATTTCGGAATTTTAGAAATTAGATAATGTTAATTTATAAAAGTGTTTAATATATGTATGTAATTATTATCTATTTTGAAACACTTTTTATATTTTGTTTCATATAATTGTTTTTTATTTTTTGTTATTTTTTTTTAAAGAAAGACAAACATTCCCGGGTTACAAAGAACCCAAAAATGTTTGAAAATCAATCTTTGAAAATGTTGCTTGAGTCGTGATGGAAGACTTGGCCAGCCGAGGAATCGAAAATTTACGAAAACATTTACTTAAAAATCACCACTCTTTGTACTGTTTTTTTTAAAATCTATAAATATTTATTTGTTGGCCTTTTTGTTAATTTTAATTTTATCCTAACGAAGGAACCATTGGTTTTGACACATGTCGGAAATTTTGATTAAATGAGTGTTGTAAACTGATTGTTTAATTCAATTTTAATCTATATTATATCACTTCGTAGTTCATGGCAGTATTCTTACTTTACATAAGATAAGGCTGGAGCTTTTTTGTAACCTACAGTTTATCAAACAAATTCCTGTAGGTGGAACTGCTCGTGGTAGATTATCTTAAACAATTAAATAGTAATTAGCGAACAAACCACGGAAATACTATTTTTAAAAGTAGGTTTCATTTCTGAGGATATATTTAGAGGAACATAAAATTTCAGAGGGAGTTTAGTTTGATTTGTAAAGTGTCACCTTTTCCAAGAATTAAAGTTTCCAAAGCGCAGCAACTACAAGGAGGTATTGCGACAAGTGGTGGATTTATTACCGAGTTTTAGCCTTTCCTGCACCTTGTCGCCTTCTGGAAGAGAGATTCAAATTTTATCCTGGAAAATTGGGCTCTTTGCAGGTTACGAAATGTTACACGACATAAAAGAAAATGCAACTGATGCTGAAGGTTGTCCTGATGATACCATTCTTTGACATGAGAGGGGAGGGCAATAGTAGAAGAAAAAAAATTGATATTGTTTTTGGTTCCCATACAATCACAAGAACACAACTGCTCGAAACAGATGAGACTATGGTCCCCACTTTAAGGGGAATATTGTGATGATAAAAGTGGTGGTGAGATATAGCAGATAGAGAGAAGAAGGTCGGAAATACCTGACTCTTCAACACTGATCACTAAACACAGAAAATGTCATTTCATGCAAAGTTTTAAATATGAAATACGGTCTTTAATAAAAGTATCTTTCAACCGAAAACTAGACGTTAAAATACACATTTCTTATACTTGTTAACTTAATGTTTTTTATATATTTTTTTTTTATATGAGCTTCCTGAGGAAAATAATTTCCCTCAGGGCCTGTGTCATTCATGGGGATGCTGTATAGAGGATTTTTTAAAGAGAAGGAGGAGAGGAGAGTTCGGGGAAGGAAAAAGGTTTAAGGGGTGGGTAGGAATCTGGGGTTCAGTGTGTCTTGGTCATTCGCCTCCAAAACCTAGACAAACCTTACCTCAAGAACTCAGGCACCCCCGCTAAATCACCAAATGCAGCAAATCACTTGGGTGACCTATGGCAGAGGTGTTGGTTATTCAATAAAGGTTCCCGGGGCGGCGTTACCCATTCCCGCCTCCCAAATTGTAAATGTAAAGTTCATTTTGCAAAACTGTCAACGCCGCGCCGGTTTTGAATTTGTGAGCTCTTATTCCAGATTCTAGGAGCTAACCGCGCATCGTATGGGGTCGGAGTGGTCTTTTACAGTGGTCCCTAACCCCAAATCGAATGGTACCGGGTCGCGCAAGGCCCTGCTTAAAAATCAAAATTACAAAAAAAATAACGAGTGCAGTTCACACGCGGTAGAAGCAAAACTTTACCCAAACAATCTCAACAAATAGGGGCCTTGAAAAGTGAGGTCATAATCAAAACGGTCAAAGAGCGCAGTGTAGGCAATGAAATGCGTTATTTCCATTTCATATCTCAACCAATACGAGCCTTGGAAAGTGACATCATAAGCAGTTTGACGCTCCGTAGATGCTGTAATGCGTCATTGCCGTTTCATCCGAATTTCAAATCACAACTATAGATGTTTCACTTAAAAAAAACAGACAGTATGTGAACAACGCGAAGTATGTGTTATTAGCGGCTGTGATGCACTTTCGCTTTTATGCGCTTTCTTACTTCTACTGAGTCTTCTACGTGGTCCTGCGTAATAATGGAGCCCAGGTAGGTAAACTCTTCCACCACTTCGAAGTTATAGTTGTCTTTAAACTTCACTTTATCATTTATTCTGCGGTGTGGGGTTCGGGTTTGCATCATGATTTTAGTTTTATTCTCATTGAATCGCAAACCCACCTCTTTTGCCGCAGTCTCCAAAGGGTCAAACACCTCTCTTACAGCCTGTAGGGATCTTCCGATAATGTTAAGTTCGTCTGCGTAGCCAACTATTTAATTGCTTCTGTAGCAAATGTTTGAGTCGGTAATGATTGTTGTTTTCCTCACGACATGCTCCAGTACAATATTGAAAAGAGTTGGTGCTAAGGCCATCACTTTGTTTCAGCCCCTGGGAGACTTTGAAATCCTCGAATAGCCGAAGATATTGAGACACAATCGTAGGAGAGGATTAATACATCACCGTGGCACGTGTTCCTAGTTGACAAATCTACAAATATCGACATGTTCCTCCCGTCAGCGGGCCGCGGTAAAATTATCAAGGGTTGACTGATCCGCGGAGATAAAAAGGTTGGGGACCACTAGAAAATTAATATTAAAAAGCGCTTTATTATCTCTATTTTAACAGCATTAAACTGATGATCTACTTCTACCAATGCAGCTTTTTGAATAAATCAACGAACGGCGTCGAATTTCATTTCAGCGGAGAGCTATGAGATGAACTAATTGGTTATTTATTCAGCGACAAATTCAGCTTTCGCCCACCGCGGCCTTTGTCTCCCAACAGCAGCGGTGCGCTTTTCAAAATTAATTATCTATAAAGTGAAGTATTCGTCCCGGAATTGGGTCACTTAAATATTTCAAAGCTACTTTCAGGCGGTTCACAAAATGCTGATATTTGGGATGTCGCTGATTAGATTCTCGTAAAATTCGTTAGCCGCAGTAATTTTGCGAACCAACCTAGAGTCTACCAGCGTCAGAAAACACAAGATTAGAATAACACTGAGAAGCTTGCAGATACTTTGCCGACTCATTATGAGTTGAGCGGAGCGGGATATAAGTATCCATAGTAGAAACTAATTTGCAAAGTAAGTGACTTATTCAAGATCCTTAAAAGCTTTCTCAACATAAATAACCTTATGAACCTAATTGATTCTCTACCCAGATACTCTGAATAGAATTTGCCGTGAATAATTGGAAAGTATCAGGGATCTCAGCATGGTCGATCGATATAACCCTATAACATAACGATGTTTATTTATTTATTTAGTATAAATTAACGCCGATTAACGGCTTTTACGACGGAATTAAATTAATTTGAAATATGGATACAGAAAAGTCATAAATAAGCAAATATATTCATATGACAAAAAAATTAATACGTAAATATTGATGTAACAACATAAAGTACAAAGAGGAGCTATTATAAATACAAATATGAAGAAAAAAAACCTCGGGTACATAAGTCATTTTGAAAGTAAAAAAGTAACTACGTAAAGAACGTAATAAAAATAAATTTAAAAATGCCGGAAATAAACTGTGATGAAGTATATAAAAATTCAAAGTATGTAAGATTATAGTCCATCTGAGAAGCGCTGACAAACAGCTTTAATTAAATAATGCTTGTATGTTGATATTCTATCAATATTTATCGCATCATCAACAACATATTTATTAAATATTTGTAAAAAGCATTAACTTTGTGGTTCGCCATAATTTATAATAAAAACACATAAATTTGTTGTAGACCACTTTTATAAAAGTGGTGTACAACAAATTTATGTGTTTTTATTGTAACATATTTATTACCAGCAGGCGATTTATTATGGAATATAATTCAGTACTTGATCCTGTATCGTTGAAATGGTAAGGTAATTTGTGACAAACTGATCTGCTCAGTACATGGAAACATATTAACGAAAGAAGTTCAGGGGAGTTCAAAAAGTTGTTAACAATTTTAAATAAATTAAATAAGTCTGAACAAATTTTTCTTGCTTTTAATGTATCGAGTCCTATTAGCTGTAACAGAGAGAAGTAATTAATGTTTTCAACGAATATTTCCAATTTAAAATTAATTAAGGTAACGTAAGAATTTATGATGGCCTCGCTCAAGTGAATTTTCGTGCACGCCGTAGTACGGATTCCAAATGGTGGAGTTAAATTCTATTTGGCTTCTGTATAGTAATTTTACAGTTTTCAAATTTTTTAAATCCTTCGAAATCCGCAAGACAAATCCCAACATTTGCATTGCTCTACTGACTTATAAATATGTTCAATAAATGTTTAATTTAGTGTCAAAGGTAATTCCAAGGACTCTTATTTCGATAACAGATAATAAAGTATGATTATTGAGAAAGTGAGTGAACAATAATGTTTTTTTTCCTGTGGAATCTCACGACTTGACAATTTTCTACATTAAGAGTTAATTTGAGGCCCCTAGAAACAAAGACGGCAATGTCCACTTTGTTAAATTGTTGGCAAACTAAAAAAAAAACGTTTTATCAATCCGTTATTCATCAATATGGAAGGAACATTTAATATTATGTAAGTAAACCGGTTTAGGAATAATATTTCAAATCATCTATGTTTCTGAATGCCCCAGTTTCTTAAAAAAAAGCAATTTTTCTAAGGGCACTTCCGTTTTTGTTTCCATCATTTGGACAATTGCTGTTTTGTTTCACAAAGATTTGGACACTGCCGGTTTTGATTTAAATGACAATTTTGAAGATGTTGCAGTCAATGTAAGAAAACAAAAGAAAAAAAAAAAATAATTTTAAAAAAATATATGAAATGGAAATGATATGAATGAAAAGCTTAAAGTTCACTTTGTGAATTTATCACGTTTAAAATATTCATAAATTCCGAGAAATAGATATTAGATTTTTTGGTAAATTTGTATAAGCTCACCTCACGGATAATACGGAACGTTCTTGTTGTTGAAGTTCGATACACGGATAATACGGAATATTCCTTTTTTAACTAATAGACAATCAAATATGACATTTGTCGGAAGTACCAACCTTATAAAATAAATTCTCGTCAAAATAAAAACGGAAAAGTACCTATTTAGAATTATTCCTGGGTTGAGATTCAAGCTGCGAATGCTGGATGTCATCACAATTTAGATATACATACCAGGTTTTGAATGTTTTAAATTTTTTTTTTTTATATATGAGTACCGCACAAGAGTCCCAACTGCTCCCGTCTGAAGCCAGTGAGACTATGGCATCCCCAATTGGGGTATGTTGTGACGCTAATGGTAGGGGAGGAGAAGAATTTGTGGAAGAAGAAGGTGGGAAGTACCTGGCTGTTCAGATCTGGTCACCAAACACGGCTAAAGCCATTTCAAGCAATGTTTCATTCTGAACTGTGGTCTTACACCAGGGCGATACTAAGAGTATTTTACACTCTGGAACGTGCTGCAAATAAACTTTTTATTATTTTAAATTAATAAATTGTGAAATAAAACAAATTAATCAAATAAAATTTATTTTATTTTTATTTCAACCTTATAAGTAAAACCTCAAATTGTAATATTTTAATTAAATGAAGACAATAGAAGCGAAACTCAATGGAAAATCTGAAAACAGAAAAATCAGATAAAGATATTGACACCTCTGGGACTCGAACCCAGGACCTCTCGCTTTCCGGGCGAACGCGCTAACCACTGCGCCACGGTGTCGATATCCAATTCGGTCATTTTTAACTGTATCATACTTCGAGTAAGAACCACCCATACTATCTTCATTTTTAAAGGTAGCTGCGAATAGAATATGCGTAATGCAAATAAATTAAAAACATCGACCTAATTTATCATTTATGGTCAGTTATCAATATTTGCGATCACGGTCAACATTCGTAAGAGATATTCTGACCGACGACGATTGATTAAATTTAGCCTGGACTCCATAGCATCAGATAATTTTTGGTTAATTGTTAATATAAGCATTTATTTGAATTGTGTTATTCGTTATGCAAAATTACTGGCTTATTTAATGAACGTATTGAATGAACTATCGAAGCTTTTAGAAATGAAAGAAGTAGTATACTCGATCCATGGACCTAAATAATTGATCTAAGGTGAAATCGAATTATTTCGTTTGAACTTTAAGAAACGAAAATGGTTGAAATATGAATAAAGATCTCATCAACTAATTAACTCTGGGACTGCCAATGCATTTTTAATTTAGTATTTTAATTCAACATTGTCACATTATTCATTTTTTTACATAATTGATTGGCATTTTACATAATTGATGCGCCAGTGTTGCCAGCGTATATCGATTTCTTATTAATCCTCTGTCTATATCGGTTCGGCTACCAACAGTGAAACTGTGCAAGGTACGTTATCGATGTATAATCATCGGAAGTTACGCGCTTTCGTTTCAATATTGTAAAGTTATCGATTACACCACGCTAGAGTTCCGGAAGTATACAGAACACAATATTAGCACGCAGTAGGAAGAGACCGTAGTACTTACGTAGATTTATTTAAAAGGGTGTGGAACATCGCAGACGTTGCGTAAACTATAGGTAAATGAAGGTTATGCAGGAATATATTGGCTAAGGCTGCTTCTATTAAAATATATTACCGAGCTTTTACAATTTCCACAAGTGCAGTAGCAGATTTATCTTCATTGTAGCTACTTAGGTACTTCTTGCCCATTTAATAAACCAAGCTTTTTCAACGAGTACGTTTTGTCTGCTCTCTCCACAGTTCTATGGATACATATATTGAGACACCCACTAACTATAATATGTAAAAACAAACCAATACCTGTAAAATTTTTTGTCAATGTAGCAATGTATTGTCCCCTGCCAAATAATTTGTCAATTATTGTGGGCGATGACTGACAGTATACAAAGAATTCTGAGATCTTGTCCTGATGTTGATGATGCCCCCCTTTCTAGAGATTAACGACAGATTTCTCATGTTAAATTTTGAACTAGTAAAAAATATTTTATTTATTAATATGGTTAAAAACCATGTCGAACGAAGGCACAAAAATATTCCTACCTATCTACATTCGTAAATTTAAGAAAGTAAAAAGTAAAGTAGCTTAACAACTAACGTCGAGGAGGTTCACAAGCCAAGTGGACAAGTCCAAAAATATTGTATTTGAAATCACTGCATGTAAAATGTGAAAAAACTTCAATTTGTTAACTGCAGCTGTGAACCAAATTCTCAGTAGACTAGTTTCACCATAGATGAAGATGATTATTTGAAGCACCCATAACAATTGAATTTGCTTCTGTGCGACAAAAGGAAGGAAGTCAGGAATCAAGAGACGGCCTTCGTAGTCGAGGGATAAGGTTCTTGACCAGCAAGTCGAGGGCATCGGGTTCAAATTTCGGAGGGCGCAAAAAAGTTTTTTTGTGTTATTTCACATAAAAATTAATATAAAAAATACTTGCGGCCGTTCCAGAGTGGAAGATACTCTCAGCATCGCCTTGGTGTAAGTCCACTATTCCGAATTGAAATTAGGAACCAGCTTGTTTGGCGAACCGATCTGAATAGCCAGATATCCCCCACCTTTCTATCTTCAACCTTACAATATAACCCAATTGGGGATGAAATAATCTGACTGGCTCCAGAAGGGAGCAGTTGGGACTCTTGGTGGTGGTATTCTCATAAAAAAGTATTTAAAAAAAGTTTATGTTAGCGTTTACACAAAAGTTTAAAATTTAGCAGAAAATGCTATTTTGTTAAATAAGTTTAATATATGTATGCTATTAATAGTAAATTAATTATTTAACTAGTCTTGAGTTAGACTAAATGCTCAAATATAAATATTTCTATTTTTGAAACTGACAATTTGGAATTCCATTAAAATATATTATTATAAAACAAATATAAAACTTTTTTCCACTTTAATTTCACTTGAATTAAATTAAAGTGGAACAAAGCTCAAATATTAAATAAATAAAATATTATCTGACTGACACGTATGAAAATATTTGTAAAAATTAACTGAAACATTATTATCATAGAGAATCTTTGAGGTGATTTTTCATAAAAATGGCGCTATGCCAAAATTAAACAATCATTATTTTTATTGCCGCACCTCAGAAATTTATTTATTTATGGAGCTGTAATCAAATCTACGATTCCAATTTTGATGTTAATTAAAATAACACAACTGATTTTGGAAATCACTAAAATGATTATTATTTACAGAAACCGAATAGTAAAATTGTTTACATTTCTTCAAACAATTCAATATAAATGTTTGTACCCGAGTTCGCAAACAGAAGCAATACAAATATTGATAAAATCGAATTATAATCAAATTCACTGCAATTTAATTAGAGAACTCGCAATAATTCGCGATTAGCAAATAATGGCGAAAACTGATCAAATTTATAATTATCTCAGAAATAATAATTCCAAATACCGACTTATGTGGTAAACAAATCAGGAAATGAGTTGAAATAGTAGTTGCAATAACTATTATAAAATATTTTTGTAAAACTTCTTTATAATAATTTACTGTGGCTTATAAAATTGGTTCCGCGACTTTTCATCCCGCGACCAAATATCCCCGATAAAATGTCCCCCTATAAAATATCCTACCGACAAAATATTCCCCAACAAAATATCTACTAAAACCTAACCTAACCTAACCTAACCCAACCTAACAAAAAATGGAACAAAAATAATACAGACATCCTGTAAATACAATAAATTATTGATCAAAATAGTAAAATGGGACAAAAGTTATACAGACATCCTGTAAAGAAAATAAATTATTGTTATCTGTATTATTTTTGTCCCATTTTTTGTTAGGTTAGGTTTTAGTAGATTTTTTGTTGAGGGATGTTTTGTTCGTAGGATATTTTGTCGGAGGATATTTTGTGGGAGATATTTTGTCGCGGAATGAAAATGCGCATTACCTATAAAATTAGTAATAAAAAAATTAACAATTTCTTATATTCTATAAAAACCGATGGTGGTATTTATGTTCTCGTAAGTTTTCAAGTAGCAAACATGTACCCACTTCTTATTAGATAGGAACTGATTCTAAAGGTGAACAGAGTAGGAATCTTTTAAAAAAGATTTTATTTAAATATCGTGTCGTTTCGCTGGTTATTTTTGAAAATCCGATTTGGGAGGCAGGTGTGGGTATTTAATAGGATAACACCCCCACTTTGGTTACCCTAAGTGGTTCGATACGTTTGGAGACTTAGCAGCGGTGCCCGGGTTCAAGGGGTGAGCTTTGTCTAGATATTAGTGATATACTGCGTGACGGACCGGATCGGTAGAGACTGGTAGAGGGAAATCTAACCCAGACCTCTCCAGACGGACTCTCTCTACCCATCGCCTTGCGCCACATTTCTTACATTCGTCACTCCTGAACACATTGATCCTAGTCCTACACACATCCATCATACCTTATTTTCTTCCCAGAACTTCCTACCCTTCCTTTCCCTTAAAGACACTCCACACAGCATCTCCAGAGATGACATAGGTCCACAAATCCACTCAAATGGTAACAAAGAGTACGTACAATAAGTTCATTCAAGCAACATTAATTTGAATAACAGATAAAATCGTGTTAAAAATAAATGCATTATCAGCGTTTTGAAAATTGACACTTCAATTCAAACTTTCATCAAGAGAAAATACCACAAAGCATTTGTGTTTTTCCAAATATTTATTTTTATAATTAGGAGGCGGAATGCGGAGGCAAAACGAAAATTCCAGAGCCGCTAATTATTAAAGGCAAAAAAATACTAACCAGGCCAACATACTTAGCAATAAAAGATAAAAGATCATTTGGGTTTGGCCTATTTCAGCATATCGCTCGCCAAACATTCCCAATGTTTTTGCCTCCGCCAGCCGTCTACTAGTTATAATTTTAACTTCGTTTAAATAAAACGAAGTAATAATTTCTCGTATTATACCTTTTTTTGCAGCTAGCCATTTGTGAAAAGACCATTTTAAGTGGTATTGTCATAAAAAGCTCTCCATACCCGTGTCATTAATTTATTTTATCATATTGGTAACCTTTAAGTGTGCCAATAACTAAACTTCCGGGAACAAAATAATATTAATAATAATATTATCGAATGACTGTAAATGTGTAAACATAAGTGTGACATATTTAGGGCGACGCGCGACGCAACATATAAAACTAAAACAAAAAAGAGGCAGAGCTTTGTAAATAACGTAACATCAATTTGAAGGAAAATAATTCGTATTATGATATTAAAGTGTGATAACGTAACCCAAATCAAGATTTTCATTTCATTGTCTCTCCTCTGGGATGCCGAGAGCATTAAGGGCGAGTAGAGAGTGGAAGATTGATGCCGTGCGATGTAATAAAAGTGGCACGGTGCGGTGGTACCTCTCTCCATCGGTTGGAGGTTCTGTGGAGTTGGGAGTCTAGGGTGTGGAGTTTTCGTCCTTGCCGCGGTATTAAATTATGTGGTCTGCTCTGTGAGTTACGATGGGCATAGCGGCAAGCCCGCGGGACGTATTTATCATCCAGTGTCCCTCGCTACGCTTTTCTCTATCTCGTAGCTCGGGCTCTACGCATTTGGTCGTCAACTGTTCCGAGGTAGATTTTGTATTCAATTCTGCGGAGAGCTGCTTTTGATTTGTTTCTTATCTCTCATAGTAAGTGCATACAGCGTGTTAGTTAAATACATGTTTAAAATTGTGAAAATTTTCATGTTTAAAATTGTGAAAATTTGCGTGTTTTAAATTGTAAAAATTTTCATGTTTAAAATAGTGAAAATTTCGTTTTTTCTGGTATTGTCACTGACTGGTACCATCTACTTACTATTTCCAGGGAATTTGTTAATCTATCTCTTACGTACGATCAGAGGCTCATTTTTTTGTAATACATCTCAAGGGTGCTATACAAATTTACGAAATAACTAAAAACTTTAGTTTAATTAACCTTTAAAAACATTTAAAAGAGACAGCATTCAGGTGTAGGAAGCAAAAGGATATCACAAAGAAATTGGTCACAATTAAAGTCACTTTTCTTTAGGTTATTAACATAGATTTTATTTTAGCCTTTTATTATTCTAAATCCATATTTGGTGTGATTTGTCCTCGAGGATTTACAAATACTGTCACACGTCTAGGAGATACGCTGCAGGTTTATTAAATCGCCTAGTTGTATCAATGTTAGTTTACTGATAAAAACGTAATAATTATTAGGTACCTAACTTCGCCCAACTTTCAACCCAGAATCAGTTACGTAACGAAGGATCCCAATAGAAGATACCCGTCATCCGTGAGCCATAGCAGGACGCCAGAAAATCTTGATGAACATGTTTTTGTGGCAAGTTTCGTTCTTTCCGCGTTGGCGTTCCCTGCACCCTGTGGCAAGTACCGGAGCGAGAAGAACGCAACGTGTCAGCGTCGCTTCATCATCTGTCCGCGAACCAGCGAAGATTTACTATCTTTTTGTTACCCTAAGTATGATTATAATGCGATGCTCTGGTGTGTTGTTATCTAAGTAGGGCATTAAACCCCGGCATTGAGCGCCGGAACAATTATACGGAATGTAGGAGCACATTCTAATCTTGTGCTGTTGATTACATTTTAGTATATGCTAAATTGAAATTGAAAAATAAAATTCTCTCTACCCAGGCATTTTCGGAAATATTGAAAAATCGTTCAATATCAGTTGAAGTAATTGCCAATTAGGCATTCTTTTTAATTAAAATTATTTTTATGTTTGCGTCAGCGGTATCAACTTCCTGTTTAGTGTGAAAGTAAAAAAACAGCAACTCATTTTCCTGGGCTCAGTTTCTAGATGTGACCGAATCTTTTTCTGTTTCAAATTTTGGTTTGAGGGTCGCTAATATTGTCTTCAATGATCAAATATTATTTGAGGTTTCACTTACTAAGTTATTCCAAAAGCAAAATAAATATTTATCCAAGACTTGTAGAAAAGTCAATAGATGTCACATCAAAATAAAAAAAGAATATGTGTATCTATCCAAGACGCTATCTAGATTGCATTTAGTTCGGGAAGAATTTTGCAATCATACATATGAACGCCAAAGGCCTATAAAATTTGGGTTAAGAAAATAAAAATTATGTTTGTAGTTTTTGGTCGAAGTATGATAGTTAAATATGACCGAAGGGGATAGGGTCTAATTAGCTAGTAATTTCTTCCGAATCGCTAATACTGTTTTTGTAAGATAATATTATTTTCTATCCATCCAAGAAGATGGAAATTAAAAGAGATTTTTGGATGCGAAAACCGGGACCATCAATTTTTTGATCAGGAAAACGGAGGAAATCGTCACTGCCCCTGAATCATGGGAACGTACTTAATATACAATAGGGGGTGTCAATTTTAACTTTTGAATTCGGAAATGCCTGGAGTCTCAAAAGTTGTGTCTTACAAAGAAAATGAGATCTGCATTTAAATTTATTTAAAAAAAATGGAAAATCAGAAAAAACCTAAAACATATATTTTTAAACTATGGTTTTATTTTTTTTAGCAATAATTTACATGTTAACGTTCGTTTATTATTAAAAACTGCGTATAGGTAACACAAATGTAAAAAAAGTTCAAATTTATGAATAGAAATAAGTCTACCAGAATACTGATTTCATCCAGAAAAAGTGTTATTTCCCCTTTTATATTTTAACAAACATATCACAGATGTTTAAAAAAATTATTTTTTTTGCGTTCTTTGTACTGCAGTTATTAAATAAAAATTAAGTTTGCTACAAAATATAAAATATGGTTCCTTTCTTTTATTTTTTCCCAAATCACGAAATCTATTTTTTTCAAAGTAAGAGCCAATAGTGAAAACCAATTTCATTTATTTTTACGTTTTCGAATAGCTACAGATCATACACAACTTTTGAGACCCCAGGCGTTTAAAAATAAGGCAATTTTTTTCTCTCTATGGAGAGTGACACAAGCTGTGTACATGTATCGTCATAGATTAAAAAATGTAGAAGTTATTTCATATATTATCATATTACAAAAACATACTCACCCAAATGATTAATTTTCATTTCATACTTATTTTATTTATGTAGGTTCATGGTATTACAGCATTATTTAATTTATTGTAAAAGTATTGTTGATTAATTTAGTATGTGGTGCCAAAAATCTTGTAAACTCACTGTAGTAGGTTTCAAAGAATACGTCAAATTTGTCATTCACCGTATTCAGATAGCGGGTAGATCTCCCCACGGGTAAATTCAGTTACAGATTGGAACGACTAGCTTTACAATACAAAAAGTTATGGCGATGTCCCGGAGTATGAGATACAGACACAAATAGGTTCATTTGTGCCAGAATTGCACAGTTCAATACGTGGTATTTTCATTGGTACGCCAATTAATGGGGTTTTTACATAGTTATTTTTACGTAATTAGAAGTTTGCTTTGTACCTTCCTATTTCCTTATTATTATGGTAAAACTTGTAATATCTCTCAACTACACAGGTAGCCTTGTAGTGTTCGATATTGATTAGAAAAAAATGTAATTTTATTTTATTTTCGGACCGTTAAATGGATATCACTCCTTGAGGTGATTTATCACAAAAACGGCGCTCTAGAAATTATCCAATAAATTGTTGGATGATTTTTAAAGCGCCATTTTTGTGAGAAAATCACTTCAAGGGCGCTTATTATTATTATTATTAACTCAAAGCTGATGAAATCATGTTGAATTTGAAAATAATTGTATTTTCCTAGATACATTGGAAAGTAACAGCTTTGAAAATTTAATGAAGCCAGAATTCAAAGTTCGAGTGTTTTTCTGGAACGGAAACAGATTGATATATTTTTTTTATTTTATGTTTTAATTATAAACTAGCTTTTTTTCCCGCGGCTTCGCTCGCATGGTATTAGGGGTAAATTACTATAGCGCTTGCAATAATCAATTATCCCCCCCCACCTCCCGCATTCCATACATTCATTCTCGGTACATTCAGTTTTCAAAAAACTCGCGTGCCACCTAAATTTCATAATGCCAGAGCTCACCAGTAGTAGAAAAAAGAATTTTCCAATTTGGTTCAGTCGTTCGGAAGTTACGTGCGTAGGTACCAACATTTCGAAGATTCATTTTTATTTACATAGATAGATAGATATTAACTACGACGCGACGTCTGAAAAAAAAATATCAACGTCGTTTCCACGGCAACGATTTGTTTTCTGACGTTAGCAATAACTCGCTTTTGTTAGCGACAAAAAACGTATAAGAAAAATAATATATTAACATTTCTAATTTCATAAAGCCAGAGTTTACCATCATATACAGCCTATAGTCTTCGCATGTAATTTAGCTTTCTATTGGTAAAAGAATTTTTCGAATCGTTTTATTGTTTTATGCGTGAAAGCGTAACAAACAAACTCGAGCAGTTTTGCATTTATAATATTAGTATAGATTATCAAGTTTAATTTGTAGAACTCCTTTTTTTTATTTAAATCAAAACTGATACAGTAGAACTTGTTTATAAATGAACAGTTATTTTTATAAATTGAAAAAAAGTGGTTAAGAAAATAAAAAAGATATTTAATAAGATAGCGCTCGATCATAATTTCCCATAGAAAACATTGCACACAATCGAAAGTAAAAAGGGTTAATATTTTTATCCACAAAACTTCTGTGAACTAAGCAAACAGTATTTCGCTCTCCGCGCGCAAGTTGGGAACAGTTTAAACAGAGGAAAAGTTCCCACGTGGCTTTCTCCTGCTGTTTCTGGTGTCCTGGCATCCGGGATGATGAATACGGCTACGATGGAGTCTCTTTATTTATTCCGCTCCAAAAGTTGAATTCCACAATTCCACTGCTACCTCGTAATGGTGTAAATTATGAGTCGGTGTTTGGTGGCGACTTTTTGTGCACCCGGATGTTTCACCTTCCAGGTATTTTTGGCTTGTCACCCCTGATACATTAGCTAAATGGAACACATAAGGATATTACGATGCGAATTGCAGTAGTGAGTTGTTTAGGTTTATAATATTTACCATTGCAATATTTTTCAAGATAATATCAACAAATTGTTAATTTGGTGTAATGAAAATAGACTTTACTTAAATATCTCAAAATGTCAAAAAGTTAGCTTTTATCGAACAAAAAATGCAGTGATCTTTACTTACTACATTGATAAGAATGCTCTTGAGACATTAACACAAATTAAAGACTTGGGCATCACTTTCCAATCAAATCTTTAATTTGTTAACCACATAACAGAAATCTCAAAGGCTTAAAAATAAGGCTTAAAGGCATAAAAATCCATAAAGGCTTAAAAATGTTGGGATTTATAACTAGACTAACTAGAAATTAAAACAATATAAAGTGTATTAAACTGTTATATTTTGCCTATGTAAGAAGTCAACTTGAGTACAATTCTCCCGTCTGAAACCCACATTATAATATACATGTACAAGCTGTTGAAAGAATACAAAAAATATTCTGACGTTTTGTAAATTTTAAAATGGATATTCCAGCAATTATGTTGAACTACAACACTCTGTTAAATAATATGAATATACTCAAATTGTCAGAAAGAAGAATTTTCACTGACTTGGTATTTCTATATAAAATTCTAAATGATTTAGTTGATAGTCCGGTATTGCTTGAATTGATAAGCTTCCGGATACCACAATGTTATCCGGAAAAACTAGAAGTCAGGATTTATTTCAGTGCAGAAATTCTGGGACTAACTACTATAAGTATTCCTCTTTGCCCAGAATACTAATAGAGGGAAACGATTATATCAAGTCAGTGGACATCTTCAGTTTATGTTTAAACAAATATAAAATATTGTTTCTGAGGCAGTTTAGTAATGTATAATAAATATTTTATATTTCTTACCATTCATATGTAACAGCCCCGAAAAAGGGCGTTAAGCAATAAATAAATAAATACAAAAATGCATGCCTATTTAATGATGCTTGTGTTTGACAGATATGTTGAGTCCTACTTTGGATTACGGTAAGATCCATTTCACAACGAAACTGAAATAGAGAGACGAGGGACGCTCAGATTACTTAGTTTCTGAAACGGAACCCTTAGTACTTAATGGAGATAAAAAGTTTAAAAATAACCATCGAACTTTCGAAGAGGAATTTAGTGCAAATGTCAATGGTCGCCAAATTGAGTAAATTTAAATAATATTGCTGTAGAGTGCAGAGAACATTGTTTATGGTGCACGGATGATTTGACATGACGTACATATGTCGAATTACATGATGCATTTTTTTCTATTTAAAAATATGGACAAACATTTCCGGGTTATGAATAAACTGACAATATTTTAAAATCTGCTACCACCACCAAAGTAAGCGGAAAATGACGCTTTGTCGTGATGAAGGACTTTGTTAGCCGAGGAAATGAACTCACGACGCCTGGGTGGGACCCAAATGCGAAGCCAACTCAGTCACTACTGGCCGGTCGAAATTGACCTAAAACAATAGACCACATTGAAGTAAAAGAAAATAAATTCATCACATCTTCACAATTAATTCAACTTAATTAATCGTTTTTCAGTGAACACAGAATTTATTTTTTATGTATTTAATTTAATTTTTTAATCTTCTATAAAGATAACGTATGTTTATGAGTAAAATTTTAACTGTCAAGTTTAAAACACTCAAGTTTACCCACGGACTGGCGATGCCTATGTGGGATTTTTTTGGTTAATCTGTAAATTGTATTATTCTCTACTTTTTCAACTGTATTTATAAAAAGCTTGATATATCAAATTATACTAATTGTACCAAAATTTTTTTTAATAAAACAAATAAAAAAAAATTCGATTTTCTGCTTTTCTATGGGTATTTTGCACGTTGGTTTTTTCAACCAGTTTCCATATGAGTTAATTTTTCATATGGATTTGGCATGAAAAAAAACGTGATTTATTTTCCCGATTTTCGTACAGTTAAGATGGCGGACATTATTTGACGCCTGTCGTCTGTCATTATTTTGCGAAACTTTATTTTGTGAAAATGTTGCATGTTTTATACTTAACTGTTAAAAAAACTATAACATTGAGCTTATTATGTTTGTATTTTTAGAATTTGTTGACGGCAACGGCAAAGGCAATTCACAAATGCTTTCATGTGATCCATTATTTTATATTAAGTTCAATATTTTAACAATTTAATACCGTCCCAAAATATTATTTCTTAAAACATAAAACCCGTGGTTTTATTAAATTCCGTCCCTTGAAATTGAAAAATTTATAGCGAGATATGACGCCATGGCAAGTATTTGAACTAAAAAAATGTAATTGATTTTTTTACATTTTATTATTACGTCCATTCTTTTTATCTTTTTTCTCTTTCTCTGTACTTTATTTTGGTTATTATTAATTGTATATATTAATATTTTATTGGCGTGTTTCTGTTATTTTACTGATAGCATCTCCACCAAGTAACTATTAATTTGAATTACGCATGCTGTGAATATTTTTAATGGTACTGTTACTATCTGTGCACATCCCAATCGCAATAATAGTTCACTGTGTAAATGTTTAAAAAACACTTGTAAATAAATAAAGAGGCCGCGGTCATAACAAAAGCCTTTAAAAAGAAAATTTTACATTTTAAAATGCAGTCACAGTGCGTTACTGAGCACTGTGTCCTTCTCTAAACCAGAAAAAGAATTACGAATATTTCATACTTTGCAAGATTTCCCCATTTTTAAAAAATAAGATCGTGCTATTTTCTCCACTAAATTAAATGACTTAGTTAGGGAAAAACCTGGTAAACCAGCCCACCTCGTGTTTAGCCTCTCCCCAATGTGTTGACCTGTATACCTCCTGTATAGTGGAGATGCGTGTTTTAGGTTAGAATTAAAGCCCACAGATGGCAGTGACGCATGGCTCACCTGGGAGCATCGAAGTTGCGCCATTACCTTTATTAAAATTATGATAACTAAACACGAAATTGCTTTTATGTTCAGTGAAAAAATAACAAGAACCTTTTTTTTTTCATGTAAAATTATTGCCCTATCAGAAAATCTAATGGAAGCAGTGAGTTTGTTGATATTCTTGTGACAAGTACGTGTAGAATGTAAAACAGTAGTTTTTAGCGAAACTTATTTCACATTTACAAAAAAAAACTAAGATTCTACTACAACACATCAAAATATATTATGTAAAAATGATAATAATTAGGTAAACACTGTAATGTACTTAAAGAAATAAAAAAAAAATAAAAAATTACGAGTGTGCTTTAAACCACACGACTGAAGTAAAACTTCTATGAGAGGAAGAGAGAAAGAAAATGTGCGCGCACACTGCTCTCTCTTGCTCCTACAGTGTGGTACATACAATAGACCTGAACTATGTTTTAGATATACGAAACGTAACTGGCTATAAGAGAAAGAGAGAAAGAAATTGTGTGCTTGCACCTCTTTCTCTTGCCCCTACAGTAATATACGAAACGTAACTCTCTCGCTTTCTATCTTCACTAACTTATATCTCCCTCTCAACTTCAACAACAACAATTTTTCAAAAATAAGTTGACGATGAATAATTATGCAAACTTAATTTCACAATATCTCAAAACGAAGTAAATAGAAGAGGTGAGTATTACATTTTTTTTTTTAAATGAATTAACTTTTATTTTCATTTTCCGCCCATAAGGCTTTTAATTATTAGTAAAAATAAATTGTTTTGCCTGTATAATGAATTGAATTTCCTTCATGTCTAAACGAGACTCCATGCTCCAATTCATGTAGTTGCTTCTCGCACTAATCTTACGTACAATTTTTGTTCTCAGAGTTTGTACTGTGTGGGAAAATAGCACTGTCGACGTACTTAGTTTTAATGACATTCTTCTAAAAGCATACACGTAGATTAGCAACAATCCTTAACTGTACATGTTTGTTATTATTCATTTATTTATAAAGTCTCCATAAACCAGTTGTACACAAATGTATTTTTTAAATTGTTCTCTAGACTTTATGTCCGGGTTAAATCTCCCCACAGGAAAAATTTAACCCTTCCACACACTTTTCCACAAATGATAATCTAGTCAATCCACGCGATGTAATTGCATTGTATAAGTATAATAAATTCAAAACTATACAAGAACAACACGTCGACCTACCAGAAACCATATGGGAAAATACTTCACCGACTCCAGATATTTTCATATCAGAGGGTTCGGCTCAATAGAAAATAGTACACAAATGATAATAATTATTATATACACAATTTGTTGATATTATGATTGTACGATTATTATTATTACCTACTTATTTTGTACTTATAATATCTATATGTTTTTCTAAATTCTTCATTTTCACTAATGTTTTATTCTATTAATTAAACTGAAAATACACCTACTTCATATGGTCTAATATACAGGTAATTTTTTACACATTAATTTACTCTTCTAATTTTTTAAGCTTTATTTTTAATACAGAAAATAATTCTGTTATTTTTAATACAGAAAACAATTCTGTTATTTTTAAAACTCGTGTTTTATTTCTTCCTTGTACGTGTGTGGAAGTTTTTATTATAATGAAGCCTGTCTCAAAATTTAGTTTTAAGAAAGTTTGTGTCTAAATTATGTTCAGATAAGAATTAAGACGTTATGAAAAAGTTTTTTTATGCCTAATTACTTGTGTTTTCTCTATTGTTTTATATTTATAACAATTCAAAATTAATTTTTTTGCTTTATTCTGGAGTATTTGCCATTTTTTAATGTATCTTTTTTTTGTTTTCTTAAAAGAAAGACAAACATTCCCAGCTTACGAATAACCAGATAATATTTGAAAACCTCCGACCACCATCACAGTGAGTGGAAAATGTTGCTTTTGTCGGAGGACTTAGCCAGCCAAGGAATCTAACACGGGACGCCTGGGTGGGACCCAAACGCGACGCCAACTCAGTCACAGACCACGGTCTATTTTACGAAGATAAAGAACGGTGATTTACGAAGATATAAAAATGTGCGGAAGAATTAAAATTTCATTTTCTGATTCAGAACGACGACCGACATTGTCAAGCGGTAAGGCTTTTGACTCGCATTCCGAAGGTCGCAGGATCGAATCCCGAATCGAATTATTTCACAATTTATGTAATTTAAAACACTACATAGTATATTTGCGGCACGTTCCAGAGTGGAAGATACTCTCAGTATCGCCCTGGTGTAAGACCACCGTTCAGAATTGAAACGTTGCTTGAAATGGCTTTAACCACGTTTGGTGACCAGATCTAAATAGCCAGGTACTTTCCACCTTCCTCTTCCTCATCTCCTTTTCTTCCCTACTACCTTCAGTAACACAATATGGGGATGTTGGGGACAATGGCATCCCAATTGGGGATGCCATAGTCTCACTGGCTCCAGACGAGAGCAGTTGGGACTCTAGTGCGGTATTCATATAAAAAAGAAACATTTTACTAAAAAGGTGTATTTTCAATATTTTTATTAATAATTATTGATTTTTAAAAAAACACTCTCCGAAATGGTTCCAACTGGCTACAACGTCATTATGACATAGAAAACGCCTACTTCTGATTAGACGGCGGTCACCAACGTCCACCGTGACGTCAATGCCGCCGAATTCACGAATAAAAACGAACATGTCGTTTTAGCGGCAAATCGAAAACGGCACATTTAAAATTGTTCGAAATGTATTCGTCAACTTACCTTAATTATCGTAATATTTTTCTTAATTTTTTCGAGAAAAAAAAAATGAAAATACCCTACTGTTTTAAAAATAAGTAAACTTTTTTTAATGATATTTTTGCTGATTCTTCCAAGGAAAGACACCTTCTTAGCTATTCTATGTATGTAGGTAAAAGCCCAATGGGCGTCTCAATAAATACATTCGTATGGAAGGAACCGCTCACGGTTTCATTCTCATTGCTTTGAAGATTAAATAGGTTTAAGCTCGTCCCTGTCGATTTGTCCCAGAAGTAGCAGTAGTTCGTATTGGTCAAGTTTCAATTAGTGATATATCTCATCACGTTTCGTCTTTAATGTCTCTTGCAACCCCCCGAGACTGCAGAGAGAGAGAGCTGGGGATAAATTACACAATCTTTAAACCTAGAAGCTCCATCCCTCTGTTAGCTTTTATCCTTCAAAATTATGTTTGTTTCAAATACATAATATATTAATTTTGGAATAACTTAATGAGTTAAACTTCAAATTGTAATATGTAATCATTGAAAACAATATTAGCAACTCTCAATTGAAAATTTGAAACAGTAAAATCAAGAATTTTGGAATCGTTCATAAATAAAGCAGTCAATAGAAATACTGTAGATATTGACACGATAGGTATATATCTATGATATACGCTTTCTCGCCTAAATAACTAACCCGATTTTAAAAATTCTTTCACCAAAAGAAAGCTGCATTATCAGTGAGTAACATAGGCTATATATAATGGTAAGCTCTGGCGTCATGAAATTTGCATGAATGAAAATGTGTGTATTTCATATATTTTAGCGGCAGGGAGGAAAAGGCAGGGGGAAGATGGGGTTCGCGGAGAGGGAAGAAAAGAGGATAGGGGAAGGCGGGGAAGGAATTTTCCATTTGTCTTCAGACCAATTTACCAAACACGTAATAGAAAAAGTAAAAACAATTTGTTAAATACGAACCCTCCACCCCTGCTATGTGTTATTTTCCCAAAATCATTATGTAATTTTTCCTTCTTTCTATAGTAATAATATTTGGATGACTTGTATAGCACCGTTTTTGGTGAGAAATTACCTCAAGGGCGACGGAAAATAACTAATCATGTCTATCCTTTTCTTTTTTTCTTATGGTGTGAAAATGTATTATTTTTTTATATACTCGTAGGTTAACATTTTAATTCTCATTTTATCTATCCTACATGCTTTTATCTGTGTTTTAAAAAAAATTATTTTGTGTACATTTTTTCCTCTTCTTCTACCACTTTATGTTTTTTTTAATGTTTTAATCTATGTTATATACATCATACATTTTTGCGGAAACTTCGCTGGTTCATGCAACCATGTAATATGTAATTACTATAACAAAATATGTACAACTGTTTGTTTCCCAAATAAACTAAAATAAAAAAATTAAAATAAAAGGTGGAAGGGAACGGACATTACGTATTGCTAATAGCTACAGTAATTTCCCAAAATACCATGCGAGCGTGGAGTAAAAGTTAGTTTTTAATAATAATAATAATAATAATAATAATAATAAGGTCTTTATTCCAGGATGTGGGGAGGGGAGTGCAATCCCACACATCCCATATAGGGTATAATTACATATGTTATTATATATGAATATTAATTACATATGAATAAATAAAAAGATAAAAAATTAACAAAATAAAAAAATTAAAAAAGAGAAGCATCATTAGATACACTATTCATAAAAAATATAGTTAAGTCTTTAAATCAGATACTTGTTGTTCCATCGGATCTCAGATTGTAGGAGCCAGTGTTTTTCTCCAATATTCATCTATGCTCGATCTACGGGGGCTTCAGATGAATTCTCCACGTTTGGTGAAGAGGCGCGCCCTGCCACTGGGCCACGGCCAGGACGAGAGTGTTCTCCGATCTTTGGTAGCGCTGTCTCACCCCGGCTATTCTGTGGCGCATCAAAGCGGCGAACCCATGTACCCTTCCTTCTGCGAACATCTGCGAGGCACTGCATCGCCAAGGTAGGCCGAATAGCGCCCTATATGCGTTATTGTATTGTACTCGAAGTGTGTTCATGACGCCTTGTGAGTATCTTGTCCATAGTTCGCCGGTGTAAAAGCTCATGCAGTAGCTCTGGAATATTTGCTTCTTCACCGGAGAACTGCACCTGTTGAATCTCCTGGCGAGCATGTTGGCTCGCACGCTTAGTACTCTTCTTTGGCGTTCTATGTCATTTTTATCATTTAGGTCATCAGTGACGACATGCCCCAAATATTTTATTTCACTGCAGATTTTGACATTGTCTCCGCCGAGGAGAATGGGTGGAATGACAGTAGGAACAGTATTTGCTTTAAACACCAGCAATGATGACTTTTTGGCATTGTACATCAAACCATGACTATCGACGTATGCTTGGCAAATGGCCAGAAGTTTTCTCATTGCCCTTACTGATGGGGCTAGTATGACCATGTCATCTGCATAACTTATGTTATTCATACATACTCCGGCAACATGGCATCCGATTCTTGCTTTGTTCAGTGTTTTACTAAGTTCGTCCATATATACGTTGAACAGCACTGGGGACATTGAGCCTCCTTGCCTAACGCCGCACTTTAATTTTGCTGCTTCTGACAGGCTGTCATTCCATCTGACGAAGTTTTCCTGTTGCTTATACCATATACTCAATATATTTACAATTTGTGGTGGTACTTGTCGGTCCGTCAGTTTTTTCCATAATTTATCATGACAAACCATGTCAAAAGCTTTGCTTAGATCTAGGAAGCATGCATATACCGATGTTTTTCTGGCTTTGTAATATTCTATTGATAGTTTCATGCTATATATGGCTGTATCAGTAGAGCACCCAGCTTTAAAGCCCATTTGGGAATCCTCTGTAATGAGCTTGTCTTCCGTTAAATTTAAAATCACTTTTTCAAATATTCTTGCTATTATGGTGGCAAGAGATATGGGCCTGTAATTAACGGAGGATGTCAGGTTTAATTGGCGACTTTTTGGAATCGGTACTATAATGGTTTTGGTCAATTCTTTTGGAATGTGTCCAAGCCCAACCATGGCAGTGAAGAGAGAAGCGAGCAGTGTTGTCAAGTATCCCCCCGCATGCTTCACATGTTCTATGACAAGTCCATCGTGACCAGCAGATTTGCCTCCTGCCATGTTGCGTATTGCTCGCTGAATCATCTCAGGAGAGATGACAATGGACGGCTGTTGTTTTGATTGATGCAATGGTGTATAGAACTGTTTATCCATTGTTTGGGGTTGAACTGGTGCGGAGCAAAAAGTATTCCGGAAAACTTCAGCTATAGCTTTATTTTCAGATTTTCCATCAATGTTGGTCGGTGCGGTATGTTTTGTTTTCAATATAGCATTAGTTTTGTTCCAGAAAGACGAAAAGTTTTTGCATTGTAGGCTGTTTGCTATTTTATCCATTTTGTTCTGTTCGAAGTTTCTTTGGCATTTCTTGTATTCTTTCTTAAATAACGATCTACTTTGCTTCCGAGCTTCCATAAAGGGACCACTAGTGGGTCGTCCATTCTGCAGCCATTTTATGTGCGCATTTCTTGATCTTTCATAATGTAAGGCAACTTTCTCATTCCAACCAGCCACAGTCTTCCATCTTCGTCCAGTCGTAGGCTTTCTCTCTACATTAAACGCAGATATTGCTGAGGTACGTAATACGTGTACAATGTTTTTATATAGATCATCGATTTGTTTTGCATTTATCATCCTGCTGTCAGTTGCACTATCGGTTCCACGAATTATCTCAAGTTGATCTATTGATAATTGGGCATATCTGGAGTAGGACTGAACTTGTTTTTGACTATTGGGTCGCCATCTGCATGGATCTCGTACTATTGAAGAACTTGTAGTGTATGTAGGTAGCCCTATAGTTCGTAAAGTGGTGTGCATTGGTTTGTGATCAGACCAGTCAGACTGGTAGTCAATATACATATCTTCAATTATATTATGTACCGCCTGAGTTACGAGACAATGGTCGAGCCACTTAGTTGTATTATGAGCATCGCTTACATATGTGTACGAGTCAGGTGGGAGTATGTCAACATCCGCAATTTGGAGGTTATATTCTGAACAGAACGATTTAAGCTCACGCCCGAAGGGCGAATTCATATCAGCATTGAAGTCTCCCATAAGTATACAATTTGGGTTGTCCCTTTCCTCGATTATCGTGTGCAATTTCGAGAGACAGGATAATAAAAACATTAATAAAAACATTGAAAGATTCAGGAGCTCGAGAAGTTTATTTATATTTATAATAATATTTTTGTAACGATACCTACCCATTCCCGTGTTTCAATATTTAAAAAAACTCCTACTATCAAAATTTAGACTGAAAATATTTTTTGTGCAATTATAGAGGACTTAAGTAGTAGAGAAATTGAAGAGGCATTTGCCAACTTAACGTTTATTTAAACAGTAGGCATATTTTTCATATGTTTAGCGATTATTACTAAATACGGTCCAATATAAATTATTTGGCAGAGTATGGCATGAATTATAAATACTTTTTATGATACCCATAGTTTATTTAGTACGTGAACCTTAAGGGAAAAGTATTAAATTTCATGGTCTAATTATCCATAAAAACTTTTAACTAAATACATTTATCTGACCCTTGTTTTATTAGAAATGGGCAATTATTGCAAAAAGTGGGCTTACTTTGCATTACAAATCATTACACTGGTAAAAGAACTTTTTGTATATATAAACCATATTACTAGAGCAGTAGTTTGTAAAACATGTTTTTGTAACAACTAGAGACTTGTTTCTCGTTGCGTTTGCGTTCTCGAACCAAACCAAAATCGGCCTATTTATGGCTATCACTTAAATGTCCATTTTTTCCATGGGGATATTATATTATTTTTGTAAAAAAAGGTCTAATAGATGAACTTTATTGGATTTCATGAATGCTAAAATCGATTTACTAAGACCCATTAAATCTATAGATCCTTTCGAATGAAAATTCACCAGATGAAAAAATAAACACTTTCGAAGAAAGTGACAAATATAATTGAATTGGATGTTTGTAAAACACAAATTGGACGTTTTGCATTATGTGTAAGTAGGTATAGTTAAAGACATATATGTTCCTTTGAAAGACATATATTCTAGCAGTACACCAACTTTGAGGAATTGGCGTAAATTGTAATATTCGGCTAAAACAAGAACTGCTGAAGTTTCTTCTGCCTTTGTTTCTTCTTTTTGTGCCTTACAAACACCACTTTATTTCTTCTGACGAGTAAACAAAAAAATCACCCTAACCTGTTGTACGTAATCACGCCACTCTACTCATTTGGGCGATACAGATATTATCATTGAGTGGATCCAATGGGGTTCTCACAACTGGTATCGCGGGCGGTTTTTGCAATTCAGGTTTAGACCCAATCTAGTTATGCTAACGAGGCCGAGTCCACTCCCTTGGAGCTCAATGAGGAGACTGTATGAGGATCACAAAGGAACGGAAGGATTCGGTACTTCACGCGTGACGATCCGCCGTGCCTACGGAAGCGGATCCGTTTGATTGGAACCTACAACGGATCATTGAGAAAAGTCCTTAAGTTATTATGAATACAAGCGTGTCAAGTGACAGAAAAATACAACGGAAGCATTACTGGAATTAGTTTTCAAAATATAAATGATGTCATGTTAACTAAACAACTACCACTAACAAACCGGTGGAAGATCACGGAATATTGTTATTGAAGGATTTGTGATTCTCGTTGCCTTTCAAAAACAAATGTCGTCAATTTTCTTAAAAATATAATTATGTTTTTTTGTTGACAATTTAGAAAAAATAATTTATTACTAAGGAATTAGAAGGAATAATATCATGTTTCGGAGGATTAAATAGCGACTGTACATCATGATAATGTAGTATTTTTATTATGGTTATCTTTACGTTCAAAGTTATGTCGTCTTCAAGCTTAAACTTTCTAATAAAGGTGTATTTATCTGAATTGAACTACCAGAAAAATCAGTCAAAAATTTAAATGAAACAAACACACATTTCAAATACACAATATTTATAATAATAAAAATATTATAATTAAATTAAGTGCCTTCTTTATTGTTAGTCTGAACAATCAGTTCCAATTTTGAAAATGACACTTTAATTCGACGAAACTTTGAGTTAATCGCGCAGGAATATTTTATAGAACGCACAACACGTAAAATATCAAATCGAAATTAGTATGTTTGATAATATAATTTTGTTTCTGAGGATGTCCGTCCGTTTTTAAGCATGAACTTTTGAAAGCGGGGCGGATTTTTATTTTTTAATCTTTTTATTATGTGATTGCCGCACAAGAGTCTCAACAGCTCCTGTCTGTAGCCAGTAAGACAATGACATCCCCAATTGGGATATGGCTATTCCGATCTGATCACCAAACACGGCTAAAGCCATTTCAAGTAACTTTCAATTCTGAATGGCACCAACGCGATACTGAAAGTATCTTCAATTCTGGAACGTGCTGCAAATATACTGTATATTATTTTTAATCATTTAATTGCGAAACAACACAAATTAACCAAATGAAATTTATTTGCACACGCCGGGATTTGATCCCGCGTCGTTCGGATTGCTAGTCGCGAGCTTTGCCCCTCGACCACGGAGGTGGTCGAGGGGCAAAGCTCAACACAAGCGGTTAGATAGGTACCTACTTTTAATATATTTTGTATGGCTTCTGGTTTTGCAGGCACGTTTTAAGTTCTAACTATGCAAGACAAATTACATACATGATTCTTCATAAAAAAATGGTTGGGTCTTCCTCAACCAGTCTCTCCTGATCCCACGCAGAAGGTGGTCAAAAGCATTCGCCACTAAGAGCTAAAGAAACCTTACCGCATAAAACCGAGCACCCCTGCTAAGATACCAAGCATTGCAAACCATTTGGGGTGACACTTACTACTTACCCTTTCACCTATTATTTGGTTTCTCTTCTACTTTCGCATTCCGTTATGTGATTATATAATGTGGGAATCTTAGAAATTAATTAGTTTAAAAAAGAATTGTCTTAATACCAACCCCAAACGATTCTCGAGCGCAAGTAAAAAACCAGTGATTATCAAAATATTAATAAATAGTGCAAGAAAGAGTACGACTGAACGGCAAACTTCACCTCATCATAAAATTATCACTGTAAGCAGTTTTGCAGTTGAAAAGTTGCACAAATATATGGTTCAGATATTTCTACAATGGCGTCTCTCGTGTTTTATTCTACGGGCGACACCGACAAAATACCTAACTATGACCAAGGAAAAGCAAAACTATTACTTACGACCCGACACAATGAAGGTTTTAGAACTTTGATGCTGACGTGACGTGTAATTGTCTTGTTATCGCTAGGAAACCATGATGAACTAATGAGATGAGTAATATATGATATCATTACATGATTAAGAAGATTTCTCTCTTGCCGAGCCTTGAAAGATATATGCATAATTTTTTTGCAGTTTTCACAGCTGTTTTGTTTGCCTTAGTGTTAGGTTTTACTCCGAGTTAAGGAATACGATGGGATTCTTTAATATTTATCTCTTTTCCTAATCAGCCAGCGACCTAAGAAGTACAGAAAAAATGCAGGGGACCGAGCCGTGAACATTGTTAGCAGTGTAGATTTCAAATCATGTAAGACAGTATTTGTAAAATAAACTAGAAAACTTATTTTCACTGTTTGAGTATTTTAATGATTTTGAACTTCAAGTGTGGAGGAAAATGTGCTCTACCTTTGTAATTTAAATATATTAAGAATAAAGAATAAAATAATTTAAAAAAAGTTTCCAATTTTTAAACCGGCACTTAAATCAAAGCAAATCCGAGTTACGCAGGACCGACACACAACAAATATATTTTTAAATTATTATTTTTTTCATGGCTTTTAATGACTTTCCAAAGAGGTGTAGAGTTGAGTTGATTTTAAGTTGGCATGGAACCATATGATCTAATATCTAATTTAATAATAACTTTCTTTTAATATTACTCTACTCAGTGAATATTTTAGCTATTTTAACGTATAAAATCTATTCAAGATATTTATTTTAACGTTGGCGATAGCAAGGTTAGCTTGTACGGGCCATTTTCGAAAAAAAAAACCCGTCGGGACGCTTTTAAAATGTCGAACGCTTGACGTATCTAGAAGAAAAACACAGCCACTTGTATTTTAGTTAATTCAAATCTCCCAGTAGAACACGGACTTCAAACTACGTCACGAACTTTTAGCCAATCATTAGGCTACCCCCTCGAAGGCATTACATTTTTAAACGCATTTTCAACGAACCTTCATTCAACAACATTCATTCATTCAACAACAACATTCAGTGACAGATGTCAAATATAATTTTGCTCCACACATAATAGTGAAATAAAGTGCTTAAAGTTTACTTAGATCAATAAAAACTAGTGTAACAGTGGCATTACAGTGCTGTGGTAAATCTGCGACTATTACGTATGTACTGAACCATAATTATACGAGAAACGTATTTTAAAAACTCAATTTACTGCTATTTTTGACGTATCTGAATACTCTACCTACAGATGGTATATTTTTTTGCCACTTCTCAATAGATGGCAGTAAATACTGATACGCATTAATAAAAATAAAAATTTGTTTCGCTACTGCTCAACAGATGGCAATACATGTGTAAACTGCAAAAGAAAATACTTTGTGAATACAATTATAATTTTTAATTATTAAAAAACTATAATAGTTTTATAAACAACAGAAAATATACATTTTTTGAATAAAATTTTATAGTTCAAAATGCCTTCCCTGTCACCAGAAGAGAGGCTGGAAAGCGCAAAAAACCTTGTAAAGTTTTTTAATAAAACATTAACTTCTAACATTTTATCAAAAGATCAAAAGAGCTCCCTCACTGAGGCAATGTGCGAAATGATGGCCCACATTGAGGCCATGGTCCAAGAATACAAGGCACCAACCAACAAAGAAGATAAGGGACTCGACAGATTATACCAATCGATATCTAAAATAGATAAAAATATTGAATTACTAAAAACAAATATGGAATCTAAATCTTATGCCGAAATTACGAAAATTGGTAAAATCAATGAAGAAATAATAAAAATTAAAAAACATGAACCTATCATCATCATAAAACCTAAAGATAAGGATCAAAAGAACACAGTTACAAAAGATGAAATAAAACAAAATATAGATCCTGTTAATTTTGGTGTTACCGGAATTAGAAACTTTAAACAAGGGGCGGTAATAGTAGAATGCAAGAATGTAGCTGCAACGAAAAAAATGGAAGAACAAATAATTTCAAAGATGGGAAAAAAATACGATATGAATACCCCAAAACCTAAGTTTCCCAAATTAAAAATTATTGGTTTATCTGATAAATATACGCCAGAAGAAATTGTTTCAAAAATTAAGATGCAAAATGATTACCTGGAAACAGTTGAATCTAAAATTGAGATAAAATTTATAAAAGAAGTGAAAACCAAACGAGGGGATGTTAACTACACCATTTTCATGGAAGTTGATGGAAAAACATACGACAGAATGTTACATGAAGGTAAAGTTAATATTGGATGGGATAGATGTAGGGTTTTCGACAACATCTCACTTCTAAAATGTTACAAGTGCAATGGTTATATGCACAAAGCACAAGACTGCAGAAGTGAAAAAGCTTGCACTCGATGTTCTGAAGCACATGACTATGAAAACTGTCAAAACGATATTCAATGCATAAACTGTAAAAAAATTAATGAGAAACTAAAATTACAATTACCAACTGACCATTATGCTTGGAGTAATGAATGCTCGGTACATTTGAGAAAAATTGAAGCTGAAAAAAAGAAAATTGATTTTTTATGCCACTAAAAAACTCTAAAATAAAACAAAACGAATTGAAAATGTACTATCAAAATGTCAGAGGCCTTAAAACAAAATTAAGTTTAATCCAGTCTACACTACCAATGTTTGGGCACGACTTTGTAGTTCTTTCCGAAACGTGGTTGGAGCCAAATATTCATTCTAGTGAATTAGGATTCATAAATCATAATGTGCATAGATTAGACAGAAATTCATTGACAAGTACTAAAAGCAGAGGTGGTGGGGTTTTAATCGCTATCAAAAAGAAATACAAAGCAAACTTAATTACAACAAAACACAAACAACTTGAGCAAATCTTCCTGCAAGTGAATGCTGCCAAGAATAAAAAGATTATCGTGGGCTGTACTTATATCCCACCAAATTCAAGCAATGAAGTATACAGATGCCATAGTGAGGAAGTTGAAGCTATATTAAAGAGGAATCCTAGTGCAATATTTTTGCTTGCTGGTGACTATAACCTTCCAAATGTGAACTGGATGAACAGTGACAATAATATCAGTGTTAGTGAGTCTGAACGCATTATTCTAGACATGGCGTTATTCCTAGGTCTGAATCAGGCAAATACTATACCAAACGAAAATAATCGTACCCTAGACTTATGTTTTTCTAACTTAAAGTCACTTTTAATTGAAGAATGTAGTGAACCGCTGGTGCCCATAGATGCTTATCATCCTCCACTGGAAGTTATTATTCCTCATGTGCATGTTAATACTTGTAAGCTGTCTTACAGTTACCAAATTTTTTTCAAAACTGATTACGAGGAAATTTGTAATTATCTTCTCTCTTTTGATTGGTCATCTATGCAATATGATGACATCAACACAGCTACCAATAATTTTTATTCTGTTTTGGGAAAGGCTATTAGCATGTATATTCCAACCATGAAATATAAGCCAAGCACCTATCCAAAATGGTATTCCAATGAACTTATTAATCTTCTTATTACCAAAAAACTGAAACATAAGGAATATAAAGTATATCGAAAAAATTCTGATTATATTGAATTTAAAGATTTAAGAACTTCGTGTAAAAAAATGTCTATGACCTGCTACCGTAACTATTTAAATAATATTCAAAACTCCATACTAAATAATGTAAGTTATTTTTGGAAATACTCGAAATCTCTTAAAGAAGATGATTCTGATTTTCCGAGCATTATGCACCTAAATGGCAGCCATAGCAATAATACTGATGGTATTGTTAACTTGTTTGCAAAATTTTTTAAAAGTGTTTATTCAACAGACTCAAATAATTCTCCTATTCCAACAACTACTCTAGATGAAACTCTTGATATTTCACAGTGTACCATAAGTATATCTGATGTAATTACTAAAGTTAAATCCTTAGATATCCACAAATCTGCTGGACCGGATAATATCCCTACAATATTTATCAAATAATGTATCAAAGTAATTGCTCTTCCATTATCCAAAC
Organism: Glyphotaelius pellucidus; assembly: GCA_936435175.1. Lineage (NCBI taxonomy): Eukaryota > Metazoa > Arthropoda > Insecta > Trichoptera > Limnephilidae > Glyphotaelius > Glyphotaelius pellucidus. Next base: position 35,351,258 of record OW386539.1, read on the forward strand.
TTTTTAATCTATCTTTATCTAATGGAATTTTTCCTGATAAGTGGAAAATTAGTTATTTGTCTCCAATTTTCAAAAAGGGTGATAAAAGTGATGTTTGTAATTACAGACCTATATGTATTCAATCCACCATACCGAAACTCTTTGAAAGCCTAATACTTGACAAACTTTTTACACAAATAAAACCTGTTATATCACCTCACCAGTTTGGATTTATGCCAGGTAGAAGTACTCTTTCCAACTTAATTATTTATGAAAATTTTATAAACAATGCTTTTAAAGAAAAAAACAAGTGGACACTGTTTATACTGATTTCAGTAAAGCATTTGATACAGTTTCCCATGAAATCTTAATTTGGAAATTAGGAAAGCTTGGTATACGCGGCAATATATTAGCCTGGTTTAAAAGCTATCTAACTGGAAGACAACAAATAGTTAGAATTAAATCCTCCCTGTCAGAAAAAAATTAATGCAACAAGTGGAGTTCCACAGGGTTCACACCTTGGCCCAATATTATTTATCTTGTTTATAAATGATCTTACAAAAATATTTCATGATGTGTCTATCTTACTTTTTGCTGATGACCTCAAAATTTTTAAAATTATTGAAAATATTTATCATTGCAACATTCTTCAAGATAATATCAACAAATTGTTAATTTGGTGTATGGAAAATAGACTTTATTTAAATATCTCAAAATGTCAAATTGTTAGATTTTCTAGAATAAAAAATCCAGTGATATTTAATTACAATATTGATAACAATGCTCTTCAGACATTAATGCAAATTAAAGACTTGGGCATCACTTTTCAATCAAATCTTTCATTTGTTAACCACATAACAGAAATCTGTAATAAGGGCTTAAAAATGTTGGGGTTTATAACTAGGCTAACTAGAAACTTTAACAATATAAAGTGTATTAAAATGTTATATTTTGCTTATGTTAGAAGCCAACTTGAGTACAATTCTCCTGTCTGGAATCCTCATTATAATATGCACGTACAAGCTGTTGAAAGAATACAAAACAAATTCTTACGTTTTCTAAATTTTAAAATGGGTATTTCAGCAAATATGTTAAACTACAACACACTTTTAAACGATATGAATATGCTTAAATTGTCAGACAGAAGAATTTTCACTGACTTGGTATTTTTATATAAAATTCTAAATGATTTAGTTGATAGTCCGGTATTACTTGAATTGATAAGCTTCCGAATTCCACTTCGTAATACTAGAAGTCAGGATTTATTTCAGTGCAGAAATTCTGGGACTAACTACCATATGTATTCCTCTTTGCCCAGAATACTAATGGAGGGAAACAATTATACCAAGTCAGTGGACATCTTCAATTTATCTTTGAATAAATTTAAAATATTGTTATTGAGGCAGTTCAGTTATGTACAATAAAATGTTTTTTCTATGCTATATATGTAAAAGCCCCGAAAAAGGGCGTTTATTTATAAATAAATAAATAAATAAACCTTGCCAACGAAGTATTTAAATGGGAGGGTTTTAATATATATATATTTTGTATTTTAAAATCCTTTTCAATCTGCCAAGTATCGCGAGAGGTTGCATGCAAGTTATTGAGACTTGTGACTAAATTCAGACATATAATAAAATAAAAAATGTTACATTCATTATACGTTGTCACATGTAACATGTGTTCATCTGTTTATTGTGGGTGGGCACTTGGAAATTCCTGAAATTATCCAAATAAGTACCCACGTATCTAATTGCCGGGCCGTTTTAGGAATATTATGTATCGGAATGACTTTACGTGTCTCAAATAATGTTCCTTAACCCCACGGCAAATTCAATGCAAATTTATTGCCCGGTTCGTTTTCCACTTCGTACGCCGCGGGGTCGGCTGGTAAATATATATACGGGATCCCACTTACGTGATCTCAAGTAGCAACGGGCGCCGTGAATAATCACCCAGCCCCCGGGCGCACATAAATTGGCAATCGCGGAAACAATATCAATGTGAATTTAGTTTTTGCGCTTATTTATTGGGTTTGTACCGAATTCAGACAACTTGGACTTATTAAGGTTTATTCAATTGGTACATGATAAAATTTGATAAGAATGCTTTAGGTATGATATTATAATGTTTTACGAACTTTACCTACAAAATTTACCTAAAAATTACCTAAAACTACTGTAAGAGTTCATTTGTATTGTTAATATTTTATTTGAATCTTGAAATCTGAATTTTTTTGTTAATAGTTGCAATATTTTTATTTACTTTCTCAAATCATTGCAAATACTTGAGCATGAATTCCCCCACCAAACACAAGATCCTTGTCTCATTATGGTGAGGAAAGGCTATTATTGTATTCATTTTACAACTCTGTTTAACATGTAAAAAAATGTATACTTATTGTAAAAACATACAAGTATTAAATAAAAAAAAAACAAAAAATAAAAAAAACATGAGTAGATAAAAGTGGGAGGCTATGAAACACCGATTATTCTATTTCATTCTCTCGTAGGCTAAATCCTATAGATGTATGTGTTTGTCTCTTTTTAGTGTCGATTTTTCGTTTCATCATGTTCCAAATCACAACGTTGCTAAAGAATTTTTAACTTCAAAAAAACGAATTCAATCATATCTCAAAAGACATAATAAGACAGGTAACGGTCATTATTGCAACGATAGATAATTACACAAATACATGAAAAAAATTATTTTAAATTTTACAAATATTAACTTCTTAACACCGCCACCGGACTGAAAATGCCAAATAAAATAATTTTATAAATTCCTGTCTACTTATTTAGTGCTCTAAAGAAATCAATCCGCAACTCTTAACTTAAAGTAAAATTCGTACACCAAGATATCAAGTTTGCCATTTAAACAAATAGGCAATAAATTCAAGAAAAATCGTCATTCTCAATACCCTTGAAATGACATCACAACGTTGCATGAACTTCCATTCATGAGAAATTCAGTCTTAACTTAAAGTAAAACTCGTAGACCAAGATATCAAGCTTGCCGTTTAAACAAATAGGCAACAAATTCAAGAAAAATCGTCACTCTCAATATCCTTGAAAATGGCATCACAACGTTCCATGAACTTCCATCCTTAGGAGAAATTCAGTCTTTATCGCCGAAGACGTGGCAGCCTCAGAGCACAGAGAAGAACGATGACTTTCATTACGGATCTCTACACAATCTATAAATTCCGAGACCCGCCCGCTCACATACAAATCACCATCGGTGCGCGGCAAACCGACGGTATCAATTCAATTTGCCGAGCTCGTCTAGTTCCATCTAGTACCACGTAGTTTCACCTACTTCCATCTAGTACTAACAATGTTTTGTATTGAAGACACACTCGTACTATCTTACTGCCGAGCATCTATGTATATCTTGCGCGCCGCACGTTGCCATTTTGTTGCTTAAGTTTGCTTTGACTTAAAACACATTAGAGGATTCATCGGAAAGATGGCAAAAGGACATCTGCGTCAAAAAGTTGTAATTTTGCATGTATTAATTAAGTTTATACAAAAAATAATCTGTTTGAAAGTTTTTTTCTTCTCATTATCCGGCCTGTTTCTTGGGCTTCAGGCCATTTGTTAATTGTAAACAAACTTGTTTGTAAAAATAGCATTGAAAACCCTTGCATATTGCAAAAGGTTCACGGCAAAAAACTAGAAGATGTGATTAACTTGAATAAAATGAACCCAGGTAGAACTACTATCTTAGTTCGATTTTGAAAATCACCACATGGAAAAAATATTTTTGAGCTAAATCAAAATGTATTTATTTGAGAAAAATATTTTTTTAAATTTAATCAAGTTCTGCAAGTATTTAAATATGTATTTTTGTTACAGCTGTTTTGGTTAACAAGACCATTTTCAAACTGATTAATCCACTGTTAGACGACTTATTTATACGGTTTTAAATGTCAATTTTTGAAGGTGTTAATTTACTCCCCACTACTTAGTATGTTTACAAAAACTAAAAAATATAGGGCACTTAAATGAGTCATAGCAATAACGTCATTATAAAACAATTAAGAAAACCCTAACACTTAGTGGGGGAAACAGATTCCGAACCTCACATAATACACTCTTAATTAGTGTATCAGCAGATTGGTTTAACCGCTAATAAATCAATATAGATTCACATCCAACCACATGAGTAGTTTTAGAATTCTTAATAACAATCACAGTATCACAGTTTTTAGAAAAAAGAACGCTCTTAGTTAATCCGAATTAGTTTTTTTTGACGATATTAAATACGGCACACTTTGCATACCTTAAAAACACGGCCAGACAATAATATACAACACCCTCTAGCTATCATCTCTAGCTCTAGCTATCATCTAACCAGGGCTGGGCTCAGCGTGTTCTGTATTGCGTTCTTTACTTAAAATAAAACCTAGTTTCACTGGCAGTAGATAGATAGATAGATAGATATATTGGCCGGATGAACGGGAGCGCAGCCATCTATTAGAGCCGAGAGCAAGCTGCTCCTAGACGCCATAGCCGGCGCTGAAGGCCCCGCTTCCGGAACTTTAACTCTTGCCCCTAGGTGGCGCAACATCTATTTATTACTGGACTGTTTTCAAGCAAATAATATTATAATTATAATTTTAAAAGCCCTGAAAAAGGGCGTTGATCAATAAATAAATAAATAAATAATCTATCATGCTAAGAAAAAAGACAGCGAATCATCTCGTACTTCAATTGTCATTTTTACCATTTAGTATTTCATTTGTCTGTAAGTTTACTTTTATCGTTCCGGTTCCGGTTTTAGATGGTTGTCATTTTAGATACTACCTTTTTATCCCGCCAGAGTTCGCATGATCATGGTTCCTACTACGAGATGTCAAAACGGAATGTATATTACGGTACCTACCAACCTGAAAGAAGCTTGCAAACATTGTCATTGAAATGGTGACATTTCTTTGGGCCAAAAAGTATAATTTCTCATTTGAAATAAAAATAATAATGTCACGTAAAATATATATGGTCCATAATTACGAAAGCAGGTTGTAAAAGTTATTTTAAATAGCAGGATACGAAATAAATTACGTTACTTTAAATGTTAAACGTAGAAACGTTAAATATCGATTACGACAATTTGAAATGCTGTAAAGGACAAAATGTTAATTGCTAACGAAACACAACGCTATCTATTGGATAGTTATCCAATTTATATAACCAAATGTCTTTTTTAATAAAAATTAACTCACCCTACCATCTTTTAGAAACTTAGGAAACTTACAAATAATTACGAAGCATTGTCCTATAATAAACATTTAATTAGCAATAATAAATATTTCGGGCAATAATTGAGACAAAAATATTCTGTATCTTCAAAGTTGGACCAAATTACACACAGTAAGCTAAATTTCATCAAAATCGGTTAAGTGGTTTCGAAGTTTATTTCGAACAAACATCGTGACGCGAGATTTTTATATATGTCATAGTCAAAGGTCGATATGCAGTCTCTTCGCGGAATGACTGGTTTATCCTAGGTTTGACCAAAGCCTTCGGGCTAACCGGCTCAAGTCAGACCTGAGGATTGACTAGTCAAACCTAGGTGCGCCGGAGCTTCGAGGATTGACTATAACATATATAAAGAAGAAGATAACCTTGAATAGATCTTTCAGAATGCAAACCGTTTTTTGTAAATTTTTGAAAAAAAATATTTTTGCTTTTTTTATTAAAAATCCTCCTATAATGCACGTCATAAAGGACGGTGACCAGACAACTCGGAATGAAACCAACTCAGAACCATCTCAGATAAGTCATTTAGAGTGATAAAAAAAAATATATAAAAAATTGGTTAAATAGGTTACGTTAGGTTAGGGTTATTGGCTAATTTAAAATTATTTTTTTCATGGTTTTTAATGACTTTTCAAGGAGGTGTTGACTTTATTCTCAGTTGGCCACAGAGGACACACTTATTTTCCTAGAAATATACCGATGACGCAGATCGGAGGAGAAAAACGGAAAAAATAACATATTTAAAACGTTTTTGGATTTCTCACCCTTTACAACATTTTAAATTTCCGCTATCGACATAAAAAGTTAATTTTTAAATAAAATTAAAGTGCTTTCGGCCCTAAACCCAGTTTCCCCCAGTGAAGGTATACTGTACCCAAAAGTTAATATTGTTTTATAACATTTTAGTATGTAAATATTTGGAAGCACTGATTAACATATATTGGAAACAGAAAAAGGATATATCTCGGATGTGCGAGTTAGTAGCTACTACCTTCCTTCCTTCCAAGAAGATTCCAGAAAACAGAGCGGGTTTAATTAAAGCGGGACAGGTGTTTAATCAGAAGTTAGTTTAATCACGAGTCACTTTGAGTAACAGTTGCTTTTCCAGCGAAAATTATATTGAATAGCCTTTTCATGGAAATGATTTCATTAAAAATAATACTGGGTGACTCATTGTAAATTCTAATAATTATTTGTAGCTTGGATGGTTGATTTCGAATAAACAATTTATTAAGTTGTGTGTCAATGGCCATGTCAAGGATCAGAATAAAAGAAGGGTACTGGAAAATCATTTTAAAGAGGAGATGTTTGAATGTTTGGAATATCGACTAGCAGTCCCCTCTTACCCGGCAAGAATAAATACTGGGTGCGTAGCAACGATTGAAGATTGTTCTTTTTGTAATAATATTGTATATGTATATAATATTATATATCGGTGTAATTGTAGACCAACATATGAAATGGAACAGACACGTATGTGAACTTGTTAAACGCATTAGAAAATGTATCTTTATATTCATTAGATTAAGAAATATTCTCAAGTTAAACAACCTGAAAAAAGTCTATTACGCACTCATCCAATCATTAATTCAGTATGGAATCATTGGATGGGGAGGAGCATATGAAAAAATTGTAAGTCCTGTAAAAGTGGTACAAAAACTAATTATTAAAGTAATTTTAAAAAAACAACCAACATTCCCTTCAGCATCATTGTTCAAAATTTTAGAAGTACCAAAAATTGAAGACCTCTATAAAAAATATTCAATATTCCAAATATTCAAGGACAATGTAATCGAAAAAATTTAAACTTAACTCATCATTAAGGCACAAATTTATCATCCAAATTCCTTTATTTTCGACACAACAAATGCATAATAATTATATTTGCAAAGGCATAAAATATTTTAATAGTCTTCCCGAAGAAGTAAAAAAAAAACAGATTTCGTATCATTCAAGAATGAAGTCAAATTAATCTTTAAAAAAAATTAACAACTATAAAATTACCAATCAGAATGTTATTACTTCATTTCATGCCATATTAAAAAATAACGTCACAACAACCTGTACTTAAGTTTATATTTATATATACCTTCTACGTAAAATTATGTTATTTTTATATATATATATATTTTTTTTAAATTTATTTATTTATTTTATAAATCAACAATCTAGTCCCGCTAAGCCAATTGCAATTGGCTTGACAGCAGGTGCTTATAATTACTTACAAATATATTTAAAGTTATAATTTACATCTTTTATCTACAGTTTAAACATTTTTTCATAAATTTTATCAAAATAAATATTCTTTTTCCAATAACCAATTTTTCACCAAATATTTAACCTTATTTATAGAATTATGTTGCTTTATATTGTCAGGTAATAAATGAAATATCTTCGGTATGTTGTATTCAAACGTTCTCTGTCCGTACTTATTATTAAATTTCGGAACTATTAACCCGTCGTTACGCGTGAATCTAGTGCTATATTTATGATCTAGTTTCTCTTTATGCTGCGGGGTAAATATATGCTGAATTATAATTTTATACCATAGTATTGCCTTCACAGGTAAAATTTTTGCACTCTGAAACAGCAACGGAGTATTGTGTCTTTGTTTGAAAATGTTAGGGACAACTAATAATTTTACAATTGCGTTTTGTGCTACATGTACTTGTTTCAGGTTGGTTACAGTAGTATTTCCCCATATTGTTAACCCATATCTTATTATTGATTCCGCTAGTGACATAAATTATTTTAAGTGTATCAATTGATAGGAAAAAATTTAATGTGTACATTCTGCTAGCAATTGATCTGAGTCTTTTACAGGTTTTTTTAATATGTTTGTCCCATTTAAAAAAACAATCTACTGTAACACCAAGATACACATATTCAGTAACTAATTCTAAGCTTTCACAATTACAGTTAATTTGAATATTTTTGTGGATGCAATTAAAGTTATGAGAAATAATTGGATTAAATTGAAATTTGGCATTAGGTGATCTTATATGCATTACTTTAGTTTTTTAGCATTTATTAATAGCCCTGCATCATGTGACCATTTACAGAGTTGATTAAAGTCAATTTGTAAGAGTTCAATTGCAATTTTTAGATCTTTGTGTGATATGACCAATGCCGTATCATCTGCGAATACAAAATGTTTTACAAAAGAGAAAAGTTTTTTCATTATAGTTACATGGATTATATATAGTGTAGGTCCCAATATGGAACCTTGTGGAACTCCTGCAGATATATTTTTTGTTTTACTAAATGTATTATTTATTTTGGTACATATTTTTCTATCTATAAGATAATCTTATATATAATAATTAAATAATTATGAAATAACTCCTACGCCAAGCTCAAGAGCAAGAGCTCTTAATAGGTGTAGAAAATCACACAGGAAGCCCTGAGGAAAATAATTTCTTCAAGGCCTATGTCGTCTTGGAGGATTTTTTTACAGGAAAGGAAGGAAAGAAAGTTCTGAGAAGGAAAAATGTAAGAGGAGTGGGTAGGAATCTAGGGGTCAGTGTGCCCAGGAGTGACGAACGTATTAATCCATCCCTTCCGCTGCAGCGCAAAACGACGGGTTGAGAGAGGCCAGCCGGAGATTGCAAGGGGTCTTCCCAAACCGGCCTCTCGACAAGATCTGGACACACCTCACCCCGGAACCCGGCCACTTGGTCACCAAACGTAGCGAAATACTTGCGGTTACTGTGGCAAAGGTGTTGGTTATACAATAAATTATTCGCGGGGCGAAGATACTCATACCCACCTTTCAAACTGATAATGACCTGTAATTATAAGATTTATAAACGTAAATGAAACAAGGAGTTTGTTCCCAGCTATAGTTGTGAAGCGGTTTGTCCTCTCTTTTGAATTAAAAAGGATTGGATTTCATTGATCGTGTTACTTTGATTTTGAATAGAAACGATTCCAATTTTATCGAAAATGTGCAATTCTGATCCCGCCTAAGAGACAAATTAATTATATGTTTTTCGATTTTTCATTTAATCGTTAGGAAATGTCAAAAATGTTTACACACAAAAAGCTTGTAGACAAATAACAAAATGAAATAATATTAAATAAACAGAGCGATAAGATTCACGTGACATTACATATTTGGGTTTAGCACCGTCCAAAATTACGAGCAAATGTAAATTATTAAGAATAAAGTTTAAGAAAATTACGCAGGTTTAAAAAACAAGTGGACAAGAATAAAAATGAGGTCGAGTAAAGTTGTGATGAAAAGATTCCTAACATAATATGTTCTTCTGACCTTCCAAATTAATTTAAAATTAAATTAAATTAAATTACACACAAAATATGTTTTTAAACACCGAATAGCTCTATTAGCCTATAAGGTCTCATAAAATATATAAAATATGAACGTATAAAACTTAAACAGAGATATATTATTATTTGAAATTAATTTTAAATAATACGGAAATTAAAAGCAATATTTTCTTAATTCGAAATGGATGTTACATAGATTAAATAAATTGATAAATTTCAATCTTTTCGCGATACAAAGAAATTATAGAAGATGTTATAATTTGTTTCACCTCAATAAAACCGATTTTGCAAGCGGATTCCGATGAAAATGTCTCATGAATATTGAATATTAGTTTGACAGGATGGCAATTTACAACACTTCGAACTCTTTCAAGTTTAATGTATTCAAACAATGCGGTTAACCCGCGTATCAGTGGCTGTACGAAAAGTTGTCTACTACGTAATAAAATATTTTTCAATTATTCCGAGTAGTAATTAACCCTGACTTCTTCTAGAAGTATCTGAATTAGTTGACGTCGTCTTTTTCTATGTATCTAAGAACTTAAACAAAGAGAGCAATATCCTTGCTGTATCGTTATGGATTTGTAATATGTTTGACAAGTTCTTATAAAGTGTTTAACATTATACAGGTATTGAATTATAACGATTGTCCTTTAGTTTGTAGTGAAACCGAAACCGAAACCGCAACCAAAACTGTATTCCCCGAAATTAGGCGTTTTTGTTGTTAAAACTGTTACATAATATACACAATGCAATAAAATACATCAATTTATTTATTACAGCGCTCTTTGAATTACTAATGTATGTTGTAGGTAGATACTTTGACTAAGGAATTAGAAAAATACGAAGAGTCTTAGAAGTAAAGCAGTGTTTAATTATATTTTTGTTAGTTATTGTGTTTCATAAAATAAATAAAAATAATTGAAAATTTATAATAAAGATATTGTGATTGCTAAATTTAAAAATTTCAACTCAGTATCGAAAAATATCTGTAGTACCTATGTACATTGTACAGGCATAACTATAATAAACTTTATTGAGGAGTCTTATTTTATAAGCTAGGAAAAAAACATTTTGAAATTTCGACTGATCTTTGGCCGAAACCGACATCGCGGCCGGAACTCGTTTTTGGCCGAAACTGACTGAAATTTCGCTCGCAAAAACCATTAGTTTGCCAATTTTTAGTGTACGAACATACATTTCAATGCTTTCCACAACAAAAAAATTAAAATTATTTGGGCTCCCCTGTTGTGGCAGTATACAATCACAGATTTCCCACCCACCTGAAGAATCAGATCGCCGGTCTGATGGAAAGACTTCAAGTGTTCTGAACTTGAACTGAACTTCATAGTTCGAGCATCATTCATTACGAATTATCAAAATAATGGTAGCAACGTTACAAGTAAATAACATTACGTAGCATTCATTTTTTATATTGTATTGAATGTTATGGTATGCCAATATCGATAACACTGAATTGCACAATCCCTGCACGTAGCCTAGAATAAAATATTAATGGTTTTTGTTATCTATATTAATAAGAATGGATGTTTCTTCGTTCGTCTCTTATTATTTCTTATACCATTCGAAACTTTGGTGAGTTGTTGTGCGTACGCCAGTGAATGTTTCTATATATATTGGTGAGCTCAGACGATATTGAATTTGTATTAAAAAATTACAATAAGTGGCGCGTTAGTTGTTTGAAAAAATGTGTGTATTTCGTCTATTTTAGCAGCAGGGAGGGAAAGCGGAAAGAGCATTCGAGGAACAAGGGAGGATAACGAAGGAGGGGGGGTTCGGGGAACAGGGGGAAGCGATAGGGAAGATAGAGAAGTAAATGGGAGAGGAAGGAGATGCGGGAGTTATTATACGGTCCTCGCTAGTTATTATATTAATATTTTTAAAGTTTTCAAATATGTCTTTATTACAAACCTTTATATTCTCCACTTCTTTTGACTTCACACAGCCTCCTAGAATGGGCATGGCGTAGTTTCAGTAGCTCAAGCAGTTGTAATTCTAGAGCAGTATCACACATTTTTTGTAGAAATACCTGGAACAACAATTATACCTTATACAAAAAGTAAGAGCTCCATAGCTTAATGTGGAAATGATATTTTGTAATATTGATGCGTTGTCTAAGAAAATTCAGAAACAAAAAGCAATTAAAATTTAATGAAATCAACGTTATGTTCATGTAACCAAGTTATATCTAATAGATTTACGAGTGGTGGAAAAAAAACAGCTCTTTGTAATCAATTTAAAAACTTGAACGTAGAAGAATCTGATAAAAATTAGCAATGAACTTTGGTTTACAAGGCGAGTATTGGAAGGCTTCAAAGAATATTTTAGCAGTTAATTAGTTAAAGTGCAGTTACCAGGTCGTACCGCTACAATAAATTACGTTAATTTGTTTATGTAAGCGAGAAGCTCATGGAGTAGATTACATAGAGAGCTCTCGGAGCAGGTTACTAATATTTACAGAAACGAAAATAATGTGATGAAGGTTTTGATTATGTTGCTAATAATTTTGAACCTCGTTGTTAGCTTTTCGAGAGCGTGTTTAATGGCGGTTGATTTAGGAAAATGTGCGCGGTAATTAGAGGGTTAAAAGGTACACCCACGGCCATTTCACCTGATTTTCGCGAACCAGAAAAGGAATTTTAATGTCAAAGTTTGGGATAAAAAGGGCCGGGAATTGAATTCAACGAAAAATCTGTGAGCAAATTGATACAGGAACATCGTGCGTTCTTTTTTTGAGGCTTTTTAGACCCGACGATGGCTAATCCTGGACGAATCGTTGGTTTGTGACAGTGGAGTTTTAAAATATTCTAGTGTGAAAAAGCGGCAAGACATCGTGTCGTTTTTGGCAAGATCGATTAGAGTACAGGCGTGCGACGGATTTTGAGGTGTCACGCGATTAAGTCAGTGCCACCGAGCAACGACTGTATGCAAGTGGCGGCGATTGTAGATACTCGTTGTTAATGCTGATTTGCGTGATGTTTTACCGAAAGCATTTATACTAATATTATAAATGCGAAAGTGAGTGTGTTTGTTTGTTACACTTATCACTAAACCGATCTTAAAAATTCTTTCACCAATAGAAAGCTTCATTATCAGCGAGTAACACAGGCTGTATATAATGGTAAGATCTGGCGTTATGAAATTTGTATAAATGATAATGTGTGTATTTCATAAATTTTAGCGGCAGGGAGAAAAGGTAGGGGAAAGGTAGAGTTCGCGGAGAGGGAAGAGACGAGGGAGAGGGAAGGCGGGGAAGGTGGAAGGGAACGGCGAAGCACGAGAAAGGACATTATGTATTGCTAATTGCTACAGTAATTTCAACAAACAGAGCAAATCAACTATTTTAAATAGTGAAGTTTACTTAGCAGCGTCTAGATGGCGTGACCTGGCCTGTCGGCCCTGATTTTTTGGTGATCAAAGTGTTCAAAATGATATTGACATAATGAGTGGTAATACCAGAATTTTAAAACAGCGAGCAATTATTTTAAACATGATTTTATTTAGCAATGGTAGGAGCACGAAATGTTACAGGATTTATCAGGCAAGAATAAAAACAAAAAGTTTTTCGTAAACATGTAAATGGTGGACTTTTGGGTTTTATTGCGAGTGGTCCTAAGCATTGGGTTTCCACTCTGGCATCATGGGTTCAATCCTCTGCTAACTACACAAGTCCTGCAGCATCGAGCATGCAATATTTTTAGTTTATGATGATGGTAATAGGATTAATATAAAATTATGACAGTTTGTATTTTTGGAATGTGTGTCTATGATTAAAATACTTATATACATACATAATTAACAAAATATAGAAATATCATAATCTTAAACGCTGTTATTAAATCTAGTAGGTACTGAATTAATATTTCCTTACCAAAGTGCATCACACTTCTTTCAAAGTTGTTTCGAAGTGGTAAAAAGCGTCTGTTTAATTTCGTAATTCAAAGAAAGCGTGTTCTGTTTTCGTAACCTCTGGTATGAAATTCGAATGAAGCTCGTAGTTTCTACTCTGCGATTTCAGCTCTCTTGGTAGAATTCACTCCTACTTCTGCTAAACACCAAGAGTAGACACACACAGCGGGCAAAGCCAGGTATGGCAAACGCCAGGAACAAAGTTGATGTGTTTGAGATGTTGGTACACAATTTTAAGACGTTTAATTATTGCACGTTGCAGTAGCGCGCTGTAAATTTTCAGCCGCTATTCACCAAATAGAATTTATATCGTGTTTTTAAATTTTTTTTTTTGCTATTAACTATTTACTTCTCTTTAAAATAACTCTTAAGGCAAGGAAACAAAAATAAATAAGACTTCCAAAACGTGATATAACTTTTATGTTTAAAATCAAAGTCAACTTATTTGTTCTGGAAAATCACGAGAATTGAAGGGTTTCAGAGTTGAAGTTTCAGTACATAGGTGCTCATAATAACTCCTCGTGACTTTAGCCGTATTTGGTGACCAGATCTGAATAGCCAGGTAGGTACCTACTTTCTAACCTTCCTCTTACCCTCTTCATTTCCTTATCCATATTTATCGGTCTCACAACATCAACACCCTAATTGGGAATGCCATGGACTCATTGATTCCAAAATTGGGGGCATTTTAGATTGTTGTGTGATATTCATTTTAAAAAAAGGGTCAAAAGGGAATCAGAAAACAAATTTCAAAGTTTCGGACACCATTTAGAAAAAAAGTGTTTCAAAGTTTGTGTTCGAACACAATTTAGAAAAAAATGTTTCAAACTTTATGTTCGAACACTACTTAGAAAAAAAAGTGTTTCAAGATTAGTGTTCGACCAGAATAGAATTAGACAAAAAATTTCAAAGTTTGTGTTTGAATACTGTTTAGAAAAAAATGTTTCAAAGTGTGTATTCTAACACCATTTAGAATTTTTTTTTCAAAGTGTGTGTTCTAATACCACTTAGAAAAAATGTTTCAAAGTTTGTGTTCGAGCCCCCATTTAGAAAAAAAAAATCAAAGTTTGTGTTCGAACACCATTTAGAAAAAAAAGTTTCAAAGTTTGTCTTCGAACACCATTCAGTAATACAAACAGTGAGGAAATCCCAAATTTGTAATAAAATGTGTCATCAGAAATATTAACTATCAATGCATTTGCATTGTGACACTGCCACTAATAGCTTCTAATGTTAAATTAGAGTGTTAGGTAATAACTCGATAGTGTCAGAAAAATCATTAAAAATAGATAAAATTTACGTTTCCCATTAAATATTGCTTCAGAATAGTATTTTAGAACAGCTACCTGTGAAACTGTAAAATGCAAAGGTAATTAACGTCACCTCCTTTGTGAAAACATCACGCAACAAGGGCTGGTACAAGTTTCCCATTCAGCGTCACGCGGGGTGACGTGCATGAATATTATAATTGTGAAGCCACCTTAACTTACACACCAACAAAAATTTATATTAATAATGTCCACGGCGAAAAAGTAAAATAACTTAATCTGCTTTTACAAAACTATTACAAGTTTTGTAAAAATATTAAATACCTATATATTATTTGTAAGAACGAATATCAAAAGAAAATGTTTTATTTTTAAAGGTCTTTGCGTCATTAAATAAATGAATAGCCAGGCAGTCGTATTCTCCAAAACACATTTCAAATGACAAAAAATCAAAATGGCTCTGAAAAGCCATTTGATGACACTGTTAAATTTGAATTTCTGTGAAACAACTGGGCCTTAGTGTTTTACCAAAACAAATTCAAAGGAATTATAAAATATAAGGGTCGTTCTTCTTTTTAACCTACATAAAGTTGTCTCCACCAGTTAGTGGAGAAAAATTCAACAGAATTACCTATATTATTATTTTATAATTACTTTAAAATCTACTGTACTAAAGACTGTGTGCGTTTAAAAAAAATATGTGTTCATATTTTTGTAGTAAAAATTACGTGACAGAGGTGTAACTCCTCGTGATAGATGTGTATTTCATACAAATCACAGCTGTCTTCCGACTTGCGTGTATTCTATAATGTTACAAAAAATGATATGACGACATAAAATATAAAATTATTTTTAAACTCCAAAAGGTATAACCTATCAAGTAACAGCGATTATTATTTTTAATGATGTTTAATAAAATATTTTGACAAATCTCAAAAACTTATCTCCTACAATTTTTATGTCGTACGACACTTCTGTCACGTGGGTTTTCATTCGAAACAGGTTTACACGCAGCTCGTGTTTGTCACTCCCAATAGGCATTTTAGGCCTCCTTCCCCCCTTGCTACAATTTCCCCTCTGAGATCCAGAGAGATTCATTTATAGTAAAAACAAAATGTGACGGAGTTGTAGAAATGTGACAGAGTGGTGAAAGTTATGTAGGTTAAAAAGAAGAACAACCCATAAACTCTTTTTTAAAGAAAATTATGGTTCAATGATTTAGATGTTGAAATATATTTTCTATAGATTATACAGGGTATTAAGGGATGTACTTGACTTCCTTTGACCAGTGATTCCTGCCATTATTTGGAGTATAAAATGAAAATGAAATTTTTGAGGTTTTTTTTTACACAAACATAAAAAAGTAGGTGTTGGACAATTGGGGACGGGTAAGTGTTTGGGCAGTTACTCGACTGAGTGACTGTTGACGAAATGCGTAAGATTTTTTTTTTTTGATTTTTAAGAAAAAAAATTTGAAAAAAAAATCATCGATAAAATTCACCGGAGACCAAAATTTCATGTACATTTTATACTCCAAATAATGTCAGGAGTCACTGCTTAAGTCAAGTACGTCCCTTTACACCCGGTATATGTATCACATAACTAATACATTTCTGACTTAAAAACTTATTTACTGTCTTTTTTAAGTTACTTAAACTGTAACTTAAAAAATCCCATTTAATATTCTCATCATTCGGAATACAAATTTTGATTAAACGCATACTTTTGAGATGTATACTTTACAAGTAAAATATTTTTCTATAAGCTCATTGCTAATTATATCTGCATCGCCTATTTGTTTTACTGCAACTGTAAAAATCATAGAAGACAATAACTTTCAGGCCTTATAAACTTTATTAAATTCAATTCACTACCCACGCACAAATTCCCATTTCAGACCACCGACCATTAAAAATTACTAATATTAAATTACATTTTCTTAAACGAATTATGGATGAAAACAAATAAATTAAAAATAATAAAATTAAAAACGGCCTTTCGTTTACTTCACATAAAAAATGTTTGTGAAATCTCAACATTATTACGTTAGTTAGTGTTTACATAATAATAAACATCTTCTTGAAAGACCTTATCTATGATATCCACATAAAAGGAAGTAAATCTAACAACATCATTGTTGTGAAACCAGCTGTCAATAAATACTCTAACAAAGAATTCTAACAATAATAATGTGTAACTGACTTTTGATTGACAATGTGTGTGTGGTCTGCTTTCAAATCCCAGCCTTGTCTTATTTATTTGCGCTTAAAATAATAAAGCTTAAAAATATTTTTAAGCTTTATTATTTTTATAATATATTTAACTAGCGCAGACCCTTCCAGACCAAAATCACGAGGTATTATAATTTTAGGATTTGGGAAGCTGAAATTTTTATTATTAAAAAAATACAAAAATCTGTCTTATTAATGTAAAGAAGAATGTTTGTGGCGGACGACAGTAGACAGTGTGGGTTAGATTTGTATTCATATGTATATTTTTATTCGGAAATTAATGAAATTTTGCACACGTAAACGTCAAATTTAACGCTCTTAAAAAAATCTTGAAGATTATATCTATACGTACCCCACGCCGAAACGGCAATTATAGAAATTCCCTTGATAGAAAAAAATCCGATAGTAAAGTACGCTCCGAAAATTATTAAAAACATGATTTTTTCAGTTATTTTACAAGTTATATGTATGAAAAAATTCACAGTGTTTCTTTATATGTTATTTTAGATAATCTCTACAAGATTTTTGCTCTTTTTTAAGTGAGTCGTATTTTATTAAGCATTTTCACAATTTTTGCTTAAATATTAAATATTTTTAATATTAGCGCGCTCCCTCTAACCGTATCTATATATCTCTAAATCTTCTTCTTTTTGGGCGGGTTCACCGCACCTTAAAAATAAGGGGACAATTACTGTCGACATCTGATTTCGAAAAATATACATTAAGCCGGGACAACGCTGGGAACTCCAGCAATGTCATTATCTATTTATATTTAAAGAAGTGTCCCGTTGTGGTAGCGTGGCTTTGTTTATTATTCTAATCTACGGTTTTATTCCAAGATGATGTTCCAGGTTGATGAAATTTTGCAAAATAGACCTTCAAATTAAGAAGAAGGTTATTGTTTACATGAAAATTTGACAAAACCACACCAATTCTTTTTTCCACTCCTTAAGCCGATTTTTTTATAGTACTCCATCCATTTTTGAACACTTGACTTTCTAAATATTAGGATCATTATCGTCTCCACTTGATTTCGAAAAATTCTGCAAAAAGCCCGGAATATACAACCTTCTGCGACAGGTGCTAAATATGCATCTTCAAAGCCAAAAGCCAAAGCCTAAAAGCTTAATGCTAACAGCTCAAAGTTCAAATCTCAAAGTTTAAAGCTCAATGCTCAAAGCTAACAGTTAAAAGCTCAAACAAAGGTATAAGCTACCAAGAGGTAGGTGAAATACCCTCACAAAGTCAGGAGGGTAGAAAAATGAGAGATTAAAAGATATAACCTTCGACCAGGGTATACTAGGTCAATGGATATAACAAATAAATTTCTTGGATTATTTTCAAAGCACGATTTGTAAAATATCACCAGTCCTACCAATACAACAACCAGAACCCTTCTCATCACAATATACCTTTCATTTCGGCATATAGAAGTATTTCAACGAAAAAAAAATTGCTCTTTAATCATTTTTTTCGTTCTTCTCTTTCTCTGTACTGTAAACTCACCATGTTTTATATATTGTTTTGCTTATCATAATTTTTATTAAACCTAGTAACATCTGGTGACCGGATAATCGGAATAAAAAAAAAACAAAAAAAAACTCAGAACCTCCTTTGAAAAGGATATCAAAATATATAAAAAGGTAGTTAAATAGATTAGAGTTATGGGCTATTTTAAAATTATTTTTTTCATGCTTTTAATGACTTTTAAAAGAGGTGTTCAGTTGATTTGATTCTGAGTTGGCATGGAACAGTAACAACTGAACCTTGATTTATGCATGCTGTGAACTGTGTTTTTAATCGGAGTGTTAATATCTATGCGCGTCCCAATGGAAATTTTCATTAATGTAATAATTGCCAACATTCCGTAAACGTTTCAAACAAAAAACCAATTTTGTTAGATAAGATGGTCTTTTATAGAAGTACTCATTTTCTTCCTATCTTGCTTCTTTAGCTACTTATTATATTTTTATATTTTTTATTTTTACCGTCTAAATTGTTACCAGATCTAAGTGATCTGCTCTGTGACGATACACCCTGCCTACGTGCACCAAATCGTGATGAATCTACTCTGGCTACGTTGTATCAAATGTGTTGAGATTCTACCCCTATATACGATCACGGCACCGAATGCGCTGTGTCGCGCCTACCCTCGTAGCTCCAATATTTTCGTAACTTTCTATCATGATGTACCTAGCCCATCATTTAGGGTATTTCTAGTCTAACTTTAAATCATTCGCACTTTTGCGGAGACCTCTTCCCTCAACCTATTTTTCAAACTTCTACATTTTCCTGAGCTAATCTAAACCCTGTTTTTCGCAATCCCTGTGATAATTTCACACAGTAATCAAGATTTTTAAATTTTTGTTTACATTAACTCCGTATCCAGCGTTGTGTAATTTTTTGTTTTAGGATTTACACCCATACGCGTAATAAAACGCATACAAATGTAAAGAGTATAATGTATGGTTTTGTGGTAACTTCGGTTCTTTAGAGTAAGAGTGAAAGAATTCTTAATTGATTGATTTAAATATCTTCTAACGCTTTTGATAAACTAACCCTGTCTTAGATTCTGCCTATACCTGATATTCGTTTTGTTTATTTCCTCCCTAGCACAGCTTTATTTAAAATACAAATAAAAGAGAATAACAGTTATCAATTTGTAACAAACATTTCATGAAAAAGTATGTACTTTACCTGCGTAATATGACCTAATTCTAGGTCTCAGTTTTTCACCTGAAGTCTGCAAACCTCCACCTAACATGAGTTTTATTTTCATGGTTAGTAAACACTAGATTGTTTGGGGAAGGGATGTGTGTAGGGATTGGAACAAGGGTAAAAAAAAATAGATTTCTGCAAAGGTTGGCTCCTCCACTAACCAAATAGATTCTGGTGACCGACTTCCGAAAAGGCCTCTGTCAATGAACGGCTACACATACCTAAAGACCGGATTTTACCCTCTTCTGCGGGATTCCTTGCTTCGATAGGAGCTTTACGCACCAGAGATAAGTACCAGGTCTTCCATCGTATCCCAGAACTATCCCAACCTCCTCACCTCCAGGTAGTTTAACTCGACTGATTCTAGAAGGGGTATTTCATTGCATCCCTTATCACGACTCTACTCGCGTTGAATGTGGTGTGCGACTGTTTTTGTCGTATCCATCTCCCACGTGATCCGACAGAATCGCACTCCTGCCACCTCTTAGACCTGCTGCGATTGCGCCAAGGGAGCGTTCCAGTTGGCTCGCATCAAATCGAAGGTCGACAAGACTACGATATGCAAATAACCTAGAGTCTTAAGCGCCGCGCCAGCGTATTCCTCGCATACGTCTCCTTCTACCTCCGCATGCCCTCCCTCTTGGCAATACCGTCACAGGGCTTAAGTTTCCCTCGGAAAAGCTGTGGACTTTTCCAAGCGACCCATAATTGCATACAATAATCCGGAAGTTTACTGCGTGGGTAAAGTTTTTGGATTTGGACTGTATGTCTTCATTCACTACCAGTGCTTTTTAATGTGGTCACTGAGTCCACGTGTTTAGGTATGAAAGGATAAGGGATACCTATCCTATTAGGTAGGTATAAATGGAAAAGTGAGTTTTGGTTTGGCTTTGTTTTTATTGAGGAAGCCTTCCTCATGAAGTAGTAGGTATTCTCCTAGATAACTAGAAGGGCACTGTTATGCACAAAGTTCTAATTTTCAATTTTGATAAATTTAATTTTTAATTTTGATCTTTCAGACCACAATTGATAAATTTGTCCCTGGATTTTTTATGCTTGTAGAATATTGCTTTAAAATTGCACATATTAATTTTCACATATCAACTGAAAGTTTTTGTCGCAAACTATAACTAATAAACTTGTCCCAAACACGCTGCCCCCCCCCCCCAACTCGTTCTAAATAAACAAGATAAAAGAATGTCAATGTTTTGTTTATAATAAACCATGTGTTTGCTGGATGTCCTACTACCCTAGAATACCTGATTTTTCTAAAAGATTCTTAGATACTTCGATTAAGGAACAAGTTATTTAAATTCAAATATGAAAGATAGATAGTTCTGTGTATATACTCGTCGTTGCAAACTCGAAGGCCGTAGTTAACAAACTAAGTCATGTTATGTCCGATGGGGTTGACCTGACTCCTTGGATAACATAACTCTCGCGCACAGCTATTAGTATCATGCTGTTATTAAAATTATTAGTTACCGACATGCTCTGTTCGCAAATTTTATAAATAAGTATGACTGCTTGCTCTGCATTATCTCCAAGAACCTGTAAATAGTTTAATGATAAAAGACTTACCAAAATTCTGCAAATTACCCTTTTGGTGTTTAAAATTTTAATCGCATTCCTTCAAACTAGATTTTTCCATTATAAAAAGAATCGATACTAAAAAAAACTTTTACTTGGATATTTTCGACTATGTCTAAAACCTTCTCCTACTATTGTTGAATTATAAAAACAATTCTATTTAAAATTTCACTTGAGTATTATTAGATTATGTTAAAACCCTTTGATCCTCTCCATCTTTTAGTTTAAATCATTTTAATCGCCCATAATAAATCCGTTATTATTATTTATTTATCTCATTGATGTTATTTTAATTGTTTTAAAACCAAAGTTTTAATTTTTAAAATTTGACCATCTTATTAAATCACTATCGCTTTCGAGCAATTCGTTATTATTATTTATTTATTTCACTGAAGTTATTTTATTCGTTTTAAAACCAAGTTTTAATTGTTTAATATTTTGTTAATACACTTTGTGACACTGAATTTCTATAGTGTTTAAAGACCACTCTCCAATTATCTTTAAGTCGTACGGAAACACCGAATATAAATTCAAATCATCCAAATATTATCATTATTATTATTAAATTCACTGAATTTTACACTTTGATTAAGGTTATAAAAGAATACACCGAATCGTTCACGATTCAACTCTCTCCAGACCGTCTCTGCTGCTAACTCTCACCCAACTGACGACAAGGGCCGGATTATTTCCCTTCAAACTTGTTAAACGCCTTCTTATGTTTAAAATATTTTGAAATAAATCTTCATTAATTGAATTCTGTTTATATTAGAATTTTTTCGTACTTGGTTATAATTCAATTTTAATGGCCGCACTGTCAAATATAATCGGGTTTCTCTAAAGTAAACTTCTATGTCTGATGTGTTAAACCAAACATGTACTTACGCCTTAATTTTTTTTTGTTTTGATTAGACTAACGGCGCCCAAAGAAACTCATGTTTCCAATGTCACTTATATAAACACTCTTCAGGGCCAATAAACATTCATTTCTTTGTCTTTGATTCTGTTTAAAATAAAGTTCGTTCAACTTTAATTCCTGTGGGAACGAAAATGAAGGTCGCCCATCGTGATAAAAGTTCACGTGTCTCTTGTTTTGATTATTAGGCGTTATTGGATGTACCCATAATTTACACGATATTAAGAAAAAAACTTCGCAGGCACTCTTGAACGTGAAAATATTTCTCCTCCCATAGCGCAGGAGTAGGTAGGCATTACGATTCATCACAGCCCCCCTATAGTTTCAAGTCCAGAGGTAAACACGCCTCCTAGTGTTTATCGATGGAATTAAAACTAAACATAGGTGATTTAATTTTCTTCGATTATTTTTATTTTCTTCATTTTTTTTTTCGAAATTGTTTTGCGCCCCTGACTTCGTTATTCAATGCCGCAGAATTATGTTTGGTCTTGGTGTATATCATTTCTACTTTATTCTAATCTTTTTAACTTGAGTTGCCTTGCTCATGTCAAAGGGTTTTTTTTTTCTACCCGTTGTCCTACCCCCCTAAGATTCTTACTTCTATTCCCTCCCCCCTATGATCCTTACTCCCATAAACACCCCCCTAAAACTCTACTTTCACAACTTCCCCCTCCCTAAGATTCTTCTTTTGTAACGCCCCCCCCTAAGATTTTGCTTCCATATCCTAACCGGTATCTGAAATATTTATAAAGGAAAGCACATTGCAAACGGCTTTTAAAGGAAACCTTTCCGTTTCATATTCAAATTCAAAATCAATCATTAAAGTTAAATGTACCCCCCCCCCATGAGTCAAAATTTCGAATCGCAATTTGATAAAATTGTCTAGACCTTAGGAATTGTATTTTTTTTCTCTTTAGTTTATTTCCCCTACAAGAAACGGTAAAATGGAGTGATGATACCGTTCATAAAACATCCATTTATCAAACAATACGTGATTAAATTTTGTTGTCATCAGCAATTTTCAATTTAATAAGACATAATTATTTAGATAACGAAAGGTGAACCGTTTTTTTTCTCTCCTCCATTATCTACTCTTTATCGCAAACCGGAAATAATTCATTCTTCCGAGAAATCGAAAGGTTAAAATTTAAATTTGTTCAGCCCGCATCCGTTTATCGATGTATTAAATATTGATTTTTAAACGTTCAGTCCGTCCCTGCATAATGTTAATATGACAGTATCAAAAGGATTCACTTTTGTTATTATTTTATTATTACACGCGATGTAATACTTTATTCTATTCGTCTTTTGTTCTGTATTTTTATGTTGGTTTTTATTTTTATGTCACCATTTTTTATGTAAGATCTATTCAAATTATCCATTCTTTAGACACAATAAACAATAATATACCCGATAGAACTCAATACGCCGTCGTTATGAATTAATGTAAACACGAATCAAATGTTTATTTTTAAAATTCTTCATTGAGACTTACCCAAACTAATCTCTCTCAAATAAATGAATTCATAACAATGTTTTGTCTATTCCGTAATAAAAATGTTCACACTTTACAATAATTCTCTTGCGGCAGTGTTTATTTACGCTCAATGGTCCAATAATGTTTTGTTTACATTGAGAAGATAAAAACACTGTTTTTATCCCCTCAAAACTTTATCTAAGATAATTTTTCTTTCACGTTTCTGATTTATTGATTAACCACTTCAAACATTTATTTAAAGTTCACTGAAGAAATGTGTTGTTTATATTACCGCAATAACATGGATCTTTTGTTTATAATAATGCGCGGCCCTTCAAAATATGAGTCAAGCTAGTCTATGTTATGATTAAGATAACAAAATTTCAATCCTTCGGTTTAAGGCCCGTTTTTCATTATTCGTTTAGATTTTTTCTTGTATTTGAACTTTTATTATTTGTTTTAAAATTAATTTTTTTTTTTTCAAACTATTTTAATTAAAAGAAGCGAGCTTTCGATTTATTTTT
The DNA here is from genome assembly GCA_936435175.1 of Glyphotaelius pellucidus. Classification (NCBI taxonomy): domain Eukaryota; kingdom Metazoa; phylum Arthropoda; class Insecta; order Trichoptera; family Limnephilidae; genus Glyphotaelius; species Glyphotaelius pellucidus. The sequence goes on from OW386539.1 coordinate 35,375,442, forward strand.
CCCACTTGTTATATTTATTATGAAGTTGGTTTAATGGCTTATTAATCACTTATTTTTAATTTTATCATTATTATTATTATTATTTTTGTATTTTTTTAATTCTTTCAGCTTTTAAATCTTACTCTCCTGGTCACAAGCGCCAAATGTGACGATACACCCTGCCTACGTGCACCAAATCGTGATGAATCTACTCTGGCTACGTTGTATCAAATGTGTTGAGATTCTACCCCTATATACGATCACGGCACCGAATGCGCTGTGTCGCGCCTACCCTCGTAGCTCCAATATTTTCGTAACTTTCTATCATGATGTACCTAGCCCATCATTTAGGGTATTTCTAGTCTAACTTTAAATCATTCGCACTTTTGCGGAGACCTCTTCCCTCAACCTATTTTTCAAACTTCTACATTTTCCTGAGCTAATCTAAACCCTGTTTTTCGCAATCCCTGTGATAATTTCACACAGTAATCAAGATTTTTAAATTTTTGTTTACATTAACTCCGTATCCAGCGTTGTGTAATTTTTTGTTTTAGGATTTACACCCATACGCGTAATAAAACGCATACAAATGTAAAGAGTATAATGTATGGTTTTGTGGTAACTTCGGTTCTTTAGAGTAAGAGTGAAAGAATTCTTAATTGATTGATTTAAATATCTTCTAACGCTTTTGATAAACTAACCCTGTCTTAGATTCTGCCTATACCTGATATTCGTTTTGTTTATTTCCTCCCTAGCACAGCTTTATTTAAAATACAAATAAAAGAGAATAACAGTTATCAATTTGTAACAAACATTTCATGAAAAAGTATGTACTTTACCTGCGTAATATGACCTAATTCTAGGTCTCAGTTTTTCACCTGAAGTCTGCAAACCTCCACCTAACATGAGTTTTATTTTCATGGTTAGTAAACACTAGATTGTTTGGGGAAGGGATGTGTGTAGGGATTGGAACAAGGGTAAAAAAAAATAGATTTCTGCAAAGGTTGGCTCCTCCACTAACCAAATAGATTCTGGTGACCGACTTCCGAAAAGGCCTCTGTCAATGAACGGCTACACATACCTAAAGACCGGATTTTACCCTCTTCTGCGGGATTCCTTGCTTCGATAGGAGCTTTACGCACCAGAGATAAGTACCAGGTCTTCCATCGTACCCCAGAACTATCCCAACCTCCTCACCTCCAGGTAGTTTAACTCGACTGATTCTAGAAGGGGTATTTCATTGCATCCCTTATCACGACTCTACTCGCGTTGAATGTGGTGTGCGACTGTTTTTGTCGTATCCATCTCCCACGTGATCCGACAGAATCGCACTCCTGCCACCTCTTAGACCTGCTGCGATTGCGCCAAGGGAGCGTTCCAGTTGGCTCGCATCAAATCGAAGGTCGACAAGACTACGATATGCAAATAACCTAGAGTCTTAAGCGCCGCGCCAGCGTATTCCTCGCATACGTCTCCTTCTACCTCCGCATGCCCTCCCTCTTGGCAATACCGTCACAGGGCTTAAGTTTCCCTCGGAAAAGCTGTGGACTTTTCCAAGCGACCCATAATTGCATACAATAATCCGGAAGTTTACTGCGTGGGTAAAGTTTTTGGATTTGGACTGTATGTCTTCATTCACTACCAGTGCTTTTTAATGTGGTCACTGAGTCCACGTGTTTAGGTATGAAAGGATAAGGGATACCTATCCTATTAGGTAGGTATAAATGGAAAAGTGAGTTTTGGTTTGGCTTTGTTTTTATTGAGGAAGCCTTCCTCATGAAGTAGTAGGTATTCTCCTAGATAACTAGAAGGGCACTGTTATGCACAAAGTTCTAATTTTCAATTTTGATAAATTTAATTTTTAATTTTGATCTTTCAGACCACAATTGATAAATTTGTCCCTGGATTTTTTATGCTTGTAGAATATTGCTTTAAAATTGCACATATTAATTTTCACATATCAACTGAAAGTTTTTGTCGCAAACTATAACTAATAAACTTGTCCCAAACACGCTGCCCCCCCCCCCCCAACTCGTTCTAAATAAACAAGATAAAAGAATGTCAATGTTTTGTTTATAATAAACCATGTGTTTGCTGGATGTCCTACTACCCTAGAATACCTGATTTTTCTAAAAGATTCTTAGATACTTCGATTAAGGAACAAGTTATTTAAATTCAAATATGAAAGATAGATAGTTCTGTGTATATACTCGTCGTTGCAAACTCGAAGGCCGTAGTTAACAAACTAAGTCATGTTATGTCCGATGGGGTTGACCTGACTCCTTGGATAACATAACTCTCGCGCACAGCTATTAGTATCATGCTGTTATTAAAATTATTAGTTACCGACATGCTCTGTTCGCAAATTTTATAAATAAGTATGACTGCTTGCTCTGCATTATCTCCAAGAACCTGTAAATAGTTTAATGATAAAAGACTTACCAAAATTCTGCAAATTACCCTTTTGGTGTTTAAAATTTTAATCGCATTCCTTCAAACTAGATTTTTCCATTATAAAAAGAATCGATACTAAAAAAAACTTTTACTTGGATATTTTCGACTATGTCTAAAACCTTCTCCTACTATTGTTGAATTATAAAAACAATTCTATTTAAAATTTCACTTGAGTATTATTAGATTATGTTAAAACCCTTTGATCCTCTCCATCTTTTAGTTTAAATCATTTTAATCGCCCATAATAAATCCGTTATTATTATTTATTTATCTCATTGATGTTATTTTAATTGTTTTAAAACCAAAGTTTTAATTTTTAAAATTTGACCATCTTATTAAATCACTATCGCTTTCGAGCAATTCGTTATTATTATTTATTTATTTCACTGAAGTTATTTTATTCGTTTTAAAACCAAGTTTTAATTGTTTAATATTTTGTTAATACACTTTGTGACACTGAATTTCTATAGTGTTTAAAGACCACTCTCCAATTATCTTTAAGTCGTACGGAAACACCGAATATAAATTCAAATCATCCAAATATTATCATTATTATTATTAAATTCACTGAATTTTACACTTTGATTAAGGTTATAAAAGAATACACCGAATCGTTCACGATTCAACTCTCTCCAGACCGTCTCTGCTGCTAACTCTCACCCAACTGACGACAAGGGCCGGATTATTTCCCTTCAAACTTGTTAAACGCCTTCTTATGTTTAAAATATTTTGAAATAAATCTTCATTAATTGAATTCTGTTTATATTAGAATTTTTTCGTACTTGGTTATAATTCAATTTTAATGGCCGCACTGTCAAATATAATCGGGTTTCTCTAAAGTAAACTTCTATGTCTGATGTGTTAAACCAAACATGTACTTACGCCTTAATTTTTTTTTGTTTTGATTAGACTAACGGCGCCCAAAGAAACTCATGTTTCCAATGTCACTTATATAAACACTCTTCAGGGCCAATAAACATTCATTTCTTTGTCTTTGATTCTGTTTAAAATAAAGTTCGTTCAACTTTAATTCCTGTGGGAACGAAAATGAAGGTCGCCCATCGTGATAAAAGTTCACGTGTCTCTTGTTTTGATTATTAGGCGTTATTGGATGTACCCATAATTTACACGATATTAAGAAAAAAACTTCGCAGGCACTCTTGAACGTGAAAATATTTCTCCTCCCATAGCGCAGGAGTAGGTAGGCATTACGATTCATCACAGCTCTTTCCATGTCGTCTGATACCCCTTATCCTGCCCTCCCTTATCTTCGGCCTACCAACATTTCCAAAGAGATATATCATTGAACGGTCAGTTGGCAAGTGCGTCAGTTTTGGTTGCAAGTGCGTCGGTTTTTTTTGCAAGTGTCTGAGTTGGCAAGTGCGTCGGTTTCCCACCCATTCGTTGCAACGATACATTATGGAAGAAAAATAGGTTTTTCCTCCACGGTTGTTAAAAATAAAATTCAATCCATCATAAAAATTAAGTTAGAGCGCTCATGAGAGCACTTTCTCGGGAACACGATAAAAATAATTATAAAAAGCCCTGTAAGGATATCGTGACTGCATATGAAATCTGCATATATCACGGACAGGGCTTTTTAATGCCGGGGCCCTCGGTTTATACGGGCACATTCCGGCCTACACTTGGAAATATTTATTATGGCAATTCAAAATACGCACACTCACAAGTTTCAGAACTTTACGACCATTTTTATAACTATTAAAACTGAAACGTTGTTAGATTTTATCTCCAAGTTTGGAGTGCCATTTGAGCCCGAAAGTATTGAGGTAATTCAACGAATGGCACTTAAGTCTAATCACGGTTTTAAAGCGAATCATTGAAGGAATGTTTTATTTTATTTTTACGTTAAGGCGGTACACAACCCTTATAATTTTTGTTTGCTCAAAACTCACATTTTAATCATTTTCGGCGAATTCGTAACTAAAATAACTTTTTTATTCCAACAAATACCCGGGAATGTAAGTTCTTTATTTTTAAAATTAATAAAAACAATACCTTACCATTAATATATCTTACGTAAAACTATTTTAAAACTTTATAACAAGTTTTTCAACTACAAAGTTAGCGGTGAGCACCAGATTTTATTTTTATAGACGATGAATTAATAACTTAGAGAGGGATTCATAAAGAAACATTTTAAATATTTGTAACACGTTCTTCAGCGTATTAATTAAAATGAACGCGGCGGAAAGGTCGATTCTCCAGGCCCGATACAGCGAATTCGACCGTACGTTCGTCTAATATGCCGTGCCGCGGGCGTATATTCGTTTACACGCTTTCTTCACTTACGTCGTTAAGATTTCCACATTATTTGTCTTCTTCTTCTTTTCTTTGATAGAGAAAATTCGACAGTAGGTCCGTCCAAAACACGGGTCACGAGTCGCAATTTGTGTACACGGCTTCTTTACTTACGTCATTAAGATTCTGAATATATTTTAGCGTATATTGTCGTCTTAAAACGTAGCGGTGTTTGAATTCTATTTTCGGTGAAATGATTAGACTCTTTTATAATTACCGTGACGATTCACGGTTACGGTACCGTGACGGCAAAAAACGCAATATACAAACGTTCTTAATCGTTATAATGTTGCGACTCTTTCTTACACATTAAATAATGATGAGACACACAAAATACGTGTGACTGCTTAATCCAACAGGTCTTTTTTAGTTTTATTTTCTTAACACTTTGAGGGAGATGTATGATAATGATTGCATGTTTCCTTTGCAGTAGTGCAGACATATGTTCACCGTTTGTCTCATTATCGACTGTTGTTATTTTAGTGGGGAAGAAAAAGATGCAACATTATATATTTAACCACTGGAGCGACAGCGCAATACAATGCAATATATCATTTAGAATATTTTCCGCCCAAATTGAAAAAAAACATAATTCCGAATTTTAATTTGGAGACAAACAAAGTGATTATAGTTCTGTATAGCCAATAAATTTACCTATATTTTGTCGATTATCACATATTCGTAGGATTTATAAAAAAATATTATAAAATTGTTAATTAAGTAGAAACTTAATTAACAAATACGGGAAAATTTGAAAAAATTGGCAGCAAAGCAATCCGAGGTATTTTAATAGTGCCATATTGTGGCAAAAAGCGCTCCAGTGGTTAAAAACAAAAGCAAAACCATCAGTTCACTGATGTTTTTGAATTTTTGAAATTCACTCACAATTCACTTCAACACACTTATAACTATATTCCATACTCTCAAAATTATCGTCACGGCTAGTAGTATTGTAGGGGTTTGCGGAGACGTCACGGTGCCACCTGTGAGAGAGATGCAAGAAAATGACGACTTTTTCCTGCGGAGGAAACAGACCTACGTACATTCTACTATCTGGGCTCCATTATATAAAACCCACCAACAAAAAATTGAAAGAGTTCAGCATAAGTTTTTAAGATTTATTAACTACAAACTTGGTATACCGATTGAAGAACTTAATTATATAAAACTAATGGAATTACTTATCATAACCGATTTGACATCAAGGCGCATAAAAAGTGATTTAGTTGTCTTTTCAAAATTTCGAATGGCAGACTGGACGCCCTCGATTTGACAAATTTTATTAATTTGCGAGTACCTACTCGCGAAACTCGGTCGAATGCATTGTATTCTGTTACCAATTCCGCTAATAATTATTTTATAAACTCTCCCATCCAAAGACTCCATTTACTCGGAAATAAATACAACTCAATCGACATTTATCGTCACCAATCTGTGTCTAAATTCAAACTCAGTATATTAGAATATTTAAAATAAAGCCATAAATATCAAACAATTACACCTTTATCAAATTATTAATTATCGCAAAACATGAAATATGTGAATAATAAAGGTAGCTAAATAAGAACACAATTAAGAACAATCCTCTCGTATTTATTGTTATAAATATAATAACTAACTCACATTGACTTATATTTCTACTTAAATCTTGGTGCCCTAGCAATAATAATATATTAATGATTAAATTAAAATCGATGGTCTCTTCATGTTCACAATAAAAACAAAATTTAATACTTATGTATACAAAGATTACCTTAGTACTTACCTTTTTATCCTCTCTCTCTCTTTTGTATTAATATTATCTTGTACTTTTTGTACCATAATTTGTACTATTTTTTACTTTTTTACTATCACACTATCCACTTGTTGAACTCATCTGTATAACTTTTCAAGATATTACTCAACTCAACAATTTATTCATGATCAAGTTAATAATAAAATCAACATAGTAAATACCTACACGTTCCTCAATAACTACTTTTAAGTATCTTAAGCACTCTTCTGTTTTACCATTATTACACTATGTAAACTTTTAAACTCCTTTGTACAATTTTAATGATAACGAAACTACATACCTATGTACATATTAAACCTGTTTGTATCCTTAAAGTACAGTTTATAATGTTATATACTTCAATCTTACAATTATACTCCTGAATAACATGTGTAACTTGAATAATGTGATTCTGTAAAAGCCTTCAAGGCGTGTATGAATAAATAAAATAAAATAAAATTATTTATCTCATCGTATGAAAAAGAGCGGCAGCATTATTGTGATAAGGAAAGTATATTTATTATTTTTTTATGCCATCACGGTAGCGTAACTGTGAATCCTACCGGTAATTTTAAAAGTGCTCATTCAGTGCCAGCGAAGGTCAATTTTAAAACGTTATCGAAAGCTCCAACCTATATTAATTTTCTTTAGCAAACCATGTAATTGTTCCATTATTATGTAGGATGATCTACATAGCTCTTGTAAGCTCTCAGGCCATAGGTTCATCGTGCTCTCTGCTACGTTTCATCGCATTCCTTTGACCGTAGCACATTACCTTTGAAGTTCATTAGGGTTGTGATTGGGTATTTTGCAATATCCTCCAGCTTCTAACCATAACTTCCACACATCTGAGCATTCTTCCCATCAAGGAGGGACAATGACACCATAGTACTAATTGACATAGTTATGCAGATAGCAGCCAGTCCACAATTTTGTCAAAAATTAGATATTGATCTTATCTCTTCGTATCCACGGTCTCTCTTCCGAAATATTCGTTGATTGCGAAAAACGACATTTCAAAATATGCATAAGTAACCACGGCATTCAAAACACTTTTAATGTGGCTATTTGCCATTTTTAAAACACATTTACCAGAAAACAATCAGAGTCAAATAATCGATTTCAGCAATGTACAGTAGGCGCCAAACTTAAATGCCAACCTAAACTTGATGATCTCTAGTGAAAGAGAACGACGCGTAAAATATAAGTGCAATAGAGAAAGGCGTGGGCCGGGACGCTTGCCGCTTTTCTGACCTTAAGGCGGCACTCTTGAAACGCACGGCGCTGAAAAAGAAGAAGATGGAGAGATATGTAATTACGAATGTTGGACAGAGCGCGCTAATATTTTAAGTCGGAAAATAGCAGCGAAAATTGCGAAAAAGCTTAATAAAACATGACTCGTTTAAAATAGAACAAAAATCTCGTGGAACGTATCTTAAGTATCATTTAAAGAAACACTGTGAATTTTTCACAAATATAACTTGTAAAATAAAAGAAATAGACTTGTTTAAAATAATTTTCGGAGCATACTTTGCGATTTTTTTCTATCGAGGGAATTTCAAATAATTTGCGTTTAGGCGTGGAACGTATCTAGATATTATCTTTAAAAATAACATATATTTTTTTAAGAGCTTAAAAACTTCAAATGTTTAAGGGAGATATGTAAGAAATCGGTCGAAATACGAATAGTAGACCCTTAAACTCGCCTATTGCGATGATTTCTGTATCAACGTCAGGTTAGCATTAAAGATTGACGTGTACCTAACTAGGACGATGGCATTTACCTAATTAGTGAAAATTGTTTAAGGCGCTTGTAATTACACATATTTAGTGTTTTTGGTATGTTGGCTCTCTTTTGCGGAAAGCGTATTTCATATAATAAGGTCAGACAGTTGATTGCTTGTCTTAAATTTCATATGTAATCTACAGAAAATATCCAGGCCTGAAAAAACACCAACGTCTCCATAAATCGATACTTAAATTCACTTTAAAGTTATAAGAAATTGTTATCTATATATTATGTATAACTTTATAAAGTAAAAATAAAAAATCTAGGAGTTGTATAGATTAATCAATCTCACAAGAGTGCATTTATCTTAGTGTAAGTTTTTTTGATTGGCTGCTTTCTGCAAAATCAATTGACACATCACCAGCTCTTTCTCATATTATACAGCATTAGTTAACAAGTTAGTAACTATATCTACAAAATAGAAAAAAAAAACAAATAAAGTAGTGATATAATCTGTGTTACTTTTATTTGGGTGGCGGGTATGGGGAACCATTTATTGGATAACCAATATCTCTGCCGTAGGCCACCCCAAGTGGTTCGCTACGTTTGGTGATTTAGCAGGGGTGCCTCAAACTTGAGGTTCGTGGGGTGAAATTTGTTTAAGTTTTAGCGGTGGATGCATTTACCCACCTACAGCATGGCGGGCCGGATCGGGAGAGATTGATTTGCGACCTTTTAACTTCTCCAGCTGAACCTCTGGACCACAGTGGGAGGGATGTTTTCATATAAATTTCATCTGTGACAAGGCCCACAAACTTCTAGGATTCATCGTATGAGTGACAAAACCATTCAGATCACCACTAATTAAAATACTATATGTCTCTTTTGTCCGCTCAATATTAGTCATATGGAATCCTCAATACAAAATTAATATTGAAAGGTTAGACAGAAATCAAAAAAAGGTTTAAAACACTTGGACTTTAAATCCTTCCGATCATCAGAACAGCTAAAAGACTCCATAATAAAATTCCATAATCTATCAACTTTAGAAGAAAGAAGAAATGTATCTGACCAAAAATATTTATTTCAAATCATCAACCACTTTGTTGACAACAAGTATAATAATAATAATGATTGGATAATTTGTAGAGCGCCGTTTTTGTGAAAAATCACCTCAAGGGCGCTGTACAGCTTATTAAGAATTCCTAGGTTCTATCTACTCGTAATTTAACTATTTACAAACAGATACAGAAACATACTTACCTGGCAGGTCACTTCCGAAAAACACACTTTAAGTAGAAAGTTAATGCTTGCAGAAGGCTTTGCACGTGGAGGGCATTATATTAAAAAAAAAAAAACTGGACATGGCATGATTTTACATTATTTGCTACCGTCATCACGGTTAGTATTACATTTATTAAAAGATTAGTGGCAAAAATAGAGTTGATATTTGTTTTTAGTATCTTCTCAAAAACTTTAATTTCCACTATCCAGTGCGAAGATTAGATGGAATTATTCCACATCCCGCACTCAAAAGCAAATTACGAACGACATTCATTTCTCAGAAGGACGTGCACAAAATAAAACAATATTTTTGCAGACGCTGATATTTTTAATTTGTTCTCAGGTCAATTTACCAAATGCATTATAGAAAAAAATAAAACAAACTGTTAATTACGGACCCTCTACCCCTGCTGTATGTCATTTTCTGAATCTCATTATGTTGTTTTTCTGTTTTCAATTATGTTTATCCTTAACATTATATTATGATGTGAAAATGCATTAATTTAATTTCATCTATCCTACATAATTTAATCTGTGTTTTTTTTTTTTATTTCTTTCTTATACACATATATCTTTGTCTTTTAATTTTTTTACCATGTTATGTTTTTTCAATCAATTGTGTTTTTCTAAATATATTATGAATTTTAGTGGAAACTTCGCTGGTTCACGCAACAATGTAATATGTAATTACTTTAGTAAAACATGTATAACTCTTTGTTTCCCCAAAAAACTAAAATAAAAAATAAAAAAAATAAAAAATACGTTCGTCACTCCTGGACACTCTAACCCCCAGATTTCTACCCACCCGTTCCCAGAACTTCCTCTCCTTACAATCCCTAAAAAGATACTCCACACAGCATGCCCAAAAATAGAACAGGCCCTTAGGTATTTTTTCCCCTGGCCTCCTTTACAAAGCTAATGTAAAAAAATCTTTTTTTTTTAGCTAATGTAAAAAAAAAAGATTTTTTTACATTAGCTCCGTAAATAAATTTTAGTAAGAATAGGCGTGCTATAAATAAATACAGTGATGATCGATCCATCATTGTCGATCGTTCATAATGTCATATAAACTGACATGTCACGTTATATTTTACGATATCTCCATGTACCGACGACGTGACCATTACAATGACATCGTAAGAATTTCAATCCGTGTCGTACAGCCAAAACAAATTTTCGATAAAATCATTTAAGACAATAAAAATAAAATAAGGCCATTAAAAAAGCTCTAACGAGATCCCTTTTCTGTTGGAGAGTTTACAAGGTACCTCCCGATGTGGATGGATTTGTGGAGGATTGTAATTTATTTTTTTATCTTATTACCAGTCATTCTGAGGGGCTAGTACTGGAGATGACATGCAATCCTCGAATCATTCTTCAGGGTGACGGACACTATTATCAATAACCGCCGGGAGGTACATTATATTCGTAACAGCGGCGTGGCGTGTGTATCAGTCGCCCGGGACGGAGGAAAATTTCGCCACCCCCTTATTTAGGTACTTCAATTTAAAAAACTGAAATATAAAGTAATTCTAAAGAACTTTTCGGCAAGAACAATCATTATTGTTGTGTATTGTACAGGTTACAAAATAAAAAAAATCATGTTTATATATATAATACACAATATAATAATCACATTTTTTCAAAAATTCTTACACGGATACCTCTTATTGATATAACAGGTGTAGAAAACTATACCTTTACAATCGATAAGTTTAAGTTATAAGCGAATCGAATATAAAAGTCGAAGGTATACGTACACAAACAATACAATTTTTCAGCAAAGTTCAATAATTTAACAATCACGTACTTATCAGTACTAAAATCAGAGTTTGGAAAACGTATAAGATTCGGTTAATGTGAATTGGATCACTGACGGACGATCTATCAATAACAATAATAATAATAATAGTATTAAAAAAGCTGTTTCTGAAAAAATAAGAAAATATGCAATTTAGGAAATGAGATTAAAAAAAATTGGCATTCTTAGACGATAAAATTACCATTTATTATTTCAGCTAATGGCATTATACCTATCTCTTTCATTCAAAATTTAGGCTTTTTAGATTTGTCAAAGAATTTATATATAAAAATGCAAAAATTAGTCATTTTAAATACATGTTGTAGGATTTATCGGTCCAGTTAGGAGTTCTACCGAGCCGAACCCTCTGATATGAAAATATCTGGAGTCGGTAATTATTTTCCCATTTGGTCTCTGGTAGGTTGACATGTTGTTCTTGTATTGTTTTGTATTTATTATACTTATATAGTGCAATTGCATAGCGTAGATTGACTAGATGATCATTTGTGGAAAAGAAGTGTGGAAGGGTTTAGTTTTTCCCGTGGGGAAGATCCAGGACATAAAGTCAAAAAAATGTTTATTCCAGTATGTGGGGAGGATAGTGCTGTTTTACACATTCCATAAGGGTACAATACATACACAAAATATTTGAAAGAAAAAAAGCAGGTGGATATAATTGTATGCGATAAAAAATATAATAAGGCAATAGTAGTAATAACAATAAGAAATAATAATAATAAACTTTTAGGATTCTGTGACCACTTTAGCAGCCAGTATTTTTAACAGTGTGCATAAATGCTGGATGATGGACTGAGGCGGGCTTCCGTAACGAAGATATTTCCAGAGCTGCTTATCCTTTCCCTCATTCCTGCCACCCTGGATCTAATAAGATCTGCATAGCCGGGAACTCGCCCCTCTGTGAACATCCGGGAAGCGCTGCAATATCTTGGGAAACCAAACATTATGCTTGTACTGAACCCGAAGACTTTTTATAGGTACTACTCTTCTTGTAGTTTGCCCAGAGTTCGCACGTATACAGCGTTCCGCAAAAGGAAAGGAAGAAAATTTCTTAGAATTGTCAAAGCATCACTCACGGACTTCCTTGAAGTCATTTTCGCTGAATATTAGTTATAAACAATCCAAGCACAAAATAAATTACTGAAAATTCCTGCGATTCCGTTTAGACGGTGTTGCCAATAATTTAAATGAGCAAGATGTCATTATTATACATTTATATAAAGCAGTAGTTCCCAACTTTTTTTTGACCAGGGATCACTTTGATTTTATTATTGTTAAAAGGGACCACAAGGTTAAAAATAAAGGGACACTTGCTCTCCCCACCTCCCCCAGTCACCCACGCGCCAAGATCGCTTATTAACTGGCGTGCGTTCATTGATAGTTTGAAATCTTTCGCGGACCATATTCCAACTCTTGCGGACCATAGTGGTCCACGGCCCGGTTGGGAAATCTTTATTTAAAGAAAGAGGATTACCCGGTTTCTTCATGGAATAAGTAATGAAAAATTTCGTGCTCATATCAATCGGTCCGAATCGTAGGTGCGACAAAAATATGAAATGATACGGTTCAAATTTTTCAAGATAATTATGATTATTTAATGTGAAATTTTGCCGCCCAGCCTCTGATTAGTAAAAGAAGGACGCCAAGTCCTCCGCTTAATGAATTTTAAATGAATGCATGCGCAAATGAACTATTTATCCGAGTTATTAGAGAAACAACATGCAACCGGCTACAAAAACGTATAGAAAATAATAGTATTCTGAACCAGGTGCGGGTATTATAAACCTGTCACTTAGGCCATGCGAGAAATGTTTTAGTATACAAATGCTAGTAAAAATATCAACAGCATTTATTTATTACCTAGCAAAGTTCATAATAAGTATCAGCATGCATCATAAGTTCCATATCGTCATTATTTTTATTATGTAAATTGTTTTGTAATAACTGTTTTACAACAGGTTTCACCCGTAATTTATGACGCATTTCATCGAACATGCTGAAAAAATGACAGAAATTTTGGTTAGCAAATCACATTTTTGTGAATAATTGTCATATTTCACAAATTATTATAAAAAATAATTTATAGCACATAAGCGGCACGTTCCAGAATGAAAAATAGTTAAAGTATCGCCCTGGTGTAAGACCACTATTCAGAATCGAAACGTTGCTTGAAATGGCTACAGCCGTGTTTGGTGACCAGATCTGAATAGTTGGGTACTTTTCCACCTTTCTCTTTCCCGTCTCCTTGCGCTTCCCATCATTTTCAACCACACAACCTTACCCCGATTCGAGCGAATCTTTTTATGATTTTACAGTTTCATTTTTCGTTTGAAAGTTGTTTATATTATTTTAAATGATTGCGTCGGAAAAGATCTTATTTTAAATACAGTAGTCAAATGCAGAAATTATTAAAAAGGGATTTGATGATTAGCTTTTAATAAAAATGCTACCTTCAACAGTCAAGTACACTCCGTAAGTATTCATAATCTATATCATAAGTAGTCATAGTCTACTTTCTCAAATATGTCACGCAATTATAAACACCTTCAACTGGTAAGCTGCAAAAGATTTATTTTCGGGTGGTTTAAAAAATTATAAGCTTAAAAGATAACTATCATTGCCATCTTTTGGGTAAAAACTCAAAAGTATTAGGTTCGGAGCCTGCTGTCATTTCTGTTAATACTTGCTAAAGCAGTTCTCACTCGGACGGTAATGAATAGTGTTATTATGGACTCTATTGTAAACATACTGCCATTTTTAAACCCGTTGATTTATAAATAAATTAGGATTCAATTTTTTATAAGAAAAACTCTTTTTTTTTTTTTATTGTTATCAAGTTTAATTTGTAGAACTCCATTTTAATTTTTTATTTCTTTTATATATTTAATAATATTATTATTCAATCTATAAAAACAGTTTATTTATAAACAAGTTCTGCTAGGTAATTATTTTTACACGTGACAGCTGTTTCGCCTTCTGAAGGCATTATCAAACAGTTTGATAATGCCTTCAGAAGGCGAAACAGCTGTCACGTGTAAAAATAATTACCTAGCAGAACTTGTTTATAAATAAACTGTTTTTATAGATTGAATAATAATATTATTAAATATATAAAAGAAATAAAAAAAAAAAAAAAAAAAAAAAAAAAAAAAAAAAAAAAAAAAAAAAAAAAAAAAAAAAAAGAAAAACTCTCTTTTTATAACTTTTGAAGGTTATTCCCATCAACGTAATATATCATTGAAGAAGAAGATAACACTTAAAATCTAAATGAAAATATGAAAGAGAACAAGACACAGAAAAATAGAAAAAGACAATGGTCGCAACTGGGACTCGAACCCAGACCTCTCGTCTAACCGGGACGTGCGCGTTATCCAATTTCGCTATTGCCACCTTCTGTCAAACAATTACAAAAAGAGAGTTTTTCTTATAAAAAATTGAATATTATTTTAGTCTTTCATAAAATCAATAGTTCCATATGAATAAATTCGGATACATTTATCCGAGACGCTATTCAGTTAACAAACCAATTCTTAGAATGATTGTTACAATAAAAAGAGTAGTTGCCCATAATATGGAAAAAAGAACTAGTTGAAGATAATATTATCGATTCTAAAATATTTGAAATATGAGATTGACAAATATGACGGGTTGACAGAAGGTGGCAATAGCGAAGGTGGCAATAGCGATGAGAGGTCTGGGTTCGAGTCCCAGTTGCAACCATTGTCTTTTTCTATTTTTCTGTGTCTTGTTCTCTTTCATATTTTAATTAAAATAGGATTCCATCAAACTTTCTTCTATCTAATTTGCAAGCAGTACAAGCTTCAGAACCTAGATCAGGATCCGAACCGGTCTCGAGCAAGGGCAGAAATAAATTGTGTTAGTCATCATGTAAATGTTATATTGTGAATAAATTCAAAATGGTTATTATACGGAGTAATTTGAAATCTTAACAAAGGTTTTATTTCAATTATTGTAGGGCAATAGCACGTTAATATGCTAAAAATGAGAATATAATACGAAGACAGTCAAAATAATTATATCTATCCCATGGCCGAGGTCAACATTTTGAGGGTTCGAAATAAATCTTTTCAGTCACTCGAGAATTCGTAATCTTGACTGACACTGAGACTCATGGGACAACCAATGATGGTGATGTATTAGAACCAGAAGACGAAAAAGAATCCTGTCCAAAGATAATTTATAAACACCTTCTTTAAATTTAGGTCCACGTAAGCCTAAGCCATAATTCATTTATGGTTCGAAATCCAAAATCGGGTGTTCCTTGGAGAGAATAAGCTGGAAAGAGGATGTCCGATTCAAAGAAATAGGCTGCCGGCGGGACGAATTTAAGAATTCATTTGGTAAAATACACGTAAGTTCTAAAAAGATTTTCTTTTTGCCTTTTCTTTGTTCAACTGACAAAAGAACAACAAAAGGATGTTTAATCAAACAATGAACTTTGAAAACACTTGTTCAACAAGAAAAGTTCGGACCCAAAATATATATGCTAATATTATCGACTTCAAAAAGTACATTGACGGGAGGCTTTTAAATTTTTTAAATGCTTTTTGAGAGCATTCTTTAATCATAATACTTTTGGCAACAAACAGCTCTAATGATCACAAAATACTGTGCACAGGTCCCTTTCTTATTATGTGACAACTCCACGGTCAATTTATCGTCTTAGATTTTTAGAAAATCGTTTATTTATAGGGGTTCACGTTTTTTAATTTTTTTTATTTGAATACCGCACAAGAGTTCCAACTGCTCACTATGCACAAATATACTATGTATAATTTTAAATGAATAAATTGTGAAATAACATAAATTAAGAAAAAATAAAAATTATTTGCCACGCCGGGATTCGATCCTGCGACCTTCGGAATGCGAGTCAAGAGCCTTACCGCTGAACTAAGCCGGCCATCACGTCACGTCAAATATCTCATCAAGCCAAAAAAACTTTTGCATCCTGTATAAGGTCCGATTTCACAAAAAGAGACAAATTCATTAAGAGCTGGTATTTCAGTTTACTTAGTAATGCAAGTTTACAGTTAGTTAGCCAGTCGGTTTATCTTGTCAGAGTTTCTACCAAAGAGCAACTTGAAGACCGTAAATATTTCTCAAGGCAAGCTTAAAAAACAACTGAAATTTTCATTGTATTAAGTTATTGTAGTGTTGTAGTAAAGTTGTAAGTAGTGTAATAAGGTTATTTTTAGACAATTTCGTTATAATAGCTTCCATTTAAGTCTATCTAAGTCCCTAATAATAATAAGCACCAATAAGGATGCACACCACATCACAGTTCTGAACTAGGCTAACTAGAAATTTTAACAATATAAAGTGTATTAAACTGTTATATTTTGCTTATGTTAAAAGTCAGTTGAAGTACAATTCTCCCGTCTGAAATCCTCACTATAATACTCGTGTACAAGCTGTTGAAAGAATACAAAACAAATTCTTACGTTTTCTAAATTTTAAAATGGGTATTCCAGCAATTATGTTGAACTATAACACTCTGTTTAATAATATGAATATGCTAATATTGTCAGACAGAAGAATTTTCACTGACTTGGAATTGTTATATAAAATTCTAAATTATTTAGTTGATAGTCCGGTATTGCTTGAACTGATATGCTTCCGGACACTACAACATAATACCAGAAGTCAGGATTTATTTCAGTGCAGAAATTCTGGAACTACCTACCTTATGTATTCCTCTTTGCCCAGAATACTAATTATAACTAATATCAAATACTAAGTCAGTGGACATCTTCAATGTATCTTTAAACGAATATAAAATATTATTACTGAGGCAATTCAATTATGTACAAAAAAACTGTATATTTCTTCTTATTCATGTGTAAAAGATCCCAAAAAGGGCGTTTTTAAATAAATAAAAAAAATTTAAAACATTGAATGAAACTATCAATCACAGCTTATTATCTGCTAACTGGACAATTAGCCGAGATATTATGCCATCATGTTATAATCTCCAATAATTATAAAATTTTCACATACAACTGAGCGTGGCGATAGAAATAAATTATTTTACACGTAACGTCACGTAGTCTGAAAATCAGGAAGCATTCTGCGAGGCTCGAGCTTCGCGCGTTCGCCTGTAAAAACGTGTTGGGATATTGTGACGTTTTCGTTTCGCTTATCAGAGACCCGGGACTTGCATGAGCGCGTAGAGTAGGTACTAATAGTAGAACAGTAGAACAGTAGAACGGCAGAACAGTAGAACATGCGATAGCGCCATCCATCAGTTCACGACTTGTGCATTTGTATCCAAAATGGTGCTAATTTATCAACATTCACTTAAAATATGCGCTTTGTAGGAAGGGTAGAAGCTATGGAGGGGTTGTGTGATGGAATTTGATTGGTAAGTTTGTCCTTTTGTTTCAATTTTTTCTGCTCATTGTGGTATTGATGTCAGAGAATCCAATATTTAGCAATAATGTTGTATGAACGCAAAGGTATGAACATTTTATGGGCGGAGAAGTATTAGTGGAAATGTTGAATAAAACGAGCATTTTCAGAGTGTTAATTACTTACCTTTTAAAAAAAGATGTACAATTTGTAAGAGCATGGAAGGATTTTGACCAGCGAAACTTGAGCATATTTGGATTAAAAAATGTATACCTCATTTTGCTGTCCGATGATTTTTTTTTTCTATAAAAAATAAAAAATATATTTTTCCTTCATAATTCGCAACATCAGTAGTCGAGTATAGCCTAGCCGCTCACGTGGTAATCATCAGGAATCCCTGGTTAAAGTATGTCAAGTACGTCCCTTTAACACCCTGTTTAAACATTTCCGGAATACAAATAACCTGACAATATTTGAAAATTTCTTACTATACCATCACAGTAAGCGGAAAATGTTGCTTGTGTCGTGATGGAGGACTTAACCAGTCGAAGAATTGAACTTACTTTGCGTTGGTGGGAGGCAGAAGCGATTTAATTGTTATAAAAAACACATTTTTCAAACACAGATTATATCAACTATGCGTTATACCTAATATTCATGAAAGGGTGCAAAAGAAAAAATACAATTCAACATTTTTCACTATTTTATAATTTGCTTTTACAAAAATATTTCCAATTGACTATGTATTTCTATGTTTTGGAAAAAAAAAACAAATATATATATGTAAATTCTGCCATAATACCTACCTTCTAGATTTTACAAAATGCAGTTTTTCCGTAGTGCGATGAATAAATAAAATATGGTGATTGCCTTAAAATATTAATGTAGATACGGAAAGAATTATTAATGATGACACATGTAAGTGCAGCGTGTTGCATAATATATAGTTTATATTTCAATTCACACTCGTTACAAAGTTGTAGAACGCGGCGCCACACGACTTTTATTTCAATATAAAATAATAATAATATTACGTTTGAAATGTTTTACAGTTGCCTATCGTATTGATAAAAAATATATTTAGTTAGTAAATATCAGTCTAGACTCTGGAAGATTTTTAATCTCAAAAACTCCTTTAAAATAGCCTTTTAGCATATAAATTAACGGTATAAGAAATACTATTAATTAACCTTTTCATACAACGGTCAGTAAGTTTTCAACTTCTCCTGATCGTCTGGAGCCAATGAGAATATGATGTAACCAACCGGGGTATGCTGTGAAGCTGAAGGTAGTGGGGATAGGAAGGACACCTGGAATATGAATATCTACTAAAATTAACTTCACATATCACGAATTGTTCAACTTTAAAAAAAAATTCGTCTTAAGAATTCAGTCTAATTGTAAATATGTTATATTCTTAAAATCATTATAGGAAACAACTTATATTCTTGTAACATTTTCACGATTCATTTCCAATTCAAAATGCGCACATTTTCCAGAAGTACCAAGCGCACATGAATTGAGGTAAAGAAAATAATTTATTTTTCAAATTAAATTCGTTTTAAAGAGTGGCTAGCAAATCTCGTTTGAAGGAAAAGATTGAATTCTCAGAATTTGGCGCTGCAAAATGGCAAAGAAGTAGAACACTGTGCCAAGGAAAATGTGGCGATTTAGCGACAAAAAATGATTTATGAGCCGAGCAATCCCGCTTGATTGATTGCACCATAGAAAAATGTGGAAGTATGTTCCCTAAGTGAGGGACGTGGTATGGAAATTTAACCATTAACTTGTTCATGGCGTTACATCGTAATTAAGCCGATAAAAAGCCTCCGATAGTGATATTATGCAAGTAAGGTTATTTAGAAAACTATCTTAGATTTTATTTTCATTTTTAGAACAAACAATTAAGTGGAAAAGAGTTTTGCAAGAACAATTTTGATATCTTGTATAATAATATTATTTGAGCAATTAAAAGCTGAATAAGAGAATTTTAGAAGGTGGGTATTGGTACCACCGCCTCGGGAACCATTTATTGGATAATCAACACTTCTGCTAAATGTCACCCTAAAAGTGATTTGCTACGTTTGGGCCATAACAGGGGTGTCTAGGTTCATGGGGAGAGGTTTGTCAAGACCTTAGCGGCTGATGTGTCCACCCACGTTCTGGAGGAATACTGGTTGAGGAGGTCTTTTGGCCTCTCTGGCCAGAATCCCTCGACCCATCGCCTTGCACCGTAATTGAAGGGATGGACGTCCATCACTCTTGGACACGCTGAACCTCAGATTCCTACCCACCCCTAGTACCTGTTTCCTTCCCAGAACTTCCTCTTCTTCATTTCCTTCAAAAAATCTATCCACCCAGCATCCCCAATGATGACATAGTTTAATTTAATAAAATTGAGGATAGTTTTTTCCTCCAGGGCCTCCTGTGTGGAGCTAAAAAAAATAAGAAAAGTAAAGTTTGTTGGAAATTTTGGATATTTTGATAAAAGTAATATACTCCTTCCTTCCTTCGTCAGGAAGCGCTCTTCCTGACAGAGGAAGGGCGCTTCCGAAACCGGTAGAGGGTTTATAAAGTAATAGTGGTCTACAACAAATTGATGTGTTTTTATTGTAACATACTTTTGGTTTAAAAAAAAATAGATAAAAGAATTATCTTCGTTATTTGTTTTTGGGGTGTTACGCCATGTTGCGCTTCCTCCTTCTTTAGCCAACATTTTGGACAGCATCGTGTACATCATCAGGGCAGATGATGGACACTGTAAAGCTATCCGAAACGTTGGCTAATAAAGGAGGTAGCGCAACCCGGCACAACACTCCAAAAACAAATAATGAAAATACTTTTGGCCGTGAAAATCTAAAATCGTATCCAAAAAAACTATTATTTAGACTTAGAATAAATAATAATAAAAAAATAATTATTTCCGATTTTTGTTATTTTTTTTGGGGTGTTATGCCGTGTTTCGCTACCTCCTTCTTTAGCCAACGTTTTGGACAGCGTTACAGTGTCCATCATCAGGGCAGATGAGTAGATGATGGACACTGTAACGCTGTCCAAAACGTTGGCTAAAGAAGGAGGTAGCGAAACACGGCATAACACCCCAAAAAAAAATAACAAAAATCGGAAATAATTCTTTTTTTATTATTATTTATTCTAAGTCTAAATAATAGTTTTTTTGGATACGATTTTAGATTTTCACGGCCAAAAGTATTTTCATTATTTGTTTTTGGAGTGTTGTGCCGGGTTGCGCTACCTCCTTTATTAGCCAACGTTTCGGATAGCTTTACAGTGTCCATCATCTGCCCTGATGATGTACACGATGCTGTCCAAAATGTTGGCTAAAGAAGGAGGAAGCGCAACACGGCGTAACACCCCAAAAACAAATAACGAAGATAATTCTTTTATCTATTTTTTTTTAAACCAAAAGTACCTGATGATGGACACTGTAACGCTGTCCGAAACGTTGGCTAAAGAAGGAGGTAGCGAAACACGGCATAACACCCCAAAAACAATAACAAAAATACTTTTTGGCCGTGAAAACCTAAAAACATATCTGAATTATTACCGAATTTATGGAAGTGTTTCCATTTTTAAAACGCATAACTTATTGCGTAGCCAAATCCTAAAAATTAAATACGATTTAAATTGTTTCACTTGACCTTTTGGTGACGTTTGAGAGACCAAGACAAACGATTTTGTCATTTAAAACAAAATGCAGGATATTAAACGTGACGTTAAAAATTATTTACGTTTTTTGAAAAGATTTTATAAAACACAAAAAAGTATTAATATTCAATATTATTATTATATTAATATTCAGAGTTATTCAATATTTATTCAAGTCAAATGGCAAGCATTATAAACTGTACAGGTAATTATTTTTGCTATACTAAATGAAAAGTACGTAGACGATTTAGAGGTAAAAATATTCATTATTTTTTGATTTTAGGGTTATGGATTCATTAAAAAAGCATCTTCGCTCATAGTTACGAAAGTGGCGGCAACCTCTTGTGATACAAACATTGACTAAAATATGAGCTGGGCGTATTAAACATGACCCGCAGATACTTCAATAAAACCCTTGACTCTGTATAGAAAAGACTGTTAAGAATCACAATCTTTAGAGCACATGCGACAGGTAGGTATGCTATCCTTGTTCTAGCGGTATTAAAATAGAAGATAATTAACTAAAAGCCATTAAAATGCCGAAAGTAAAAACATATGTACACAGATATTTGTTACGATATTTGTTATATTGATATACGCTTCTACGACTCGTCCCTAGTTCAGCAGCTCGGCTTTAGAATGATTTGCCGGTTTTAATGTTTCCTCCTTCCTAAAATATGGGTTTCTTCAAGACCCATGTTTACTCTTTAATCTCCTCAAAAAGACCACCAGCATTTTCAAAGACTACTAGGCCTTGAGGGAAATTATTTTCAAGGTCCACTGTGTAGAGTTAATGTAAAAAACCGACTTTCTTATTTATCTTAACATTTAAAAGTTGTTTTTGCTATTCAGTTTTTGAAGTTTACTTTACCAAATAAAAAAGAAAACAGAGTTTGACGTTTTTGTTCAAAACCAACAACATGATCTGAAAACCAACAGGTCACGTGGGTCCATGACAAAGGGAGCGTGGCTGACTTGGTTCGAATGGGCGGTGGGTAGGGGCAATGGACAGTGCACATCGGATAACCAACAGGCTTATTATTTATCATAATAGATCCAAACGGAATCACTGAACAATAGCCATCAGAAACGGGACTAGAATCATGGAATCAGCGATTACCAAGCATTAGCTTTCAGCACTGAATCAAAAGCACGATTTTGTGCGCATCCAGTAATGTATCAAACGGGGATCTATCTTAATTGATTCATGACGTGATCGGTTAGGGTAAAACTCGGAAAGTCGTCACACTCGTAATATTTTTGTATGTGGTAATTGAAAAAAAAAATTCATAAACACTTCGGTAGCGGCGCAGGCGATGAACCAAACAGTTTCGAGAAACAAGGGAGAGATATCATATTGAGAGTTTTTGTTGCCCTGCATAATTATTTTTTAATTGATAAAATTTAAAACTGGCCATTGAAAAAGTACTCAATTGTGAGATAGCAAAGCACGTGGCGGGGAAAAAATATGGAATTCTTATTCGAACCTTAACACGAAGAAAATTGAATCAAATCCGGTTCGAGACCGAAAACTAGTATAGAAAACGTAGTTACATGTTGTGTTTAGCAAAGTAAATATACCTTTACCTTTTACATACCAACTAAAAGAGATGTGTATTTTTTTAGCTTCACTCGGATTAGAGAACGAAAAATGACATGTAGTCTACGTTAAACGGCGTGCTTTTTGTGGCTTTGTACTCGATAGAAATACTATTCGAACTCTTATCTATCAATTTGCGGAAATTTTTTTGAAGGGAAATGAAAAAGCATTACCACTGGCTTAAACCAAGGTCATAAACCTTTTCTTGAAAGACTTTTTCTTGAAATATTTCCTACTTTCTGTTGCAAGTGTTGAGGGCATTAAAAGCAATAGAAGTTGATGGAATTTATAAAATACTTTAGGAAAATGTAAATAATTTTTTTAATAATCCGGAAAACATTTTCAATATTGAAAAACCCAATTGATAAACCGGGAAAAGATTTGACCGCTAAAGTATCTAAGAACGTTATTTTATTGAGAAGGGAGGCAATATATATACAATATAAATATATATACAATATAAATATATATACAATATATATATATATATATATATGTTAATCTTGGTTGAATAAATCCGATTTGCAGTGATTTTTTGTCGAAAATGAATGAATTGTTCACAATTTTCCGTAAGGCAACAACTATGGGAAAGAAAAAATTACGCGAAAAAAATACCTAAACCTACGGAAGGAGGGACGCCGCATTGTCTCTATTTTCTTATAATTTCTAAAACTCTACTTAAGTGAATTATTATTTTTAATGTTTTAGGTTATGTAGTAATGTATTTTTTATAATTTTTTTAAGTAAATACGCACTACTCCCGTCGGGAGCCAGCGAGACTACGGCATCTAAGGGGTATGTTGTGAGACTGAAGGTAGTGGGTACGGGAAGGAGATAGGGGAGAGGAAGATGGAGATATACATGACTATTCAGATCTGGTCACCATAAAACACTACAGCCATTTCAAGCAACGTTTCATTTCTAAATGAGTATCTTCCACTCTGGAACATGTCGCAAATAAACTGTAATATAAAAATATAATTGCAAAACCGAATTTCCAAAGTAGGCGGCGTCTCTCAGGGTTTTACCCTTCGATGCTTAAGCCTGGATCACACGCACCGAGTAGATGGGCGAGATAGTGCTCTCGGCCGAGTGCTAGGTACGTGTAAACACATCGCCAAGTGCTCGGTCGAGTAAAAGGGCGAGACAGTCACTCGGACCCTGTTCTACTTACTAAGCCGAGTGCCCACCTCCGCACTTCCCCGCACTGACTCGCTGCCCACTCGGCGGGTATAAATATGCACTCGGTGCGTACTCGCCACTCGGCACACTGACGTCACTCGCAGCACTTTAGTAAATTATTTTTTTGCGATCCATTGTCTCGCTAGTCTGCAGCTTCGAAACTAAACTGACTGGCTGACTAGGTGCCGAGTTAAAAAAATACGTGTAAACACCTACTCGTCCACCCATCTCTCTCGGCCTAGTATCATTTTACTGTCTCGCCCATCTACTCGGTGCGTGCGATCCTGGCTTTACTCTGAGTAAAATTCGTGATGATGCAACTGTTATTAATTTTATAGTCATGAAATACGGGCGCTGTGAAAATCCATCAAAATATTTGCAATTATACTAAAATCTGGCAACTTTACTAACTAATGAGCAAATTAAGATTTTCAGCTCTATTGGTTAATATCAGTTCCTTGACGTGCCTTTCATAGTTAAAGTGCCTTTTTGTGTGAATAGGAACGCCACAAAAACCCCAATCGGAGTAGGTATGTTTTGAGGCTAAAAAAACCGGGGAAGGGAAGGAATTGGATAAGTGGAAGTTGGGAAAGTACCTGGCTCTACAGATCGATCACCAAACACAGTTAAAGCCATTTTAACAACGTTTCGATTCTGAGTGTTGGTCCTTCACCAGGGCGCCCTGAAAGAAACTCCTACTCTGGATCATTATGAAAAAAGGAAAATATCTGATGAAATTTTATTTATTGTAGACGACATTATCAAAGACTCTCAATGAAATTATGAAAGTGTTAAAGATGCAGAAAATAAAAATAAAGATAATAAGCTACAATAAGAAGCAACTGAAACTCGAACTCAGATCGTGTTACCGGGATTGGCGTCTGCACCAACTAAGCTATTGATACCTTATCACTTTTCGTAATTTGTATAAATTTCAGGCTTCAATTTTTAAAATTATATAAATAATTTATAATGTTAAATATAAAATTATATATTTAACGTAATATAAATAATATATAACAATGTACCAAGTGCACTGATCAGCTTCATATGAGTTTCAGCTTTCTTCAATAGATGTCGATAATATCGAATCGAGTGATACGAAGTTTTGCTATATTCCAGATGACTATTGAGTACGATATCAGAAGAGTACCATCCATCGTCATTGGTGTTATATGATAAAAAATGATTACGATGCTTGGGGGGCACCTTCAATCCGCCAGCGGGAGCGGCAGAACTATTTAAAGCCTAGTCTAGTAAGGACCCCTGCTCAGTTTAATATTCATTGTAACATTTAAGATAACTTTATTAATCAACTAGTAATCACACAAACCTCAAACTTATTTGGAAGATACCTAGCACATCTTAAATTATATTAGTATTGGAAAGTAAGAGACAAAACAATTACATATTCAATTATTATATTCAATTATTCATCTTTTTTGGTGTGAAAGTTCTACTAAAATATTTTCACGTTATATTGTGACAAATAAACCCATCCAACTTTATTTTCAAGGAATTTGGAATTTTCTTCAAGCGTAAATAATATAAATATAATTACAATAATAAATTATTTTATTTACAAGCCAATACCTATAACTCAACGATTTACAAATAACAATGCTAATTCATGAATAGATATTGATGTTGACAATTTTGCACGATTATACCTGCTTTAAGTTACCATTTTTACATATTTTGATACTGTTTTGTAGAATGTTCTCTCTTATTATAACTATTACATGAGTACACATTTATTTTTGTATTTCTAGTAGTAGTTTTCTGTGTCTTTATCACGTGCATATTTTGATACTGTTTTGTAGAATGTTCTCTCTTATTATAACTTTTACATTAGTACACATTTATTTTTGTATTTCTAGTAGTAGTTTTCTGTGTCTTTATCACGTGCATATTTTGGTTGAGAATTATTTATTTTATCTTCTTCAATTATTGAATATAACAATATTATAGTTCTTTAGCTTCAATAATCGTAATATTAATTTTAATCTTCATAAATTGGATATTTTTTCGGTAGATTTTTAACGAAAATTTTTACGATTGAAGATCAAGGAATAATGAATTTCAATGCGTATTCTTTCATTAATGTTAAGTCGAAGTTTACATTTTCAAACTATGATCAGAAGGTGATACAGACTAACATATTTATGGTGACGACGTCCTAAACTGCACTGATAAGTTTGTATATCTACGCATAAATTATGATGTCAAAATCGCTCCGCTATTCGCTAGATTTCACTCGATTGTTTCTCCGCGTAAGCTCCGCCTAGTTCATCCCCATCTGGGGTTTCCGGACTCGCCAATAGTGGTCCATAAACTCTCGGCTGATAACGCTGTCAGAGATTACAAATTAATGATTGGGAGGGGAAGGAAGGAGGGTAGGGGATTATCGATTCCCGTCTACGCTAGATCTGCGAGAGAGATACAACACGAATCGGTGAAAAAACAGAATACAGCTTCCGACAAGCCAAACTAACCGATATGGATATTTGAAAAGCTTTTCAAAATACGAATTGAATAAATTTCGTATGATTTATCATTTTGCATAGTTTTATATTTATTTATACATTGAATTTTGGATATATTTCTATTTTTAATTCTCTTGAATACCATAGTAAAAGGTCTGTAACATGGTACTCGTAAATAATTTATTTAATGCCATTCTATATGTTGAAAGAAAAGATGTAAGTCATATTGATAAAAAAAATCTGAAAAAATATTGTAATGAAATGAATATGTAGACATTACATATAAAATTTAAAAAAAAATGCAGAAGTACCTACTTATTATATCAATACAAATGTTGTCCGGAAATTCTAACCACAGCGAGAAAACGCGAATCCACTTTAAATTTGCAGTCATTTTTCTGGAACACTTTTTTGATTCGAGTATTCTCTTTCGAGTAAATCGAGTCCGAAGTAGAAATTATTAAAGTATTACATACTTAAAAAATATCACAATATAACTTGAATATTTCTGTAGCTAGATAAATTAACATGAAAACCATTTTTAAAATTATAATTATTAAAAATGATATGCATCCACTGTAAATCTGAGTATATACAAAATTTATTAAAGAGACGTATCTGCAAAACATTAAACATCCTGCAGGATGTAGACATTTTCAACTGTGCTTTGAAAACATATAAAATCTAACTAACGACCTAACCGTCATTCCATTTCCTCGCAGGGGTAGATAGAGAGGACGGACCGCCAAACAACTCGGTTTTGGCACACAATGCTTGCCTCATTCAGATTCATACATCGTCTCATACATACTCTATTATTATTCTGATTCTTGACATGGCCCGACTCTTCAAGTATCTGATATAGGTACTTAATTGTGCCTTGTCTTCCTTGAGCATCCCCGACTTCTTCTACCATTCGCATTTGGGTCATATATTCTTCTTACACTCTTTTCTTCACTCATTTGCTCTACAATCCATCTGATCGTCCCTTTTTTAATCTTACTCAACACATATATCAATACTCTCAATGCTTACATCAGCCTTGCATTCTTTGCAGATTTCGCACACATACGCTTCAGGGATCTCATTTTCACAGCATTCAGTCTACTTTCATTCTTCCTCTGCCATCTATTACTTTTATTACATCTGTCAGTTGATTCGAAAATTCTTGAAAATTTCAGAATCTAATTTTTACTGTTTTCATTGTTCGTATAATATCTTATTGTTCATTCTTCATTTTGTTTTTGTTTACATTGTAATACCTCTGCATAATATGATTATCTAAATATAAAGGTAATCAATTGGACTTAATGGTCTTAACACAAAAAATCTTATAAATCACTGTTTGATCCCTAAATTTAATAAAATAAAAAATTATAAAAACTAAAAACTTTAAAGTTTTTTGCAATGTAATTTTTTCTGACATAAAGAAAGACTCATCCTTTAAATTGATTTAAGAAAATCTTTTAAACATATTCAAATACATAATTTAATACGATCATCTGAATGCACCACTTTGCAGGATTTTACAGTGCGCAACCAATCCCACAAAGTAAATCGTTAACTTAATCTTTGTGATAATTGGGGATATTTTAAAGCGCTTCTAAAGATTTACAAAAGGTAGCCGAGAAGATAGGGATAAAGAGAGACCGCATTAATTGGGAGAAATTAGGATGAAAAACTGTTCGGAGGGTAGAAACTCCACCGGGCGAACAATTAGGGAGGTTATTACCCTGAAATGAAAATGGTGTTGAAGCGCCCCCAATTATTTTTAATTTTCAAATGCATAAATGATTAGCTGCTATGGAGAATGCTCATCTAAATACTTTTATTTCGGCAATGGGATAAATTGTTGACTTTGAAAGTGGAAGCTCTCGTTTATCCATTAAAATTCTAAACGAACTTTTTAAATCGTGTTTTTGCGACATCTGTACGGAGCGCTAAATTCGCGATGAGACAGGACTAATTTAATGCCTCGGAAGATATCTGGATAACGTAAAAAATGGGCAGATTAGTTAAAAAAAATTCCTTCATTATGGAAATACTACAGCATTTTAGATTTAATAAAATGCGAAGTGTAAAATACTGTTCCTTCCGACATGGAATTGTTAAAGGAAAAACATTGAATTTTTTCCTGGAAAGCAATCAGTTAGTAGTTATTCAATATTTATTTTGAAATAATTTTCCATTACACCACCAGATTTTTATGTTATACTCGATTATCATATCGCTTTTTATCTATTTTTTTGGCTCCTCTTAAGAGCATTTCTTACATTTTTATATTTTATATTTGAAACTTTTGTGTTTTTTTTATTATTTATAGTTTTTGCATTTTCTTATGACTATTTTATTTCTAACCTTTTAATTTTTATTTTGACTGTTTTCTTTATGCTTTACATTTAAGGCGCAGTATACTCGCTCAAAAAGAATAAGATGGAGAGGTATGTAAATACAATTGTTAGAGAGAGCGCACTTATGTTAAAATCGATAATATTTAAGCGAAAATGTTTAATAAAACACGACTCATTTAAAATAAAGCAAAAATCTCGTCGGATTGTCTAAAACAGCATTTAAAGAAACACTGTGAATTTTTTCATACATACAACTTGTAAGATAACTGAAACAAACGTGTTTATAATAATTTTCGGAGCATACTTTGCGTTTAGGAATTTCATATATTTTGCGTTTCAACGTTAGGAATGTAAAGATATTATCTTAAAAAATAAGATATATATTTTTAAGAGCTTTATAACTTTAAGTGTTTAAGGTACGTTTGCAATAAATCGGTAGAAATGAGGTACGCCGTTGCTTAATACTTTGTACTTTACATTTTATACTTATACTTAAATTTATACGTTTTACTTTTCACTTACTATTTATTACCTTGACCCCTTACTTTTTACCTTTTTACTTTTAAATTAACATTTATTCTATTACATTTTTTATGTTGTTGTACTATTTAGATGTTTATTTCATTTTGTAAATGGCACATGTTGTGCCAGGTGTGTTGAAATAAATAAATAAATAAATTATACATCGATTTTCTATCGAAATCTTTTTCTTCCCCTATCTCTTTCCCCATAATTGAGCCTTTCTTAATTGGGATATTAGAATCCTACTGACACTGGGCAGATGGACATAAAACACCAGTTTTAATTCCACCGGTTTTAAAACAACAACTAAAATCAGATGTTATAGAAAATATAAATAATTGCGTTTCTGATTAAACATAAAAGTAACGCTAAAATGGTAGATAAACTTCAGCATTCTTTCTAAATAGAATTTCAGCGTTAAGTTAATATCGTTTAATCTAAATGCAAACTATGTCTTTCGGATAACTTAGTCGAAGTTCGTAGGTGGGTGCTACATTGTTCTGTTCATGAAACAGAGTTGTTCACAAGTCACACCCGAGCGCAGTAGCGGCTGACTGAGGTCACAAAAAGCCGAACAATCTTGCAGATTCGGTTCGTTTCTTGCGGGATCCGTTCGTTTCTTGCGGATTCCGTTCGATTCTTGCGGATTCCGTTTTCAAGTGAGAAAAGCGGCCAGACAGCATCGAGCGGTCGGGAAATGGACCGCAGAGATCCGCCCACCCTGGAGTGTTTGTGACAAGCACCCGATACATACAAACACTCGAACTTGATAAATACCCGTTAAATTATACCGAGTTCAGGGGTTAGGGGAAAGTCCCCAGACTTGAAGTTCCTGTGTTCTATTGAATTCCAAGTTGTGGCTGTTGTCCACCATTATTAATAGCGGCAAATCGAATCCCTTGAAGTATTTAATTGCTTCAAGACTGTAGGTAAAGAGATTAAAAGAAAAATAAAATAACAGTCAAGCAAGCCACACGCCCCTCACTCATGTTGCGTTGGATACATTTCCTTTGCCATACCAACATAATTTTTAAGCAAAAATATTTTATTTATTTTACTTTAAGTAGTATCTTTATTATAAAATGGTGCAATGATTCCATATTATGTGCCAATTGTTATGATATAAGGAATCAAAGTTACCAACTACAGAATTAACCAAATAATATTACAAAAATTAAAAATTTACGCATTTGTATTTCGTTAGGTGCTTCCTTTAAAATTTAAACAACTTTTAGTATTTTTATATTGGTTGATATTTTTTTACAGCTTTATAAAGTGATGAATTCTGTGGTTTTAAATTCTTTCAAAACGAAACTATCAGGAAGTCTTGTTTCATTTTATTTTTTCGTGAAGTAATGTTTGTATAGACATTTATTACGTTTTCGCATAAATTCTGAACTTTTTTGGCAGTTAAATATTTAAAAAATAAAAACTATTACAATGAAGTATATTATTTATTTAAAAACAACGAATCAAATAATTTTGGAATATTGTTTCGTTTTAAAAGTATTCTCATGGATTTGTTTTGCAAAAGATAAGTTAAGAAATAATTGTTTTTTATATTTCTTGGGCATTAACTATGTAACAATTTCTAGACATTTTGTTTTTGATGAGTTTTATTTTTCAATGTACATTTGTTACTTTAATTTTAAATTTTCTGCGACCGGTTTACTGTAAATTCACATTTTAATTTGTGCGCTTTCGAAACCCAAGAAATAAGCACAAAAAATTAAATCGAAAATTAATTTAGTTAATAAAATAAAAGCGCCTTGCAAATCTCCTATACTAACCATGTTCCCGTGTAATGTTGACTCCTCCCACCGCTTTCCCCCTCCCCCAAAATCATCCCTCCTACTACCCCCACCTAATTAATCTAACTCATTTTGGTACTTGCATAGAATTTTTAAGTTAGTTTTAATCCTGCTAGTGAATGACGCGGTTGTGTCGAAACCGGTCGCAGAAAATTTAAAATTAAAGTAACAAATGTACATTGAAAAATAAAACTCTTCAAAAACAAAAACAAAAGAAATAATTGATTGAATTTAATTTTTTAAGAAAAAATTCTTTTGATAACTTTTGAACTTTTTATTCCTATCAATCTAATAAATTAATATTACATTCATTTTATTCATATACAAATTAAGATAATATTGTTAATTCTAAAATTTGAAAATATGAGGTTGACAATTATTACTGTTTGATGGAAGGTGGCAATTGCTGATTTGGTAAAAGAGAGATTCTGGGTTCGTGTCTCAGTTACAACCATTATCTTTTTCGATTTTTCTGCGTCTTGTTCTCTATTAAATTTTCGTTTAGATTATTAGTGTTATCTCCTTATTCAATGAAAAAATTAATTTTCTATGCCTTATAAAATAATGTTATTAATATCTTCTTGTAATTTTTTGCAATCATCTGCTAACCTTATGCGCGTGTATAATTTCTTATGGTCAGCGTAGATACAAAATCACAATGACTGAGACATATTTGATGTCATTGAAATACAGATAAAAGAGCTGGGCCCCTAAATGCGTGGTTTCAAAATAATTTACTTTATACTTCCAGCAAATTAAGGTAAGTAGTAAATACTATATAAATTCAATAAGAGTAGAGGTCTTCAAATACGTCCCCTTTACATAATTTTTGTGGGGGCGTTAGAGTCAGCCTTCATGATTCTGTTAAAAATAGTGATTTTTCACTTCGATTAATCAACCAGAAAATTTGAAACTGATTGATATCAGGAATCAGTTCACTCAAAATTTACGAACTAGAATTTCTCCGCTCCGAAGGAAAAATACTTTGTAAGACGAAATAGGTTCTTCAACTTGGAAATAAACATTTTCCAACGTTCTTAATTTTTAATTTTGAACTTTAGCGCCGCTGCTCACCAGAGCTTTTGAATGGTGAAGGTCAGCTAAGATTAATGATTTCCGACGTTTAATAAAGCTCTATTCAAATGCGTCATTAGAGGTTTTTTTACTTCGTTAAATGTTTGAATTTATCCTGTCGGTTTGAAAAAGATTTAATCACACCGTGAAAGCCTTCGAAATGTATAAGTGACGGCGCGCGGCGATTTCATTCAAAGGGTTTTATCACATTTTCCAGCAATCAAATAAAGCGTGAAGCTTTTTTCAAAAGCGGAAAGCTTGATTCAAATATTTGTACTCACTAAATGTATAGTTTTCAAACCATTATTGGAACATGGCGAACTACAAAACTTTCATACTAAACGAAAAACGTTTTAATTGTTGGTTGGTTTTAGTACCTATTTCTGGAGAGCTCAAGTAATTTTTATTTTTGAAACAATCCTCAATTTTTTTTTGTTATTTGTTTTTTGGGTGTTATGCCGTGTTGCGCTACCTCCTTCTTTAGCCAACTTTTCGTTACAGTGTCCATAATAAGGGCAGATGTGTGGAGGTAGCGCAACACGGCATAACACCCCAAAAACAAATAATGAAAATACTTTTGGCCGTGAAAATCTAAAAACGTTTCACTCCTCAATTTATTAATTAAAGGCAGGTTAGTCAATTTAAAACACAAACTGGTTGTTTTTCATGACCTTTGGATCAGAGGTAACACCACAAACATGTTTATGTAAGCTAATCAATTAGGGAGGCGGGAATGTATCGCCGCCCTGAAAACCATTAAATAGATAACCAACACCCCTGTCGTAGGTCATAATATGTGATTCGCTGCGTTTGGTGACTTAGCAGGGGTACTCAGGTTCATGGGGTGATGTTTTTCTAGGTCTTGACGGTCAATGCGTTTGCCCTTACACTGCGGGGCGGGCCGGATCGAAAGAGATTGGTAGAGGGAGGCAATATCGACCAATCGCCTTGCATCGCAGTGAAAGATATGTATTCATACGTACGTCATCGTAGATCCCTCATACCTTTTTCCTTCCCAGAACTTCCTTTTCTTCTTTTTCCTAAAAATAACCTTCGCACAGCTTCCCCAAGATTTGTTTTTCCTCACAGTCTCGTGTGCGGAGATTATAAAAATGGGTCGCCAAAGTTAGCCTATGGATGCACTTCCAAATAAAAAAATTAAATAAGAGTCTGCTAAAATAATAAATTGTTTGTTAGGAGCTTTGTGCGTTCCACATATCTACGTAGATTTTAATTTAAAAAAAATTTATTCAGGAAATTATATTGTTCAATTGAAAAAAAAACACTAACTAATATTCAAAAGAGTCACGGCTCACGAATCACTTGATGCATTGCAATTGCGATCGCACACTCGGCTCACATGCAGTGGCGTATCGGCGGATTGTCACTCGGCAGTCGGCACGGGCGGAGCGCGGGCGGGGCGGGCTTGGGCTCGCCGCGAGCCGCCTTTCTTTATTCCGCCGTTAACTTTTTGCTACTGGCACTGGCGGGCGTTTTCAAATTAAAACGACCAAGGTTGATTTTTCAGTCCTGGTTTGATGACTAACGAACTAATCTTTCCAAATCTTATATCTATGCGTTAACCAATCTATGGATGTGAATTTTTCTATTGATGATTCACGGTTACGGTACCGTGAAAGCAAGCTCTTTTTCACATATCATATAATGGTGAGACAAAAGATGAGATACACAAATTACGTTCGTCTGTTTCTTCCAAAGTACTACTTTTTTCCTTTAGAGGAAACATACATGATGTGTGTTTGCGTGAAGACTCTTCGAGTATTTGGACGTATACAAATTAAAGATCGTTTGTTCAAAAGATGACTAAGTTTATTGTAACATATTAACACACATACGGTTTTATATCAGAAGGGTGACACACGGATTTAGATGTAGGAATTGGAGTTTCAACTATTCAAAACCGGTGGCCGACACGGAATGGTTCCTCGAATTCCCGCTTGATAGGCGTGCGCGTTTTTATCCAGTGCGCAGTGTCAGGCGCAGGTGTTGCCATAGGATGAATGCTTACAGCATTGAAAAATCATTTATTTAACTACAGTTCCTAATCGTAGTTCCTACACATATCTTAATTAATTAAATTATGATTTTTTCCTTTGGAGCAAACAGACCTACGTACATTGTGTATCTCATCTTTTGAAAAAGCTGCAGCATTATTGTGTTAAGAAACGTATGTTAATTGCTTTTTTTATGCTGTCACGGTACCGTGAATCATCTCGGTAATTATAAAAAAGGTCTTCTGGCATATAATTTTGTTAGAGAGTTTTTAATCAGTCTTTCAGTTATGTCTTGGTAGTCTATTCAAAGCTTTATAGCCTGACTCTTAGATAGCGCTATCTCCTAACTTTATCTAAAGAGTACTTTGGTTACTTGAACCTTCCAATAAGTGATTACTACGGCGATCTTAAGAGTTGATTTCGTTGACTTAGTGTTTCCAGGAATACACACTTCGGATTTGGTAGACACTACGAATTTGATTGAATTAAATACTATTTGATGGCCTCCATAAGGCTTTTGACTAGCAATCCGCGAGTTCGAATATCGTCGTGCACAAGTAATTTTTATTTGATTATTTTTTTTTTATTATTTCATTTAAAAAGCAATAACGCCAATAACCCAATATCGCCATGGTGTGCAGATAGGATTTACCACCGAAAAATAAAAAACAACATATTTTCATTCAAATGCTTCAAGGAAAAATCTGCTATACCGTGCATACCAGCGCGTAAGTACAACAAGTATTATTAAGGATATCTTTTAAGTTGATTTTACGTTTGGAATTGGTAAATAATGGACAAAAAATATAATTTTATAATATTTTCCTCAGGGCCTCCTGTGTGGAGTTAATGTAAAAAAAAAATTCCGACAAGATCAACAAGACAATCCAATGAATTTCATTTGACCACAAATAGAACTAACGTTAGAAAAAATTCCCCAATCCCCTGTATAAGTGCGCAACATAATCCAAAATTTTACAATTTATAGGTACATCTTTAACAATACCTTTCTGAAATACCGAATTAAAGTAACGCGTACGATTGAAAATTAATAAAAGAATGTGGAATGTATCGGGGGCATCTCCTATCCTTATCCTATTTTCCTTCTCCTCTCCTCCTCAACTTAAATTAATTTTAAGATAAAATAAAGCTCCATCTCCAAGTAACTCTAACACATGAGACCTTTTTGGCTTGACTTAATTTAACTTGTATATATGAATCGCTATAATTTTATTTTTTTATTTTTATTTTAGTTTATTTTGAAAAATCAACAGATATATTACACTTATAATAATAACCTTAATAATATACATAATATCCAATGATAGATTTTCACATAATTAAAATTATAATTAAAAAGTAAAACAAAAAAGTAAGGGTTCTGTACCCGTAAGAACTTAAAAATATAAAAATTATTCAAAAAAAAAGATATAAAAACACAATATAAACTCTAATAACCTGCTTACTAAATTTCAACATGGAGTATTCTCACTCCACAACAGCAGCAATAATTTATGTACCTGTAAGCTGTTTGTCTCTTACAAATAAATAAATAATAAATATCATTTCGGGGGGCCAATTGTAGGCGGATCAACTGTTGGGTCACCACAATTTGGCTAGAGTTTGAACTAGAATTTAATCCAACAACTTTATTTTATAAACTGACCACGAGGCGCTCGGGCCGAGATATGGAATGATATTTCCCCCCCTCCCTCCTTCCCATCTCCCATCCCGTAATAAAGCTGGATGCTCTCTGAACAAATAGCGGCCCTTTTTGAATACATCTCCATATTGAGTTTTTAAGTGTAATCCATCAACAATTCTGAAAACACCGACTTTGGTGCGATATGAAAATTTCGAGTTTTAAGGATTTAACATTTTTATTTGGTACCTTTGAAGCTGTTTCGAAGTTGGAAGCTGGATTTTATGAAATGTTTTTATTCAGGTAAAATTCACAATAATTTGTTACAAAAACTTACATTGACTGGCAAACGTTTACGCAAGAAAGTTTTCATATTCAAATATACACTTCTTCTTCTTCGTGTGCCCTATCGGGTCCCCCCGACGTTGGCGATCACTCTGGAAAATGTCTCTCTACATTGTGCTGCCCAGAATAGCTCCTCCGCACTTCTAATGCCGGTCCACTCTCGTATATCTCGTAGCCAAGACATTTGATCCTACCAGGCCCTCGGCGACCTTCTACTTTTCCTTTCAATATTAATAATATACACTAAAACAGTTAATTGTTAAAAAAGGAATTTCATATTGGAATAAATTTTAACTAGCAGTTAAAAACCCGCTCCGTAGATTTTTACTGCTAGGCCCTGTGGGCGACTTTCGGTTCGGCTTCGCCCAGTTAGTGTTGGTGACCATTTTATAAATCCAAACTGGTTCCGAAAATGGCCAGTTCCTTGGATCCACTGTCGTCCAGTAACCACAACAAAGTAACCGGGAGGAGCAATGATATCATACGTAATATATTACAACTGGGTATTATTACCGTCAATCTTATCATATCCGGAGAGATACTACAAATTCACAAATTCGTATTACTTATACCTGCCTGGGGCACGTCCCTATGCGACCTGCTAACGGAAGTGGATATTTTTTGACAAT
Organism: Glyphotaelius pellucidus; assembly: GCA_936435175.1. Classification (NCBI taxonomy): domain Eukaryota; kingdom Metazoa; phylum Arthropoda; class Insecta; order Trichoptera; family Limnephilidae; genus Glyphotaelius; species Glyphotaelius pellucidus. Next base: position 35,412,495 of record OW386539.1, read on the forward strand.
TTATTGAATTCGAAACCGAATTACAATGTTGGCTTTGTTTGAAATTTCACGTACACAGATGTTGTTTGTGGCGCGGCGCGTACGGCGTGGCGTCAGACAAGCACTCGAAGCGGGTTCTGAAATTCAAAACGCAGTCGCATACGTATTAATACTATTCGATGTTAGTCATATTTTCATTCAAATGCATCAAGGAAACTATTTGTCTATATACTGTATATACCAGCGTACCTATAAGTATAAAAAATGCTGCCATTGCCCCTGAAATCGATACCAACTTATTATTGAAGGAATTTGTGAAGTCGATTTTGGGTTTGAAATCGTTATTTAATTAATTTAATTGTTATTGAAGAAGAAGATAACACTTATAATCTAAATGAAAATATATAACACGCACGTCCCGGTTAGACGAGAGGTCAGGGTTCGAGTCCCAGTTGCGACCATTGTCTTTTTATATTTTTCTGTGTCTTGTTTACTTTCATATTTTCATTTAGATTATAAGTGTTATCTTCTTCTTCAATGATATATTACGTTGATGGGAATAACCTTCAAAAGTTATAAAAAGAGAGTTTTTCTTATAAAAAATTGAATTTAATTGTTATTCAATTGGTTTATAATTATAATATTTTTGGGAACGATCGGGGGATCGACTGTCGGATCACCGATACACCCTGTATATAAGATTCAATCATATATTCGCATACTAAAATAGCACATTGTTCAAGCAATGTGGGCAAAATCCAATGCAATGTCATTTTTTGGTTCTATTACACTAAACCTATCCCATGAATATTCAGTACCCCATATGTCAGATCAAACTGACAAGCAATATTAGCCCTTGTGCACAATAGCGCAGGAGTGAAAATGAGATTTCTTCTTCAGCACTTTTATGTAGTTGTTTCCACAAAGATGTTTCTTTACCACGCATTCATTTAAGGGGGTTTATAAATCCAGGTTTTATGGAAGCTGTTTGGCAACGCACAGTGGCGTCCAGATTTAACTGCTCTTGTAAAAAAAACATTTTTTTTCAGAAGCCCTTCACTGAATTATTATTTTGATAAATTAAACAAACAAAAGAAAAAAAACGCCCTAAAAGAAAATATTTTTTTTTTAAAAGAAAGACAAAAGAGAAGAACAAAATTATTAACGACCGTCAATACGGATTCCGGCGGAACCGCTCGTGCGGTGATCTTCTCGCGTATGTGACGCATGTTTGGGGGCGGTGCCTGGAACGTTTTGGTGAAACCCAAACGGTTTCACTGGATATTTCCAAGGCCTTTGACCGGGTTTGGCACCGAGGGCTTGTCAACAAACTGCCTTCTTACGGACTTCCCGCATCCTTGTGTATGTGGATTGCCGACTTTTTGAGGAAGAGGTCGATTCAGGTGGTTGCTGATGGTTTCACCTCTTCCTCGCATTCAATAAATGCTGGCGTCCCACAGGGATCGGTTCTGTCTCCGACTTTGTTTTTGTTGCACATCAATGACCTCTTGACGTGTGCACCGATTCATTGCTACGCGGATGACAGTACAGTCCATGATAGCTTTTTGTTTGACAAACCTCCAAAGGGCTCACAAACCCCAATGGCTCGGAGGGCTTTGAAACAAAGAATGGACGGTTACCTCGAGAGTGTTTCCTCTTGGGGTAAGAATAACCTCGTCGAATTTAATGTTTCAAAGACCCAATCATGTCTCATCACGTCTAAAAGGGATCGAAATGATAATCTAGTCTCCTTCAACGGAAGCATTCTCCCGAACAGGCCTTCCATTGATATGCTTGGTGTAACTCTAAGTGACCAGCTCAGGTACGGGGGCTCCATCGAGGCCAGAGTTAAGTTAGCCTCTCAGAAACTGGGCATACTGTACAGGGCACGCAGATACTTTAATAGTACACAACTGCTAGCCCTGTACAAATCGCAAGTGCGCCCCACGGTTGAATTTGGCAGCCACCTCTGGTCTGGAGCCCCAAAATACCTGAAAAAAACCCTTGACTCTGTGCAGAAACGGGCGGTCCGTTTGATAGATTCTCCTAATTTAACTAACGGATTGCAATCTTTAGAGCACAGGCGCCAGGTGGGAATGCTGTCCTTGTTCTACCGGTATTACAATGGAAGATGCTCCGAGGAACTAGCGTCATTGATCCCCTCGGCACCGGTGCATAGTCGGGAAACACGCCAAACGCGCGCTCAACATTTGTACACGGTTGACATTAGTCACATGAGAACGGGTCGTTTCTACGACTCTTTCTTGAGTTCAACAGCTCGGCTGTGGAACGATTTGCCGGCCTCTGTGTTTCCTCCCTCCTACAATATGGGTCTCTTCAAGACCCATGTTCACTCCTTCCTCTCCTCAAAAACACCCTCCACACAGCATCCTCAAAGATGACATAGGCCCTGAGGGAAATTATTTTTTCCTCAGGGCCTCCTGTGTGGAGTTAATGTAAAAAAAAAAAAAAAAAACATTCCCGGGTTACCAATAACCCAACAATGTTTGAAAATCTCCTACTACCACCGCAGAAAGCCGAGAATGTTGCTTGTGTTGTAATGAAGGACTTAGGCCAGCCGAGGAATCGAACACGGGACGCCCGGGTGGGACCCAAACGCGATGCCCACTCAACCAATGACCGGTCGTAAAAATATCGTATAAAATATTTTGAAAAATTTCTATTTAATATTGTTTCAAATGATAATATTATTTAATCATTGAAGATAATATTAACGACTATAAAAACGAAAAATGTTGGTGCTGTCCTTAATGTAATCAGGCAATAAAAATCCCCGTTAAGAAAGTGATGTTAATGCTGGTAATTCTTAGACGATGATACAGTTAAATATGACCGAAGCAGATAGGTTCCAGTTAGCTCAGTGGTAGAGCAAAACCCCGGAAATGCTGAGTTCCTGGGTTCAATTCTTAGACCTGACCGATTTTTTTTCTGATTTTTTTGTTTTATTCCAAAAATAAAAATAAAAAATATTAAGTTATTTGAAAATTAAAAATAATATTATTATGTATTAATTAGTAAAATGTTCATATATAGTTATCAACTATATTTATGACAAACTCTGAGAGCCACTCACGGGCCACAAAACAAGGTCTAAGTTTTTGTAAAGGTTTAGTTATTGTGAAGGTATCTTTAACAGTAAAAAAATAAAAGATACGAGATAGTATTCACAATTCAATAAGAAAATATTCACAATTTGTGGGCAAATAGAATTTGATTTATGAAATTGTTATTACGAAGAAAAATAAAGACTAAAGCGGGTTATTTATAACAGCCGATGTAACATGTAAAAAATCCGTTTTTTGTTAATGTGATTTTATCAGAAAGATTTGCAAAACGCGAGAGATTAATATATTGGAAATAAAGCCACTCAAATAGAATGGAGATGGCTTCCAACCGCGCTGGCTGGTTCAGGTAACGCGGTCGTGCATGTTTGCGTTCCAGTGTGGCGATGAAATAAATATTCGCAGCGCCCAAAATTAAATAACGAATAGTTGCTACAAAAATACAGGGATTGTGATCATTCTAAAAAATATATTCGGTCTAAATGACCAGGTTATGCAACAGGTATTAAACCCGGGTACTGGGCGTTTTCATCCCGTGACAAAATATCCTCGACAAATTATTCCCCACAAAATATCCCATGGACAAAACACCCTCCAACAAAATATCTACAAAAACCTAACCTAACCTAACGTAACCGAAACTTATTTTACATTTTACTATTTTTGAACAATAATTTATTGTTTCTTCAAACTTTGCTAATTCACTTTGTGGCGTCATTATTAATAAATGAAATCAAATAACATTGTGTTCACCACTATTTAATTAACAATATCGAAATGTTTCGAAAACTATGTTTTCTTCGTCAGGATAATAAGTTAACTTAACTTATTATCCATTTATAATTTATTGTCTTTACAGGATGTCTGTAATATTTTTACCCCATTTCACTAATTTTGAACAATAATTTATTGTTTTAATGAAAACAAATAACTGTGCGTACACCACTAAAACATAGTTTTCGAAACGTGTTGATATTGTTAATTAAATAGTGGTGTACACAAAGTTATTTGTTTTCATTAAATTAATAATGACGCCACAAAGTGAATTTGCGAATTTTGAAGAAATAATTAATTGTCTTCACAAGACGTCTGTATTAATTTTATCCTCTTTTTTTGTTAGGTTAGGTTAGGTTTTAGTAGATATTTTGTTGGGGGATGTTTTGTCCGTAGGATATTTTGTCGGGTTTGTACCATCCGAACTGGCGCGAAAAATAGAATACGTAAATAAGATGGTATATGATTGGTTACAAATTTTGTAGACACAGATCTTAACAAATAATGCATTACAACTTAACAAATACATGTACGCCCCTGGTGCTTGGCCACTACTGTATCAGCCGTTTTATCCTCCCCTTCCATAACATTTTATTCCACCCTCCCTCCCTGCCCTCCCTTGATACCCTGATAGGCCCTTCTCATGGAGAATTGTGTATTGCTTAATAAAACTTAATAACTTGAGCCATATCTTGGGAAAGAATATGTGAAAGCCTGTTACTGGAATTTGGTTTCTCTTATTGTCTTCTTATTCCCTGGTACGTCGTGTATTAATTAGTAATACATTTGGGACTCGTAAACAGTGTATCTTCCAACGAATGAACCAACCGATTTAGGAGTCTTACAAAAATAATCTGCCTTTATTCTCAATTACTTAGTAATTTCGAAACAAAAACAAATTTTAGGCGACACAAGGGACATTTTCGAAAAACAGTTGCAGAATAAACCTGATATATATTGTCCTTGAATTCACCTTCAACCAGTCATGTCCTTAGATTTACAAATATGTAGGTAATACGTTAGACATTTTGAAAACCAGCAACAATATGACTCCTAATTTTTTTTTCTCGTATAACAACGGAACAAAATAAACAGTGGTGGTTATTAACGAGCGGAAAATAATTTATTTATTTTTCAGGTTCTCCGTAAAATGGTTGTTCACCAATATTTCATGGAGAAGATTACAAATTTAAAAGGCATAGGGGCAGTTTTAGTGTTTTGTGACCTGCGTCAAAAGATAGTGGTTGAATTGTCTAAGTGACAAGAAAATGTCGATGGTCAAAGCATAATCGTTAAGCAGTTGATTTGATCTGTTTATTGGCGCGTTCTCCTCGCTTTCGGGGCAAAAAAAAAGTGTAAGGGGTCTCCCACGAGGGTACTTGATAGGCATATATAAGTTAATCTTTCAACATAGGCGGATTGAGAATCGTTCCAATTATTTCAATTAATAATGTGGATTATCCTCTCCAGATATTCCTGAAACACAAAATACGAGTCGATGCTTTGTATACACCAAAACAAACTAATTTCTTTAAACAAGAAAGCAAATTGCATTTTCAGAAATATAATATAATAAAATATTTCAGATCATTTTCAGGCTCGAATTTTGGTGACCAAGGCGACAGATCACCGCTCCTCGCCCTTTCTTGGAACTGACTAGCAACAAGCGACGCAAATTTTTTGATGCATTATTATGTAAGCTCGATGAAACGTCTCCGGATCCAATAAAATGATGTATGCAGAATCATATTTGGATACAGAAGGTATAGCAGCGCATCAACAATGTTTACGGAATTAGGACTCCACGGATTCGCCAGCCTGATGAGACACCGGGTCACTGGAGCCAGAATGCGGCTAATGGCCTCCGACAATACGGTGGTGACCGCAGCCTTCCAGCACCAAGCGCCACTCCTGGGTGAGCGTTGGGCCTGAGCTTACTCAAGACCACGCCCTGCATAATAATGAATTAATTAGTTTTTGTTATAATATATGTTTTTCTATTTATGTTCTTGTTTCTTTACTGTGTAAATATATAAATATGTATAACTACTTGGGACGTGTGGGATTGCACATCCTGGAATAAATAATAATAATTATTATTAATAATAAAATGTTGTTCCATTTATATTTTTTTAAAGTGCTACTAAAGAAGCTCCCTAGAATATAAGTTATGTATTTTATAAACATTAAAGTGAACTTTTGTATTACACAACTAAATTATTTCTTGTTTTCTCAGCCTGAAACAAAAAAAAAGTTCTTCGTTGAATTACAGCGTCTCACGTCTCAGGTCTCTTGAGCGTGTACCTCGAGCTACATACGTTTGAATCTGCATAAATATAAAACAATTGTATTATGACTGTATGAGTAAGGTTTGTTAATTCGACAACGTTCAATCAATATTTACACCTTACAGCTTAAGCAAAAGTGGCTCACTTTAAAAACACTTAGTGCCAGTTGTTTCACAGAAATTCAGATGTTAAATTGTCATCAAATGGCCATTTTGTATCAAATTGTAATAAACTGACAAGCGATGTTGTTCTTTTCTACTGATCACAATATATTCAAAAGCAGAAAAGAAGAATCTACATTTAACGGAACCTTTCAACTGTAAATAAAGAAAATAGCGCTCAATGGCTATCTGATAATAATGTTACATTTGAATTTCTATGAAGCAACCTGTCGTCAAGAACTTTCAAATGTACCTGGTAAACATTAATAAAAATGTGCGTTAAAAAAATGAAGATAGTTCTTAGTCGAAGTATGATACAGTTAAATATGATCGAATCGGATAGAGACACATTAGCTCATTTGTTAGAGTTGCGCCCCGGCAAGGCCGAGGACCTGGGTTCAAGTCCCAAATGTAACCGTTTATTTTTATGATTTTCCTGTTTTCAGATTTTCAATTGAGTTTCGCTAATATTTTCTCCATTTAATTAAATATTATTATTTGAGATTTTGCTCATAATATAAAAAAATAAAAATACTCATCCTAGATTTGCAGAAAAGTCAAAAGATGTCACACATTAAAAAAAAATGGATAGAAATTTATCCAACAAAGTATCTAGATAGCATTTAGTTCGGGTTTGAATGTTACGTTCAAACAAAAAGTTAATAGCTAATAAATATATGCGTAAAGAAAAAGAAGATAATGTTGATAGTTCTGAGTTGAAGTATGATACACCGAATAGAATATGAATAAATATGACCGAATCGGAAAGGGACACCTTAGCTCAGTTACAAGTCCTGGGTTCGAGTACCAGATGTGACCGTATCTTTTTATGATTTTTCTGTTTTCAGATTTCGGATTGAGTATCGCTAATATTGTCTTAATTTAAATAAAAATTACAATTTAAGGTTTTGCTCATAAAGTTAAAAATAAAAATATTATAATAATTTTTTTTTTTTTAAATTTTAACCGATTGTAGCCACTGCAATGAAAGATATTATTTATTGCAACATTTTGTTTATTACTAACCTTTATGTAAAAAAACATTATCACCTTAAATAAGTAAACATTATTTACCTAATGTAAAAGCCCCGTGGGCGTATAAAAGAGTAAATAAATGAAAAAACAAATGAAAATAAATAAATATTATTGTAAAGCTATGCTTTACTTTGAAGTCAAGATTGTGTAGATGACATCTTCAATAACAGCTAAAAGTGCAACTTTGCAGTGCAACAAACACCTTATGAATCTCCCCGAGAGATGCAGCCACGTTGTAAATACATATTGAGAGAAGTGTCTCCCCTCAGAGCTGAGAGCTGGGGTTTTCCCGCCGCTTGGTAGACCTCACTAAAATGTTATGAATGTTGATAAGTTTGTAAGAACATATATTACGAAATCCACCCCTATTTTTCAGCGTTAGTATCAAAGGTTCCTCATCTGGAGACTAATATTATAGGTTACAGGGGAACATAACACAATGTTATTCAGTTTTGATACCCTTGAAAGAATCTCATTTATTAGTTTATTTACTTTTCAACCTCCATAATAGTTGTTGTATGCCAAAAATTAAATTGCGTCTTGAAACGAATGCATAATTCTGGAGGCCAGCATGGTTGACCGATATGACCCTACATCAATAAGGTAATGAATGACCAGTTTGTCAGTTGTCAATTTATTAATTGTCATCAAGTTTAATTTGTAGAACTCCAATTTAATTATTATTTCTTTTATATATTCAATAACATTATTATTCAATTTATAAAAACAGTTTATTAATAAATAACTGCTGCTGTATAATTAGTATTACGCGTGACAGCTGTTTCGCCTTCTGAACGCATTATCAAACTATAGTCATGCCACATACAGACGAGGTATTTATTTATTCTAGATAGGATTTTGATGACTAATTTTAATTATGAGTTTTTTTTACGAGGACTAATTTCTAATTTCTGAGTAAACTGACTGAAATTATGAATGGTTTTTATACCCTTAATCGAATTTAAACAATGGAGATAATCGGAGAAACTGTAAGTAGGATAAAAACCATTAATAATTTTAGTCAGTTTACTCAGAAGTTAGAAATTAGTCATTGCAATTCGTGGACAGATCCGCCATTGTTGCCAGCGTATACCGATTTCTCATTTATTACCTGCAAATATCGGTTCCGCTGTCAATGGTGAAACTTTGCAAGGGATATCGATATAAAATTATCGGATGTTACGCTTATCGATCCGATATTGTAAAGTTATCGATTTACCCGTGCTGGAGCTTCAGGAAATATGACAATATCGACGCCACGGGAGTTGAAAGCCCATCAACTTAGACAAATATTGTTATTAATATTGTATGTGTTTCTTGTCAGTGCTTGATATTTATTACTGTACTTGTTTCTTATTATTTTCAACAATCTATTCTTTTCAACACTTATCCTTTTTCATTAATTCTGAATTTAATTAAATATTACAGAAATTATCGGCGTAGAACACATAAATATAAAGATAAAATATAATACCAAATAAAAACAAATAGCATCAATAACAATAAGAAAGTAATATTTGTGATACTTTTAATCAACTTTTCTTTGCTATCTTTCAATGAATTTATATACAATTTGTTAAATTCTTGTACGATATTTGCATGTAAAGTGTGCAGTTTCCATAAAAAAATATTTTTAAGTATTTTATTCAATCACGTGTAGATATTTGGGCCACTTGAAAAGATTTTTAAAAATGGCGCTATACAAATAGTTGACGAAATATTATTATTTAACAATTTATAATTTTAACTCACATTTTAAAATTATAATTATTCGGTGGTAAAGTGAATATGAACTTGTGAAATATTTCTTCAAAATTCGCAAATTCACTTTGTGGCGTCATTATTAATTTAATGAAAACAAATAACTTTGTGTACACACAAAGTTATTTGTTTTCATTAAGTTGTGAAATATTGTTTAAAATTCCACACATTGACGTTTTTTAAATGAACTTCTCTTCTCCACTGAAAACATTTTCTCTCAGGGCGAATGCCTTCTTTAGGGATGATGTACGGAGGTTTTTTTTTAAGAAATGAAGGTGAGGATGTTTTATTCATGGAACAATATATGAGGAGTGGTTAGGAGTCTGGGGTCAGTGGGTCGAGAAGTGACGGGCATATGGATCCCTTCTACTGCGGTGCAAGGCAATGGGTCGAGAGTGTTCGGATCGAAAGGTCAAAGGGTATCCTTCAACTGGCCTCTTCCGATCCAGTCCATAATGCAGCTGATGGGCAGGGGCGTCTGCCACTAATACATTTAAAAAGTTTCACCCCATGGACCCGGGAATCCCTGCTAAGTTACCAAACGTAGCGAACCGTATGTTGGTTTTCCCATAAATGGGACCTGTGACCTATGTTGGTTATCCAATAAATATAACCTTACCGCCTACCAAATTGTCGTCGACCTGACCCGCATTACAACAAATTAAGTTATCCAAAATGGGTAAAATTTATTGACGATAAAACACATAATTATAAGTAGCTTTTTAGGCAATATTTTTTACAAACTTAGCCACAAGCCTAACAAAGAGTAAAGAAAAAGTTTCAAGGGTATTTTTCTACAAAATGGTCGGTAACATAATAAAATAATCTATTAAAGTAAACTTAATAAATCAAATTTTATCTTTTCTAGCTAGCTTTCAATTATAATCGTGCCGCATTTCCTTTTCAACTTACGTATAGGTAAAAAATAAAGAAAATATACATCTTCGTGGGGTGAGGTTTGTTTAGGTTTGGTGATGAATGTGACTGAGTCGGAAGAAGCCGATTGAGGGAGACCCTTTGATCTCTCCAGCAAAATTCTCTCGACCCATTGCCGTGCAAGCAATGTAAAGGATGGATTAAAACGTTCATCACTCCTGGACATACCGACCCCCAGATTCCTACCCACCCCTCATACCCTTTTCCTTCCATGAACTTCCTCTCCATTATTTCCCTTAAAAGACTCCCCCCACAGCATCCTCAAAGACGACACAGGCCCTAAGTGAAATTATTTTGCTCAGGGCCGCCTGTGTGCAGTTAAAGTAAAAAATATTAAGAACTCATTAATTGAAAAATTTTTTTTTTCTCAAAATAACTAACATTAAATTAATATACAAAGTCCAGAAATCAACGTATACATTGAGCATAACATTAATGATATTCTTCAAATTATAAGTTCACTGTATGACAAACCACGCTAAGAGAAATTTATTTCAGCCCAAGTAGCCTGCTCTTGCCGTGAGGGGATGGAATATTTCACAGTTGAAGAATCGTTCTAGGAGCTAAAGAGGTAGGTACCGTATAGACTGAAACCCTCCCGCCGCAGACGAAGGCTGCTTTAAACCCCTAAGTAAATAAAGTTGAAAAGTAATACTTTACACTTTACCAGGAGTGGAGGATACTGTGTAAGCACTACTGGTACTCTTGGATCCTAGAACTGTGCAGGATGCAGAACTGTGAAGAATGTGTGTGACATAAAAATTGGGTACCTACCTAAAGAAGGTTTTTTATTCTAATTCTGTCATCGCTAATCATTTGAACAAAAATATATAAACTTAACCGTTCAACAGATAGAAACTAACGGTCGCTGTTCCCAGTCCTGCTAATCAACTGCTAAGCTGAAACTAAGGCTCAAAACTGCTCAAATTCACAACTACGCTCTTTCCAACACACAAGCGTCGCTTAAGAATTACTTAATCCAAGGAAGCCGTCACGTGGCTTGATTGAGTAAAGCAAAGTTATAAAAAATATCGACAGAGTGGTGCTAACGCCACAAGGTACCGACGCGATGGCGAAAAAGGTCAAGCTGACACTTTATTTTTAATATATTTTATAATTTGTTTAAAAAATATAAAATGCCAGTTTATGGATAACAAATTTTAAAAGAAAAAATTGTTAATAATAAATACAAAATAAAATTCTTTAATATTAATTTTACACCGAAAGTTCTGAATTTGATGTCATTTTGTTGTCTATGAAAGTGGGCGAGGTCACTTAAGATAATCAACGATGATTGTTGTGGTCTACTGAATAAATGAGCGTAGAAGCTCGTTATCAAATTCGCGGGAGAAAAACACTATTTGGCGTATTTTTTTTCCATCTTTTAATTTCTGTGCGTTTCGTTTTTCTTAGAGTAGCTTTTCAGCCTATAGTCCATTAAGTCCATAAAGTCCATAAAATCCATATAGTTCATAAAGTTCATAAAGTGCGTGCAGTCCGTACGCCAGTGCTAACCACCAGTATGCCAACCAAAATAATAGTAAAATTACAGGACTGCAAATAAAACTGATTTGATTGAAGAATTAACAGTAAAGAGTAGGTGGAAGAGCTAATTTGCCCTGATTACGCAGACTGCAAGGTTCTCCAAAATGTTAGCACAAGAAGGATATAGCACAGTTTAGCTCAATAAAAATTAACTTCTAGATATGTTTGAGTAACCAATTGATATGAAATATCTTTCTCAAAATATTTCATCTTTGCGAGCAAGCGGCATCGAGCAGTGCCGGGACTTCAAACTGTTTTCAATACATAATGTTTCCGTAGGTATTTCCCTATATTTTCTTTGGCCTGAATATATTTCCACAACGACGTGGTTTTGGTCTTACGCTCTCCAAGTTTTGTGACGCGTAGATTCGCCATCACATCTGCTCCAAATGAAATCCCGAAATACTGAAAACGAGTCATTAATTATTTCACTGATGTTGTTTCAGATTCTGAATTAGTAATAACGCTTTGACGTTTCCCTTCTTGGGGGTTTATGAATTGAATTTTATGTGGGTAATAATGTGAATTGTTTTCATGCGCGGGAGGTAATATTTGAAGTCGAAATGGAGATATTACGGCTGCTTTTTACGGAACTTTGTTCATAAATCGTAAAAACTTCAGCGGTATTTTACGTAGAAAATACGATTCGTTTTCCCTTTGAATTGGATGCTTTCTTGAGTGGCTCGTCTGCATTCTGTTTGTTTAAGCTAACAACGAATCAAATAAAAGTAACAAGAAGATAAAACTGGAAGATTAATTTCAAAAACTTCAAAAACGTATTGAAGAAACTGAGACGGTGGTTAGAGCTGTCCGCCAGTTGCTGAAAGTTCCGAGTTCAAATTCCATTAATTAATTATTCGATGATTTATGGCGATGAATGATAAATTTGTTTTATTATTTACTAGCTTTTACCCGATTTACTAGCTTTTACCCGCTACTAGATTTACTAGCTTTTTTACTGTAGCGCTTGCACTTATCAATTATCCCCCCGCCAACCTCCCCCCTCTCTACTTCCCTCCTCCCCTCCTCCATCCCCCTCCACCCACCCCCTTCCCCCTCGCGTATTCCATAAATTCATTCCCGGTACATTCAGTTTTCAAACAGCTCGCGTGCCCCTAAATTTCACAATGCCAGAGCTCACCAGTAGTACAAAAAAGAATTTCTGCATTCTTGGATGTTTTGCGCGTACAAACATTTTTATTTATACAGATGAAATAAAATTTCCCGCAAATATATCAACGTCGTTTCCACGGCAACGATGTTTTCTGACGTAAGCAAAAACTCGCATTTGTTAGCGACAGAAAACGTATAATAAATATAATTTCATAACGCCAGAGTTTACCATTGTATATAGCCTATATTTCTAGCGTACAATGCAGCTTGCTATTAGTGAAGGAATTTTAAAATTATTTAATTTTTATAATTTAATAATTTAATTTTTTATTTTATCTAAATAGTTTATTGGTTTATGCGTAAAAGCGTGACAAAACACACGCAGTTTTGCATTTATACTATTAGTATAGATCTAGATTTATCTATGTTATTTACTAAACTTTCAGCACTTGCGTTGAATATTTCACATTGTTCAATTTTGATTGCCAAATATTTATAATTTGATTTACTCTGGATCGAGTGAAATAAATGTTTCTGACAGTAAGGAATGCGAATAGTTATTAGTTTCAGGTTCACAAAGCGCATCTAATGCAATCTTGAGAATTCAATTCAGTTATAATTGTTTGTCTGTCTGTCTGAGAATGTTGTTTCAACTATTTGTGTAATGGGCATTGAGCGTTGCTGATATATACGAACATAATCAGTTGTTATTTGGTTTATGAATGGCAAAGATGTAAATTTTCATTGTTGACCTTGGACCCGGACAGTTGGCCTTAAAAAATGTGGCAAGAAATAAGAAAAAAACTGCATTAATTCTAGAACAGTTTTCAAATATATCTGCAGTGTATTGTTATTTTCTCTGACGAACAATAAATACAATTCTTCGGTTCTAAAGGTAACGAGTCGTTTTTAGTATCGTTTTAGTTACGATAAATATTTAATTGGACTTAACGTCCATTTTAAAGGATCTTCTGAGTAGATCTGCAGGAGGACAAAATAGTACCTGTCGATCGGATATCATCAGCTATATTCGTTATGCGGGTATTAGACCCGAACGGGGGACAGTTGTCTCTCTCATGTGGTACAACTTTACTGACTTCTATTGAGACACATTAATATTCACATACACTACAATATCTCAGAATAAATTCTACCTCCGCTGGTAACTTTTGATCCTGGATAAGATTTTAGTTTAATGTTTGACTCTGTTTTGCGTTATAGTAGTTGTCCTATTAAAGTAAAAAAAAACACTGTATATAACTGCAGCAATTTAAATGTTCAAATATTTATTTATTAAAGATGGTACCATAAACCCACAGAATAAGCCATTTTTATTATAAATATTTAAAAAATGTTATAATTATTACAAACAGTGTAAACACGATTCAAATTGACTTAAATTTACAACGAGGCTGTAGAAAATAAAAAAAATTACTGTTTAAAAAAATGTATTGAATATTTAGACCAAGTAGATAAGGGGTGTGGATCTTAAAAATGATACTGGAACCAAAAATATTTGTTCACAAAAACATTTATCATAAAGAAAGTGCTTTATTCTCAGTCAAAAGATCCCAAAAAGCTTTGGTTTTTACCTTTTGTTTGTCTGCGTGGAGCAAATTTTTCCAGTTATTTCGCGGAAACGGAATCACTAGATTTGTGAAGATCACTTTTAAAACACAAAATTTAGACAGTTAGACATATTTTAGGTACGGGCTCCATGGAACTTATTATTAACACTTTAATAAAATATGTGAATACTTAAACATATATGCATGTAACATTTAGATTCGAGGCAGCGCAGCGTATCGAAAAAAGTAACACTTGATTAAAATTTAAAAAAAAATAACCACGTCACGCAAGAGGCCTTTTACAGTAATTACATATCTGCATTTTCACTGTTTTTGAGTTCAAGATACTTTTACAGACTTAAACATTTTACCATTGAAGAAGAAGATAACACTAATAATCTAAACGGAAATATCAAAGAGAACAAGACACAGAAAAGTAGATAAAGATAACGGTCGCAACAGATTCTGGGTTCGAGACCCAGTTGCGACTGTTATCTTTTTCTACTTTTCTGTGTCTAGTTCTCTTTGATATTTCCGTTTAGATTATTAAGTTTTATCTTCTTCTTCAATGATATATTACAATGATGGGAATAAACTTCAAAAGTTATTCCTATAAGTTGTTCTTATCAAAAATTAAATAAACATTTTACATTATCGAAGAAAGCAAACACTTTGTGGCTTGACATTTTACAGAATGAAACAAGTTCTTTGTTTAAAACCACTTTATTTAAATTTATATTCGTCGACCGGTTTCGGTCGAACTCGACCTTCTTCAGGACAATAAACATATAAACTGTTTATATGTTTATTGTCCTGAAGAAGGTCGAGTTCGACCGAAACCGGTCGACGAATATAAATTTAAATAAAGTGGTTTTAAACAAAACTTGTTTCATTCTGTAAACATTTTACGTTTAAGCACAGACTTTAAAATGATCAAAAAGACGTTAAAATAAGCCAACAAGACAATTTTAAATTTTTTTGAGGTCCGACATCGTTCTTCGGGATCGTCGAAACCTTGTATGCGTGGGATAAGAGAGTTCATACATATCTTAAATTAACTCGAATAATAATATTCAAAGAAAAGATTTCGTATGTGCTTCGTTTTCTCGCATATAAAGTCACCTCGCGCCAGTGGTTAGTAGGGTGACGGAAGTGGGGGCAGGAAACCGCCAGGAAAAGAAAAAGCCTCATTGCAAGTCATTAAACAGAGTGACGATACAACGACCCAGTGATACTAGCGCCACGGCGAGCCGTGCGACGACGCGCAAAGTTGAGAAATGAATAAAAGAATGGAAATAAAGCAAACAATAAAATCAAAGTAGATCCACTTCCGATTCAGGGGGAGAAAACAGTTTAATAAAAAATGAAATTTTGCATTATAATTATAACATTTAGTGAGGCTAATATTGTTACACATTATTTTTGAAATATTGACTGGCACGGTATACCCGCTCAAAAAGTAGAAGATGGAGAGATATGTAAATACGCATGTTAGAGAGAGCGCGCTAATGTTAAAATCGATAATATTTAAGTGAAAATATTGAATAAAACACGACTCGTTTTTTTTTCTTTTCTTTATATGAATACCGCACAAGAGTACCAACTGCTCCCGTCTGGAGCCAATGAGACTGGCTTCCCCAATTGGGGTATGTTTTGAGGCTGAAGGTAGCGGGGAGGGGAAGTCGATGAGGGGGAGGAAGGGGGGGAAGTACCTGGCTATTTAGATCTGGTAACCAAACACGGCTAAAGCCATTTCAAGCAACGTTTCAATTCTGAATGGTGGTCTTAGACCAGGGCGATACTGAGAGTATCTTCCTCTCTGGAACGTGCCACAAATATACTATATATTATTTTTTCATACTTACAACTTGCAAAATAACAGAAACAAATGTGCTTTTAATAATTTTCGGAGCATGCTTTGCAACTTTTTTAAATCGAGGGAATTTCATATAATTTGCGTTTTGGCGTGGGGAATGTAAAGATATTATCTTCAAGAAAAACATATATATTTTTAAGAGCTTTTAAACTTAAAGCGTTTAAGGTACAATTTATGTTATAAATCGGTAGAAATGGGGTATGCCGCGGCAAGCCAAATTATCTAATACCTAATTATTGGAAAACTGTGGATATTAAGACTTCTGTTCTGATTCACTTTTAGTTAGAATGCATTTTTATTAATTAAAATATAAACTTAAATGTGTGATGCATATTGTATCAAACGAATAAAAGAAAAAAAATATTAGTGAGGCGGGTATGGGTTTCGCCGCCCCGTAACCACTTATTGGATAATCAAAGCCCCTGTCGTAGGTCACCCAAAATTGTGTGATACGTTTCGTGACTTAGCAGAGATGCTCGGGTTCATGGTGTCTCGTCTGGGTCATGGCGGTGGATGCTGCCCACTTACTGCGTGGCGAGCTGGATCAGGAGAGACTGGTTGAGAGAGATCTTTTGGCCTCTCCAACAGGTCCATCGACTTGCACCGCAGTGGATTCATATGCCTGTCACTCTTGGACCAACTGACCCCCAGGTTCCTACCCAGCTCTCAAATCTTTTTCCTTCCCACTTCCTCTCCTTATTTTCTTTCAAAAGACCCCCCACATAGCTTCCCCAAAGACGACATAAGCCCTGAGGGAAATTATTTTCCTCAGGGTCTTCTGGGGTGTGGTGCTAATGTAAAGCTAATGCTAAGTTATGAGATTCGAGAAGTACGTACAAAGGAATACCAACACAAAAATAATCGAGCACATATTTTTCACTTATAAAGGGAAAGCGAATTTGTAAAATCATACGTTAAGATAATTTAATATATTAGAAAAATGCTAATAATTTAACAAAATGCTTTTTATTCCATTAAAATAGTCAAACCTACGCTAACGTTGAAAATAGAAAACAATAATGATATAAATTACTTTTATTTTTAAATACACAAGTCGAGTCAAGAGCAATAAAAATAATAATATTAATCTTTTAACTAAAAATACTTTGGAACGAATAAAAGTACTGAACTATTACATGAATGTCTTTTGAAAGTCTTTCTAAACACCATATTGTTTTCTTCCTAAACAAGGAAAGCACTTTATTGCGAAAGTTTCATCTGAGAAAAGGTAGCTGGAAAGAGCAAAAAATTGACGTTTTATTTTAATAATATTTATATTGCCATCCCTGCGAGCAGTTATAAATCTCTTTTTAATAACTTGAATCTCCTATCTCCGGCGCAGGGTTGGCAAGAGGGGGAGGGGGTGGGTGAGACCAGTCGGGGATGCTGGGGAAGAGGGACCGACGCGTCCCAGTTGGGGGGATCGGACACCGTACGTGTCTCCGCAATGTCTTTTCAATCAACAGACAAACAATTATATTGAATATTCGCTGGTCGATAATGCTTAAAGCTTCACACGCTTTTGGACCAGAGAAATAAATCGTACAAAATTTCGTGTAAATATTTGTTTTTATAGTACCTACCTAAATTTAAATTTCACTAAAAACATAATATCATCGATGCTCTCCTATATCTTTATGAATAATGAGTAACAAGTAACATGTAAAGTTTTCTGCAAGTCAGGAAATTTTTTTTTTAAATGAAAACAAAGAACTTTGTGTACACTACTATTTAATTAACGATATCGACATGTTTCAAAAACTATGTTTTCTTCATCAAAATATTAAAAATTAAATATTATAATAAATAACCAAACGTTTTTTAAAAATAGCCACCTTTTAAATTTATTTTCGTATTAATACTTTAATTTATAATAATTTATTTGTTATTTAGACTTCCTGATGTGTTTTAAAAGATTTTAATTGTGTAAATATAATTTTTTTTTACCCATCGTAAAATAATTTTTATATTTTGTTTTAAATAATTGTTTTTATGATATTTTAAGTAATTAATCACCTCTCCTTTATAATATTTTGTCTATGTTCTTATTTGTCTGTACTTGTTTGCCTTTTGTTATTTTTTGTTAACTTATTATCCTGACGAAGAAAACATAGTTTTTGAAACATGTCGATATGGTTAATTAAATAGTGGTGTACACAAAGTTATTTGTTTTCATTAAATTAATAATGACGCCACAAAGTGAATTTGCGAAGTTTGAAGAAAAATATTACTAATTTTAAAAAACGTTTGATTATTTAAAATATTTAATTTCTAATATTTTTTCTATGTTCTTATTTGTCTTTTGTTATTTTTTATTAACTTATTATTCTGACGAAGAAAACATAGTTTTTGAAACATGTTGATATTGTTAATTAAATAGTGGTGTACACAAATTTATTTGTTTTCATTAAATTAATAATGACGCCACAAAGTGAATTTGGGAAGTTTGAAGAAAAAAAATTTATATCTGTTCTCATTTTAAAAACAGTGTGCACGAGACACCTTTGTGCTGTGGTTAGATTTTAATAAAATATTCTCAATAATTTTTACTCCTCTTTTTAAAACTTCATTTGAAAAAAAAAATCTCGCATTGGTATTGCAAATTTAAGCTCAAAGTATATTTCTCACGAAACGAGACTGAAAAAAAAACAAGTTGCATTGAAAGAGTATCGATTTTACGGATTTGAAAAGATTCTTTTTATGGAATATTGGAATCCTCACTGCGAGGAAATAAAGTCTGCACGACACAAGATGAATACAGTTTTAACAGAGCGGTAAATTCACACTTTGTTCTTTGGAGAAAGTGCAGTATTTCACTTTTGTCCTGACTCCGAAGCGGAAAAGTGGTTTCCCCGCAGATTTATGACAAAGATTGCTTCTAAACGACGTTTGCTCACACCCAAAAGTGTGACTATGAATTTGATATTGGGGGTTATAAATATTGTAAATGGATTGATATGGTTTGTACGGTTCAAGAGGAAAATAAATCTTTAATATTCTTATTCGAGGGAATGTAAGATATTGTTTTGTACGTTTTTAGGACTCGTTTGTAAATGGTGTAAATCAGCGATTGGGCATGAAGTGTAGAAATGGTATTGTAATATTTTTGAAGATGTCTGTAATCTTTTATTGAGAGTCTTCGTAGTGAAAAGGTCAATGCATTTTGAAAACTATTTGAAGGTGGGCTAGATATTGCGAGTGCATTGTGATGATTGTCAGATGGGCCTTAAAAAAAAGAGCGTTCATGTTTTTGCCGTGGTTCATGAATTTATCACATATTTGAATCTTTGTTAAGCTATCTGATATTTTGTGCGTATTAAAAAAGAATGGGAAGCAACTCTCAGGAATTTAATAGTTTCTTTACCACTGCGCAGTTAAATTTCTTATACACCATTCGCACTCTAGTTAAAATATTAGTTTATTTTTTTTATTTCTCAAGAAAGGAGGAGGATTCAAAGAAACCTATTGTATTTATAAACACAGGGTTTTAAAAATGAATAAAAGTGAAAAAAAACACACACACAGCTGTCAGTGCGTTAAAATCAAATAAAAGTATTGCATATCATTACAGACTTAGGGCCGGTTTTATAACCATCCGTTCGTTACGCTTGATACCATTTTTAACAAATATTTGGTCTACCGCCTGATTTCGCCGTTTTATAAACATTTGCCAGGCTACCAGTCGGTTAAATAGCGGTTAACGCTTTACGGACCGATTTTGGTCAGTTAAATGGATAACGATCCATTTGCTGACGTTTTTTGACAGTTGTAAGTAGGAAGTTGTTCTCAGCGCTCGGTTATTTGGATCCGTATTACTATTATATTATTATTACTATACTATTTTTCAAAGATAATATTGTATAATTTGCGTTTATGCAATGGATTCTTCATCGAGCAGTGGAAGTTAAGATAACTGATTGACATTTCTCGAAGATAGTTCATCCAGTAGCAGTGAAGACAAAGCTGCAAGACGCAGAAAAACGTGTGTTTTTACGCATAAATTGGACTATTTCAATTATTTTGCAGACTTCGATTTCAAACTGAGGTTTTTGTTTGTCGAAGAGGACCGTAGCTTAAATTTTAAACACAATTGGAGCTCAGTTAATGCCAGCGAACGCGACATATCGAAATCAGTCAGTTGGGCCAGCCCAGAACCCAGCAGTTATTACTAACACTATGTTTCTACGCTCTGGGATCAATGCTGCAAGCAGCTGGCGATTTTACAGGAATCTTCAAGTCGACGGTGTGCATTGTTCTATAGAGAGTGACCCAAGTAATAAAACTTTAGGACCAAATGTAACCGATGACCACTAGTAACGCACATTTGTTTATAGTACGCAAAATAAAATAACGAACGGATGGCGGTCCGTTAACGAAAAACGGTTCGTTACGTAACTGAAATTTGGTACTTCGTTTATAAAACCGGCCCTTAGCAAGGAAGAAATCTGCTTGACCTTATAGTATAAACGAAGCTAAGTACCGAATCAAAGGCTTTCAGTTTTTGCTCCATGGAGGGCATTGATTGTTATGTATTGCTTTTAGCATACTTATTTATTTATTTATTTACGGACAATAGTCCATTAAAACATAATAACAACACGAATTAAAAAAAAAAAACAAAGATGATAGTCAAAGGAAAGCACATATAAATGAAAAGCAATGACAATATAAAATATAAAAGTATTGAAGAAACTACAAGTCAAAGAGTGAAGAAGGATTTAAATATATCGACTGCCGAAAGTCATTTAGGTTTACACAAAAAAAAATCAATTCTTTGACTTGCGTTGACAAGTCTTGTCATTCTGGATAAAGGAGAATGGTATCCATAATTAGTACACACACAATTTATACATACACAAAAACAGAAAAATAAATGCCAAATTTAAACATTTTTCTCTTTTCAGATGCATGTGGAAGCGACGAAGAAGAAAGTTTTCATCATTTATCGCAAATTCACGAGATGCGATCGGATACAAGCAATTTGTCAAGTGATAGCATTGTAAGGAATAAAATATTGTTCTACACGCAAACAATTTGTTGTGTCCTTAATGGGGAGGCATTTTTCATTCCAGCTATGTCTTCGGTAACAAAAGCGACAAAGAAAAACACCCATAAAACACTCCAGTCATCACATTTACCGCAATAAAAAAACGATTTCACGAATTTATTCTTAAAAATTCAACGGAAATTTCTCGCACGCGCCATGTGATTATTTCGAAATGAATAATAATTTTGGCCTATAAACAGGTTTGGAGAAGACAATATTACGCCAAGGGCTTTTACGATAATAAATCACAAGGGAAATTGTTTGCAGGACGGTAAGAAGCCATCTTACTATAGTGGAATGATATCGGATGATAAAGTGGGTTAAAGAATAAATTGATTTTTTCCGCTCAGGTTTGCAGTTTTTCCGGTTTTCACAGAGGTAAGGAGCAAGAAGCAGGAGCCCTAGGCACCAGGGATGATATACGGCCGGTTATTACTTTCATGCCGCGATATTAAAAGTGGGAAAGTTGAATCGGATAAGGCAGGCTGCATAGACGGAACTATTCGCTAGGAGAATCCTCGAGCAGATATTTTTTGATCTTTCAAATAAACTTGTCAAAAGCTCTCTTTGAATAAAATATGGCCTTTAAAGAGTTGAAATATGACATGCAGATAAATTTAAATGATTTCAGGAAAGTTAGTAAGTAGATTGCTTTATCAACGTTTATCAAATTTATGTAACGAAAATGTCTACAAAATTCGAAGTGGCGTTAAAGGCGATTTTTCTATCGCGTTGTGGCCCAAATTGGCATGTCAGTTTTATATTAGTTCGTAAAAGTTCACTCATAATCAAGTACTAAGATTGGTCATATCAAATAAATTTTGTGTGGAATGTGATAAAAATTCAAAATTGTCACCTTTACCTGTTCTAGGGAGTACTTCCATTAAAAATAAATATTAATCAACCTTTAATATTTTTTATCCATTTTTATTTTTGATATGCCACATCTTAGTGGTTGAGTGGACATCGCGTCTGGGTCCCACCCGGGCGTCGCGTGTTCAATTCCTCGGCTGGCTAAGTCCTCCATCACGACTCAAGCGACACTTTTGGATTATTGTGATGGTAGTGGGAGATTTTCAAAAATTGTTGGGTTATTCGTAACCCGGGAATGTTTATCTTTCTTTAAAGACGAAATCTAAATATACAGATAATGTTGGTAGTTCTTAATCGAAGTATGATATAAGAATGTGCAAGGCGATGGGTCGAGAGAGTCTGGTTGGAGACTTCAAAAGGTCTCCTTTAACCAGTCTCTCCCTGTCCAGCCTGCCACGCAGCAGGTGGGCAAACGCACCCACCGCCAAGACCTAGACAAACCTCTCTCCGTGAACCCGGGCACCTCTGCTTATGACCAAAAGTAGCAAACCACTTGGGTTGACTCATTGTAGCGGAGTTGTTTCTCCAATAAATGGTTCCCGGGGCGGTGGTACCCTGATAAATCTACATATTTGAGAACGTGATCGGAATCTGAAATAATGCCGGTTTGCCAAGGTCATTGATTTCTTGAAGTGCTGCTAATAGTAAGAAAAACCACAGTTGTAATTTTTTTAAAATTATTTATTAATTTTCAACGCCCTGATAGGCTTTTACATAAGTAGTGTACGAAACAGAGACTCAGTTTTTATATTAAAAAAAAGGGTAGGTATAAAGGTAAATTTAAGTGGATATAATGTATTACCCACAAGAAAAGAAAGTTTTTAAATTGCAAACGGCATAGAAATAATGATGCAGTCTAGTTTAATAATCAGTAGTCGGTAATAATAATACGTGACAAAGTAAGTGCATGATACAGAAAAAGAAATAAGAAACAAGTTTTTACCCTGTGGATAAATAGAAAGAATACAAAAATATTTGCAAAAGCTCCTTTGCGATGCTCCTTATATCAAAATATGCTAGTTACATAAAAATATTTTTCAGGTGTTTCTTAAATAATGGTTAACTTATATTAAATATGTGGACATTTGAGATGAATTTGGTTACAAGTGCGTGAAACTGAGGACTGATGAGGACTAGGTGCAAGTATATGGTAGTTGGCTCCAGAGTTATTGTTGCAGAACAATATATTTTGTATAGTTGCTCGGTTGCACCTTAATGTTGTGAGATGCAGGAGTTCACAAAAGTCTAATAAGAGTAAATAATTTTAAAGAAAAAAATTAATAATTTATTTTTCTTTTATTTTCTAAGGAATGTAATGCGTGGTTAGTAAGAATGTATAGTTAATGTGTAATTTTAAGATAATAAACCGTAAAAATTCGTGCTGCACTCGTTCAATATTTCTTTAGTGAATTTGAATAATATGGGGACCACACTATGGAATTGTATTCTCACAAGCTGCGTACTAGTGACCAAGAAACGATTTTTATAACTTCCAAAGAATTGATATCTTTGATTGTTCTTATTATAAATCACAGTGTTTTAAGGCCTTTTTTAGTTACTTGTTGTATGTGATTTATAAAATTTATTCGGGTGTTACATATATAATTACAAGATCCCTAATTTCGTAGACTTTTTCTAATATTTTGTTTTCTTTTGTGTATTTAAATGTTAACGGGATAGCTTACGATGTGAAACGACTTTAAACAAATATTACTTCACAATAAAACGACTAAGCCCGGAATGGCGGGGCTTTATAACCATAACGCGACCATAATTTGGTTATGCCAGGAGCTCGGGACGCCAAAAAGCCATGAAAGATTTATATTCGACACATAGTTTAGCCGGGATATATTTGGCAATTGTCCCGAGGAAGTGGGTCACCAGTCACCACGTAATCTACCAACCAAAAGTCACCACGTAGCAGTGGCGCTCGGTCCACAGAGGCTGAAAAGCAGTGCCTATCATAAGAAAATAGAAGCAGAACATTATAAGATAAAAGGCATAGAAAAATATGACAATTTTATAAAAAAACTTCTTATAAAATATTTTGTGAATATTGTCATCTTATAGAATAATTGGCCTATGGCATCATATAGGAAGCTGTGTGGAAAATCTATAAAAACAAAGGAGAAGAAGTTCTGGGATAAAAAGATTTGAGGGGTGGATAGGTCTGTGAGTCAGTTCTCCCAAGAGTGACAGGCGTATGAACTCCCACTGCGGTGCAAAGTGATGGGTTACGATATTTCTGCTGGAGTGGCCAGAGCTGGGACTCAACCAGTCTTTCTCGATCCGGCCTGCCACGCATTAAGTGAATAGACGCATACGCTGCCAAGACGTAAATAAACCTCACCCCATAAAATCGGGCAACCTTGCAAAGTAACCAAACGAAGCGAACTACTCGGGGTGACAAATGGCGGAGGTGTTGGTTATCCAATAAATGATTCCGGGGCGGCGGTACCAATACCCGCCTGCCAAATTGAAAGGCTTAAACTTTTTTTATAAAATATCTGCTTATTTAGTTTCTAGCACCACCGATGTATTTTTTAAAGCTAACCTCTGCCATAAGTCACTGCAAGTGGTTCGCAACTTTTGGTGACTTAGCAGGGGTGCCCGAATTCACGGAGTGAGGTTTGTCTGGGTCTTAGCGGCGGATGCGTCTGCCCACTAGCTGCATGGCAGGCCGATGACTTGACTTCTCCAGCCGTACTCTCTCGAAACATAACCTTGCACCGCAGTAGGAGGGATGGATTCATACGTCCGTCACTCCTGGACACACTGACCCCCAGATTCCTATCCACCCCTAATACCCTTTTCCTTCTCAGAGCATCCTGTCCTAAAAACACCCTCCACACAGCATCACCAAAGATGACTTTTTTTACATGAGCTCCACACAGGAGGCCCTGAGGAAAATAATTTCCCTCACGATCTATGTCATCTTTGGGGATGCTGTGTGGAGGGTTTTTTTTAAGGAAAAAGAGGAGAGGAGAGATCTGGGAAGGAAAAGGGTTTAAGGGGTGGGTAGGAATCTGGGGTTTAGTGTGACATAGGCCCTAAGGGGAATTATTTTCCTCAGGGCCTCTTGGCGAAGAGCTTATGTAAAAAATGTTCGTAACTAAATGCTAGTTACAACGAATTACCTATTCTTTCACTTTCAAATAAAGAAAATCGCGTTAATGTTTGTGAAAGTTTCTCAAATTTTTCCGTTTTTCTTTCTTTTTTTCAATGATTGTTTTATCAAAGATTCTGCTTATAAGATACTATTAATTATCAAGTTGGCCACAACAATCAGCGGAAAATAAACATAAAATGGCCCCTTCGAACATTTAATACACAATATTTCGTACTGGAACTTGAATTTAGCCTTCTTTTTGTCATATAGCAATGCACGCCACTGTTACGTGGTCACCACGTAGTCCCCGTTTCTCTGGAGCCTTTACGTCACAACCGCAAGACTTTTACCTCTCATCACGTATTAAGCGTATTGTGTTTGGGAAGACAGTCCTTTGTCCGCAACGGGACATTTGATTGTGTTCAAAGGTTCCGCTTGAAAGTCTTCCACGGATCGGCCAAATGTAATCTTTATTATATTCCGGTAAAGAAAAGAGCTTTTAATAGACGTGTCTTATTAAATATCAGCGAATTTATTTTAGAAGTTCTGGCAAACCATCCTTTGTTGAGCTTAAAATATCTTGTTTCATTTCTACGTGGGCCACGTACAATAAAGCAGGTACAAACAAAAGACAACACGACATTTCTGGACATTCCAAATCAGTTACCGATAACTGGAAATCTGTCCAAATAATGGAACGGAGATTTTAAATACTTTTTTTTTCATTACATTTTATTTTTTTGTAATTATATTATTTAATAACTAGCTAATTATGCAGTCGTTTCTCCGCAGGGGCAGGCAGATAGGATGGAAAAAACTCGCTAAACAACTCGGTCTTGGCTCACACTCCTGGGCCTCATTCACATTCATACATCATCTCATACATACTCTTCTATTATTCAAACTCTTGACATGGCCCGACTCAAGTGTCTGAATCACTTGATCGTGCATGTTTTCCTCGGGCGTCCCCGACATCTTCTACAATTCACATTGCGTCATATATTCTCCTTACACTCCTTTATTCGTTCATTCGTTCTCCATGCCCAAACCACATGAGCATTCCTTCTTAATCTTACTCGTTACACTTTTTTGCCTTGCATTATTTGCGGATCTTCACATTTCTCTCACGTTCATACATGGTTTTAGCGTTCTCTCACGTTCATACATGGTTTTAACACACGCCTTATCCTTCCTCTGCTACTTCCATGCCTCACTGCCATACATCAGGGTTGCACTCCATTGTGGCCTGTAAGCTTCGCTCATTTGGACATTTTTTTGTTAGCGTCTAGTTCAGTCCTACATAAATGGAGTTACATGCATTTACTCTTCTTTCAGTACATCTATCAGCCTTCTCATCTCTCATAAACACACTTCCCAAATATACAAACAAATAAAATATGTTTGTAAAATTTTCATTATATTATCAAAATATTTATCCAAAAATTGATGAATATGAAAATAAAATGAATCATTTCAATTAAACTGATTCCTAAAATAACTAATACTACCTAGTTTTATAACGTCAGCTACCGTCACTTCTTTGTCCTGGGGCACACTCCTTGCATCATTCACAATAATTATCAATGTTCGCATTCGTCAAAGGTCCTTTGTCGTAATCATTTCCAAATTTTTCCTCATAATCGCCTTCCTAAGAACCAATTCTGTTAAAATAACATCATAATGTTTTGAATCGCAACAGACATCCATCCATCGTGGGACTCTAACATTTCCATTGTAAGTCGAAATACGTCAAATAATAATAAAATGAAGCTTTATGTTGAAACAACATAAACAAATTTCTTCTTTACAATTCAATGGTTTTCCTAGCCAATTCGTCCTTTCTCATTTCTTGCCAATCCATTTGTCTTCAGTGATTGAAATTGTTGAATTGAAAAACCTTTGTAGACTGCTGCAACTCTCGCTTCATTTGCAAATGTGTTATTAACCCGACGAGAGTGTGGCAGGGTACGTCATACCCTCCATGTTACTTATTTGTGTGTTTTTTTTTGTTTGTGACCTTCAAACCTGTTGTTGCTTTGAGTAACTGGAGTTAAATGGGTGCGGGAGGGGATAGTTTTTTTTTACATGAACTCCACACAGGAAGCCCTGAGGAAAATAATTTCCCTCGGGGCCTATGTCATCTATGGGGATGCTGTGTGGAGGATTTTTTTAAAGAAAAGGAGGAGAGGAGAGTTCTGGGAAGGAAAAGGGTTTAAGGGGTGGGTAGGAATCTGGGATCGCAGTGTCGCGGCAGCCTGCGCTCGAGTTATAAGCTTGCAAACTGCATTCGGGTGTGATACCCTGCCACATAGCTAGTGTATGTATTTCGTGACAAAAAACTAACATTACTTTTTCTGCTATTTTACCTTACTTTCTTTGTTGCATTGTAGATTTTAATAGAAAATGGACGTTGACAGTGAAGAAACCCGACTTCGGTCAATGCTGGAAGAAGTATGAGCTCGCCTCATCGGAAGCATTTTCTAAGATCTGCACGGAATTGAACTCCAGTTCCTAAGATATTCCTAATATTTTTGTTATTTTTTTAGTTTATATGGTTACTTGTTTCATGTTCTATCATGCATTTAAGTTTTTTTTTCTTTCTTAAAAGTTGTTTTCTTTAGTTCCTTTGTAGTTTTTTTTTTTGAGTGAAAATTCTTGTTGAAAATTCATAGTCATTTGTTTCCATTTAAGTAAAATATAAAAATTGTTAAAAGGGCGCAAATGTTTAATTTCCAATACGTTATGATATATTTTATTTTTTTTTATTTTTATCAAAAGTATACAATACAGAATATAGTATATTATATAAAGCATTGTACTCCCAGGAGTTAATAAACTCATTGCGGGAATGATACGCATTACATGAAACATATAGCTGTATGTATTAAATGGACATATGATGGGGACATACACAACATTATTATTTCAGATAGTCATTAATAAGATGAAGTTTGAGCATGTTAGTTTGGGTCTTTTTACATTGACTTGCACGTTATAACGTTTATAGTCTTGCTTTAAAAAAAATCATTATTTTAATGCTTTTTCTAAAGAATCAAGTTTTACAGTCAAATTTGTAAACGGGTATGTCATACCCTGCAACATACTTCTTGTTACATTTTTTCACCACACTCTCGCCGGGTTATAAACAACTGCATTGGGTCGTCTGTTAATTGAACTACTAGCATCAACTCTCTTGTCGACGTGCTCATTAGCCTTTACATCTCTTGCGAACATGTTTTTCATCCACTCGCCTGCAAGTCCCGCATGAATCATGAAGTCATGATATCCCGGGGCACTCCATTGCGGGTTTATAATAATAACTGTGCCAAAGCGGGACAAACACTGGTGTCACGATCCGCGGGGATAAACGACTCTCGGGCCATATCATATCTGCGGACTCTTCATATAATATAATATCAAATAAGAAACGATTCATGGCGGGGAGCGTTAGAAGAATGGCGGATGACATTATGGAGCCGGTGACAGAGCAGCTTTTCAAAATATACGTGGGGTGACTTTAATATGGTCGTGCAGACTGTCGCTTTATCATCTGTGTTTTGGCGTCTTTTGGTAGATTAAATCGTTTAAACACTTTTCACAGACTTCTATCTTTTTATATCTTAAAAGTACTTATGTTATTAAAGTGTTTATGGTATTAATAATTTCATTAATGCTGCTTGTGATTGATTGCGTCTTCTGTAAAGTTTATTCTTCTAAATATGTAATGACATAGTTTTTTTACAAGCAATGAAATGTTTTTTACGTATTTAGATAATTTCACTTTTTTTATTGTTATTTTCTCATACTTACAAAATGTGTTTTAAAATTTACACAACTGATAAACAACCATTAACATATTAATGGTTGTTTATCAATTGTGTAAAGTTTAAAATAGGTTAATTAGTAAGCCACCATTAGTGTTTAATTCAAAATTAATAATCAACTTAGTTTTTACCACTTTTATTGTTTGCAAAACCAACATGTTTCTAAGATTATTATTTATTATTTTAACTTTATGAGTAAAACCTCAAACTGTAATATTTAATTAAATGAAGACATTATGAGCGAAACTCAATCGAAAATCTGGAAACAGAAAAATCAGAAAAAGATATTGGCACCTCTGGGATTCGAACCCAGGACCTCCCTACTTTCCGGGTTGGGCGCTCTTATCCACTGAGCTAAGGTGTCGATATCCAGACACCATCTAGATTGCATTTAGTTCGAGTTGAATCTTGCAATCATTCATAAAGATGGCAGCCAATAAAAATATGCGTTAAGAAAAATGAAGATAATATGGGTGGTTCTTAGTCGAAGTATGGTACAGTTAAAAGTGACCGAATTGGATATCGACACCTTAGCTCAGTGGATAAGAGCGCCCAACCCGGAAAGTAGGGAGGTCCTGGGTTCGAGTCCCAGAGGTGCCAATATCTTTTTCTGATTTTTCTGTTTCCAGATTTTCGATTGAGTTTCGCTCATAATGTTTCTAAGATGTTTCAAAACCAACTTGTTTCCAACATGAGCTAAGCTCACTTCTTCAGGGTTTACTAAATAATTATAAATAATAGATAAAAACAATGATCGTAGACATAGACGAAATAATTATAAATAATAGACATAGTAAATGGAAAGGTAAGAATGGATAGAGGGAAGAGGGGCAATAGGGAACAATTTACAAAGGAAACAGGTTTAATATTGAGTCATTTTTGAAGAAGTGTTTAATTCGTAGAATTCGTTTAATTAATGAATTTAAGTTATAAGACCTATGTCATCTTTGGGAATGCTGTGTGGAAGGTCTTTTTAGGAGACGAAATAGAGGAAGTTCTGGGAAGGAAAAAGGTATGCGGGGTGGGTAAGAATCTGTGGGATCCATCCCTCCTATTGCGTCGCAAGGCGACGTTCCAAAAGAGCCCTGCTAGAGAGGTCAAATGATTTTCCTCTACCAATCTCTCACGATCCGGCCTGCCACGCAGGGCAGACGCATCCGCCGCCAAGACTTGGACAAACCTCCATCATGGAAACTGGAGTCGGGGTCACAATCCTCAGCAGTGTTATTCCAAGGATATAAAAAAATGATTGAAATTAATAATTAGTTCTTCTTAACACATATCAGAATCTGTAAGGGAACCCGCACGTAATGTAATTAATGAACATGAACTCCACACAGCAGGCCCTAATATCTCCCTCAGGGCCTATGTCATCTTTGGAGATGCTGTGTGGAGGGTTAAAAGTACTTTAATCTTTAAACATTACATACTATCTAAGACGTATGTTTAAATATATTTTATAACGAAATCTCGGATATTTATATTTAGTTAATCACACTTTTATTTAATTACTTATTTATATTTTTAAATGGCTACACAAGCTTTTACAAACACTTAATATACATCATAATTTTCTGGAACAGTAAAAATGAAGTTAAATATGCTATTTAAATAACATAAAACCCATGCATTTATGCAAAAGTTGATTACTATTATTAAGGTATGTTATTATAGCCTTCTTAGAAGTTTATCGATCGTCCAGTTTATTCGTCAGACACCCCTGGAAAATTGAAATTTAAGTTGAGTATACAGTTATACATACAAGTATAAAATCTGTCTTTTTTATTTTTTTTATATGAATACCGCACAAGAGTCCCAAATACTCCCGTCTGGAGCCAGTGAGACTATGGCATTCACAACCGGGGTATGTTGTGAGGTTGGGGGTAGGTATGGGGGGAAGGAGATGTGGAAGAGGAAGGTGGGAAGTACCTGGCTATTCAGATCTGGTCACCAAACACGACTAAAGCCATTTCAAGCAACGTTTCAATTCTGAATGGTGGTCTTACACCAGAGCGACACTGAGAGTATCTTCCACCCTGGACTTAATTGTGAAATAACACAAATTATTCACATCAAATTTATTGCAAGATACTATACTCAAATAACTCAAAAGCACCACGAAATCAAATGGTCCCTTGACAGTTGATCCGCCGACAATTGTCCCCCCGACATACTTATACACAATATGCAGTGATTTAGGGAAAATACGGTATACCTAATAACACATAATATATAACTAAGTGACTCCGAAGGGATGTGCAGAGAGAAGAATGCACCATCGAATAACAAAGTATAAAATATACTTTCATTCAAATGCATCAAGGAAAATTCTACTTGTCTATATACTGTGTAAACCAGCGTATAAGTACAAAAAATCGACAATTTATATAAATTAGATATAGATAATTAGATATAGATATTCATACCAAATTATTATTATTAAAGGTATTTTTGAAGTCGATTTTACGTTTGAAATTGGTAAATAATGCACACAGAATTATAATTTCATTGTAAATATCATTTCGGGGGCCAATTGTCAGGTTTCCAAATCAAAATAATGCAGAAAAACTTGTAGTGAAATAAACAAAAAAATTAAGTTTTCTAGGAATTTTCAAAATGTCATTTTGATGTATTGGACCGACCGATATGCTTCCCGTTTAAGTTTCATAGCATATTTTTAATATTTAAAACATAGACAAATGTTTATATTATTTGATTCATGGTGAGCATTCGAATATTGCTTTCAGCTTTATCTCAAAACTAAGGATGAGTTTTTTCAAAAAATTTGACGAATTCGTCAAATATTTGACGTTAATTTTCACGTTCTGTGTAAGTTCTATTCATGTTCTGTGATGATTTCAGTTTTGTGAAGCAGCTGGCCTATGATGATGAAAAAACAGAACTCGAAAAGAACTTACACAGAACCTGAAAATCAACTTCAAATATTTGATGAACTCATCAAATTTTTTGAAACAACCCGTCCTTAGTATTTATGTCTGATTAATCAACTGAACTATTGATATTCCGTGCAGTTAAACATATCTACTACTTCCATTGCCAACTGCGTGCAAGCGAGTATCTAAATGACTCAATCCTGATATTGTTGTTGCAATCCATACTAATATCATAATAAATACTTCAATACTAATATTATAAATGCGAAACTGCTCGAGTTTGTTTGTTACGCTTTCACGCATAAACAAATAAAATAAATTTTTAAATTCTTTCACTAATAGAAAGCTTAATTATATGCGAGGACTATAGGCTGCATGTAAAGGTAAGTTCTTGCGTTATGAAAATTTATATTTAGTATTCGTTTTCTGTCGCTAACAAAAGCGAGTTATTTTTAACGTCAGAAAACAATCGTTGCCATGGAAACGATGTTGATATATTTTTGGGCTCTATGCTGGTAGATACTCAGCCCCCTACCTACTGGTCGGTTGCTGCTCCAGAAAATTCAAATATTAGAATGTGTTTTGCTATTTGACAAGCTCAGGCTTTGGAATAAATGTCAAATGAGAGTTCTTACATTAAAAATATAATTCGTAACGATTATAAAGACAGTTTATTATAATGTTATTTTTTATTATATTTAAAAACTTCCACATTTTTAAATAAAAATAAATCTCTGAAAAGTTTGTAAGCGCATACATTCCGAACGACTAAACCAAACTGTATAAATCTTTTTATTTTTGAGCTCTGGCATTATGAAATTTAGGTTGCACGCGAGCTGTTTGGAAATTGAATGTACCGGGAATGAATGTATGGAATGCGGGAGGAGGGGGGGGGGAGGTAGGATAATTGGTAAGTGCAAGCGCTACAGTAATTTCTCCTAATATCATGCGAGCGAAGCCGCGGGGAAAAGCTAGTTAAAAATAATTTGAAATCGAGTAGATCTTGTTTGCATTTGGATCTTCAATTTATCTTTGAATAAATATAAAATATTGTTATTGAGGTATTTCAGTTATGTACAATAAAATGTTTTTTCTATGTTATATATGTAAAAGCCCCGAAAAAGGGCGTTTATTTATAAATAAATAAATAATTAGGCTTAATAAATTGCTCATGGGTGGAATAAGTTTCAATCACTTGAGATGTCAGAGTAAATACGTTTTTGAACTGAAAAATGTGTAATCAAAGACATCTAAAGATAAGCAAGAAATATTGTTCATTCATTTTAAAGTTTAATAACCCCATTAAGTGAGCATCTTTTATTTAAATTTCAGTGCGAAAATGCTCGTAAAGTCGTACTTAAAGGCAGCAGCGAATTTTTATGGATGTATCAGAGGCTTATAAAAATTCAAAGCATGGCTCCAATAGATAAGGCGGAGTGTCAAAGTGGCTACTATCGAGCTTTCTTTATATGAGAAATTTTACGGGTGGTTTCGGGGGAGTCCTTGTCACGTGGCCAGGTCTACCGGAAGCGGAAGGGGGTGTAAATATTTAAAAACTGAACGTGCCCTCTGTCGGGCAAAGTGGAAAGTGGTCGAATGAAGGCAATTTCGTGGGCGGGGGAAGAACACGCTCCTCCGATGATAATTCTAACTTATAGAACGCGCTCCAAGCATTATTGGCTGGGGAGCCATACAAAATAATTTGTTTGCGTTGAATCTTTCAGATCGTCCTCCCGGCAGAAGATAAGATTAATGAGGGCAGCTTGGCAAATGCAATTATAAAATAATTTCCTGAATTCATAATTTTCTAAGAAGAGATCTTAAAAATAGGCATTTTTTGGTTAATTTTTATGATGTTACTAGCGCAGACCCGTTCACCAATAACTGGGAGGAGGAGCTGGAGGAACTGCTTGGGAAACACTTTCCGGGTTACAAAAAATTAGAAGCAGGTGACACCGGTCCACCACCAGCCCGAGTTACACGGGAAGGTAAGGACTGGGACACTGCGGCTAAAATAGTTACTCCCTCCAGAGTTAAATGGGCGATCGAAGGGTTCGACCCCTTTAAAAGCGCGGGAGAGGATGGAATCTTTCCGGCACTTCTACAGAAGGGCCTAGATACAATCTTACTTCCGGTGACTAAGATCCTGAGGGCGTGCTGCGCCCTCGGATACATTCCCATATCATGGAGGAAAACGAGGGTAGTGTTCATACCTAAACCTGGGAGAACCGACTACGACAAACCAGGCTCATTCCGTCCAATTAGTCTCACCTCCTTCCTTCTGAAGACAATGGAGAGGCTAATGGATAGACATATAAGGGACGGGGCACTGAGGAAAAAACCCCTCCATGAGCTACAATTTGCGTACCAACCAGGCAAGTCGGTTGATGCGGCACTGCACAGGTTGGTGTACAAACTGGAGCAGGCGCAGGCGACTGGGGAACTGGCGGCAGGACTCTTCCTGGATATAGAGGGAGCATTCAATTGCACCACTATTAAATCCATCGATGAAGCGGCAGAAAGACATGGACTCGACAAAACCACCAGAAGGTGGCTGAAGAACATGCTTTCGGGCCGGATACTTACGGTAACAAGGGGTGAGGTGAACATCAGAGTACTGGTGACACGAGGGTGTCCACAGGGAGGGGTCTTGTCACCCTTGCTGTGGAGCCTAGTGGTGGACAACCTCATCCGGAAACTCAATAACAGGGGCCTCTATACACAAGGGTATGCGGATGACATTGCAACCATAATAAGGTGTTGGGATGCAGACACAACCAGAGGCCTCTTACAATCAACACTGGCGACAGTGGAAGAATGGTGTGAAGAAACAGGGCTGTCGGTCAATCCAGACAAGACAGAACTAGTAATCTTCACACGCAAAAGAAAACTAGAGGGATGGAACAATCCAACCTTCTATGGAAAGGAGTTAAAACCCTCGGACACGGTCAAGTACCTCGGAGTCATCATAGATGCCAAACTGAGCTGGAAAAACCATGTGGAAATTATGGGCAGAAAGGCATGCGCACTAATGTGGGCAACCAGGCGGATCTGCGGCAGAACGTGGGGACTCAACCCTAAAATGATGCAATGGCTGTACACAGCCGTTGTAAAACCGAGGATCATGCATGCAGCCCTGGTCTGGTGGAGGAGAACAACACTGAAAACAGTGATGGTCACACTCAACCACATACAGGGACTCGCATGCAGAGGAATCACGGGAGCTATGCGAACCACTCCGATACTAGCCATGGGAGTGCTGCTGAACCTACCCCCACTAAACCTAGAAATAGAGGGGGCAGCGATGGCGGCAGCCTACAGGTTACAATGTAAAGGTCAATGGAGAGGTGAGCTGCCCAAAAACAGTCATACAGAGATCGGAACAAGACTGAGGGCAATTAGCCCGACAGCTGGAATGAAGCAGGACGGCAAACAAGCCGACTATTTCTTTAAACAGCAGTTCGGGGTGATCTACCCCACAAGGGAGGAATGGGACACGGTTCCAGGTCCAACCTCCAAACAGGAACTAATCTGGTTCACAGATGGATCCAAGATGGAGGAAGGAACAGGGGCCGGGGTCTGTCTGCAGGGATCCAAGAGGGAACTCAGTATACCTCTAGGAACATACTGTACTGTGTTTCAAGCTGAGATGAAAGCCATCTTGGCCTGCGCACATGAGAATATACGTATCGGGTACAGGAATAAGAACATAAGCATATGTTCTGATAGCCAGGCTGCCCTAATGGCACTGGAAAGTAACCGATGCGACTCTAGACTGGTGATGGAATGCAGGACTATTCTTACAGAACTTGCTACCATCAATAAAATAACCCTGATCTGGGTACCAGGACATAAAGGTATTGAGGGCAACGAGCGGGCTGATGAACTAGCAAGGAAAGGGGCGAAAGCACCACTTGTGGGATCCGAGCCGGCTGTAGGAGTAGCAGCTTGCCACACAAAACTACATATTGATAGGTGGGTCGAATCCCAGCACTGCAAAGAATGGGAGAGGGCACCTGGAATGAGACAATCTAAAGTACTCATAAAAGGACCAGACCCTAGACGAACCAGGAAACTACTCAATATGGACAGAAACTCGCTGAGGGAACTGGTAGGACTACTAACGGGACACTGCCATCTCAGGAGACACATGCAGATATTGGGAGTGGAAAACACCAATAGATGCAGGAAATGTGAAGAGGACGAAGAAACTCCAATTCACTTATGGTGCCAATGTCCTGCCTTGGTGGGAACTAGGCTCAGATACCTGGGGAGACACACAGTAGAACCAGAAGACATAGCCACATATCCGGTGACAACCCTGGTGAACTTTATTAAAGGGACTGGGTTGTTACTAAATGATTGAGGTAAAATGGGAGATAGCACAATGGGCCTATGGCCTAAGTGCTCACGGGAACATATACTTGTAAACCGTCTCCGCCTTTTATAAAAAAAAAAAAAAAAGCGCAGACCCGTGAAAATCACTGGATATTTTAATTATATGAATAAAATATATAACAATAAAAAAATATATACATATGTCAAAAATTTAAACAAAAGTAGTGCAAGTTTTTAATAATTTTAATTAAGTTATTAATTTTGGTTTCATTACCGCTTGTCTGAATTGTTCCCACAATCAGTTCCAATTTTGAAAATCAAGCAAATTCCATTTCTAAATTTTATTGAACCAGAGTTACATGCAGATACAGAGACACACCACTGAAATGATTATTCTTAATACTTATTTGACGGTTATGCTTGAAACAAGTACCTAGCTACAAACGAAAATTCTGCCATCGATTATTGCGATTTGCTCCGTAAATCGAAAATAATGCTAGCAGCTTTTATCGGTTTCGTGGAAAATGTGTGTGTTTCTTTTATATTAGCTTCACACAGGAGGTCCTGAGGAAAAAGATATCCGTGCCCACGGACGTAAGCACGGTGGGGCAAGGTGAGGCATCTGCCCCACCCTGGCTGGCCGATGCATGGCTTCTGGAATTGTCGACCGAGTCGCATTTTCAAATTAACAGCAGTTCGTAAAATGATTTTTCCTTCTTTTGTTCATATTTTTTGTATTGATAGAGCCTAAAGTATGAATATATATTGTAGAAGACTACCTTTTTCGGTGCCTACTCCAGATTTTTATTTTTTGACCCACCTAAATTAAATCTTGGCTACGCCCATGCCATTTATCTGATCTTTGGGGATGCTGTGTGGGGGCTCTTTTTTAGAGAAAGGAATGAGTGGAAATTCTTGTAAGGAAAAAAATATGAGGAGTGGGTAGGATTCTGGTGGATCAATGTAGCCAGGAGTATCGGACGTATGAATTCATTCCTCCCACTGGGATGCAAGGCGGTGGGTCGAGAAAGTCCGTCTAAAGAGGTCTAGGTTAGGTCAAAGTAATTTTAGGTGAGAATGGAGATGATACAGAATAAGGTCACAACATTAATGAAGTCACATTATGCAATGCTTTGGTAAGGAGTTGGCTTGAGAGTGGATCGGTGATTTGGAACCCGTACCAAGTGAAGTATTCTCTAACTTTGGAGTAGGTTCAAAAGAAATTCCTAACAACTCGTGGACCTACCCTACCGACTTTCTTTTGGGCATGCTCGGTACGAACCGTCTACGGGTCAGAAGGGATATGCTCATTGTAATCAGACTGTAATTGTAATCTTAATTTCTTCATTGAATGATTCATGGATGGTTCGAAACCTCGACTATCATAGAGAGCATTAGTTTCTAAGTTCCCGATGGTTATCTCCATCACCCACAGCATAGACTGTTTTATCTCCCGGCTTGCAGAACTAACTTGCAAATGGTCATGCCAGTCGGGAGCGCTGTCTTGTTGTTAAATAGAATCACTTCGAATATCGACATGTTTAACATTAATGAAGCACTATTTAGACGGCAAGCTTTGTTGCTGTTAGTTTAAATCTGCTTTTTTAATTTTAATATTTTCTTTCTTTTAAAAACGCTTTGATATATTAATGTTGTAATGTTTTTGAAATGAATAAAATCAATTGAATTGTTTTGCAATTCAGTATTCATCAATCACCATCCTAATTATATCTAAAACCACATAAATATTAAAACAATATTCTCTGTTAATAAAATATTTCAAATCATAAATTAGAGTTTTTTTCACGTGTGACCAGGCACCGCACACGCCAAAAGCTTGGAACCGAAGCAGTTGATTTCCTTTTAGAGAATTCCTTTCACCGAGGGATCCTTCACTCCTTATTTATAATTCAAGAAACATATTTGTACACTCTTATTATGGAGGTTTTTTACGTGGAAGGGACGTGGCTCCTGGAATCGCAACTTGATCTATCCTTTTCATTTCCATCCCCTTGGGTCCACCCCGGCGGGGGGTGATAAATTGTTATGACACCGCGCCGTGTGGCGGCGCTAGTGGTTAGGGGTGGATGGGGAGGGAAAGGGAAAGGGGAAGGACTGGTGGCGCGTGATCACTATTAATATTGTAAGGAACGGAAAGGAATGAAAAAAATATGACCGCAAATGGAACTTGCGACTGGACTTTGTTTTAAAGAGGGGTCGGTCTTTGTCGGAGGAAACCTCTCATTAGATAAAACATATTAAATAATAGTTTCCCGAGATTGTGTATCAATCATTTCACGAAAAAAAGACAAGTCAAAAAATGATATGGGTAGCTTCAATTGATGAGAGTCAACTTCCACAAAAATTTACTTTTGTATATGTTGGGGGCTTTAAGATGCCCACAAAGCGGAAATAATGGGAAAAATCAAGGAATGCCGACTTAACCTGTTTTCTTCCTTCGCTGGTTCTCGTGAGACTCGTGAGCTCACGATGGTTTTTTTAAATCTGTTTCGACGTAGTCAAACATAATCATGTAAGCACGGCTCCGTAATCAACACTCACAGTATGTGTTGATAGGACGATTATTATTTTTCAACTGAACCCGATAACACAATTATACTTGGTCGGCTTAAGGTAGGTAGATTAAAAAAAAATTGGTTGTCTGTGAAGTCGGTTTACGGACGATAATTTTACGTGATAACGTCATATAAAAACGATGGAGTGGAAAAGAGATAGATGCGTCATAACCCAAACGTTTAGGTCGAACGCTTAGGCCGAACGCTAGTTCCGCGTTCTCGCTTGTACGCTTGGCTCAGGCGGAACGTGACAATGAGTCATTCTTTTTCGTGCATGCAGCCGGCGTTAATCGATTTATAAGACGTTATCACGTCAAAAAGTATTTGTAGACGGGAATTACATTTCTGGAAAAAGGTACAAGGATGAATGCTAGGTACCAAAAAATGTATAATTGTTATTCTTATTAATTTATGAGTACTTCACTAGAGACCCAACTGCTTTCAACCGCCTGAAACAAGTGAGACTATGGCATCCTTAATTGTGGTACGTTGTGAGGATGGCAGGAGAAGGAAAAGGGGAGGAAGAAGATAAGGAAATACCCACAACTATGGAACTTTCCGCAGGTTGCTTCTATTATATATGAATAAATTGTAATTTAATACAATAAAATCTATTTGTGCACGGCGGGAATTGAACCTGAGATCTCCTGTTTCGTCTTTAACATTTAACCAGGGAGTATGCATCATTATAAAAAGAATGAAAGGGTTTACTATTGTATGTAAGTAGGTAAAATGACTAAAATGTAGGAATTGGTTTATTTTTTTAAAAGGCCTCCAACGTTTTTGCATCTTCTATTTATTAATTTACCATTCTTTAGTTAGGAGAACATTTTTTTTGATTGAGAAGATTGGTATTTTTTGATTTAGCAATTAATAACCACATATTAACATAACATCCTTCATCATCCCTTGCAGATAAAAAAAAAATTATCACTTTTGAAAATGGATCATAAAATTTTTCATTAAAGCTTTGACATAATAATATAAAGTAGGTTTAATTGATAAATACAGCAATACATTAATAAAGCAAATTTGCAAAACATTCAACACCCTACCAGAAGTAGACATTTTTAACTGTATCTACCTTGAACACGTTTAAAACCATACTGACTGATTCTGTCTCTCGATGCAAATATTTTAACCCTAGAAATATAAAATTATTATTACCTACGTTAAAGATAATGAATGATACGTCTTAGAGACGTACTGAAGTTTAAAAGTGTACATTTGACATATTATCATACTTACAGTTTAAATGTAGTTGAATAATTAGTTAAGGGTTTTGAACTTTAAATAAAACCAAAATAATCATAAAAAATATATTGTAAATAAAAAAATAACAAAATTCTGTAAAACTTTTACAAATCAACTACAAAATATTAAATCTCCTTTAATTGAAGAATAATGTTTCAAATTATGGATAAATCGTATTTTTATATGATATGAAAGTTTTAATGCTAATCAGTAGTTATAGTAAAAAATAATAAAAATATATATTTTTCTTTTTTTCGCTAAATCACATTTACACGAACAAGTCTGAAAGTTACATACGCCATAAGTCTTTCGGACTTATGGTGTAAGTATTTCTTTGTGATTATTGTACTAACCGTGGTGACAGAGCCGCCCCGCGCAAGTTTTGTTCGGCAACTGAGCTAACTGAGATAGACAGCGCGCTACCGTATATAATACATCGAAAAATATCGATGGGTACCTATTTATAATTTATTTTTTTATTTATTATTGATAATTATGGCACTTTATTGGTTTATCATGGATTGATTTAATATTATAATTTAACTACAAGAAAAAGTTTGTTTCTTAAAAAAATAAAATAAATTCTTCCCAATACAAGTAGGGAATTAGTTATTCTCCGAAAAAAAACCGGAATATATTGTGTGGATTTGTGAAACTTCCCCAAATTTTACTTATATATTCGTATATAGCTATTTCTTATTTTCCTGCTTTTATTGAGCTCCTGAAATAAGGTTTTATTACGTGGACCTTCATTTATAGAGAAAAACACGAATGAAATTATGTTTCAGAGTTACGGAACGGAGCAATTGTTCTCAATTCCGACTTACAGAAATAAAGACGGTTCTCATTTTACCGGCTGTTGAATAAATTGTGGAGTGACATTCTTCATTTAGGCAGTCGACAACACTAAAACCTGGCGATCAGGTTACCCCCAGGGGCTTTCTGCTCGCCGGTTACTTTAGACTCCAAATGTTCCGAATCGGAGGTGGAAATTCACTACTTTCTTAGGAACAACGCCTTGAATATCAAAACAACTCGGAAGGATTATGAATTCGAGCCTCGAGCTTTTATTTACTACTGGTTCTCGTGTACCCGGCATTGCTCGAGGATATGGATGGACTAATAATGGTTTGGATTGGACTAAAGTTAATGTAGTCCTTATTTTTACCAGCAGGTTGAAAATTCCCGTTTTCACCGCGGTAATCAGCTCTAATATAATCAATAATGTTTAATAAAATCTGTTTTTCAGACATTTGGTGAATCATGCAGTTGAGCAAAAAACAAATCATTGTTTTTTTTAGTCCACTTTATGTTTTGAACGAGTAAATTTACTACGGCAGCTGTTTTCTATCCATAACGACAAAAAAATCAGTGTTCTGATGCTACACAGGTTGTCGAAGAATTAAATGCTTTTACTCATTTTCGGCCACGCGGGTATTATATCTCAAATATGGCGGCACTAGTGGGTAGCTCAGACTTACTCTTTTAAAAAGAGCAGTGATCCGGCTCGGTAGCTGCTTCAGTGCAAACTTGTGCATCTGTGTGAAATGAACGCTTCACTATTGAATTTTGATCAGAGTGTCTACCATACAGACAATTTTGAGGGAAAAATTGATAAGTGTGTGCTCGTTGGATGCCCAAAATGCTGACGGAAGGTCACGGGCAAAATCGTGTGGATAGCGCTCGGGTCTGTTTGAACCATTTTTCTAGGTTATTTATTATTAAGGCTATTTTGGGATGAAACGTGGGTTCATCACATAACTCCGGAATCAAAAAGGCATGATATTACACCCTTTTCTTCAGAAAAATTTTGGTGGTGGAGTTCTACGACAGGAAAATCAAAGACCTTGTGCCAGTATACACCAAGGGTTCGTGGGGTGAGGTTTGTCTAGGTCTTAGAGGTGGATGACCAGAACACACTAACCCCAGATTTCTACCCATCCTTAAACCCTTTTCCTTCTCAGAACTCTCCTTCTCTTCCTTTCCTTAAAAAAATTCTCCGCATAGCATCTCCAAAGATGACATAGGCTTGGGGGAAATTATTTTCCTCAGGGCCTCCTAAAAAAAAAAAAGTGCATCGATCGTAACGGGGACGTTGTCGAAAAATAGTGAGGATATGTGTATATATAAACCTCTTTTCTGATGAGGTATACATGACCAAAAACGATCTTTAATATAATTTTTTGTAAAATATATATGTATATATGTCACCCATATATTTTATATTACAATTAAAGAAAATGAATCTAAAATGTATTTTTAGTAAAGAATTTATTTTCATTTTAAAAATATTAAAGGGCTTTTATTCTTGGACAACCCTCAAGCTTTGCTTTTCCAGGTACATTCACCGACTGAATTAACACTCTTTTCCCAATGGTGCAGTACAAGAGATTTTCTCAAACCGCAAACGCAAGAAGATAAAATGTTTAACTTTCAGTATTAGGAAATACGATACAATGGTAGAAGCAATGTGGTTTCGCATCACATAAAAGGGTAATTAATAACCATGAATAATTACTGGTGGTCACCCACTGGTCGAAATTCGACCATAATTGTAATGTTTTTCTTTATTGATTTAATGTATTTTTTACGCATAATTTTTAAAAAATATTAGCATTTTGCACTCCTTTATATAAACTATAAGTATGCAAAATTTCATACTCCTCCGTCCACGCAATTTTCGCAAAAAGGGGTACAAAGTTTTTGCTTCACGTATTAATTATGCTGATGACATTTCACTCGGAAGTCAATAAGGGAAAATGAAATAAAAACAAAACCACCGTTTGATAATTCCTTTAGAAAGCAAAGCAGCATATTAAAAATAATTAATAGCTTAATAATTATTACACAGCAGAACTTGCAAAAAAATAAATTAAATTTATAAATTGAATAAAAATATTATTAAAATAAAAAAGAAAAATAAATTTAAATGAAGTTCTGCAACTGAAATTAATTTTAAAAAAAATGACTTATGTAAGCCATTGACACGTTTCCAAATATTCCCGTTAAATTATCAGAAAGATATGAAAATACTTAATTATATTGACTGACTCTCAGTCCAGGTAATATGACTTGAATTCCGGCAAGCACATTTAAAAAAAATGGTTCACATAAAGTTTTATCATTTTGTAAATTTGCACGTTGTTTCAGGGCGGAGTAACGCCTAGTCAAGATGCTACCATACGGAATCGGAAACATTGCTAGCATTGCTGTATTATTATATCTATGTTTATGATATTTTCATGTATTTAATCATTAATCAGCAGAATTTGGTGTGACTAAGGGTTAGCCCTTCTCAAGAAATAGTCAAAAGCAATAGACTAAAAACACATCCACATTAATTCGCATAACTCAAATGAGTATCAATTTCAGAATATTCATATTTATCAAGGCGTGTTACACACAAAGTGGAGTTTGCATGAAAATGACACATTTCGTTTACAGAGACCAAAAGGCAACAAACCAAAATTAAAAGTAAAAACCAAATTAAAATTCCACTCAAATGTAATGTTCTCATTACATATATTTTTTTTATTATTAAAAGATTAAAAGCAAATGGTTGGAATGGGTGAAAAGTAAGGTTGGTACCTACTTACATGTTAAGAAATAAGTGGCCATCGGTCATATTTTGAATTTTGTTGCTAGGACGCCCACGATTAAGTTGATAATAATTAGGATTGATTTAGTAAAATAAATATTGTGTAAAGTTTGAAAGAAAGGTAAAGAAATATTTTAAGCAGGTAAAGTAGATATTCCAGTTTCGATCCCTACATTTTTATTTTCTATGCCTTGTCCTGTTTCATATTTAGTTAAGATTTATTAGTATTACTTTCTTCTTCAATGACAAATTATTTATTTATTTAAAAAAAAATAAGTATCGTAAAAGCAAAAACATAATAGCTTCAAATACATAATACAGGAGGCGGGTAGTGTTGGCCAGTAAAAGGTTCCGCCCCGGGAACCTTATAACAACAATATGTCTGCCGTAGATCACCCCAAGTGGTCCGCTACTAATCATATGACTGGGGTCCATGAGGTGAAGTTTGTCCGGATCTTGGCAGCGGATGCGTCTGCCCACCGACTGATCGGAAGAGACTGGTTGAGGGTTTTGACCTGTCCAGCAGGACTCGCTCGAAATATCGTCCTGCACCGAAGTGGGAAGGATAGATTCATACGTCCATTACTCATAATACTATCACCAGATTCCTACCAATCCCTCATACCTTTTTCCCTCCCAGAATTCCTCTCTTCCTAATAAGACTCTCCATACAGCATCCCCAAAGATGACATAGGCCCTGAGGAAAATCTTCCTCAGGGCCTACTGCGTGAAACTAACGTCTAAAAATAACCTACTTTATTAAAAATACGCATAGTTATAATATTGTGCGCAAATACATCTAATTTTTAAATTTTTTCTATATTAATTTTTTTTAATTTTTATTAACATTATTATATCTGCTGACAAACTACTTCTGTAGTTTCAGCAGATATATAATGACATGTTTAGCAATAACAATGTGTTAGTGGTCATTTAGTGGTACAATGGTAAACAGTATGTATGTATAATGTTGATGATTGATTAACAATAAAGATAAGTTGG
The DNA here is from genome assembly GCA_936435175.1 of Glyphotaelius pellucidus. Lineage (NCBI taxonomy): Eukaryota > Metazoa > Arthropoda > Insecta > Trichoptera > Limnephilidae > Glyphotaelius > Glyphotaelius pellucidus. The sequence continues at coordinate 35,457,129 of OW386539.1, forward strand.
TTAAATAACAGAATAATATTAATATATAAAAAGCAGTATCAAATTATTATATCTATTTTATGAATTATATAGATTTATAGGTATTGTACAATATTTTACAGTATTTTTGAAAGTATTTTATTTCCATTTTTGCAACTATACATATTATCTTACCCAAATAATTTATCTCAAATACTTTATTAGTTCCAAATATATAGCCTAAGTACATAGACTAGCTCCCCAGTTAAACCCAAGAATATTTCTCTACTAATTGGTTAACCAAAACAGTTAATAAATGATATGTAACATATTATTATAGTGAATATTTACTTTTTTCTAAATTACATTAAAAAAATAAATTATTAGCCTTTTCAACAAACAAATTCAAATGAATGTAATATGGACAAATGAATAGTCAACCTAGTTTAAAATACATATGGTAATACATTCTATAGTTTAATATACATAAGGTTAAACAAAATTGCAATGATTTTTCATTGCCTCAGAAAGTGAATTCCAATAGGAATGATGTAGAATAATATTTTATTTTTTGCTGCTTTGTTTATTTAAATTTCAAAGAAAAATAAACCATATGAAGCGTTTTCCTACCAATAATCGTCTAGTGTTTTACCCGTTCTCCCTATCAAGTTACCCCATTATCCTAATTTACTTTCATTTGCTACTCTGAAGATAATCTTTACTCCGTAACTACGCCTTAAAACAGCAATAAATTTCATCGACTGAAATTCAACTTTTTACGCCGAACAACTGCAGTAAAAAACTGATTTGCTATTCAAACACCCACAGCCGCAAATCGCAAGTCTTGCGTACAAGATTGATGCACGTTAAAATGTATCAGGCAGTGTCATCACTTGAACGTGATCGGTTTTAAGGAGTCTGAATTTACAACCCCTCAAATCAGTCTCCTAGTAATTGGCGTTGGGGAGGATTGGGATGATAAGACATGTTTTTCTGGTTTGGTCGTGGCCGATTGTCAGTTCGTCTCCCATCTCCTACGAACTTCTCCCCCTCCTCGTTCGAATATCGGAAAAAAATGCTTTACGATTATTGCTGATAGGAAAACATTTCGCACAAATTTAGTAAACATTGAATGGAAAAACCGACGTTTAATCTGAAGTGAAGAGTCGGAATGTATTGTGCGTGTTGCAAATTGAGTTTGAACAGGGATATATTGTTTGCTAACACGGGATCTTGAGTGTTATGTGGATGTAAGCGAGCTTGTTTGTTTAATTTATTTAATACATTATAACAAGATAACCAACCACTATTTTCCACCAACAGTTTTAGGAATAAAAAAAATACTCGTCGCAGTAGAACTTTATGAAAGCTCGTTGCGGGTTGATTTTCTCAGTGTTTGCTTATTAATGACACGAATTTTCGAATTTTATTTAGGAACTTATTCTCAATATGTATGGAACGTTTGGGATTGCACCAATTAGTATTGGCACCAACCTCCCAACATCCCGGAATGAAAAACTTATTATAATCATTATATAATATATGACGAGCTATGGATTTTCATGTAACCTTACACAGGGCACCTAACAAACTAGAACCTATTAGAAAAACTTAGGAAAAAATGTTTTCTATCAATTTATAAACTTTTGTTCAAAACAACACTGATTGCATTTTGAGAGGCGGGTATGGGTACCATTGCCGCCCCGGGAACCATTTATTGAATAACCAACACCTCTGCCATAGGTCACCTCAAATGGTTCACTACATTTAGTGACTTAACAGGGATGCCGGGTTCATGGGGTGAGGTTTGTCAAGGCTTAGGCGGCCAATGTGTCTACCCACCTGCTACGTAGCGGGCCGGATCCGGCGAAACTAGAAGGTCTTTTGACCTCTCTAGCCAGAATACCTCGACTCTTCGCCTTGCACCGCAGTTGAAAAGATGGATTTATACGTTAGTCACCCCTGGACGCACTGACCCTCAGATTCCTACCCACCCATCATACCTATTTTCTTCCCAGAACTTTCTCTTCATTCTTTATTCCCTTAATAAACCTTAGGCTCTTAGGAAAATTATTTTCCTCAGGGCCTCCTGCGTGGAGTTAATGTAAAAAAACACTAAATTGCCGGAGCCGGTGATATTATAGCATCGTTGTGAGGCTTAAGGGAATGGGGTAGGGTAAGGAGAAGGAAGGTTAGAAAGTATCTGGCTATTCTGATCTGGTCACTAAATAGCTAAATATGGGTAATGCCATTGCAAGCGACGATTCGAATGTATTTATCATAAAGTTCTATCGTATTTACATCTCAGATAAGAATATGCAAATAATATCGAATAAAGATTGTCTTGTAATTAAGCGTGCGGAATAGTTCTATATGGCGCGTACGTCTTAGGGGTATGTTAAAATTAACTAGTGAAAAAAATTCGGTACAGTAAACGTTATTATTTAAAATTTTGTATATAAATGTCAAATCAGCTATTGCTCGCCTTTGTTGCCAAGTTTATGTGCATTCGAAGTTATTGTTGAATTTGAATGGTAGATATTTTATAAATATGTTTTGAATTTGTCTATGCTATCTATGTCTACTTTGCATTGCGGGTTCCAAATTGGCGAGGCGTATTCTAGTGTGCTTCTCAATAATGCAAAATATAACATTACAACTGTACGCGAGTTACTGAACAGTTTACTTATTCGAGTCGATGTGCATATTTAATATAAGTTTGCTTTCAAGGTAAACGCCAAGATCTTTAGTTGAGTGAATAAGAGTACTTAAATATATGTTTATTTCTGGTGAATGTCGTAGTGACATTTGGAAACATTGATATCTATATAAAACTTATGCATTATTCCTGTGCTTTCATCTGGTTTAAAACAAAATTACGCGTATAAATAAAATTGAACATCGTTTATTTTATTTATTGTTATCAAGTTTATTTTGTAGAACTCCATTTTAATTTTTTTATTTCTTTTATATATTTAATAATATTATTATTCAATTTATAAAAACAGTTTATTTATAAACAAGTTCTGCTAGTTAATTATTTTTACACGTGACAGCTGTTTCGCCTTCTGAAGGCATTATCAAATTGTGGTCTTGCCACATACAGACGAGGTATTTATGTTATTTCTAGATAGGATAGGATAGGCGATAATAAGCCAACTCCCTTACATATACAAAATAAAGGACATAAACTAAATCTTTTAGAACAACTAGAAATTAACAAGCACTTTAATAATCCTAAAGCTATTTTAATAAATGAACAGACCAATATAATTCACTCACCGTTGTTAGATATGTTCAAACCAATTTTAAAACAATAATAATAATAATTTTACTAGATAAAACCACGAGTCATCATTTGGGAATAATTCACATTAGGAATGAGATTAGAGTATTAACGACCTTAAACTTAATTATACAGAAAATAAAACCATGAGTCATCATTTGGAAATGATTCATATTAGAAATAACGATTAGTGCACTTAACGACCTTCAGTCGAATTTAAACAATATAAGTAATTGGGTATCTTTTAAAAGGGTAATAACCATTAATAATTTTAGTCAGTTTACTCATAATTAAAATTAGTCATCAAAATCCTATCTAGAAATAACATAAATACCTCGTCTGTATGTGGCAAGACCACAGTTTGATAATGCCTTCAGAAGGCGAAACAGCTGTCACGTGTAAAAATAATTAACTAGCAGAACTTGTTTATAAATAAACTGTTTTTATAAATTGAATAATAATATTATTAAATATATAAAAGAAATAAAAAAAAAAAAAAAAAAAAAAAAAAAAAAAAAAAAAAAAAAAAATCGTTTATTTTATTATTATTAATTCTTTATTCTCGATTAATAAGGCTACATATACAAAAAAAGGTTGTGAGTTTATCTGAATAATTTTCCAAGTAAAACACCTAAGTACAGTGTATACTCTCAGCAATAGGTTTCTATCCCCTATCCTTACGTATTCAGAAGGGCGGGTTGTTTTATCCACCCATTCATCAATACCTACGCTGGAATGGCAGAATATTTATGTGAAGCCTTTGCTTTCTCCTTGCTTACATATATTTGACTTTGCGCAAACGAAACGGCATTTGGTAAACATCCCGGGGAGTGGTACGCCAGGACGGAAAATGAATACTTTTAAGTTGGGGTTCTTAAGCTGATTTTTATTAAATTTTAAAGTGAACAGGACGGGAGAAAGATGAAATATTTGATGACGAGGATTATATTCTCGTTCCGAGGATTTTTTGCGTTAATGCACTAGCCAAAGGTTGTACATATACGAACATTAAGCTAACATACCCGTCTCACATATTTATTTGCATTTTGGGAGGCGAGTACAGGTACCGCCGGCCCGGGAATTTATCGGATAACCAACACCTCTGCCGTAGGTCACCCCAAGTGGTTCGCTACGTTTGGTGACTTAGAAAGGGTGCCCGGGTTCATGCGGTGAGGTTTGTCAGAGTCTTGGCGGCCGTGTGTCTGCCTTTGAATCGTGGGAGACTGGTTAAGGAGGTTTTTTGATCTTTCCAGCCGGAATCCTTCGACTTATCACACTGGACTGGACACACTGACCCCCACCTGTTACCCACCCCTCATACCTATTTTCATTCCCAGAACTTACTCTTCTTCCTTTACTTAAAAAGGCCTTCCACATAGCATCCCCTAAAGCCCAAATTTATTAGTTTAAATTTATCATGCTTAACCACTCAGGCTAATTTGTTCGCTTTTCGAACAACACGTAAAGTCTCAGAAATTGTGTCTCCCTTACTATCATTGTTAGAAACATTATCTTAACAGTGTTGGAAAGAGAAAACACTACCTCTTTATTCAAACCACAAATTTATTAAAATAAACACCCTTAGAAACCAAAGTTTCCAACCACAATTTGAAAAGCAAAAATTAAAAGTTGGGATTTCATAATTATTTATTTTTCCACGAAACGTTAGAAAAGTGCGTTGACGATAACGTTTATAATATATTTGTCTAATAAAAAATATAAAAAAATGTGTTCATTATTTTTGATTCCCAGTAATTTTAGTTAGAAAAAACATATGGTGAGTAATTTTAAAAACTTTTAACACATTAAAAATTTTAAAATTTCAAAACTATATGTTTATTTCGAATAATTCAAATTAGAAAGCGTATTTCATCGCCCTTTTAAGAGTTTATTGTTCAGATATATTTCATTTATTTGGATTTTATTGCAAAGCAGAAATATTTTGACATTCCGATAAAATACGCCTGAGGCGTGAGGGGTTAAAGGAATTGTGGGTAGAGAATTGAAATAAAGTATTGACTGTAATAATATATGTGAGACTATAGTGTTCTTCGCTGTAACTTAACTGGTAAATAATTTATTTTTGTTGAACTTCAGTATTAAAAGTAATGGTGAAAATGAAATAAAAAACAGCAAAAAAATGAAATAAAACAGCTCGAGCACCAGCTTTTGTTTAAAATAAGTTCTTCACAATATCGACTGCTTTTGCTAGTTGTTACTATCCACTCAATATGACAAAAATTGATTAAAGAGGTGAATGAACTATCATTTTGAACATAATGTCGCCATGTCACAAGTATTCAAAGATGATATCAACAATATTGTTTATGGTTGAGTATTGTAGAATACAGTACTCGTATATGTGTATCTAAACAAAACGTGTGAGAAGCTTGATACAAACTCTTGTTAGTGAAATAAATCATTAACTAAGAGTTAACCCGCTCCGCAGGTTTTGCTGCTAGGCTCCGCGGGCGGTTTTTGGTTCGGTTTCGCTCAGTTTGAGTTTTGTTGACCATTTTATAAATCCATTAGGAATTTTTCCAAAAAAAAGGCGGTTCCTCGGATCCAATGTGATCCAGTGACAGCTAGCCATCGAGGAAAAGTAACCGCGACAGGCAATGACGTCATATATATAATATATAACGCGTGATTTTTTTTTTATATATGAACACCGCACCAAGCCCATCTGCCCCCGTTTGGAGCCGGTGAGACTATGACATCCCCAATTGGGGTATGTTGTGAGGCTGAAGGTAGTGGGGAGGAGAAGGGGATGGGGAAGAGGAAGGTGGGAAGTACCTGGCTATTCAAAGCTGGTCACCAAACACGGCTAAAACCATTTCAAGCAACGTTTCAATTCTGAATGGCGATCTTACACCAGGGCGTTACTGTCACCAATATCGTCAATCTCTCCAGATATGGAGATACGATTACAAATCCAATAGTACTTACGCCACGCGAATCACTTGGGGTGACTTATTGCAGAGGTGTTAATTATCCAATAAATGGTTCCCGTGCAGCGGTGCCCATACCTGCCTCCCAAATTGTTTAGTTTACTTGTTTCAGTCTTGAACTGGTGTATGAGGATGGTGGGACAGGGTACAGTATTCTTAAGACGTATTCCAATCAGCGGCGGTTTAATCCGAATTAATAGATTAATGGATTAATTGAAACTGTTTAGGATTTACTAAGGCAAGTCGCAAACGAAGAAATCTAATTCCAGCGGATCTGATTGGTTATTCTCCGGGTGAAAGCGCGCACAATGGCCTAGGCATCCCCCGATCAATTATTACGGTTACAATTAACAGATCCCAACAACGATACACCATCTCCAGACTATTGTAAATAGCTGGAAGGATGGAAATGGAGAGGATGCTGGATACATAATGAAATTCCCAAATAAAATCAAGGGTTTTAAAACAAATACCACGCCCAACCAAAGACAAACCTAATTCCACCTGACCAATCAAACCTAGCACAGTGGCAATAATTCTACGACGAAGTCTCAAACGGCGATTTCTGTCATTATCATAAAAGATTTGAGTATTTCTGCCCTGAAAGATATTTTTGTTTAGTAGTTAATTGTTTCATTATTATTATTTCATTTTTTTACCTCACTAGATCAAGCCTGTGTTGTTTCTTGTAGATAATGGAAATCAACTAAAATATATAATGTTTTTTTTACATTAACTCCACACAGGAGGCCCTGAGGAAAATAATTTCCCTCAGGGCCTATGCTATCTGTGATGCTGTGTGGAGGGTCTTTTTGAGGATAGGAAGGAATGAACATTGGTCTTGAAGAGACCCATGTTGTAGGAAGGAGGAAACACAGAGGCTGGCAAATCGTTCCACAGCCGAGCTATTGAACATAAGAACGAGTCAAAGAAGCGACCCGTTCTCGTGTGACAAATATCAACCGCGTACCTATGTTGGGCAGGCGTTTAGCGTGTTTCCCGACTATGCACCGGTGCTGAAGAGATCAACGACACTAGTTCCTCGGAGCATCTTCCATTGTTACATCGGTAGAACAAAGATAGCATATCCACCCGACGCCTGTGCTCTAAAGTTTGCAATCCGTTTGTTAAGTTGGGAGAATCTATCAAACGGACCGCCCGTTTCTGCACAGAGTCAAGGGTATTTTTCAGGTATTTTGGGGATCCAGACCAGAGGTGGCTATCAAATTCAACCGTGGGGCGAACTTGTGGTTTGTACAGGGTTAGCAGTTGTGTACTGTTAAAGTATTTGAGGGCCCTGTACAGTACGCCCAGTTTTTGAGAGGCTAACTTAACTCTGACTTTGATGGAGCCCCTATATCTGAGCACACACTTAGAGTTACACCAAGCATGTAGTAAACACAATGTAGTAACATGTAGGGTGACCATGACGTCAGCAATTGATTTGAAATAATATATTACGATCAGGTATGTTTTAAGGTTTTCAAAAAAAAAAAATATATTACGATAGTTCATAAAAGAGTAATCACAATTATTCGATTCTATGACAATTCAGAATCATACAATTTTAACATCCGTTTGAAATGTCAAATTATAAAAAAAATAATTAAAAAATATCCAAGAACATAACATAACGTAAACTACTAAAACAATTTTTTCATATATCTATAAATTTCACTTTTAAAGACTTTTCAAAGGAGGTGTTGAAGTTGCATGTTTCTGAATGGTGTGTCATCCAATAATACGTAAGACCATTTGTTGTCATCTAATTCTCAGACATGACATTAAAATAGATTACATTATTGGTGCAATGAAGAATTTAGTATTTCTGTTAGATGAATTTCGAAGTAGGGAAAAATTCATAACTTTTTCTATTTGAGCAACTACTTTTCCAGCGTCTAATCAATCCGCGAAGTAACTTTTTCTTATGAGAATTATGTATTTCAAGACGAATGAACAATTTTTTGAACATTTCAACGTCTTAAAGGTATTTTTATCATTTCATTATGCTGCTTTTCTATCTCGACAGTCTCGAAGAACAATGTTTCTGCAATTTTACTATTTTTGAAATCAATAATTATAGCATATAAGAAAAATATACGGCATACTTAACGGCCGACGTGGTCGAGCGGTAAGGCTTGACTTGCAATCGGAAGGTAATTTTATTTCATTAATTTGTGTTGTTTCACAATTAATTCATTTAAAATAATATATACTACATTTGCTGCACGTTCCAGAGTGGAAGATACTCTCAATATCGCCCTGGTGTAAGACCACCATTCAGAATTGAAACGTCGCTTGAAATGGTTTTAGCCGTATTTGGTGACCAGATCTAAATAGATAGGTACTTCCCCACCTTCATCTCTCCCATCTCCTTTCCATCCTTTATCTTCTACCTTCAGCCTCAACATACCCCAATAGGAGATGCCATAGTCTCACTGGCTCAAGAAGGAAGCAGTTGGGATTCTTGTGTGGTTTTCATATAAAAAAATACATATATTTCATTTTGTTTCATCCGAAATTCCGTATATTCAGACTTTTAAATCAACGAAAAGAAATTAAAATACGCGATTTTGAGTTTTAACAGATCCGACATTGTTCTTCGCGATCGTCGACCTCTATTTTGTTTATCTTTGATTATCTGGTTAACGTTATTTTAATGTATTTATTTTTAATTAATATTTTTTTTAATTTTACGTTGTTTACAAATTTCAAGATTTCTTTTTCGATCAATTCCACTTATGTTTTCCTCACTAATTTTTTCAATGAAATGTTCATACGAAGTTTTCTATGCAACTAATCAATTTTCTTTCTTCTTCGAGAGATCTCCTCTCCTCTGAAAACTATGTTAGTAAACATAATAATAAATACGTAGTAATAATAACACTATTAGTGGAGTATGTTAAGATGCATAAAATGATAATAATATAAGATTAAAAAAATCACATATTATTCCTCTTAACCATTATTCCTAAACAACATGTTCATCTTAATGATAGTTATTATATCATTGTCCCATACCGTCTCGGAGAGGTTGTATGCTCAAAGTCAATAGGCATTTCATCTAACCTCCATTCAACCAGCCAAACGCCCGCGCCGCTAGGTAACTATTGAAAGCTAAGTTTTACCCTTTAAAGTAAGTATATATACACACTAGCGTCTTGATCGAAAACAGACTTGACTTTTATTTTGTCTAAGGTTGGGTTGTTCCTCAGAAATTCAAACGCAACTTTGCTATAATTATATTCAAATGGCCGTTCAGCGCCATTTTGTTTTTTTAACAGTTGGTAGATCCCTGCTGAATGCCGATTCTACGCCCGTTCCAGTTTTTAAACAATTTGTTGTCAACAAAAGAGGACAAATATCATGTTGTTAAATTTGTCAGCTTATTATAATTTGATAGAAAGGTGAAACACACCTGTATTCAGCGTTCAAATGAAAATAACTATTGGCTATTTGGTGATACGTGAATTGCAGTGAAACAAATTGGTGAATAATTTGGGAAACAGTACACAAAATAAATATATACCCGACTGTTATTTGTCACGTGAGAACGCGTTGTTTCTACTACTCATTTTTGAGTTCAACAGCTTGGCTGTGGAACGATTAGACTGCCTCTGCGTTTCCTCCCTTCTGCAAGACTCATGTTCAAGATCCATGTTTACTTCGACATTTCCAAAATAAAAGCTTTACAAAAACTAGTCAATAAATATACTAAGCACATAGTTTATTTTTGAAGTTAAAACTTCCTTCCTCGTGTGACTCCTCTTTGTGCGGTGTTTTGTAGCCTCCCCACTCTTGTCTACTTTAGTTTTCTGAAGGTTTCACTTCTACCGCGTGTGAACTGCACTGTTTTTAAAAATTATTGTTATTTAAATAAAAAAATTTTTTTTCATTAATCGTAGGTAAACTTATTATCTGTCATTACTGTATGCACGTTATAAGTATGTCTAACAATATGTGAAAACAATACTTAAGAATTTGAAGTCCAAACATCACAATTTCATAAACTGATCATTTACATTATAGATACTTCTGTAAAAAATAGCCCAAAAAATAGATCCAATTATTAGTATAATTTTTCTTTTCCTCAAAATATAGGCTTAATGCGCATGATTGTCTTAAAATAAAAGATTTACGGCCACTTAAGATGGCAACTTTTAAATTAAAAAATGTTCGATGAGCATGCAGAAAAAAGTCGAGTCGGGTAGTGAACTGTGATATAATTTATGACCTCGGAAAGGTAATAACGTATTTGGCTTAGCAACCCGCTTTCATTTAAAGTCCCTAAGAAGCCTTTATGGTTCCATGTTTAAACACTCCACCGGAACCGACCGACCCCTCCGAGATGATTTTCCCATTTAATGTTTCGGAAAACTGCGCAGGATATTTTCTTTTCCACTTATACCTCGGCTTTTTTTATAAATGTTCCACTTTCGAGTTTAATTTGGAAACTTTCATACCGGTTCACCCTATCGTATCAAAGGGCGGCAGCACACACCAGTGCTTTAAATATTTTTTGAATTTTATTGTTCACAACTCATCGTTTTATGATGAGATTTTTCAACTGGTTTCAGAAAATATCTTGCCTTACCGATATGTAATTCTACTTGATTTGCTAACCGCTTTGCCGCTGGAAAAATTTAGGGTGATATAGATTTCGTCTTTTCTTGAACCATTAAAAAATTTGAATCTAATTTGACATCGTTATGACGCCTGACTTTTTTTTACAGTTCGATAGTAGGTTTATCGTTCGAGAGTTTTTGCCACTTTTGGATTAGAGGAATAGAGTTTCAGATAAGATTCGGTTAAGAGGGAATAACCAAACAAAACCGAAAATATGTCATTTTGAAATCAAATTTCAAACGTATTGACTCTTTTCCACAAAAAATTATAAATTGATTTATTTTTTCTTTTTTTTTAAAGAAAGACAAACATTCCCAGGTTACGAATAATCCAATAATGTTTGAAAATCTCCTACCACCACCACAGTAAGCCGAAAATGTTGCTTGAGTCGTGATGGAGGGCTTAGCCAGCCGCAGGAATCGAACACACGACGCCCGGGTGGGATCCAAGCGCGATGCCTACTCAACCACCGACCGGTCGATTTTGAAAGATTGTTCTTTTATCTATTTATTTTTTATTTTAATTTTGAGGAAATATGTTAATTTTTAGTACAATAAGGTTTTACCGTAGGTCGTCGGCAGATTTGTTTAATTTTCAGACAAAATTTTGTATTATACAATATACATTTTGAATCATATGTGCAGTAAAATAAATCAATAAATTATTTGGAAAAGCCACTTTTCAGAATTTTAATTTAAGTTCAAATAAAATCATAAAAAAAGATCCGCGCACTTGTTTGGTGACGAAAATATTTCAGTTTGCCTTTTTATTGACGGTCTTACAAACTAAAATATAAAAAAAATACATTCTTATTTTGCTAAGACATTATTGAAAAGTTAAAAATACTTATCATCAAAAAATAATTACAAAAACTACAATTTTAATAGTTTATCATCACGAGTTGGAGCATTTTTGAATGTGGGTATTTATCAAAGCAAATTTGGAATTGAATAAAATCGATATTGAGTTTTATGTTAAAATGCTGGTATGGAGAATAATTAATCTTTCTCATCGGAACCGCCCTGTACCTTTGCACGGGTATGATCGCAAGATCATCATTCGACAAAATTTAAATTCTAGGCCGTTGATTAATGGCTCAGTTTATTTAATCCCAAAACATAAAAAGTATCATTAAAACTAAAAGACACAACAAAAACGCAGTTTTATTTTAATATATGATAACAGGTTACGATTTAAAAAAAATCATCGATTTAACAATAAATTAGTGACATTCAAAATTTCCTCTTGAACAGAAGGGGAAATTGTGAATGTCCAATAGACCAATTGAAGTCGATTAATTTCAACCAGTATTTGTAGGGTTGTTGCGTTCTTCAATGGCAGTAAATATGCCAGTACTTGTAACTAAGCATCTTATAAATAGCCGAGTCTCCAAACTCAGACAAGGAAGTGCTAACTAAAAAGATAACAAGAAGGAAAAGCCAAAAAAGTCATTCTCAGTGGCTGCAGTTGTGTGGTTTCACCAAAGGTTTCATGACAAAACTGAAAAACAAAGTTCGCAAACAAACTTTTACTTTAAAGTCACGTTGCCTTTATAATACTTACTATAGTATGCACATGTTTTTACAATAGGAAAAAATATAACTTCCTTACATTTCTGTGTTTTAATTTTATTACTTGTTTCATTACCCTACATTTTATAACTGTTCCAACGTACAAAAACTTTAATTAAATAAAACGAAGCAGTTTCAACATGTTAATCTTTAACATTGCTGACAAACGAAAACATTATTATTAAAATCGTAATTAAAGACGAAATTAATTTCACACTGCTTACGTAATATTTAAAAATAAACCCAGAATCATTAACCCTTGCACTTGATAATTAAAAAAACAAGGTAATAATTTAGCTTTGGTATCTTGATTAAATTTGCGAATTCTTGCACGCTTACACTATTAAAATGATAATCTTTTGATATCATTAACGTAAATGTGTAAATAAAGAGACTTTGATGTACAACTGTTAAATTGTAATAACATTGCATAAGATACTTAGTGAGATAGAGGAAATGATAGAAAGAATGACCATCATAAATTAAAGCGAATCAGAAGAGTCTCAATTTAAAAAAAAAAACCTATCCTCGATTAAGACTTTATTGATTTTCGTTTTCAAAACGTTTAACCTTAGTTTTTATAGTTGCCCTGAACGATAAACTCTCTTAATGATTTGAACACGATTTTATCTAACCCAACAAACATATCCTTTTAGTTTGAATATTCAAATACCTATGTCATTTCAATGATTCTTAAACGGTACAGTAGTCCTGAATTATTATCGAACTTTGAGTATTACATTGCTACTGTGCAGTGCATTATTTACGAATAAACCAAAACTTATCTCATCGACATCAATTTTTACATGAATTCTTGTAGAAAGATAAAGTCTTCTTTCAATATTATCCCCTAAGACTTAATCACTGATTTTCTCCGTTATGCCAAAATCAGATATGAAAATTTGTGCAAGTGATATGATGCAATCATTAATTTGTGCAAGTGATATGATGCAATCATTAATTTATTTGTGAGATATTTTGCAAATACCGTTTATTTTAATTTTATTCATTTTAGGAAAAGTTGACAGCAAATCATAAATTATACAATAATACAATGATATAATAGTAACTTATGCCAATTATGAACTATCCACTGATGAAAGTTAATGATAAAGTGTGACAATGTAAAAGTGTTTTTCTAATTAGTTTATTTTTTAGTTACAATAAATGGGGAAGGGGGGGGGGAGGTGGTGAGGAGAAATATAGGATAAGGATTAAGGATGGGTTGTTTCAAAAAATTTGATGGATTCATCAAATATTTGAAGTTGATTTTCACGTTCTGTGTAAGTTCTATTCAAGTTCTGTTATTACATCGTTATAGGATAGTTGCTTCACAAAACTGAAATAATCACAGAACTTGAATATAACTTACACAGAACGTGAAAATCAACTTCAAATATTTAATGAATCCATCAAATTTTTTGAAACAACCCGTCCTAAGAGGCTAAGGACGGGAATATAGAGGGGGGAGAGTTAGATTGAACTTCCTAATGTGAGTCATGTTGCTTAGTGAGTTTTCGTTTTATATCACAAAACGTCGGATTAAAAATGTCAATGTGGTAATAATTTAAATCGAATGAATGTGTGAATATTCAGATAAATGAGTTCTATTTGGAGTTGGCCTTGCAAATAGGTTGATTAAAAATAAGCGACTGTCTGTTGCAATTTGGAACATGGAATGATAGGCGTCGAAGAAGATCGGGACTATCAATTAAGTTATTAAGTGTAATTTTAAATAACATTACCAAATCTGCAATATTTCTTCGACAAGTAAACGTCTGTATTTTGAAGAACTTTGCAGAATTTTCTTTACTAACATGAGATCAAAAAGAGCGGAAATTAAGGAACCTTAAGAATCTATTTTAAACGCTTTCAATTAATGCATACTGTATGTTTTTACACTATCTAGCTCTTGGCCAATAATTGAAGTTTATTAAACATAATAATTACAATTTTTTATTCAATACATAAAAATTGTACGGTATGGTATAAAATACATAAAAATCGAGTAATGCCTATCAGAAATAGCACATACATAGTAGGACACAAGGCGATAAATTATTTTTAATTTAAATGGATTCAGGAAATTATTTATACTGAATTTTTCAGAAAAACTACACTTCAGGTACAAAAAATTACAAAAATCTATTTGGAAAAATGATACATCTGCAAGCATTAAATAAAGATTCATAAACAAAAACAAAACAAATAAAAAAACAAATTTACATAAAAGCTCACTCAAAACACAGACATAAGACATATATAAAGATACACGATATAATAAGCTCAGCATAGTTTTTAGTAATTGTAGCACATTTTTTCGGAATAGAGAACTCCAGTCCATTTTTTTTTTTTTTAATGAATAATGATAACATAACATAACAATAACCTTCTAACTTAAATAACTGCATATTTATTTTTATTTTTATAGTTAGTTTTAATAGTTAAAATAAATGTCAAAGTTTTAATTTTTCAAGATTCCCCGAAAACCACCGTGACGTCACCTGGCCCTGTGACGTCATCTGGCCAAAATTTTTAGTTATTTTCAACAGATGTTGTCATTTTGTAAGAAGAATTTTGGAAGAAGAATGAAACTATTCAATAAGTAAAACGTTATTTAGGTGTAATTGTTTATTTATTATATTATTATATTTTTCAATATTATTAAGGGAGATTGGTATAAAAATTGTTTGATATTATTATTTTTTTAGCTTTACGAATCGAAATCAATATTAAGGAAACCGAAGCATGAATTTCGTATGGAACTGGAATCAGCTGTTCGACCGCCGCCATTTTGAATTTCAGCATTGGAGCGTTTTATGGAAGCGGTGACGTCACGCCTCACAAATTCAATAATACCAACTTGACAGGGTGTTTTAATGAACTGTTTTAAAATTGACTTTTTAATATATTTTTTAAAACTTAACGTTAAATATTATTTAATAAAACTTATTTATTCAGAATCAGCGTTTATTTGTCTATATGAACATATTTTTTTGAAGCCATAATATTTTTCACTAGAGTTCCTTATTCGTACAAATTATCGACGAAAA
The DNA here is from genome assembly GCA_936435175.1 of Glyphotaelius pellucidus. Classification (NCBI taxonomy): domain Eukaryota; kingdom Metazoa; phylum Arthropoda; class Insecta; order Trichoptera; family Limnephilidae; genus Glyphotaelius; species Glyphotaelius pellucidus. The sequence continues at coordinate 35,472,574 of OW386539.1, forward strand.
TGTCCACTTCGGGAGGTCAAGCACGGACAATCGATAAAACCCTATATCAACATGATATTTGATTAAATCCGTCATCTTTGGTCAGTTATCAATATTTGCGAGCACGATTAACGATTGATTACAGATATTCCGACCGACGGGCGACGATTGATAAATTTTATCGTGGCCTTAACGGTATAAGCTAAGTTTTGGTAAATTGTCAATAAACACATATTTTTGAATTATGTTTTTCGTTATGCAAAATTACTGGCTTATTTAATGAAATTATTGGCTTATTAAATTGAAAGAAGTCGTGTACACGATCCATAGACTTAAATAATACATCTAAAACGCGATAATTTTTTTTCGTTCGATCTTTGAGAAACTAGTGGTTGAAGTATGACTAAAGACCCCATTAACTATTTAACATCCGTTTAGTGTAAAAAAGTTAACGCAGATTGCCAACAAATCTTTATTAATATATATACCTTATATATACCTTAATAGGTAAGTATTTCAATTCAACATTGCCAATTTATTAATATTTTTACGTAATTGTTTGGCGTTTGACGTTTCGTAATGTGAAATAATAGAAAACGGTTCCATGCCAACTGATAATAAAGTCAACTCAACACCTCCTTAAAAAGTCATTAAAAGCTATGAAAAAAATATTTTTAAATTAGCCGATAACCCTAACCTAACGTAACCTATTTACCCAATTTTTTTTATATATATTTTTTATCATTCTAATTGACTTACCTCAGATGGTTCTAAGTTGGTTCCAATTCGAGTTGTCCGGTCACCATAGAAAAAAGGCCTAAATCGATTTATTATTTATCCCCTGTCAATATCGGTTCGGCTGTCAACGGTAAAACTGTGCTCGGATATAAAATCGTCGGAAGTTATCTATCGACCCGATATTGTAATTTTTTTTCTATGCTTGACCCCCAGCACATTCCATCTAAATATATAGTCGACACATTTGGGTGAGGGCTAAAATAGGTGATATACTTTATAAATTTATACAGGTGAAATATCATATAGCGTCTCAAACAGAGGAAATTGTGAAAATTTATTTCAATATTGATAAGACGTAATCTATACTTTCTATACTAATATTATAAATGCGAAACTGCGTGTGTTTGTTTGTTACGCTTTCACGCATAAACCAATAAACCGACTTTAAAAATTCTTTCACCAATCCGCATTATATGCGAGTAATAAAGGCTGTATATAATGGCAAGCTCTGGCGTTATCAAATTATAAATATTAATGTATTATATTTATTATACATTTTCTGCCGCTAACAAAAGCTAGTTATTGCTAACGTCAGAAAACAAATTGTTGCCGTGGAAACGATGTTGATATTTTTGCGGGAAATCGTAGTAAATATCTTTCTATCTATATAAATAAAAATGAATCTCCGAAATGTTTGTACGCGCATAACTTCCGAACGACTGCAGCAAATAGGATAATTCTTTCCTTTACTACTGGTGAGCTCTGGCATTATGAAACTTTGGTGGCACGCGAGATGTTTGAAAACTGAATATACAGGGAATAAATGAATGGAATGCGGGAGGGGAGGAGAGGGGAGGTGGGAGGGGGGAGGATAATTTATAAGTGCAAGCGTTACAGTAATTTCCCTCTAATACCATGAGAACGAAGCCGCAGGTAAATGCTAAAAGCTAGTGTAATATAATATGGTCGTGAATTATTTAATGTAAACATATTAGATCAGCAATTCCCTTCTAATTTCAATAAAGTAAATCTGTTCGTATCCTCAATTTGTGTTTGTCTTTAGTAATGAAATAATAGATCAATGAAAATACGTTTAAGGTAGTATTTATTAAGCGAAATGGGTTTCCTTTGATCTTAAAATAACCTTTTAACTCAAATCAGTAAAACGTTACCTCGGGATTGCAATATCCGATAGAACTGGCAAGTAGACCGCCATCTCTGTTCAATAGAGCCCGACTTGGATAAAGGTAACCTTTATTGTATCAATCAATTCGATCTTTTTAGAGAGATAAAATTCGTTTAACGAGCGCAAACCGCCCATTACAAAAGACAGATTAAATCTGAGTCGTTTCCCTTTATATATGTCCTGTTTTAGCAAGCCTTCGAAAAGGCATTCGGGAGTTCAATTTATAACCACCCTTTCTTTTCGAATATGCGCTTCTACGAGTATCTCTGCTTGTGCCTCCCATCTGTTAACTGGTCTATAAATCTTTGAACATCAATTTATTTAAAAATCTAGAGTTCTAAACCACTTTGAATACGTCAACGACACAGGATAAGTTAAACAAATAAGATTTACTAATAATGTTGTTATTACCAAATATTCGGGATTTATTTCAGTGCAAAAATTCTAAATCCCGAATATTAGGTAATAACAAAATTATTAGGTAAATGTTATTTTTTTTAAACTTTCCCTGTGTTAATACATATTATACCTCTGCCATAGGTCACCCCAAATGGTTCGCTACGTTTGGTGATTTAGCAGGGGTGCCCGGGTTCATGGGGTGAGCTTTGTCTAGGTCTTGGAGGCGGATGAGCAGGAAACACTGAACCCCAGATTCCTACCCACCCCTTTAACCCTTTTCCTTCTCAAAACTCTCCTCCCTTTCCTTTCCTTCGGGAAAACCCTCCACACAGCATCCCCAAATATGACATAGGCCCTGAGGGAAATTATTTTCCTCAAGGCCTCCTGTGTGGAGCTCATGTAAAAAAAAATGTTTTAACGATATTCACAACTTGGTGGTCGTAACGTCGCCCCGGGCACCATTTATTGGATAGCCAACTATTATAAATTCTTTGTCCAAGTCTTGACGGCGGAGGCGTCTGCCCATCAACTGCGTGGCCGGCCGGGTTGGGAAAGACTGGTTGAGGGAGACCTCTTACAGAATAGTAAGAAATATACAGTATTTATTGAAAATAATTGAAATGTCTCAGTAACAATATTTTATTTCTTCAATCTTCGCAAATTCACTTTGTGGCGTCATTATTAATTTAATGAAAACAAATAACTTTAACTTATTATCCCGACGAAGAACACATAATTTTGGAAACATGTTGATATTGTTAATTAAATAGTGGTGTACACAAAGTTATTTGTTTTCATTAAAACAATATTTTATATTTGTTTAAAGATAAATTGAAGATGTCCACTGACTTGGTATAATTATTTTCCTCCATTAGTGTTCTGGGCAAAGAGGAATAAGTATGGTAGTTAGTCCCAGAATTTCAACCTGAAATAAATCCTGACTCTGGTATTATTATTTGCCTATTCTATAATAAATGAATATAATGAGTACCTGATTTGGTTTCAACATTGTTGTATCCATTCTTTAAAGTCAAGTATTCTTTTCCCGAGTCATGCTTTATGGTTTCACCCCCCAACCCCTTTAGCCACCAGAAAACCCTGTTTTTAATTACTCTTCTGAGTGTCGTTAGGGTACCACGTCAGATAGTAACAAATGCAGAGCGTTTGGTGGAAAACTGAACTTCAACAAATAAAAAATCCAGCCAAATCCCCCCGGAACAATTCATTGCGGCCATACACAATACACACGGAGTAAAATGCTCCCCACGAACGGGGCCATCCAATAAGGGCTGGTAATTCAATCCGAAGAGCAATTTCAATGAATCAGTAATGAGACCGGATAATTTGTATCTGTGAGCAAATCGTTTTAATTAAGCTATTAGAATTCATGAATTCGGCTGTCCCTGTCGATTGTAATTGTGTTGAAAACCATTTTGGGTTCGTTAAACATGTAAATGACTTGCAATTCTATGTCTGACTGAAGATATTAGGCATTTCCCCAATTTCGTTACATGCTTTTCTTTTACTGCAATTTAAATTAGAAACAGATTTGTAAAAGGATTTTTTCAGACCTAATAATTAATCAGCAAATCGTTATTGGTTTTCAATTCCATGCAATTCGGTGTTCAATTGACAAATTTGAATTAAGTGATAGAAATAGGTAATAAATTCTTTCCAAGAGGTAACAAAAACGAGTGAAATCAGCATAAGACGATATTTTACTAAATTTGGCAATTAATTTCGACCGTAACAGCTTCCTGCGACAATAGTGTGATTTTATTACCAGTCATAAAAAAAGTTCACGGTGCGCCTTAAGCATTAAGCACTAAGCAATCTTGGGCGGTGTTGAGATCACGACCTCCCGATTAGCGGTGAAGGTCAGCCGGGCCCGAACTAACTTGAGGTAATAAATTACAGAGATCAGCGGGCACTTCTTCTTCCGTCCTATCAGCGGGAAGTTTGCCGCGCAGTGGGCGGCGCGCCTAACTTCTAACTTCTGAGACGTGACTGCGCTACCTTTAACTTAACTTTTAGATTTCACCACCAGTCGGACACGGGACAGGGGGGCCTCCTCGCTCCTCTGCGGGAGCTCACCGGGTAAATCTGAGGCTCCCTGGTTCCCAATTACCGACCGAGCGGGTAAATCCGCAGACTGTTTTATCGGTCGGGAAAGTAGCGGTTGTCATTACACGGCTTTTATTTCCGGCTAATCCGCATTGTGGCTCTGTTTCCTTTGTTTTTTCTGCCACTTTTTCTTGGCGTTTTTGCCACTTTCTCTCTCTATTTTGCTTCGCTCGTTTTGTTTTGCGTTAGTCGGTTTTTTTATTTACCCACCGCCGGCTCCGATATCCGCTCACCCATATCCGCGTGAAACTTCTGGGGTAGATAAAGGAGTTTAGTTTCCTTCCATTTTCCGCTTCTTTTTGTTGGGGCGTGCGAACTTTTATTTTGATCCTTTGTTTTCGGCGCTTTTAAGAAGCATATTTTCGCGGATTGAACAAAAGCGAGCAGATGCCATAACGATAAGCTTTTTAACCCGATTGAAGCAACATGCCTTCTCGGAGAAATATTTCAACAATGAGGTGCTTTCCTTTGAAACTTACATTTTCATTATCATTATTGGAACATCGCAACAAAAGGGACCAAAACCATTTCAACGAGGCCTTGACTTTTTTCATTATATGTGCTTACAAATAAAAATACAAAACAAAATTCTCGAATAAAGATAGTTCGTTGATAAAAAATGTAAATAATTATTAAAATTCGACTTAATTACGCACGTAAACACGACTTATTGTTATGTAACAAAACTAATATGCAAACATGCTACGCCACGACTGCGAATCCGGAGTCGCAAGTCAAAAGCCGGCGTGAGAATAAAAATTGTATTTGACTTATTTGTGTTGTTTCACAATTGATTAAAACTCACATTTTAATCATTTTCGGCGAATTAGTAACTATATTAACTTTTTTATTCCAACAGACGCCTAAGGATGTAAGTTCTTTATATTTAAAATTAATAAAAACAATATCTTACCATTAATATATTTTACGTAAAACTATTTTAAAACTTTATAACCCATTTTTCAACTATAAAGTTAGCGGTAAGCACCGGATTTTATTTTTCTAGACGATGAATTAATAACTTCGGGAGGTATTCATACAGAGACATTTTAAATATTAGTAACACGTTCTTCAGAATTAATTAAAATGAACCCCGCAGAAAGGTCGAATCATCAATACACGGGTTGCGAGTTGCAACTTGTACACGGCTTCTTTACTTACGTCGTTAAGACTCTGAATATATTTTAGGGTATTGTGTTATCTTTATTAAAAATAATATGTACTTCATTTACGGCACGTTCCAAAGTGCTAGACACTTTCAAAATCGCAACGGTATTGCTTGGAATAGCTTTGGTGTATATCTTAATAGTCAAGCTCCTCAGCTTCCTCTTCTCAGCTCCTTCTTCTCACCACTACCTTCAGCCTTACAACTTACCTCAATTGGGATGCGATAGAATCCCTGCCTCCAGACGGGGGAGCAATTGGAACTCTTATGCAGTACTCATATAAAAAAATCTAATTACTGCAGTTTATTATGTTTAATCCCTCAGTCTAATTTGTTTGCTTTTTGAAACAACTAATACAGGTCTCATAGAAATCTCTTACTATGAAAGTTAGAAAAATGATCTAAACAGTGGTAGAAAGCGGAAATACTACGCCTTAAATTCAGATCTGAAAATTAGGCCATTCGCTCATGGTGAAACTGAAAACAACCAGTTGGCGACGCAATCGCTACAGGAAAGGAACTATGAATTTCATCGGCGGTTCGCGCACAGCTCATAAGCCGATACCATGGCAATCTGTCAAAAAGGCAACTGAAACGCGACGGTCGCGGCGACCAGCACTGCTAGTCACTCACCACAGTCACGACCTGCAAAGTTTACGAGTGATCTGTGGTATGTCAGATCAGATCGATTTTGTTCACGAGGTTGATTGCGATAACGTCGCCAAATGGTTTTTTTCAGTTTTTTAATTTCTTATCAATTATTTTTACATGAAACGACAAAAAAGTGAGTTAACGGTAACGTTTTTAATACATTTATCTAATAAAATGAGTGTGTTTTAATTTTTTTTATTATCTATAATTTTGTTACGTTTTTAGATTTTCACCGCCAAAAGTATTTTCGTTGTTGTTTTTGGGGTGTTATGCCGTGTTGCGTTACCTCCTTCGTTAGCTAACGTTTCGGACAGCTTACAGTATCCATCTGCCCTGATTATGGACACTGTAACGCTGTCCGAAACGTTGGCTAAAAAGGAGGTAGGGCAACACAGTATAACACACCAAAAACAAATATCGAAAAAATCTACAATTTTATTTAGAAAAAAACGTAAGGAGAGCCATTTTTAAAACTTTATTGTGTTTGAATATTTTTTTATATTTCAAAAGATAAATGTTTATTTCGAATTATAAAATTAAGCAAACAGTTATAGTTAACTTTCGACAAAATAGACCCAAGGCTAAGGAGTGAATGCTTATAATGATTGTCTGTGTAATAACATTGTTTAATCGGCATAAATGAAGAAAAATGGAGTAAATAATTAATTATTTACTGAAGTTTGCATATTATTTTGAATTTATTGCCTAGTTTTGAGGCAATGTTTGAATGTAATCCCCCCGGATTGATTTAACTTTCATCAATAAACATCAAATATGGGAAAAACGTCAATTTTATCATCCATCAGCATGCCATTGTAGCCTGCTCCCATTGTCCACAGTATATAGTGTGCAGGTAAACGAATTGACTGGACATATCGAGTCTATAAAAAAATACAATTAGACTTGTGAACAGGCTTCGTTTAATCGGGCGGACGCACTCGCCCGCGTGCGGTGCGGTTAAATTGCATCCGATCACGTAGATGCAGCTTGCATATTGTTGCACATGGCACATAGTGCATAGTGCATTCATCGACAGCCTGAATATGACTGTAGAAACGGAACAGGGAAAATCGTATAATTCAGAAGAGCCCTCGCTTTGTTCCCGCTCAGTTGCGGGTCACGGGGGATGGCAATATCAACCTTAATTAAAATTAATAACCATGGCTGTTTGATATTGCATTTGGTACAAAATCTGCAGTGGATGATATGCAGGTAATTACTACGGGATGTTAAATGAGGCGTGGTAGAAGTTTGTAACTGAATTCTGACCTTATTTGACGTTTAAGAAGTGGATACACTCAATATCGCCTTGGTGAGAGATCATCGATCGCAATTGATACGTTATTGGCATTGCTTTTAACATATTAGGTAACCAAAACTGAAGAGTTAGATACTTCCCAAATTTTCCCTTTCCCATTTCATTCTTATCTATCCTTCAATCTCATAACATACATACTTAATTTTTTGTTTTTGTTTTGCTTGTTTTGTTTATTTTGTTTGTTTTGTTTGTTTTGTCTGTTTTGTTCGTTTTGTTTGTTTGGTTTGTTTTGTTTGTTTGGTTTGTTTTGTTTGTTTTGTGTGTTTTGTTTGTTTTGTTTGTTTTGTTTGTTTTGTTTGTTTTGTTTGTTTTGTTTGTTTTGTTTGTTTTGTTTGTTTGTTTTGTTTGTTTTGTTTGTTTTGTTTGTTTTGTTTGTTTTGTTTGTTTTGTTTGTTTTGTTTGTTTTGTTTGTTTTGTTTGTTTTGTTTGTTTTGTTTGTTTTGTTTGTTTTGTTTGTTTTGTTGGTTTTGTTTGTTTTGTTTGTTTTGTTTGTTTTGTTTGTTTTGTTTGTTTTGTTTGTTTTGTTTGTTTTGTTTGTTTTGTCTGTTTTGTTTGTTTTGTTTGTTTTGTTTGTTTTGTTTGTTTTGTTTGTTTTGTGTGTATTGTTTGTTGTGTTTGTTTTGTTTGTTTTGTTTGTTTTGTTTGTTTTGTTATTTTGTTTGCTTTGTTTTCTTTGTTTGTTTTGCTTGTTTTGCTTGTTCTGTTTGTTCTGTTTGTTCTGTTTATTCAGTTTGTTTTGTTTTTTTTTGCTTGTTTTGCTTGTTTTGCTTGTTCTGTTTGTTCTGTTTATTCAGTTTGTTTTGTTTTTTTTTGCTTGTTTTTTGTTTTGTTTGTTTTTTGTTTTTTTTTGTTTGTTTGTTTTTTTGTTTCACAGTTTGAAAATGGTGTTGTAAACCGAAACAGCTGTAACAAAAATACATACTAAAATACTGGCAGAACTTGATAATAAAAATATTAAATTTACTTTTCATTAAATATTAAAAACAAAAACAAAAGGGATTCTACGAATTAAACGATGACCGGAAAACTCGGAATGAAACCAACTCAGAACATTCTCAGATAAGTCATTTAGAGTGATAAAAAAATAAATATAAAACATTGGTTAAATAGGTTATGTTAGGTTAGGGTTTTCGTCTAATTTAAAATTATTTTTTTCATAGCTTTTAATGACTTTTCAAGCAGTTGTTGAGTTGAATTTATTCTCAGTTGCCATGGAACCGAAAAAACGCATATTCAGAGTGTTAAGGGATGCACTTGACTTGTGATTCTCGACATTATTTGGAGTAAAAAGTGTAAATGAAATTTTCGTCTCCAGTGACATTTATGATACAGTTTTTCAATTTAAAATATGAAAACATAAAATCAGTAGGTATTTCCCCCGACTCCATTAAACGGTTAATGGAGTCGGGGGAAAGAGTTGGTGTTTACTCGGCTGAGTGACCAGTGATGACATGTGGAAGATTTTTTATCGTTAGGTTTTAAAGAAAAAAAACATAAAAAAGTCAGCGGAGACCAAAATTTCCTTCACTTTTTTGCCCCAAATATTTTCAGAAATAAATCGTTAAAGTGAATCAAGACGTCCCTCAACACAAAACGTGAGTTAATCTCATTATTTTCCTACTGAAAAATCTGAATTACCTTTACTTGTGTTTAGTGATTAGATCTGAATAGCCAGATACTTCCCAACCTTTATCTTTCTTTTTCCCTTATCCTTTCCCTTCCTTCACTTTCTTCTGCACGATAACATTCCCAAAATTGGGATTCAGAATTTACAAAAACGCAGAGAAATCAATACTCACCGTAGGTATCACCTAAAAAACAAACAAAAAAAAAAGAAATAAAGTTGTACCTATCAAATTTAGATGGTTACCTGAAATTGGAACCTTGTTTGAAAATGACGCGATAACCACTACCAAATACCGTTTGTGACGCAGTTCTTTGTAAAAAATATGTTAACAACCTAAAGCTATTCATAGATCGAATCCAGATTTGGTTAAATGGAAATAAAATGCAAATCGCTTTACAAATTAAGAAGACAGGACGCTCGGTGACATTTGAGATGTTATTGAGAACTCTGATTAAGATTAATTGGCCTATTACAGAAGCTTCTTGACATATAAAAGAATGTCGCCGCACCAACGCATAGTTTTGCATAGTTATCTGGGAGTCTATAGATGGACATGAAAATATTGTTGTTGATAGAATACACGTCATGAAGGAATGTGATTTTACACACATTTTAAGTACAATAATGTTGTCAAATTTGATTTGAATTTATATAATTTTTAAATATGTTAAGACGGTTTGTTTCAAAAAATTTGATAGATTCATCAAATATTTGAAGTTAATTTTCACGTTTTGTGTAAGTTCTATTCAAGTTCTGTGATTATTTTAGTTTTGTAAAGCAACTGTCCTATAGGACAATTTCTGTTATTATATCGTTATAGGACAGCTGCTTCACAAAACTGAAATAATCACAGACCTTGAATAGAACTTATACAGAACGTGAAAATCAACATCAAATATTTGATGAATCCATCAAATTTTTTGAAACAACCCGTCCTTAGTGTTTTTTTGAAGAATTCAGACAAACAATAAATAACCTACCTATTATATAATATTTTTTAACAGAACATTATTTTATTTAACATTTTCAAAATTGGAACTGGTTTGTTGAGGATTCTGATTTTTATACTAAAACTAGCTGACCCGGCAAACGTTGTTTTGCCTGAATCACTTTTTTAAATTTTGATTGAACTACTAATACCGCTATTAAAAAATAGGGGTTGATGGTAGAAGGGTGAAAATTAAGGGCTGTATGTATTTTTTAATGCCTCACCATAAAAAAATAATAATAAAAAAAAAATTGTCCAAAAAATTAAAAATAAAAATTCGGGGTGGACCACCCTTAACTTTTAGGGGTATGAAAAAAAAATGTTGGCCGATTCTCAGACCTACCCGATAAGCACACAAAATTTCATCAAAATCGGTCCAGCCATTTTGGAGGAGTATGATAACTAACACCGTGACACGAGAATTTTATATATTAGATACAAATTTTTGTACTTTGGCATAACACTTACAAAAACCGAAAAAATTATAAACGAATACTCTATGGCAGGGTGGTAAAGTTCTTAATGTGGGCAAAAATAAAATTGGTTTCATTTATTAATTTTCAAAATATTCGAAAATTTTCCTATATATCATTCGTACAGTTGATTAGTGTCCAAAATCTCCAAAAAATCAAAATTTGAGTTGAGTACGCAGTAATATTTAAATGTGTACCCTCTATCTCTGCAAATCTCTGATAACTCATAATTACCACCAAATCAATTATAATGCAGAAAAACTTGTAGTGAATTGAACAAAATGTTGATGTTTTCTGGGATATTTAATTATTTTTCTTTAAGGTGCGGCAAAATAACTTCCCTTTTTCAAAACTTAATAAAACCCATTGTATGAATCAGAATTTTTTATTTGTTTTTTTTTTTAATGTAGGCATATACCTAAAGTTTTGTTTTACTTAATTTTTGAAGATCAAATCAGGTAGGTGACGTCCTAGGCGCAAGTCGTAGGCGCACTGGGTTGTGATCACAAAACATCTATTCGAAAAGTAGTCCTCAACGACAGACGCACCTCACTGTTCCAACGCACGATGGCGAAACTGTGTCGGGATAAAACTTTATAGTTCCGCCTCTCGAACGAGATCACTATCGCTCCGCTACGACATCAACCGACTGAGTGGCGCGCATTTTAAAAAAGGAAGTGATGCTGCTACTTGATTTATGGTGACGAATAAAGCTTTCCTCGTTATCTCAAAATTAAATCTTTGGAGATGTCTGATCTCTAACAGGATGATTTTTTTTATATGAATACCGCACAAGAGTCGCAACTGCTTCCGTCTGGAGCTAGTTAGACTATGGCATCCCCAATTGGGGTAAGTTGTGAGGCTGAAGGTAGTGGGAAGGGAAGAGGGAAGAGAACAAAATAGGGAAGAGGAAGGCGGGGAAGTACCTGCCAATTCAGATCTGGTCACCAAATACGGCTAAAGTCATTTCAAGCAACTAAAGTCAAGTCATTTCAAGCACGGCTAAAGTCATTTCAATACTGAATGGTGGTCATACTCCAGGGCGATACTGATAGTATCTTCCACTCTGGAACGGACCGCACATATACTATATGTTATTTCAAATGAGTAAATTGTGAAATAACACAAATTAATCAAATAAAATTTATTGGCCACGCCCGGATTCGATCCCGCGTCATTCGATCTATATATATATATATATATATATATATATATATATATATATACCTATAGGTAGTTGAAGTATATTTTTACCTATTGTTTTAATGACTTTAGCTATTTTAAGTGACCAGATATCAACAGTCAGGCAATTTAGTTATCTTTGTTTCTAGAGATCTCCCTCCATGCTCTTATTCATTTAGCCTCTACACTTTCCATTGTCAATTAACTATAGTTCTAATAGCTCGTGTGGTATAACGTTTACATAAAAATCTTCTTTTCTGTTATGGTATAAATAGTTTTAGAAAGAAAAGAAACCAAGCTTTCTCTTTGCATTAAAGCTTACCGTAAAACAAATTGGAATTAAATGTCAATAGCGAATATTTAAAAATAACTATCTCTTTTGACAGATTTTGTAAATAACTTGTTTTTTGTATTTGAATTATCTATACCCGAGATAAAGATGTTCCAAATTCTGGTTTGAAGGATAATGCTAAGAGGAAATAATAAATCTTTTAAAACGTGAAACTGTCAAACACAAACTTGACATTCAACCAGATGATGACTTCCCTATAATAATAATTATGGTTATTTTTTGCAAAAACATAAAAATCTCGTTTCATTATGACTGCAATAGCGGAAGGTATTTTAAAATAAGGCTCTTGTATCTCAAAAGATCGAAGCCCTTAAAAGAAAAGCTTACGAGTACGAGTGCATTTCAATAATAATGAGAAATATACACTCAAATCAAATGAATTTTAAAATTGTTTTTTCAACAGACAGGCTTAACCCTTGGAATGTCAGTAAATCCGTAGTCAGTTTTCTTTGAACAAAAATAAAAAAAATGATAAAATTACATTTTACAAAAATAAAATATACCAATAACTTTTAAAAAGTCACCTCCTTGCCGGAAGATGCTTTCATTTTTGCAAATGGAATCATTGCCAATTTCATCTTTGGGGACGCTATGTGGAAGGTTTCTTAAAATAAAGGAGATTAAGTTTTGGGAAGGAAAAAGGTACGAAAAGTGGTTAGGAATCTGGGGTCAATGTGTCCAGGAGTGACGGATGTATAAATCTCCCCCCCCTCCTATCCTGCGATGCAAGGCGATGGGTCAAGAGAATCCGGCTGGAGAGTCTATGTTTCCCTCAACCGATCTCTCCCAATTCGGCCCGCCATGCAGTAGATGGGCAAACGCATTCACCACTAAGACTTAGACACACCTCACCCCGTGAACCCGGTCATCCCTGCTAAGTCACCAAACGTAGCGAAACACCTGGTATGACCTATGGCAGGGATGTTGGTTATCCAATAAATGTTTCCCGGGCGGTGTTACTCGTACCCGCCCCCCATATTGGGGTACACGTTAGATAGTTTATACGTTTTTTTTTTTTTTTTTTTTTATGTTAACTCCACACAGGAGGCCCTGAGGGAAATAATTTCCCTCAGGGCCTATGTCATCTTTGAAGATGCTGTGTGGAGGGTGCTGTTGAGGAGAGGAAGGAGTGAACATGGGTCTTGAAGAGACCCATATTGTAGGAGGGAGGAAACACAGAAGTCGGCAAATCGTTCCACAGCCGGGCTGTTGAACTCAAGAACGAGTCGTAGAAACGACCCGTTCTCATGTGACTAATGTCAACCGTGTACAAATGTTGAGCGCGTGTTTCCCGACTATGCACCGGTGCCGAGGGGATCAGTGACGCTAGTTCCTCGGAGCATCTTCCATTGTAATACCGGTAGAACAAGGACAGCATTCCCACCTGACGCCTGTGCTCTAAAGATTGCAGTCCATTTGTTAAGTTAGGAGAATCTATCAAACGGACCGCCCGTTTCTGCACAGAGTCGAGGGTTTTTTTCAGGTATTTTGGGACTCCAGACCAGAGGTGGCTGCCAAATTCAACCGTGGGGCGCACTTGCGATTTGTACAGGGTTAGCAGTTGTGTACTATTAAAGTATCTGCGGGCCCTGTACAGTACGCTCAGTTTCTGAGAGGCTAACTTAACTCTGGCCTCGATGGAGCCCCCGTACCTGAGCTGGTCACTTAGAGTTACACCAAGCATATCAATGGAAGGCCTGTTCGGGAGATTGCTTCCGTTGAAGGAGACTAGATTATCATTCCGATCCCTTTTAGACGTAATCAGACATGATTGGGTCTTTGAAACATTAAATTCGACGAGGTTATTCTTACCCCAAGAGAAAACACTCTCGAGGTAACCGTCCATTCTTTGTTTCAAAGCCCTCCGAGCCATTGGGATTTGTGAGCCCTTTGGAGGCTTGTCAAACAAAAAGCTATCATGGACTGTACTGTCATCCGCGTAACAATGAATCGGTGCACATGTCAAGAGGTCATTGATGTGCAACAGAAACAAAGTCGGAGACAGAACCGATCCCTGTGGGACGCCAGCATTTATCGAATGCGAGGAAGAGGTGAAACCATCAGCAACCGCCTGAATCGACCTCTCCCTCAAAAAGTCGGCAATCCACGTACACAAGGAAGCGGGAAGTCCGTAAGAAGGCAGTTTGTTGACAAGCCCTCGGTGCCAAACCCGGTCAAAGGCCTTGGAAATATCCAGTGCAACGGTTTGGGTCTCACCAAGCGTTTACAAACAATGGGTCGCTCCATGGAAAACCGTCAAGAATTGCGTAATAGTAATTATTTTTACTATCAAAAACAGTTACCACCGTTGGAAATTAGGTGAGGAATTTTGCCCAACTTTGTAATTTTCTTGATTTTTCTGGTATCTGAGTAAAACAGAACAGTGACAAAACAGAATATTATGTTGGAATAATAGGTTAGGTTAGGGTGATTTTCTTTCGCTCTTTCTGCACGTTTCTCATAAATATGTTCTGTTTTGTCATGCATTCGATTAATCTACATGAACCGATCACCAAATGTTTATTTAAAATAAAATGAAGCCAGCTCAAAGAAAACTCCATTTAATTTGAAAATGCTTGTCTCTCTACCTTTGCTGCGAAGGAATTTAATTATATCGCCGTATGAAACAATGTTGCAGGGGATGAAGCTCCCAGAACTGGGTGTGCAAGGGTTTGTTAGTTTTGCACAGCATGGTGTGCAGTTTCATCATACGCCCTCTCGATTTGCATGTACGAACAGCGGTACCTTACAAGGAGCCCGATTATTATACAAATTCCATTACCAGGACGCGATAATTACTTAGTAATACGAAATTAAATTCGGGTTAGCGCCGCCAAGCAGGGGATGGCACCCCAGCGCTAGACTTTTTACGAGTGTGCCGTAATCAAGATTGCCAGCGCGAGATGGCGCCTCCTGTTCCACTTATTAATACACTGAAACGCGCACGCTATAATTAAATTATGATTCCTTGTTGTTGTGAATGCAATCTGTACTCATGAGCACCTGATAGGGTTTGGATCAGTACCCATGAATATTAATTGTTTTAACATTACAGACGTATCGTTTCAAATATTATTAAGTGCTTATTGTAGTTATATTAATTGTTTTTGTGTTTAATTCTTAGAACTCCATTTATTTTTTTAAATTTAATTAAAATAAAATTGATAATTTTATTATCAAGTTCTGCAAGTATTTTTGTTATAGCTGTTTCGGTTTGCAGGACCATGTTCAAATTGTGGTTACTCCACTGTTAAACGACTTATTTAAACGATTTTAAATATCAATTTTTGAAGGTGTCTATATTGATTGATTACCGGTTAAACAATTTGCGGATACATTAATTGAGAGTGTATTATGAGGGGTTCGGAATCAATTTCCTCTACTAAGTGTTAGAGTTTTCTAAATTGTTTTTTAATGACGTCATTGCTATGACTCATTTAAGTGCGTTATACTTTTTAGGTTTTGTAAACGTACTAAGTAGCGGGGAAAAAATTATTTTCCTTACTTTATTAATTAGTGTCACATTGGGGTCATTCGATCGTTTGTTGATTTAGTTGATTGTTTAGTTCAAACAAATTTAATCTAAGACCTTTTTTTCTGTATGTAATGATTTAGGCTTATTGTTTTTCTGAAAAAGCTGTAACAAAAATGCATACTAAAATAAAATCAGAACTTGATAATAAAATGATCCATTTTAATTTTGATTAAATTTAAAAAAAACTTATTGTAGTTGTTAAATAAATTTGATAATAATTATTATGTTTAAATGTTATATATCAGGTGAATGCAAAGCTCTAGTGAATAATATAAGTTTGTTTGTACAACTAAAGATGTTAGTCAGAAGTGTATCATAAAGCTGTACGTGTGACCGAAGAAAAACAAAATTTTTCAAAATCATTTACAAAATTCTTTCT
Source organism: Glyphotaelius pellucidus (assembly GCA_936435175.1). Classification (NCBI taxonomy): domain Eukaryota; kingdom Metazoa; phylum Arthropoda; class Insecta; order Trichoptera; family Limnephilidae; genus Glyphotaelius; species Glyphotaelius pellucidus. The sequence continues at coordinate 35,488,670 of OW386539.1, forward strand.
AAAAATTGGTTCCCTGGGTGGAGCGGAAAGGACTATTTCAAATAAGTAAAAATTGTAAAATATTCACAGATATTGTCCAAGCGGATAAACCTATTTTTCGAATAAAAATGATATAAAAAACATTCCAAGTTACAAAACCACTTTTGGACAAAGAAAATACACATACTTTGCAACTAAACTTCATGACATCCTTCCCCAAGACATAAAACTAATAAAAAATTCTAATGTATACAAATCAAGAATAAAAATATGGCTGAAAGAGATCAATGGAAAAAACCCTAATGGAAATACTAAAAACGACATAGAAGACAAATGAAATATATTTAAATAATTTTAGTCCGCCTCGGCACAGGACCCTCTAGTGAGGAGGACTAAGTATTACAATATTTAACATTAAATTCATCATTATATTTTGTATGCACAATTATTTTATATAGTTGCTAATAAAAAAAAAAATAAAAATAAAAAAAAGGCACAAAAGTATTGTCCAAATGGACTAAAGTATTGTCAGAAAGAACCTAATGCTGTCCAAATAAGTGGTTAAAGTATTTATTTTATCAGGTTCTCCATAAAACAGTTATACACCAGAATATTATGGAGAAGATTACAAAATTTAAAGAAAAAAGAGGGCAGTTTCACTGTGTTGTGACGTGTGTCAGAAGATATACTGAACTCTCTGTAGATGAAATTGAAGATGTCGATGCCCAATACAGATTCATTTAGCAGTTGAATTGCTCTGTTTAATGGCGCATTATGATAGGATAGCAAGTAGCATGTACTGTATATAATGGTTTACACATGGTGAACTATCGGTAAACTATTAATAGAATATATTACTAAAATATGGCAGTAAAATGTAATGGCAACATTGGTGACAAATAAAAAAAAAATCCTAAATAACTGAACCGAGCGTCAGTGCATCGTCAGTTCTGCTTGTTTATGATAAATTACGCAATATTATTTGTCAAAGAACAACTCTACACCCTCTAGCTTTACAGTTCTACACCATAACAAAGGATGATGTTAAGCTCGGAACATTGTTTTTGAAAACTTTGTTTTGGAAGTGTATCACGCTTGGTCCCGTGGCTTCGAACTTTAGGATTTCTTTTGCATAATGTCAAAGTTGGCTGTTTCTACGACCTACGAGTGAAATCCCTCCTAGCCCTTCAACCTTGTTCACTTTTACGAGTATATCTCCCCTTCGTAATGGTATTCATATCTCATGGTCAGCAAACATGAAACAATATTGTCAAACTTTGTTACAAGGTTTTGTTTTTGTTTTTAATATTTTAAAGTAAATTTTTAGTGAACCGGACGGTTCTGGTGTTATTATATTTCATCTGTTTTTATGACACTATCCCAACGCATTCATTTTTGGCTCAAAAATCATATCCAATATAAGCTACATGGCTTCAAAATATTAATTAACCCATCAATTTGGGAGGCGGGTATGGGTACAGCCTCCCCAGGAATAATTAATTGGATAATCAACACCTCTGCCATAGGTCACCCCGAGTGGTTTGCTCCTTTGGTGACTTAGCAGGGGTGCCCGAGTCCTTGGGGAGAGGTTTGTCCGGGTCTTGCGGTTGCGTCCCACCAGCTGCGTAGCGGGCCGGATCGGGCGAGACTAGAAGTTCTTTTGACATCTCCAGCCAGAATCCCTCGACTCATCGCCTTGCATCGCAGTTGAAGAGATGGGTTTATATGTCCGTCACTCATGGACACACTGACCCTCAAATTCCTACCTACCCCTCATACCGCCCCGGGAATCATTTATTGGATAACCAACACCTCTGCCATAGGTCACCCCAAGTGGTTCGCTACGTTTGGTAACTTAGCAGGGATGCCCGGGTCCATGGGGAGAGGTTTGTTCGGGTCTTGCAGATGCGTCTGCCCACCAGCTGCATGGCAGGCCGGGTCGGGAGAGAATGGTTGAGGAATCCCTTTGACTTCTCCAGCCATACTTTCTCGGAACATCGCCTTGCACCGCAGTGGAAGGGATCGATCCATACTCCGTCAATCCTGGACATTCTGACCCCCAGATTCCTACCCACCCCTAATTTCCTTTTACTTCCCAGAACATTATCTCCTTCCTTTTCTGATAAGACCCTCCACATAGCATCCCCAAAGATGACATAGGGGAATTATTTTTCTCAGGGCCTCCTGTGTAGAGCTTATGTAAAAAAAATGATGAGAGAGACGCCCTTTTATTCTTTTTATATTTAGCATTATTTATTTGCTCTAACAAATACTTCAGAAACCTTTAGATAATTAAAAAAAAAACACTTCAAAATAAACATTTTCTGCCCGAATGAATTCCGTTAAATTGCCAGGCGCAGCGGCGGGTTTTTGAGGGGTGATTTAAGGTTTACGTTCAAGGGATGGTTGACTGATTGATTGATGAGAGAAAGGCTATCCGGTTGAGATAACAATGCTCAAAGAGATGAAGCCTTAAGATAAGGCTCCACTCCCCGAGTCGACGCGGGCGTCAGCGTCTTGAGACTAAATGCAAATCCGCTACTCTTTCCGGTCAGTGACGTACAACCTTCAACGGTGATCCTTCGATAAACTACGGGGTAATTGATACCAAGAATTTCATAAGTTTTTAAGTTTAAGAAATTGAAAATTGTGTTGTGAGGTCACGTCATTGTACGTAATAGTGTAATACGTCATGTATTTCGTTTTTAATTCGAAAATTGCCTTCGATTAATTTAAATTTATTTTATTTTATTTATTTATTCCTATACATTACAGTATTTACCTTTATAATTTTATTATGTTGGGTGTAAGGTAGGTTTGTGAAGGTGAAACTGTGGATAGGTATTGTTGTATGTTTCGTGAACACCTCACTAGGAGAACCTGTGCTGAGGTGTTTACGTGTTTATTTATGTTTATGTGTGACAAGTATTTATGTGTTGTAATATAAAGTTTTATATGTATTTTTTTTCAAATTTTAACAGTTATTGTACATTGGTTATATAGAAGAGAAAAAAAAAAGTATTTAAATATATTAGAGGAATATAAAAAAAAAATTATATATATATAAACATACACATACATACATACACATCCATATAAATACATGTACCTGCACACATGCATATGAATATATATATACATACGTATACATCCGCATACACATTCACATACACATATATATATGTACACACATATATAAATTGTAAGTGTATGTATAGTTATTGGATACTTGAAAAACTACTTAATTTTTAGGTTTATTTAATTTTATACTTTTTATAGTTTTGTTATGTTTGGTTGGGAATAATAATGTTTTGTATAAAGTTAATATCTTGATTTTTAATCCAGTCAGTGATATGTTTTTTATGAATGTTTGTAGATGTATTTGCAGATAGTATTTGTTTCAAAGTAATGGGCATGCAATTAAAAAGTTTGGTTGCATAATACTGAAAGTGTCTTTGTCCATGTGTGGTGTGGGTTATCGGTATGTTCAGTGTTTTATTTGTTGAGGACCTGGTTTTTGTTATGGTTTTTGGTTGAATTGGAATGTGTTGTTTGTTTTGGACAAGGTATATTATAGCAGATTTGGCATAAAGTTGTCTTATTGACATGACTTCTAATGCTTTGTAGATTTCGCTAGAATCTAATACATCATAATTTTCTAGAATCAGACATTCATTCGTGGTCATCATTATTGATTTTCAGAAAACGACAAGTTTTAACCAAATTGATACTTTGATGTGTGAGTCAGTTCATTGTAAGGAATGATGAAATACTAAGTCAGATGTTTTCTTATTAATTTTGATAAATACCTTGGGTTAAATAAATTTCACCAGAAGTGTTATAACGAAAATAATTATTTTTAATCTACTCGAATAAATCAACACTGATATTTCAATCTTCTGTATGGTTTTGTATGAATATAGTACATTATTGTCGTGAAAACTTTTCTAGCACCGTTGTGATTTGAAACTCGATAAAACGAAAAATAGCGACATTAAAAAGAGACACACACGTACATCTATAGGATTTAGCCTGCGAGAGAATGAGATAGTATAATCGGTCTCCTCTTTGTACGGTGCTTCGTAGCCAAGCTTCCTAGCCTCCCCACTTTTGTCTACTTTAGTTTTCTGATGGTTTCACTTCTACCGCGTGTGAATTGCATACTTTGTTTTTTCATATACATTGTGATAATTTTTGTAAAGTAAAATATGTTTTAGCTTCTCCCAGAATATTAACCTTGGCCTCAATATCAGTTAATACATAGTTACAAACAGTGAACTCTAGCGTTATGAAAGCTGCACACTGCAAAGCCTTATAGGACTGATGTTATATGTATGCACATTTTCGGTCGTTTCTACTACGAGCTATGGTAAACCGAAGTTGATCCCCGAAAATTGGTCCCCCGAAAATTGGTCTCCAGACAATTGGTCCCCCGACTTTTGACCCACCGATAGTTACACCTCCGATTAGTTGGCCCCCTGGACAGTTGATTATCCGGACAGTTGATCCCTTGGACCATTGATTTGCCAAAAGTTATTGATTTAACAGAAAGAATTACAAAGAAATTTGAAAGATTTACATTCATATAAGAGAGGATATAGGTTAATATACGTATATTTGCAGGCGTCTCGAGTGAAAATCTGCTGTATAAATATTTTTTCTAACAATATTCACATCGATTACAACATCCCCGAGCAAGGATTTATCCTTGCTCGGGGATGTATAACTTATTATCCTTGGCGGTATAACCGCCGAATAACAAAAGGCGTACTCTCTGCACATTTTGCTACGATTGAGGACATGCAGCAGAAATAATCTTTTACGGAAAACTGTCTGAGGTATGAAAGATGTCAGAGGGATCACCTTTCCGGGGATCAACTATACGGAGATCAAGTCATGGAAGTCATGAAATCTTTGAAAATATACCAAAAATAATTTTTGAAAATTGGCGACTTTCTTTACGTCCGGTGAAAGCCAGATTGCAAAATTACTCGCACTTGTAAAAAAAGTTTTAAAAACTTCTTTATTCAACAACAAATTACAGTTTCTAAACATTTTGGTAATCAAAATATAGTTCTTTAATCTAGCAACAGGTATTTTTTCAATTAATTTCTAGTCAACAGTTAATAAATCAATTCATTGTACGGCGCTCATGGGATTATTTATCACAAAATAGCGATGTTAAATTAACCAGTTAACTTTTAAAATCCTAGAACATATGTGTATATCTTCGAATTCTATGATTAATGTTTCCACAGCTAAGTTTAATTGAAAATCTTAATAATAATCCTGACGAATTAAAATAATATGCAGATTTTTTTTGCATTTTAATGTTATTTATTTGTCTTTTCAAGATTGGTTTTAAATAAAATGTCTCTGGCACGCTTTGTACGCGAATTTACATAAATCAAGTAACGGAATTTATACATAAGGTTATTTTGATATAAATAATGAAGTGTTGAAACCGTCACTAAATCTTACGCGGAATTTGTGAAATATATTACATCGACCTGGTCACAATTAATTATACATTTCGATAAAGTAACACTTTGGGGACGCTAATGTGACAGTTGAACAAATGATTAAGTAGTGATGGTCAGAAAATAACGTTTTTTGTTGTCTTTTGATAGGCGTACATCACAAAACGACCTTGGAAGCTTCTGCGAGTTTTATTTGTTACACTTGGTCAGTATCTATAGTTTAGAAATCGTCAACATTTTAAGTTTTTTGTTTAATAGATAAGACCCGTTTCCTGGACATTCATTCATTCTTATTCACTTCCCTATACAAATACGTAGAAAACATAACTTATTACAAGCGCAACTCAATCTGTCATTAAATGAAATACGTAATTGGATACTGAAAATTTTTAATATTAAATGGTTTATGAAAAATCACATTTCTTATAGTACCACTGAAAATAAGTGTGGTTATGTTTGTGTTACCCAAAAAAGGTCAACTTTTCTTTATATTGAGTGAAATTAATAAAATTAAAAGTGCCAATCAAAATATTTTTTTTACATTATCTCCACAAGAAGCCCTGAGAAAAACAATCCCTCAAGGCCTATGTCATCTAAAGGGATGCTATGTGGATGGTATTTTTAGGGAAAGAAATCAGAAAAAATTTTGGAAAGAAAAAAGGTATGAGGGATGGGTATACGAATTCGAGGGTCAATGTACTTTTAGGAGTGTTGAACGCATGAATCCATTATTCCAACAGCGATGAAAGGCGATAGGCCGAGAAGGACCGGCCAGAGAGGTCAAAAAGTCTCCCTCAATCTGTCTCTCCTGATCTGGTCCGCCACGCAGTATGCGGACAAAAGCGTGCTAAGTCAGAAACGTAGCAAACTACTTGGGGTGAACGGCCCGTTTGTTGGTTATCCAAAAAATGGTTTCCGCGGACCCACATCTGCCTCCCAAATTAAAAATCTTTGACTTCTTTGTATAGACCATCAAATCATCAATTACCAGTAAATTTAAGATTGAAGAGATTGAGATATAATCAATAAAAAACACTTTATGTATAACTTTTTACAATAACCATACCTTGAAATACTATTTTTCTCAATGCAATTGTAATATAAGATATCATTTTTCTTTTTTTTTCTTTCTTTTTTATCTCTTCTTCTTCATAATTTTTTTATTTCTTATATATTATTTGTTTAATATATAAAAATATAAATACTCATATGATTTTCTTTTTGTTTCTGTAAATTATCTATTTTTTGTTTTATATATAAAAAAAAATTTATATTATTTTTCTTTTGTTAAATTGTAGTTATCATTCGTTTTCTCCGCCCTTTTAACTCGAGCTTTGTTGTAAAAAAGGTGTAAAACATATTAATTAATATATTTGTGAAAGAAAAACTTTATTTAATGTATAAAAACATGTTTTTTTTTTACCATTATATTTAATTAAAAAAAAAAAAAAAAACACTTAGGCATATCTAGGGCCCAGAGTTGAAGAATAGTATTTTAATTGGTAAGTCGGCAATGGCGACATCAATTCTCTTTCACGTTGGTCTTTTACATTGATCACATTTTTTGGGATTATCCACTTTGTGAGTTTCAAAAAAAAACTCAAACAAATGAACTTTATATTAAATAAGAATATTTTTCTTATTACCTAAAATAAATTTAATAAATAAACGTTGGATGTAAATTTTCTATTAAGGCATTATTAAAAAATGTGTTTCGACAGGCCGTAATTCAGAGATATTATTTACGGCATCTGCACGCTAACAAAAATGAGAAATTTTATCAAAACAGTACATATTTTACTACTGATAAGGGTAATAATCTTTGACGCATCATAAATTTCCTCATCAATAAATATCACGATAAAAATAAGCAGTATACCTTAAGCTGCATCCCCGCATATAAAACCATCCAAGCATGAACGCTTGGCAATAGGAACAAGAGCAAAAAGGAACCTTTTTCGTCATTTTCAATATTTATTTATTTATTGATTTGGGAACGCCCAAAAGGGCTCTTTTATCGCAATCCTTCATCTTTTCAAATCCAATCTCCCTATTCCTTTACAGTACCATTCAACAATGATAATCAGATCTTAAACAAACTTCTCCGTTAAAATATACCCCTCACTGATAATATTTTAAGTACTTACTAATCATCTAAACATTCTAAACCATAGGTTCTCAACGTGGACGATAACGCCTCCCCAACGACGTTTGAGACTTTCAAGGGGGCGGTAGAAGAATCAGATAAAATTAGGGTGCGTTGAGATGGCAGTGGGGGCGTTCAGATGGCACAGTGAGGGCATGGGCAGGTAAAAATCATATGGTCTAAGGGACAACAAACACATTTATCACGTACTAAAAATAAATGTGTATCATTATTATTAAGAATTGACAATACAGCATGAATACAGCATGAATAGGAAGAATGTAGCAACCCGGTTGTTAAAAAACAAAAGAATTTCTTAGCACTTGCATAACAAAAGGTATGTCAAATAATTTCATAAATTTTTAATCAAATTATTGATTCCGTAAAAGTTGAGCCCCCACCCTCCCCCCCACAATTCGATCAATCTGAACACCGAATTTCTTTTTTAAACATTTTTCGGCTACTAAAGGGTTAAACCACTCGGAGTCAGGCTGTAAGGAATATTTCTCCAAGGAGTCAGGTCTACGCTTAAACACATTTTAAAAGACTTTACACCACTGTTAAAAAGTCACCAAATATTTTCAAATTTGACTCATCCAGCGGATTTCCACGATTTTCTATGTATTTGCCCTTTTCATCAGAAAATAAAATTTCCTGATAAATAACTTGTTTATTATGAAATTAACGTTCGCTCACCAGCAAGGCGTTTTAGATTCATAAGACATTGGAGTTTGATAGTTTCTATGAAAATGTGCAATGCCACTCACTGCTTTGTAATTTTTTACAAGTTAAAAAAAGCAAGAAGAACAGATTTTTTAAATCGCTGTAAATTGTAAATTTCTGATGATTTTTCTATAGATTTTTTTTTCTCTAAATTTAGTAAATATGCACATTGAAATTCATACCAAATCATGAAAAAATGTTAAAATTACAAAATTTACCCAAAAACACTTGCACTGTACAATGTACAATATCATTATAACACGGGCGTGCCTACTTCTATACTGTATATCAGCCACTTACATCTTTAGAATCTAGACCCAGCTAGCCAACAAAATATTGCTTCACAAGCGCGATATTTACGTTACACAACTTTCAACATTCCTCAAGTCACATAATAATAACAATGAAGTTAATTTAAAACTCACGACAAAATGTTAACACACCAATATATAATCTAAATAATAAACCACCAAAATCGTGCAACCCTTTTGACACAGTGCCTTGAATTTCACTGCCAATTATAAAATATTAAATTTAATGAAGTTAATTAAAAACGTGCAACAAAAAAGTAAACACATCTACAAAATATAAATAACTAACAACTAAAATGATACAACACTTTTGATGCAGAGTCTGGAATTTCGCTCCCAATTCAGCGAGTTTATTTATCTCGAGTCGGACGTGCGGGGTAGCTCGGTAGCTCCGCCGAACAAAGAGCTCCCAGCGCCATCCGTCATTATTAAGTTTGGCCGGAAAATGGCGCTGAATAGCCGGGAAAATGTATTATGACTGTCATTAGGTTCATCACATTATTACCATTGAGGGTTGCCGCGGGAAATGGCGATTTGTTTTGGTCGATTATCCTTTGCCGTTTCGTTCTGCCGCTCCTCTGAAATATCTTTTTGTTTATTATACTTTTACAATACACTATCGTCTGGTTTGATTGATTAAATGACTCTGCCGATATTGTCTTGTGAAGAATTGCGGAAAAGTTAACGAAGCTAGTTACAAAAAATGACATCAAAATCAAAAAGATTTTTCTTATTTCTGACGTAGCAAAACTCGAACGGATAGCTCGAAATTTGCACAGCTTTGTCTTTCTTGAAAATACAGGGCATTGCAGCTGTTTTTAGCACGCGTCACTAATTTCATTCGTGATGTCTTTGAAATATTGAAAATTACATTTCGTAGGTATGAGCTATGTTAAAAAAATAGGTAGAGACAAAACTTTGGAACGTTTAGCTCTGGCGTGACGAATTTTGAACGACTTTGTCTGCTTGAAGTTTATCGGTCAACGGTCAAGTTATTTTCAATTAGATTCGGCATTTCAATCATATGTCATACGGTTTTTAAATAAAAATATTTTGCGACAAAACTTTCCAGAGATATGATATTATTAAATTGTCACAACTTTGTACATCTGAATTTTACCGGTCAATGCAAGGATTTTTCGCTTGTGAAGTTATGTAGCTTTGAAATTATTGTAAATATCTATTTTAAAATTGAAAAGGAGTGCAGTAATGACGGGAGAAGCCGGGTAGTAACAAAATGTTACAATAACAAATTTAAACTTTCAGGCAACAAATCATTCGGAATACCCAACGACCATCATGCGGTTTCATAGAAATCATTGTTTCTCCCTTACTATTATGGTTAGAAATGTAATCTAAACGGCGCGGCGTTAGAAAGTGAAAATACCGCGATATATATTCAAATCTTAAAGTTAATCACAAAATAATTTAAATAAACACCTTTATGAAAACAAATTTTCCGACCGCAATTTGAAAAAAATGATTCTTTGGGAATTTTTTATTAATTATTTTTACATAAAACAACAAAAAGTGAGTTGACGATAACGTTTTAAATACACTTGCTTAATAAAAAAAGGTGTGCGTTTTTGTTATTTTTCGTTATAAGTAATTTTTGTTAGAAAAAACGCAAGATGAGCCATTATAAAAACTTTTTTTTGTTTACATTTAAAATTTTAATATTTAAAAAAATTATATGTTTACTAGCTGACCCTAGCGTTGCTGTGGTTAACGAAACACGACGCCATCTACTGGATGGTTACCCAACCTAAATAACCAAGTGTTGTATCGATAAATTAACTCACACCGCCATTAGAAACTTATGGAATTTACAAATAATTACAAAGCATTGTCCTATATCAAGCATTTAATGAAAATTTAATTCGCAATAATTAATATTGAGGTCAATAATCGTAATAAAAAGTATCCTATCTTTTTAGTTTAACCAAATTACACACAATAAGCCAAATTTCATTAAAATCGGTTAAGTAGCTTCGGAGTTTATATCGAACAAACATTGTGACGCAAGTTTTATGTATATAAAGATTTCGAATTATAAAATTTAAAAGTTTAATTCTTTCACCTTTCAAAAACAGTTTTTAGTTTTTGGATGCGTTCAGAAATGTTCCATAAATTTGGATTTTATTGCAAAGCATATATTATGATCTTCCAACAAAATAGGTCCGAGGCCTGACGGTTAAGCAAAATTGCACTTCAAAAAGGTGTCTTAATTACCTAAAGATAAAACAGAATGCAAAAATTATTAATTTATTCCTTCAGTGCATAGAAAGTTACTTCTACAATTTTAAACAGTTAATGCGAGCGATAAGAGAAAAATTGCTCCTAAAAACATCTTTTGGCTAGATTTTTTCAATTTAAGCAATGTTCTGCATTTGAATAACGTTTAAAATAACATAGTAATTAATATACGCGTAAAATTAATTAAGAATCGGATACTTATATAATGATGACCTGTTACACCGTCAAAATATTATAATTCGACAATAAGTTAATTTGTTCAATAACGGCTTCTGTATTTTTATTTATTTTGTTAAGGAATGTATGCATCCTTGGCGACTAGTTACCGAAGGTGGCGCCGCTATAAAAGTTGAATGTCATCAATTGATTCTATAAATGTGAAAGTTGTATACAAGTTCCAAAGCATTTTTAGATACAATACGACTGAGAATCCAAGACCCATTTGCATGAATTATGCCACGGGTCACGGTTTGCATTATTTCTCGGTCATCGAAATCGGATTAATGAAAAAGTTAACAGAAACATGCAATTTTTTGCGAGATTATCATACTTGTTAACAGGGTTCGAAAATATCACGAAATTTGAATAAATATTGAAATATCGGATGCATGTATCAAAAGTGAAGTAATAATGAATTTATTTTTTTCTAAAGGGAAATTGACGTACCTTTATTTTTTGTATTTTTCTTCAGTCATCTTTATTACTTAAATTACATTTGTAAAGTATTGTGCCAGTTTCACTAGGAACTCCTGTATTGAGAGCAGGCGCAGTTAAAAATAATTTTCCCTTCCCTTCCCTCTCCCCAATCCCCTCGTCCTCTTCCCCCGTCCCACGAATCCCCCTCCCGAGTTCCCCCCTCCTCCCGGGTTCCCCCCCCCCCCCTCCCGCATTCCATACATTAATTCCCGGTACATTCAGTTTTCAAACAGCTCGAGTGCCACCTATTGCAATTTTTTTATACAAATTTCATAATGCTAGAGCTCACCAGTATATATAGAAACCATCGCTGGCAGGCACATATCAAATTCCCAAAGTTTCATTGCAATCGGATGAACTGTTAGCAAGGCATAACTTCATGATGCCAGAACTCACTATTTTATATAGAAAGAATCGCGGGCATTCGCACATCAAATCCCCAAATTTTCATCGTAATCGGATGAATGGTTAGCACCCATATAGCACACATATAGCATATTTACATAAACAGAAGCAAACATATTTTCATTTTTATATATAAAGATAATTTGTGTTCTCTAGAGTTGCCATCGTTGCATGAGCACAAAGTGAAAAAAAGTTGTTTTTATTCTAATGGCCAACAATTGCATCAATTGTCAGAGATTTTCACCATACCATACAATTCACAATTCAGGAGGCGAGTATGGGTAGTGCCTCTTTATTTTATAACCAACACCACTGCCGTAGGTCATCTCAAGAAGTTCGCTACGTTTGGTGATTTATCAGGGGTACTTTGGTTCACGGGATGATGTTTGGTTAGGGTTTCCTCAAACCGCTCTTTCCCGATCTGCCCCGCTAGCAGCCAGAGGGCAGGAGCATCCACCGCCAAGACTAGAACACACCTCACCTGATGAACCCGGGCACCCCTACTACGTAACCAAACCTCTTAGGGTGACCTATATCAGTGTTGGTTATCAATAAATGATTCCCGGGTCAGCGGTACTCACAACTCGCCTCTCAAATTAAATATATTGATTTGTAGTGAGTCATATCTTTACGTATAAATCAAAATTATGTTTGTTTTGAACTCTGGTTATCAGTAATACTTAATAACACATTTTGAAATTTTTGAACAGCTTCTTCTATTAATTTATATTTATTACCCAACCAAGAAGTTTTTTTATATTTTTTAAATAATTGCTATTTGACGTGGTCAAGGGACATACTAGCAATCTGGAGGACGCTCGTTCAAATCTCGGCGTGCGTAAAAGATTTTATTTGACTGATGTGTGTTATTTCACAATATCATTAATTTAAAATAATACATACGATAATAAATAATAACACATATCCATAAATTTCCCCAGTTTTGGCGACGCGGACATAATTTCTCAAAATATGGCGACACTAGCGTGTGGCGGCACTACTTTCCCCTAAAAAACGAGAGGTGATCCGGCTTGGTAGCTGCTTCAGTGCGATCTTTGCATCCGTTTGAGATGGACGCTCTGTTGTCGAAAGCGGCCACCTACGAGGTTCATTAAGATATTCGCTTTCTCAACTAAGAGGGAGTCCGTCCTGTTAAAGTTCGTTCGTTTGTTGAAGCTCACAATTGTGATCCCAGATGTCTGTAAGTCCACCACAAACGATTTTGAGAGAAAAATAACTAATGCAAATTGAGTGCTCGTTGGGTTCCCTAAATGCTAGAGAGCAAAATTATGGATGGAAACGTGGATTCACCACCTAATCACGGAATCAAAAAGCCAAACAATGATATGATTTCAATCTTTTTCTTGATCTGAAGCAACATTTGGTAGAAAAACCTTTGGAGACCGACTAGAACGTGGAGGGAGAGGTGATGGCATTTTTGGCTCGGCTCAATAAGTGCATTTTCCTGGTGTAAGACCACCATTTAGAATTGAAACATTGCTTGAAATGACTTTGGCTTTAGGTCTGAATAGCCAGGTACTTCCCTACCTTCCTCTCCCCATCTCCTTCCCCTCCCTGCTACCTTCAGCCTCGCAACCTCAAAACATATCCCAATTGGGGACGCCATAGTGTCACTGGCTCCAGTCAGAAACTGTGGAGACTCTTGCGAGGTATTCACTTAAAAAAATGTTAAATGCGCAATTAGATTTGGCTATAAAAATCACACCTTTAGGATTGTGTTTATTGGTGTAAACTTCCGAGGGTGAGGTCCTTGCAAAACGTCACTGAGAAACATAATTTTATTTTATGTACGGCTACTTATTTTAGCGACAGGTGACAGGTTTTAAATAGGTTGTTCTAATATTAACGGAATTGTCTTTCTCAAGTATAACAAGTAGTTTAAAATGTGCTGCTGGCATGCAATACATTTTTTATGAATTAAGATAGATTTGTATACAATCATTTTTTAAAAGGAAGTGATAATATATATGTATATGCTCAATACAGCTATCTGATGAAGTCAATTCCGGAGAGATGATATCACATTATCATCATAAATAATCCGAGATATTTAATTACAGCCCCACTGACCTTGAGACCATTTGGTTGAAAGGTACTCAGACAAAATGAAATGGATTGCATCCGTAAGAAATAAAAACAAAGAATGCTGTAGATTCTTATCAGAAGACACGAACTATTTAACAAACCACCTTCTTGGTTTGTCTTGACATTTCAATATTGATCTACATTCACATTACTTAAATGATGTAACCTCAACAATTTGATCATCTTTTGCTTCGGCGATATATTGCATTGTTTTTTTTTATAACACTAATAATACGTGATATGGGTATTATTTAATGGAAGTTTTTTCTGCGTCGAGACATTGTTTCTAGATTTTGAGAGGTAGGAATATTATAACAAGTCAAAGTATAAAAAAACACAACTAGTTTTAATAAGAAAAATACTAATATTCATTTGATTTTGTATTATTTTGTATTGTTTGTATTGTTTTTCAAACATCGGTAGTTATTGACATTGTTTTATGTGTTATTAAGCTGACACTTTTGATAATTAAACTACTGCTACATTCTACCCGGGTTACGATTAACGTTCATACTTACTCAATAAATTCACAGACCGCCTCCAAGTGCTAAGGGCCCGTTGTTTCACAGAATTTTATCGAATCATCAAATTTCAAAGTTAATTAAACTTCAAGTTTCACGAAAGTTCTGTTATCATTTCAATAATGCAAAACAATTATATCTATTTAGGAATAAAATATTTCAAAAATCTTCCGATTGAAATAAAAAATTTAAATATATCAACAAACTGAAACTCCAACTGAAGTAATATTTGTCAGGAATAATTAACTAAATAATTGCCTATGTTATCTCTCTCTTTATATTTATTATCAGTCTATATTCATATCTATTTTATTTAGATGTTTATAATTACTCTCTTACGTGATCAATATTTTAGTGTGTAACTGAATCCTATTTATACACCTACACATATAGATGATCCAGAAGTTTCAATTATTCCTATAATATATAAACTTACGTTTTGCATAATGTTATTTTTATAATTAGTGTAACTCGCTCACCAAGCACAAGAACTAGTTTTTTCTTAAGTGAGATTGCGACTTTAAAAATATTTTGTACCAATATGTAATTTATATAAAACCACCACTACTTATGTCTATATTAAATAAAAAAATAAAAATAAAAATATTTCAGTTATGTGAAAAATTGGCCAATTATGATATAAAAAGAGAAACAATAGAGAGAATATAACCTTGATATAAAGTTGATGACTAGATCTTGTTAACCATCCTAACATCTTCTTCCCCATTCTCTTATCCTCTACTCCATTTAGTCTCACAACGTACCTTACACTATACTCTATTAGGAATGTCATAGACCTTGTTGTCTTTGATCAATTGGATCTCTTTTGCTGTGTTCATATAGAAAAAAATAATCAATAGGAAAGGCTACTAAAAAACGAAAGCTTTATTCACAATGGCGCAATTTCATGAATAAAACCATTAAAGTAAATTTATCGAAGTGTTTAAAAATTACATATTCATTCTGTTTCAGTGTCAACACATCGTTTCTGCAACACTAATCCTGATATTTATCGTGAACTTAAGTACATAAATAAGAACTTTTATTTAAAATACTAAGACGCATTCTTTAGCGTTGCAATATTCCGATACAATATCAAGTTACGTACATTTCCTCTCAAGACATTTCAGTAAAACGATCAAATAATATAAAGTATATTACACGGTATCCTTTCTTCCAAAGTGCTCTAGTGAGCATTTAAATTTTATGACCATTTAACTGCCGAAGGACCCATATAATGCGCACTCGGGCATCCCATCAAATCACGGTCTTGGAATCCGGAAATCGTTCGTTTTTTATATTTTTATGAATTTACTGAATTATTTCGTTAATTTGATAAAATAAAATTTATAGCTCTTGGCAGGACGTGATAATTCACTTAACCTTGCAATCGCTTCATTGCTGCCACAAGGAAAATAAACGTCACACAATGATCTTTTTTAGTAAAGTGCAGCAACGTTTATTTTTTATTTATTTCTATGTTAAAAAGCTTCTTATTATGTCCGTTTTAGGACATGCCTTGAAAATTATTAAGCTGCCATCAATAAATAAAATGCAACACAGCCACCAACCTACACGTAATGATAAATATGAGATTGTACAAACGATTTTGACATAGTAATCCTTTCACTACCAGTGGTATTTTAGTATTATTAGGGACGTACTTGACTTACTAATCAGTGATTCCTGAAATTTGGAGTAAAAAGTGTAACTGAAATTTGGTCTCCGGTGACTTTCCGAAGTTTTTTTTTAACATTTTTTTTTCTAATTCAAACCAAAAAAAATCTTCCACAGGCCGTCACTGGTCACTCAGCCGAGAAACCGCAAAACTTCACATCCCGGTCCTAACTGTCCAATACCTAGTAATTTTTTTTATGTTTTAAGTAGAACAAAAAAAAAACAAATGTCACCGGAGACCAAAATTTTAATTACACTTTTTACTCCAAATAATGTCAGGTAATGTCAAGGTAAGGTGAGGTTAAGGCCAAATAGAGGACGGCCAGCGTGGTCCAGCGGTAAGGCTCTGGACTCGCAATCCAAAAGGTTGCGGGATCGAGTCCCAGCGTGGCAAATAATTTTTTTTTTATTAATTTGTGTTATTTCACAATTAATTAATTAAAAATAATATTTAGTATATTTGCGACACGTTCCAGAGTGGAAGATACTTTCAGTATCGCCCTGGTGTCAGACCACCATTCAGAATTGAAATGTTTAAGCAATTAGGTATCATGTAGTCCAGCGTTTTTTGTCCATATTTGTTTAAATGCTTAGGTACAATTAGTCCTTCATTTAACGTAAAACGAGTATTGTAATTATGGTCCAGTTTATTTATGTATATAGGACTAATCATACGCTGAAATATAATTTTACACCACAAAGTAGCTCTTACTGGGAGAATTTTGAGATTTTGGTAAAAGTACGGAACATTATGCCTTTGTTCATATAAACTTTTATGAGCTTATAATTTAATTAATGAATATTGAACTAATTGAACACGATTTACATTTGTTTTGCAGGAAAGTCCCCAAGTTGTAATTCCATACCTTATAATAGATTCAGCTAATGATAAATAAATTATTCGAAGTGTGCATATTGGAACATAAAATTTTAATTTATATAATCTGCTAACAACGAAATGTATTTAGCCGGGTTTGGTGACCAGATCTGAATATTCAGGTACTTCCCCATCTTCCTCTCCCCCTTCTCCTTCCCCTCCCCACTACCTTCAGCCTCACAACATATCACAATTGGGAATGCCATAGTCTCACTGGCTCCAAACCGGAGCAGTTGGGACTCTTGTGCGGGATTCATATTAAAAAAAGTCAGAAATCATTGGTTAAGGTATGTCATGTACGTCCTGTAACACCCAGTATACATATTTTTATTTATTTATTTATTTTTTACGTTTTATGTCGTAAGTGAAGATTTAATTATTTATTTTTGAATTTTCTTAATTACGAATGTTTAGCAAAACTGTTTATTGTCTTAACACTCTGAATAATGTAAATGTCGTAAATAATAGTAGACAATGTCAAAATAACGCTGGCTCCATATTAATATGTAATATTGTATTGCGGCGTTTGTCAGATTTCATCCTTGACTTTCGTATGTGTTCATAAATCCAATTGCAATAAAATTTTTAGAGAATTTGTATACGTAATAGTCCAGGCTCCCTAGCAGGCAGATCGCCAACGAGTAAGTAACAGTTTACGATGATCAAGTGTTCCTAATATATTCGACTTCAACTGTTGTTTGTACGATCTGCAGTTGTCCTGGGAAACGAGGGAACGACGAGAAGTTACCGAAAGTTATCCTATAAATTCTTATCGATCGACCGTGCATGGTGTCGCGTCCGATATTAATAATGTTCTTATTACTTAATAGTAGCCAGGTCCTGCCCTGAGACAAAGGACCGGAGCCTGGTGTCGTATTAGGTGATAGGTAATATCAAGGTCTTGACTCGCTTTTTGGGGCCTTTTCAAGTCGGCGCCTGGAGCAGACTGGCCCGATGGCGCCTGCACAGGGCCGGCCCTGAGAGTAGCTTTGTCATACAACAATAATATTTTACCAGTTAGTAACTGAGTGGACAAAAAATGTATCGGATCCTACCAGGCGCCGCGTCGTGGGCTCAAAACCGGCTAACTAATTTGCTTGCAGAGTGAACATGAAATATTTTCAGCCTTTTTGATGGTAGTAGAAGGTTTCAATTTTTTTAATCTGGTTATTTATAAACTGGAAATGTAAACCTTCTTTAAAAAAATAAACATAAATATGTTTGTAAAAGAACAATTTTTTTATTTGCAAAAAAGTATTTTCTTTTATATTTATTTAGTTGGCAAGTAGGCGCATTTGTATTCTGATCTCAAAAGAATTGGTAAAAGCCTCGATTACATTGAGCGAGTTCACAAGCTACTAGCCGGTAATTTTAAAAGCGGGTGAATCGGCGAGTGAGATTGTCATGATTACAAATAAAACTGTCTACTCGCTCAGTAGCGACAGTAACAGTTAAAATAACGACTCTCGCGCGAACCTATCCGGTCGACATTTTGTAAAAAATACTTGAGCTCGCAGCTAGCGCTACACGTTAGCCAGTAGCGAGAATTACGGCTCCCGCGTGAACTAATTCTGACAGTTACGAAATCAGTCGTTGGTGGGCCGCCATCTTAGAGCGGGTAGCGAGTAAAATAGACCACCTTTCAAATTTTTTTGTAAATTGTCCACAATCTGCGCTAGTTAGCTAGTAAAACAATTACGCTGAGCGAGTGTACTAACAGATAGTGAATTTCCCAGATAGTAGCTTGTAAACTCGCTCAATGTCATCTTAACATAAAAAAATTATTACTGCTAGTGATTAATGCTAGAAATGCCTCAGTCAAATATTTGTCTTGATTACAATAAATTCTTTATTATAATAACGATTTAACTACACGTTCTTGTGCTTTTAACAGCTCAGCTTAATTTTTTTTTTAAACTTTTCCTTCGTTTTAAGAAAGAAGCCGAATATGATATTTTCAAAACGAAAATTTTTCCTCTTTTTTATGCGCTTTATGTAATACGTAACATTTTTTTAAAAGTTTTATCGAATACCATACGAGTCTATAAATTACTGGTCCTCCCCAAAGCATTCTCAATGTAGACAATGGGATGTGGATTTAAAATAAAATAAAAACTCGAAAGGGTTTGCCTGGAGTTTTTGTTTTATTTTTACTCACTCTTATCAATGAATCTTGAAGTGTGACAACTAACAAAGTCATCCTTTCTCACAATCTCCACAGATCTATAATCCACGTATAAATCCGACATCTCCAGCGGTGCACATTAGCTGGAATTGTCACAGCGGGATCAAGTAAGCTTTGTGGTCGAACAAAAGCTGCAACTGGGTGGCGGCAGGTACCGAGCGGGAAGCGGGTTGCGGAGCGGGTTGCGGGGCGGGTAGCGGGGCGGGCAGCGGCGGGGGTAGCGGACAGCGTCGCGGCGGGAGGCTCCATAATAAGATAATTACGAGCATTGTTTGCCGCGAACAATGTTCCCGATTAAACATTATATTTCGGGGTCAAGTGACTGAATGCAGCTTTATGCAGTCGCGAACATTAATTTTAGTAGGTCAATCACCAACAATTATACCGTATAATTTATACCCATTGACGTAATTAGAGCAAATTGAGTTCCAAACAAGTGAAATTGAGCGATTGTAGAAATTTTGATGATCATAGAATAATCAGCACTGGCAAATATTGAATTATCAAATGACGGGATGGATAGAAGCAATTCGCAATAAATTAATACCATATTTTGTACCATCGCAACGTACTGAACAGCCTTGCCAGTAACATCATCAGAAAAATGATTCCTTATCTTTTGCGTTAAGTTGAGAAAGCGCTAAAAATTTTGAGCGGTTAGAGATACTTAAGACAAAAAGGCAAAAATCCGTCGGATATCGGAAGCCGTCCATCGTGGGTTATCGGCTGTCAATATTCTGCGATTTTCTTTGGCTTTCAATAGCTTATTTGTGCCTGTCGTGCGTTGATGTCAATTGGTGTGAATAAATTGCCAACATAAAACACGAATTACTATTTATTAGGCTTTAAGTACAGATTAGCCACTAATATGGCGATTTACTCCGCAAAGAAAATAATAGAATTTTACAAGAAACGAAAAACGACTGTATATGGATGCTCCTTAGACCTAAGTAAAGGGTTATACAGGGTATGGCATAAAAACTTATGAAAGAAATTGATGCCTACCATAAATATCAACACACTATCCCGACGGCACTCCCAGCAGGAAAACGTTGTACGGTGGGCAAGTACGTATTCCCAACAGATATACTATCATACCAGGAGTAAGGCATGGAGGGTGTCTGCCTCCAATCCTGTTCAATGTGTACATGGACGAGTTATCAAATCGCCTGGACACCAAAGCGGGCTATCATATTCATAATTTATGCCTAAATCACATACGCTAAGCAGACGACATGATTCTCCTAGCTCCGTCGATCAAGAGGATGGGAATATTATTAAAAATCTGTGAAGAATACGCAAATGATCACAACATGATATACAACCCCAAGAAGGCGGAACTAATCGTTTACCACCATGGAAAAAATCCCGAGAAAATGCTCCCTTATAACTTAATGAGGAAAACATAAACGCATCTAAGAATGTAAAATGCGTCATTACTGAAGACCCTCGGATGATGGTGATATTGAACGACAGAGGAGAAGTATCAGTATACTGTCTAATATAATTGCCCGAAGATCTTTCCAATGCAATAACAATGTAAAAAAAAAGGTGGAGGGTGCGGGTGGAGGCAGGAAAGAGGGTGGGGGAGGGAGGGTGGGGGGAGGAGGTAAGGGGGAAATGGGTTGTAAAATTCGTAAGAAAGTTTTGTGGGACCTCTACTTAACCCATCTTATTATTCAAAATGAATAATATACTTTACTGGTTTTACTAACCAAAGAAGTGAGCTTAGCTGAAGAAGTGAGCTTAGCTCACGAAATATGTTGGTTTTGTTAACAATAAAAGTGGTAAAAACTAAGAATGTTATTAATTTTGAATTAAAATGGTGCCACAAAATAAGTTTGCTGTGTTTGAAGAAGCAACTTATTATTTACAACACACTGATAAAAGAGATGGTGCAAATAATATTGTTGTATTTTCAAGGAATCTCCGGTTCTATTCTACGAGTACTATTCTCTTTTTTTTGTATTCGGCTGATTGGGGAGTGGGGGGGGGGGACTTTAATCTCCCAAATCCCCCCTTATGTTCACCCTTGATTTCACATCATTAAAATCATGTACAGTTATCGTGGTGCAGACACAGTAAAAATGGAACAAACGGCAAAACCTTGATCATACTATCAATAATAGCTCAAACATAATGAGAAACGGCAACCGGCCGATTAATACGCGTGTCGCGCAGATAGCGCACCCGGTGACTTGCATGTCGTTAATGAGTTCATTGAGCTGTCAAGTGCGTCCGCGGCCTGCTCGAATATTAACCGAAGCTACGAGCGTCATATTATGCAGATATCCGCCATACTCGATAATTGGTTTATCATCGCGGTGCGACCAGACAGGCATAAAACTGTCGGCAGCACTCCGGAGGTTGATTAATTACTGCCTGTGATCTTCTTCACAAACATCGTCTACATCAGGGGCGTAGCGCTGCCGTGGCGGCGCAGGATCATCCGGGGCAGGAATCTCAAAGAACCCATACAACAAAAATTCTATGGGCATAGGTTGACAGATTGGTTGAGAGAACCATTCATTGGATAACTATCATCTCTGCTATTCACAGGATCTTCCAAAATTTCACTCAGAGGCCAGCTAAGGGAGATTATTTGACCTCTCCAGCCGAACATTCTCGAACCATCGTTTTGCTCCGTACTGGGACAGATGAATTCATACGTTTCTCCTTGATACATTGACTCCCGGATTCCTATCCACTCCTTAGAACATTTCATTTTCAGAATTTATTCTAGTTATTTTTCTTAAAAAGACCCTCCACACAGCACCCCAAAGATGACATAAGCCCTGAAGTAAAATATTTTTCTTATGGCCTCCTGTGTGGAGTTTAAAAAAATCACTTGCAGGTGTTAAAAATAACTTGTTATAAGAAAAAAAAAATTTGAAAAAGGGTGTTTTTTTTAAATATTTAGGTCAAATGGTTAGTTTAGATAAAGTTTCATCAAATGAGGAGCCGCAGATTAAAAAAAAATCTTAACCCCGGAATGTTAAACGATGTAATATTGTGGCTCTGAACCGTAGTAACTTACTTATAATAATGTATCGGGCATTCAATCCTTCAGTACTACACGATAAAAAAGACGAAAAAGACAATCTTTCCGAGACAACTAAACTCTGCGATGACGAAAATCTTTTACAGTGGTAGAATTTTGATGACGAAAATCTTTTACAGTGGAAAAATCAACCCGTAAAAAATATATTTTTTAAATTTAACACTTCGACGTGCGTGCCCTACCAAGTCGTCATCGACAAAAAAGTCTATCTACCGAGTCGGAAAGTATATCAATTTCCACTTCCAAGATTTGCATTTATAAACAAACTCGAAATTTCGGCCTTGTAAGCGGAAAATATTTTTTTTTTCAAAATTAGAGAGCTCTCACGTTTATTTGTTTTTACTTATTTCCCTTTCAAAGCATCTTTTTGATCGCTCTCTTTTCTTTTTTTTGATCGCTTATAACGTAGCCTTCAGAGGAAGCCAAAAATTTTGTATATTGTTAGTTGTACATATTCTTAGTGGCCTAAATTGTAAAAATTGTGCATGTAAATAAAAAAAATAACACAAAAAAAAACAGTTGTCACAATAATAAAAAAATAAAATACTTCCAGAACTCAATAATAACGTTACGAAAAAAAATTAAATGGAATTGATAAAAGTTAAATAGAGTTCTACGAATTAAACACAAAAACAATTAATAAATTAAGAAAATCAAACACATTATGTTTTAAAAAATATGATTAATTTTAATTCTTTTATTAAAATGGATTGGTAGTAGAACCAATTTAATCGATTGCCCCGGAGTTGGTGAGCTGTCGGCAAGCCACTGCTCTGCAATATTGGACATGTCCTGTGGCTCGATTGACAAAGGCCCCGCTGCACACTGTCAGTGCTCATCCGGGTTCGATCCCCGACCCGCCCTCACTATCACAGTGACACTATTAATCACGCTGACAGAGTGTTTCGTGTATTACTTGAGTAATATGCAATGTCATAGCTCCGTAGGCGGAGCGTCCTAGTTTAGATTCGTCTGGATGTAGGAAGGTCGAAGGGTAAGTGAGGGCAATGTGCTATAAACTGGTACCTATATTTAAACATATTATTTATTTTCTTTGCACTCCTATAAGCTTTAAGGAAGTGGTATATATATATATATATATCTCAGTATCGTCCTGTTGAAAGACAACCATTCAAAATCAAGTTACTAACCAACCAATAATCAAGCCATTTCCCCGCAGGATTAGGCATCGAGGACGGCAGCTTATCGTTATCGTTGTCGTTTATCGTTATGACTCAATTATCGAAAAAATAGTTGCGATTTCCTGCCATGTATCTTCGTTTAGCGATTCATTTTTATAATTATATATTATCAATTTTAAACATTGTAGACAATTTAAAACATTTGATACAATAACAAACAAAGTTCAATTTTGAATATTGCAGACATTTTCGTTATTTGTTTTTGGGGTGTTGCGCTACCTCCTTCTTTAGCCAACGTTTCGGGCAGCGTTACAGTGTCCATCATCAGGGCAGATCCACTTTGGGTAAAGAAGGAGGTAGCGTAACACGGCACAACACCCCAAAAACAAATAACGGAAATACTTATGGCCGTGAAAATCTAAAAAACGTTTTGCAGACATTTTTCACTGCTCCAATCTATAATTAGTGCAAAAAAGTCAACGAAATTTCTAAGAATACAATAAACGAACGAGCATTCTAGAGCATTATACTCAATTTCAGCTAACTCACTCGGGGCACCGAAAGAATGCTCTAAAACCGTTCACACCAAAATAATTTTGCAAGAGCAGATTAGAATGAACATTTGGTTTTATCCCACCTTTACACTCATTTATTCGTTTTTTTTTTCTACACGCCCAATCCTTGAAAGCACCCCTGACTTAAATTTAATCACAACGATAGGCCTCGCATTCCTCGTAAATTTCAAAATTCTAACACGATCGCACATAGTTTATCACACATATGCCTTAAGGATCTCATAGCAACAAGGATATTTTTTACACACCCTAAAATACAAGTTCCTAATAACAATCATAATTATTTTGAAGTAGATCCATTTTGATGAGGTTCTTCTATTAAACTTGTACACTGTGGATATTGACAAGGCTTTTTTATTTGACTAGGAACCTTTCGGAGCATCTCACCCACATGAAAGGCTGTCACATGATACATGTTTTGCTGTTAGGGATTCCGGATATCATATTTACGATCGTGTCGACACAGGAACATCCCTTCTCATAGCGTCTGATCTCTTGGTACTTATCACAAATCACAATATAATGGGATGATAATATTTTGAAGCGTTGTAAAATATTAAGGGTCAACGATATAATTTATATTGTCATGAAAACAAACGTACCTACTTACATAATACTTGTAATTATTTTCATCTGAATGATTTTTTTGTGCGTTTGAAAAAATTAAACTTAAATTGAATAGTTCCGTGCTGACTTTTAAAACCGCAGTGCTGCTCCCAGAGCCTCTCCTAGATCATACCGAGGTCATTTAATTAAGATGAAAAACATCATAAAAAAATTAAAAAAATAGCACTTTTTAAAACACTGCAATTTTTTTTAACATTTGCTCCGTACAATAGGCCCGCACTGAGCTCCGCACGAGAGGAGAGATTTGAAAAAATAATAATTTTCCTCGGAGCCTATGTCATCTTAGGGTACGCATTGTGAAGGATCTGTTTAAGGAAAGGAAGGAGAGGAAGTTCAGGTAAAGAATAGAGTATGAAGGGTAGGTTGGAATCTGGGAGTAAGTGTGTTCAGGAGTGATGGACGTATGAATTCATCCCTCCAACTGGGGTGCAAGGCGATAGGCCGAGATCGGCTGGAGAGGTCAAAAGGCCTTCCTAAACCAGTCTCTCTCAATCTCTCGGGCAGACGCATATAGTATATTTGCGGCACCTCCATTAGACCACCATTCAGAATTGAATTGTTGCTTAAAATGGCTTTAGCCGTCTTTGGTGACCAGATCTGAATAGCCAGGTGCTTCCCTACCTTGCCCTCCCCCACCTCCTTCCTTTCCCCACTATCTTCAGCGACATACCATACCCTAATTGGAGATGCTAAAGTTTCAATGGCTCCAGACGGGAGCAGCTGTGACTCTTGTGAAGTATTCAAATAAAAAAAAAATTAATAAATCCGCCCCCAAGATCTAGACAAACCTCACTCCATGAACCCGGGCACCTCTGTTAAGTAACCAAACGGAGCGAACAATTTGGGGTGACGGATGCTAGAAGTGTTGTTTATCCAATATTTTTTTTCCGAGGCGGTGGTACCAACATAAATCCCAACAACGTTTATGAATAGTTATGATTTCATAAGGCTTTTAATTTGAAGAAAAGTTTTCAGCGATGTACAAGATGAATGAATGAAGGAAGCTGGAAACATTGTGACTTATTCGCAAAATCTCACAATGTAGCCATAAACCCTCGTCAATTGGAACATAATTCTTAATATCATAGTATCATCAGCGTTCGTCTATGACATAATATATCCAAGATGGGTTAACAACGATTATTAAAAGAATTGGTCGACATATTATAATGATGAACAATATTATGTCCAGAATATCGAGTTGACAACTGAAGTCAGAAGACTTGTGAACGCATATTTGTCCATAGTATAAAAGGCATCTCAGCTATTTATGAAATTCTGTCATTTTGACGGTCTTGAGTATTATATTTACTTAGTAAAAGAGACTTATCTTCTTTTTGTTATCAGGATAAACATGTGAAGTGCAAGGAAGATGATTTAATTATTGTAATCTTCTTCATATAGTGTACATACACATTTATTATAGAACTTCAGGACATCACCATTTTTTCACAAAACAGCCAACGATTCCTTCAAAACCGTGGTTTTCTAGAGTCTCTTTGAACAAATTCTCAACATCCTCCATTTGCCGCATGCGGATAGGGCATTGCTGCCACAATGTTCACCTGACAAAAATTCATGTTAAGAATTCTGCGATGTGTTAATGTCGTCTTGGTGAAGAGGACCTCAATCAATTTTTTTTCTCTTGCCCTTCATAAAATAATTCATACAAACATGTTTGTTATCTTCTGTGAACAAACGCGTTTATAATGTCTTGGCTGGTTTCCTGAATATTAACAGCATCAATTTGTAACTGTAAGTTTATGTTTCATGTATTTATTTAATTTTTTTATTTTTAATAAATTGTATCAACATATATATTAATTTCCTGTTGCTTCTACATGTTAAATGTAATTAAAATGATCTCGTATTGTAAGAATTTAGCGTATTATTATTATTTGTATAGTATTATTATATAATGTAGATAGGTTCTTGTTATTGAAAATAAATTTGTAAATATTAACCCAAAATATCACTCATAAAATCATTCATTTGACACTGGCCAGAACACTCCTTTGGGGTGAAGAGCCATGAAAAAAAAGAAAATTAATAAATTAGAACAATGCGTAACAGGACTCAGAAGGTGTAGACCTGAAATAAAATTATTTTTCATTTATGCTGGCCAGAAAAAAAATCTATCACCATAGTAAGTGCCTTCGAACATTTTCGGTGGCTTCAGTTTATTGTAGATTTGTAGGCTTACTTCTACTTGCAAATTGTGTACATTTATTCCTGTCTTTGTTTGGGCCGACCACGCGTATGCCTATAGCCTAATTTCTAGAATTTACATAGTTTGTTTAATATTTATACTGTGTCATGAAATTATCAAAAAAAACTTCGGTGTCTCTCTACTGTGTGTTATACGCAAGGATTATCTAACTTATTCTATGTGAATGGTATACGCCTGTTGAATTAGGACAAAAGCTCCGTGAAATCGATTTCCCGTCCCTCGTGTGGAATTACTTCAACGAAAATTTCTAAAGCTTTTTATGGCTTATCCTCTTTAAGGCCACTTTTTGAAGTCTGTTGGGTTTTCAGTGCACTGTTTCAGCTAATTTATGGAGCCGATCCCCTTTTCTGCTATGCTATTCAATAGAAGTTACATAAACAATCAGGTTTTTCCTGGTTTCATTGGATTAAGGATTTTCGTGGATTAGGCACATGTGGTGTTTTATTTTTTATAAAGGACTAGCGAGTTCCCGGCATGAGTTGTTTTGCCACTTAAGAACGAAATTGTTTCTTTCTGCGTGTCCTTTCCCATTCATCCCGTTTCCCTTCCACCTCCCCTTCCTCTCCCGCGTTCCCTCCCCCTCACGCGTTCCCGATCCGCCTCCTCTGCCTGCCTTATCCCATTCCCCGCCAACCCCCCTCCTGCGATACCCTCCCCTCTCCCGCTTTCAATGTATTCAGTCCCGGTACATACAGATTTCCAAACAGCTCGCTTGCCACATATTACAATTTTTTTTACAAATTTTCTAATTCTTTTCTAATTTTCTAATTTTTTTTTACAAATTTTCTTGGTACCTAGCTTAGGTACCTATTTAAAATTAATATAAATTTTGATAAGTTTCAAGGTATTCTATTTTGGTTAATGGAGCCTTGGGATCATAATCAAAGCGGCCAATGAGTGCAGTTTGACGCTTCGTGGGTACTGTAATGCGTCATTTTCGTGTCATATCTCAACCAATAGGAGCTCATAAAGTGAGATCATAATCAAAGCGGCCAATGAGCGCAGTTTGCGCTTCGAAGGTACTGTAATGCATCATTTCCGTTTCACCCGAGTTCCAAATCACAACGGTGCTAAAGGAGTTTCACTTCAAAAACAAAATGAACCAACAAATAAGCCAACGAAACGATTTTATTTTTTTAGCAGATCCGACATTGTTCTTCAGGACAAATTACGTTTTACGCCAAGGTTTATCGTTACCTACTGTAAAATAAAAGCAAAAAAGTCTTTGAAAATAGATAAGTCGTTTGTTTATAAAAACAATGTCATGTCGGTCAAACCAACAGGGCGTGACTTAACATATTATGTCCGCTGTAGGAAAAATCGGTTTCGTTATCGTTTAGGTTTTAAGCACCTATTGTAGTCTAATAAATTACATACGAGTACGTCTTAACCTTGTTAAAACGCCATATAGCTACTGTCACGAGTTACCTAAGAATACCCACAAATAAATTAGCGCTTGTTTTAAATCAATAGAAACATTTTATGAAAGTATCTTCGAAGTAGGTGAAAACAGAAAAAGGCACTAAAATAAATATTTTATATATTTATTTTCTTAAGCTTACAAATTACTCATTATAACTTTCTTGTACAAACTATCATATTTTATATTGTTACGTGGTTATTCCATCTGTTTTAAATTTATTAATTGGTTTAGTTTTTATGATTTCCGATATCGAATTATAATATTTCACCCCTTTGTAGAATAAACTGTTTTGCTTATTGGCGTCATCATTTTTTTGTAGTCTAATTTCATTGCGTGTCCTTGTGAATCACCCTTTCGCATATAATTTATTTTGAAAAAGTATTTTGGTAACAGGTTGTTTATTATTTTATGTATATATAAATATCCCAGCTTTCAATATCAGCATCTGTCTCACTGTTGGCCAATTAGTTCCTTTAACATATGGAATATTAATTAAATAAAAATAGACATTTATTATGCGGTTGCAATTATTGTGTTCGGATATAAATTTTATCACGATTATAAAGATGGATGCCATAATATCGGATAACAGAATATTAATAGTTTCCAAGAAGACTTCTTCAAGGTACCAACATCTTAAACATAGGAATGTTTAAGATGTTGGTACGTTGTCTTTGTCGATATAGGTAGAGGTAGATGGCATTAGCTGGTGGAAGTAACTGGTAGATGTACTGCTTATGAATAGAGTGGAAGTCCCGAGCTCTAGCCTCGGGTCATAAGCTAAAAAATGTATTTCCATGTTATTCGAAGATTGACATAATTCTTTCAATAATCATTACTACTATGAAGTGTAAAATTAAGAGTGTATTTTATATTACAAGATAAATAACCCCGTTGAGTGGCTAAGGACACCTCTGTTGTATTTCAAGCGGGCTGTGTTCTAGGCGGGACAAAGGCCACAGCTTGCCAATTTAGCGAATCTAGTTTTGCGAGGAGCTCAATCAAAGGATTAGCGCGGCCGGCTGCGTCATCCGTCAAAATTAGAAGGGGCACTTGTACGAGCCGCAAAGGGTTAATGCTAAGGTTAAAGAATAATCCTTTCCGGCAGTCTCACACTCCGCTGAACCCCAATTGGGGACACCCAAGAAGAAGGGCATATGGGCATATATTATCAGATTTGAAGTGGTTTGCTGTAACGACGGGCTTAATCGATGTATCTGTTTTCATGATCGCGATCGATTAATCATTGATTTGAAAATTTGGCTTAGTCTAGGGGTAGTGGGTTTAAAACCTGAATAGGTAGCAAATTTTTTTATTTTTTTTTACATTAACTCCACATAGGAGGCCCTGAGCACAAATCAAAATTTAGGTTACGTATGATTGTTTGTGTTCACTCTTATGATTCCCAACTAAATATTTTGATTGTTAACCTTGATTTAATAATGATAAATATCCAGTAAAATAGCTTTGATTGGTAGAAAAAATAATAATTCTTGTGTAAGAGTTTAACAGGTATTTGCGGTCTCATTCGTATTCGATTGTCTTTTTCATACATTTAAACAGACCTTCCCTCCAAATTAGTGAAAATTTGTTTAAAGCTGATTTCAATTCTATGAGGTAAAACAATGTGTTTTTATTTTTTTTGTATATTAAAATTTTATTTTTTTTTAATTTATAAAAACGGTTTTATGTTATTTATAAATAAACTTATTTATAAATAAACTGTTTTTATAAAGTAAATAATAATATTATTAAATTTATGAAAGAAATAAAAATTAAAATGGAGTTTTACAAATTAAATTCGATAAAAACATGTAAAACGATGTGAAAAACCTGCTCGGTTTTTTTGTGACCTTCTCCAAGTCAATTTCTTTATTATATACTTCATTTCTCCCATTTGATTCCGAGCAGTATGACTCAAATGCAATATTCACGTACATAGTGTTTAATGAACTCTTGTGAAAATTTACATTTTTGTGACCCGCTTGAGTCCAAGAGTCCTACATTTTGTAGCCGGATTGTGAGGTGAATGTTAATGGAAAAGAAGAAGAAAAATAAAAGGCAAATCAAAGTATGTTGTTTTTCGGACCTGATTACTAAACAAAGTTAGAACCTTTGCAATTTTGACAATGGACGCTGTAGACTAATTTGATAAATTAGATAAAAAAAGTTTTACTATCAAAAATAAATAAGCCATAAAACACAGCTTTGTAATTGTTCACCTCAAGTATGCAGTGAACTTCTCCGTCTGTAGCTGATTTTTAACGAGATCATAATATATGATTTTTAACGAGATTATAATTATGCATTTGTTGAATGTAACGAAGTTCTAATATGGGATACAATTTAAATATTTGGCTTTCACAAGGAAAGTCTAATTAAAGATTTATTTTATATCTGTAAGTATTCCCTTTTGCTATTCGCTCTTGTCCCGGGCACACCCGACGCCCTCGCCGCCCTAAGTAGGGTGAAATCTGGCCGGCTTATCCAGTATTATCCAGTCTGACCTACTTTGGACTGAGAGCATTTTAAATTTACACCTCATCTATGCGATATTATCTTCGTGCAGAGAGACTTCGTAGCCCGTAGCCCGTAGCCCGTTGCCCGTTGGCCGTTGCCGACGCCCGCCGTTGCAGGCGCCGCGACGGAGCACGTGCTTTCAGCGCCGGTTAAGCGCCTTCTCAGAGATAAAGCGGTTTGATTACGCCACGGTACTTGGATCTTCTTGATTTATACCGTCTATTTACGAAACGTTTTTGTTTGTACATTTTTAAATTCAGCTTAAAGGAATGGATTCGCGAGATTGTCTCCACCGGGTAAATAATAACACTTCATTTAAATGCGATTATTTGATTATATCGTTGTCATAAAAAGAAAAGAGCGCAAAAGACAAAAATCAAACTTTCAGTCAAGCGGTATAAGTTTAGGAACAATCCTAAAAATCCCGATAGAAAAAATAACTTGCGAATTGATTGAAACATATTTGGAATATTGTAAGCACCAGGTAAATAAAAAAATATTTTATTTACATAAAAATAAATACATGATTCGAATTCTGATAATTTGAAGGAAAATCGGTTTTAAGATTTAGATAGTAAATGAAGATTCGCCCCTAATGGCTTCGAAACGTACGTGACTGTTTCGAGTGCAGTTCCGGGTTGCAACCTGCCGGGTGGAGATTGTCTTGATAATAACGAACCTTCAATGGGTTAGGACGCTAAAAGAAAAATGAAATCAGGAAAAAAAATTTTGAGAGAGAATTTTGGAATGTCTTTTGTAAGAGAAATAAATACAACAAAAATTATGATATTAGAAACGAAACTTCTTTCAGCCAATTGCAAATATATATTTATAATTCCTTGCTTTAAGTTTAAAACTCTAGTTATTTCTCTTTATTCTGAAGAATTGAGGGTAATGCACTTACATGTAGATTGCAAAGACTTTTTAGGTTATAAACATAATATGCAGAAAGTTTGATGCGTATTTTGTAATTTTTTGACATCCGACAGAAAGCTACAACAAAAGTTATTAAATAATTTATACTGAATTCTCTTTTAACGTATTTTACCATTATTATTTTTGATGTAAAATTATTTATAATAGTTCTGAGTCATTGTTTCCTGTTTTTGATAAAACCTCTCATGCTAGTCAAATGAACAAAAAATACACTATCACACAACACTAACAACTCTGACGACTAGAAGCTACAGATAAAAATATATTTTTTTTTTTCAAGTAAATTATGAATCTACTTGTCTTTGATGAACAATACAAAATTCAATTGCTCGCAGCTTACTTTTAATTACTTGGTTCCGATAATTTTAAAACCACAAAACAGTATCTGTTTGTTTTTTTTTATTAACCATCACCGATGTTCTATATAATCACTGTTCTGTTTTGTAACTGTTTTATTTTTCGATATTCTGTTTAATCACTGTTATGATTTATCACGCTTTATAATCTTCTATTTTGTCACTGGATTGGTTTGTTCTGTTTTGCCACTGATCTATTTTATCACTGTTCTGTTTTGACACTGTTGTGATTCGCCACGGAACCATTGTGAATAACTATCACTGATGAGCAGAACCTATCCATCATTCGATATTTTCAGGATGTGCAAATGTGTGTATTTAACGATCAAATGATTAAATAAAGGCTGGCCGCCGTAAAACTATCGGTATTATCGTAAAAATAAATAATGAAAGTGCACATAAAGATTCCCCGATAGAGCACAATAGAGGCATTATGCAGGAACCGCAATAATATGATTCTGTTTGCCGCAGACTTTATGATCTCTGGCAGATTTACAAGGCTGCGTGCGTTTTGTGAATGCTGGCTTTATTGTGCGAGGCGTACCGCATCCAGTGTATTAAATCCTCCCACTGCACATACCTCTGAATAGCAACATCAGGTGGCCAAAATACGATATTGAGTATAGTAAAATCTTATAAATATAACTAACAAACAACTACTAGAAAGCCTAGTTGTTTCTCATAAATTCACGTGTCAATTTATAGTGATCAGATAGCCATTCAGCGCCATTTTGTTTTTCTGAGAGTTGAAAGGTTCCCGTTCATTTTTTTGTAATATTATAGAATACACGCAAGTTGAGGTGGCAGAAGACAACTGTGATTTGTACGAAATACACTCCTTTCACGAGGAGTTACAACTATGTTAGGTAATTTTTACTAAAAAAAATAAACAGATATTTTTT
This sequence comes from Glyphotaelius pellucidus, assembly GCA_936435175.1. NCBI lineage: Eukaryota > Metazoa > Arthropoda > Insecta > Trichoptera > Limnephilidae > Glyphotaelius > Glyphotaelius pellucidus. The sequence goes on from OW386539.1 coordinate 35,521,804, forward strand.
TAAAACGCACACAGTCGTTACGTCTTTAGTACAGTAGATTTTAAAGTAATTATTAAATAATTATATTGGTAAATCTGTTGAATTTTTTTCCACTAACTGGTGGAGACAACTTTATGTAGGTTAAAAAGAAGAACGACCCATATTAAAATATATTTATTTTTGACCGTTTAAAGTTCAATTTGGACGTGTGTGTTACGCTATCCACTGGGATCCGAGCCAAACAATAAGAATGGACAATCAAAAACTCGCATAAAGTGAAATACTTGCATGCTTATTGGATGAGTATACTTGCCCGAGTTCCGACGTCTGCCAAGCTTACTGGACTACTGGGTAGAAGGTCTGATGTAGTGGATCGCCAAAAAAGAGTTGTGCATTGCGGAGGTAGCTAAGAGTACTTTTGGAGAGATATTGGTACCAATCTACTAATTGTTTTATTCTAGATTGTTATAGGTAATATTAGAAGAATTGTAAGATAAATGAAAGATGTGATAGGATTAAATTAAGTATTTTTTGTATTTCTTGGGCATTAACTATGTTAACACCTTCCACCGTTCTCCTACTCCCCAAAAATTATCCCTCCCACTACCCCAACCTAATTAAATCTAACTCATTTTGGTACTTGCGTAGCATTTTTAAGTCTGCTAGTGAATGACAGGGTTGTGTCGAAACCGGTCGCAGAAAATTTAAAATTAAAGTAACAAATGTACATTGACAATTAAAACTCTTCAAAACAGAATTAAATTAAATCTAGATACTGTAAAAGAATAGAATAATTAGTATTAATATATTTTATCAAGATCAATAAATAGAGCAGATATTTAAACGAATATTATATTGTATTAAAACCCAAACATGTATTTAAGTTACAATTTATAGGCACCTACTGACAAGCCGTAAGTTTGGTTTACCAGAGTGTCCAGCACGGTTGATTGATAAAACATTTAACGATAGATAATTTCGAAGACTTGTCATCTTTCCTGAGCACGACTACAGATCGCTAACGTACAAACAATAGTTCATGTGGAATAAAATGAGAACACTTAGTCATTTTGAATTGCTTGTTTGTTCGTTGGCGATATGCAGTCATTCACGGGGATGAAGACAAGTTACTGACATTATGGATAAGCCTTTATTGATCGACCGAGCAAGATACTCAAAACCTTATTAAGTATCTGTATAGCTGTTTTCGTCTGGAGCCGTGAGAATATGGTATCCTCAATTGGGGTTGTGAGGCTAAAGATAGTGGGGAGGGATGGAAATGGGAAAGAGGGTGATGGGGAAGTAACTGGCTATTCAGATCGGGTCACCAAATTCGGCTAATGCCATTTAAAGCAACGTTTCAATTCTGAATGGTGGTTTTACAGGGCGATACTGAGAGTATCTTCCACTCTTGATTCTTTATAAAATTAAAAAAAAATAAAATTGAGTCCATGAATTGGGCAACCTGGCAATCAAATCGAATACTTTCTCAAAAGAAATACATATATATTTAATGCATATAATTTTATAGAAATAATAAAGTAAATATTAAGTTAAAAAATGTACAAATATTTATTAAACTCACGCCTCCACATTTCTAGACAAGTCATTTTCGTAATAACAAAGGACTTGCGAATCAGAGAAAGGACCTTTGTATATCTAGAAAATGGTGAAGGTCATGCAAGAGGTGCAGTAAGAACAAATTATTGTCGACTGTCGCCGTGTTGTTATGCTACAGAGCATAGAGCAATCAAGGGCATTCCGCGATTTTTTGGTTCACCTACTGCGAAAAATTATTGTTTTGTTTTTAAAATATGTGTACTCCAAAATATTTGTCTTTAATAACGGTTCATTTGATAGCAGACAGTGTTTATTTCTGTCAAAAATAGTGCAGATGCAAAATATATGAATACCTCAAAAGAGTCTCAGCTGCTCCCGTCTGGAGCCAGTGAGAATATGGCATCCCCGATTAAAAGGGTATGTTTTGAGGCTGAAGGTGGGGAGAAAAGGAAGGAGATGGAGATGAGGAAGGTAGAGAATTACCTGGCTATTCAGATCTGGTCACCAAACACGGCTAAAGCCATTTCAAGCATCGTTTAAATTACTTTCACTAGGGCTATCTTCCATTTCGCAAATTTTCTAAACATTAATTTTTCAAATAAAATTTATTTGCGCTCGCCTTCGAATTGCGAGTCTTAGTATTAATTAATTAATTAAGAGTCTTACCCCTCGACCCCGCAGGCCGTCTGCAGTTTAATGTTTTGTTAATAATTGATGTCTGTTATCAGTGTTTTCTCATTAGTACGAAAAGGTTTTCTCTTTCTGAAATCTTTTTACCAACATGGTTATATTTATAATTCTAACATTTTTATTATTATAATATCCTAATATTTAAATAAATCAAATGATTTCTTTTAGGGTCTAAGTATGTCGTAGGTACAACAACAAGTAAAGGTAGGTACCTATACCTTTATTCAAATCATTCACAATTCAGAGAACAGGCTGTACAGAAAGTATGTTTTTTGAACTTAACAAAATTTAAAAAGACCCCGAAAGGTTTTCATTATTTATTTTTGTACACAACAATCTCATTACTCCTGAGAAGCCTTTTAAAGTTCATCAAGTTCTCAAGCCTCCTTCCCCCTAATCGCGAATATTTCAAATGTACGCGAATATAAAAAATGTTTTAAGGGCACATATTATTTCCTACCCTTTGTCATTAGGCAAATAAAGTATTTCTGTCGAGGGAGAGAATTCATTTTCTTTCTATTATTTTATTTTTCTGACCGTTCACTCTAACAATAAATCTTAGCAACATAAAAATAACAAAGGAAACGGCCCGGTGCCTTTTAAAACCGAGGCAGTCGGCCAAAACGAAAAGCCGGCACTGCGGCATAATATGTCTAAACAAATATGCTCGTAAAACTGAGAAAAATTACATTTTAAGCATACAGTAAAACATAAATTAAAAAGAAGGGTGCGATTCGTATCCATTTGTACTATCTGCTCCATATTTACGACGTGTGAAAGTTGAGAAATGGACCATTTCGTTGATTTTAATTCAACGATGGCGTGATATTGTGATAATACATTAGCACCTTTAGGTATATCTCAACGTCACTTGAACACCTCAGTACAATAGGTTTTAGTGGTGAGGTATTCACGAAACGTAACAACAATTTTACGTTATTCGTTCACACGTGTAGCCCACTCAACAACCATGCGTGGCTTTTTATACTTGTGTAGTTGTTTTAGTAGGTTCAGTTAAGTACTTTTATTTTAAGATACATTTTCGATCAATTTCGGTGTTCATATTTAACGAGACAGAAGCCGCCAAAAGGTAATATTTGCAACACTTGATTATTAATGTATGTAGGTAAAAACATACACACACAAGATATCTTAAGGACATTGGTGCCACCAGAATTTGAACTTAGGAGTTTCGGCTATCAGAACCTTTTCTCTTGTCTCTGAGCTATTGCACCAACAGTCAAAATTGTTTCTGCACTACGAACATTGAGTCAACAACAACAATGCAATTACCAATGATTAGTGTCGTTGAATGGGTACTTGCCCAATATTTACACAATCTAACGACTTTTCAGACGCCGAATGATAATTATTTCTTTGACAACGCACTATATTTTACCAATATCTCATATTACACAAATATAAATCAAATTTAAATCATCACACATCTATAAATAATTTTTTAAAGCAATTTATTTGTTAAAAATACAAACATAACTGATAACAACTTTTTCTAAGGCAAAAGAATGTATTGCACTTGTTTCAACGTGGCTAAAATGTAACAAACTCATTTTAAACTACAGCAAAACATTTTATTTAACTTTTTATAAAAGCAATAAAAATAAACCTCATGATAACCTTAAAATTAGAATCCACAATACAAGTTGCAATCAAGATACATGTACACTGTGCAATGAACTTGTTAAAGTAGAAAGTATCAAATATTTAGGAGTATCTATTGATACACATCTAACTTGGAAAACACAAATTGTTAAAATCATCTCGAAATTAAGATACCTTACAAATACATTTTATAGACTTAAGGAAGTACTTAATCTTGACAAATTGAGAATGATATATTTTTCACTGGTGCAATCTTCAATAACGTACGGCATTATAGGATGGGGTGGTGCGCTTGATGCTTTTATTAAGCCTTTACAAAACACTCAAAAGCGCATTATTAAAGTTATGTACAATAGAACTAAAACATTCTCGACTGAGTTACTTTTCAAGGATACTAAAATATTCAACATCCATAAATTATTTATATTGCAGACAATGAAATATGTATTTAAAAACAAAAATTGTTTCGAAAAAAATGAAAATAGAATTAGCAAAAGGACTAATAATATCTTTTACACCCCTCAAATCAATACCAAATTAATGCAAACACATAGCAGCTTTATTGGTCCTCGGACATTTAATCTTCTACCAAAACACATTCAAACGACAGATAAAATATCACTCAACATAAAAGAATTAAAATTATGGCTTTATGGTGCAGATGGTTAAACACTTTTGCTATAAATTCTATGTTAACCGTAATACATCACTTTTCATTTTAATTCTAACTCATATAACTTTTTTATAACTTATAACTATTGTTAATTGTACTTACTGATGTATGCATTTTTGTTTATATTACCCACGCACAGGCAGTGCCTTTGTGGGTTCCCATCACCTACTTTTTACTTTACGTAGATTTAATTATTCCTAACTTTTGATTTATTTGTTTCTTATATGTGTATTTTGAAATGTTTATAATAATGGGAAAAAATAAAGATAAAAAAAAAAAAAACAAACAAACAAAAATAATAATAACATTTCAATACCCATTCCAGCCTCCTAACTTTGCATATCTATATGACGACCAGCGCTGGCGTGGTCGAGCGGTAAGGCTCTTGACTCGCTATCGAAAGTCTTGGGATCGAATCCCGGCTTGGGAAAATAAATTTTATTTGATTAATTTGTGTTATTTCATAATTAATTAATTCAATTACATTAACTCCACATAGGAGGCCCTGAGGAAAATAATTTCCCTCAGGGCCTATGTCATCTTTGAAAATGCTGTGTGGACGGTGTTTTTGAGGAGAGGAAGGAGTGGACATGGGTCTTGAAGAGACCCATGTTGTAAGAGGGAGGAAACACAGAAGCCGGCAAATCATTCCACAGCCGAGCTGTTGAACTCAAGAACGAGTCGTAGAAACGACCCGTTCTCATGTGACTAATGTCAACCGTGTACAAATGTTGATACTCTCAATATCTCCCTGGTGTAAAACCACCATTCAGAAATGAAACGTTTCTTAAAATGGCTTTCAGTTCTGAATAGCCAGGTACTCCCCTTTCTTCCTCTTCCTCATCTCCCCCTCCTCCCTACTTTCTTCAGCCCAATTAGGGTACGCCATAGTCTCACTGGCTCCAGACGGGAACAGTTGGGACATTTGTGTGGTAATAACATAAAAAAAATATCGTTGTAAAAAGCTAAGTATAAAAAGCTAAATTTGTGTGAATTTATTTAGTTATTAAGAATTTTTTTATTACCATCGTTGATTTTAGTACGCAGTTTTTATTTTAAGCATATATTTTTTTAATTTTTATTACTGTTTTTATTTTTATCGTAATTTTTGGTATATTTTTAATTGTGTTTTGAATTCTTTGAGGCTATTTTTAGTGACTTTATATTTTCTGGCAATTTATTAAAGAAATTTGTTCCCAAGTATTTGTAGTCTGTTATAATATATGTAAACTTTTTTTTACATATGTTATAACATATATTTTTGCCTGAGATTTGCTGTGTTTCTGAATGGTACGGCTTTGTTTAAAAACAAATTCTTTATACACTTGATTATTTGCGTGATAAAGGAACACGGTATTTAATTTTTTGACCTTAAATTCTTTTAAAATAAATCCATATTAATATTTCTATTTTTGAAACTGATAATTCATGGTGGAATTCCATTATAATATATTATAATAAAAACAAATATAAAACTTTTTTCCACTTTAAGTTTAATGACCGTAACCGGTTTCAGCTCGCTAGAGCCATCTTCAGACTGGTACAAAATATTCTTAATCTACGGTTTATATACATAACATTTGAGGGAGGGGAAGCGGGGTGGTCTTAAGGGTTTTAATCAATTATACTAATTACATTTGTTACTAAGTAGTTTTAGACTGTTGAATTTCTAAATATTTTGGTTATTCCAGTGGGCTAATTACCTTGGGTTTCTAGCTCACTTCAATATTGTTTAGGAAAAACCTTACAAGTGGTATGAATTATTAAAGACCTAATTTTATTATCAAATCGTTATTACATTTATGTTTTTTATTGATTTTATGGTATGTGCTTCGCTAGAAAATTTTTTCCCTCAGTCGTTGCTTTTTTTATTATTTTTGTACATAAATATTTTGTACCGTAATCTGACGTTGCAATATCAGTATCTATCGCGAGGTTCTCGAGATCTTTTAAGTTAAGTGGCAAGTTTGGACAGTATTTTAATCCTTTATCATTAATTATCTTAAATCCATATTATTATACATATTATTAGTAAATTCCAAATAAAATAGCCTTTCTCTTGAATTTAATTAATACTTCACCTAAATCTGAATGCGTTAGTTGTAGACGTAGATTCAATGGATCCACATTGATAAGTCTGATGGACGTAAACGTGACGGGCCGTCTTTCCCGCATCGCCAATATTGTTAGGCAAATAATAACACCCACGGAGATATGCTAATTTAGTACATAATAGCCTTTATCAAGAGATGTTCCAGTACTCAACCCGCCATCTTGCTCGCAGATCACGGAGAATTGTTTGGTGAATTAACTAATTTTATATATGAAATACTCGTATGTATCTACGTACGTAATATTTGTAGATAATGAAAACAAGAGATGTAACATTAAATTTTATTAGTATGAAACCGCGCACAAAAATGTAACAGTGGTGCCCCGCCTTTGTTTCTATCTCCACATCAAACGCATAACTTTAATTAAATCCGTCGCCGTTTTGATAATCCGTGCAGTTTTCACTATTTTTTTTTTACTTTGGGTCTTGAAGAAACCTGTGTTATAGGAGAGTGGAAACACGTCAAAAACAGTCTTAGTCAGTGACAGTCGGCTCCATATCATATCTCTTGATGATATTATTTGGGGAAGTTTTTTTTTAATGTGAATTCCGCACAAAGTCCCGACTCTTCTCAATCGCCTGGAACCATGGCATTCCCAATTAGGATATGTTGTGTGGCTGAAGGTAGTGGGGGGAAAAGGATATAGGAGAAGAGGCAGGGAGGCGGTAATCAATTTGGGAGACGGGAATGGGTACCGCCGCCCGGGGAACCTTTGTTGGATAACCAAAACCTCTGCCGTGGGTCACCCCAAGTGGTTTGCTACGTTTGGTGATTTAGCAGGGGTGCCCGGGTTCATGGGGTGAGGTTTGTCTAGGTCTTGGAGATCCTGGACAGGACTGAACCCCAGATTCCCCTTAAACCCCTTTCCTTCCCAGAATTCACCTCACTTCCTTTTCTTAAAAAACCCTCCACACAGCTTCCCCAAAGATGACATAGGCCCTGAGGGAAATTATTTTCCTCCTGTGTGGAGCTCATGTAAAAAAGAGACAGGTGAGGAATATTATTGACTATTATATATAATATATACTGACTATTCATATCTGGTTGCCAAACACAGCTAAAGCCATTTCAAGCAACCTTTCTGAGTGGCGGTCTTACACTAGGGCGATATTGAGAGTATCTTACACTTTGGAACGTGCTGCAAATATGCCTTATATTATTTTAAATGATTAAATTGTGAAATAACACAAATTAATCAAACAAACTTTTTTTTGAACCTGTGACCTTCGGATTGCTAGAACAGAGCTTTACCCCTCGACCACTAGGCCGAAATAACTAACCAAATAACATCACATCGCTTTCGCAGGGTAAGGCAGATAGGATGAACCACCACACAACTCGAGCTTGGGACACATCGAACAAGCAGTGTTATTGTATCAGTGTTTTAGTTCCTACCCAATCTGCCATACCATCTTGATCATAATAGATCACGCAGAATTGTTTTGCAAATTATCTAAATTTGTCTATGAAATATGTATACATTTGAGGAAGTAAAAAGCTATTATAAATCAACGCAACAATTTGAATAATCCATTGTACCCTTTACAGTGAGGTATGCAGAACCTTGGCATTTTAAATGTTATTTAATAACTTACTATTAATCGATTTAACGTAACAGCGCTAAAGTTACTAACAAGCAATGACAGCCTCTATAAAATCTCATTTCATACCAATTTTCGATCACCAAGTCATTATTAAATTGGAGTAGGGGTCACGTTCTTCAGCAATGAGGAAGCGACTTAAAAAAAGTCATTATCAAACAAGTTCCCGACTGGTATGCGTTTATACGTACAAAATAAAAAAATTATATAATGAATCTAGTACAAGTCGTGAGAAAGAGAGTTATTTATTTATTTATTGTTTGAAACATTTAAAGAGTGTTAACAATTATTATAATAATTGAATTGCCGTTGGTATATTATATAGATATTAACATTCCAATTAGAAATGTTCAACGCATGAGAAATTAATGTTAAGTTTATACTAGATGGAAATGCTTGTAGTGATTACAGAAATAATGATAATCAAAATGAAATATAAAACAAAGTAGTGTCAAATATAATACCCTGCAGAGAAAAACAAAAAAGGAAAAAAGAAATACAAAAAGGCAGCTACATAACTGTTCTCCACGAAGTGTCACGGTAGGAGTTTGATCATTTGTTTTTTGAAATATGTGAGATTGTTTGCACATTATCTATATGGTCACATTCAATGGTATTATATAGACGACACATTCGAGAGAGAGGATTGAAGTATGCAATATTGTTATTAAATAATTCATGATGGAAACTTTAATATGAATATTGCTCAGACAATGAGTGGTTTGAAGCTTATCGTGAATAATTTTGTACATTTTAAGCCAGCACATTTTATTCTTTTTTCCAGGGTTGTAAAATAAAATAAAATAATAAAGTTAGTTGTTATCCTTGTCCATTTAAATTGAATAGCTTTGTTTTAAAACTTTTTTAAGGAATTTAAATATTATACGTACTCAAAAAATAAGATAAAGTAAAATTAAGGTAGGGACTTTGTAACTCAGTCTTAACCTACGTTTGCATTGTAAACCCGTTATTGAAGCCATAAAAGTCTATTTTACGTGTTATTTTGAAAAGACCTTCCAAATACTCAGGCAATGCTTTAAACTAAAGTACTTGATGTTCGAAAGGATAATAATTTATGTTCATTAAAAAAACACTAAATGAAAACCATCTAATACCGGCGTTACACTAGAAGTAAGGGCATAAATTATCTTTTAGTCCCAACAAGCAACACAGCGACATACCAAAAGTTCTTTTCGTACATACCTCGGTCCAAATTTATAATAAAATCCATTCACAACTGAAATTGTGTGAACTGAAAGTCGGTTCAAAAATAGCAAAATAGTTAAGATTTAATCAGGAAGTTTCGGAAGTATTATTGAAAAAAAATATCATTTAATAATAATTAACGAGTTCCTACTTGTTTTTCCGTATGTTTTTCTTCTATTCGCCTATAATTATTAATAAAAAGTAATTAAAAATCTTAAAAATTTGATATTAAGCACCAAACAACAAAGTTGATGTCGTGATTAGTTTTTTAGAATAGGCACTGCCTAGAATGTCGGAAGCCCTCAGGAAACTAAAAATTTAACTACAAAAATGAATTTATTTTCCAAAATTTGGAGTCATTACGCATATAGATTGAATATTAAAACGGGATCGGATTAAATTAAAAAAAAATTGAAATGAAGTTAACAAACTCCTCTCAATTAAAACGTAAGCATTGACCGTGCAAAATAATGGGCAAAAGTTGGTTCAGGAAACCGCCGACAAAACCTCCCGACATCCCGAGCGACTTGAACCTGAGTTTTAAAACTTGGCAAAGTGTCTGCCTCTGATAGGTGAATTAATTTCCCTCTATCGACATGTAGGGAAGGGGTGACAGAATTCATAACTAAAAAAAAATCATTTTAAGTTTTCAAATTTGGCAAAAGCTCTCAGAAAAGGAGTAGCTCTTTGTCGGCTTTTGTGTGATTGTGGATTTCGTTAGGTTTATTCCAGTGAGCAAATCTAAGTTTATAAAAAAGGATTATTGATTCATGAGTATGAATGGTGCTTTTATCAACACAATAGTATTATGAAAAGATTTTTTGGTACGCGTCAATTTTATTCTGCAGCAAGCGTCGCACGAGCTAGACATGTGCGAACAAGTATCAGACGATAATTGAAAATTAAACGTTCTAAAATATTAAAATATTATGATATACATCACTACTGTCGTCTGACATTGCATTGTTCACCATGTTTGCTGTTGCACGCAAGACTGGAGCTGTGTCTGATCAAGCTGGTCGCGAACACTTTCAAAACTATACGTATAATCTATTAGCATAAATTTTTCCATATTTTTAACTATTGAATGCAATATTTAATTTTTTGATCGAGAACTACATCGGAGGTTAGCCGCGTGATGTAAGGACGTTGGCTATGACTATTAATTTTTTTTTATGAATACCCCACAAGAGTCCCAACTTCTCCCGTCTGGAGCCAGTGAGACTTTGGAATCCCCAATTGGGGTTTGTTGTGAGGCTGAAGGTAGTAGGGAGGGGTAGGAGATGGGAAAGAGGAAGGTAGGAAGTACCTAGCTATTCAGAATTGGTCATTAAACAACAAGCAACGTTTCAATTCTGAATGGTGGTCTTGCACCAGGGCGCTACTGAGAGTACGAGTGTCTTCCACTCTGGAACGTGCCGCAAATATACTATATATTATTTTAAATGAAGAAATTGTGAAATAACACAAGTTAATCAAATAAAATTTATTTGCCACGCCGGGATTCGATCCCGCGACCTTCGGAATGCGAGTCAAGAGCCTTACCGCTGGACTACGCCGGCCGTCAATTAATTGCCATTTTAACGCCATAGTTTTGTATTGAATATGTCTTAAGTATTATAATCTGTGAAGATGAAACTAAAATAGTTAGTAAATTAAAATGCATTGTTAAATTCCGATAAATATTTAAAATCAAAAAAAAAACAAACCTTTGTTTGTGTCGAGGAATTGTCGTCGGAGACTCCTAAAACCATTTGGATCGTTTACCGGAAAAAACTTCGCTGATTTGCTAACAAAGGTGATCTTGATTCATCAGATTTTCATCCCTCTGCTTTTGGCTGCTCTTCAAAATTAGCTTGATAGTTTTCATCACTTCTAAAACACTTGAATAGAGTATTTTGTATTCAGGAGTGGAATTTAAAAAAAAATACCGGATTGTTAGTAGTCGTAAATAATGCAAACAATAAACCCGTTGCAAACATAATATTATACATCCATCAATTATTATTAAATAACAGTTCTGGTCCTCGATAATCATTATGTTCTCTCTACCATCCTTTGGAGTCATGACGTGGTGATGATTGATGTATAATTCGCAGCGCGTTAACTCAAGAAACTTTTTTCCGCAGGTTAAAAACTCTACCTCCAAAAAGCTTCTTTCTTTGTTTATTGCCATTTTAACTCTTGTAGATACCTACACATAAGTCATAATTTAACCTTTAATGTAAATTCATGAACCTGGTTATTACTTAAAGACTTATATTTAACGTTTGAACTGGAATTGAACTCCTGACCTCTTGATTATGGAGCGATCACAGTAACATTATCCAGCTTTGCTGCATGAATAAAATATCGAAATTTGGTTCGGATTTCATTTCCTTCGGTTCCAATGCTTGAAAGGTCGATTACTTAATCGATAATAGATTATTATTTCACTTGCTTTTTTTCCGAAAATCACCATAAACCTGTCGCAGAGGTATTTTCAGTCTTGAGAATCAGAGATATAATATTTTTAAAACGATCCGATTATTATTCATAAAGTGGTTGGAAGACGATGAGAACGATCAGGCCTCTTCCTTTTAGGCAAGTCGTCCTTTGGAAAATACGATTTTATTGTTACTGTATAATGTTATATGATAATTTAATGACATTTTCATGAATACCAGCTTAACAATGCAAAGTGACACATAATTTATTATTTAAATATTTCGGAGCAAGGAAATTTTAAAGGTAAGATAATTACATTTCTGGCATTGAGGATGGTTTACCTACCCATTGGAAATACTTAATCTAATCCATGACCTGCATTCTCGTTACACAACGTTAATGTTCTCAACGATAATGTCACTTAAGCCTTTAATTTATTGCACGAGTTCCTTTCGCGTGACAAATTATTTACTTGTATCGAAAAATTACCGGTAACGATCCACGATACAACGAGTAATGGCGTACAAATCAGGCGAGTACGTACCCTTTACAAATAACTTTTGTAATTCCGGTGAAATATTAGAAAAAAGCTCAACTCCAGTCGGAAACAAAACATTTACGTTTTATCTCTAGCAAAGTTGACGAGAACAAATGTTTCGCAGATAAATATGACAAATGTGTATCATTAACAAAGGATCGGCTTGTTATTTGTTGTTTTTTCTCTTGCCTAAATGTCACCCTAAAAGAGTTTTGAAATTCGAAATATTAATCTGACAAGAATGAAAATGTATCGCTGGTAAATTAATGTGGGATTCGTAATAAATGAACCGCGGGCCTTGTTCAATTTGTTCACAATAATTAATCAAAATTTGGAATCCCTATTTGATAAAAGGTTTTGCAACTGTTTGCGGTCGTAAAATTAACTTAGTTAATATTTCATATTGCTCGGTTTATCAGATGACTCAGGTCTTACCTACCTAGCTTTAATGAAACATTAAATTTCGCAGGAAAAAATAAATTCAACCGGTTTTTGAAAGGATATTATTAAAACGTCCTGGAGAATTATGGTTATTTGATAAGAAGTTACAGGAAGTGTTCAGTGGTAAAAAAGTATCGATTGATGAAGAGATTGAAATGATATTACTTTTGTAGAATTTATGGAGTTTATTGATCATCTTCATTGAAGGCTGAATCATATTTACAGATAATTATTAGTTTGTTAAAAATATTACCAGCATACTAGATAAATAATGATAGATAAATGAAAAAAACATCGCGAGTTTTTAACTGCTAATTAATTATTATTGTATTATCACATTACATTACTCTCTATACAGTAAACACTTTTAGTACCAATGCCTACGTAACAATAGTTGTTCTACACAGAATATTCAGCGAAATTCTCTATTCTTCGAACAAATATTTTAAAGCAGGAATTACAAGTAATTTGCATTTCCTTGAAACAAAGTAATCAGCATAAATTTACTCGCCACAAGTTAATTTATGAAAAATTATGAAGGTATACACCGTGGCGCCATCCTCTCACCACATCCTGTACTTTAGAGGAAGTATGACACTTTAATATATGTTTATGGCATTTTCCTTAATCACATGTGTGAATTATCCTTTGTATCTTCTCTAAGAAAATCTTTCGTGATTTTAATAAAAAAATACAATTGCATTTTTGATCGCCAGTACACATGGATTGCATGAATTTTTAATGAAAAACTATATGGATTTTTTAAGAAGGCATATAAACCAAATATACATAAATTTATTCATGAAATTGATTTACAAAACGTTCATGTTATATTTGAATTAAACCCCAAAAAAATATATTCCACTAGAGTCCCAACGGCCCCACCGTCTGCAGCCAGTGAGACTACGGCTTCCCCAATTGGGGTACGCTGTCAGGCTGAATAGAGCGGGGTAGGGGGGAAGTGTCTACGAATAGAAAGAGGAAAGCTGGAAAATATCTGGCAAATTAGATCTGGTCACAAAACATTACTAAAGCTATTTCGATTCCGAAGAATGATCTCACCAGGGCGATTCGAAAAATATCTACCACTGTGGAACGTGCCGCAAGTATAATACCAGTAACACATTATTTTTTAAAATAAAAAAAAGTGAAATTAATCACATAAACAAAATAAAATATAGGTACTTGCGCTCATTGGGATTTGAACCCGTAACCTACATGTTGGAAAGTTTTCTAAAGAGACCCTGGCACGAGGAATCTGTAAGAATCTGTATTTGGGTCGTTCTTCTTTTTAACCTACATAAAGTTGTCTCCACCGTTGTGGAGAAAAATTCAACGGAATTACCAATATGATTATTTTATAATTACTTTAAAATATACTTTTTTTTTTTTTTTTTACATGAAATACCGCACAAGAGTCCCAACTGCTCCCGTCTGGAGCCAGTGAGACTATGGCATCCCCAATTGGGGTATGTTGTGAGGCTGAAGGTAGTGGGGGGGGGGGGGGAAGGAGATAGGGAAGAGGTAGATGGGGAAGTTCCTGGCTATTCAGATCTGGTCACTAAACACGGCTAAAGCCATTTCAAGCAACGTTTCAATTCTGAATGGTGGTCTTACACCAGGGCGATACTATTAGTATCTTCCACTCTGGAACATGCCGCAAATATATCATATATTATTTTAAATGAATAAATTGTGAAATAACACAAATTAATCAAATAAAATTTATTTGCGCACGCCGGGTTCGAACCCGCGACCTTCGGATTGTGAGTCGAGAGTCTTGCCTCGGGACCACGGAGGCCGTTACTGTACTAAAGATGTAACGAAGTAGTTTTGTAGTCAAAATCACGTTACAGAGTTGTACCTCTTCGTGATAGAAGTGCATTTCATACAAATCACACTTGTCTTCTGCCACCTCGACTTGCGTATATTTTATAATGTTACAAAAAATTATATGACAACATAAAAAATTAAACTGTTTTTAAACTCCAAAAGGTATGTATAACCTATCAAGTAACAGCGATTATTATTTTTAATGATGTTTAATAAAATATTTTAAAAAATTTCAAAAACATGTCTTTTACAACTTTTGTGTCGTTCGTTAATTCTGTCACGTGGGTTGTCATTCAAAATAGGTTTGCACGCAGCTCATGTTTGTCACCCCCAGTAGGCAGTTTAGACCTTCTTTCACCCTTGCTACAATTTCCCCTCTGAGATCCAAAGAGAATTAATTTATAGTAAAAACAAAATGTGACAGAGTGGTGGAAATGTGACAAAGTGGTAAAAGTTATGTAGGTTAAAAGGAAGAACAACCATTTTAACTTTGAATATCTTACTGTTGCGAAACAACAATATTTAAAAATAAATCTGCCATGAAAAAAACATACGTACCAAAAACCCATAACAACCAATATATTTTTAAATATAATGATACTTTTATGAAAACTAATTTATGTGTACAAATTTATACTAAATTTTAAATTTAACTGTCCAAATATTATAACAGAATCAGAGAGAAGAAATTTTCGGCACCGTAAAATGTTTATGTATTTCGTCATAAAAAATGCCTAACATTAAAATCACAACAGCCATGAAAATAATGTGAAATTTGTGATACATTATATTTAATTGGTACGAATAAACGATTCTGGACAATAATTATTTAAGGTTTTTTTATGTTTATTTCCTGAAGGTGGTTATTCTTGAGCCAAGAATGTCGTCTAAACGATTTTATGTAAATCGTGTGAATTTATTGCATCGGAATTCAGATTGTGGGACAATAAACATCTTCAATAACAAATTATGGTTCATGTGTCGCCTACGCCTTGAAAAAAAACTGGACCCCATCTTCAACCAAATATCAAAACAACAGTTTTGAAATACATTTTGCAAGGTTGAGAAGTGCAACAGATAAGGTGAACGCGAAAATATTTTGTTCTTATTTCTGACAGATTTAATGGTTCGAACGTCTTTACATAATGACATCTATTGGCGTTATTTACTGGGAAATTATAAAATGGGACCAATGAAAAAAAACTAATCCCAAGAACTTTGATGGTATTCAAATGTTTGTTTTTTGGAATCGTTCGATAAAAAAACTTCTGACATATTTAAAAAAAAACCTGGCTCAAAAATTAATACACGATGCCCCCTGATGAAAAAACACACGTGGCGTGTGAAATTATTATCAGGCAGGTTTTGCAGAATCGCGATGCATATTATTATTTATTACCAAATTTAATTTTTGTTTTGAGAAAAATACCCTTTGGCTTAGATTTCAATGAAGTTTAATAAAGTAAAGAGTATCATAATTATTATTTAGTCTGGAACAGTCCAAGTGAACTCCTCATGGGAGTTGTTTTCGCGACTTTTTTCTAGAAAACTTCTGAAAACTCAGCTGTGGACAACTTGCTGTTTTTTTTTCTTAGTTTCCTTTCCCTCCAAATGAGTATCTTCAAGATTTAGGTTTATACCACATGTTTTTTTAACATACCCTCCGCGTATCATTTCTGAAGATGATAAAGGCCTGCGGGGAAACTTCAGGTCTGCTGTGTGAAGTCAATTAAAAAAAAAAACATTTGTTGTCTAAACAATTTCGGAACCCAAAAATTGCATGTCGAATACGAATGTAATTGATGCGTGTTCTAGTACGGAAGATCGTGATGTGCGATAATTTTAAAATTTAAATACAATATGCGTGTCATATAATTCTATACGCCAACATTTAGTTAATGAGATAATAACTTCATTTATTTGGATTAGTGTCACGTTAGTTTCAGCTTTTATTGTGGCCCTGTAACTAAATTGTATTTAGGTTTTCATTTTTATATACCTACTAGCTCGGGTACTCGGCTTCGCTCAGGACAATATTTGAGAGTGTTCTGAGTGTTCCCGAAGGTTCCAGACTATTCCCGAACATTCAACAACATTCCAGAATTTTCAGAATGTTCTGGAAAGTTGTGGAATGTTCACAAATACTCTCAAATGTTCTGGACTGTTCTGGAAATTTCTAGAGGGCGATACTTCCAGAGTTTATCTTCAAAAGTTCATTGATGTTTAAATTGTTTAAATTGCTGAAATAT
The DNA here is from genome assembly GCA_936435175.1 of Glyphotaelius pellucidus. NCBI lineage: Eukaryota > Metazoa > Arthropoda > Insecta > Trichoptera > Limnephilidae > Glyphotaelius > Glyphotaelius pellucidus. The sequence goes on from OW386539.1 coordinate 35,538,738, forward strand.
GCTTTAATATTTATATTTTTTCTACTTTTAAAACGATTTGAAATTTTAATTTTGTTATGTTTTTAAAATGAATAAATTGAATTGAATTGAAAAGCACGCCCTTCAGGTAAAAACGGGAACTTTTTTTATGGATGGGGGATAGAGGGCTACAACACTATATAATTAATTCCCTTGATCGTACCGGGACTTGTTTTTGAGTTTTAGCCAGACACACTTTTTTGTACACTTTATTTTTTATTATATGCATTGTTTATGATCGCTTTGACTTCCAAGAAAACAAGCCCCTATACTATCTCATCAATAAGATGTCTTTCGTGTGAATAGGAACAGCAACTTCGAGCGACAGCACGATTTAAAACTTTTTTCTCCGATTGCTGGTGATTTTTTGGAATCATTTTGAATATTTTCCGCTAACATTAAAAAAATCATACCTCCGAATCTTAATATAAAGACATATAAACTGATTATAGTTCTGTATAGCTAATGAATTCGCCTATCTTTTGTCGATAATCACATATTTATATAAAGAATTTATAAAAAAATATTGTCAAATCTTTGGTCCGAAAACTTTGGTAAAGAAAATTTGGTCCAATATTGAACCGCTGTCAATCGCAAAAAACTAAAAGCGGTCCATATTTTGACCCTGGTCGCTCCAGTGGTTGAATCCCAACTACTCCCAACTGCCTAACCGCCTGGAGTCAGTGAGACCATAACATTTCCAATTGGGATACGTTGTGAGGCTGAAGGCAGAGGGGATGGGAAAGAGATGTGGGAAAGGAAGGTGGGGAAGTATTTTAAGGGCGAATATTTAGTAAAATTACGCCGACTCCATCGGAATATTATTGAACCTAATACTGATATTTTACAGATTGTTCACGAGCGAGTGAGAATAATCCTTTTCAAAAACTCAGTTATATAAACAATCCAAAGAAGATACAAACATAATAGATGATTAATAACTACAAAGGAAAGAAAATAATGGTGAAAAATAGAAATAGAGAACAACAGCAAACAGAAAAAAAACATTGAAATAGTCAAAAAGAATACAAACAACAGAAGAGAATGACAGAAAATGGCAGAAGAGAATATAACTGTCAGAAATAATACACGAAAATAGCTGAATTGAAAATAAAAATTAAAAGGCAGTAAAGACTACAACAAGCTAGCAGAAGAGAATACTCGTGGAGAATAAAATAAAATAGCGCAAGAGAATACTAGCAAGCAAACAAATGACCTAAATTTCAAATTTGTATACATCCTTAGTACGTAGTCGAGTCGAATATAACTCCTCGATCTGGTCCCACCATTTTAAAATACATTCAGATTCAATCGAGAAAATTAAATTTCTTAGACACATTATATTTAAAGTCGGTATTCCCATTGAAAACATAAATTATAATTACTTGATAAAAGAATTAAATTTATTAAGACTCTTATATTGAAGAATTATATCCAACTTAATATTTATGTTAAAAATTGTTAATAGTAGAATACACAGTCCTAATTTAATTAAGCTTATTGAATTTCATATACCCACGATAGCCAATCGTTCTTAAATCCTGTTTAAATGCTACAATAACCGGACTGAGTATACGGAACACTCGCTTGTACCTAGATTACATGAAGTTACTAATATATATGCAGATGTGGCAGATCTATTTAACTTCATGGAAGCTAGGCACAAGAAGGCTATACACTTTAATATTTTTAATCTGTATTAATTTTATTTGCATTATAGAATTTCATTTGTAATTGTATCTCTGGTATCATTTCTCAATCAAAAGCCACAATTAACTGTTGAACTCTTTTTTATTATTTCTTATTTAACTATGATTTTGTGATAGGTAATCCGTGTTTATGGTATATGTGTACCGTTTATATTAAATAAATAAATAGAGTTTTTAAAAATAAAAACAGGGATAATACAAGAAAACAGCAGAAGAGAATACAACAATCTAGCAGAAGAAAATACTCGTGGAGAATAAAATAAAATAGCGCAAGAGAATAACTAGCAAGCAAACAAGTTATCTAAAAAAGTGTTATTACAAAGCAGAAGAGAATATAAGAAAACAGCAGAAGAGAATACAAGCAAAAACTATTAGGTTGTTGAAGCGTGGCAATGTGATGCTAACTCCGGGGTGTCTCATTGTGGCTAGCACCTAGCCCCAGTAGGTGGTGCTATGCGGGCGTGGGCGGGCAAGGTCGTTGCAAGAGGCTGTCCAACCAACTTAGTGGCATAAATAACCTTATTCACAGCAAAATGTCGGCTGCTATAATATAGCATATTATACTGTTCCAGCCAGGCCCTCATTCTCAAGTCGGTGCAAGCGATTAAACCGGACGTTAAAATGCCAGCGCGATCCAATTTAAGTGCTTCCATTACGAATGTTTTTTTTGTAAATTCCTAACAGAGCTTGCACGCAACACTTTCACTGCGAAATATGAAGAAAAAGAAAGGGAACGATTTCGCATTTACTCTTTTGAAAGAAGGTGTATTTTTTTCTAGATAGGGCGTGTGAAAACCAAAATAATTATTCGTTCCAAAAATGAGTAACAAAGGAAATGATCAAAAATAGTTTTTATTGGTCTGCAGAGACCAAATTTGTCTTCCAAGATATTATGCTTTCGAAGCAAAGTGTCGAGAGTTATATTAAAATTACTCATAGGTTAGCCGCATTATTCGGCCGAATTTGGAGTAATCTAGAGATGATATATCGATGGCCATGTAGATAAAACTGCACACTCATGACTCAAATAGCTGTGAGTAGGTATCCAGTGAAACTATTCCATTCCCATTTAAAGAATTACATCTATTATTAAATGTGGTCTTCTTAAAGCAGGGTATAGGATATCTCTCTCATCTCTATCAAAGACTTTTGAAAATAGCAATAATCTCAAAATTTAAGTCTCAATTACGTTGAGCGAGTTTACAAGCTACTAGCCGGCGAATTCACTATCTGCTAGTAAACTTCTTCAGTGTAAAATCTGCTAGTTGGCTAGTAATATAATTACACTGAGCGAGTTTACTAGCAGATAGTGAATTTGCCGGCTAGTAGGTTGTAAACTTGCTCATTGTAATCGAAGCTTTAAAGCACAGAATTTGGGAGGTGGGTATAGGTACCGCCGTCCCGAGAACCATTTATTAGATAACTAACACCTCTGCCATTGGTCACCCCAAAGTGGTTCGCTACTTTTGGTGACTTGGGGTGGCAGTGATCATGAGGTGAGGTTTGTCCAGATCTTTGCGTCGGATGCGCCTGCGCTCTAACTGCCTCATAGGCCGAATCGTGAGAAACTGGAAACTGGACTGGATGAGTGAGTCCCAGCGGGACTCTCTCGGAACATCGCCTTACACCGCATTGGAAGGGATAGATTCTTAAGTCCGTCGCTCCTGGACACACTGACACCAGACTTCTAAGAACCCCTCGTACCTTTTTTTCTCTCCAGAACTTCCTCTCCTACCTAAAAGACCCTCCACACAGCATCCCCAAAGATGACATAGGCCTGAGGTGAAATACTTTCCTCAAGGCCTCCGGTGTGGAGCTTATTTAAAAAAAAAATATATGGGGAATACTTCAAATTTATCCTGCATTAATTTCAAGTAATTAGTAATAGCCATAGGTCACCCCAAGTGGTTCGCTACGTTTGGCGATTTAGCAGGGGCGCCCGGGTTCATGGGGGAAGGTTTGTCTAGGCGGATGACCAGGACACACTGAACCCCAGATTCCTACCCACCCCTTAAACCCTTTTCCTTCCCAGAACTCTCCCTCCCCTTCCTTTCCTCAAAAAAACCATCCACACAGCATCCTCAAAGATGACATAGGCCCTGAGGGAAATTATTTTTCTCAGGGCCTCCTGTGTGGAGCTCATGTAAAAAAAAAAATATATATATATTTTCTCGAAGTTAGAAAGTATCGCATTGTTCGAGAAAATTTATCTTTCTTGGCAGGTACGTGCAGAAAGAAAAGTCAACATTTTGAACCACGTATTTTTTTAAGCACCACTAAAAATAATGTCAAGTTCGTTGATATTTTTTTTGCGTTTCTTCCTCGACTTATTTCGCCCAAGTTCAGAATAGTGGGCGAAGTGCATCGGAAGATTTAAATTAATTCTCCATTGTGCTCCCACGTGGCTTGTTAGGGTGTTTGTTGTTTGTCAGTATTTAATCTCGACACCTCTGGGTTATTCTGATTTCCAAAACGGTTGTCATCTGCCCCCGATCTGGCCAGTCGAGAAGCTGTGCTTGTGATGGCGCAATCCAGTCGCCAATGACCCGCTTATGTCTCAAATATCCCATCTCGTCTATGCATGCTTTGTTTTTAATACGCGTGCGAATGTAATTAAAATATGAAATTGATTGTCAGCTGTAGGTCGAATTTGTTTTCGTTTTTTTTTTAATTTCTTGAAGGTCAAATCGGCAAAACCCATTTTAAAGAGCTGCGTTGTTATTAAAGGACATTCCTCGGATTTCGTTGGATAGAGAGCGGAAAAGATAAAAGATCTTATGGAAACAAGAACAGGAGTAGAAGTTAAAAATAATATATTTTTCTTTCTAAGCTTGTCAATAGGCAATCCGTAATTTTAAAAAATCTGAATACTGCACAAGAGTTTCATCTGCTCTCAACCGCCTGGAGCCATGAGACTATGGCATCCCCATTTGTGTGGCTGAAGTTAGTGGGGATTGGAAGGAGGTAGGGAGGTAAGATGAAAGTAAGGAAGTACCTGGTTATTAAGATCTAGTCACTATCAAGTTTTAAAGCGCTTAAAAAAATAAATGTTATTTTTTAAGATAATGCCTATACATTCCCCACGCTGAAACGCAAATTAAATGAAATTCCCTCGATAGAAAAAAATTGCAAAGTATGCTCCGAAAATTATTATAAACACTTTTCACTTATTTTAGAAGTTATATGTATGAAAAAATTCACGTCTTGCTTTAAATGCTATTTTAGATATTTCCCACGAGATTTTTGCTTTATTTTAAACGAGTCGTGTTTTATTACACATTTTCACAATTTTCGATTGAATTTTATAGTTTTAAACATAAGCGCGCTCTTTCCAACGTTTGTAATAACATATCTCTCCATCTTCTTCTTTTTGAGTGTGGATACGGCGCCTTAAACGTGCTGCAAATATCTTCTTTTTATATTTAAAAATCTAAATTTGTTTGTTCGTATTTCATGCGATACCATACCGTTCATCCGATTGCGATGAAACTTTGGTGATTTGTTGTGAACACGCCCTGGCTAAAGGCTACATATAATGGTTAGTTCTGTCGTTATAAAATTTATAAAAAAAGTACTACAGGTGGTGGTACGCGACCACGGAACTTAACATTCTTTTAGCACTCATTGTTAGCATTCTGATCTGCAAACGTCACAAATGGGTTCATGGGGTGAGGTTTGTCTAGGTCTTGGAGGCGGATGACCAATACACACTGAACCCCAGATTCCTACCCACCGTTTAAACCCCTTTCCTTCCCAGAACTCTCATCTCCTTCCTTTCCTTAAAAAAATTTCCACACAGCACCCCCAAAGATGAGATAGACCCGAAGGGAAATTATTTTCCTAAGGGCCTTCTATGTGCAGTTCATGTAAAAAAACGATTCTGTTAGTGTGCTTGACTAAAATCATGGAGATTATTTTTAGAAAAATGCACTTTTTTGTACACCAATCATTAACATAAGACAGTACGATGATATTAACGTAGTGCTGCAGATATTTTTTCTTGGAAACCTAAAACCCAACGAAATCATTCATAAATGGTTGTTTATTCTTTTTATACCGGACGTAAACGGTGTTTTTCAATAAGGAATAATGTTCACCTCAAACTGAAATAGATACCCGCATTATCTTTTCAAATATTACTAACATTTCTTGTTGAATTGCAAAAAGTGACCTTTCTTCGGAGTTTACATGTTTTTGATACCTTGCAGGATAATTTGGAATTGTGTTTAACATTTTTATGTGTGGGTTTGTTCAAGATTATCATTATTTCCTTCGTATCCAGTGTGTTCATGTTTCCTTTCTTTATAGCTTGTTTAAAGAAATCACCTTGTACACAATGCAAAGTTAATGGGCATTTTATCAATCAGCTTTTTAATAATATTAATATTATTTAAATAAATCTGTTATTACTTGCAAATTATGACAAATTTAATTAAATGAAGACAATATAAGCGAAACTCAATCAAAAATCTGAAAACAGAAAAATCAGAAAAAGATATTGACACCTCTGGGACTCGAACCCAGGACCTCTCGCTTTCCGGGCGAACGCGCTAACCACTGCGCCACGGTGTCGATATCCAATTCGGTCATTTTTAACTGTATCATACTTCGAGTAAGAACCACCCATACTATCTTCATTTTTCTTAACGCATATTCTATTGGCAGCTACCTTTATGTTAGTGAACGAATTGGATATCGACACCGTAGCCCAGTGGTTAGCGCATTCGACCGGAAAGCGAGAGGTCCTGGGTTCGAGTCCCAGAGGTGTCAATATCTTTTTCTGATTTTTCAGTTTTCAGATTTTTGATTGAGTTTCGCTCATATTGTCTTCATTTAATTAAATATTACAATTTGAGGTTTTACTCATAAAGTTAAAATTAAAATTAAATATAACAGATTTGTATATAAATAATTAATAATGTTCCATTTGTTAGGATTATTCTTTTTGTAGTCTTGTATCTACTGTGAATTCTCCTCTCTCTTCGAATTGATTTGTTAGATTTATCGGGTATTTTATTCACTTAATTAACGGCTATAATACTTAAATGAATTTTCGCTTGATTGTGCCATTCTCAAAATGTGTTAATTTATGTATAAACTAATTAGTAAGCAGTTGTTTTCTTCATCAGTGTTAAATTAAAAGTCAATTAAATGAAATTTATTTATAAATTTTCCTATTATAGAATTTAATGTAGAATGATCCATTGCAACACATAAACGGTTATCGCTTACCATGATTGATTTAGAACTCGGTTAAAAATAATTAAAATGTCTATTTGTTTATTGCCGCTCATCGATTACTATCTAATAGCACCTCGTCCAGGAAATGCTCACCGAATAATAAATTAGTTTTGAAAATACAAAAGGTTGAATCATTTCAATAATTCTATTCGTTTACTGCAGGGAGTCGTAAACGCGCTCGTGTCCTTAAAATTGATTGCCTGTATGTTTACCCTTTGTCCGAAGATTTGCGAGGTTTTGTCAGTCTGGCCGGTGACGACGCTCGACGCCACCAATTTCTTTTGAGATCCCCTCACAAAGAAATGCAGCCTTGGTCCATTATTGGAGAAGAATGCATCCTGCAGCCTCCGAGGGATATAAGAGACGACGATAAAGTCCGGTCCTCGGCGGCTCGCGCTCGCCCCGAGTTGTTGAACTTCAAAGTAATAAGTTTATTGAGTCTGAACATGCATTTGGATATTTCTGCGTGTTCTCTCCATTGGAAACGGTCAGTGAGATCGTATCTTGTGTAAAAAATACACCGAAACCCTTCTTACATTAGATGGCAATGTTGCTGTGTAGGTTGTGTGCGAGATATTTTGGACGATCAGAATTTTCATAAATGAATATAAGTAATGAAGGGCAACCATAATGATAATTTTCGGTTTTTCAATGAGTTTTTTGCCCCACGAATTGGGATGTTGAATAAAATGTCATCAACTTGTATTAAATTTGACTTCTTATGGAATGTTGAGGTCACTATGTTAATTTAACGTGCGACTTGATTGAGAAACTTATAGAAACGTTTTTTTTCGATTCTTCTTAAGATTTCGGCCGCGTTAGAATTGATGAGAGTTTTACAAGTATAATTAAAATATGATTCGCCGTTAAGTCAATAAAAATAACATAATCATTTAGAAATATTGTCAAAGGATTTTGTAATAGTTCACTTGTGAAGGATTTTTTTAAGTTTATGGTTTTATGCAACGGAAAAGCGGGGTCCTTGGGAAAAAACTGAATATAACCGAATTTATTATTCAAATAATATGCAAACACATAAAAAAATTATCCCTTGACACGATGATGGCGCCGATAATGGCACCTTGAATAAGTCGAGTCAACACCTTTCAGCGCTGGAGAATTTGATACGGGATTACTTCAAAAACAGAAATTAATTTGGACAGCAGCCGTAACATTAAAATATTAAATATTTTTCCCACAAAATTTTTACATTTGTTTTCAAGTATATTTTTTTAATTTAATATTCTGAGATTTGGAAAATAATGTTATTGGTTGCCAATAAAATTAAATTTCTTCTTTGCATTCGCACAAATTAGTATTTTTACACGAAAATAAAATTCTTAAATTATTGAAATAACTTTAATGAATCCAAACAAATCAATAAGTATCACGTTTTTAATTAAAAAATGGGTGTACTAAATTTTCTGAATCTGTAAAAAACTATTGAACCAGGTAAAATAAATGATAATTTTGACGGCGATCACAATAAAGCTAATTAATTGCTAGTTGGATCGCATTCAGAAATGAAAAGTTGCATGAAATGGCTTTAGCCGTGTTTGGTGACCAGATCTGAATAACCAGGTACTTTCCCACCTTTCTTTTCACCTTCGGCCTCGTAACATACCCAAATCTGAGATGCCATAGTCTCATTTACTCCAGACGGTTGAGACTCTTGTATTTGCATTTAAAAATGCTTGATATTGGAACTTCGTCATGAGTCGTGAACGAACTTCGTATCTATGAATACACAATATACGGCTCTGAATTTTTTTATTATTATAGGAAAGGGTTTTGCTTTCAAAGGTCATCATTGAAAAAAAAATTTCAGAACCTTGGACAACCACGCTGACTAGATAGTAAGTTGGGATTACTTCTTTTAAAATTGGGTTCAATGGCTCATTTTTATCTTGACCGACTGAGAAATGCACTCCTATTGTCTGGACATCGTAAATATTTTATAGTTCAACATCAAAAGGGCATGAACTTAAAATGTGATATTTCTAAGAAAATGTAGGGCGGTAAAATTTCCAACTCTGCTAGCACTTTTATTCTATTTATTTTGAACCAGTTTTATTGTTCATTTTAACGGTCGTTACATAGAAATGAAGATCTAATTCTAAGAAAACATAATTTTTTGTTGTTTTTTCGTTATGCTTCTTAGCAACCCAACCGTGGACTTGGCATCCCGAAATGGGGTATGCTGTGAGGTATAAGTGGGTGGGGAAATGGAAGGGTGAGGTAGTACCAGGCTTTTAAGATCTGTTCATTAATTAAGGATAAAGCCATTTCAAGCTACGTTTCGGGTCCGAAAGGTGGTCTTTCACAAGATGGTGCCAGGAGTATTTGTGCTCTGACTGGTAAACCGTTAAATATCGATTTTCAACCAATTTCAGCGTTTGATCAAATTGTTTGTCAATTTTTCGACGTTTGAACGGCCCCTCTTAACCGCCATTTCTCATTAACTGTGATGAGCCGCCAAGTAAAAGAGCTTGGTCGTTGTGGGCTGCCAGTCAAGACAGATGATCGAAAATCAGGACGTGGATCATCAGTCAAGACGATCGATAATCGGGACGTGGATCGTCAGTCAAGACAGATGATCGATATTCAGGACGTGGATCATCAGTCAAGACAGATGGTCGATAATCAGGTCGTGGATCACCAGTCAAGACAAATGATCGATAATCAGGTCGTGGATCATAAGTCAAGACAGATAATCGATTATCAGGTCGTGGATCATCAGTCAAGACAGATAATCGATTATCAGGTCGTGGATCACCAGTCAATCAACTGAAAACCGATCAAAATTTGGACCAAAGCTGTAACGGGTTGAGAAATCGGCATTTTACGGTGTCTTTCGAATTTCAAAAAAAATCCAACAATTTGTGTGATGGTGGTCAAATGTGACGGTGATTGAATTATCAAACTTTAGATACAGGAACTCGTGAAATATATTTTACTCTTTTGATAATTTTAATGTGCGTTTCTTCTTGGATTAGTCTGGTTGCTTTGCTCATAAATCAACATTAATGTGATTTATTCTCACAACACGGTCAATAATATTTCGATTGATGTTTTCAAGGTAAAACGTTTTTGTGATTGATTTATACAAATATCTATACTGTCGGGCTCGATTCGCTCGTAAATCAACATTATTGTGATTGTTTCTCACAAGGATCTATAATGGTATTATTGGTGTAAACATTGTTTGTGATTGATTTGCACAAAGATAAACGGATTTATTTATCAAAAATTAAGATTAATTCAAGTGGTTAACGTAAAAATCAACGTAATTGTAATATTTTGTTATTTTCTCGGATAGACAATACAATTTGGATGATCGGGACTGTATATTGTCATTTTATTTACAATGAATATTTAACTGGACTTAACGTCCGTTCTAAACGATGCTCTGTGTTAATCTGCAGCATGGGAAATGGTCGCTAAAGGTATCCATCTATCGATCGGATATTATCGGCTAAATTCGTAACCGTTCGGGTTTTTAGACCAGAATAAACGACAGTTATCTTTCTCATATAGAACAACTTTACTGACCTCTGTTGAGAAACATTAAACTAGCTGTCTATACTAACGACGTTTGTTGAGAGAAATCGAAACTACAAACATATTCGTTACATTAATTATTATCGAATTTCGAAAATTTTAAAATTATAAATAAATTAAACAATTTGAACATCATTATATTATTTTCATTACAACTCTTCAATTGGATACCTACAGCCGACGCTTGCATATAATTTACCGCTCTTTATAAAGGAGGAAATCAAAAACAAGATTTTAATTAAAAATCAAGTAGGACATAACTACACTTTACGATGATATATTTCAACGTGAATTAATGATTAACACTCTTATAAAATAAATCCTTTTCTGTAACCGTACACGGCGTTAATTACGCAAAAGAGGCATGAATCCCAATAACGTCCAATAAATAAAGCGTAATACGTTTTAATACATTTAAAAATCTTCATTTAAACATTTTGGTAACATAACATGAATGATATTTGTTAATCGAAAAAATTAATCAGTCAGCTCGTAAGATTTTTCAGTTTCGCGCCTTTAAATTTTAATTCCGAATTTGAGATCAAAATACCTAACCGAATTGAAAAATTATTTTTTTAATTAAAAGGTTTATCAAATAGCTAGTATGGATGTCGGTTACTTTATTTATTTTTGCTTTAAATTACAAGATATAGGTCATTAAAGATTTTAATGCTTCATGACTTTAGAGGTAATGTGAGCAATTATTTGTGAGTAAATGAAAAACTATAAAAAAAGTAATTTTACTTAGTTTATCATAAAAATGAAGTATAAAATAAAAAATTTAAAAATTTAAAAAAAATCATTTTTATCGGTATAAAGTTGAAATACAAATTACCTATTTACGGCGAAACAAAAATTTGTCGTTTATACTTTTTAATTATTGCTAAAAAATTGCATTTTCACGGTATTTTATTTTTTATTCTATTTTTCATTGTATTTTCAAAATAAATATGGTAAAATTTTTTTTTTTTTGTTTTCCATTTATTCACAAATAATTTCCCAAATTGCTTCTAAAATCATGAAACATTAAAATCTTTAATGTTTAAAGCACAAATAATAAAATAGCTCATATACATAGATACTTAATAAACCTTTTGATTACAAAAATAATTTTTCAGTTTGGTTAAGTATTTTGTTATCAAATCCAGAATTAAAATTTGTACGAAACGGGCCGAAAAGGGCCGCGCAAACGTTCCACCATGCTAATTGTCCCTTTTCGGAACAACTGATATGGTATAATCGATTCCCTTACTATGTTAGAAATATGTTCTAAATGGCGTTAGAAAGAAAATATACCACTCTTTATGTTCAAATCCAAAAATTTACCACAAAATAATTAAAATGTAGGCCATTATGAAACCAAAGTTTCCGACCGCAATTTGAAAAAAATTATGAAGCTTTTGGAATTTTTTTATTAATTTTATTTTTACCTTAAATAACAAAAAAATCGAGTCAACGATAACGTTTATAATACATTTGCCTTTTAAAATATATGTGTTTTTTTTTTCTTATTAGTAATTGTAGTAAAGTAAGTTAAAAAACTTAAGGTGAGCCACTTTTAAAATTTTTGTATGTTTGCGTTAAAAAAATTTATATTTTAATTTAGAATTATAATCAGATAATCTAAAAACGGAAGAGAATATAAAAACCTTTAAAAAAAAACTATTTAAACTTAAGATTTTGGAACAAAATTAAAAACTACTACATAATATGCTCTGTATTTAAGTTAAGAAAGCGAAATATTATATTTCTTTTAACTTAATAAATAAAATAAAAAAAATAATAAAATTTGGAAGCGTATTTCATCATATTTCAAAATCAGTTTTAAATTTTCGGTTGCGTTCAGAAAAATTCTAGTTTTTTTGGATTTTATTGCAAAAAGAAAATATTTTGACCTTCCGACAAAATAGGACCGAGGCCTGAGGGGTTAAGTAACCGGTGAACCACCACGTTATCAGGGATATAAAAAGATACATTGCATTCTTAACTGTAAGATCTCGTGTTCCCGTGGTCGAATTAATTAAAATATATCGCGTTGAATTATGGTACCGAAAAGAAAATGTAATCGAATACTCGAAAGCCAACAAAATGTGGACTGAACAATACCAAAAAAAAATACGACGTGGGAAAATTTTTGTACCAGATTTTTGATGAAAGATAATAACGACTTTAAGACAAATTTTTTTTTCGTATTTTCTTACTGACACAAATTTCTAGAAAACCTTAAGAAAAAAATTTATTGCACAATGAAAATGAAGATAACTGCGGGGTAAATGGCGAAACACGAAATTGTTCCTATAATTCCTGACATAATTTGGAGAAAAAATGTAAACGAAATTTTGGACTCTGGTGAAGGCGTTCTGGGAAGGAAAAAGATATGAAGGGTGGGGGGAAATCTAGGTGTCAGTGTGTCCAGAAGTGATGGACGTATGAATCAATCCCTCCCAGGGCGGGGCAAGACGATGGGTGGAGAGAAACCAGATTAAGAGGTCAGTGGGTTTCCCCAAACCGGCCCGTCACGCAGCTGGTGGGCTGCGCATCTGCTGCTAAGAACTGGACACACCTCACCCGATGAATCCAGACACCTCTGCTAAAACACCAAATTTAGCGATCCACTTAACCTATGGCAGAGTGTTTGTTATCCAGACAGACGAAAAATAAACGAAGTAACCATATTATTAAAACGATTAAACTCTTAATTCGATTGTTGTGAACTCTTGCAATAAGGAACTCCAGTGAAAAATATTATGGCTTTAAAAAAATATGTTCATATAGACCAATATACGCTGATTCTGAATATATAAGTTTTATTACATAATATTTAACGTAGAGTTTTTAAAAAAATATTAAAAAGTCCAGTTTAAAACGTGTCATTAAAACACCCTATTGCTGGATTTTGGCGGCGTGACGTCACCGCGCCGCGTCACCTGAGTCAAAGTTGTAAAGAAATCAATAGAAATGAAGACGCAAGTCGTTCAGCATTCCGTGTGACGGTGACGCGGCGCGGTGACGTCACGCCGCCAAAATCCAGCAATAGGGTGTTTTAATGACACGTTTTAAAATGGACTTTTTAATAGAGAATTGGACATGTAATAGTTTTTGTTTTTATTGAAACATTATGTAGCCCTAAATAATTCAGTATCAAAAATAAAATATCTCTATTAGTTTATCTATATTATTTAAAATATTCAAAAACTTTAACTGTACAAAAAACGATCGTATTGCCCAGTAATGTCTATGAAAACGCTCCAATGCTGAAATTCAAAATGGCGGGAGTCGAACAGCTGATTCCAGTTCCCTTCAAGATTCATACTTCGGTTAGTCACGATGACGTCACTCTAGATTCGGTGGTTTTCGGGGGATCTTGTAAAAATTAAAACTTTGAAATTTATTTTAACTATTAAAACTAACTATAAAAATAAATATTCAGTTATTTAAGTTAGAAGGTCATTATTCATAAAAAAATGAAAAAAATTGGACTGGAATTCTCTCTTAATAAATCTTCATGTATCTACACAAACAACTAGACAAATATTAACATTTTATATACATACTTTTCATTCCAACTATCATTCTCCAATACAGCGTTTACATAGTCTTGGTAACAAATATTTAAATAATATGGATATATTTGACAACAATTTGAACTTGGCAAACTTCAAACGACGTATGTGCTAACTATTTCTACTCACCTCATAAACTATTTTTATTTATATTTTTACTTAACTTTCGTTCCATGTCTACTTTGTGTCAACTATAATATTTTATGTTACCTTAATTTTTTTTCTTACATTTTATGTTATTTCCTGTATTTTGTCAAAAGCATGTACTATGTAAAAGCACTATGGGTGTTTAAATAAATAAAAATAAATACAAATCGAATACATGGTTCTCGGGGCGGGAGTACCCGCACGACCCTCACAAATTGAGTACTTGAGTAGTAATTAAGTCACCACGTAAATAGGTAATACAGTATTGCGGATAATAGACAATTTGGGAGGCGGGAATGGGTACCGCTACCCCGGGAACCATTATTGGATAACCAACACCTCTGCCATAGGTCACTACAAATGGTTCGTATGTTTGGTGACTTAGCAGGGGTGCCCGGGTTCATGGGGTGAGGTGTGTCTAGGTCTTGCAGGCAGATGACCAGGACACACTGAACCCCAGATTCCTACCCATCCCTTAAACCTTTATCCCTTTTCCTTCCCAGAACTATCCTATCCTTCCTTTCCTTTAAAATTATTTTTCTCAGGGCCTCATGTGTGGAGCTCATCTACAAAAAAAAGACAACATTTTACAGTACTATACAAAAATAACGATATCTACTAATTAGTTCCAAGCCATCTCAAATAAAGGCAATTTAACACCTCTTTGAAAAGTCGTCAAAAGCTACGGAAAAAAATTTAAATAGCCAATTACCCTAACCTAACGTAACCTATTTAACCAATTTAACCTAACGTAACCTATTTAACCAATTTAACCTAACGTAACCTATTTAACCCATTTAACCAATTATACTACAGGACGGAACACAGAATAAAGAACAAAAATCTTCCTTATTCTTTGTGTTGACACGTATATTACTTTAATTATTATACAATCGACTTAATCTTATTAAAGAGCATGTTTTTCACCAACAGTATCAAGATATTGCTTAAAAAAGTCTATTTTCAACCACAGTACATAAGTATAAATTTCAATAAAATTTATGGACTTGATCTTATTTCCTTGCTTAAATTCAGAACAATAAATTATGGAGATATTCGTTTTTCGGTAGGTAGGTACTACAATTGGGTATTAAACCGGAGCTGTGCTTTCTTATTTCACTGCATCGGCACCGTGGTGAGTTAGTACGCCATATCCTGTACAATGTACTGTGGATAGTGTGGACGGTGGACAGGTCGCAGCTGGCTGTAATACACTCATGGCTCAGATTACCGGGCGCCAATGATGGAATTCGGTGTCGCGTCGCGCGTCGCCCGAGAGGCGTCAAGGTAAAGAGGCCAAAACAACCAGGTAGATAGAATGTGGAAGGTACTTCAGGTTGAGGGTTTCCTGAAGTGGCGTAGCGGATAGCCAGCTCAATCGGCCATGAATTGTAGATAATGTGCTTTTGATAGGTTGTGCCCTAGTCTCGATGGAGACCGGCAGCGTGACCGACTCAATTTGTGAATATTAGAAGCATTAGAAAGAACTTCTACTACCCATAAATGGCACATTTTTAAGCACTTTACCATGCATTGATTCTACAATACAATACAATACTAGCATGCGATTAGTCTGATGATGATAATATAAAATTATCGTTATCAAAGTAGAGGAGGAGATCGCAGAGAAAATTTATACCTTTTTAAACCAAGAAATAGTGCCTACTATTCAAAGTAATCCATTGTCTTGATACTCTTGATGTGGTTGAGTAGATAGCGTATTGAAGCCAATTATTGGATTGGAGTTAGCCCAAAAGCCGACATACTGCTTTGTTAAGATTTGAGATGTTCCAGCCCAAAAGTTTTAAAATCGTATTAATAATTTTGGGGTACTACGCCATGGGGCGCTTCCTCCTTCTTAGCCAAGGTTTTATATGCATCTGCCCTGATGATGTCCGAAACATTGAATAAAGAAAGAGGAAGCTGATTCCAGTAATCTAAAAAATAGTTACGATAATACTACCACCTATGTCTGTTGTATCCTACTAATCATTTTAAAAAAGAAAAACAAGACACAGAAATTTTTTATGCAAATAAGCTTTATCAGATTTAGCTCTATCATTGGAGTGAAAGTTGCCCATCATGCTAAAGATAGAATGTTTGTGAATCTGAAAATAAAAGTAGTTACCATTTTCCCGTTTAAAAAGCTACAAACTTTCTCTACTATCTCTTTATCTACCTTGATAACGATAATTTTAAAATTTCATTATAAGCCTAGACCATTTAACAAATAATATTAAGCAATAACACCATTCTTCTACATAACAGATACTTGAGAACAAAATGGCAGATTTTAAATGGGATTCGGATACGGAATTTAGATTGCGCCACTGCCTCCTTGTATAGAGAACGAAGCAAGCAACAGGGCAGTAAGCGGCGACCTTGCGAGGTCAGAGGCCGGAGGAGGTCGTTGCTCCAGAAGCCAGATTCCTCAAGCCGGCCAGTTATTTACAGCCGAAAAGTTGCACCGAGCCCAGCGGTCCCCGATCCCCCACGCAAAAAAGACCCAAGGATTACCCACCCTAATTTGTAACACCTTAATAGTCCGACTCACGTTTTTACTAAGAATTTAGTGACCTACCATTATGTGCATTGTTGTAGCGTCTTATCAACAACGGCCTCCATACGATGGACGTAGGACGTTTGGTAATCGTCATTTTGGCTTACGTAAATATATTTCGAGTGAAAAATGTTCCGCGAAGTGTTGTTCCAATAAAAAGATACATAATTATGATAATTTCATGTATGTATGCGCTGGATGTATTTTGGAATATCCTCGCGATGTTAGTGGGCAGTATCTCGCGTATTGTACTGGACTGACCGTCTTCAACGTACTTATAAAGTGAAAAACTAATAACATTAGCTCATATTACGGGCTTGTGCCTAGCACGGTGGTCGAAAAATCTTAAAATTCATGTAACTAACATTTTAATGAATAAAGAAAACTTAAAAAAAAAATATATATTTTATAACATATCACTGTCATCAAAAACATTTTATTTCCAATTTCAGATTTAGACCTCCTCCACAAAAATATTCTCCACTGGATTCCACCCTTATGGTCGGTTGTTTCAATGAATTTGAAGAATTCATCAAATTTCAAAGTTATGCATGGGTCAGTTGCATCACAGCACGAAAATAATAAGGGAGGATTTTATTCTTACAATTTGTTGTCTTGCAGTAAGAAAGCTTTCAAACCAGGCTAATATATTGCCACGTATACCAAGCTTTCCTAATTTAGAAATGAGAATTTTATGGGAAACTGTATCAAAGGCTTTTCTAAAATCAGTTTAAACCTAGTTAACTTGTTTCATTTCTTTAAAAGCAAAGGTTATAAAATTTTCATAAATAATTTAGTTGGAAAGGGTACTTCTCCCAGGCATAAATCCAAATTGGTAAGGTAATATTACATGTTTTATTTGTGTAAAAAGTTTGTCAAGTATTAGAGAACTTTAATTTAACTTGAAAATTAACAACAAAATTTGGTGAATCGTCCGAATTCTATGAAACAATTCCTCCTCAGCCTAAAATTACCATTCTCCGCTCATTACCACCCTGCTCCAATATTCTTAGACACAGTTAGTCCGCATCGTCCTCAGTCAAACTTAAGGCTCATACTGAGGAAACCACTTTGTAATTATTTTAAATATCATATCATCTGGCATTCTTCACGATAATTGTGATAGTGCAATATAGTGTGTATTTAAATATCCTAATTAAACGCCATGCTTTCAGTGGTCAAAAGAAACAGATTTAACTAATAACATAAGTGATCGGGCATTGCACCGCAATTTATAATTAACTCCGTTAATACGCTTACATTCATGCCTAGTGACGTATCGGGTTTTATCTTATTAGTTATGTCCCTTTTATTAATCGCTATGGAAGCTTTCCGGGCATCTTTATTAGTTTTCACCCAATTTGAATGTGTGAATTAATGAGGGGTAAAAGGGTTTATCACGCTTCTGTGTGACTAATGGAAGGTAGCCATTTATTAATATTGTGATCACTGTCCCTTTTTGTGAGTCAGTTAAATAAAATTAATGATTTTAATAAAGGGAAGAGCTACTCGTGGTCAGAGGACAATCTTAAATGATTTATATTTATAATAATACGTAATGTTTTGTTTCTTTTGGAAAGGGGTTTCTTATTTTAATAAAAATATTTGGATAAGTTTTTCCTTATAATATTTAAAAAGACAAATTTATAAAAATTATCAATAAAGTACAACTAATTTTTAAGAGACTAATTATTAATATTACAAACAGCACATCGACTGGAAGATTTGACTTGGTACAATTCTCTTTATTTTATACCAATGCATTGAAATGTTTACTTACAAACCAGTTTCGTGTTGGCTAATATCAATGTTACACGTAATTAGCACTATAATGATTCATTTTTAAAAATAAATTTATGTTCCATAAAAAAAGATATAAACTTAATTGAAAAAAATTAAATCCAAAAAATCTAGTTAGCTATTGCCCCATTTTTCGAAATCAGATAAAGGTAGTAATCTTCTTTTTGATTAATGGTTAAGTGTTAAAAATTTCATCAATTTCCGAACAAAACTGTAAAAATTTTTTAATTTTTTTTTTTTACATTAATTCCACACAGGAGGCTCCGAGGAAAATAATTTCCCTCAGGGCCTATGTCATCTTTGAAGATGCTGTGTGGAGGGTGTTTTTGAGGAGAGGAAGGAGTGAACATGGGTCTTGAAGAGACCCGTGTTGTAGGAGGGAGGAAACACAGAGGCCGGCAAATCGTTCCACAGCCGAGCTGTTGAACTCAAAAACGAGTCGTAGAAACGACCCGTTCTCATGTGACCAATGTCAACCGTGTACAAACGTTGAGCGCGGGTTTGGCGTGTTTCCCGACTACGCACCGGCGCCGAGGGGATCAATGACGCTAGTTCCTCGGAGCATCTTCCACTTTAATACCGGTAGAACAAGGACAGCATTCCCACCTGGCGCCTGTGCTCTAAAGATTGCAATCCGTTTGTTAGGTTAGGAGAATCTATCAAACGGACCGCCCGTTTCTGCACAGAGTCAAGGGGTTTTTCAGGTATTTTGGGGCTCCAGACCAGAGGTGGCTGCCAAATTCAACCGTGGGGCGCACTTGCGATTTGTATTTTATAAAAATCAAATCCACTCCGCTTGCCTTGTGTCCGCCAAACGGCCGCCCGCCAAAGATCCCTTTATATACACAAACAGATAGAACCTGTCCGTTTTAAATTTTAGACTAAAATTGAACAATGTGGTAGACAGTTGATAACAATATAAAAACTGGACGATTACAAATTAGATGTTCTAATTTATAGGATTGGTTTGGGTCGGTCCAAGGGACTAAACCACAGGTATGAAGCAAATTTAAACAAACGATCATAATATGCTGAAATTTGTGAAATAAGTTGATTTGCAATCAAATAAACTTTTTTTAACGTTTGTAGGTAGGTACTTGTATTTTCAATTCAATAACTATTCATTAGTAGCAAGTAAATATGCACACCATAGAACTTCGAGAGTCTTGGCTGTCTCTGGGAAAGGCTTACACTCCTTTCTTGTTGTTTCCCTACAGTTTCTTACATATCTACCTCCTTACTAATAAACGTGTTCTAAATTTTACGTAACTAATAAACAACCATTTACCCTACATTACTGATTGTTTCATTTATATAAAAGTTAAAATACATTACTAGTAAGGGGGCTTCAAAACCATCCACCCATCTAAACTCAAGACTCCGGCCGCGAGTAGAGTAAAAATCACCATGAAAATTCTAACATTCCGTATTTTATTCGCATTTTAGTAAAATATAATGGATTTTAGAATCATTCAAATATCTAAAGAAACAGAAGAAATTAGCTACATTTTTTGAGATTTCTACGGCTAGTAGTAATATAGTGATGTATTGTGCCGTGTTGAGCTATCTCCTTCTTGCAGACGTTTGAGATGGTGTTAATATTTTTTTCGTCATCATCAGCAACATCTTGATTATTTTTTGGGTAATTATACCGTGTTGCGTTTCCTTCTTCTTCAACAAATGTTTCTGACAGCTTTTCAGTGTCCGTCATCAGTGAAGATGTGTATATTTGTTTGGTTTATGTATGCAGAGGTGATACCGTCCTGGGCACATTGATCCTATTGGAGCCGATATTTCCGTATATTTATTTAGCTTAATTAATTATGGTTTTCGGTGTTTGGTTTTGGTGTAGCCATTGTAATTTAGTAATTTACCATCCAGCCCCATCCACTCCTTGTCTCTTACATTTCTCAAATTTTTTTGTTATTTTATTCTCTCTTTAATCTGAATACATTTTTACGTACTCATTTTAATGTAATCATCACATAATTATTATTTTATATCATAAATCATAATTACTGCATCAGCATATTTTATCTGCCCTTATAAAGATACGATCATCCGAAACCGGTTAGATTAAGTCTAAATTAGTGTCGTGCTCGATGATAATGGACATTTACAGTTTTTTCCAGATGTTTTTTTTATATAACCTTAAACCACTTTCAACGTTGAAACAAACAAACTGCATATTGTTTGTACTCGTTAGTATGGTGGCTAATTGTCGGTAGATCAACTGTCATGGAACCGTATTTTTGCATACTTAAACACACTTTACAACAATCTACACATCTGCCCCGATGATGGACATTAAAACACTGTCTAAAACGTTGACTAAATAAAGAGGAAGGGCAACACGTCAGAATACCTCAAAAATCAATTAGTGAAGGCAACAATAATGATAGTAATAAACCTATTGGTACCTATTACAAAAACTTTTAAAAGGAAAAATTGTGTTTAAGAAAAAGATTGCAATGCTCATATAAAAAAGATATGAAATAGTAAAACGAGAAATAAGTTAGTGTAATGGAGGAAATAAACACAACCACCTTGAACGTGGAATTTTTACAGTCCAATAGATTTTGAAGAAATGTATTAAGGTGAACGACTGCGCAGCTCTTTTCATACAAAACTTAAATTTGGATTTCAGGTCAAGATACTTAACCGAACTGAAAAATATTTTTTTTAATCAAAAGGTAAAGCAATGAAATACAATTAGTACTACAAACATGTGCTACTTTATTATGTATGTTTTAAATTACAAAATGTAGGTAATTTGGGAGGCGAGAATGAGTACCGCCGCCCCGAAAACCTTTATTGGATAACCAATACCTCTGCCATAGGTCACCCCAAGTGGTTCGCTACGTTTGGCGATTTAGCAGGGGTGCCCGGGTTCATGGGGTGAGGTTTGTCTAGGTCGTGGAGGCGGATGACCAGGGCACACTGAACCCCAGATTCCTACCCACCACTTAAACCCTTTTCCTTCCCAGAACTCTCCTCTCCTCCTTTTCCCTCTCTCCACACAGCATCCCAAAAAACTTCCACACAGAATCCCCAAAGATGACATAGGCTCTGAGGGAAATTATTTTCCTCAGGGCCTCCTGTGTGGAGCTCACGTAAGAAAAAAAAATTGAAAAAGTAAATTTTTCGTAATATAAAATAAAAAATAAAAAAACGACATTTTTACGCAAATTCACATTACTAACGACCGATTTACGTTAACAGAATTAAAATTTCTATCCAAAGAATAGCCTGTTTTATGATGACATTTAATTTTTATTTATTTTTAAATATATTACCTTAAAGGGTAGGGCAGGATTATATTTGTAGTAATTATAATTAACTCACAAAATTGCCAAAGTTACTAATTTAATTCTTTAATGACCAATATCTCACAATTTGAAACATGAATAAATCAAATAGGACATATTCATATTATATTTGTTATATCTTTTGATTAAAAAAAATATTATTCAGCTGGGCTGGGTATTTTGGCCTCAATTTCAAATTTGAGTTTTGTATGAAAAATGCCGCCCAGCAGTTCCTCTTAAGATTACATGATTACCACGAAAAAACAACACTTTTGATACAATATTAGGTACGCAAATTAAAATTTATTTTCAACATGCCTAACGAGCCAGTATAGCAATTTCTGTAAAACTAAATGTCAATATTCGACGATGTTCGAATCGGCAACCTTCCGTTTTGAAGTATTAATTTTCAGAGGTCGTCTCTGATAATAACCATCGATGATATCTTCTTCTCAATTATTAATCTAATATAAGCTTACATAGTAAAGCCAACAATTCAAGAAAAATGATCTGTTGATATTCCAATTAACCAGCGCCGTACACATTAATGTAAGGTGACAGAAATTTAAAACTTGGCTTCTAGTCTATAAAATTAACGGATATGATCATCATCGTTGAAATAATGAATAGATTTCTTATGATAATAATATGGCCAGACAAAACGCCACTATCGTGAATCACATAATCGAATTAAACGACAAATAAGCTCTAATCCAAATGACCCCAAAGTCGTTATCTGCGTACCGCAATACCCGGGGTCAGGGATATTGGACAGTTTCACATAACATATTTCTAGTTTAATGACCCACGCTGCATAAGGTCATTCGAAGGATGAAAAAAAAATAATAAGCACGTCAAAACACGCGGTGACATTTGAAAAATAATTAGACAAAAATGCTGCATTCTAATATTGAAAACAATTACCGATAGAACCTATTCAAAATGTCGCCAGTTAAGCAACGTTACTTATAGTAAATAATAAAATACGCATGAGAATATACAAAATGATAGCAATTATGTGAGGTGAGGCAGCAAAAACGGAGAAAACACGTGTATAATTATTTATTTTCCATTTGTTTTATTTGCCTATTTATTTTATTTGGCTATTTTTCTACTTGCAGCGAAGAAGGCATGTCATTTGACACTAGTTGGTTGTTAAATTTTAAAAAAATGTTGTCATTTATATATTTTTACGTGTTCACGGAATTCAATTTTTTTTTAATATTGTGCTTAAAAGGAAGTTTTCTTGTCTAGAATAATGAAATGTAGGTATTTTTTCAGGTGCAATAAAAACAAAAAAGTAATGTTTTTAAAAGCCATTATTTTACTAAATATTGATTAAACATTAAAGAATAAATTAATAAAAAAACAAACCAAAAAATTAAAAAAAGTTACAGGGTAGTGAAGTGGGGGGTTTAAAAAAAATGACGCGCCCTGGTTGACACGAATGCAATCCTCGTTGTAATTAAAAAAAAACTAAATTAATTCTTAATCCAAACAAATGCGGCTATGACCCGAACTAAGGAAAAGTCAAAAAAATATTTTATCGCAAAATGTCGGCTGTCTGAAATAAAAAAGTGATTTTTTTACCAGTTTTTTTGATTTTCCAAATTTTTAAAAAATAGTTAGAATTGAAATTTTGTTATATACTTAGTTTACGCGATAAAATAATTTATAGAGAAGGCACTCACCAAATTTTAAGTATATTGGTTTTGTTGAACTTGAGATATTTATTTTATCAGGTTCTCCATAAAACAGTTATACACCAGAATATTATGGAGAAGATTAAAAAATTTTAAGAAAAAAGTGTCAACCGTCTCGAAAGAAAGTGGTTTTGAGAAATATGCGTTTAAAGTTTTGCTCTATTTCGATTTTAGTTAGATTTCATCTAAACCGGTCGAACCAAAATGTTTCTAACTTTTAAAATAATTCGAATTTAGAAACATCCTTTAAAGGAGATATTCTTGGATATTTAAACCATCGAAATATGATTTTTTTTCTAGACTAGAATACCCCCTTAATGAAATACATATTTATTTTCTCTACGTGGTGAACTAAATACACATAATTAAATATTGTATCCGAGAATTTATTTTCTATCTGTTTCTACAGAGATCAAAGATCTGTGATGCAAGTAAAATTAAATGTTTAATCAGGATAAAAAAATATGTAATTTAAAACACCATAATCCTTCGGAAAAGGTTGAATAATAAATAACAACTCTCAAAAGGAATAAATTTCTCTCTTTAATCCAAAAATTTCGCTGCAAAATTGTTAATACAAGTATAATTTATTTTTCTCCAGTTAAATGATTCCTTTCCTTATACAGTAAGGCCCTGTGGGATGGTATAAAGGTTGTGATTTTCTTAATTCTTTCTTATTGATTTCAACATGGACAGGTTTATAACTTAAACTGTACTAATTTGACTGTTACAGGGGTAACCCAGAAATATGCGCTCGGAGGATTAAATAATACGAACCCGAAGTCGAGATTTAGAGGAGGGTCAGATTAACATTTGAAGTTTGTTGAAGGTTCCATAAATGTGTAGGCACTCCCTGTAAAATATAATTCGAAAAATTAATAACGAATTGTAGTCATGGTGAGATTTATGGTAAATATAATGCGAATTATGCTTTTGCTTTATTATTTTCTTACATGACACCGACGAAGGGTTCTCACTACCTGGCGCCAGTTGAGTTATGGTATTCCCATATATGAGATTTGTGAAAGTGGAAAAGGGAACAAAACGTTTTTTTTTTACTAAAGCTCCAGAGGAGGCCCTATGTCATCTTAGGGGTGCTGTGTGGAGGGTCTTTTTAAGGAAATGAAGGAGAGGAAGTTCTGGGAAGGAAAAAGGTATGAGGGGTGAGTAGGAAAATGTGAATAATAATAACAATTGGATAATTTGTAGAGCGCCATTTTTGTGAAAAATCACATCAAGGGCGCTGTACAACTTATAAAGAATTCCTAGGTGCTATTTAATTAAACTATTTTCAAACAGAAACAGAAACATACCTGGCAGGTCACTTCCGGAAAAAACACTTTAATTAGAAAGTTAATGCTTGCAGAAGATACGGCTTTGCACGCGGAGGACATTATATTTAAAACACTGGACATTGCATGATTTTACATTATTTGATGTGGCAAAAGTAGAGTTGATATTTATTTTGAGAGACTGGAGAATTTAAGACTCTTTAGGGCTGGAGAATGTTCATGAAATGACGTTTACTAATGCTTACAAATGAATTTTGTATGAAGGTGAAAGGTTTTTTGGTTTATGGATACGACTGTCTGAAAAGGTTAAAAGTTTAGTTCTAGATTCCGCTGAATCAGTGTTCAGGAGTGATTGACGTAAGAATCCATCCCTCCAATTGCGGTTTAAGGCGATTGGTTGAGAGGGTCCAACTGGAGAAGTCGAAAGGCCTCTCTCAACTAGTCTCTCTCAATCCGATCCACCACGCAGCAGGTGGGCAGACGCATCTGCCGCCAAGACCCGGACACACTTCATCCCATAAACCCGGGCACCCTGCTAAGTCACCGAACGTAGCGAATCACTTGGAGTGACCTATGGCAGACGTGTTGGTTTTTCAATAAATCGTTCCCGGGGCGGCGGTACCCATACCCGCTTTCCAAATTGGTAAAGATGATCGTCCGTAGTATTTGACTATTCAGATTTAGCCACATAATAGAAGTCCATTTACCAAAGTTTCGATTCTGAATGTCTGTGTTTCGCACAGCTCAATAATGCGTGATTTCCACTTCCAGGAAAAGTATATTATCAATAGTATGAAAAATATATTTTTTTAAAATTTTAAGACAGTTTTTTTCTACGACACAGGTACCTTCTGCTCCGTCACGGATGTCGCCAAAATTTATCTTTATTTTTTATTATTATTTTTTTATTATAAACAGATTTTTAATTGTTTTTTTTTATCGATTATTTTATGTAAACTTAATTATTTTTACAACCAATTTTCGCTAACCTCTTGATAGATATATTGATTAATTTGCAATAATAATCACCTATAAAAAAATCAATAATATATGATATTTAATCACCGCTCGTTAATATAATACTTCACTAGATATCGTAAATAAAATTATAATTAGTTTATAAACGCACAGAAAAAAAATAATGACTAATTCAATGATTTTTTAAAACATTTCTTGTTTCCATTATATGAATTTATCGTGAGTTTTATACTGCTTTATTTTACTATCAAATTACCAAAATAAATTTATTGATTGTAAATATTTGTATAAATTAATCATTTATTATCAATTAATGTAAAACTATTAATAAAAATCCTAGCTCTAAGTTTCTCAGACGAATTTTTCAACGGAAATCTTGTTAAATATTCTATGATATGATGTGAGGTTGAAACTGTAGAAATTATTTAAAACGCCATAGAATCGCGGATAGTATGAATTATCTACAAATCAGTTCCAATTTTGGAAATGACACAAAGAAAAAATCATAGTAAATCCGAGTTCTAGAGTGTATTGAATCAGGTTCACTCGTAGAGATAAGACATATGAACGAAATTAGTGAGTAATTAAATGAAGACAATATTAGCGAAACTCAATCGAAAATCTGGAGACAGAAAAATTATAAGTATATATTGGCACCTCTGGAAATCTTTAGTGACCTTGTATTCCAAATATATTCGTGATTCCCATAAGAAATTAGGAAAAACAAGGTTTTTTCACCTCTCCAGCGGGCTATTTTGATATTTTTGCAAAGAATGCGCAGGCTCGAACTGAGATCGCGTCGAAATGCGTATGCTAATAAGCTAGCCTGCTCATACATCCTTAGAGCCTTCCCTTTCCTCCCGATAATTCAATGAGCATACTCATAAATCAAACAGCTCTTGATTTGTAAGCTTGCTCATTTGGCTTCAAATGAGCATGCTAACGTCTCTGACACACATGCCACTAGGTAGCAATTGCTCACGGGTAGCATGCTTCTTAGCTTCAAATGAGCAAGTGTGTTCGTAGCTTAATGCGCGGGAGGTGCCTTGCCGAGGTTTTGGGTCCTTGCTACCCAAACAGGACAATGAAGGGAAAATGATGAGATAAGATATGAGAAGATGTTTTCTTGCAGTACCTAGTTTTGTGTAGCGCTCTCTTTATAGAAAAATTTGAAAAAATTGGTCAAGTTGGTACTGATAATAATACGGGTTTAAGTCGATTTCATATTTTACGTATCCCACATTTGGCAAGGGCGTGAGGTCACATTCTTCGTCATGCAATAAAATACCGTTTATAATATTGTTCATCTTCAAGCAGGTAATGCGATACCAAAACTACGTCAAAACGGATAATGGTGCAAAATAAATATAATTATACATTTTTCTTATTTTATTTTTTTGAGCGACTCAGCATAGCAAAACAAGATGGGTTTAGCAGATTAATAAAAAAGTTCCTAAAATTATTTATTTTGGTAAACCAACAGCAAATTTTCAAATTAACATATTATGTTTATAATTAAACAATATAATTTCGGTGGTGTATACGTACATTCTTAAATTTTTTTCTGTAGGTACATAAATAATGAATTTATGCTGCCGTTTTTAAGATTGGCGCGCGGCGTTTCGTCCACACAAAACTATTCCTCAATTTTCTCGCTGGATTTTGAAACTTGTGAAAACATTTTTTAATATAATAGAGACATTGACCACCAGCGTGTTGGTAAGTTTTGATATTTTTGATAAGTTGCAGAGTTTGGATCTTCTAACAATCGTTGCTTGCAAAAATTGCCTGGTTTAAACGCCATCAACGGACTTAGAATACAAATAACAACAAATATTTCCAATACAGTTGGTAAAAGCAGCTCGAGTTGTTCTTTTAGCTCGATATCATGCGGAGAAGGGGGGGGGGGGGGTCAACCAAAATAAAATAATAAATTATTTCAATTATCAGCTTTCGGCTGAAAGTAAATTATGTAAATAAAGTGTGAAAATGTAAATGAATCTTTCCGTGAAAAAATATGTTTAACGGGGTGAGGAGGGTGAAGGGGAGCAATGGATTAGAATAAAGGGATGAAGGACAGGAATTAGTAGATTGGAAGGAAGATTGAGTGATCAAGTTTGAATGCGGTTGTATAATGGATTTTCATTTTATGCCCCGAACAGTAGAGATAAAAAATGTCGATGTTATAATAATTTTACATTAATGAATTTTTGGATCTGTAGATAAGGGATTTATATTTAGAGTTGGTCTTGCAAAAAGGATTGAAGAAAAGTAAACGACTCTCTGCTGTTGTAATTTGGAATATGAAATGATAGGCGTTGAAGAAGATCAGAACATATTAATAACATTACACATTATAGTGTCGTGCTTAAAAAAAAATTTCTTGTGAATAGTAATATGATTTCATAAATAATAGTTATAATGTATTTTCAGACATCTTGAGTTTGAAAGTTACAGGAATTGTCAAAAAAATTCTCAAATAGATAGATACCAACCAACCTTCAAAACATTTGCAGTCAATCAATGTCACATTAATATAATAATATGTAATGCAAAAATATTTAATTCAAGATAATGCAAGAGTTCTGCAGAATAAAGCCAGCAAACAAAATGAAAAAAATTACGAAGTTGAATTTAGCATTTTTGACAAATTTAAAGTGATGATATATTTTTACGTTTAGAATAAAATAATAACCACTCAAACACAAGTTATTTTAACTAATTCCTAACTGGTACCAGGCATGGGTGCGTTTAAGTACATATATCAACTCTGAAATAATACAATCGTTATTTTGACCATTTTATTACTCAAGTCAGGAAAATAATCACAAAAAAGTCGTGTTAGGTTAGGTTAGGCGAATAAGACTATAAAGGTTGCTGACTATATTACAATATACACATTTTCAAATAGTAATATTCGATTCTTGTGGTTAGGTAAATGGATGACCATTGAAGTCATCAGATAACTTTCATAGACCATAGTATTCACCACAACAATAAGGGAGATACAACGATTTCTGTGAGACCTCTGTGAGGTATTCCAAAAACAAAACAAAAAAAGCCTGAAGAGGTTAAGCTGGAGACATCTTGAGAAAGAGGTGTTTAAATATTTAAGTTTTGTGTTGGCCGTCTTCATTCTGCTGAACTCAGCTTAAATAGTTTGTGGCAAAAATGACGCAAGCGGATATTTTGTTAAAAGTAATTCATATTATTTTATGTTTGACGGGCCATAATGCCTGAGAAAGGTTAGAAGTCCCCGGTCTTATGTTTAAATTACCTGTGTATCATCATTACGAACATGTGAGCTCAATTAAAATATCCGGCAGTCCATGACGCTACAGACTATTACTAAGCTGATCATATATAATATAAAGATGTTATTATCTGGTAATGGACTTCACAATTATGTTACTAAATTATACTAATAATTGTTATGATTTATTTTGTGGCGAACACAGGTAGAAGACGGGAAATTATTTACTTTGTGGTGACATAATATTATGATGGAATTTTTCCACGACTATAAAAAAATTAACATTTTTATCATTATTGTCGCCCACGCGGGTTTTTAATTTAGAAGTGCGTATTTAATAGGAATGCTTTAAGATGTTTTGACACATTTTAAAAATGAAAACATAATAAATATGTTTTGATTTTAATTAATGTCCCAAAATAACACTTAGATTAAAAACAAACTAGAAAACATGGCATTTTTGTTATTGTTTTTGGGGTGTTATGCCGTGTTTCGCTACCTCCTTCTTTAGCCAACGTTTCGGACAGCGTTACAGTGTCCATCATCAGGGCAGATGAGTAAATGATATTGGTGAGAGTGTTTACTTATGTGTGTCGAAGCGATACCGTGCTGCCAGCTCCATTTCTCTACGAGCTGGTGTTAGAAAAAATTCAGCATGTTTTTTTGCGTTTAGCTTTGGTGTAGCCGTCAATTACTGGATACCAAGAACTATTGAGCTTAGCTCCGTCGTCTCTGTTAATATTGATGGGGTTTTTATGGATTTCAATTGCCTCCGTAATAAGGCGTGCTCTGTAAGTTTTGGGTCTTCCCAGGACTTCAGGAACAAATCTTAAGTAATGGCCGGTTTCGATTAAGTGCTCGGCGATTGCGGATTTGTCAGGGTGGCCAAGTTTACAAGCACGAAAGTGTTCCGAAATCCTTTTGGAGATCGTTCGCTCTGTCTGGCCTACATAGACCTTGTCACATCCGGAACAGCTGAGTTTATATACTCCATCTGTTTCCAGAGGAAACTTAGTCTTTGCCGACCTCAGTAGGTCTTGGATTTTTGTCGTGGTTCCGAAGACCGTCTTGATGTTCTCTTTTCTCAACAGCCTGGCAATTCTGTCTGTTACATTATGGACGTAAGGCAGGAAAGCGCAGACAAAAGCAAAAGTTTGAGAGACTCAACCGAGACAAAAAAGGTGATCGAAAACAACTCGATCAGAATAAAGTTGTTATTAATATTTCGAACCTTGAGTTGAGCCCAAACGCGACTTCTGTGCTTGCAAAGGGGATGAATTATGCAGTTGCCCCTAAAAAGATACCTATAGAATCTATCGTATGTGGTGTAGAGACGGCGTTGCATACAATGATGAAAGTCCACAAAATGACAGAGACGCAAGCAGAGGACATACGTCAAGAGACTTGCCATATTTTGAAAAGGGCAGAAATACCCCGTCCAAACATCACAAAAGGAGAGTTTGCGGCCCTAAAAGAATTACGCGCCAATGAGGAAATCTTGGTTCTGCCAGCCGACAAAGGCAATGCCACTGTCGTGATTAATACGGTAGACTACATCAAAAAGATGGAAGACCTCCTGTGCGATGCCGGCACCTATAAGAAAATAAAAAACAACCCCACCAACAAGATTGAGTAATAAGAGTGTATCTTGTATTTGTTTAATGTTTTGTGGAAGGTTGTTATCCTTTTTAATGTGGTCCTTTTTGGAACATTGTTTTGTTTGCTTTTGGTATTAATAAGTTGTCTGTGAACCTTGTAGCGTAATTATGTGTTGAATTTTTTTGTGGGAACTTGACCGGAGATGATCGCACTAACATGCACAACTCCATTATATATATGTCTGTGACTGTCAGAATTTTCAGATTTTTAAACAAAGGTCTACATGAATCCAGATGAGCAGATTTTGCTATTAGATATAGTAAGTAAATTAAAACATAA
Organism: Glyphotaelius pellucidus; assembly: GCA_936435175.1. NCBI lineage: Eukaryota > Metazoa > Arthropoda > Insecta > Trichoptera > Limnephilidae > Glyphotaelius > Glyphotaelius pellucidus. The sequence goes on from OW386539.1 coordinate 35,569,809, forward strand.
TTTATTAATATTTTAAAAAGTTTAATCATTATTCAGAAAGAATTAGTTGTGCGCTGTCCAGATGTACAACTTCTGACCAGAGGAATAAGTTTTTTTTAAGGAATTAAAAAAAATTTCGGTATAAATCTAAATATTATCATATATTAGCAAGTTAAAGATAATCTAAGCACCAAAAAAACTTACGATTAACGCAGATTAGATTCAAGTGTAAACTTTTGTGGTTTTGTCAGCAAAAATGTGTTGCGGTTTAATCGGTAGTTGCCAAAATGCAACAATGCAACAATAAGCTAGCCCGATCATGCCCCCCACCTTGACCAAGTGGTCAAAAATGACTAATATAATAAAGTAAAAACGATACGACAGGATTCAATGAACAATACTGAACCAGCGGTAGATAAAATAAATATGTTAAAAAATATTTTAAAGTTAAGAAATAAACACTCGTTTACAAACACTAGAAATTGTACAGAGAAACACGAATTGCTCCAAAATAAATAACATAAAAAGTTTTGTAAAAAACGCTTACCATATCTTCGCTTTATTTTTAATCCGTACTTAAAACAAATTGGGAGCACTCGATATATTTTTTGGATTCAGATTCCTTTTGCTTAGAAAATTGTTAGTTCATTATTTTTCTCGTTCAAACAATAAAAAATGGAAAATATATTTTCAAAGTCAATCCGAAAATTATGTAATGGCCCGGCAATGGCAAACTCCCTTTTCTCTTTCTAACGTCGAAAAAATCAAGCACGATAGAAAAAAAGGTAAAAATACTATGGACGTATAACGTATGAACCCCCTGTCATAAAGACACCCTTAAATTTCTCGAGAGGTTAATTAATTTATTATGTTCAAGTGCTTTTATAATTAATGTATTAAGATTTTTCAGCGTGTTGGTAGAGAGATAATACATGAAGGGTCCACTGCAAGACTATCGAATGTCCAAGGAAAGTGATTTTGAGATATCTGCAATTTAATTTTTAAGACTAGAAAAAACACGGGTGTTGAGAATTAAAAGGAGCTTTATTAATTAAATTTTACATATTGTATATAGTAGGCACTGTTACTGCCTTTGTTTTGTATTTGTTAAAAAGTGATGATTGTCCATTTTACTATTCAAGAACGATGATTGTCTCTCATTCATTACTTTCATTAGTGACGCTCGGCGTTCTAGCTATGTTTCGGCTTTAGAAAAGGTTATTTTTCTCGACACTATGAGTTAACATAAATATTTTAGAAACATTCTGCAAACTCAGCTATAGAATGGCGTTCATCATTCGAAAAAAATCTTGACATTCAACGTTCTTGCAGTGAACCCTTAAGGCGAACCCCGCTTCCCCGCTCAACAAGATGAAGATGGAGAGATATGTAATTACGAATGTTGGATAGAGCACGCTAATATTTTAAATGATAAAATTGAAGCGATAATTGTGAAATGTTTAATAAAACATGACTCGTTTAAAATAGAACAAAAATCTCGTGGAAGGCGTTTTAAGTATCACTTAAGTACATTGTGAATTTGTTCTCAACTATAACTTAATAATAAAAACAGACGTGTTTTTAATAATTTTCGGAGCATACTTTGCGATTTTTTTCTATCGAGGAAATTTTATGAAATATGCGTTTCGGCGTGGAACGCGTCAAGGTATCAAAAATAACTTATATTTTTTTAAGAGCTTAAAAACTTCATATGTTGAAAAACTTTATATGGCTTAACATATTTTATAACTAGGGTCATAGAAAACAAATTAATTATTTTAATTAAATGACTTACAATATTACAATTTGAAGTTTTGCTCATTAAGTTAAAAATAAAAATAAGCAACTTTAATTATTGCCTAAATTATGCATTAAACTTTGTGTGGTTTGGTGGTTACAAAAAAGGTGACATTTTTTATCTCGTATCACTCACAGGTTTATGCGATATAGTTTGCTAGAATACCTTGTAATATTTAAAATGAAAATAAAAGCATCGCATTACTGTAGTGTACATTGTATAGTAATAAAAATAATAATTGGATAATTGTATAGTGCCGTTTCGGTGAAAAAAAAATCATTTGAAGGGCGCTGCGTGCAAGTTAAATGATTTTATAATTTCGTAGAATATTTCATGTTTTGCGTCAAAACATGTAACGGGCCTTACTAATAAACGTGTTGTAAATTTTACACGACCGATAAACAATAATTAATGCAGATTAAATGTGTGTTTATCAGATTTGTGACATTTAAAAAATGTTAATTAGAAGGGGGTAAAGTTTGCGGAATAATTTTTTCATGGAATGAAGGAATAACAGTATATTATTTACTGCTAAATTCTATAGAGTAAATGTAGAAAAATGAAACCAAAAAATTATATGACATTGAGCGCACATTGATTTTAAAGCATGGAATATGGTTACGAAGATAACATTGACGTGTGAGTGAATTCCATATATATATAAATATAATAACGATAATATATAAAATATAAATAATATATATATATAAATATATAATAACGACTCTAGGACTATGGAGGTGCCAATATCTTTTTCTGATTTTCCTGTTTCCAGATTTTCGATTGAGTTTCGCTTATATTGTTTTCATTTAATTAAATATTACAATTTGAGATTTAACTCTCAAAGTTAAAATAAAAATACAATGTTATTACTTTAATAACGCCTTTTTAAGGGACTTTTTCATGTTGATAGTAAAAAATATAAAGTAATTTTTGTACATAATTGAACCTCTTCGGTATTCAAATTTTGTATTTGTTTAGTCACAAATTGAAGATGTCCACTAAATTGGTATAATTATTGCCCTCCATTAGTATTCTAGGCAAAGAAGAATTCGACACAGAATTTCTGCACTGAAATAAATCCCGACTTCTGTTATTACGTAGTGGAATCCAAAACTTTATCAATGCGAGCAATTCCGGACTATCAACTACATCTATTTATTTAATAAAGAAATACCAAGTAAGTGAAAACCCTTCTGTCTAATAATTTAGACATATTCATATCCTTGAAATGAATGTTGTAGTTCAACAAAATTGCTTGAAAACCCAATACCCAATACTTGCAGAAAAGTCTATAGGCATCGCACATTAAGTAAAAATGGATAAATTTATCCAAGGCGCTATCTAGATGGCATTTAGTTCGGGAAGAATTTTGCAAAAGATAGCAGTCAAAAAAATATATGCTTTGAGAAAATGAAGATAATGTTGATAGTTCTTAGTCGAAGTGTGATACAGTTAAATATGAACGAATGGGATAGGATTCCATTGGCTAGAGCAGCGCCCCGCTAAGCCTAAGGTTCTAAGTTCAATTCTTGGATGCCACCGTATTATTCTCAGTTTCAAATTTTCGATTGAGACTCGCTAAGATTGTCTTCAGTGATTAAATATTACAATTAAGGATTTACTCATTAAGTAAAAATAAAAAAAAAGCTTATATGAGAGAATGGTTTACGGAAACGGGAAGTGATGATTTATTTGTTTTACAATCAAAGAATCTCATTTTTTTTACCAATATATATTAAACAAAATAGTAATATTCGAGTGAGACGCGGGTTTTACCATTTGCAACGCGGAAGAAGAGCATATGGATGAAAAGGTTAAAGGTTTATGACAGTTATTATGCATAACATTTTATTACATTATACTTTGTACGTATTATAATAAAAATAAGTGTATGTTGTATTTAAATTATTCGAATAGCACGGATATGTGCATTACGGTAAAAAAAAAAAATAAGAGTTTATACAAGATTTTTTTTTGAAAGATTGCAACTGCCAAATATAAACCAATTGATACATATTCTGATTTGATGGGATATCATCGTTGACCCGACATTTGATCCCCTGACAGTTGGCCCTCCGAAATTATAATTATTATTAAATAGTAATTTTTTGTGCATTTTTTACATTTTTATTTTTACATTAATACCACGCAGGAGGCCCCGAGGAAAAATATACAAAAGAGCCTATGTAATCTTTGGAGATGCTATGCAGAGGGAAAGGAAGTTATGATAAGGATAAAGGTATGAGGGATGCGTAATAATCTGGGGGTTAATGTGCCCAGGAGTAGCGGACGTACGAAACCATCCCTCCCACTGGACTCCAAGGCGATGATTCAAACAATACCTACAGAAAGCCGAATGAACAAAATATTTCAAGGCAGTCAGTATTGGTTATGCGAAATGTCGCGCAACAGGTTTTAAAATGCAACAGAAACGTTTTTTATAAACCAATAAGAGGTTTTAGGAAGAAATATCTTTTCTGACAATTGATGGATTTGAAGTCGGTTACTTCAATAATAATTAAAAATAGTGGTTTTTAACCCTCTGCATGCCTGGCGGCCGCCAACACCCCTGCATATGTCCCCCCAAGTAGTTCGCTATATTTGGTGACTTACCAGGGGTGCGCGAGTTCATGGGGTGAGGTTTGTGTAGGTTTTTGCGGCGAAAGCCCACATACTACGTAGCGTGCCAGGATAGGCTATTTGAGGGAGACCTAACCTAGACCTCTCCAGCCGGACTCTCTCGACCCATCGCCTTGCACTGCAATGGGAGGGATGGATTCATTGTGGATGAGTGGATGGTTCGTCACTCCTATAAATATTGATCCCAGATTCCTACCCACCCCTCATACCTTTTTCTTTCTCGGAACATCCACTCCTTCCTTTCCCTAAAAAATCCTGGAAATATTGATCTCAGATTCCTACTCACCTCTCAAACCTTTTTCTTTCTCAGAACAACCATTCCTTCCTTTCCCAAAAAGACCCTCAACATAGAAGGGCTTCCCGTTTGGAGCTAATGTAAAAAAAATCACGAGTTATGCTTGACGGGGTCTGTGGGACTCAGCAAGCTTTAATCTATTTTATTTGTCTGTAAACATTGATATCATTTTTATTTAAATTTTCTAACCTTTTCTTAATTATGTTTAAGTAAATAAAAAACAAAACATTTCAGATATTTTAACTCTCTTCTTCACCATGACCCAAAAAAACCTCGAATTTTTATCTAACGGAAATGTTGCGCTTTTTTAATCACGTAAAACAAAATGTAATGCTGCGTATAAACAGGTAGGTATTACCACGAGCTGAGCCACGAATTATGGAAAAGGATCGAAGCAACCGCAAACAGCGCGAAACGTTGCTGGCAGTTGTTTCATTTCTTTCCTATAATTCGTGGCTCGGCTCGCGGTGGTACATACTTATTTATACAAAAGAGGCATAATATAATCATAAACAAAATAACACATTGTGTGTCTTACGGTTACAACTATTTAATATTTAACTTTGAATTTTTTCTTCGTGATTACACTTCGTTAGAATTTTTGACTTGGAAAATAGCAAATCGTTGTCGGAAGAAAATTGAACGCTACAAATAAATATTACTAACGTAAGAGTAATATACATACTATGTCTTGCAATATTTTATGTAAGGGTATGTTTTAGGGTATGTACAACTGTATTTTACACCAGGTATGCTGTTGACAAGCATTATGACAACATGTAAAATAAATCTGATACCGGAATTTACGTAAACCAAACTTTAGTCCGGAAAATATTGTGAAAAGTGTATCTTGAATAACATTTAAGAAATTAATAAACAATTCTTATATAAAACGAAATAAAAACACTTATAGCAATTTACATACTTAATACTTCGATGCCTGGGAGGGTATGTGAAGATATACCCGCGCGGACTTTGACGACGTATGATAGCGAGGGCAGCGTAGGCAGAACTAACATCTCTTCATGTAATTCTAGCTGATTCATCGGCAGCTACTAAAACACAATATGACATTCATTCGCAATATTTTAAATATGTAATTGCAGTTGTTTTAAAAAAAACTTGGGTCTTTTAGATCCTGCCAAGCATACGGAGGGTTAATAAAATAGTTGATTTCAAAGAATATTCTTAAAATGATATCGCCTCAAAACCACAAAGGTAGTAGGTATACATTTTTTTTTAATTTCTGCGAAACACCAAAAATTAAATCTGACCTGTGTTTTTTTATCATTCATCGATCGATGATTATTCGAAGAAAACCATATTAGAGTTGATGGACTGAGTTGATTTGTCTTGTAAATATTGTCGACAAGTCGGAATAAAAAACGAGTTTTTTTGGTCGGGTTTCACAATCTAAAGGACGAGTGGGGCAAGTAGGTACAAAGGAATGTGGAAATGGAATAAGTAGTAACAAACAAGAAAATAAACATATGAGCTTATGGCGAATCGTCATGCAATGCATATGCAAATTTAGAAAATAAATATGAAAATATTGTTTGACCAGAGCATCAATGCAATTATACAATCGGAATGGAGCCATGGTTGTTCTCGGCTCTTGTAACCGTAATGAGAATGTTGCGACATTTTCCTGTTGTTCGTAATATTATAATTGTGGCAACCTTTAAATAAAGGTATCTGTTTCTTAGGACTTTGGCATATTTAGAATGGCATTGTTATTAGAATACTTTGACGGCCGGCGTAGTCCAGCGGTAAGGCTCTTGACTTGCATTCCGAAGGTCAAATAAGGTTTATTTGATTAATTTGTGTCATTTCACAATTTATTAATTTAAAATAATATAAAGTATATTTGCGGCACGTTCCAGAGTGGAAGATACTTTCAGTATAGCCCTGGTGTAAGACCACCTCAGAATTGAAACGTTGCTTGAAATGGCTTTAGCCGTGTTTGGTGACCAGATCTGAATAGCCAGGTACTTCTTCTTTCCCTCCCCACTACCTTCAGCCTCACAATATACCGCGATTGGAGATGCCATAGTCTCACTGGCTCCAGACGGGAGCAGTTAGGACTCTTGTGCGGTATTCATTGTAAAAAAAACTCTTCAAAGTGTTGCTTAAATTCACCAGAAAATAAGATAATATGAAAAAGGATGCCATTTCAAAAGGTGGAACATTTTCTAGGAATGCCGACTGTTAATAATGCAATAATCAATATGAAGTTGCTGTAAACAGCATGCCGGTACAAAAAAACAAGCCATTCACAATATCTCTTATCACTTCATCGGAAAACAGTTTGAATAAGTAAGTTGATACCTACTAATTGTTTTGAGTTACGCAGAGATTCACAAACTTAAGTAATAATTGAACTTACAGGCACCTGCTGGTTTGTATTGAAATACTGTAAATGAATACAAGTTGTCTCGCGTGGTTACGGTAATCAAATACCTAATTACTTGTCTCATAAACCTACCCCAGAAACCGTACAAACTACCGATTTTGATTACTTATCCTCTTGACTACATCGTAAATTTCTTGATCACGGAAATTGACGCTAAATCTTAGAAGATTAACTCTTAGCCGAGTCGGTGTGCACATAAAGTCTTCTCGCTTTGTTAAGTTTCATCTGATGCCATTTCCATAATTCAGACATTCCTAATCACATTTGATGCCCATCCGATGCTCGTTACCGTGATGTGATGTGGCTCCTTCCCATAAAGGGATAATGGCGGCGTTGATGGCGACAGATGACGGAGAACCTTATCTGTCCACCAAAAGTGTGGTGGCGTCTGCGGTGAGCTAATCAAATTGTAACAACTGTTATTTGGTGGTTGCTTCACCTATTTGAACTTCACATAATTTCCTAAGCATATGGTGGTGAACGTTTGTTGTTTGTGGTTAGTTATGTTTTTGTTTCTGTTCAACTGGACACAAAGTTGTAAAGTTGAAAAAATTTCAATTTAAGTCTCATACTTAGCCGGAGAGTTAAGGATGTAATCCATAAAATGTCATAAATAAACATCACTATGGGAGTAGTAATACCTACAGGGCTCGGCAAACTTTTTTTATAAAGCGCCAGCGCGAAAAAAAAATAGGCTTGACGACCCAGGAAGCAAACGGTGTAGTCCAGCGGTAAGGCTCTTGCAATCCGAAGGTCGCGGGATCGAATCCTGGCATGGCAAATAATTTTATTTGATTAATTTGTGTTATTTCAAAATTTATAGTATATTTGCGGCACGTTCCAGAGTGGAAGGTAATATCAGTATCGCCCTGGTGCAAGACCACCATTCAGAATTGAAACATTGCTTAAATTGGCCTTGGCCGTGTTTGGTGACCAGATCTGAATAGCCAGGTACTTCCTCACCTTCCTCTTTCCTATCTCTTTCCCCTCCCCACTACCTCCAGCCTCACAACATACCCCATTTGGGATTGCCATAGTCTCATTGGCTTCAGACGGGAGCAGTTGGAACTCTTGGTGCGGTATTCATATAAAAAATAAAAAACCTGACCACACCTAGGGCAGCGGTTTCCGAAGTTCATATGAATGTTGGCGGAACCTTAATTACATTCGAAAAAAACGGAAGCGTCGAAGGAGAAAATCTTTCAAAGTCCGTGGTAAAACCAATTAACGTAATGATATCGTAGGTTATTTTTATCATCTGGAAAGTCAATTCTTTTTTTAAATGACAAATTTTTAATTAGAAGAAATGTATTCAGAAGCCATTTTTTCTGCATTGAGGGTGAATCCTCAAAATACTTTTTATTTAATTTCTATTATCACGAAATATTAAACAACACATAAAAAACTTCCAATGTTGGACGGTTATACAAAACATCGATAGTAATAATAATAATAATTGGACAATTTGTAGAGCGCCGGTTTTTGTGAAAAATTACACCGCTTTACAATTTACTTTGAATTCTTACGGTCTTTCTGATTTTTTACAATTAGATACAGAAACATAATTACGTGGCAGGTTACGATAAACACATTTTTTAGAAAATTTATGCTTAAGGAAGATACGACTTTGCACGTGGAGGACATTATATTGAAAACACTGGACATTGCATGACTTCACCATTGCTACCCTCATCACTGTTAATTTAATATTTATAGGAAGATTAATGCGAAAGTTGAGTTAATATTTATTTTGAAAGACTAGAGAATTTAGAACTCTTTGGGAATGGAGATTTTCATAAAATGACATTTAAAAAAGCTTAAAAAAAGAATTTGCTTATATTTTTACACAATTAATTATTAACAATGTCGCGGGCGTGAAGGCCTAAAGTTTGTGAATAAACCCTCATTTAACAGAACGAAATTCGTTATTTAATATTATTAAAGTAAACAGTTTCAAGTTTTATATTTATGTTAATTTTTCGTCCGAACGACACTGTTTTTTAATAAAAAAACATTTTTAATGACGACTTCCGCTTTTATTTTTTATCTCGCTGACAAGACTTTGGACACCTGCTGTTTTGTTTACAAAGAGTTGGAACAACAAGCCACAGAAATTGGTTTTCTTAGACCTAGAGCATATTTTTTTTATAGTTAGGAAATATAATATAATCCCTTAGTTTATGGACCCGATTAAAATAGACAGCGGGCCGTATCTGACCCGCGGGCAGTATGTTGCCGAGCCCTGACGTAGGAATCAAGTAGTTCTAGTACAAAGGGAGACACGATAAAATATTAAAACTGAAACTATTTAAAAACAACGTAAATTAGTTGAAAGTAATGTATATCAAATATTTAAATGGAACATTACTTCCTTGAAAATGTTTATTTTAAATCCTATTTCGATATATTAATAGTTTAATATGTGTAGGTAGCATACATTGTATTATAAAGATAGTGCAAAATGTATTCGCCAGCACGGAAATTCCAGCGAGGAAAATATGAAAATGATGAAACTTTACACGTGAAAAGTCATGAGTCATGAATATCTCACTCATGTACGAAGTGAACATGGGAAATGAGCAATACAAGTTGACATAATCCTACATACTGGTTTCGTGTGGCAGCTCGTTGCAGTTAAAAAATATATTGCTCAAATGCTTTGCTAAATTTTTTCCGTACTTTTGCACTTCTGCAGTCCAAACGTAAAAATAATACTGCTCGACGCTTTCTGCACATCGATTTGTGGATTGAATATACTGCATCCCAATGGCATAAGATAGATACAATAACGCTTATTGGCAATTTTTCCGCCTACCGAGAAACTGTTCCTGGTGGGACGAGTGCGCACTTTCCGAGCACTTCTCTGCTACCTCATGGAAAGTTTATGGCGCAGACTACGCCAATCGAAGAATGCGATCATCACCGCCGTGACTGCCTGGATGGAGTCCCCCCTGATGGCCCTCTGGAGACGGGAGACGGTGAAATACCCCCCCTAAGCAGCTGCTTGAATTGATTTTAGTGTTTATAATTTTCAGTTTTCAGTTTCATTTCTGATGTTTTTCATGCTTTTTCGTTTTTTTCAATTTTTTTAAAAATTTATTTTATTTTTGTGTTGTTTCTTACTTTTAACTTTATCATATTATTTGTCTAATTTCTTTTGTTATTTCAAAATATGGAATGTATTACGTTGCACTACCCTTGCCTACATTTTGGAATAAACTATTATTATTATTTCCTAGGTAACGCTCCTTAAATATGAATACCTTATTTACAAAGGAAAACGGTAACGCGAAACATTACTTTGTTGGTTACTGGTATTGTCTGCAAGTAGGAGTTCATTTATCGAAGTTTTGGTTCCGGCCAGTTTCGGCTAATAAACTAGTTCCAGTTTCGGCGAAAAAAAGCCGAAACTTTGGCTCAGCCGAAACCACCGTTCGTGTTGTGTCAGATCACATTCTTTATCACTCGGCTTTACTCGGTTGCACTAAAACAACTCAAATACACATATTTCTTATAAACCTGTTACCTTCATAAAAGTTATCTTAAAGTTCTATTGCATTTTTAAGATTTGTTCAAAATTAAAGTACATATTATATACCGTACATAAAAAAAACTGTTAAAAAAGTACGAACCAAATGTACTCACTAAATTGATGTATTTTATTAATTTAATTATGCCCAACAGTAGCTTCAATGAACTCTTACAATTTTTACAATTAAAACAATCGTCATTAAAATTAAGGTTTAAAGGGTGTTTTTAACTGATTTAAATAGGTTTTGGTTTCGGCTGAAACTAGAACAGAAACCGAAAATCGATTATAGTTTCGGCTGAAAATTTTGTTTCTAAATTTTAACTGCTTTGTAGTTCGGAGAGATCTGTTGAATTGAAGGCATAGATGTCATACAAAAAATCTCCATGGAGAAGTGACTCAACAAAAATGTCACATCAGAGACCCTACGAAAGGTGCACAACCGTACCGGCTTGTGATTGTGAAGTAATCAGCATCCTAATCCATGAAGACCATCGTCCAGACGATGACGATGATTTCTTTAATTCCTTAGTGACGCCATCACTTATACAGTTGACAGTTTACAGTATAAGACGATGCCCTAACTCAACAAGTCAACCAGTGTCATAACCAAACCAGCATGTATCAAGTTCAAATTCCTACGTAAAATATGCGCCTGATGTAACGAAATGTAATTTTTCACGGCCGATCCACAGTGTTATACCTATTTGTGCCGTGATTGATTGAGGAAATGGATTGGTATTTATTTAATGATTTATTTGTGATGTTGAATTCCTCAATCCGCCTCAGTGATCAGTACGAATTAAAATTTACAACTTGAAAATATCGGTTTGTTTTGAACGACGAAACATAAACATTTATAAGTTAAATGTGTGAATCGATTATGCGTGTGGTATTTTAAATTGTGGTAAAAAATATGTATTTAGCTTCTGATCTGTGATTGTTGTAATTTTTTTTCTAACATTAATTTGACGTCGGTACTTGACACACACAAAATAAATCACACAGTTTCACACAACAAAGTAGAACTATGAATTGTCAATGCTAACCAATACCCTCAATGCATCCTGCTTTTAGATAAAAGGCGCAGCACAACTTAGGACTAAATTTGTATAATATTATTCCGATAGTAATTAAAACAAAAATTAACACTAAAACTTTCATCAACAAGAAGAGATTTTATAAAAAACAAACTGGAAAATAAAGAAAAAAATACTATTATATCACAACACAACTAACGGAAGCAGCCCATTAAGATCTACTCTTTGTTAATTTTTGTATCACAATTTGGGAAGCGGGTATGGATACCGCTTACGTACCATTCGTTGGATTGGAACATCCCTGCCGTAGGTCGCCCCAGTGATTCGCTACGTTTGGTGACTTAGAATGGCCGCCCGGGTTCATGGGGTGAGGTTTGTCAAGGTCTTAGCAGCAAATACGTCTGCCCACCTGCTGCGTGGCGGGCCGGATCGAGAGACTGGAAGCGGGAGGCCTTTTGCCAGGCGGACTCTCTCGTCCCTTCGCCTTGCACCGCAGTTGGAGGGATGGATTAATACGACCGTCACTCCTGGACACACTGACCCCCAGTTTCCTACCCACCCCTCATACTTTTTCCTTCCCAGAACTTCCTATCATACGATATAAAAAGACCATCCACACTGCATCCCCTAAGATGAATAGCCCGTGAGGGAAATTATTTTAATCATTGTGGAGCTAATGTAAAAAAAATATTATGTTGAAAGTTCAAACCTCCATAGAATAAGGTAAAACAATAATTTTCATATATTATGTAGCTTAGAGTAGGTATAAATATGTAGTGAGATCTACTTAATAAATATCAATAATTTGTAACTCCCTTTCAAAGTAATAATTAAATTAAATAAGCTCAGGAAACTGGAAACAAGATTAATTATTCTTTAGAAATGGTGGATATAAACAAGAAAAAAATACAAAAAGACATATTAGTTGAATGCTAAAACTAAAAATATAAATTATACATCAGAAGTTGAGGATTAAATACATATTTTTAAATGTTGAAAAAATGATTGATTGATGCTGGTAAGGGTGAAATAAGTAATGATAAGATGTAAGGGTGAATAAGGTTCTTTATTATATTCTACACAGACTACCTTGCAATAAAAATTGAACTCTGAACCCATCATCAGAAAAATGAATGAGCTTTCGGTTGAACCCTCTTACAGTGGTTTAGCATTCCAAAGGAAGTAACTCCATTTAAACCTTTTGTCGAAAAGCTTTCAATTTTAATAACGTGTCTCGTGGTATGATATGAGCAATAAAAACAATTAAAACGAAAAAATTAAAAAAGGTAGATTTCTCAAGTTTCATAATGTTTTATTGTGATTCATTTTCGACACCATCATCATGCGGTCATCACATTATAAGGACGGTTCAATGTATCCTCAGTTCCTACGCAGCTGTGTTACTGGCCATTAAAATGACTGGCAAGTAAGTATTTATTGTAAAACCTTTTAGGCAACCGCCATATATAAAAGGAAATGGATGTGGATGGAATAAGATAAGGATTTCTAATTGTTGTGGTTTTTCGGAATTGTTTTACAATTTTGCAAGTCTTTATCCGAAGTTAATTGCTACACAGGCAGGGCTGGGCAAAATATATGCTTTTCTATAATTAAAATACAAATTACAAAATACTTTTTCGCATGTATTTAAAATACGAAATACAAAATACTTTAAAGTCATGTATTTGAAACAAAAAATACAAAATACAGTATTTTAACCATTTTTTATTTCAAATACAAAATACAAAATACATTTGGTTTTGGTAGAACCTTTGGTTGCAATAAATTGTCGTAAGTGCCCTGATTTAGGGGTGTTTCAATAGAAGCAAAGCTGAGCAGACTAAAATAGAGACGTGCAAAAATTGACTAATCATATTACTATTGAGACGGCAAGAGAAGTAGAGGACGCCAACAAATAAGATGGGAAGACGACCTAAAACTCATGGCTGGACATCATTGGAGAAGAGTAGCGCGTGACAGGTCCCAGTGGAAAATGTTAGAGGAGGCCTATGCCAAGAGGCATACTGAGCTTCGGGATATATTATAAAAAAAATAAGAGCATGCCAAAATTCATACCTAACAGAAGTTCAAAAAAGGCTTATTATTATTATTATTATTATTGCTCAGAAGACACATCTCATCTCCGCTCCACTTGTAAAGTTTTGTGGTTTTGACGTAATTTGATCATCCATTATCCATTATCAATTAACTCACGTCTTTATGAAAAAATACCGCGAAACGATGAAAATGACAATTGACAAGATACTTGCTTTGACGTACAGTAAATATTAACATATTATATTGCTCTGAATTTTTGCGTTTTGAGTCTATGTATTATCTATCTCAGTTTATTTTTCATTATCAATGTTAAAATCGCTAAATGTATTGGAAAATGTATTTTTAAGCCATAAGTATTTGAAATACAAATTACAAAATACCTCAGTATCAGGTAATTGAAATATCAATTACAAAATACATTTTCACGAAATAATTGAAATACAAATACAAAATACGTACATATTTGTATTTCAAATACGTATTTCAATTACAAGTAATTCAAATAGCCCAGCCCTGTACACAGGTTGGAATAGCAAATTTAGTTTTACATAACTGTTAATCGACATTTTTTTTCAATCTTCACCGTTTTATTTAAAATAGTAATAAGGTAAAAAATTTGCTACCGTACGATTGACTATAAAATAATATGGTAAGTGTTTGTCTGGAAAATAAAATAATCTTTTATATTAATAACAAAGTTTTCAGTTTCATTATTGAAATGATTTCGACTTTTTGTATACCTACTGATTGAGTGTTTGTGCATTGTGTGGCCCGCAAAAATTATATTTGGAGAACGTGAATTTATTTTCATCGAAATAAAAAGACATGGAATAAAATTTGTTCAATTTCGCACGTAGAATCAATCACTGGTTAAAAATGCCCGAGGTCACACTGTATTTATTGTATTTGTGTGACATTATTGTAAAATTCAAGTAATAATTAGAGTATTCAAAATTTACAAATGAAACATGTCTTTCATTACACGTGCACACAAGACAGATAGAGGGTACGGGGAACGACAAATTTTTAGTAAGAGTCAAGGGGTACGCAGACTGACAAAGGTTGAAAACCGTTGGTCTAATGGATAAAAGACCTCATTTATTTTAAGAAAAATGGTTTGACCAGATTGGTTTACTGAAAAAAAAACAATCAAATTTATTTTATTTCTTGCTAGACCAATCCTGAAAAGTTACAAAACCCATTTTAGGACGGGAGGAACTTACAATTCAATAGGTGTGAGGTAATATGTAGGTACAATTTTACAAAGCCACTTTGATATCCTAAATACAAGTTTCACATTCAGTACAGCATAAAAATAAAAATGAAAAA
The DNA here is from genome assembly GCA_936435175.1 of Glyphotaelius pellucidus. Lineage (NCBI taxonomy): Eukaryota > Metazoa > Arthropoda > Insecta > Trichoptera > Limnephilidae > Glyphotaelius > Glyphotaelius pellucidus. The sequence continues at coordinate 35,584,893 of OW386539.1, forward strand.
CCGGTTAAGTAGAATAAACAACAAGAGAAAACTATTAAAGAAAATAAAACAGATAAAAAAATATGGATAATTACAAATAAAGGGAAAGGAGAGAAGACAGAACAAAAAAATGACAAGAAAAGTACATATTTAAAATTTTAAATGTGCTAAAAAATATTATTTTAAAGCATTGCTCTGAAATTTTTTATTATGCCGGATGTTTTTGTATCTAACTGTAAGCGAATTATTTAGTGTGTAGGTATTATAGTACAGAGATTTTATCTCATATTTTGTAGTCTGTTTGGAGGAACGCGGATTTTATTGTTATTTCGAGTAATGTGATTTGGATGTTTTTTTTATTTATTTTATTTATTTATTTAAGGAACATAAACAGTCTTAGTAATATAATAAACATGAGAGGATGATAAAAAAACAGACCAATTATTAATGTTCACAGAAAGGTCTTGATTGTAAAGGCTTGATGTTAGTGCGAATTGATTCTTGAGTATTTTGTAGGATGGTGCTTGTTTGGTAAGGATTGTGATTGGAAGGATTCCGGAAACTGAATAGATGTCCCTGACATGAGTTTCCCATGGAAGTACAAAAGCATTTCTGAGAGCTTGGTTTTGAGCCACGTATAGGTCAGAAATCAATTTCTTTGAGGCAAAGCCCTAGATACAGCAGCGATAGGAAAGGTGTTAATGTACAATCGCATAGTACACTGAACTACACTTACATAGCAAATGCGGTTACTAAGCACCACCTACGTGGTGAGCAGCACACAGCAGAAACACAACTCTAAATCACCTGTTTCTTCGCCTTTATGGTTCATCCAAAAATAGAGAAGAGTAAAGTTACCTAAGGTACTATCGACCAACAGTATGGTAATAGATGTTTAGGTGACAGATGTCGCATGGGTCACATAATGTCACAACCGCATTCCTACTTCCTACCTAAATTAGACATATAAGGTCTGACCTCACTTTGTGGACATTCCAAGGACTTTCTTATCAGACCGCATAGTTTTTATTAAAGTTAAAATTAAGCAATTTAGAAATAATGGAATAATATTTCTTATTCACGCAGCGACATTATGGCCACATCTTACCAAAATGTAATTAGGTACGGAAGCGATAAGAGAGTTCAGTTAACTCGATTCGTGTTTCAGAGAACTGTTATGATATGACTATAGAAGTAATCAATTAAGTGGTTTTTATGAATTCTTTAAATATTTTATTAATTACGTTTTTATCTTATTTGAGGGCCACGATTTAATAAACATTGATAATAATGCGTAGGTCTAAATATATTTTTCTGTTGGATTACTTTAAGATATTTTAATATCTTGGCACTTAATTATTTGATTACCAATTGCAAAAAGGATATTACTTTTTCTTTCATGTCTCGTATTTATTGCAGATCAAACATCATCATTAGTAGATATACTTACCTGAGCCGCTGACCGGCCTAAAATAAATGCATTGCGTTCGATTTGGCAGCACTTCATTTGCTAAGTATTTTCCATTACCAATAAGCAGCGAGGTATTTTAGATTTATCAATTATTATTATTTTCTTTACATTCCGTATATACGTGCATCGTTTTCTGTTTTTCAGTTTTCGATTTTCGGTTGAGTTTTGTTAATATTATCTTCATTAATTAAATATTTCAATTTGAGGTTTTACTCATTAAGCGAAAAAAAATCATTGAAGAAAAAGATAACACTTTTAAATCTAAATGAAAATATGAAAGAAAACAAGACACAGAAAAACAGAAAAAGACAATGGTCGCAACTGGGACTCGAACCCAGACCTCTCGTCTAACCGGGACGGCGCGTTTTCCAATTTCGCTATTGCCACCTTCTGTCAAACCGTCATATTTGTCAATCTCATATTTCAAATATTTAGAATCATTAATATTATCTTCAACTAGTTCTTTTTCCATATTAGAAGGTGGCAATAGCGAAATTGGAAAACGCGCCGTCCCGGTTAGACGAGAGGTCTGGGTTCGAGTCCCAGTTGCGACCATTGTCTTTTTCTGTTTTTCTGTGTCTTGTTTTCTTTCATATTTTCATTTAGATTTAAAAGTGTTATCTTCTTCTTCAATGATATATTACGTTGATGGGAATAACCTTCAAAAGTTATAAAAAGAGAGTTTTTCTCGTAAAAAATTGAAAAAAAATCATCCTAGACTTGCAGAAAAGTCAATAGATGTCGCATTTTAAATAAGAAATGGAATTACCTAGATAGTATTTAGTTCAGATTGAATCTTGCAATAATAGCAGCCATAACATAAAGATAGCAGCCAATAAAATTATGCGTTATGAAAGTGAAGATAGGGTAGTTCTTCGTCGAAGAATGATACAGTTAATTATGACCGAAACGGATAAAGACGCATTAGCTCAGTTGGTAGATCACTGACCCGGCAAGTTATAATTCCTGGGTTCGAGTCCTAAATGTTACCGTAACATTCTCTGATTTGTCTGTTTCAGATTTTTGATTGAGTTTCGCTAATATTGTCTTCATTACTTAAAAAGTGACGTTCCATTACCCAGTGTGTGTTCCTTAGCTATCCGTCTTACTTACACTGTACATTTCCATCCCCCTTGAATTTCGAAAGCACAGTTTGTTTGAAATTATAGGCCCCAATTTGGCTTATAATTGCATTACGAAACACTCTCTAGGCCCTTCTTGGGTTATTCTTTATTCTACTGCTCAAACCCTGAAATAAACATATCAATTTTTCTAGGCAGCAATACAGAATTTTTGGGGGTTTGTCAGAATGTCCACTGGAGCGCTTTTTGCCAAAATATGGCACTATTTCAAATACCTCGAAATGCATTGCTACCAATTTTGGCAAATTTTCCGTTATTTGTAAGAAATTAAGAAGAAGTTTACGATTTTATAATATTTTTTTTTGTAAATCCTACGAATATGTGATAATCAAAAAAACATAGGTGAATTCATTGGCTATACAGAACTATAATCAGTTTGTATGTCTCAATATTAAAATTAGGAGACATGATTTTTTTTTTAATTTGGGTAGAAAAAATTTAAAAAGATCGCCAAAAAATGTTGAGCAATCGGAGAAAAAAGTTTTAAATTGCGCTGTCGCTCCTGTGAATAATGAGAAGCCATTAGTTACATGTACATTAAACAAAAAAAAATTCAAATTGAGGAGGAAATAAACGTAATCTTTAAAAAAACGAAATATATGAAAAGCCCGTAACGAGTCATTTCAATTGAAGGTCAAATAATTCGCAGTCAGAGAGAGTCTTGAACCACGAAAGTAATGTGGCCGAATATTTTAACGACGCCCAGCAGTAAAAGGAACATAAATTGAAAGCGCCTTCTAATCATACGCCAGCGCATTATCGCGAACCCATGATTCTTGCGATATTTTACTTTCAGACATTAAGAGCATACGTCTTACGTGCAGTCATTAAAACTTTCAAAAAAGATTCTGAGCTTTTTAAAATGTAGTGAGCTTTTAACGCCCAGTGGAATCACCGTGCAAGTTTCGTCCATATAGATTTTAATATCCGCTGTAAATTAAATAGCACCAAATGAATCGGATGATACCTTGTTCTTTGGAATTATATTTTACTCCGTGGAATGGTTTAATTTAAAAGTAGTTGCTTATAAATAGTTTTCAAAAGAACCGAGGCTAGCAAGCCTTAATGATTCCCTAATGTATGGCAGTGAGGTATAGAACAGTCAGAGGAAATAGACTGAACGCAGTGAGATCCCTGAGGCGGTAAAACTGCACAGGGACAATCGTATTACCAAAATATTGCAGTGCTGATTGGATATCTGTACTCTCTTATGAATAAAGGTTTGATATAATAAAATGTTATTCTCAAGTACGTAATAGAGAGAGAGAGAGAGAGAGAGAGAGAGAAAAAGTACGTACTTCTCATACGTACTCTTCTATTAATCTAATTCACTCGACAGTATCTGATTCACATAGTCGTGCCATGTCTTCCTCGAGCGTCTCCATTCTCTCGCATCATATATTCTCCTTACACTCCTTTTCTCGTTTGGCCGGTGCACAAACCATCAGAATTTTCATGTCTAAATCAGATATCTCATTTAGACATAAAAATTCTCCTCAGAAATCTCATTTCCATAGCATTCAGTCCACTTTCACCCTTCCTCTGCCAGTTCCATACCTCACTGCTGTACATCAGAGTAGGTACCAGCACTCCGCAGTGAACTGTCAGCTTTGGTTCTTTGTACAGTTTTTTATTAGTGCCAACTGCGTTGAGTCCTCCAGATGGAGTTACTTGCACTTAGACCTTCTTTCAATATCTTTATCAGCCTTCCCATCTCTCATAAACATATTTTCCAGATACACAAACTCATATGCTTGCTATAAGTATTCACCACTATATTGCACACTGTTTTCGTACTTTCTCTTTCAAAAACTACGACTTTCAAATTACCATTAACTCATTCTTCACACATACTTCGTTCATCATAGACATGAGAGTTTATTAATTATTTTATTGATTTTTCTTTGCTACGCTAGCATGGTCCGTGTTGTAGCAAGTAGTCAACGACTTCTTGCTGTGTAAGCTTAAAAAAATGAAACATGCGTACTATTATAATATTTTTTATTAACACAGGAATAATGCGGAATAAAATTAAAATTATTAAAAATGAGGATTCGGGAATAATGATAAACATTAATGTTAAAAATAAACAATATGGTGAATAATGATACTTAATTCGAGATTACAATTCATTACTGTTTAATATTAAATAAAAAAAAAAACAATCTAATAAGATAAAACTTGATTTAAGCGTTAAATAAAGTCTAGTAATTTTAAATAATTGAATTGATAAGTATCTAATTAATTTGAATGTAAAAAGAAAGAAATAATTATAAAAAAATAAAAAGAAGTAGAAGTTCGGAATGTTGTACAAATACAAGACAATCATATAAATCAAATACGAAGGAGTTATGTCAACAGTTATAAATATAAATGGGCATAAAATGTGAGTCAAAAATCAAACAAACGAAAAAAAATTTCACCGTGTCGCCATTAGCCTCTCTGCTGAGTAACCGCCCAACTCCTCTTCCGACCCTAACTGTCAATTCCTAGTGACTTTTAATGTTTTAAGTTAAAAAAAAAAATACCAAAAATGTCACCGAAGTCCAAAATTTCATTTACATTTTTTACTGCGGATAAAGGCAATGTTCACAGGTAAAGTCAGCGTTAACAGAAAGCCAAAAATGTACCCTGCACAGAGAATAAGAAAAAAAAATCGGAGTGCGTAATTCACACGCAGTAGAAGCGAAACCTTTAGAAAACTAAAGTAGACAAGAATGAGAAGACTACGAAGCACTTTTTTTATCAATGCGTGTGATTTTTTCATATTGTAGAATTCCAGTGCACCTTTTCCTTTACATTTGTTCATCTTATTAGTATTTGTGTATTCTTCTTTAAAGTCGCTAGATGAAGCTTTCTCTTTCCTGTTCATTTTGGAGTGGTTTGAAGATTGGATATTGATTTGACAAAAATAAAAATATTTTTTTTTTTTGGATTTCGTAGGCTTAAATCTTTAGTCCCCCGGATGTCCGGCTGCTAAGGTTCGTCAGGCACTTTATACCACTGCACTAACGGAGGCTTGCGCGGGACTGTGGATTTATCGTATTATATTGGAACCTAGCACCCGTGAATAAAATAAACATTTTATGCTATCTCATTCTCTCGCAGGCTAAATCCTAGAGATGTGTGCGTTTGTCCCTTTTTAATATGGCTCGTTTCCGTTTCATATAGTTTTAAATCACAACGTGCCAAAGAAGGTTTCAATTCAATTTTCAATTAAAATATTTTTTTTTTTTTTTTTTACAGTTAATACCGCACAAGAGTCCCAACTGCTCCCGTCTGGAGCCAGTGAGACTATGGCATCCCCAATCGGGGTATGTTGTGAGGCTGAAGGTAGTGGGGAGGGGAAGGAGATAGGGAAGAGGAAGGTGGGGAAGTACCTGGCTATTCAGATCTGGTCACTAAACACGGCTAAAGCCATTTCAAGCAACGTTTCAATTCTGAATGGTGGTCTTACACCAGGGCGATACTGATAGTATCTTCCACTCTGGAACGTGCCGCAAATATACTTTATATTATTTTAAATGAATAAATTGTGAATTAATACAATTTAACCAAATAAAATTTATTTGCGCACGCCGGGTTCGAACCCGCGACCTTCGGATTGTGAGTCGAGAGTCTTGCCTCGGGACCACGGAGGCCGTCAATATTACCGAAGTTTCATAAAATTTTATTAAATTGCAGTAGGAAACTTTGGTTTTATAGAAGTGCAAATTTTAATTTTTCTTTGGTTGACTTCTAGATTCTAATATAAAGCGTGGCAATTTCTTTTTCTAACACCGTTTAGATCATACTTCTCACCATGGCATAGGGGATATAACGATTTCTATAAGCTGTTCCCAAAAGCGAACAAATGAGCCTAAGTGATTAATCATAAATTATTATTCCCTACTTTTTTAACAGAGTCGCGAACCCATAGCTTTCACAAGACGCCACCAGGCGTCGTAATTTGGAAGCATGGGCATAAAGCTTTACATTAATTCCCTTTTAAATTTGTTATTTGTTATGTTCTAGGAAAAATATTTTCATTTTTATTTTTATCTACATTATCTATTAAAGCGATATTCGGAATAACAAGATCGTTACACATTCCTTCTCATTCGCATTCGTAAATTAAAGTACAATAGTATTATAAATTTCAATTTAGTAAACAAATAAAAAACATGAACATTATAATTTTATTACCGTGTTTTTATAACGGAGGGATCATCGTCACCGTACGACAACCTTCAAGTACAAATTCCAGACTAAGTTTGACATTTAATATGTTTTTCTGCCAGTCACGAATTTTCCAAATCACCTTTATGTTAATTTGCAGTAAAGGTGATAATCGATAGCCAATAAACTGTCAATCTTCAAAATGTTTGGCGTTTTGATTCTTGTGCGACGCACAGAGGGATATATTAACATAAGCTAATCATAAATAGAAAACAAAACTCTGTCATGTTTAGTCTATTCTTAGAACCACCTGCCTAATAGCCGATTTTAGTGTAGGTATCGGCAAATGCCAAAACACGCTAAAAATTCAATAAAAGCGCCGCTGTTGTAGTGAGGAGTACATACTGCTTAAGTGAGGAGTTTGTAAGGACAACCAATTTTTCGAGTCCCAGTTGCGACCATTGTCTTTTTCTATTTTTCTGTGTCTTGTTTTCTTTCATATTTTCATTTAGATTATAAGTGTTAGCTTTTTCTTCAATGATATATTACGTTGATGGGAATAACCTTCAAAAGTTATAAAAAGAGAGTTTTTCTTATAAAAAATTGAAAATGATTTAGATTGATTTACGTTTTTCGCACAAAACCTATGCCGTAAAGTAGTTTTACTACCCATTTTAGCTCAAATTTCTGTTTTCTTTTTTCGCTCAAGAGTCCCAACTGTCGCGAGCAAGTGAGATCAAGTGGGGTATACCCCCAAATGGGGTAAGTTGTGAGGCTGAAGAGAATGGAGACGAAAAGGAAATGCGGAGGAGGAAGGTTGGGAAGGACACGGCTATTCAGATCTGATCACCAAACACGTCTAAAGCCTTTTCAGATTCAAAATGGTGATCTTTCACGATGATCACCGGAGCATTTTGGGAGAATCTTTAACTTATTTTGTAACTTAGTGATTTATAATTAGGACAAGTTTCCCAATTAACCGGTTAGTAGCCGAGTGACTAAAGCGACAGATTATTACCAACACATTGCGAGTTTAATCCTTTTAATTCCTACTTAGGGAGAATTCAAACATTGTCAGGTTATTCGAAACCCTGGAACGTTTGTCTTTTTTCAAAAAATAGACTTTGGGTAATTTTTTTTAAATGCCGCACTGTGCAAGGATTCGATCTCTTTGTTTGACATTTAAAGATTCTGCCACCGCAAATTTTGGTGCAAAAACCATTAATTTAAACTTTATGTCTTTGTTTGTCAAGATTCCTCAGAGTGAATAATAAACGGATGGCGTCAAACAACAATTTTCAAAGGCGTCAAAAATAATTTGATATTAAATTAGTTATCGATTTACATTTTAATAGATTTGAAGTGGATCAAGCGATAAAGTTTTTTTAAATATTAAACACGCCACATCTACTATTTAGATATTTTTCTTTCGTCGATGACTTCACATCCTTATTTTGTTTGTTTCTATAATTTCACTTTTTATTGATCCGGTTAGAAAATCTTTAAATTCTAATTTAAGCGTTGACACGGAACAGTCAAGATTTTAAAAAATGGATAGATATAACTTTAGACACATCTTGTATCTATGTCTACTTAAATTAAAAATTAAGGCAATATTTATTTATTTAATTTATTTAGTAAAATATTTACACATTTATGTACATTATTTATAAAATGTTTTGACTGTCCAACTAGGATGATTCCCGTTTTAGGACAGTCAAATTAGGATAAGTGTGAATATTTATGGACCATGATTTATACAAAAAGAGGGAAAATTGAGGAAATGAAAAGAAGAGAAAGAATAAAACATAAAATTGGAAAGTTAAAAGCGTATTAACATATTACTTTAAAAAAAAGGTTTATATATATAGGTTCTTGAAAAAAAAGGGCTTAAACATATAGTTCACTTGTGTATGCATGGCATACAACAGTTATTAAAATGATATAAAAGGAATAAAAATATTTTTACACTTAAACATAAAGGGAACTGGTGTTTGCATTTCATAATGTAGTCCTATTAATGAGAACTATAAAGAGAACAGAAACAATAAAATAAAATAAACAATTAAGGTATGATTATTACTGCTGTATGCTTTGCATAATTATCAAAATAATAATAAAATAAGTTTACTTATAAATGGCGTTTGCATTGCAAAATAATAGGCTTACATATACATTTTGTATGAATATGAAATAAAAAAAGAGAAGTGGTAGAATAAAATAAAATCTGTATTCGCATATAGATCTATGGAATGTGTCGCTGATAAAATATATACATGAAATAATGAAATCATTTAACCACATTTCAAGTACTCACTAGGGAATTTATTTCACAAACTTTTCCAAAAAATCTTTCATAATCCTACATGTATTTAAAATGACTGACTTTTGCATTTTTGTATAAAAATTCTTTGTCAAATTTAATAAGTCTAAATTTTGAATGAGAGAGGTATAACGCCAGTAGCAGAAATAACAAATTGTATTATTTTTATAGTCTAAGAATGCCAAATTCTTTTAATCTCATTTCCTAAATCTGTAAATTTTCTTATTTTTTTCAGAAACAGTTTTTTTAATATTACAGGATTTGGAATAGCGACATAAAAGATATAAGTTTTTTTTTTAATTTTGTCATGTAAAACTATATCCGGTCTATTTTGACTAATTTTTCTGTCTGTTCGAATAGTTTTATCATAATATATTTTATAAAATTCATTTTCTAAAAATGAATTTGGTTCGTATTCATAACATGGTACTATATTACGGCAATCAGTCAAGTTATGTTTTGTTACCAAACTTTGATAATTTTTTTTTAAAACCTGATTGTGTCTAAATGTATACTTTGTTGGCGCTAATACAGAACATCCCGATATAATACGTTCTATAGTTTCCGGAAAAACCAAACATTTTCTACATAAATCATCAATTTGATTTATATCTTTCATTATATGCTTTCTATAATATTTAGTATTCAGACTCTATCTTGAACGGCAAGCCATAAATCCTTCTATTTCTGCGCTCAATTCTCCAATACTCAACCATTTGTGTATCGAAAGTTCGTCAACATACGTTTGGTTGAGATAATTGAAGTGTTTTGCGTGAATAATTTTATTTGACCAGGAATCTAATAATTGGTATTTAAAAAAATGTTGGCTTTCAAAATCTGCCTTGCAAATTATTTTGTATATAATGGCTACTAATATTGCATAAATAATATTATTTTGTCTTTAGAAAAAACTCACACTCATTTTAATTAAACGGAAACAAACATTTCGATCGTATTCTTTACAGTATTTTATTGATCTTTTACTTGCATACAGCATCTTCAAATTGTTCTCATAAGATTCTGATGGGTTCTGACTTCTGACCTGGTCCGTCACGAGTATTTGGTTCTTGTCATACTTGATCGCGGCACGCTGAAATCGCTGAACCACGTCGGGGGTAGTGACATTGCAACAACACTTGCGAAGTGATCACGAATGAAATGCAACTTTAACAATCACGTCAAGGTCTTCATTTGGAAACAAATGCTATTTCATTAAACGTTCATTTAAATAATTTGCACTCGCATTAAGGGTTTCCAAAGTAAAATTAACAATAAATAATGCGCCTGATTTCGGTTCGCCCATAGGTGCGCCGGACGAAGGGTTAAAGCAATTACTTATTGAGGGTCTTTTCAGATTCAATACGATAAATTCTAATCAAATCCCTTTACTCCAACATAAAATTTGCTTCTGTATTCCTAAAAACGAACTTTAAAAAGTCAGGTACGCCTCTTATATCATACATATGTCTGGGAATGTTTCATTATCGTGAAAACAAGCTAATGCGTCCGAATGGTTAAATAATGTAACTTTGGATTAAAATGCTACAATAACATGTGTTTCCAATATTATGTTCTCTGCTTGCAAGACCGTATGTAATGTTCTCTAATAAACAATGTTAATCACGAGTGACCTGCCTGTTAAGTATGGTCCTGTGTAATTACCTGCCAGTATATAATTTAAACAATATGCACATTTTATTGCAGCATCACGTTCATTGGTCAAATGTATTAACGTTTTGATTAATAATTTTATGAATGTACAGCATTGGAAAAAAAAATATTTAGTATAAAATATTTAGAAAAAAAATATTAATGCACAGAGCCCTTGAGGTAATTTTTCACAAAAACAGCGCTTGCAAATAATCCAATATTATTATTAAGCATATTCTTTGTATTTTGAAACACAGAACACATTTTTGGTATTTGCTAAGTCATAGGAATTCATAAATATATTCGCTTGCCTTGGGAAAAAAACCCTACGCAAATAGTATGTGAAAAAAAACCCTTGGAAAAAACAATAGATTCATTGCTTGAAATGACTTAAACGTTTTCCTGTAGACAAATCGGAAAACCGTAAGAAAATTATCCTATGAATCTTCTTAACACTGGCTTTGGGAATTTGGGAATCTAATGCGGTTATCGTAAAAAACTTGTTTATTGTGATTATAATTAAATATTATCAAGCTGTTGAAATGAAGACTTATCCTTGTAAAACATTTATTATGCAATCAACCGTCACCTTTATATTTTAATATTTAGTAATAAAAAAAGACTCTGTGATGATTCTCTCCAAAAAAGCTGGATTCGAAGAAAACTTTAATTTTCAGTCAATTTATCGTGACTTTAAAAGGTCATTGAAAAACAATGGGAATCAAGACAATGGGGGGCTTCGGGAAGGCAAAGCACAACACACAATCGCTAATAAACACACATTTTTTCTCAGTTTAATTCCAGTAAAAGCGTCAAAGGTGGAATATAAAAATAAACCTTACAAGTTATTTTCCTTCAATCGCTCGTGAGACATTCAAAACACAAGGTGGCAAAATTAATGTGGGTAGCAGAACAATGGAGACTTTCATGTTCTAAAAAGTACCGAATTCTTTGTTTCATAGATATTTTACCTTCATAATATTGAAGGTTCCTTCTGACAAGTAATTCTTATTATTAATATTCATTATTTTTAGAACATTTTAAATATTAATTTTCAAGCTTCCTTAAAATTCGATAGTTTACTCTCAGAGCAAGGTATTCCCGTTTATTTTATTGGTACAAAAACTAACCACGTCTAATTAAATTAAAACAAAATTGGAAGGAAAGTCAATCACCCTCCAACAAATCTAAACATTTCATATTTTTTTTTTTTTTTACACTAACTCCACACAGAAGGCCCTGAGGGAAACAATTTCCCTCAGGGCCTATGTCATCTGAGACGCTGTGTGAAGGGTATTTTTGAGGAGAGAAAGGAATGAACATTTTTTTAAAGTTTTTTTTATTCATTGAATTGTTTGTTACATGAATTGGTTGAACATTGGTCTTCAAGAGACCCATATTGTAGGAAGGAGGAATCACAGAGGCCGGCAAATCGTTCCACAGCCGAGCAGTTGAACACAAGAACGAGTCGAAGACGCGTCCTGTTTCCATGTGGCAAATGTCAACCATGTACATATGTTGAGCACGTGTTTGGCGTATTTCCCGACAAGCAACGGTTCCCGAAGGGATCAATGACGCTAGTTTCTCGGAGCATCTTCCATTGAAATACCGGTAGAATAAGGATAGCATTCCTACCCGACGTCTGTGCTCTAAAGATTGCAATCCGTCTGTTAAGATGGGAGAATCTATCAAACGGACCGCCCGTTTCTGCACAGAGTCGAGGATATTTCTCAGGTACTTTGGAGCTCCAGACCAGAGGTGGCTACCAAATTCCACCGTGGGGCGCACTTGTGATTTGTACAAGGTTAGCAGTTGTGTACTATTAAAGTATCTGCGGGCCCTGTACAGTGAGCCCAGTTTTTGAGAGGCTAACTTTAATCTGGCTTCGATGGAGCCCTCATATCTGACAACATCATCAGGGTGCACATCATCATCGGGGATATCTTAAAAATGGCCAAAATACCAATGTTGCACAAATCAAACGAATTTACAATCATCCATTAAGTTATGATAATGCAATGTTAATTAACAATTATCGCAGATAAATGCTAATCTTGTTGAATCAACGGGTTATAAAATTTGAATAAAAACGTCATCCGTCTTAGCGCTTTGGGCATAACGGCGCTTAATTCGCTAAAGACATTTGAATTTATTGCTCACAAGGTCGTCACTGCCTTTGTAGAGTCGTGATTTGAGGCTCGTCAAATATCACATCCCAACGATCTCCACAGCATTTTACAGCAAGTACCGAGGAAGTACCGAAGTCAGTATCTCATCTCGGCTATTGTTAAAGGCTCCTTCGCATATTTAACGCCTGTTTCCGCCTATTCCGAAAGTCCAACTATTTTTCAACATCAGGCTGATACGAGTCCGGCGACATCGACTGCCGGATATAATTCCACTTGTTGTTTGTTGTGGTGAGAGATGTCCGACGCTCTGAATGAATTCTGAAATTTCATTAAATTAATATATTTAATCGACGCCTTATCAAGAATTTCAGGGTGACGTAGACAAGGCCGTTCCCCGTTCCGATTGACAATAACAATAATATGAAACACATGTTAACAACTGGTTCCTCCTTGCTGATTGAGAAGAGAAATACCAGACTCAGTCGTTGACGCATCGGAGAATATTTTATATCGATTCGACCATCATCTGACGTCACGTTATTTAATGGGTTCAACATATCAGAAAGAGACGGGTTATATATGTTTGGTTCTAGAAGAAATGTTTGTGAGTTACGAAATCTCTTGAAAATGCCGGTCTATGAAATAGTAAAAATAGTAAATAACAACATCTCTTGGAAAAGAATTTCCAAACTAACCTTTGTAAAAATAAAATTATGTTTTTAGTAGCATTTATTCAAATTAATTTTTTGCAATAACAAGCAATAACAAAACAAGTTACGTTTCATAAAAAAAACATGGAAGGAATTTTGTGAAGCATAAGGCATTCAAACTTAAAAATGATATCTAAATGATATTGAAAAATATTGTAATGTTTAATTAAATGAAGACAATATGAGTGAAACTAAATTAAAAAATCTGGAAACAAAAAATCAGAAAAAGATATTGGCACCTTTGGGACTCGAACCCAGGACCTCTCGCTTTCCGGGATTGGTTTTCGCAGTCAATAAAATATGTGTTAAAAAAATGAAGATAATATGGGTGGTACTTAGTCGAAGTATGATACAGTTAAAAATGATCGAATTGGATGTCGACACCTTGGCGCAATGGACAGCGCGTTCGCCCGGAAAGCGAGGGGTCCTGAGTTCGAGTCCCAGAGGTGCCAATATCTTTTTCTGATTTTGCTGTTTCCAGATTTTTTATTGAGTTTCACTCATATTTTCTTCATTTAATTAAATATTACAATTTGAGGTTTTACTCATAAAGTTAAAATAAAAAATAAAAAAAAATGATGTATAAAAAAATGTTTTTTTTGCAAGAATTACTACAAGCAAAATCATTGTAAATAAATACTATTCTAATTGTCAAGATAGAGTAATTTAATCAAATTAATGCTGATTTCGAGTGGTTTTTTGTCAGGCAATAAATAAAAATAAAATATTTCAAAAAAGCATTAATAAATCATGTCAAAAGTAAAATAATGCTAAAGGAAATAAATATTATGAATTACATATTATATAACATCTAATCTTTCAAAAATCGGATGAAAAATTCCCACATTGTAACTCTGACCTCCAAGACGATTTAATTATATGTGAGAGAAAAACATTTCTCGCTTCAAGATTAAATCTCACATCCTCAATAAGTAAAACATTTGTTAAATTGCTTTGTACTTTACACGCATACTAAGATCATCCGGTATTTCCATAATGCATATTGTCAAAAATCAATATTTAGATTAAGTCTGTGATGCTGAGATCTCATCTTTAAACGGTCACGACTTCTCATGCCATCCATTTTATTGTAGCATTGAAACAATTATTTTTCAATTCTTCAGAAACTCTAATATTGTTTTAATAATAATTTTAACCTTCGGCGAATCTAAAAAGGAAGATTTGAGATTGAACCATCAAATTCGATCTTGCATAACAATGATTTCATGATTATTGTCTTTTATTTATAGCAACCATATTATTTTGCAAGTTCGCCGATCAGCCTACATTAAGCGAAAAAAAAAATTAATTCATTGAGAGAAATATATTTAAAAATTTAAAATTAATTTTTTTTTGTCAAATTAAACAATATCATCCGACAAATTTGTATTTATGTATACATATTTTGTATTGTGAATTAAAAGTAATAAGTAACTGAAAAAATAATACGTTCATTATTTGCTAATACGTATTTGGAAATAATAAAGTTACAATTTACTACTTATAAATAATATCCATAGTTATAAAAAATACAGTATCCGAAAAATTGGACAAAAAGTAAAAAATTAATATAATAATAGCAACAAAATATATCTGAAATCAATCAACCTGTAGGTTTTCGGTAAAAATGTAACGTAAGTTTTTTAAAAATATGTTCTTACTTTTCATTATATCAGGTAAATAAATCATTAAATACCTTAGACCTCATAATGGTGGTGTGCAGCTGTCATCTTTCGGTTACGTACATATAATATTCCCTGATTTTCTAGGTCACACTTTGCGTTGAGTATTTATCTGATTCTTTAAAATTTTTTAGAAAAGCATCTTTTTTAATAGATCTTAAATTTAACAAAAAGTTCACAGGTTGGAAAATCTTTTGGTTTTTTAACCTATTTAACCTTTTTCAATCCTTTGAAAATTTAAAATATCACTATTTTCGCTTTTGACGGCTGCTAAAGGTGACGCACTAATGTTTTAGAACAATCATTTGAAAGAATTCCGAGAAGCTAGAGTAGTCAAATCAACTGTTACGTCAAGAAAAATGTTGGCGCAAGCGATTCTAACCTTGTCTTTTATACAGCTTCTTTATACCTAAGGGTTAAAATTCGCATTTAAAAAAAGCAAAGATTTTTTTGCTGACACCGGTAGGCGAACCACAAATGAGAGGTTGAGAATAACTTTAACGATCATTTTTTGTGTTATTACATATTAGTCTTAAAGATGCTTCTCCAAGCGACTTGCATTATTAAAAAAAGACTTTTAAAAGTCAATTCTGCCTTATAAATATTTGATTTATCTAAAAATGCGTTTGTATGATTAATGTTTCTCCTATTATGTAAGAAAGTGTCTTTCAGTTCATTGGGTGGTTTTATTTATTTATATAAGTTGTACATTTATTTATAACAATTACAGGCAATATAGCCTAAGACGTTATAATTGTACCATTTGATCATCATAAAAATTTAATTGATAAAGACACTCACCTAAAACTTTTTCACATAGAGTAAAGTATAAACATTGTTTATTCCAATTCTTATTTCTTTCTTCAATAAAGACACTCACCTAAAACTTTTTCACATAGAGTAAAGTATAAACATTGTTTATTCCAATTCTTTTATAAATCTAGACACGAATAGTCGTGGATAATTTCTGCAATTTTTGTTTATTTGGAATATCTTTTTATGAATGACTTCTTATCATTTTTACGAATGTATTTTATTTTTTGTTATGTACTATTGTTGTTACATGTTTTTCATTGTATTATATTTTATTTATTGTTTTAGTTTTAAAATATTTAAAAGTACTGTGATACTTTAACTTATAAATAATGATTGTAACAGCCTATTAGGGCGCGTAATAAATAAATAAATCATTGAAGAAGAAAATAACACTTATAATCTAAATGAAAATATGAAAAGAACAAGACATAGAAAAATAGAAAAAGACAATGGTCGCAACAGGGACACGAACCCAGACCTCTCGTCTAACCGGGACGTGCGCGTTAACCAATTTCGCTACTGCCACCTTCTGTCAAACCGTCATATTTGTCAATCTCATATTTCAAATATTTTAGAATCAACAATATTATCTTCAACTAGTTCTTTTTTCCATATTACGAAAAAGACAATGGTCCCAGTTGCGACCATTGTCTTTTTCTATTTTTCTGTGTCTTGTTCTTTTCATATTTTCATTTAGATTATAAGTGTTATCTTCTTCTTCAATGATATATTAAGTTGATGGGAATAACCTTCAAAAGTTATAAAAGAGAGTTTTTCTTATAAAAAATAAAATAAATAAATAACTGGGTATAACGTTATAATAATGGAAAGAAACAAACTTCACACACAAGCGGTACTAGCACTTAGCATGACCAACCAAAGACTGTTGGAAAAAAAATTGTTCTAGTGCATTCTTGGATTTTAAAGGGTATCAAAGTTGGTTCACATGACAAGTGACATGTCCTGCTTATTCAAAAACTGCCGCAAAGACTTGTAAAGAAAAAGTAGCAATTAAACCACTTTGAAAGTGGTTTACTTTTTTACCACATATATCTATTATAAATAGTTTTTTTCTAGAATATCGTCATTCTACAGAACAACACCCAGTTAATCTATTTTGATTTAGAATAGTCTGCAACAAACTATATGTTTAAAATACGTTTTGAAAGTAAATCATTCAATTTTTCAAACACGTCTTTAGTAACACTATTAATTAAGAAACGCCCACATCACTTAATTAGTAATTAGCATAATATTAAAAATAATACGGATAAGCCCATGGGTTGTATAAAATGTGGGCAGTGGACATTTCGTAATCTTCTAAAAGAATATCCTTTTATAGATCATCACTTGGAAATATAAGTACGAAAAATAAATTAAGTCTTATTTTAAGTTCACAAGAGATAATACTTATATTCGTATTCCTATCTTCATGACTTACTTTTGGATTCGAAGAATTAATTTTTGTTGCTCTATTAATACATTTCTGTGTTCACATTAAAATTATTATTGATTCAAGCAGTGGTGCATTTGAAAGTACCCGAAGACCTAATAACATAATGATTAAGATGTTGGTCGAAAGCCTAAAAAACACTATTAACTAAATGATTCCTTCCAGCTTCTGAACTTCTGCCATAGGTCACTCAGGTGGTTAGCTACGTTTGGTGTCTTAGCAGGGGTTCCCGGGTTCATGGGGTGAGGTTTGTTTGGGTCTTGGCGGCCAATAAAATACCTAGCGTCTGCCCCCCTGCCGCGTGGCGAGCTGGATCGAGAGGCTGGTCGTTGGAGGTCTTTTGACCTCTCCAAGCAGACGCTCTCGACCTATCGCCTTGCACCGCAGTTGGAGGGATGGATTCGTATATCTTCTGAACACTCTGACCCCCAACTTCCTACCCACAACAATTAAGCCCTGACGGTAATTATTTTCCTCGGGGCCCCCTGTATGGAACTAACGTAAAAAAAGTTATACGTTGTATTGTATAAATTTTACTAATATTTAAACATAATCCAAAAAACCTTTACTCTAACTTTTTTTAGGCTGTCTTATTTAGGTACGAAAATGCTAATATTGCAGCAAAAGCAGTAATCTGCCGAAAAAACAATTTTAATGAAAGAAGTTACTTACTTTTTTTCGTGATTTTATTACTAGAAATAATCGATAGAAGATATTACAAAATATTCATTTTATTAAAGCTAAAATTATGAATTAACCCTCCGGCTTATAAGATTTATCCCAGCTGTGCGGTCAGCTTTTTTGCCAGGAATTGGAAATTGTCAGTTAAGCACACAAAAGTTATAACATATTGAGAGTAAGGTGCAAAATATCATTTTAAAACTCAATTCGATATATTCCAACCCACACTTTATTGTCATTGCCATTCATGAAAATGAAATGAAAAACAATTATTTACATGGGTATAAAAAAAACTTTGTCTGAACTTTAATATTATGGTAATAATTAATTCATCTCACGGATCGATAAATACATTAAATAAAAGCAATATTTTATTTCTTAGAAAAAATTGTATCTATGTATTGAATTATGCTTATGACAGGAAGGGCGGCGATGATATTAAATGTCAAAACTGACAATTTATTCTTCCTGTTCTTTGTTCGACAAAACGAAACTGGATTACATCGTGCTGAGCGGAATTCATCTGACGACCTTGGATTCTAATCTGATAAAGTTAAATGTTAACATCTTCAAAAAGTCACTGGAAATATCACTCTTCCCGTATATATATAATTGTTCATTTTCATCTACTGCATACAGGATGTAACTCTGCTAAATGTAAAACTAGTAAAAAAAATGTCTTTGGTCATGGGTGAAGACGCGTTTACACTTTACATATGTTAGTATTAATTAAAAAAAAAATCGTTTCAATTCATTGGTTGTGTGGTGTGTAATGGTGCAAAAAGCCACTATTTTACAGAAATCCTACACACAAGCAGTAAAAACATTTTTTTTGTATGTTCTAGTCATGATCACAAAACACATTTTTGGCAATTAATTTAAATTGTTATGTTGTAATTCTCTGAACAGTCTACAGTGGAGAACAGTTATGTAGCTGTTTTATTGTCAAACCATTTCTTTCTTTTTCTCTTTCTCTGCAGGTTATGTATTATATTTGACACTACTATGTTTTAAATTTCATCTTGAATATCATTATTTCTGTTATCACTACAAGCATTTCCGTCTAGTAACAACTAAACTTTGATTACTCATACAGTGAAAATTTCTAATTGGAGTGATAATATCTATGTACATAACAACTGCAGTTCTATTATTGTAATAATTGTTTACACTCTGTAAATGTTTCAAACAATAAACAAATAAATAATACCTAGCGTCCAAAAAACTAAGTTTCTAATTTATTTCTTATTTAATGCACCAAAACCAAAATATCCTCTGAAATAAAAGAATTGTAAATAGATTATCACTTCGGAACAGGCTCAGCCTAGTGAAGGGCATATAACAAAAAAATATTTGTACCTTGGTTAATTAAAAAAAAATAAATAGATATCTACCTGCTTAATTATAAACCATATATTTTATGTTTTTTTTTTAATTTTCATTTTTTCAACTAAGGAATTATACAATTTGTCTTAGAGACTTTAGTCACAACGTCAATCTCAATTTATACTGTTTTTAAACTTTCTTTAGGCAGGTAGAAACTTGGGTAGAAAGCATAATATTGATTATTCCGATTTGACAGCTCAAAGAAGGTTCCACGTGCGTTGAAAACACCGCGTTTATCCACCGCGTTGATCCACCGCGTGAACTCTTGCGGGATAGGAAGGCAGTATCCAACATAATCACCAAATTTTACCAGAAAATAAAATACACACACATTTCCAAAAATACAAAATGCCAGACATTGTGTTAAAAAAGGGCTGAATTCAAACAAGGCACTAATTCATCAGCTTTATATGACTCCTGAATTGTAGAATTTGAACATAGGCCTTACCCAGAAGTCTCCAGAATTGTCGACTCTTGGTGACACTCATCAAAGTCGTCAGTCTATCTCATCCGTGACCTTTATCTACTATATCTCTACCCCAATGAAGCTTTTTTTTTATATATCTGTCTTTATTTGCTAAAATAGGTAAATCAGTTTAGTGATTTATTTGTACACCATTTAATTCCGAAACACCCCTTATAATATGGTCTACATTCTACTGTATGACATCCTGTATTCTAAGGTAAGACCTGATCTGCAGTATTCTTTTCGTGCTCTTTGGCAATGCGATTTATGTGCAACCCACGTTCAAAACTGTGCAATATTTTCATAAGAATTATATTATCCATTTACGATCCAACGTAGGTACATACTAGTTTTCATCTCCAATAATATTATATGCATCTTTGTTATGATTTTTCAAGGACTTAAAGTGAAGAAGAGAAATGACTTGGCGCTAATTGAGAAATGCGGATATTCTTATTTATTCGCAAATATCTTCTATTCTGCTTGCATACTTGTAATAAATTTTAAAATGGGGATTGGGGAGCTGTAAATCCATGACTGAATTAATGAAGTAGCAACACCCGCATACCCAAGGGAATAAAGAGAAGATTCCGCTTATTCTTTGGTCTTGACATACAAAAGTCTTCGGTTGAATCATATTTTAGTCAGGGTTTTGTACGTCCTACGATGCTTTCTGACAAGTGATAATATATTTTTATTTATGACTTTCTTAGTCATCCAAATCAGGGGTCTCCCTCACTAAGATTAAATCTTCAGACGTAATTTGTGGTTGAATAGAGAGCCGCTTAGATAATTTATGTTCACCTTTTATGGAATTTACAAATTTTTTTTTGTGTATTTTTGTTTAAAGGTAATATCTATTCAGTCGCTGCTTCAGCTTCAGTGAACCTGTCTTCATATTGAAAAATGAGTTGAAAATTTCTAACAAATTGAAAATAGATTTAAAAAATCATCTAATATTTAGTACCTACCTACGAGTACCTACTGCAAAGGAAAACAAAAAAAATAGATGATTAAATTGTATTTTCTTCCAATCATTAAAAACATGCCAGATAATATCCAACCAGCTTTTTACACCAATAACAAATTTAAAAAATATATATTAAATAACAAGGACAAAGGTGTGTTTTTGAACAAATCTGGGGTTTATAAATTAATTTGTAATGATTGTAACTTTTTTATATTGGGAAGACTTCTAGAAATTTTAACATTAGAGTTAAGGAACATCTAAGATGTTTAAATAATAATAATTATTCAGAATTTGCAAACCACATGTTGGAAACAGGTCATTCTTTTGATATTAATAAAGGTTTAAAAATTTTACACACTAACACAACGGGTATACAATTAGATAATTTAGAAATTTTAGAAATTTGAAAAGTGTTAATAGTAAATTAAATATTATAAATAACCAAACGTTTTTTAAAAAAAGCCATCTTTTAAATTTATCTTCGTATTAATACTTATATTTATAATAATTTATTTTGTTATTTAGACTTCTTGTTTTGTTTTTAAAAGATTTTTTATTATGTTAATGTAATTTTTTTTTTACCCATTCTAAAATAATTTTTATATTTTATTTTATATAATTGTTTTTTATGATAAATTTTATATAATTAATCACCTCTTCTTTTTAATATTTTGTCTATGTTCTAATTAGTCTATACTTGTTTGTCTTTTGTTATTTTTTATTAACTTATTATCTTGACGAAGAAAACATAGTTTTCGAAACATGTTGATATTGTTAATTAAATAGTGGTGTTACACAAAGTTATTTGTTTTTCATTAAATTAATGATGACGCCACAAAGTAAATTTGCCTATTTTGAAGAAAAAAAAACTATCTCTTTACGATTAAAATATTGTCTCAAGAATCAACATACAATTATAAAACTGATCTATGTTTGGTGTAGTTCGAAATTAAAATGACTCATTTATATGTGCATTGTGCAACCAGATGCACCAAGTTTTAACGTTAAACTTTTTCCAGACCGTGTGAATCTGCTGTTTTAGTCTATCTTTAAATTTTACACTTTTTAAATGTATACTATTTCTCATAAATTTCACATTACCACTATCACGACCACTAGACCACAAATTCTAGCCTCATGCCAAAAAATAAAAACAATGCCAGTATCATCACAGATGTTTACAGGCTATATTACCACAATGAAGTAATAAGAATTGTAAATTTAGACACAAAGATAAAAAAATATCTAAAAGAGACAAAAACCAACATTTTTAAAATCGTTATAAAAAACTAAACTAAAACTGATTGATAAAATAGATAAATCAAAGATAAAAGAAATAAAATAATCAAATAAAAGCAAGATTAAAAAACACGCAAAAGTCTATTACTATAAGACCTCCCTCTTGAAAATCACAGAATTCTTACAACTGTGTAAAGCGGTGAAGAGCTGCCAAGAAATACCAACCAACACAAAAGAAGAGTAAAATAATTTAAAAAAATAATGAAATTGTGAGGCCTAATTTGGAGTATGAGTGCATAATAATACACGCATTCGTACGCCGTTAAAATTGCGACAATCGATAAAATGCAATAATTTTATAATTTAAGACAGACGATACAACACCATAATACGCTGTTTCTATTGACATAGTAAAGTTTGGACCAGTATTTAAATCACTGGAATTTAACTGTTGCATCTCAAAATTATTAATCCGTCGAGGAACATGACATCAGGATGATTGTTGAAGGAGGTCGTTAGCAGAGGCACGCCTGAATGTATTTATAGCGTGTACATATAATTCTACAAAATAGTCTTCCTCTCTATTATTATTGTAACAATGAATATCTCATCATACTTTGCGTGTCAAATAGACGGTGGTATACATTAAAAATATAATGAACAATTAATCATCACACCTTTCTTAATTAATTAGTGTCTATAACGTGATGAATTACACGCCACCTTCGAGTTTTAGATTGTTTTGTTGTTAGTAGGCGTCTGTATTTGCATTCACGCTTAAGATAAATGGTTCGTTTCGTATGAACTTCATGATGCTTTTGTGAGATTTATGTCTTCCGTAAGATTAATCATCAAGATTGTAGTGGATTTGAAAAAGCTTTCCATTTTACGACTTAATTTAAAGGGTCATTTATAATTCGGATATCGCGAAGTGTTGCCGGCTTTCCACATTTTTTTCTGTTAAAAGAAAAACAAACATTTCAGGGTTACGAATAACCCAACAATGTTTGTAAATCTCCTAATACCACAACAGAAAGCCGAAAATGTTGCTTGTGTTGTGATGGAGGCCAACCGAGGAATCGAACACGGGAGACCCGGGTGGGACCCAAACGCGATGCCCATTCAACCACTGACCGGTATCATGGATCATCCGATAATGGATATCATACTACAGACCACGGACCACTTTAACCACGGATCATTTTAAATGGATAACATACTTCAGTTCTTCTTTAATATAAAAAAAAATATCCAAATTCGTGATATGTGGTCAATTATCAATATTTACGAGCACGGTAAAAGATATTCCAACCGACGATTGATATATGAATAGGAATCAGTAAAAATTTCTATTTATAATTTTTAACCTAAATTGAGTATTTCACAGATTTCTAAATTCTGAAAAAAAAACGTTAAAAAATATATTTAGTTGTAAGTTGAAATCAGAGTCAGTTCGTGCTTTGTTTACACTTCATGTTAGTACTTACATATTGTAATTACCTTGGTAGGTATATTAGGTAAACCACGATCAAAGTCTCGGAGTTCGCAAGATTGATTCCCGTAAAAATTAATCGGATTTAATAAATATTTTTTTTTATATATTTAAGAAATAATAAGCAAACTGATGAAAACTGCGCCTTCTTCAGGCTAGTACAAAAATATGAATGTTACAAAATAAACAATTTTGTTCGTTTTAGAAATCTTAAGTAGAGTCAGAATAATAGAAGAGCATGTATGAGACGATGTATGAATGTGAACGAAGCAAGGAGTGTGTGCCAAGATCGAGTTGTTTGGCGGTCTGTCCTCTCTGCCTACCCCTGCGGGGAAACGGCGTGATGGTTAGTTAGTTAGTTAGAAATCTTTATTTTGAAAAAAAAAAAATAAAAAATCACCAACCATTTAAAAATCAATTGTTACAACAATATTTCTTTATGTACGCGTTTCTATTTTTTTTTTTTAAAACTTACAAATTTAATATTTGTGTGAATAATTTATTGTTTCGGATTAAAAAATAATAAACAATGAAACGTAGGTTTTACGCTAATAATAAAGTACTTTTGTGCATTCCGTAGAAAATTATGGTCTTGATAATAAGGAACTCCAGTGAAAAATATTATGGCTTTAAAAAAATATGTTCATTTAGACCAATATACGCTGATTCTGAATATATAAGTTTTATTACATAATATTTAACGTAGAGTTTTTAAAAAAATATTAAAAAGACCATTTTAAAATGTGTCATTCTGGATTTTGGCGGCGTGACGTCACCGCGCCGCGTCACCTGGGTCAAAGTTGTATAGAAATCAATAGAAATGAAGACGCAAGCCGTTCGGCATTCCGTGTTATTGGTTTATAGAGAATTTGACATTTAATAAATAGTTTTTGTTTTTATTGAAACATTATTTAGGCCTAAATAATTCAGTATCAAAAATAAAGTATCTCTATTAGTTTATCTATATTATTTAAAATATTCAAAAACTTAAACTGAACAAAAAACGATCGTACTGCCCAGTAATGTCTATGAAAACGCTCCAATGCTGAAATTCAAAATGGCGGGAGTCGAACAGCTGATTCCAGTTCCCTACAAGATTCATATTTCGGTTAGTCATGATGATGTCACACTAGATTCGGTGGTTTTCGGGGGATCTTGAAAAATTAAAACTTTGACATTTATTTTAACTATTAAAACTAACTATAAAAATAAAAATAAATATGCAGTTATTTAAGTTAGAATCAAAATATAAATGGTTATTATCATAAAAAAAAAATAAAAAAATTGGACTGGAATTCTCTATTATGAGTTTTGTGTAAATTCAGTTTGCGTTTTCACCTGGAATTTTGTCTGAAAACTGTCACACTAAAATGCACTGTTCTCTTATGCAATTAAGTGTTCGGGACAGTCAGTAAACTCATTTATTTAAATCGCGAGTTTAAATCCCAAAAATGGTCACTTTTCTGACACACCTCTTCAAGTTAATTAAAAAAACTTTTGCATTTATTTATTTGGGTACACTAATAACTCTACCATTTATGTGAAAACATAAGGGACATTGTTGCTTTTCTCATACAATTTTCATAGAAGATTTATAAAATATAAACGGGGTTCTGAGATTTTATATTTATGGAAAGTACAATCCGAGAAAATACAACATTAATTTTGTCTTAACGATTACAGTTAAAATCGTAACCTTTCAGTCACCTTTTTTAAAATTATATTCATTACAAAATTTAAAAAAAAAAAAGTATTCTAGGAAGAAAAAAACTTACTCGACTGTTAAAATTTTTTTAGTTTTTAACGTTTTTTAGACAATTTTTATATATTTTCATGACGTTATATAATTGTTTTTCTCCTTGCAAGGAAATTTTAGATATCAGAGAAAACCATTTAAAAAATTAGCTTCTTGAGATAAACCAATGATAAAAAAGTTAAAGGTTGTTTTAAAAATTTAGATGCTGAAATTTGTTATGGGCATGATGTTCAAGTGCAGGTAGTAAACATTTAACGATTTTTCCATTTTTTTATTTTTTTTATGCACGTTTTTACAAGTACTTACAAGCTTAAGGTTATAAAATCAGCTGTATCGAACCCATTTCTCCTGCATCCCATAATTACATCATGAGGTTTCATTTCTTTATTGGGTTTTATTGCGCAACCCTGGAAGAACCTTTATTTAAACAAAAATACAACTTTTTATCATAAATGATTATATAAATTATAGGTTTTATAGTGCAGAATGCGTGGCTTGCAAAAGTTCTCTGACATCAATAAAACGCACCTTTAAAACTGGTGGCGCCATTACAATAATTGTAATTTGCGTAAAAGAACACAAAACACTCGTTTTAAATTTGCGCGCTTTTGTATGTATTTTAAAGATTGACATATCGTAAGAATACGTTACTTACTAACAACTTATTTTGAAAGCTATCTATCGTAGCAACTCCCTCGAATGCAAATAAACCTTTGTGGATTGGCACACTGTATTGTCACAGAAATTAGTGTCTTATTTTTCGTAGAAGATATCTTTTTAACATATCTTTTTCAGCAGGTATCTTCAGTGCTTTAATAAAATAATGATCATGAAATAAAGCATAAAATTTTAAATACTACGATGATTTCAATTCGAGCACGAGATCATGAGATTTTAACCACTTAAGAAAATGAGAATTAAAAAAAATAATAATACTTCACAACAGTCCCAACTACACTCAACCTCTTAGAGCCAGTGGGACTATGGCTATCCCTTATGTCGTGAGGCTGAGTGTGATGGGGAGGGAATGAGACGGGGAAGACGAAAATACCTGGCTATTCAGGTCTGGTTACCGGAAAAGATTAAAACAATGTTTAGATTCTGATTGGTGATCTTTTACAAGAGTGGTACTGACAGTATCACCTTTATTATGCACCCTTTTATTTTTAAAGTTTCAAAAAGCTATGTATCGTACGATTTTTTTTTAAACAAACATTTTTTGTATTCTCAAAATCAAGCATAGTTCTGTGGTAATTAGATAAATTTTTTTCATCTTCCCTTATTTGAGGATGGATAAATTTAGGGCAAATAATAATTAATAATTCTGAAAAATTCATCGACACACTGCTCTTATGTAGGAGTTTAAAACTATAAATATTAAAATATTTTCAATTCTTCACCCGCTTGGCAAAGGAGTAAGCAAAAGAGCTTTTGGTCAGCTATATCGATAAGAGAACTGACGATAGTATATTGATAATAAAAAAATCATCAAACACACTAATTTCGGTCTTCGGTGGGGGAAACGTTCCCGCAAATATAAAAAAAATATTTCCGCGTGAAATTTTTAACTCTCAATGAACTTAAATTTATTTGCGACGAATTTAAATGTAATTTTGAAAATTGGAGCTGATTGTTTGAAGAACAATTCAAACAAGCGATAAAGTTGGCAAGTACCAATGATAAAATATTTGGAAAGAAAATAATTGATTTATTTTGATTGTTTCTTTTTTCACGTGAATACCGCACACAAGTTCACACTGCTCTCAACCATCTGGAGCCAGTGAGACTATGGCATCCCCAATTGGGAAATGTTGTGAGGTTGAAAGTAGTGGAAAGGGGAAGGAGATGAAGAAGAGGAAGGTAGGGAAGTACCTGGCTTTTCGGATCTGGTCACCAAACACGGCTAAAGCCATTTCAAGTAACATTTCAATTTTTAATGGTGGTCTGATCCAATTAAAAATGTTCACAGCATGCATAAGCCAAGTTGTTACTATTGAAATAACAGAAATAATATAAAGCTCCATAAAATATAAAGCATACACAGGAAGAGAAGAAAGAATGATAGAAAATAAATAATAATGAATCACAATTAAGTTACAGATTAGATTACATACACAATTAGATTACATAATTTTTAGTTCAAATACTTTTATTTACCATGACGTCACATTATTTTAAAAAGAATAAATTTTGAAATAGCAAAACTAATTTAATAAATTTACTTGCTCAATTATGGATTTAAATCCGCGACATTCGGATTTCTAGCCGAGTGCTTGAAATTGTAATCATAAAACCACGTAATTTTTCACGGGTCGGCAATAGTCATTTTTAAAATGTACAAGAAACTGGTTATGGTGATTATCGCATTTAGTCCCGTTTTGTATGAAAGCTTTAATATACGTCAGGCTGTTAAAATTAATTAAAAAGCTAATTTTCAGGCATTTTTGAGTTTTCGCAAACACACTTTAAAGGAGGTTTATCCAGGGTTAAAGGAAGGCGTATTTCGGGAACCATTAAATGAGAAACGACAAGCTCTCATTCTGGGCAATGTTTTCAATTTAAAACTGGCGGTTTATGGCGGTCAGCTTTCCACGACATGTTTAAAGTAAATCAGGCCCTCTTAATTTTTTTCCGTCTTGTTTATTGCAATTGCATTCCTCACAAGTTAATGCACCCTGAATTAATGCGATAATTTGTGAATAAAGGTATCTATTGTAAGGAAACCAGAATTAAAAACAAACTGACAAATATGTAAAGCATGGGATGAGAGGATCTTTGCCTAACTTTTCAGAAAGATTTAGATAATTAATTTAATTATCTCAATTAATTAAAAAAATAAATTGTGCAATTGGGCCATTCTAGCACACAAGCAGAAATCTTTTTGTTGCCTGAAGCAGTAAAAATATTTGAAAGATGATCTGACTCATTTTTCTGTATTTTTATTTTTCACATTACCTTCTCAAAGGATGCCCGGAGGAAAATATTTACTTTCAGTGCCTGCGTCATCTTTGGGTATGCTGTGTAGGGGGTCTTATTAAAAAAATATAGGAGAGAAGGTTACGGGAAGGAGAAAAGTATAAGGGGTGGATAGGAATATGGGAGCAAGTGCGTCCCGGAGTGACGAACGTATAAATTCATCCCTCCCACAGCTGTGCAGTGTGTTTGGTCGAGAAAATCAAAGACATCTCAGGTCGGCGTGGTGGTACCCGTACCCGCCTCCCAAATTGAAATTTTGCATGAAATTTGTTTTTCAAATATCACTCCACCACGTTACTTCCCATAAGCATTGAAGTATTTTTAATTATATAATATAATAACAATTGTATACCGCCGTTCGCCGTGTATACGAAATTTGAAAATGACTATAAAGATGTTGTTGGTATACTCAACACATCATTCACCAAATATAAACAAGTCATTATTACCCAATTTATATCGGAAATTTAATTTAATTTAATTTTAATTTTAATCAAATTTTATTTAATTTTACTCAACAAAATTAGTAGCTCTGCTTCGATTTATTTAACCAACGTATTGTACTTTTCCAAGTATACTATTTTTCCATCTTACATGGTGGAGTATTTCGTTTTTATTTTATTTTATTTTTTACTTTGTTTTTGTTTTCGATGTTTTTTTTTTTAAATAAGTGTTCTATTTTGTTTTTGATTTTGTTTTTGATTTTGTTTTGATTTAGTTTTTTATTTTGTTATGCTTATTTAGATGTTATTTAAAATAAAATAAGAATTCCGTGTTAAGCCGCCGACGGCTTCGAATTCGAATTCGACCGATTTCTTACATATCTCCCTTAAACATTTGATGTTTTTAAGCTCTATAATATATGTTATTTTTTAAGATAATATCTAGATACGTTATACGCCGAAACGCAAATTATATGAAATTCCCTCGATAGAAAAAAATCGCAAAGTATGCTCCGAAAATTATTTAAAACAAGACTATTTCTTTTATTTTACAAGTTATATTTGTGAAAAAATTCACAATGTTTCTTTAAATGATATATAAGATACGTTCCACGAGATTTTTGCTGTTTTTAAACGAGTCATGTTTTATTAAGCTTTTTCGCAATTTTCGCTGCTATTTTATCACTTAAAACATTAGCGCGCTCTGTCCAACATTCGTAATTACATATCTCTCCATCTTCTTCTTTTTCAGCCGAAGAGCGCCGCCTTAAAGCCCAGCCGGGCGTGAAAGTCAAAAATACATAAAAAATAAACTGCTGCGGAAAAAATAAAAATACATGCAAGCTCGTGAATTTTTTTCAATAACGATAGAATCTAAAAAAGAGCGCACAAATTTTGGCAGAAATCGGTAGAGGGAGTACGATAACATACAATATTAAACTATTCAACAAGGATATCTGGCGTTTTATCCTCTTTGCCTGCGTCCGTAAAATATTATCATAAACTAGCTATCGTAAAGTTTATTAGTAGTGTAATCATTAAAAGGTGTCTGCATTGTCACCACAAGGAGAAAATACAAACATCTACTACATAATAATATATTGTTATGCAAAACAAATTAGCATTCGTTAATCTGCGAATTAGTAAAATAGACAAGGTCGTTTGGAAAAACCGCTTTTTAACCAAAATATTTACGTATTTTTGTTGATTATAATATTTAAATGATTTGTATGTATATTAGACGGTTACAAATGAATCAGCTAAAAATACGAAGAACCGTCTCATATCAAATCTAAACAAAATCGTTAAATCCTCAGAAATTCCGCTTTTATTCGATCCGCATTCCTAATTTCTAGTGACGCCAGTCTGTCAACAACCTATGAAAATAATCTAAATTGTTCCGGAGATAATAAACTATTATAATTCGAAATTCTGAAAACACACGCATCCTTGTCAACATCCGATGTGATTCACAAAATAAGAATAGACATTATTAATTGGAAATTGAAATTTCCAATCGAAGACTTAATAATAGGGATAATAAGATTTTAATATTGATTTCGTTGCTTAGAAGATGATCTCTTTGGTAGGTAGATGAACATAATTATATTTTATTATAAGGCATTAAAAATTTGGGGTTGAAGGGACATAAGAAATAGCAGCTTCAAGAGGTGTTCATGAATACCAAAGGAGTTAGGTACTTTACAAGATATTCAAGGAAGATATGCCCCTATTTGGTCTCTTCACTGCTGATCGCCAAAACTGACCAAATGCTTGAGAGTTTGTTGTCCAGACCATTGACCTCAAGTGTGGAAAAGAAAAGTGCAGTCAACGAGAAGAAAATAAACTTAACCTTTGAAACATGAGATTGCCGATGATTATCAATTAATATGGACTAATTAATTTATATAAGATGCAGATTGGTTCATTAACGGTTTATTTGTCGTGGTATCGATAGAAGGGATTTGCAAAATTTAATAAAATTCCGTGATGGAAAATGCATGCTAAAAAATTGAAAAATTATTAGGTTCTAAAAAAATCAATTGTGCAAATTATTGAGTTTGTTTTATACCATTATTTCACGCCAAATGCAATAATTTGCATTTATTTTTTTAATGAAATAATGAGCTTTCATCACTACGTGCGTGTAAATAAGAAAACGTTTTGAAAGTTATAAATGTATGTAGGTTACTAGTAGGAAATTTTTCCGATTTTACAGCTCAGAAACTAATTAAAAAGATATTAAAACTACCGATCATAAGCAGTTCGGATGAAATCTTCAGGAGAATCTGCAATTCGGACATTAGGCAACTTTATGCCAAAAACATACTAGCATACCTCTTCAAACACAGAACTATCTTTGAAAATGTACAAAATGCTCGAGATACCAGAACCAAAGGGCATAATCTCTTACTAATCCTTTTGCCAAAATAACTTTTGGCCAAAGAAATTTTAGATACCTTGCAAAAAGACTATTCAATGCAATCAACTGGCCATTAGACAAAAACACAATGTATCTTAAATATAAATCTGACACCAAGTCCTGGATTATCAGCCAAAAAAGATCCAACATCAAGGATATTATCAAAACTAACTTATCAGTATTATTTTTTCAATAGAACGTTGATGATTGTCTGTTACTTAATTTTATTATAAACTGCTCATGTTTTTAAGGGCTTGCTCCCAACTCAGAATTTCCTAGTGAGACAGGCATAAGACATCATAAATTGTAAGTCTAAATATTAATAAAGATAATTTAAAAATAAAATTTAAAAACTTAATTTTGTAGGGTACTCGTGGAGAAATGCAGTTGCATTCCATCACAGTGGTAGGATTATGTATCGAGTTCGATAAAATGGAAAGCATCTTGTCAGAGGAGGCGCCACAGTTCATTTGCATATATTTAATTCGCCGGAATTCCTTCGTCGGTTTTTCTAAATGCGTACGTACTATGTTTTCCTCCGCGCCCGCTTGTCAGCCTGGCCCGAGCTTTTATTATCATTTTTATTTCTGAATCACTCCACATGTTTTTTTTCGATCGCGGTAACTTCGTCGCGTATAAATACTAAGAGCCTGAACAAGGTTAGTATCATTCGCTCGCAAGCGTCGGTTCGATAAGCTAACACTTCTCCTGCAATTTGGTCATTGAACACTTGTTGCACGGATTCTGTTCAGAGTTATTTAATATTACATCCGTGGATTGCAGAATTAGATTGTTGTGATTTCTATACTCGATTCGAGTACTAACTATCAGTGATTCTAAATATTATCAATTTGGTGCGGGAAGCTAATTTTGTGTCAAGATGATGTACCTTTTCCTTACGGTAAGTTTCTATTTTTGTTTACATTTTTATAGTGAAAGTGATTATTGTTTTTTTGTGCTTCGTTTCAAAGATTACTCTTCTGTTACTGTCGAACATTCTTCAAACAAAAGAGGGATGAAACTTAACATGCGGTTTTAAAAATTAATAAATTTTTGTTTCTTTAATTTTGTTAAACAGCAGTGCTCCAAATAATCTTCATTTATGAATGTATGATTAGCTTTGAATTACGTGGTCAGCTTTTTAAAAATTACATTAAAACGTTATTTATCTAGTTGTTGATAGTTTTATAAATCACTTTTTAAATAGAAAATATTTTCCATGAAAATTTTTGTTCGGAATTTTTTTATACAGAAATCCTGGAAAAAAGTAAAATCTTGGGTAAACCTGCCGTGAAGAGTAGGTACAATACATTTTTTTCTTATTTTTTTTTTCAAATCATAAAATTTTTTATTATTTTCATGTAAGCAATAGGTACATCAGATCATTAACTTGGTTTTTAATTGAATTGAAGGTTTGTTTAATTATGTCCTACATTTTACGCCAGACGTTTTGTAACTATGCAAAGATGTAGACATTCCTTTGAACAACCTTGTTTCTTCCTGAGGAGAAATAAACATTCATAGATATTGATATTGACTTAACATTATCCAGCTACTTGGTAATTAATATGTTAAGCGTCTTTCGAGTGCACCAATAGTATTTAAATTACATACAATAATAATATTATACAACCATTTATTCAGTGTTAACAAGTCTTCATACGATGTTTTATTATAATTTTATGAAATAAAGAGCTAATTGAATTAAGCTATTATGAATTCAACAATAAATTAATACCCGTCTTTATTGTGAAATTAATGAACCGAACAACGAATTTTCAGATTTTTTCCTCAACATTTAGGATAATTTTACGCATTAATTTGCGATCAATCGCTCATTACTAAATTAATATTAAAATAATTATTTCGATTTACAATAATTTTGCAACCAAATGTAACATTAAAAAAAACATTTGTTCTATTTGGTATACCTACAGATTTCAATTGATACATGCAACATTTATTTATGCATTCCTAAACGATACGAGTTTTACGAATTAAATGTAAAAGTTCATTGCACATTTTTTAGATATAACGGCTTACACTGTATTTAGTTTTTTTATTGCAATGATTTAATACAGAGTTAAAATCACTTTCAAATTTTAGAAGCAATAAAAGTTTTTCAATTCCGTTTTGATGATACAATTAATTTTAGAGGTCAAATTATAAACGAGAATAAATAGTTTAAGCTTGTGAAGATGATGTGTGCTTGAGAAGTTAAAATAAACACACTCTTGATTGTTATGACATACAATAAAATAATTTAAAAATAATTGCTGCACTTGTTAACATTCCAAATCACTGCCGTAATTGTTGAGAAAAATAATAAAAAAATACATTTCAATTCGTCAAAGATAAATTTTTAGCTCAATTGAGTAATCAAAAACATTAATTTAACAAATATAGTAGTGAGTTAATGCTAATAAAGTGATATAAATACACAACGTTTGATATTAACCGATAAAATACCCACTCACTCCAAATAGAACAATATTATTATCTCGCTTGACCTCGCGTTCAATATTCTAACAAAGACTTCTTGAAATCCAGAGAAGATGCGAATAGATTCCGAACAAACTGACATTTAAACGGAAGCGTCAAATTAATGGCATTTAGTCTTTTTTATTGCAGAAGAATTGAATTAATTGTTTGTTTGTTTTGTTGGTATTTAGTTGGCCATGGTGACCCTAGCGGCTGGAAACATCGTGAATAGGAACAACGCCAACGGAGTGGCCAGTGACAACAGCGGAAGATACATCCCCAAAAACTACGACCAAGAAGGAAGGTGAGCGAGCTGTCAATAGTTCTGGCAATAAAATCTTAGATTTATGTCCACATGTTAAAGAGCGCATTCCGATTATTAAATCTGATGTTAAAACGTGAACACTAACAGATGATCAAATAATATCGAAAGGTCGGGGCCACGAGGATGAAATTAAAGCATTCCTTATAACAGTTTTTATACAAAACACAGTCGATATTGATTGATTTTGTTTTTTCTTGTATCTGGCTGAGATCGCCGTTGACTCATTTGCCTAAAAAATGTACAGTGGATGGGGCTTATGCAAACAAACCGTATTTAACATTTTACAACCAGAAAGAAAATGTCACGAAAATGTCAAATAACTGCATCTAATTAAAGCGTCTCATAGTACCTGTGAAGATAAATTTAATGCAATTAGTTAATTCGAAGTGTTAAACATATCTATTTCAATCAAATATTTTTACGGTTTTAATAGAATGCCAATTTTAATGCATGTACTTAGACCAATTTGAGATAACATTGGAGATAAAAAGCTTTTTGTTCTTAAATGCCATCGTAGCGTGGTTCTCAAGCATACAAGTAGCGAATATTGATTGGTATGACTTTTAAAGCAGCCATCAAGAAATTAGTTCATATAAATCAACAAACATTATGTGTAGACAAACATAGTTAGGTATATGAATTCGTCGAACTTATTAAAGGGAGTTTTGGATTGTTGTTATACCTTTCTTATGTACCTATTCTAAGGTCAGTTCTTCAGCCGTCGCTTATCCACTCATAAAATTTTACGATCTCCGTCAGTTTTTATGAGTAATAAAACGTTAAAGGATTAACCTCGAAATTCCGTCGAGTTTCCTTCAAAAGGAGCAGAAGCAATTTAAACTCAGTCTTTTGTGCGGGACCACTGCCCCCGCTGACCGGATGTTGGGACACAATATAGGAAGTCAATTTAATGAGAATTCAATTTAGGGTGAACTTTAGCATCTCATAAAATGCATTAAAAATTAAAAGTTACATCGAAATCAAGGTTTTTTTCATTATAATGGGGAAATAATATTAATTTCACTAATGATAATTCACAAAGTCATGTTCAATAATAGATACCAGGAAATAATTGAAAAAGCAAGACTGTAGTAAAGATATGATTTTTTTTCTTATTTCTCTTATTACTCTCATAGAAATGTGGCCTCTTCATTAAGGCAATATCGTAAGGCAAATATAATGAGGAAGTGAGGAAGGGAAATAATGGGGTACGGAAGTACCTATCACCCATGAAAGGAGCTCTTCGGAGCTGGTCACTAAACAATAATTTCGATTTTCGAGATGCGAAATATTCCTGCGTGATGAACTCAAATTTCTTTGAAATTTTCAAAATTGGTACTGATGATTGGGTAAATTCAGATAAAAATGACCTTCGTACAAAAAAATACTTACTTAATAATACTATATATAAAATGTGTATTTATTTTGATGAAATGTTTGAACGATTTTGTGATTTTTCAAATTCATTCAAGAGATAAATTTCTGACTAATTCTCTCCAATTTGTCAACAAAAAGTACTAAAGCACCTATTTTAAACCGAAAAATGACAATATTTGCTTTTGGAAGGCAATGTTCTCGAGTCATACATTTTATTAATACTTTCACCTTGATAAATTTTACAATTAATATCCCGTGATATATAAAATCAACCCACTAACGTATCTAAATGTTGGTATTTCACAAGTATAACACGGAGAGAATCTTCCACTGAAAAACAAAAACAAAACCTTTGGATTGTAATATATTATTCTGATTCAGGATTATGTCTTGATCATCCTATGCAATGAAGAAGAACCTTACAATATAAACAAATTCTCTTTATTTTCTCAGATACACCCGACCAAAGGACGAGGGAAAGTATGTCCACATCCCATACCCATATGACGGAGGATACGGTCCTTACAGCGGGGACTGGGAGAGGTACAAGCACCAGTTCGATGGCAACCTCGAAGGGTCCGCCAGCGATGTGAAGCCTGTCACAGCTAAGCCCACCACCACCACCCCCTATCCCACCATCAAATACGTTAACAATGGCAACCAGATCATCAGGCAAGAAGGCAATGTCAAGGAAAACGGATTCAACTACCTGTAAGTAGTATTAATCACTAGTAACATTTTTACAAATACCCCTTAGACCTTGTGTGAATTTAAATGCGTAAAGCATAACTGATAAACTGTTTCCAAAATAAATCCAGTGCCTAATGTCTTCGGGGTGTTTTCAAGCATATTTATTTTTACTGAGAGGATTTATTTTTAGCAGAGGATTTAAAAGCGCCAGGTTTTCGTGCGTTGTCGTTCTGGTTTATTTACACAGACCTGAAATGAACGTGATTGCTCGTTTTGATTACTCGCATATTGCACAAAATGCAGCTTGAATTCAAAGTTCGTGGGACGTTACAGTTCCAATTATTGAGACCCGTATTTTGTGTTAGATGCAATCATTTAAAACTGGTTTGTTGCCGCCTCACTAGTGATGTCTGTTTTTGGATAGAAATAAAGATTACAAATGAGATCATACTTGGATAACATTAAATAACAATATTCAAATAGTGTTCACTAAAAAAATGACAGTAAAATATTATGATCATGGTTTTGGGTTAGAACAGATCGAGTTTGAATGAGCATCGTAGGTATCGGGTACCGAAGAATTCCCCTGTCATAACAAGTTATATTTATTGAAAAAGCTTGTGCATGTTTATAAGAATTTGAGAATGTTCATTGGATTGTGTTTTTTTGGTTACCTATGACCTCCAATTTGAAAGAGATCAACGCCAATAATAGGATTCGTGACGCTATTATAACCATGTTCGCACAACGTGTTGAAATAATTTTAATGTTTTCATACTCGATGCATAATGAGGCGCCACCTTTGTCTTAAGAATTATAGATCATCCGACATCTCGAAACTTGTAGAATGCTGCACTTACTTTCCATCGGCTAATTCCTTATTACGTAACAAATATTAGAGAAATGAAACAGACTGGGTTGGAAATAATTCAGTATCTTATTCTCAGTAAGCACAGTAATCTATATGAAAATCAATATGGGCATTAATAGAAAACACGCATTGTAAGGATGTTTGTTACCATGAACGTTCTTGAAACATTATTTACAAATCAATCCACACTTAAGTTTTCTTAACCAGTTTTAAACGGTCACAACTTCCTCGTTATATGACAGAATAAATGGAGATGCTATCTTATCATTACCATGTTTATTATTACATTAATAGACACATGGTTACATGCGCAGTATGCATTTGCGTTAGTCATAAAGTCTAATGCTTTTTTTAAATATGATACAAGAAACGTGGCGCTTGACATTAATTAGAGTGGAAAATGTTATCAAATATAGCACAAAATATTGTGCTAGATAAATAATGGGCATTTAAGATAGAAAGCATATTTAAATTCTTTATATTTTTAATTAACAAATCCCCACGCCCATATCCAAAAAGGATTGGAATTCAAAATTTTCATCGGGAAAGGTTTTTGGGATCGAATTGCATTTTTATAGAGTACATTCGAATCACTAAAATACATTATATATAAATAACTACACGAT
The DNA here is from genome assembly GCA_936435175.1 of Glyphotaelius pellucidus. Taxonomy (NCBI): domain Eukaryota; kingdom Metazoa; phylum Arthropoda; class Insecta; order Trichoptera; family Limnephilidae; genus Glyphotaelius; species Glyphotaelius pellucidus. The sequence goes on from OW386539.1 coordinate 35,622,607, forward strand.
ACAAACTTGTATTCAAGATTGAGCAATGTTTAGGTAAAATATGTATTCATTAGTTGCAAGGTCGTTCACTAATACCCGCGATCATCCTTTCGAGAGGTTTTAGAAAGACTTAAGCCCACGCGCTCTAGTGGTATTTAAAGAAGCTCATCTGCTTGTTATTGTTGAAGAATCTCCTTAACACTTTTGTAGAGGCGTGAGAAGAGTTATCTTAATCTAGACGACGCCTTGAAAATAATAATAATTTAGTAACGAATTATTAATAATTTTTTGTTTTCTTTTTTGCCAGGTACGAGACTGAGAACAAGATCCTCGCCGAGGAGAAGGCTATCGTCAAGAATGCCAACACTCCTGATGAGCAGATTGCCACCTCAGGTTTCTACCAGTACGTCGGTCCCGATGGAGTCCTCTACAGAGTCACCTTCACTGCTGATGAGAATGGCTTCAGACCCAAGATGACCAGAGTCAAGTACCCAGAATCTCTGGACGATGGCTTCACTAAGATCAAGAGCAAGAATTAAGCGTAATTTTAACGGAACGAAAGCAATAATAAACCAAACAAGGGGATACGATTAGAAATACTCAGCTTTATGAAAATGCGTAAAATTTGAGAATTTTCATAGTTTATTTTTGTCTGCGTTTTTGGTGTTAACTATTATTGCGATATTTGCATTTATACAAAAGATGACAAGCATTTTACAGATTATCTTTCGTTTTTGTGCAATATCGATCAATCGTTTTTACGCATCTCTAAAGTTTTTCACTATAAATGCGCATAGTTTGAATTTAAGCTAAAATCATAATCATTCATTGAAAGCATCTTCGTGGGAGAAATAATTCATATTTATAATCGATCATACGTAAGCTTAAACCTTAAACTTAAACGCAGTCATTATCGATATCATGTTTCACTAATATATTTACGTAATATATAATTGAATATTTGAATAAACCATGTTTACAAACATGGAAATTGCTTTCCATTTTTTTTATCAGAATTTCAAAGTCATTAAAGAGCGATGGTAAAGGCCACACCAACGCATCTTTCAAACTAGACACATGACGAAACTTCATTCTTTAAGTAGCGGGAAGTTATTATCTTTAAATTTGCATATAAAGCATATATATCTTTAACAAGATACTATACGTCTTCATAAAATGTATTATTTCTGTAAAACACATTCGATTTTAATTATGTTTGTGACGTCACAAATAAGTATAATTGTATCATCATCTCGAATTAATTTATTATCGAAGATAGAAGAGCATTTCAGAAACATTCCATTTTAAGGTTTAGTTTTAAGTTATTCGTAATCTCATTTTTAGCGTTAAGTGTCATTATTCCTATTAGTTTAATCTTATTTCTTTTGTACTAGCATTAATGTGATATGGATGCAATAAACATAATATTTTAAAATTATTTGAAATTTTATTTTCAATAACTATCGTTGTTCTTATCCTTACCTTATCCAACATCCAAAAATAGTCCTTATGTATTTTCAGAAAAGCATTATGATCCATTTATGTCATTTGATCATGATCTGTTTATGTCATTCGATCATGATCTGTTTATGTCATTCAATCATGATCTATTTATGTCATTCGATCGTGATCTATTCATGCTCAACAAATAAAATATTAGTAAGCAGCATGTTCATAAAGTGTAGGTAAACCAATTGTAGATATCCAACTGACGACATGAAATAGTGTAGAATGAAAGGAGATAAGAATAAAACATAATATTTTATAATAATCAATATTTGCTGCCAATATTTCTGTGTATAACGAAGACAAGTTTAATTTATTATTTAAAAGCAGATAAACCTCATAAAGCGTATGAAATTAATTTTTTTAATTATTAAGTGACTTATTTTTGGGATTTTACGCCAAGTTCTGTCCCTCCTTCTTTAGCCAATGTTTTGGACAGTATTAAAGTTCCATGTTTTTTTTTAATTCGGTTTACAAAATTTAATGTTTTACAACTTTTGTAATTCACACAACGTCAAATCTTGACTTGACAAATTTCCTCTGCATTTTTAATAAAATCTACACGGCCCGATATGTTAGCGACTTACATATTCTGGATTATTTTTTTCTTTTAGGTTGGACTTATTAATTTTCTTCATATATTATATTTAAAAATTATTTGGCAAATTTCATTGATATTTAATAATGTATTTGAAAGTATCAAGATGCAAAAAAAAAACCTTATAATTCTTTTAAAGGTTTTCGATACTACATTTAACATGTAAATAAATAATAAAAAAGCTATTAAGAGTTTATTAAAAGCTATTAAGGTATGAATATGGAGTATGACTTTTACCCGTGGCTTTATCATGCCGGCTTTCTTTCGGGTATGCTCGGAACGAACCATCAACGGGTCAGAAGGGATGTACACATTGCAACGCATTTCGATGGTTTGAAAACTCAGCATTAAATTCTAAGTTCCCGATGTTTATCTTCGCCACTTATAGCATAGACTATTCTATCTTCCAGCCTGCAGGACTAGCTTGTCAATGGTCATGCCGGTCGGGAGAGCAACTTGCTTTTGAACAGAAACAATTCGGATATCGATATATTTAGCGTTAGTGAAGCTGCCCTCGAAAGCAAGCTCTATTAATGCTAGTATAGTTTATATACCTACAAATTATATTTAATGTTAAAATGTTTAAATTTAAAAACGTATTAAAATGTTAAATTTTGTAATGTTTTTGAAACAATAAACAAATTGAACGTTTTTGAAACAATAAATAAATTGAATTGATTAAAATAAGATTATTTCTTTTAACAGAATTTAAGTTTTTTTCAATTTGGGAGACGGGAATGGTTACCGCTGCCCCGGGAATCTTTATTGGATAACCAACCCCTCTGCCATAGGTCACTTCAAGTGGTTTGCACGTTTGGTGATTTAGCAGGGGTGCCCATGTTCATGGGGTGAGGTTTGTCTAGGTCTTGGAGGTTGATGACCAGGACACACTGAACCCCAGATTCTTACCCTTATACCCTTTTCCTTCCCAGAACCCTCATTTCCTTACTTTTCTTAGAAAAATCTTGCACACAGCATCCGCAAAGATGACATAGGCCCCAAGGGAAATTATTTTCTCCTCCGGGCCTCCTGTGTGGAGCTCATGTAATTTTTTTTAAATTAATTTGTGACCATAACCGGTTTCAGCCTATCAAGGCCATCTTCAGACTGGTATAATTGTTTCTTAATCTACGGTTTATATAAATGCGGTCATAAATAACGTGGAAAAATGTTTTATATTTGTTTCAATGTATTATTATTTATTATAATGGAATTCCGCCACAAATTGTCAGTACCAAAAATAGATATGTGAGAAATAAGGTAGTTACCTCTAGAAATTATTTGGGTTTGGCTAGAAACGCCTCCACACTATTTAAAAGAAACTACAAGATTGATTGTTAAAAATTTAGAATAATTCTGTATTAGTAACGCTGTTTTCCATGAAAAAAAATAATAGTTAAGCCCTAAGTAGCATGATAAACAGATTTTAAATTCAAACTGGAAAACTGAAAAATACGACCAAACCTTAATATTCCTCGAATCAATAATATTTCATTAGAAGTACACATTATTCTAATAGCTTTGTCTATAAATATTATCAATTCAATTATTTAATTAACTAAGTAAATGTATAAATTAATATCTTCTAATAGATCGTTATCCATTCAGGGGTATTCACAGGGGTCATATATGTCATTGTGCAACAACCTCCAAACAACATAAATTACTGTTGTTATAAATAACATAAAATATGTCATAAAACATAAAATCAATATACACATTTATGAACTTGGAAAAAACACGAAAAAATTACGCAAAGCAGGCCACCTAAAGTAGAGAAAAATTAGAACACTAATTGATTAAATTGTTGATTTGTAGCCATTTAACAATTTTACAAGTTTTAGATGAAATGACTCTGTTTGTTGGTAATCAGAAATCACCACAAAATATTAACAAACAAGTCACAAGAATAAGGTCTTTGCAAAACTTGACGGAAATTTATTTCGTTGGCTGACTAGCTGCATAAAAACACACGCAATGTTAAAAGATGACTGTATTGCCGAGGTGGTTCGATTTACCGATTAGAAACATCGAGATCTGCTGACCTCAGTAACTTGTCAATTTCTTAGGTCTTGTTGGACAGCAAATGATAATTCTTCGGATAAATTCCCCAACAGTGCCAGTTCTTTGAAGGTCGTTCTAAAGCTCTATTATTTAAGGGCACCTAGGCCGATAAAGGTGTTTGCTTTATGAGGTGGAGCTTTTATAATGGAATAGATTTTGTTTTTTTAAAAGGAATTTGGTTGTGATTTAACAACATCAAAAGGAATGCAGCCTTCTAAAATTAAGAAATTTATTTTCGTTTAAAATCGTTTAATGATTTTTAATACCCTTAAATGAAAAAAAAAAGTAAAACAGAAGTCTTTATTTCTTGCGAAAACGAATTGTATATACATAACGCAAAACAGAAATGACTGTATCAAATATTATGCCAAAGAGAGTTTTGAATGAAACTTAAAATTTCAACCACTTACGTAATACTTATTATTATTTGACCGGTCAGTGGCTGAGTTGGCTTTGCGTTTGGGTCGCGTTTCAATTCCTCGGCTGGCTAAGTCCTCCATCATGTCACAAGCAATATTTTTTAACCACTTTTCATTAATTATTGGATATATTGATATTTTATTATTGATTCCTTCTCAGACCATCATTCTAAATAAGAATCCAAAATTTCAGTCGATTCGGCCCGATGGCGCCCGAGATAACGGCTTTTAAAGTCCGAACCCAAGCTTTGCATAATGCCCACAAAAATGAATATTTTCAACAAATGCTACTTTTGGAGATTTTCTTTATTGATTCCTCTTAATAAGAATCCAAAATATCAGTCAATTCAGCCCATCGGAGCCCAAAACAACGGCTTTTAAAGTCTATTGATAAATGTGGCGGTAGTAGGAGTTTTTCAAATATTGTCAGGTTATTCGTAACCCGAGAATGTTTGATTTTCTTTAAAAAAAAAATTTCAATTTTTATCAAGGTGGCAACATACTATCAACACCTTGGCCATTAGTCATCCCAAATGGTTGTTTTGTTTGGTGACTTAGCAGGGGTGCTCGGGTTCATAGGATGAGTTTTTTTCTAGATTACCTACAGCATGGCGGGCCGGATCGGAAGAGGCTGGTTGAAAGAGACCATTTGGCCTCTCCGGTAGAAATCTCTTGACCCATCCTCTTATATCGCAGCGGGAGGAATGGGTTCCTACGTCCATCATTCCTGGACCCTCTGATCCCCATCCCTCCTACCCACCCCTCACATTTCTTTCTTTCCCAGAATTTATTCTCCTTCCTTTCCTTTGAAAAACCCTCCACATAGCAACTCTAAAGGTGATATAGGCCCTGAGGGGAATCATTCTTCACAGTGCCTCCCGTTGGGGCTATTGTAACATATAAAGAAGAATCCAATGATGAGTCATGCCTTATTCCTTAGAATTTATTCATTAACAGAATTATGCAAATACATACATTATTAAAAATCGATAAAGTATTTAGGAATTTTGTTTTACGATCGATCCTAAAGTAATATTTCAACATTCTTCTGCAAAGTGATCCAAGATATTGTATTTATGGTTATGCGTCATCAAATTACGTTCGAAGAAAGGTCTGGTAGTCCCAGCGACCTCCAGGATGTCAGAGTTCGATTCCGGTCGAGAAGGTTCCCAATGCTGCCTTCTCGGAAAGGTAAAGCGTGCATTTGTGACGAAACAACTTTATTAGAAACGTGGTATCTTCAGGCCTCGATTTTAATCGCATTGCAGGTACGATATTATTCCTTTAACCGCAAAAATAGACCTCTCCTTGGAAATTATCGTTTCACCGCAAGATAATCTTATGTAGACTAATTTAGGTTTTACCTTAAATTCCCAATTAGGGAAACCATGAAATAGGACGTGCATAATTTGGTAATTCCATAACACGTCAAAAATACTGATTTTGCATCCGGGATGCCGTTATTCCCTCAACATTATTTGATTGATCGGGAATTTTGGAACGATTTAAAAGTTAGGTCAGCGGTGATGATTACATTATAAAGAGTAAAGTTAAAAACCTACGCATTTAGTTTTAGTTTTTTTTTTTTTTAGTCAGATGATTGTAGGTTCGATTCCAGCGGCTGCAAAATCTCGTAAATTGGCTTTACAACTATCGTTAAAACATGTTTAAAAAATATAGTTGTGTAACACAGAACAACTGGAATGTGGTTGGAATGATATTAGTTCCACTGAACAAGCATTCACAAATTAACGTTAATACAATGTACACCGGATTCAGTTCTAAAATAGGTAACTTCTTTGCAGTATCCAATAACTTTTTTTATTTTAATTTGTATTGGTACTTATGTGTACTCGATTAATGTTGATAAAGAACATTGTATTTAAAAAAAATAAGCTTTTATAATCGTATATTTTCATGACATTATTACGTCTTGTTTAAATAAATTATCGTACAAATGGTGCAATAGGTGCTTTAAAAAAACATCGATATCAATAAGACATATTTATAACGACTGAATGTCAAATGTTGATGACATTTATTTGAAAAATTGATGGTAGTCACGAATGGAATTTTTTAAGAAATGTAAATGTTTTATAAATAACACATTCTTTACATAACTACGTTTATACTTACACCTGGATTTTGATGATTGATTATCAATTAGCACGAAGTGCTTAGTAATATATTCATAAAACTATTCGTAAAATAAACTGCCTATTTATAAAAATGTATCGGCCCTTTGAAACGACATAAACCGTCTTATTAAAATATTTCGAGTTAAAGTAAACAACCCAGTAATCAATATTCCGGCGTTTAATGTTGAAGGTCCAATACTTAAAGTGACATAAATAAGTACGATTTGGCTCTGTCTACGACGCTTGTCACAAACGGCGCCCATGTTAATATTATCAGCATTATCGCAAAGGTTCACCAGGCTTAAACAAAATTTGCATTCGTTCTATCTAAATTATTGAGATTTAGTGCCTTTTTCAATTAAGCAAAACAACTTGGAATTTATTTTCAAATCACAACAACGTTAACGTTGTTAATACGTTTTTAACTACGTTTATGTAAAAATCTTAATTGAAAACGAAGGTAAACGACATGGAACCTCTTGTATAATGAGAATTTTGAACTTCTTATTTGCAATACAATGGTGAGACAACCATGAACTGCAGTTATGAATCTATTATTTCTCCCAACAAACAGCTTGCGATATTTTGGCGCTTGGCTTTGATATTTATCTATTAGATTTAATCTCTATAATATTTTAATAACGATCCATATTGAAATTCAATCTGGCATTTGAATAATATCTATATTAACAGTAGCTTTATTGGAATTGATTAATATTTAAGTTTCATGGTAACATTTTTCCCACAAGAAAATATGAAAAAAATATCGTTTTTGGATTGCAGTATCGAATAACTAAACAGGTGTGGGCAATATTGCCTTCAACGCGAACTTCTGGGTTCTAAATTTTATCTATCTCTTATAATCGTTATAGGAATGTTTTTTGGTTCAGACACTTTAAGTCATTTAGATCGTTTTTCGTAAAAATTACAAGGATTAGGTTCCTTAAATTGAATCCAAGAAGCATTTTATTTTTCTGGTACTATTTTCTATTAGAAATTAGTTATTACAAATATTGTTTTAAGCCTCAAAAAGCTCATGATTCATTTCATATATTTTTCTGGTCATGTTTTCGAATGTTGTTTATTCTTCTTTTAGGTGCGAAAGACGGAGAGGACGCATTTTTTGTCTTAGATAGTATTAAATATATCTATTCATGGACGAACTCTCTTGCATTATAAAAAACGCAGTAGTCGGCTGAAATATGGGAGACAATGTATTAATAATGTAAGTTGTGTAAATGAAATTGTGCTGATGACACCACGAACTATAGAGCTACAAGTTGTTGATGCAAAAATGTCTAAGATATCTATATTTTAAGGGATGATGTTGATGTCGATATCGATGTCCGTAATATGTTTTAATTTCCGTAAGTGGAAGATTAAAATTATATATATTTCTACTGCATCGTAGGTACTTCTTTTATGTCTACGGAGGCAATAACTGTCAGCTTATAGGTGCTAGACGGTGATAGGTATGAGGAATATCAGACCAAACCAATACAATTTATGAACACAGCACCCTAGTACCAACAGCCCGTACTATGGGACCTTTAATTGTTATGTTGTGGGGCTGAAAGCAACGGAGAGGGGAAGGGCACGGGAAAAAGAAATGCTGAGAGGTGAATAGCTATTCAGATTTGGTCCCTACAGAGGTCTAAAGCCATTTCAAATAACTTTTTTCTGAATGGCGGCCTTTTACCACGTCGATAATAATATAATCTTTTGCTCTTAAATGGTCGCATGTGGATATATTATAAGTGTTATATAAATTATAACGATCTACTACTTTTATTGTCATCGTACGAAGAAATTCGCATTACACTGTCTGATTAAACCCCATTTTTCTTTAAACCCTGTCCCGAACGATGAATTTTGATTATTTTGAAAGAATTACGCAACCCACCCATCAACATAACCCGATAAACTCCCTTTCGCCAAAAGCCTACTTGATAAATTAACAAGAGAAACGACTAAGAACGAGACATTACGGCCCAATGAATATTGTGAACGATGACGTATTCTTATAATTCTGACGTAAAATATTATCAGGGTGATGGCGCCATCTCTCGGGCGATAAGAACAGTTCCTGTGGGTAGGAATAGTGTTGTAAAAAGCGATCGGCGTCGTCATCAATCACCTTGTTAACCCTCTCCGCACAACAGAGATATTAGAATTGTCCTCGAGGATGGAATAATCGGTTCACGCGCTCCGGATCCGAGGGACACGCTCGAGTTAACTTTTTTTCAATAAACTTTTTGGCGGCATTTGGATAGCGAGGGTGACAGGGGAAATAACTCATGACGAAGCCACACAATCAAGTTTTTTTATTCGTTACACTGTGCACTGTACACTGTTCGGAGCGTGATATAAAACCGTGGATTATTAGTGTTGTAGTTTCATCAACTGCTAACTTTCATTGATAACTGCTGTTGTTATTACCAATTAATATCGGCCGTGAAAATTATAATGTTTTCATGCAACGTACATTTCTTATGATCTCGGTCCTTGAAATTATGGATTTTTATGAAAAGTTAAGACAGTGGGTAATTATTTGCCCATTTAGAGAGTTGTGTAAGTGAGACCTCATTCATTCAATTTATAAAAACAGTCTATTTTATAACACATTCTGCTGTGTAAGCAATTATTATTGTTAGCTGTTTCGCCTTCTGAAGGCATTATCAAACTGACAATGCCTTCAGTTGTCAGGCGTAATAAAAATTACACAGCAAAATTTGTTTTTGAATAAAATGTTTTTTTTTTTAATAAATTGAATAATAATATTATATTGAATAATAAATTAATTGAAAGAATTGAATAGTAAATTGAATAAAAAAAATACTTTAAATTAATTTGGAGTTCTATAAAATTTGATAAAAATTAAAAAAACCTCAGTCAGTTAACAAGGTATCGAATTTTAATGCTAGCATTTTTGGCAACAACGGAACTCAGATAATATTTTGTCATGCATTAATCTCTTATCCTGATGAAGAAAACATTGTTTTTGAAACACGTCAATAATAATATTGTAGTGTTTACTTAAATTAATCACACAACCACAAATTCTATTAGCGAAGTTTGAAGAAGTAAACTAATTTATTTTATATTTAAAGGTAATAATTTTGGGTATGTTTTGGTAGCTACTTGGATTCTTTTTTTATTAGCCACATTTTTAGAATAACGTAAGTTTTTTTAATTTTTTTATTTGTGCAGCACTCATTTTAAATTAGTAAAATTGCTAAATTGTTTTTTAACGGGTGAAAAATTTATGAGCAATGTCCCGTTGCTAAGGAGTTCTCTGACGGAGTTTGAAAATATTAAAATTATTATAAAATTCAGGTATGGAACTATTTATCTAAAAAAGAGTTGTTTTTTAAATTAAGACATAGATTTCAAAAGATTTCTGCAATATTTGACTAGAATATAATATTTAAGTACTTACAAAAACATAACTAAACAAATCACCCGTGCGCGAAATACCCACCCATTTTTGTTTAAATCTTTCAAAACATACTTAATCAAATTTACTGTAGTGTCGTCAAGCAACTGATGATAATCGACGATCAAATCAAATCATGATATCCAACTCAGTTTTTTAAACTTCCTGACCTTCGGGAATTCAACGACCGTCCTCGGGACAGTGCGCGACGGAGCGAAAAATCCCCCGGAAATACGTCTGTTATACGCCATCAAGCAAATTCGTATTTGGCGCGCGGCGCGGAGAGCTTCCGGTGGGAGAGGGGGTGGGGAAGGCAAGCAGAGCTGGCAGCACGGGCGGCGCCGGCGCCCCCTGGCGGCGTCAAGATTAATGACTGGATAGGGGTGTGAATATGAAACATGAAGGCCCCGGTGACGGAACGGTGTCGCTGCCCGCCATTGCACATTTACCGACGTCAAGGAGACTAAGACGTATCTAGAATAGAATCAGATTTCGGCAATTATGAGCATCTCGCAGATACGTGCAGTAAGTTGTTACTTTCAAAATGCATTAGGTTAATGAAGTTAAACATCTATAGCAATAGTTGATCCTTTCTTTTAATACTTCATGTTGGGGATTGAAATCTTTAGAGCACAGGTGTCAGGTAGGTATGCTGTCCTTGTTTTACCGACAATACAATGGAATATGCTCCGAGGAACTACCGTTATTAATCCCTTCGGCCCTGGTAAATAGTCGAAAAACAGGCTAAACCCGCGGCATTCGAATGTATATGGTTGAAATTTGTCACTTAAGAACGGGTCCCCTCTCCGATTTTTTCTTCAGATCAACAGCTCGGCTGTGGAACGATTTCCCAGCCACTGTGTTTCCTTTCTCTTAGAACATAATCCTCCACACAGCATCTTCAAAGGAGAGACAAACCCGAAGAGAAATTATTTTCCTCAGAACCTCCTGTATGGAGTTAATATATTTATTTTAATTAACACAGGCATTAGCCTAGTGTGGTAGTTAAAAATAATTAATAACTGTTACTTGTAAACATTTATTAAAATAAAAAAAATAAAAATAAAATAGAAAAATTTATTTTATTAATCTTCTACGCCCTTTTTGGGCTGTTACACATGATAACATTTTTTTTGTGAGTAAGTGCGTATAGAAAACAACAACAGTTTTAAAGGTTGAGATAACAAAAAATATTAAAAAGTAGGTAAACGCGTGTACTTAGGTGAAAAAGTGCATTTTAACAATATACAATAAATGATCTAGAAAATAAGAAGTCTCATAAGTAAACTGAACGATATTGAGATATGAGCATTAGAAGAATTGATTTTAATAAATAATACATTGCGGTATCATGATAAAACACTCAGCAAATGCTTTTATTGAATGACAAAAAATATTTTTCCTTCGGTATCATTGCATGCAAAAACAAACATTGTTAATTTTAGCGATTCCAGAAAAAAAACCCCTACTAAACTCGAAAATCGTTATTCAGATTTACATCTGTCAAAAATGTAAATAAAAGAATTACGCATTTCAAATATAGAATTGATTAATACTTAAGGTGCCCCCCCTCAGGTATAAGTACTATGATTTTGTAAATTTAAGGATCTTTGCTGATACGGTAAGATTGATGATAATACTTAGTTGTATCACGCGGCTGTATATATTACATATGACGTCTTAGCCTGTCCCGGTTACTTTGTCCCGGTGACTAGCTATCACCGGATCACAGTGGATCCGAGGAATGGGCTATTTTTGGAACCAGTTCCATTTATAAAATGGTCTCCAATCTCTATCGGGGCGAAGCCGAACCAAAAACCGCACGCAGGGCCTAGCAGCAAAAACCTGCGGAGCGGGTAGTATAGAATTAATACTTATAATTATTAAAAAAAATTGTTATCCAATTTATAGCTTGTCTGATTTGAATTTTGAAATTTTCGCGTAACCCAGAAATATTTCGCCTCACGCTTGCATGCAATGACAACTAAAATTTTATAAAGACAACATATAACACAACTATTTACAAAATTATCAATACTTGGCCAACTTTGTATTGCATCGATTAATGATTAAATAATGACATCGAACACCCACATTACTTGAGTTGCAGAACTAAGAGTCAGATAACTTTTGTGGTAGTTGTCACTTACAAGTTAATATAAATATTTAGTTATTTGCATTAAAATAATTAAGTATGCACGATGCATTGTCACATACAGTTAGTGAGCACTGAAGCGTGAGGGTGGCGGGGGTGGTTGTGACGTCACATGTCACGTGACAGTGTGCAGGGATCTCAATGATTGTATCATCCGCTTCATAACATGTGCCATGACTGCATTACTTTCCCCACTAGAGCGTAGGGGGTGTGTGTGAAAGCCGTACCTAAAATACTAAATAAACAGCAAGGGTATTTATTGTCAGGAATGATATTGTGACACTCAAGTCAAGGACTGTAAATCTGTAAATTATGATGGAAGACAATTGATGGCGTTTTTTGAATCATTAACAAGGTGAGGTATTTGAAGGGAAGAAGCCCTACCTTTTTCTGAAGTCATATGCTGCTTGGATCCAATAACGATGACGGCTGGTCTTCCAGGATGAACGGCACAAGTGTTGGGTAACTTTTTATCATCATTATATGTTTTAAATATTATTTCGATACGAATTTCAAGCGAGAGTTCCATAAAGGTGTGAACCATATCACGACAATTTTTCGACAAACTAAAATGTAGGTATTTTCAATTCTTGAGTAATAATTGTGCAAAAGCCAAATAGGTAGTCATCATCTTCTTTTTTTTTTATAATCAGGTTGGGCCTTATAAGAATGGAAAGAAACAAAGGGATTTGAATAAAAATGGACTTTGGGAAATGGGTTTTAGTCGCAAAGCTGTTTCAAAACTTTAATTATAACAGATATTTTACATTATGTCGACAGAACAGCACTTAATCCCAGACATGGGAACACCTCAGCACAGGTTCACCTTGTGAGGTGTTCACAAAATATTACTACTTACCTTTTTACAAACAGTTACGGATCAATAATATTTTTTTTCCTTATTACTTAACTTATTATCTCTGTAAACCAATGATATAATGTGTAAAGTATGTATTTTTGTATGTTCAAGAATAGAAATAAAAAAAAATAAAAAATTTATCAGCCTGCCGCTCTTAGTTAATACTTTGAAAAGGAGATGATTTTTTTGCATTATCCCCGCACAACCTCACACAGGGCGCGCTGTGGAAAATAATTTCCTTCAGGCCCTGTGAAGATGCTATAAGGAGGTTTTTTAAGGAGATGAAGGACCTGAAGTTCTGAAAAGGAAAAGGTTTGAGAGGTGGAAAGGTATCTAGAGGGATCCATATCGGCCTCTGCCGATGGAGCCTGCTGGTGGTGACTTGAATGCACTATACCCGAAGAAACTCGTGCTAAGTCACCAAACATAGCGAATCACTTGAGGTGACTTATGGCAATGGTGTTGGTTACCCAATAAATGGTTTCCGGGGCGGCGGTACCAATGCCCGCCTTCCAAAGTACAAGGACTCTGTGAAGAAATTCTCCCTATTTGAATGGGCCGTGTGAAGAAATTCTAGGGTTGATTATTACCAAATTTATTTATAATTATAAATTACCTTTCTTTTTCTCCATTTTATTTCCTCTTTGCTGCAATTAAAAATAATACCAATACTTTTCTACTAAGAAACCCCAAAACTGTTTATATTCCTTTACAAAAAAACAACTTAACCTTCTCCCAACGTCCCAACCTCTTGTGCAAATGCGTTAATGAATTGCGTGGCAAGAGACCGGACATTTTTAGCGATTGCCTACAGAACTCTACGCAAAAGTTCTCGAACCTCTTGTTTTCATTTGCCTCTACTTGACTCAAACCATATTTTCGCTAGTTTTTTTCACGTAGTTTATATTCACGGTTACTATTGTGAATTGCTTAGGAATGAAGAATGTTTCTTGATTTCTTGACCTAAAAAAATTCTAGTAAGGGATGTTTTATAATACTTAGCACCTAAATCAAATTATCAAAAAGTGTCACTTCTACCATTCATTCCAAGATATAATAAAATTTATTCACAAGACGATGAAAGTGGTGCCGAATCCATCACGAGATTTTATGAAAAGATCATACAAAATTTGAAAAAAAATCGGTTAAGTTAAATTTTAACAATGACAAATCGGTAAAATATTATTTTTCTTTGCTTTGATAAAATACATTATGCTTAAGATGGTAGAAGAAGCTTGACGGCGCTTTCATCCACCATTCCATCGAATTTAACCTATTTTTTTATATAAATAAAAAGAAAACACTAAATTTTAAGTCACTTTATTAATATTTTGTTAGTCTACCGGTTTCGGTTTCTCCGTACCATCATCAGGACTGTTATAAAAATACTAACAAATACAGAAGTACACATACGAGTATTTAGGAAAAGATTTAGGACTTAACAATTTAGAAGCCTCAGAAATAAAAACAAATCGGTTAATTAAAAGTTGAATTAATTTAATCAATTAAATTTAACGTTCAGCCCTATTATAAGTGTGTTTCCCGTTATTCCACGTATCCGACACTACCCTCCTCCACCTTCCTACCACAACTGACGAACTGTCCCGTTCTTTGATACTGTTCCTCTCTTTTATAAGTATGTGTACTTCTGTATTGGTTAGTATTTTTATAATAGTCCTGATGATGGTATGGAGGTACCGAAACCGGTAGACTAATAAAATATCAATAAAGTAACTTAAAACTAAGTATTTTATTTTTATTTATTTAAAATGTCATGTCGCAATGTGTTTGCTTCTTTAGAAAAATTGTGCAATATTTCGTTTACGAAATTAATAATAATATCGTGGAAAAATTCACTGGTTTTGAAAGTTTTTTGGGTAAATATATATATATTTATGCACAAATAGTTTTTCATTGTTGTTATCTATTTGTTGATGAATTTAGGTACATGAAGCTTCGTCGCTTTTCCAAATACAGACTTCCAAAATATATTTAAGACTTGCCATAGGTAACAGTAATGTTATAAATGTCAACTTAAATGAAAATAATAAAGCGGAGGAATAATTTTTTCCTTCGTAATTTTGGTCGATTTCATCATTTTTTCATTTGAATTCGCTAATTTTTAAGGCCACTTCACTGTAAAGCCCTCGACAATCTGAACGACGCTGTAGACTTGATGACGGAACATGAAGTACCAAAAGGAATTATTTTCCTGGAAAATGTTTATCAATGCTTTAAAAGCATCCGTCCAGTCAAAAAATGAGGTTTCTTACCGTTTTATAAAATAATAACTTATACCAACTTACTTCAAAAATTTCAAGAAATATTTTATTTATTTATTTATTTAGGTGATTTGAATGTCACATTGTAAACGAATTAGCGAATAATACCAAGTATATTTGTTAACAATTTAATCACTAAAATAAAGGTTTCGAGCAATAATTGTTCCCAGTACGCCTGCTGTGAGCAAACTGCATAACATGTTGCTAAAATAAAGCAAATTCTAGGCGCATTCATCAAAAGTATAGATTGCTCAAGATCTACTTCAAATGTCATCGTCAATGCTCGATCATCCTATGTGTTATTTAATTTCTAAATTACAACCACCTACCCTTACGTGTCCAGTAGTTGCTGTGTTTTGTATTGTTATTGTCAGAAACCTTAAAGTCCGCACCAATTGGAAAGTTCAAGATGCATTGTAGGAGCTACTTTAAACTAGAAAAAATATAATACGCAAATATAATATATAAAATATTATAATTTATTTGCAATTTGTAAACTTAAATAAACAAATTACTAAAATAAAATTGTAAAATAAAAAATAATAAATAAATTATTTTTTCTGACATATATTTTTAGAAGAGGTGTTTTCCAAAGACGGCCACAACTTTCTAAGGGTTGAAAACCTGAAACAACAAAATTTTATAATTGTTATTTTGGTAAATTGAAGCTTCCTATATGTAGACTTAATTAAATAATTATGCAGTTAGTAAATATCGCAATGAAAAAGCAGCACGTTTCTTGCATACATAATATGAGCGATATGTCATACATTATGTAAGCCAGGAGTGCAGAGTGTCGAGTCGGTGTAGACGGTGTAATGCCACGGTTTAATTATTTAGTCAGAGCGCGTATGTTTTTAATTAACTCCGCTAACGAGGGCCATTAATATGTACGTTCTCTTTCGGTAGCAGCTACACACATTTCTCCTTTACTTCAAAAAATATTGTAAGCCAGCCGGCGCAGAAATGGAAATTCGTCGCGATCGGATAGAGTTAGTACCGTACAAGTAAATTGGAGTCCCGTGCAAGGGGTGGTTCTTTCACGATAAAATTTAGCTTTGCTAACTTTAGGGAGAATAATAGATGGTAGTACTTAAAGCTTTGTATTTATCTTTCTATTTTAGCAAAAAAGCTGACGTTCAAACAGTATGGTGAAAAGTTTACGCATATATGTAAAGCAGATCGCAGTTAGATCTTCTCCCCTTTTCTCAATTTTTTATTAATTTTTATTTTCTATGTTAGACCTTACCAGAGTGCCCTACGTGAACAGTGTAAAAGCAAAGGATATATATCGCCACCGAGCACGGCAGCGTTGTAAGGCGGTTGAAAGCAGGGGCTGTAATAAGCGATTTTTATTAACGCATACCTTGAAGAGATCCAAAATATAAGGAGGAAAAATGCATTTTGGCATTATTTTTAAATACACCCAAAATTGAAAAAGCGTTTTACAGCCAACACGTTGGCTAGTGGCAGTACAATATTCAACTTTATTTTAGCTAAAAACATAATTTCAGGTATAACTGCGCCAAAAACACCAATAAAGGTATATTGATAAAATATTCGTACTAAAAAAAACCTTCTCAATAAAGATAGATGGGTAGGTACTTATTTTGGGGTTTAACGTCGTTTTGTGCTTCTTCAGCCAACATTTCTGCGATATTGTGTCCATCGTGAGATCAAATTAAAGCTCATCCCTTCACAACATCTCGTCCTTTTGCACAACAAGACGTATGTAACAGAAGATAAGATAACGAAGTTAAATTGATTGAGGTGGTCTTACCCAAAATATAATTCTATTGGCTGCAAGAATCATAGCTTAAGTCCGGTGGAAATGTAACAGATTAACACTAACACTTTGACTGTAGTTTTGTAATGTGTAGAAACAGAGAGAAGAGCCGTACATGAGAATTGCACATATTGCTTATGGAACATGGGCATTAACCATATCCACATTTTCTTGGCACCGGTTTGTCGGTCGTAAAAGCAGACGATATTGGAAATAGTCCCGAGAAGAGCCAAATATATTTCACCTCTGTAACTATGGAATTGGATAAATACAGTCATATCTTCAAATTAAACAGTATTCCGTTTATTTAATTGGGTACTCAGAAAGAAAACCTTGTAATATAATAGAACGGTATCCGTTTTGGGTGACCCGACAACTGATCCCCCAAAATGATATTAATTATAATGTTTTGTCCAGTATTTATCAATTTCAAACGTAATAAAAATCCAATTCGATTTGGAAAATGCCCTTGATCATAAGTAAGTATGAATATCAAAGGAATTTATACACAATGTTGATTTTGTTTGTACTTATGCGCTGGTACATACAGTAAACAGAGAAGTAGATTTTTCTTGATGCATTTGAAAGAAAACATGTTTTATTCTTTTGTTACTCGGCGGTACATCCTCCATGCAGATCCTTTCGGGATCTCTTAGTTAAATTTTGTGTAACTAGATATAACGCATTTTCCCTAAAGCGACTGCGTATCGTATATAAGTACGCTTGAGGACCAATTGTCAGCGGTTTAACTGTCGTGTATATGAATTTACGTGAAATGAAGATGTGTATTTACATTTTTCTGAAATATGAAATGAAAACGTCAAGTGTTTCCTATGCCTCAAATTGCGCGAAGAATCTGGTGGAGAAAATTATCGCAAATCAATAATATGTTAATTTTCTTTGATTTATCTTTCATGAAATTTCTGTGAGCAACGGTTTTACATCAAACACAATAAACACAATGGTGGAAAATCATCCCGCTATTTTCCGTTCTTCGATTCAATTTTGAAATTTGGAAAACGACCATCCGAGCGCAAAGTTCCAAAGCTTTTGAAATTGGCGCCGGAAGTCGCCATTTGGCGGGCGGCGCAAGCATATCCGGTGGTTCTCGTAATTGGCGGGAAAGTGGTAAGCCTGTGTTTAAACAACGAAGGTCATACGCGGGCCGCATATTTATTTTTCTTTGATCCGGTAAAGCATTTCTGAAATTGTTAAAGGTCCGATAGACCCAATTAAAGGTGATGTAAACAGCATTTGAATGGATAAAACAAGCGTTTTACAATATTTTACAAAAAAAACCTTTTTTTATTGGATTCATGTAGCTTAACATTAAAATGCCAATCATTATTTGAGCCTTGTAGTGAAAACCCGTAAGTAAAAGAGCTTATTCAAAGTTGAGATAATAATAATTGCCTCCGTTGCATTAAAAAAAATATATATACATAAAAAACACAATGATATAACATTGAAGAAGAAGATAACACTTATAATCAAAATGAAAATATGAAAGAGAACAAGACACAGAAAAATAGAAAAAGACAATGGTCGCAACTGGGACTCGAACCCAGACCTCTCGTCTAACCGGGACGTGCGCGTTATCCAATACTATGATATAACTTTGTTTTATTCCACTTTATTATTTTCTTCTCCAACCGGTTTCGGTTCCACCTGAACCTTCATCAGGGATGAAAAAAAATATACTAAACATAATACAGATATTACAGTGTATTTAAAAGAAAATTAGAAGAAGGAGAAATAACATCAACTTAAGCGGGGGCGTGGAGGGGAGGTGGCTACGAGGGAAGGGTGAAAGTGGGCGGAGGAAGTGGAAATATTTTAAAATATATATATATACCTGAAAAAGAACGACATCTATCTAATGACATTACAAGACGCATTTTATTCCTACCGACTGAAAATGGTAACTTTATAGTTAGTTGATCGCACGACCACGAATTTATAATTATTATAAAATTATAACTTTTTGTACATTATTTACAAATTTCAAAACCTAAAATCAACTTAAGAAATTACTTAATAAATTAGTTGGTATGATATTTGCTGGTGTATACACTACATTAGTAGTATACATGGACAAGTAGTTTTTTCTTATACATTGTAAATGAATGTGTTTGAATGCACATGAATGAAAATACATTTTATACTTCTGTTATTCGGCAATTAATTCTCTCTTCAGGGGCACTTCGTTAGAGTTTGTGTAAGAAGATAATAAAAATAACTAGCAGCTAAAAACTAGGCCGGCTTTGGTTTGGCTTTGTCCAAGTGTTAGTGACCATTTTATAAATTCTTTAGGAACCGGTTCCAAAAATAGCCAGTTTCTCGGATTCAGTGATAGCTAGTCACCGGGACGAAGTAACTACGACAGGCAATGACGTCATATATAATATATAGACGCGTGGTTTTATTATTCACAACTTCCAGTTACAATAATAATCATATTATACCATCAATCTCTCCATGCCCGGAAATATTAACGAAGTTACCTGCCAGCGGCAGGTGCTCATGCCATCTGTTGTTTTCGGCGCCATCATTTGGCATTATTGGCTACTTAATTGATTCCAGTTCTATTACAAAAGCAGATTTTTAACAAATTTCAAGTACAAAGATGGTTTTGCATAAGGTGCGGCGTCAGAGATATATACTAAGTCGGATTCTTAAATTTCAACCGTACAGAAGTAAGCTTATTAATAACGTCCGATGGATAAAATGAAAAGCGCCATTTTTGAGAAAAAACACCTCAAGGCCAGATAAGGGCAAAAATATACCTAAACTATATTTTATATTTACCTAACGATATTTTCCCTAAACCGACTGTATATTTCACTTTAGTATGCTTGGGGGCCAACTTTCGGAGGATCAACTATCATGGAACCAAAAAAATACACATTCAAAGAATATGTCTTCGAACAGGCCGCTAAGTATTGACTCCAATTTCAGAAGAGACAATAATTTTTATTAAAGCCAGCATGCGTGATTCTCATGCGATAGAAGCAAATGTTGAATTTTTAATTAACTCTGAAGAGGCCCTGAGGAATACAAATTCCACAGCCGATCTGTTGAACAAGTACGAGTCTTAGAAACAACCCGTTCTCATTTGACAAATGTCGACTGTGTACAAATGTTGGGCGCGCGTTTGGCGTATTTCCGACCGTGCACCAGTGCCAAAGGAATCAATGACGCTAGTTCCTCGGAGCATCTTCCATTGAAACACTGGAACAAGGACAGCATTCCCACTCGACGCCTGTGCTCTAAAGATTGCAATCCATTTGTTAAGATTGGAGAATCTATCAACCCGTTTCTGCACAGAGTCGACGGTTTTTCTTAGGTATTTTGACACTCCCTACCAGATATGGCTGCCAAATTCAACCATGGAGCGCACTTGAATTTGTACAGGGTTACAGGTTGTGCGTTATAAAAATATCTGCGAGCCCTGTTTCGTACGCCCAGCTTCTGAGAGGTGTGATGTAATGAAGAAATCATCAGTGCTGCGTTGGTCACGTGGGTTCTATGTTTTCTTTTAAGGGGTCAAAGACGTGATTGCGTTATATTTGAATATTCATAGGTGTCGTCCTAACAGACGAAGAGAAAAACTTTGGAACGTTTCGAGTGGGAATCAGTATGATATTGACACCTGTCGTTTAAATTTGAAGCTTGCAATGTAGACTGCTTAAAACAAAAGAAGAGTTATTAGACGATAGAGATAGAATATAAAGGTACGCCCATTAGGGAGGGAGTAACGCCAATAACAGACTCGAGGACCGGGACAAAGGAATTTCGGACTTTGGACTGGGCAATAAAACGTGTAATTAATGATCCTGATGTTCTCACGAAGTATGGGGAGCAATGAACTTTATGTAAACAACCGGTACATTGCGGCCAGTGACTCGAATTTTATGTAAACACTGAGTGCATTACGGAGTTGACAACCATAGAAAACGAGTGGAAATGTTAACTTTAAATATGAAAAAATGCAAACTTTCGTAAATGAAAGAATTATATAATTAGAAATGAGGGTAGGGAACACAAAAAAAAAAGTTATGACGGAAGAATTTCACTGAATTAGTGTTTATATAAAATTACAAATGATTTAATTGATAGTCCGGTATTATTTGGATTGATAAGCTTCCGAATTCCACTTCGTAATACTAGAAGTCAGGATTTATATTAGTGCAGGAGTCTTGGGACTAACTACCATATGTATTCCTCATTGCCCAGAATACTAATGGATGGAAACGATTATACCAAGTCGGTGGATATCTTCAATTTATCTTTGAATAAATATAGATTATTTTATTAAGGCAGTTCGGTTATGTGCAATAAATACGAAATAATAACCATGCACTATTTGTAAAAGCCCAGGAAGGGGGCGTTTAGTAACAAAATGACTTTATACCGTAGGAACTTCAGACAAAGCATATTGTGCGTGGTGACTAACAGTCGCTGATCTGAAGGAAATGAACAAATTGAACGAGAAGGGGCGTGGGTGCAAGTTGACCATAATTATTTAAGCTGTGAAAACAAGGCTGGTGAAAAGAAGTAAAAAGGAAAAGGGGCGAATTTCAAAATAAAATTCTATTAAAATTAATATATCGTTGCTCGGAGAGGAGGGTCTAGGATCTAGCATCTCGGAAACATTTAGAGACAAAAAAAGGGGATTAACAGCCACGTCTGGGGCCAAGGGATCATATGTCACGTAGCAACTTATTAGCGAGAGAAAAAAAAAGGGTATTTTGCGCAACATTAGACTAGGAAAATACAGTGGGACAGAAGAACGATCACGTTGAAATGAGCTTAGATAAATGGTTGTCGAGCTCTTGCACTTTATTGTGTTTATAACAACAATTTTTCTGACATGGTTTTTAGGCAATTAGGAGATTTTATTGCTTTAAAGGGTGATCAAGAAATACACGTGGCTTATGGATTATTTACTCTAAGAAAAAAACAATTAAAACTAACGACCGAGATATAAAACATGATTAATTGCTTGGACTTATTTAATTTTCGAAATGTAAATAACGATTAGACGAAATTGATGGCTTTTCCTGCAAGAATGAGATGCATTTTAGGCGGGGCCCCGAGGATGCAATAAAATTGACGGATATTCGAGGGTCGGACTTTGGTAGTGAGCAAAAGAAAAACGGAGATTATATATAAAATTCAAGTAGCTGGTAAGATAGATTTTATGTTGAAAGGCTTGGTGGGAAAACATGTGTAGAGAAAACAAAATTGCGAGTGTTAAATGCGAAATTGCGCAATCAGGGGTGTCATCAGAGCGTTGCGAGGAAGATACCATCTCGGATCAGGCTTTGACTAATCATAAAGTTATAAAGGAAAGAGGAATACTCTGGGAAGGGGAGAGCAGACAAAGATAGTAATAAAGGAAACTTTGGGGAACAGAAAATTGTGAAGATTGGGTGGAAAAGTAAAAGAAGTGGGTGTAAACGACAAAAAAAAGCGTAAATACGGTCTAGAAATGTAATGGATATACATTCAAGGAGAACGTAGGTGCCTAGAGAAAGAGATAATTATAGAAATCCCATAATCAAGTCGGAAAAGTAGCGGTATCTGCGTTTTGCAAACGCCTGTGCAAATTCGAGATCTAGATTTAGTACGTCACGGACGGACACTTTCCAAATTGAAGGAAAACGGGAAAAAAAAAACAGTCTCATATGAATAATAATTTTGTATTCTGAAACAAAGGGAAGAAGTGGGCGATCTATAGTACAATCTCTAAGTTCGGATCTGGTAACTATCTTATGAAGAGTGCGTCCGATGGGTAGTGGCTAATTATTGATTTAGCATTGTAGTGAATTGAATGTTCCGATTCTCGAGTTGATATAGCTTATTATCTCAGACCATTGAAATTACGATTAAGCTCTTTTGGAGCTGAGGGACCTATTTAAAGCCTTGCAGGAGCTGTTTAGTCAGTCGGTTTTACGGGTACGGGAAGGATCCTGAAGTGTCCTAGTGTGTCGCGAGAATTGTCTTTGTTAGTATTTTTGAGTTTATCAGTTAATTTTCCAGGACTTAGAAAATATCTGAAAAGATACTTACTAATAACTTCAGTGTCTTCAGGACTTAGAAAATTTCTGAAAGGATAATAATAAATTCAGTGTCTTCAGGACTTAGAAAATTTTCAAAGAAGTGCTTCATTTACTTTGAAATATCTCTATCTTAAAGCAGTGAAATTCTATAAAAATTTAAATTTAAATTCAGTGAATAAATAAATTTAGATCTAAAACTTAGCGTAAAAATTTAAAATAAAAATTTGCCTTTTATCAATCCGGTTTAAACAATGGTGGTTTATTGTAGTAACTTATCCGTGTTAAATTCAGTGCTAAATAACAACATCGTTAAATTCAATTTATCAAGTTAACCGTTATTGGAATAATTTATATATTACTAAATTAATATACAGCACCTTAGATAACGTAATCAACTATACTTTTATCGGGTTATAAATATTATACATCAGAGGTGTTTATAAAAGTTATTAAAAATTTTGAAATGTTTTAAGTAATAATAAAAAAATAAAAATCGAATGATCAAGTTAATCAAGTTTGATATAGTTAAAAAAAAAAAAAAATAATAACGTCGTCAGAAATAATAACATAAAATAAATTGTGGCGTGAAGTGTTTATATAAGTTATTAAAAACTTTGAAGTGTTTAAAGTAATAATAAATAATAAAAATTGGACGATCAAATTAATCACGTTTAATATAGCTTAAAATAATAACATCGTCGGATATAATAAATTCAGTTAAATAATTTAATAGTAATAAATAAATGTAAAGATTGAATGACCAAATTAATCACGTTTTGAGATAGGTAAAACCTTGTATCGTCCGAAATAATGTGAGATTGTTGTTTTAATAATGAAAGTTTCAGGTTGGATTCCGATTTTTCAAAGAGCAGAGTATACCCTGTGGAGCTTTGAATAACAAGTCGGAGAAAAGTGAGTCAGTTTTCCTTTAAAATTTTCCAGGAGCATGACCAGCGAGAGACGGAGAGCAGGGTGGTGCCAACTCGATTTTCAGAGCTCGTCTCTGGATAAAACAGACTACTTGTTTGTGTGTATATGTGACCGTATTTATGAACTAATATCTATGTATATCTAATATTATTACACTTAATTTTACAGGAGGGAATGGTATAATCAAGATGTAGTTTACTTTCAACTTAGATCGCGAATGGAAAGTCGTGCTCGTGTATATTTTAGCGTGTTTGGGGGAATAAATAACTGAAATCAGGTCGCTCGGGAACCACCGAACAGATAATTAAACTACTTATCTATAATGTTCGTAAGTTGAACCAAAATCAAGTAACTTAGGTATTTTTAGAAGGTATAAAAATACCTAACTATAGCAATTATATGTTGAACGGGGATAAAAACAAACGATGAACTATGTCACTGGGTTAACTCAAATTACAGGGTCGTGGTTACATAACTGGGAGTATGTACCTGTTGGGATAAAAATGCCTACCGATGTCTATCCACTATGTTAGTAAGTCAAAGGTTATATAAACAAACAATTAACTGTGTCACTGGGTCAGCTATAAATACAAGGTCGTGTTTACTTAACTGAGAGTACATACTTGTTGAAATAAAAGTGCATACCGATGCTCATTCACCAGATTAGTAGGTCGAAGCGTTATATAAACAAACAATTAACTATGTCACTGGGTCAACTATAAATACAAGGTCGTGCTACATAACTGGGAAGTACCCGTTGCTTAGTGGGTTAGTGGTGTCATAAGTGGGGACGTTTTACCAATGATATTTTAACATTGTATATGTTTTGGATTATTTAAAGAAGGGCGGTTATTCATTATATTGGACAATGGATGTGACAAGTGTCAGGGACGACCAAATGTAGGGTCGGTCGATTAATGAAGTCAATCAATTGAATGATTGATTAATTCTTTTATGTACCCAATTAAACTACATTCAAAACCTTATATGAAAAAAAAACCAATCAAGTTGTTAGTTTTCAAGCATATTCTATACTTAACTATTAGACAGTTGGAAAATCACGGAAAAGCAACTTTGTCGAAGAAAATTTTAAATCTTTGGGGTAATTGCAAGTCGAGTCAAACATGGGAGTTGACCTTTCATGATAAGGGTCTCAAAAGAAAAATGAAACAGAGTTAATGAACTCTAAAATAAAATCATTAAAACAAAACAAATCAATCCTGGAGTTCGGTAGCTCTCCAAAATCAAACTACCAGTATAAGATCTTAATTTATTGGTTATTTATTGTTATACTCCAATATTATTAAGTATATATCTGATCATTGGCTGGAAACTCACAACTTCCTTCACGAAATTCAGGTCCCCAATGCGGTGTACATAATGTCGCATTGTGGATTATAAACCTCACCCAAAGTATGTTTACATATATATCTTTCTATGTATTGTCCATTGAATAGTGCAAATTCGTTTTAAAGCTAAACGCCTAAGGCCTGGGAGGTCGTGTTGCACCTTTTTCTGGACGTGATAAAAGGCCTAGGAAACCTCGTTGTCACAAAACACCGTGAGTATATGATTGTACCGAGGACGAAACCGGTTCGCCTTCAGTAAAATTAAATCCAAGAAGGAGTCGGAATCTGGGGGTCATCGGGCTCTTGGGGAGACTTGAAAGTACCGCACGAGGGCGAGGAGTCACTGAAACGCGATAACTTAG
The DNA here is from genome assembly GCA_936435175.1 of Glyphotaelius pellucidus. Taxonomy (NCBI): domain Eukaryota; kingdom Metazoa; phylum Arthropoda; class Insecta; order Trichoptera; family Limnephilidae; genus Glyphotaelius; species Glyphotaelius pellucidus. The sequence continues at coordinate 35,648,535 of OW386539.1, forward strand.
GTATCATTCAGTGATAGCATCTGTGACATGTGGGATATTCTTGTTGAACTGGGATCACCTGGTGTACTTGTTGGAGGAAACGGAGCCAGATTATGCCAGAAAAGGGTTTGTTCCTGATTCGTCCACTGTACAATAACTAGGGTACTAACCAACTAAATCATGGTTGTATTTTATAACTTTACAGCTTATAAACTTGGAGCCGAAGGATGTGGATTAAATGATCGGAGTAAACATTGTATTAACCATCACTAACTGATTCATTGTCTTGTATAAGTGTTTTGAAATTGCTTGTAATTTGGGGTACTGGCAGGTAATATGTAGGCCATACAAAATGGGTAGGGACTCCATATTGGGGTTTAGGTCATTCAATCGCGTTTGGAAAAGAAAAATAAAAATAAATTAGTCTCGTAATTAAATAATCAATTCAGTCTCTCTCGATTCAACGCTTCACTAGAATCAAGGTTACCACAAACAATAAAATAATTAGATTTCTATATCATGAAACAAAAATCAATCACAACGTATGATGAAGTCTACTTATAAAAATTTATACGTGTAATTTTATGTTCATGTCATAAAAGACGTATACAAAGTCAAGTACACATTTTATTCAAATGTAAAGTACTGGGGGATTAAAAGGAGCATCCTATAGTTATCGGAGGGGTCGGGAGAAAATTTCATGAAGGCTTATGTGGATTAGGGGAGGAATTTCCATCCCCGTACTCCGCATATAGAAAGCCTTAAAAGAGTAAATTATTTGATCACAGTCGGAAGAAGGGTTTAGGAAAGCTCCAACTCTTTAGCTATCAAGCATGAAAGAGGGGGAAAAGCGAGAATATCACAGAGGTCAACTTAACTCTGGCTTCGATGGAGCCTCCGTACCGCTGGTGACTTAGAGTTACGGCCGCCGTAGAGAATTTAATATAAATTATTATGGAAGGCCTGTTCGGAAGATTGAATGACACTAGATTTTCATGTCGATCCCTTTTAGACGTAATCAGACTTGCTTTGGTCTTTGAAACATTAAATACTGCGATGTTAATCTGTATATCTGTATAACACCCACATTTACATACCGATGTGTTTAGAATCGAAATCCTTTCTCCGAAGTTCGAAGTCTTAGTAGTAGTCTGAAGTTTACAAGGCACGATAAACAGAATCGATATTAACCGTACATGAAGATTCTCAGAAACGTTAAGCGACCTTGTAAATTTTAGAACCTGAGATTGTGGGTCTTAGTCGAGTGATAGTAGCTAAATTTTCCTAAGAAAATTAATTTTCTTATGAATTGCCTTTAGACTCATATCCATGAGCATTTTCAAACATATTATGTCATATCTTAATTATTTATATGCCATCATCACACACTGAATATGTTATAATTTACGTTGCCCTAATCTGTGAAATCTTACTTCACGGGTGTAATTAAACAAACTAATTAAAATGCTTCAAGTGTAATGTGGGCGTGTCTGGTGTGCAAAATAATGTTATTTTTCCCTTACTTCGGGTGAAATTAGCAAAAGGTCTTTTTATCAAATCGGCAAACGCACGCTCCTCACTATTTCAACGCATAATGGCGACTAAACTAAGCATAACTTTATAGTTACGCCTCTCGAATGAGACTACTAGCGCTCCGCTACGATATCAACCGACTGAATGGCGCGCATTTAAAAAAAGGAAATTATGCTGTCGCACCCTGTACATTAAATAACATTGGTGAAAGAATGCATTAAAGTTACCCGCTTTTTACTTCAATCTTGATACATGCGTCTCCTTTGGTGTAGAGGTTTTTAATGATTTTTTTAAAATTAAAGAGTAAGTTAAACAATGTGCGTAATTTGCATTAAATAAAAAATACAAAAAAATAAATAAGGGAATCACGCAATCTTTATTCAATCGGTCACCGAATAAAATATCCGCAAAACGCGAATAAAACAAACTGTGATGGATTAAAATACACAACAGTGTTGTTCCTAGAGTCAACCGAGCATGCAAAAACCTAAGATGTATCTTGGGAAAAACACAAAGGGTTTGTAAAGAGAGAAGTTTCCCGTTCGCACTGTACCAAGAGAATCTCACTATCATGTGCCACTGCCTTGTTCACGGTGAATAGATCCTCAAACTTTGCAGACTGTGGTGAATTGAATAATTCAACGCGTTTAATAATTAAATTCACTACCTGTTCTGAGATGTTTCTAAGTAATTTTAAACCAGAAATTAGTGAAACCTTAAAGATAGTTGAAACTCTATTTTTTCTAAAAATAATTTTAAGCAAGTTTTAATTAAAGACATATTGTTTTGTTAACACCTAACTAGGAAAACCCGTGCTGAGGTATTCGCATGTAATGATAAATTATTAATGTATATCATTAGGTTAGTAGCAGATAAAGAACAACGTATTTGGAAGGTGTGTATGGGTACCACTGCCGCGGGAAAACCAATACCCCTGTCATAGGTCACCCGAAGTGGTTTGCTACGTTTGGTGACTTTGCAGGGGTGCCCGGGTTAATGGGTTGAGGTTTGTCGTTGCGTCTTGATGACAGATGTTTTTGACTTCTTCAGCCGAACTCTTTCAATTCATCGCTTTGCACGGCAGTGGGATGGAGGGATGGATTCACACGTTTATCACTCCTCAAAGCATAGACTTTCAGATTCCTACCCACCCCTTATACCCTTTTCCTACACAAAACTTCCTTATCTTACTTTCCCTAAAAATACCCTACGCATAGCCTCCCCAAACGTAAAATAGGCCCAGAGGGATATTTTTTCTTCAATGCCTCCTGCGTGAACATAATATGAAAAAAAAAAATTATATATATGAAATACAAAATAGTAACAGCAGTAACGAAGTGGTGAAAGGAAAAGAAAAAGACAAAGCTTTTTCTGAGAAAGACAAGGATAGTAAGTTAGGGTAACTGGAATGGGTTCTTTCATAGATAGATGTCGCTGGCTGACAAAAAATTATTATTAAAATAAAATAAAGTTTTGAAGAATCGTTAACATGGGAACAATTATTTGTTCACCCAATGTTGAATAATACTAAAAAAAGGAACAAATCCGTGGACGAGCCAGGTGCGAAATTTTTTTAAAATATTAAATTAAACAACATTTCATTAATTTCGTAGAAACGGAATCTAATAATGTAAAAAAATAAATGCATTTGGCGGGAGTCAAAAAGGAGGTTGCTGACAAACTCTAACTCTTTTCTTTGGAAATAGCATAATAAGAATGTATAATGTATAAAACCATTCAAAAGAATAATCATATTGAAATATCCAATAAAATTCATTATCCAATTAAACGTTCCAGTCTATTTCAAACATCAATCCATCCAGGGAGGAAATTAAAAGGCATGTATTCAAAATTTTCAGACTATTTTGGTTGATTTTATGATATTTGCGTTAACGTACACCGGCTGCCTAAAAAGGTAGCCCAATTAGGACCTTTGACGGCGCGTGTGCTTTTAGTTTGAGTTATGGAAAATGGCGGGAAATGAAAAATAATATCGTGATTTCATAAAAAAACAGGTAGAAAATGGATAAAATAAACACTTTAATTAACACAATTAACCTTCAATATACAGTAGTCTACTCGGGTTAAATCAAAATGCGAATATTTTAAAGTGTAATCATGAATAGGGAACAAAATAAAATATCGTTTGAACCGATTAATTTATTATTCATAATAGTTTTGCAATAAATATATTCCAATTCAATATTATAAGATAATTTATCGTTGATTCAAGTTAAAAATGAAAGCCGTGGTGTATTTTTATGTATTTAGTGTCTTTCTTATGCATTCCATAAAGTTGGGTTGACCAAAGTTTTAATGGTTTCATTGGCAACTTATTTGTTTTCTTTATTTATTTTCGCATACGAGTACGAAACCATTACTATCCCTACATATTATAAAACTAAACGGATTTTCATACGGTTTTCATCAATAGATAGAGTGATTCATGAAAAAGGTTTAAGTATATTATTTTTCAAGCTTTTGTGTAAATTGGTTGAAATGTATAATGTATGAAGGAGAATGTCTGTAAGCGGTGGACAAGCGGGCTGGCAAGCGGGTGGTGTGGATTTGATTTGTATGCAAATCTACAGTTTTATTTCTTTATTTTTTTATTTTATTTAAGTTTTTATTCCAGCAGAACTAGGAGGGTTGTGCAATCCCAGTCTGCCATATTTCATAAACAATTATAATACATATAATATAATATAAGAGAGATATTTATGCCAAGGAATAATTTTAATGTGCCAGCCAGAAACACAAGGTCAGTACTACCTTTTTATTGTGGCAATACTTCAACAAGCGCACAATTTAATATACCTTTGCACAGAATTCAAAACTTGGGTAATATGTATTCGCACATAGATTTATGGAATATGTCGCTCTCACATTATAAACATGAAATAATGAAATCATTTATTCATAATTATACTCACTAAGGATTTTTTGTGTAAATTTAATAAACTACATCAGAATAATTTACTTCCTTTTTTTTTTCTAAAATATTAAAATTCAAATTGAACAGTTCCGAACTCCTGCAATTCACAAACCTACACATAACAACAAGAATAAAACAAGTACTACTAATCCCCCGATACAGCGCGTAGCGGTTGCACGCTATGAGAAACCAATACTAAGGCGTTATTCATGTTTAATGTTGTATATTGTAAACATTTCTGAACACCTTAGTTTAAAATTTTTGTTCCTTGTATTTTATATCATAAATGTACTCTTATATTCTCTTATCACAACTTAATTGTTTTTATTTCTCAATGTACTTTTAAATTTTGTTGCTTTTATTTTTATTTCGTGTATGTATTTATGTTTTCTATCACAACTTTATTTATATTTCTTTCTAATGTTCTACCGAAACTTATTTATATTTCTTCTCATGTTAAAATTGTACTGCCTTTATATATTATGTAAAAGCCCTCTGGGCGTAAAATAAATAAATAAATAAATAATATATATTTATGCCAAAGTTGATGAAATTTTGCACACATTTTGTGATTTTCAAAACAAGAGTAAAGTCACTGTTTACATTTAATTTCGAAAACTCTGTGTAAAATCCGGGCAACGCCGGGGACTTCAGCTAATGATTCATATGTTTAAAATTACCGAATTCATGATGAATTATTATCGTTTTGATATAATTATCTAATGTTTCAAACCCGTATTTCAATACTATAAGAGTAATCGATTAAAATTAGCAAATATATCCCCAAACTTGTAAAATGGCCACAATAAAGCACCTACATTCTACAAGCTGTGTTTCGTGCTCATTTTGGTAATTTTTTTCTTGATTAATCAACGGCTACTTGTAATAATTCTTCGGTCGGATTTAATTGGACGTATACTCTAATGGTAGGTACTTCTAAAATAGTGATAACTTTAATAAATATTTATAGCATTTATTTTATAAAAGGGGCGCGCCCAGGTTTAGGCTCCATCTCATTGAAACACAGAAGACCGTAGTTCATAGATGATTATTTGCCCCACCGCCGAGGGCTGTGGGACTAACGCTGACTGCGAGCGGGGATGGGACGACAGGAGGCTGCTGCGCCGCTGTGCATATATGAATCGGTGATTGGATCTTATGAATCAGTGTTCTAAGGTTCGTTTGGGGAATCCGGGAAGTTTCTCCTCCCACTACTTGCCGCCGGTTCTTTGTGGAATTCCCGTGATACAATGTGTGGAATTGTGGAATATGAAATGTTTTGTAACTTCGCGCATTGTTCGCTCGTTGCCGGCGCTGCATATTCATAAAGCGATAGTCTTTGCAATCTAGGCGCGGAAATTCTTTTTTGCAATCAGAAACGTGTCATGAAATGCGAGCGTTCAAAGCCGACGTCATTTAAAAGCGAAATATTATGCACATTCAATGAACTAGAAGGATGAAACGAAACGTAAATGGAAAATAGCTCTTTAATATGCCCACAGTCAAATAAGAAAAAAGCTAAAATGTTTTCTCTCTGATGACAGTGGGAATTTGCGCTTGTTTGCATTCGTTGGTGTCTGATTAAAAAAATTGTACGTGGTTGTGTATGCAGTCCTGTTAATATTTTGTTTACAGTAGTACAACATTATTATTAGCTCTATGGCGGCAGCTGAAATCTTTTTAGTGATGAAGGGCGATTAGAAAATGTGTAGGTTTATCAGATAATGAAATTTATATTACATTTTCATTTACCCTAAGTCATAGCTTTCATAGTGTAATACGACGCTAAATAAAGTGTCAGATTCTGTCTATTAATTCAGGTCATTCAACTAAATTTATACACAGCTGAATTTATTTCAAGCAAAACTTTAATTCTTAAGCCGCCGCTACCCAAATTTCTACCGATTTCTTACATATATCCCTTAAACATTTGAAGTTTTTAAGATCTTATAAAAATATATGTTTTTATCATACCTAGACGAGTTTCATGCCAAAACGCAAATTAAATGAGATTCCCTCGACAGAAAAAAATCGCAAAGTATGCTCCGAAAATTACTAAAAATACGTCTGTTTCTATTATTTTACAAGTTATAGTTGTGAAAAAATTCACAATGTTTTTTTAAAATGATACTTAAGACACCTTATACGAAATTTTTGCTCTATTTTAAACGAGTCATGTTTTATTAAACATTTTCACAATTTCAATTTTAACATTTAAAATATAAGCCCGCTCTGTCTAACATTTGTTATTAGATATTTCTCCATCTTCTTCTTTTTGAGCGGGGAAGCGGCGCCTAATGGTGCCATCTGTCCGTACGATACCGAAACTATCTTCAATTCGAATATTCAAAAATAGGTAAATCAGAGTCCTGCAAACGCATCATGATCTTTAGTGTGAACGAGTATGATATTATGCAGTCACATATGCCGCTCTGACATGATAAGTGGTAGAGCCCGTTCCATCTCGAGTCTGTTATTGACCGTTCGTCAAAAGAGATTCGGATAAATTTGTAGTATTTGATACGCCATGTGGAAATATAAGAACGGCGGGAGTCGCGTCCACAACTTATGCTTAATTGTTCCGATATGGTGGTGTTTTATGGTTTTAGAAAAGGTGTTCTGATATTGTAAAATGAAACGTATGTGGACCAACCTAAAATGTAACTCGTAATTAAAATGATATCTGGAGGCATGATATCATTTTAAGTTGTCCGGTCACCATAAAGATCGGACAATTCAGAATGAAATCAACCCAAAACCTTCTTTAGGGCCGTCTGTTTCAACGCTCGCTACAGTAAAAGTAAAACAAAAAGCAGTTACTTAAGTTAAATTTGACTGCTTGTTTTACGTTACGTTTAATTTTTGTGTTTACTTTCCGAAAACCGATAGTTACTCCGCCATATTGGCATATTTGACAGTTCTGTTCGAAGGAAGCTACGAAATGGCGCGATTCAATATTTAGTAATCATGATAAATATTGTAAAAGACGATGATAGTGACGATGAATTCCTCATTCAATATGTCTTGCAGCGAAAACCAAAAACATTTTGACCCCGCGTCAATAATATGGTCATTTGGGATGATCCCGAATTTTTGGCCCGGTATAGGATGTCGAAAAATCTCGTCAAATTTGTTACGCATCAAATATAAGGACACATTACAACTACTGGAAGTTCGCCACCAATTCATTTAACTTTGAGATTTCTTTGTTCGAGAAATTGCTGGCCTTGACTCTGTAATAATAAAATGTAATCAAGTTAACAGAACGTATATTAAAGCCATGTCATTAAGCAAGTAAAACAATATAGTTGTACTTATTTATATATTCTGCCATATTTAAAGTTGAATTAACGAAGAACGGGAAACAAAATGCGGCCGGATGTTTTGACCGTTCCTCTGATATTAAGTTTATGGTGTGGCCGCACCAAAAAATAATGCGGTGCATTTTTTCACGTAATTCCGGGGAATATTCTGCTTTTTGGACTGGCCACACTGACAACTATAACTTTAGTGAAAATACACTTGAAACAGCGCGCGGTCCAATTTAACGCACTCGTTACTTTAAAAGACAGTCAAAATTTAACTTAAGGACACGATTTAACTTTCTGTTGAAACAGACGGCCCTTAAAAAGTCATTAAAAGTGATGTAAAAAGTTATATTTAAAAAATGATTAAATAGGTTACGCTAAGTTAGGATATGGGCTATTTTTCTTCATGGCTTTTAATGACTTTTTAAAGAGGTGTTGAGTTGAGTTGATTTTGAGTTGGCATGAAACCTTTTTTTTATATTAGATAAGTTTTATTTAGATTAAGTTTTATTTAAAAAGTAATTTGACTGCTTTCTAGTATGGGAATCATCACAGGCCGCCACTGGTTAAAACAAGTAATCTAAGCTTAGAATTTCCCATTGAAAGCCTTCCTTTTTTAGATTACTGTTTCAGAATCCATTTACGTAATTTTCTATAATTGATGTGAACGCCACCGTAATAAAATCGAGGCGAACGTACTGCTTGTAAGTTGGGCGTGTTGCGTACGATAAGGCGCTGGGTTATAATAGCATTGTATTTAATTTTTCGCTGTGTTACAAATTAAGCGAATTCATGAATAATTATAAAACAATGTATTTATTCTAAGTAATTTGAGGAAAAAAGCATCGTTATATTGTAATGGCTTGTTAGGTAACAACATTATTGGGTTTTGAAAAAGTTTTTGTTTATTTTAAAACTTTGTACGGCTCCGAAGAAAGCACGTCTGTGTTGGATAGTAATTGGTATTAAAATCAGTGATGTAATTCCATCACATTCTTATTAATGTTGAAACAAAAAAAAAACAAAATTATTCCACATTTTAAGATGCTTTCAATTGTGACGTGAAACGACTATTAAACGCTTGTGATAATGATAATAATAAAATAACATTTGTGTAGCGCACTTTTGTGTTATTTTACGTCAAGTGCGCTTAGCTGTATTAAACTTGAAAAAACTAATTTAATATTCAGGGGTCGTAAACTTAAGAGTAGTCTTACAGTGCTCCCCTTACATAAATGTTAATCAAATAATATGAAACAAAAACTGTACAGCAGGTATGTATAAAGCAATGACAAGAAAACAAAAAATAACAATAACAGTGCCATTACAGTACATGACAATAATAATAAACAAAAACGTTTCTCTTATACAATAGGACAAAGCAAGATCATTAAAACTAAAATTTTATATTAGATAGGAAGCAGTTTACGTACAATAACAAGAACACACTGAGTGGACATTAAACATAAAAGTATAATTCTAGTAAATCGGAACCAAACAATTACCGGAAAATGGTTTTCTAAAGTACTTTGGCAAGATTTTAAGATTAAGGAAGGATTTTTGAAAGAGCTTTGTTTTTAAGCCGCGGCATCCCCCATTTCTACCGATCTATTACATATGTACCATAAAATTTTTAAATTTTAAAACTCTTAAAAAAATCTATGTTATTCTTGAAGATAAATATGTAGACATTCCTCGGGCCGAAGAGCAAATTACATAAAATTCCCTCGATAGAAAAAAATCATAAAGTATGCTCCGAAAATAATGATTAACACTCTCTCGTTATTTGTTTTTGGGGTGTTATGCCGTATTGCGCTATCTCCTTCTTTAGCCAACGTTTCGGACAGCATTACAGTGTCCATCATCAGGGCAGATGTGTAATTGTGTATAAACACTTTTGTTTCAGTTATTTTGTTTTAATTTTATGTATAAAAAAATTCACAGTGTTTCTTTAAATGCTATTTTAGACAACACCGGCAAGATTTTGGCTCTATTTTAAACGAGTCATGTTTTATCAAACATTTTCACAATTTTCGCTTAAATATTATCGATTTTAACGTTAGCGCGCTCTGTCAAACGTGCGTATTTACATATCTCTCCATCTTCCTTTTGAGCGGGTAAACGGCGCCTTAAACCCGATGAATAACTTATAGGTATACAACCTTCGGTTGCTAGAGCTGAACACGCAGGATTTTTACAACATTTTCTTGTTATTCTTCTTACACTCCCTAATAATTTCATTCTCCGAACAGCATTTCCCAAATGAGGGTGCGAAAGCTTAGTGATTCCCGTCATGCAGACATTTTGTTGATAAACACATTGAAAAGATTTTAACGGCCTCCGTGACTGAGTGGTTACAAATCCCAGGAATTTTATTTGTGTTATTTCTCAATTTATTCACTTAAAATAATAAACAGTATATTTGCGGGACGTTCCAGAGTGGTAGTTGCTTTCAGTATCACCCTAGTGAAAGACTACCAATCAGAATCAAAACGTTGCTTGAAATGGCTTTTAGTCTTGTTGGTGACCTAATCTGAATAGCCAGGAGAGCCTTCATCATAACATACCATACATAGGCAAGTCATAAGTTTCACTGATTCCAGTGGGTACCACCGCCCCGGGAAACATTTAAGTATTGGATAACTAACATCTCTGCATAGGCGCGCTACATTTGGTGACTTAACAGGGGTGCCCGGGTTCATAGTTTGAGGTTTATCTGGGTCTTGGCTGCGGATGCGTCTGCCCTCCAGCTGCTTGCAAACCGGATCGGAAGATAATGGTTAAGGGAGTCCCTTTCACTTCTTCAGACGTATTCTCTCGGAACATCGCCTTGCACTGTAGTGGGAGGGATGGATTCATACTTCCGTCACTCCTGGACACACTGACCCCCAGATTCCTACCCACCCCTGATACACTTTTCCTTCCCAGAACTTCCTTTCCTTTCTTCCCTGAAATGTCCCTCCACACAGCGTTCCCAAAGATGACATAGGCCCTGAGGGGAATTATTTTCTTCAGGGCCTCCTGTGTGGAGTTGGTATAAAAAAAGTACTCAATTAAACAAATAAAATGGGAGAGGGCACCTGGAATGAGGCAATCCAAAGTACTCGTAAAAGGACCAGACCCTAGACGAACCAGGAAACTACTAGATATGGACAGAAACTCGCTGAGGGAACTAGTAGGACTACTAACGGGACACTGCCATCTCAGGAGAAACATGGGAGTGGAAAACACCAATAGATGCAGGAAATGTGAGGAGGATGAAGGGACTCCAATTTACCTATGGTGCCAATGTCCTACCCTGTTGGGAATTAGGCTCGGTTATCTGCGGAGACATACAGTAGAACAAGAAGACTCAGCCACGTATCCAATGACAACCCTGGTGAACTTCATTAAATAGACTGGGTTGTTATTAAAGGATTGAGGTAAAATGGGAGATAGCACAATGGGCCTATGGCCTAAGTGCTCACGGGAACTACTTGTAAACCGTCTCCGTCTTAAAAAAAAAATGATATAAAAATGAATACATGGGTACCTAAATAATATTCAACATTTCCAATAAATAATGTTTCATATTCGTGTGTAACTTTTTTTTTACATTGTGTGCTAGCGCTACTTTTTTACTTTATCGATGGAATATAAATATTTTCCGTGTTAAGTCCGCTGATAAGCCCGCCACCTACCGGAAGAATAAGGTAATTCAAGCCATGATTTTAGTATGCAATAAATTGTCACAATGTTTCCCAGTCCATTGTATGCTAACCCTTTTATTTTTTTAAATATCCGTACAGGTCAGCGTTTTACAAAAAAATTTCCGGATATTTCCTTTTGAAAAATTTAGACCTTGCTTTTCTAAAGTGTCAAATGTATAAAGAGTATTTTTAAAAATGTTTTATAAATCTTTTCTTTGCTTGCATTGACTTATTGCAAACATATTTTTATCGTGCGTAGGTATTGGACAGTTAGGATAGGGTTGTTGGTCGGTTACTCGGCTGAGTAAACAGTGATGAAATGTGTAAAAATTTTCTTTTGTTTGCTTAAAAAAATAACTATAAAACAAACAAAATTTGTACACCAAGGATATAATTTTTATTAATATACATTTTTTTCTGACTAAAGTCAGGAATCACTGTTTAAAGTAATGCAGGTCCAGCACTTAACACCCGTTGTATCAAGAGAAGTAGTGGCCAATATTAACTTGTAATGGTACGTGTATACGACGACCTCCGTGGTCGAGGAGTAATGCTCTTGACTCGCAACCCGAAGGTCGCGGGATCGAATCCCAGCGTGCGCAAATAAGGTTTATTTGGTTAATTTTAATACACAATTAATTAATTCAAAATAATAAATAATATATTTGTGGCACGTTTCACAGTGGAAGATACTCTCAGTATCATCCCGAATTGAAAGGTCGCTTGAAATGGCTGTTAGTCTATGGAAGGTAGCTAGGTTTAATAAATCAGGGCTATCTATAAAACCACAAACAATTTTAAAATTAAAGTCGTCTTCACGTTATAATTAAAAATATTTAGTGATTAAAATAAACTAAAATATCATGAAATTCGGCGTCATCACTCATCACATAATATCACAATTAAACTCGCCACAAAGCAATAAATTTTACTATTTTTACAAAACCATGATGGTGCAATAAATTAACTTGTAGTTTTAACTAGTTCGAATAATTAATGGTGTGCCATATATTTTTAAACTTTCTATACGCCAAACCAACTAAAAAACCAAATGCAAAACACAATAACTCACACGTAAAAGTTAATCGCATTAATCTCCTAGTTACTTGACTACAAATTGCATTGCTTTGTTTAGAACGTATATCGATAGAGAACGTTGGATTCAGCAGTACATTCAGCCTCAAGTACTTTCACACAATGGCGGTTAAACCTACGGGGGAGGATTTGACAAATGGCTCCGCTACAAATAAGTCATTTTTATTTGGAGAGTGCACCCCTGCGGGAGATTGCGAATCACGTATAACGAGTAAAGGGGAGACAAATTTTCGTCCTGCGTTATTTAGGGGAAAAATGATATTTATGATATTATTTGTTTAAAGCGTGTTTCCACATGTCCCGTTTGTTTTTTATGTGAGCTTTTATGTACAACATGTCTGTAGTGCCGGGGCTCAAAGTGTTTCCGTGAAGGGTGCAAGCCATTATTATTTTTATAATGCTGACTGTTTGTTACTATATGAAAAAACCTTTTTATAATACACGCGTTACACGCGTTAAATTGATTTATTGTAGCACAATATTTCACATCTGACGGCCTCCGTAAGGCCCTTGACTAGCAATCTGAAGGTCGCGGGATCGAATCCAGCGTGCGCAAATTTTATTTGATTAATTTCCGCCATTTCATACTTGTTTCATTTAAAAAATAATAAACAGTATATTTGCGGCACGTTCCATAATGGAAGATAATCTCAGTATCGCCTTAGTGTAAGACAATCATTCAGAATTGAAAAGTGCCATATTGCTATTCGCGTTTCATTTAGCAAAACTGATGTAATAATATAACACATTTCTGATGATACTAAAATTAACCCTTAGCAAACTTCAAAATGTACATTTTAAAATGATAATGTCAATTAAAATTATTAACGTAAACCCTAAATCCGGAAGAATAAGAAACAAAATTACTTACCATGCAAATACCCATAAATACATAATAAAACTTTTGTTTCCATAAAAATGAATTACAAATCAATAACACAGTGTAAATATTTTATGCGATTTGAATTAACCAAAATATACAATCAGGCAATTAATTGGAAACAAAATGTAAACAAATTACTGTTTTAAAAAAATATGTGAAATGCTATTTCATAAGTTCTTTCAGTGATTTTTAAAATATCTGCAACTTCTGCATATTCGTTACCTAAGCTGTGTATACATGTTATAAAGAAGTGGAGTCCATAAAAGAAATAGGATTGACATTATTGTTGCAGTGAAAGATATTTCTAATTCGTGTGACTCTCTTAGGAGCATGAAATGAAATTAGTTGCAATAATGATAGCTTGCGAAGAAAATCCTTCGAAGATAATCGCGAGTTATTAAATCAACTTATTCAGAGAAAAAATAAAGATTATTTCTGTCTTACTCCGCTTACTGCTTATTTCTTATTCAAACAGTTAAATTTAGCTTTATTGTCACGAAAAGTGAGTATTAACATCGGGGGAGACGAAAAAATATGCATAAAATTATGCATGTTACATTTAAATTTTGTGAAAATTAGGTCTGCGTTTTTTCTTTTATTTACACCATTTTTTTGGTTAACATTTCATTAACAATCAATCATCAATCAATGCTGCCAATCATAGAAATGAAATGAAGTGAATGCATTATTGACAAGTTTGAACCCGTATTTTTAATATAAAGATATGGAAAGAAAGAATGATTACACATACCCGTTAGACAAACCCTGCTCTGCCAAACAAACCATTCAAAACCTGGGATGTACATCTAAATGATGATGACGTCCAGTTTTCGCAGCTTGAATATCAACCTAGGAATAATTCGAAGTAGGTACTTGTCTGTTTTTACATAAGGTTGGTGCTTTCGACAAAAGTCTAATATAAGATTGTCTATTAGTTAAATAGTAAATAATCCGTATTATCCGTGTATCGAACTTCAACAATCCGAATATTCCGTATTATCCGTGAGGTGGGCTTATACAAATTTACCAAATAAAGAAAAGATTACTTGGATTGCTTAATTCGATTCCAATTGAACAAAATTATGGATTGTTTCATAGATAAGAGGCAGTTTAAAATTAACGTATGCACTAACACTACTGAAAAAATACAGCTGTAACTCTTTCAGCCACTGAACAGATGTAACACATTTACAAATGATAGAAGTGTCCTCCTTGTAGCTTTGAATCAATCAGTCACTGATTTAGTAGTTTTTGGTTCTAGCCCCGAGAGAGCAAACGAAAATAGAGCGTTCTGTCTGTCTTACACTGGCTGTGTATATTCCATTCCATTTGATTTTGAATTTGTACTAAGCTATTTAAGGCTCGATTGATCAGAATTTTGGGTAAAGAAATACGCTCATATCACATTTATCGTTTTCTTCTTTATTCTTCGCTTGCAACCTTACAGCGCGGTGGAACCAGTCGTGACCAAATGGGGTGGCTAAATGTACCAGAAAACGGACAAATTTTTATCCCTCCACAGTTCTACAATGCGATACAGAAACGGAACAGGAAAATTTAACTGACTTGCGGTGAAAAAAGAAAAAAAATAGTTTGTGTAAAAAAATATTACACATTACATACGAGATATATCCAAAGCTTATTGATACCCGTAAGCAATTTGAGAGTGGAAAAGACTTTGTTCAACATCACTATCCTAACGACTTTCAAGTATTGTTTTAAATTATGGATCTCGTCAAGGACATTACGTATTTTCGTTATTTGTTTTTGGGGTGTTATGCCGTGTTGCGCTACCTCCTTCTCTAGCCAAAGTTTCGGACAGCGTTACAGTGTCCATCATCAGGGCAGATGCGTAATTGTGAACACCCCAAAAACAGATAACGAAAATACTTTTGGCCGTAAAAATCTAAAAACTTATCTGATATTATGTATGTTCGTTCCTTCTTTCTGCAAAAATCCCTCCAAACAGATTCTCACGTACCACTTAAGTTAAAAGATTTATTTTTCAAGCTGAGGAACCTTTTTTAAGTATAAAACATGTATTAGAGTTTATTAATTAGATGTAATTTTTATGACTTTATGTCCGGGTTAAATCTTCCCCACCGGAAAAACTAAAGCCTTCCACACACTTTTCCACAAATGATCATCTAGTCAATCCACGCTTCGCAAGTGTAAGTACAATAAATACAAAACAATACAAGAACAACATGTCAATCTACCAGAGACCAAATGGGAAAATAATTCACCAGATATTTTCATATCAGAGGGTTCGGCTCGGTAGAACTCCTAACTGGACCTATAAATCCTCAATATAATATTCGATCTCTCAATATAAATATTTAAAAAAATCTTATAATTAAATTGTAAATATTATTATCGAAATATATTACCAATATTTTGATATACTTTTACAGCTGTTATTTCCAAACTTACTGATCTACCGAAGAGCCTAAATTTTGGCTCAACACTTCTAAAATATATAGCTACGCTCTTCCCAAAGCAACTCTCCGACCAACAGGCGAATTGAGCGTTTCTAAACAAATCACCTAGCTGATCGGAGACTCGATGATCAATGGATCGGGAGTAAAGTTGGGAACAACGGTCGTAAATGTTTTAAATTTTAGCCACTATTGCAATCCTAAATGTTCGAATATTACTAGTAAATATTATACGTGTATTAATACAGAATATGGTTCAAAATTTTCAGCTAGTATTATTCCCATTTACAAAAATCTTTTTTTGTAAGGTACCTTTATAAAACCATTTAGAAAAGTACAAAACTGTGCTCTTGCAAATATCATTTCCAAGCGAATGAAATCATGACCGGTTTATCATGATTTATAATCCATTAATTGTGCTATTTTTCTTTAATACATTTAACTTGTGCATAAATTTTATAAGTTTGCCTCGCGTGCTGACAATTCCACAAAATATAATATCTCTCTCCTCGGTGTTAGCGTATTTTAAGTGAGAGATAAGATTATTGCATGCCAGATTGTATCAAGTATTAAAGTTGTAACGTTTACACAAGGTTAACATGGTATGTAAGTTATTCCATTGTTGCACGAGGGAAAAATTTCAATAAACACATTGTTTTATTTAAAACACAAAACATATATTTTTGCTATACCACTTTATTTATATCAACTCACTTAACCCTACAGATAGCTAACGTTCGTCTAAATGACGAGCATCAAATGCAAATCTACCTATCTCTTTTGAATGCTTCTATCGAAAATAAAGATATATAGCCATATGACTAAGGTTCTGTGTAAACTGAAGAAAAAATGAGCGAGCCGAACTAGAATTATGGGAAAGGAACTGTCGCAGCCGATGCTAACGACACGAGAATGTGGACTGTAAATCCCTTTTGACGACGAATAGACCAAGTATTGTGTTTTAAAGTAAGATCGAAGGAGATTAGGTTTTGAAAGGAAGTCTCCTACCTTTGACGGCTTCTTAAGGCTGTTCCGGATGTTTCTGGTTTCACACTATATTTGCTCAACAAGGGTTTTATTTAATAAAAAAAAAACGAAACTTTGCGATTATTTGCGATATTTTGACGAGAGCTAGTTGTGACCCATGTCACTTTCAAAATGCAACTAATAACAAGTAGGTAATGCACACTTGGGTGGCAATATTGTTCAACATGTAGGTAAGAACATCTTCTTCTTTTCCTGGTGGAGACTTTAAGGAAAGGAAGAAGAGAATGGATTACATGATGGAAGGACTAAGGGAATATGGATTAAGTTTTTTTTTTAAAACTGTTTCAGAACCAAACAGGAACAAAGCACCCGCAAACTACGTGACACGCTTCCTTTCCCATAATCCATGGTTCGGCTTGCGCATTTTTCTCCTGTTTATACGCAGCATTGTTGTTTGCTAGATTTGTACGCATAACGCTTGTATTTAGTTGAAAAGTTCTTATGTTTTTGACTGACTACTCGTCACTTTGTCGAGCGGTTGTTCAATGGTCGTTATTGATAATATTTTTGTCCAACTCGCCCCAAAAAAATTAAGTAATTGATTTACAACATCTTTTTTCACAATGTCAAAGAAAACAGGAAGTTTTACCCAATTACCTTTCTGTTTATTTATTTATTCGTAACATTAATGCCTTTCGGCTTTTACATAACATAACATAGTATAAGGCTAATCTACAACATGAGAAATTAGAATTGAGCCATGAGTGTAAAACGGCAATTAATAGAAATTTGTAATCAAGAACATGAGTAAATAACAAAGCAAAAAGAAATACGGTTTAAATAATACAATATTGGAATGCCCAAGAAATATACATACTTAATACTATATAGTGATGAACGGTAAAATTAAGCTAACAGTTGAAATTTATCTCTTAAATTCAATGCCATATTAAAAAGGTAAGTGATTTAGTACGTAGTTATTTTTTTGCTTTGTTTAATTTCTAAACTCATTATTCTGTTTTACTGCTTAAAATAAAAATTATAAAAAAATTTAAATAAATGTTCGTCAAAAAGTAGAATCTTCAGCTAATTGGTATATAAACAAAATTAACTATTAGGGTTAGTGAAATTGTTCCATATTTTTAAGTACATTGCAACAGAATATTTGTGTACCTACGGTTCGTTATCAGGTGTTTTAGGATTAACCCTGCTCTGAAGCCTGAAGCCTAAAGGCTGAGGGTTGTTGGTCGCCATGAAGCCCCTGATATTGGGTATGATTTCAATCAGGGGTAGGTTTGGTTTGATATAGGGCGTACCAATCACATTCGTCAGATTCCTGTGCGTCAGTCTGCTTCGTTAGGAGCCCCTCTGGATGGTGCAAAACCGCCAGCAACGCTGAGTAGAACCCTTGGGATGTGCAAGCGTTGAAAGCTTTTCATTATAACCAGGAGATTCTCGACTAAAACAAGTGGGTAACGTCAAACGCCGATGTAACCAACGGAGCGGGTGATGAAGGCCTCCCTGGAGTATTAATCTACGTATTTGATTGTGTTGCTGGTTCGATTCCCGACCCGACTCTAAAATACAATATTGTTTTAAGGAATAACTTATTTAAGCTTATAAACCCGATTGAAATGATTCATTCATTCAATCATTGAAGAAGATAGTATCAATTATTTCTAAAAGAAAATATCCATAAAATAAAAAGGTTACATCGCGATTGTCCTATCGGGAACAACATTTTTACCAGCGGTCGGCGATTAGTTTTGGTGGCGGGCCGTATGAACGTATACTGGTAAATTTGTTTGAGGGGCCAGACGACCATCGACGTCATTTGTGCGCGTGCGATCCTGCTCAATCAGTGCCCTTGTGAGTGCCCGTCCGATCGCCCGTTGTCATCGTGCTTCGTTTCGTGCTGAGCAGAAAGATTTTTATTTTGGTGGGTGGGTATGGATACCGTCGCTCCGGAAACCATTTATTGGATAGCCAACACCTCGGCCATAGGTTACCTTAAGTGGTTCGCTACGTGATGAGGTTTGTCCAGATCTTGGCGGCTGATGCATCTACCCGCCTGCTGCGTGGCAGGCCGGATTGAGAGAGACTGATTGAAGGAGGTCTTTTGGTCTCTCCAACCAGAATTCTTGGAATACAGTCTCCTTGCTTTGCAGATAGAGGGATGGATTCATACGTCCGTCATTCCTGGACACACTGACCACCCCCAGATTCCTCTTACGTATTTCTTCCCAGAACTTCCTCTCAGAAAATAATTTTTCTCGCGCCTGCATCATCTCAGGAAATGCTGAGTGGAGGGTTTTTTTTAATGAGCGAAATTAGAGGAATTTCTGGAACGGAAAGGAAAAGGTTTGAGGGGTAGTTAGGAATCTGGGGGCCAACGTGTCCAGGAGTGACGGACGGTATGAATCCAATCTCCCACTGCGATGCAAGGCGATGGGTCGAAATATTTCGACTGGAGAGGTCAAAGGGTCCCCTCCACCAGTATCTCCCGAACCGTCCCGTCACGCAGCAGGCGATATGGGCACTACTGCTAAGTCACCAAACGAGCAAACCTTTTGGGATGGCGGGGATGGGAAATATGGCAGGGGTGTTGATTATCCAGTAACTGGTTTTCGGGGCGGCGGTAGCTATGCTGGCCTCCCAAATAGCAATATATTATTCGGAATATATTCAATATAAAGAACAGTTTTCAATTTTCTGACTTTTTCACAACCCGAAAAAAATTAAAATTAGTCGTAATTCAAATTAAAAAATAAGAAAATACCACCAATAATTAACCGTATTTAACAATAAAATAAAATAAACGGCACCACGTTATTATGCTAAACAACAAGAGGCTTCCCAGAATTATTCCAGACCCTCAATAAAATTATTTAGATTTCAACGTATGTTTTCCAATCGACTTATCTTACAAGTCGTAAAAGGTTGTTCAGTAGGTACTTTGTACCAGTAGAGCAAAACAAAATGGTCCATAACAGTAAAGTGACTGTATTTATTATTTATGAACTTAGTGCAGAGGTACTGCGCTTTGATATATGAAAATGAGCTAATTTCTCACACGTGCTCGTAACTGCGCTAGTAATTTGAAATCCTCGAGTCAATATAAAATATGATGATTGTGTTAATTTAGCGTTATTTAATAAAGTGCGTTCATATCGCACATATTGTGTTGTTCGCCATTTATACGTTGGAGCATTGCGTTTGGTTTGTGGTTGGGATGTAATTAAATTTAAATGGGATTTTCGGAATAAGCGGGCGCGTGGTTACGATAATACGTTAAATATATTAAATTGTTTCCATTTGTTTGACTGTTTTACTACCTATTCTTCAATTAAAATTTAATTTCAATGCGGCAGAGCAATTATGACGAGTTCAGACGAATTCTTCCTCATATAAGTACCTGCCCAAACCTCAATTCAGAGATATAATTCTAATGTTATCCATAAAGGAGAACATCTATATGCTGGACCAGCAACAATTCTCGAACATGTTTTTTTTCTCTGTATTTTATCTCTTTCAAATATAAAATTTTATTTAAACATTATTAAATGGCTGCATTCCGATCATGAATTATTTCAGAGTTTGAAATATCTGTTAATCTCTCGAAAATATGCTTAGACGCTATATTATCTATCTTTGTAAAACGATCATAAAGAAATTAAAAAAAAAAAAAAACACGTAAGTTATGCACGTGAAACTGTTTAAATACGTATACCGACAGTTCATTCCCGACAATTGGCCCCCCGAAGTTATAATTGTTATATTATTACAATTTTTTGTGTTTTTTTACCAAATTCAAGTCCAAAAACAACTTAAAACACGACTTTAAAAAAGTTGGTATGAATATCAAACGAATTTATTTACAATGTCGATTTTTTGTGCTTATACGCTGGTATATACAGTATTTAGTAGGTATATCGTATTTTTCATAAACCGACCGCATATTGGAACCTTAAAAGAGTATATTATGAGTTTAATACTTAGTAATCAACACGCAATGGTTTTAAACATGTTTTGTTCAGTTGGTCCTTGACATGTGGCAAGTGTATATACACACAACTTTAGTGTATTATTAAAATTTTAGGTGCACACAGTAAAATTGCAAGTGAAAATTTCATACGTTCAGAGAGAGGTCGAAAACGATTTAAAAATGCTTCCTGTGGGTGTGCTGTGTACTGTCTTTTTTGTCATGGAGCTATCTTTCAACCACTATCATTATTTATCCCTTTAACATTGACCATCTGAAACCATTTAAGATGTTTACAGATTAATAATAACAGACCACCAGCGGTGTTGGTTCATTTCATCTTGCTAATTTTAGGAAGTGTGGGATATTGCGATATTGTGATGCGGAAAGCGATAGCTGTCTTGCTGGAGAAAATTAAATTTATGTTGGCAAATAAGGATTAACAGAAATCAAAGCTGGGTGTTTTTTTAAAATATAAATAGTACTATATTAACCACAAATTTTTTCGATTGAGATACTCAAATACTCCATTAGGACAAACTCAGCAAAAAAAAGTAAATTACTCATTTGTATTTATTTAATATGAACTATATAAATATACCATACGCACACATGTCACAAAATCATTGGAAACATATTAGAAACATTAGATAAAGAGTTTAACAGATAATTGTAGCGTTTGAATGAGAAATGACACCAGAGATGCAATTAGATACAAAAATCAATAGTACAAATAAAATTAATATTTATTGATATAGTTAATAAAATAGTGGTGTTATACAAAGGTATTTGTTTTTCATTAAATTAATGATGACACCCCAAAGTAAATATGCCTATTTTGAAGAAAAAAAAATTAATATTGATTGAAAAGATTTGATAATATAGCCCTCTTGTACCCGCCTTCAGTTGAATAGATCTGCCACATCTGTATGTCTATTAGTAACTTCATGTAACCTAGATAGAAGCGAGTGTTTCGTATACTTCGTATACTTCGTAGGATTTTAGAATGAGTGGATTTCGTAGGTGTATGAAATTTTTATTTTATTTTTATTTTATTAATCTATAAACATAGGGTTTTACATAGGGTTTAATTGATGCCTGTCTCACTAGGATTTACCTGTGTTGAGACAGGCTTAGAGGTACATATTTAAAAATACAGAAATTCAATGAGGTTAGTTAAATCAGGACTGTCTATTCTACCATTTACAATTTTGAACAATATTAAGTCGGATACAATTCCTTGATCTCAGGGTCTTAATAAATTTAATTCTTTAATCAAGTAATTATAGTTTATGTGTTTAATGAGAACACCGAGTTTAAAATTAATGTGTCTTAGAAATTTATGTTGAATTTTCTCGATTGAATCTGAATGCATTTTAAAATGGGGGGACCAGAGGTATGTAAAAGACATGGTGTTGAATCTCTCAAAATACGGATTCATTGGAAAAAATTGAAATGGGTGTGCCATGAACCATTTCCGAATAAGTAATCTGCTAATAAATTAACATTTAGTTGTACATATGTTTTCGATTGGCTTAAAATAATTGTCGTTTTGTCTTCAAATTATCTGTATACGCGCTTAAGTTCGTAATTAATTTCAAAATAAGACAGTATAACTAAAGATATATTTAATATTACTGGCATAAATATGTTATTGATAACTAACCGAGGTGATTGATGCGTGCACCACATATAAATGAAACATTAACGCTTTAAGCGCATTGGTTAATATTTTACAGCTTTTGGCGTGAATGCAAAAGCAATGAAAACTCGTTAACTAGCTACAGAGCCATTGCAAATGTCTAAATGGTTCAGATTTATCTAGAGAACACCGTAAACTGTGCATTTCTCTTTGTGGGGCGAATCGCTTGGCTAGAGAACGGAGCACGGGGTAGCCAAATACTTAACGTGTGGATACTAGGATCGGGTAATTTCCGATGTAGTTTAATATAATGTTGCCTCGCACACTCGCATTTCCAAATTGAAGCAGACGTTTTCAGGAAATGGTTAAATTCTTCTAAGAAATGCAATCTCTCTCGTCTGCATCAGGTGAGCTAAGCATCCACGAAGGCTTTGGAGTTTTAGTGGAAGCGAGTGGTAAAGATCCATAAGCAAAATGGAGTGAATGATTTTTATAGAAATTAGAAAAGGTTAAGACATTATTTTAAATTAAAATATTTGCATTTTTGTATTATTCATGGGGTATTCTAGTCTAGAAGCATGAATTGTAGGATTTTTTTCAAGTGCAATAAAACAATATATATTTTAAGTAGCCATTTTTTTATTTTTTATTTTTTTAAATTTTTAAATTTATTTATTTTTTTATTTATTTTTTATTCTTGTACATACACTTTACAAATAATTACATAGTTTACATAGATAATTCGTTAGTAATAAGAAAAGAACATGTTAAAGATCCGTAACTGTATGTAAATAGGTTAGTCGTAGTGTTTTGTGAACACCCCACTAGGCGAACCTGTGCTGAGGTGTTCCCATGTTTGGGATTAAGTGCTATTCTGTCGACCTAAGTAGAAACACTGTATCCTCCTTGATATTGTCAAGAAGGGCACTGTGCGTCGACACATGGCGGCAGTATCCTACACATAAATTAAAAGATTAGTTTCGGTGGGGATCTATATATACAGTTGTTCTTAGAATCTAGATTATGAGTAAGATAAATAATTGTCTTCATAAACGGTAGATATATTTTTCTATGGACCACGCGCCAATGGTATAATCACGGATATTGTGGTAATATTTTCTGTCTCGAAACAAAGTTTATTTAATTATATTTTTTTATATTTGGGATGGGTTATGTTTGGTTAGGTGTTATAATTTTTTGAGTAAATTGAATACTTTGTTGTTTGATCCAGTCTTTTATGTGTTTTTTGAGAACTATGGTAGATGAATTTGTAGTTAGTAGTTGCTTCAGTGTGGTGGGCATGCAGTTATATAGTTTGGTTGCGTAGTACTTAAAGTTTCTTTGTCCGTGTGAGGTATGAGTTATCGGTATATTTAGTGTTTTATTTGTAGAGGCCCTGGTTTTAATTGATAATTGGGTTTGCATTGGAACGTAGAGTTTATGTTGGAAGAAGTAAAGTAGAACAGATTTGGCATACAGTTGTCTTATTGTCATGACGTCTAGTGTTTCGTAAATTACATTTGAGCTTGTGTAGCGAGGAACTTGGAGGATAAGTTTGATGGTTGCCTTTTGAATTTTTTCTATTGGGTCAATTGTTGTATTCGTTGCACTTCCCCAAGCCAGTATGCCATAAGAGATAATGGATTGACAAAGTGAAAAGAATATGGTTCTGAGGATTGTTCTTGGAAATATGTTTTTAATTGACTTTATGAGATGCATGACTCGTTTCAGTTTGTTTGTGATGTAAGATATGTGGTCAGTCCAGCGTAAGTTGGCATCTATTATAACTCCAAGGTATTTAGTCTGATTAACCCTTTCAATTCGCTCGCATTGACATGTACGAGAAGTTTGACCCCAGTTATGTAAGATAAGGTCTGTGTGCGGTGGAGGTTGGCCTCTTTGTGTGATGCTGTGTGTAATATAATTGGTTTTTGTTGTGTTAAGGGTAAGAATGTTGTTGTTTAGCCAATTTTTGACCACAGATAAATTATTTTCGGCCTTTGTATATACCTCATTCCATGTTTCTGCCTGGCAGAGAAGTACTGTATCGTCAGCAAATGTTACGATTTGACCATCGATATCAATGTCACATAGGTCGTTAATGTAAATAAGGAACATTAAGGGACCAAGAACGCTTCCCTGTGGTACTCCATATCTAGATAGAAGTGGCTCGCTTGACATGTTGTTAATTTTAACTTGTTGCATTCGACCCGACATGAAGCTTTTCAGTAAGTCTAGTTCTATGTTCTATAATTTGCCAAATATTAATTAAACATTAAAGAATACACAAAAAAATCAAACGAAAAAATTGTTAATTAAAAAAGTTGCAGGGTGTTGAAATGGGGGGTCTCAAAAAAATGGTGCGCCCTGTTTGACACAATTGCAACCCTCCTAGTAATAAAAAAAAAAAAAAATTAATTAATAATCCAGATAAAGTGCTGCTATGGCCCGTACCTCGGAAAGTAAAACATTTTTTTTTTGCAAAATGGCGGCTGTCTGAAATAAAAAGACATTTTTTACCTGTTTTTTGATATTTCGGAATTTAAAAAAATGTTAAAATTGAAATTTTGTAAAATTTCTAATAGGGGCGATAGAGTAATGTGTAGAAAAGGCTCACACCAAATTTCAAGTAAATTGGTTTAGTAGAACTCTCGAAGAAAGTAGTTTTGAGAAAAACGCGTTTAATTTTTTTTTATATTTAGATTCTAGTTAGATTCCATCTAAACCGTGACACTTAAAATAAGTTATAACTTTTAAAATAATGCGAATTTCGAAAAATTCTCTTAAAAAGTTATTTTTGAATAACTAAGCTATGAAAATATTTTGAAAAAAAAACAGTTTTTTTTTAGACTAGAATACCCCCTTAAGAAATTATGTACGAGTTTAAGGCGTTTAATTTTCCTATTTGGCGCCTAAAAGTTATTTTAATTTTCCGAACTGCAAAAATATAATATTTTGTTAATTCTACGATTGCATTATATTTAAATTACTTGCAATCGAAATATCAATCCGTTGTCAGGTGTGTCAATTCGTTAACCATTAAATTTGGTGCTCGTTTGGCGAATTAACTTGGCATGATATCAAATTAATATGACATCTCTCGTGTCGGGACTCTCGCCACGACAGTGATTAGAACTTTGAAATAATATTAATTACGATTTATGTAAATGGTGTTTCCATGCGAAGAAAAAATCTACAGACATGCTAAATCTGTAATGTTTGTAAATTTTCTTTTACTTCTGGTTATATTTCTGGCAAATATTTCAATACGATGCACATTTGACTCGTGAGCTTAACTAATGAATTTTAAAGACAGCAACATTATGGAGCTGATTCTAATTATTGACTAAAGGTGACCCGACAGTTGATCCGTTGTCAGTTGGCCCCCTTAAATGATATTTACTTTAAAATTATTTTTTTTAATTCCTTATATGAACACCGCACAAGAGTCCAAACTGCTCCCGTCTGGAGCCAGTGAGACTATGGCATCCCCAATTGGGGTATGTCGTGAGCCTGAAGGTAGTGGGAGGGGAAGGAGATGGGGAAGAGGAAGGTGGGAAGTACCTAGTTGGCTATTCAGATCTGATCACCAAACACGGCCAAAGCCATTTCAAGCAACGTTTCATTTCTGAATAGTGGTCTTACACCATGGGCGATACTGAGAGTATCTTCCGCTCTGGAACGTGCCGTATTATTTTAATATACTTTGTATTATTTTAAATGACTAAATTGTGAAATAACAATTTAATAATTAATCAAAAAAAAATTATTTGCCGCGCTGGGATTCTATCCCGCGATCTTCGGAATGCGAGTCAAGAGCTTTACCGCTGGACTACGCCGGCCGTCGTTTACCAATTTCAAACGAATTTACCAATTTCAAAAAAAAAAAACCAATTTCAAACGTAAAATCGATTTCAAAGTCCGCTTTATAATAAGTTGGTATGAAAATCAAACGAATTTATGCACAATGTCGATTTTTTTGTACTTACGTGCTGGTACAGTATATAAAGAAGCATTTTTTTCTTTGAGGCATTTGAATGAAAATTTATACTTTTGTTATTCGGCGGTACATGTTTTGTGCACATCCTTTCGGGGTCAGTTAGCTATATTTTATGGGTATATAATTAGGTATACCGTGTTTTCCCTAAACCTACTGCACGTTGTACATAAGTATGCCAGGGGGCCAATTATCGGCGGATCAACTGTCATGAAATCTCCACTAAAATAAGTTATTTTCGACACTTAACATGGGGACAGGAAATGACCGATACTTTTCAACAAAATTATTCCCCTTTCACAAATTGAAACATAAAAATGTGTTCATTGATAAAAAAAGATTAATAAAAATCGGTACGCACTATCTATTTTCAATAATAAATAATTTTGATAGAGGGCATCTATACTAATATTATAAATGCGAAACTGCGTGCGTTTGTTTGTTACGCTTTCACGCATAAAACTATAAAAGGATTTTAAAAATTCTTTCTCCAATAGAAAACTTAATTATATGCGAGTACTATGGGCTGTATCTAATCGTAAGCTTTGTTGTTATGAAATTATAAATATTAATGTGTATTATGTATTATGCGTTTTCTGTCGCTAACGCTAATGTCAGAAAACAAATCGTTGCCGTGGTAACGGTATTGATGTATTTTTATTTCAGGCGTCGTAGTTAATATCTATCTATCCATATAAAAAATGAATCTTCGAAATGATTGTACGCGCATAACTTCCGAACGACTGCACCAAATTGAATTATTATTTTTTTTACTATTTGTAAGCTCTGACATTATGAAATTTAGGTGGCACGCGAGCTTTGAAAACTGAACGTACCGATAATTAATGTATGGAATGCGGGTTGGTGGAGGGGGGTGAGGGGGGAGGGTGGGGGACGCGGGAAAAGTAATAAGTGCAAGCGATACAGTTATTTC
Organism: Glyphotaelius pellucidus; assembly: GCA_936435175.1. Lineage (NCBI taxonomy): Eukaryota > Metazoa > Arthropoda > Insecta > Trichoptera > Limnephilidae > Glyphotaelius > Glyphotaelius pellucidus. The sequence goes on from OW386539.1 coordinate 35,675,937, forward strand.
CCCCTAATACCATGCGAGCGAAGCCGCGCGTAAAAAAGCTAGTCATAGAATAAAGAATAAAATAAATGCTTTGTGGCTGTGATTCATGGTCCAAATATTTGTTCGATCGGACCTTAAATTTCTAAGACAAAACTGTGTTTACAAAATTCAAATGGGAGGGAGAACTACGATATCAGGCTAGTGTAAGTGAGACAGAAAGCGTGCTAAAAGGGCTAAATGGAACCCACCAACGTATTCCGTGGGTGAATTTTGATAATTAAACATTTACAGTAAAAGTACAGTGACAATAAATTTACTTTTTCATAAAATCACCCAAAAAAAATTTTTTTCTCTAACACCCTGTTGAAAGAGTTAACGGTGTTGCCAGAATCTCGTTAATTCCATCCGTATTAAATGACAGCATCCTTTTCAATTCCCATCAAAAGGAGCTCCGTGTTTATGGTGCGTGAGACGAAGTCTTTTTCTTCTTATTGCCAGGAAATCTTCGTCACTAGATGTATTATTTATTTTGTAACTTAGTGAGAAGTGGCGATAACAAAACTGTAAAGCATAAGAAAAAGGTTCAATAATCATCAGTATGTTATTTAATACAAATATGCCTAACCATAAGGCTTCGCGTACGCTGAGACATCGGTCGCGCAGAATGTTCAGCGCAAGGTAGTTCAGGTTTTTGCGTTGTATGGAAGTGTATGGAGCGACATACGCTGAGACGCAGACATGTGCGCCGCAGAAACGCTACTGCCCTGCGCCCGAACGGCATACGCTGAGACATCCGTCGCGCAGCACGTTCAGCGCAGGGTAGTTCGGGTTTTTGTATTGTATGGAAGTGTACGTAGCAACATACACTGAGACGCAGACACATGCCGGGCAGACATGTGTGAGCTCAGCTCTGCGTCGAGTTGCGGCCGGAACACAGTTTTTGGGGGACGCGTGCGTAGGCAGGCAGAATATTTTATAAATTAAAATAAATAGCTAATTTTTTTGTATGTCAGGTAATATAATATAACGTTTTAATTCGAATAAGAGACCCAAATGCTCGTCTGGAGCCAGTGAGACTATGGCATCCCCAATTTCGGTATGTTGTGAGACTGAAGGTATTGGGGAGAGGAAGGAAATGTAGAAAATGTATCTGGCTATTTAGATCTAGTCACCAAACACGACTAAGGTCATATCAAGTATACACTATTCATCAGCGTAAAAATAAAAAAATATATATATAATAAAACTTATTTTATCACTATACACTAGCGTAAAAATACAAAAAACATGTATTTTATCCGAATACAACACAAGAGACCCAACGGCTCCTAGCCGCCTGGAACCAGTGAGATGTTGGGAATATAGCTGGCTATTAATATATAGATCTAGTCACTAAACACGGCTAAAGCCATTTCAAGTAGTGAGTCTAATGTGACTTTACATCAGCGTAAAAATACAAAAAAATCAAATGATACAAATTTGTGAAAACCACGCAAGAGTCCCAACTATTCCTAACCGTCTGAAGTCAGTGAGACTATGGCATCCCCAATTTCGGTATGTTGTGAGGCTGAAGGGAGGGGAAGAAGATGTGGGAAATATACCTAGCTATTCAGATCAGTCAACAAACATGGCTAAAGCCATTATAAGTAATAAGTATAATATGTTTATACACTATACACCAGCGTTAAAATACAAAAAAAAATCCTGTAATAAAACATATTTTTTCCGAATACAAGAGACTCAACTGCTCCTTACCGCATGGAGCCAGTGAGACTATGGCATCCCAAATTTTTGGTATGTTGTGAGGCTGAAGGCAGTAGGGAGGGGAAGAAGATGTGGAAAATGTACCTGGCTGTTTAGATCTAGTCACCAAACATAGCTAAAATAACTTATAGAGTGATGCTTATATAAAAACTGCTTCCAACCGTTTGGAGCCAGTGAAACTATGGCATCCCCAATGTTGTGGCACCGAAAGGAGTGTGGAAGGGAAGAAAATGACGAATGAACCCCCTAGGGTGACCTATGGCAGGGGTGTTAGTTATCCAATAAATGGTTCCCGAGGCGGCGGTACCCATACCCGCCTCCCAAATTTGTATATATACCGGATAACGGACGTATAAATCCAACCCTCCCATTGCGGTGCGAGGCGATGGGTCGAGAGAGTCCGGCTGGAGAGTTCTGGGTTAGATCTCCCTCAACCAATCTTTCCCGGTCTGGCCTGCCACACAGAGGGTGGACAAACGCATTGGCCGTCAAGATCAAAACAAGCCCCACCCCACGAACCCAGGCACTCCTGCTAAGTCACCAAACGTAATGAACCACTTGGGGCGACCTGTGGACAGTGGTGTTGGTTATCCAATCAACGATTGCAGTGGCGGCGGTACCCGTACTCGCCTCCCACATTAGTATATATGCCGGATGACGGACGTATAAATCCTAATCTCCCACTGTGGTGCAAGGCGATGGGTCGAGAGAGTCCGGCTGGAGAGGTCTAGGTTAGGTCTCCCTCAACCAATCTTTCGCGATCTTGCCAAGATCTAGACAAACCTCACCCATGAAACTCCTGCTAAGTCGCCAAACGTAATAAATCACTTGAGGTGACCTATAGCAGGGGTGTTGGTTATCGAATAAATGGTTCCCGAGGCGTCGGTACCCACATCTGCCTCCCAATTGTAATTATTTGTAAGTATGTCTATTTTATTATGTATGTAATTTTAATTTTTTTATGTAATACATATACATACATACATGCAATATATTCACAAACAATTTCATTATCAGGTTTCAATCAGATCAAACACGAATCATTAAACATTAACATGCAACACTGATCAGAAACTGCACCAACATTTATATATATATAATATATAACCTTTACGAGAGTGTTACCACTCGTGTGTAAAGGGATAAAAATTAAGAGTTAAAAATTATAATTTATACATATTTGTACATACATAAATCAGATACCTAAACAAAAAATAAAAATTGTTTATTCAGTGTTGTTAATTTATTATTAATGTGATTTTAGGTGGCTAAACTATTTTAAGACTTTACTATTTAATTCATTTTTAAATTTGTTATAGTTCAGTTCCAATCTCAGCTCTCTTGTCTTATATTATATAGGTACGTGAATACGCATTCACAATAAATAATGCGCATTGGAAAAGGAGCGCTGCACTCACACACAAAGCAGCGCCTGCAGTGTCCACGCCCACCGCCCGACGAGCGAACGTCAACTGAATTGGAGGGAACGGCGGAATGTACAAGACAGGGGATGCGGCTGTCTCTAAGCCATCAGCCAAGTTTTTAGTTTCAAACCGCCGCGCAGAAAAGTCTCTCAGAGAACCGCGCTGCAAACCAATATCTTACCTTCGGTCTTTACTTTTCTGCGCGGTGACTAGAAATGGCGCGCTGCGAAGTGTCTGTATGGGGATTCTGTGTCGCATGTCGCCTGCGTCCCAGCGTATGTTGCCAACTGATTTCTGCACATTTTAGTAAATCCGACACTGAACTACCCTGCGCGACCGATGTCTCAGCGTACGTCCACGCTAATCGGCGCTACAATTAAAATTCTTGGAGGGTCTTTTGCTGCCACGAAAAGTGCCTCTACTCCCACAGGTTTCCATCTATTTTCTTTCGGTACGTTATGCCGATAGATCACCTCACGATAGATTATTAAGCAGTACGGAGAGGCGACTAAATTACTTGTCAATTCGAATGTTGTTTGATGTCTAGATTATTGCTACGGAATATATGCTAGTCTCCCAAAACACCAAATCTACAAATTATAATCCGTGTTCAACGCTGCGGCAAGACTTATCACCGGCGTATCTAAATATACCCATATATCTGAGCATCTCAAAAATCTTCACAGGCTCAAGTGTCCTGAAAGAAGTCAATTTAAGCTCTGCTGGATGATATTCAAGTCCCTTAACGGAATGGCTCCGGCTTACTTATTGGAAATGTAAATTCCAGAAAATTTCGATCCTCGACAATCAACCCTCAGGTCAGCAGCAATATCAGCTATCGGAAGGTTTAAGGAACCAAAGCGCTTACCAGATACTAAATTCGGTGAGCATGCTTTCGGAGTGTCAGGACCTAAAGCCTGGAATGGACTGTCACACGAGTTAAGAATGATCACAGATTCATCGGAATTTAGAGCTAAACTTAAAACTCATCTTTTCAGACAGTCATATCCATAAGATGAAAAATCTTTCACCTTCGCTGTCACGGCCTGCAACATTGTAAATAACTAATTGTGTAAAAATAAAAGCAAATTCTTTTTTTTTTAGCTTTGTAAAGGTCATTTCATGAAAATCTCCATTCCCAAAGAGTTCTAAATTCTCTAGTCTTTCAAAATAAATATTAACTATACTTTGGCATTAATCTTCTTATAAATGTAAAACCAACAGTGATGAGGGTAGCAAAGGTAAAGTCATGCAATGCCCAGTGTTTTCAATATAACGTCCTCTGCGTGCAAAGTCATATCTTCCCCAAGCATAAAAAACAAACTTTCTAAAAAAGTGTGTTTATCGGAAGTGACCTGCTAGGTAAGTATGTTTATGTATTTGTAAATGATAAAATTAGATAGATCCTAAGAATTCATATTAAATTTTTAAACGCCCTTGAGGTGATTTTTCACAAAAACGGCGCTCTACAAATTGTCCAAATATTATTATTATTATTATCACAGAAACAAAAGGAGATATATGTCATCTACTTTGTAACAGTTTAACTTGTTACCCCGTTTATTTGTATGTTGACTACACAAAACACCTTACTCTATGAGCGTGTTGGTTGCTAACTTCGGACGGGACAGTGGTGACATCTGGTAGAAGACGGAAGAGCGTGCACTCCACGGATTTTACTGGTGAAGGAAGGAGGGTCTGGTCTCCGACTGGCATGCGGACATCGTGGTTTGGCGTTAGTTTCCTTTACACTGGTTTAAATAGGAGTTTATGTTTTTTAATGGTCATGTCTTTGAGACTGACCTAGGCGCCCAACATACTGTTTGAAAGGTTAGTTTTGTTGAGATTATAATGTTTCACATATCGCTGGTTCCTAGTACTTTTAAAAATGACTTGCATATTTTCATAATCCCAGGAGCTTCCTCTTCAAGGAACCCTGGACCATGTCCCGAGTTTCGTTAAAACATTAATCCTTAAATACACGATTGTCTCATGCTCTACAAACTGTTTGATTTCAATAAATGTTAAAAGTTAAACTAATGTTTTCATTCACATGTCCCTTATATTTTCACTGCGCACATGGATGTCGCTGGGAAGTAGATTGACTATTAATTTGCTAAAAGATTAAGAAAAATAGTTACAACTTGTCTAGTAAAGCGCAATAGGTTTTTACATTGAAGTGATACATGAAATTATAAATGTCCAGTGGTACACAGCGGAATCAGTATTATATTAAGAACAAAATAAGAATGTATGAGTACACAAAAATAATACCGCTTAAGAGATAGAGTTGTAATTGGAAGTACAATGAGATAAAATTGAAAAGAAATACAAAATAATGTATAACAGTTAAATAATAAACTAGGTTTATACAAGACCAAAAAAGAAATGTGTAACAGTTAAATAATATTCTAGGTTTATATAAGACCTGACATAAATATCATGGAAGCCTGCCGACTGCCGCGGAACTAAGACCAAGCTGCACGGAGTATCGAAGTGGCGGAGCCAATGAAAGTTATGCATTTGGTGTGTGCGTAGTTACTATTTGCAATAGTATGGTTGAACGCTTTTGAACAAAACGCGTTGTTCGTGCTGTTTCATACTTTTACTGCCCCATGACTCGTCTGCCTTGTTTCGATTATCCCTTGTTTTCCAGAGAAAAATCTAGTAATTGGAATAAAAAATGTGATTTACCATCACGTGTCATTTGGCAAGGAAAGATGCTTAGGTACCTATATTAATTGCAGCACATTTTAAATTGGAATATACTCTCAGAATCAACTTGGTGAAAGACCACCACTCAAAATCGAAACGTTTTTGAAATGACATTAGCTGTGATTCCTAATCTCCTTCTCCTTGCCCTGCACACTACCTTTAGTCTCACAACATGTCCCGAATAGAAATACCATAGTCCCAATGTATCCAGACGGGATTCTTAAGTGTTTTTTTTACATAAATACAAAGCAGCCTGGACTATTAGTTCTGAAAAAAAAAGTGATTGAAAAGTTGTACTTATTGTGACATATCGCTCATAACTCTTCAATCTTTATGAAGCAGTGATTCAGCTAAATGTTTAATTGTCCATTCAAGGCAACTAAATTGAATTCACATTTTCGTCTTTCTAGAGAATTCAGTTCATATATCGAATATAGGAAGCTACTAAAATAAACCTCCATGAATAGGTAACTCGCAGATTAAACTCACAGATTATGTATCCAGGCAAGGTTTTATGTAGGTAGATACATTTTTTATTATTTACTAGCGAGTTTCCGGCAAGCGTTGCAATGTCACATAAATAAATTGGTTCTCCGTGCGTGACATTTCGCATTTGCCCCCGTTCCCCTTTCGCCTCCTATTTCTCTATCGCGTCCCCATCCCTCCCGTTTACCTCCTCAACCTTCCCCTCCTTTCCCCGTTTCGCGTTCCCCTTCCCTCTACCGCGTTTAACTTCCAACTTCCCCGCCTTCCTTACTCCCTCGACCCTCCTGCCGCGAATCTCCCCTCTCCTTCATTACCCTTCGCCCATCCCTGATTTCCTTCGCCCTTCCGCCTTCCCGCCCTACCACTAAACTAGATGAAATTCACTCATTTTTTCAAACGACTCGTGCGCCACCTATTTCAATTTTTTATGCAAATTTAATAACTCCAGAGCTCACCAGTTTATCTATAAACCCCAGCAGGCGCGTTCACAACAACTCACCGAAGTTTCATCGCAATCGGATGAATATTATAGGAAATAATTTCGTAACGCCAGAGCTCAGAGACCATCGCGGGCACGCGCACATCAAATCCCTAAAGTTTTATCGCAAACAGATGAATAGTTTACAAACGCACAAGGGTCAAACAAAGAAACATTTATTTATATTTATTAAGATTATATTTAAAGAAATATTAATATTTAGCTTTCAGACTAACTACATTCAATGCTATATAAAATTATAACAAAAATAATTTTTTTTAAATTTGACAATAATTAATACAAATAGAATCAATATTAAAAATTATTCTACATTAAAGTACATTATCATTTTGTTCACTTATCTTACGATTGAAGCGTTTTTTTTTTAAATTGTTTCTTCGATACTCCGTTTTTAGGCCGGAATAAAATTGTTTTCTTTTTGGAAAATGTTATTTTATCCCCCAATCAGAATAAAAATTATAACACAACAAACCAAGCACGTACGCTTACTGATTTTTCAATTTGTGCCCTTGGAACAACAAGGTGCCATCAATCAGGCAATATTGTGCGATGGTAAACTTTAAAGCAGCACCTCTCGACCACCACAACACGGGCATGTGCCTAGCATGGTGGTCGAAAAATCATAAAATCATGTAACAAACATTATAATGAATAAAGAAAAAAAAAAAAAAAAAAAAACTTTATTAACCAAAGCCAAGTCAGATGAAACCTTATTATTCCAAGCTACAAAAACCTTGTTATTCCAAGATACAAAAACTTTGTTATTCCAAGATACATAAACCTTGTTATTCCAAAATACAAAAACCTTGTTGTTCCATGATACAAAAAGATGTAATTCCAAAATACAAAAACCTTGTTGTTCCATGATACAAAAATATGTTACTCCAAAATACAAAAACCTTGTTGTTCCATGATACAAAAATATGTTACTCCAAAATACAAAAACCTTGTTGTTCCATGATACAAAAATATGTTACTCCAAAATACAAAAACCATGTTGTTCGATGATACAAAAATATGTTACTCCAAAATACAAAAACCTTGTTGTTCCATGATACAAAAAGATGTTATTTCAAAATACAAAAACCTTGTTGTTCCAAGATACAAAAACCTTGTTATTCCAAGAAACAAAAACCTTGTTATTCGAAGACATAAACGCGATACCAAAAAGCATCCAAGCAACAAAATGTAAATCAAAACAATCATATAGATCATGGGTCGGCAACCTTTAGCCGTAAAAGGGCCAAAAATTGTATATGGGGATTAGTGCGGGCCGCACTTGGGCCACATGTCATTAAGTATGCGGGATTTTTGGTGACTTAGTAGGGTTGCCCGGGTTCATGTGGTGAGGCATGTCCAGGTCTTGGCGGCGGTTGCATCTGCCCATCTGCTGCGTGGCGGTCCGGATCGAGAAGTTGAGGGAGGCCTTTTGACCTTTCCAGCCGGACTCTCTCAACTCATCGCCTTGCAATGCAGTAGGAAGTATTGATTCATACGTGCATCACTCCTGGACCCATGACACCCAGATTCCTACCCACTTTTTCCTTTCCAGAACTTCCAATCCTTTCTTTTCTTAAAATGACCCACCACACGGCATCCCTTAAGATGACATAGGCCCTGAGAAAATTATTTACTATCTACAATATTTGTTTATAAATATTTAAGTCTTTACATTTAATGTATATAATATAATCAATGAGATTTCTTTGGTTGTATTTGAGTTGCAAGTTTTCATATATTAGCTTGCATTTTTGAAGTACAGGTTGCAGATTGCCGACGTATAGATAATGACCAATATAATGACATATCGAACCTAATCAATTATTAACAAAAATATCAATGTTACCTAATACCATCGGGATTGTTTTTTTTCACTGTGCCAAGTTTCGTTTTGTGACGAAAAATTATATTGTTTCTACTCGATAATGACAGCTTTTACGAAAAAAGAGCAATAAGTTACAAGGTCTATCGTAAGTCGACCACATCCCCGTATCTCCTTAGCATTTAATGTATCTGTAAATAAGTATGTGTTTCAGAATTTCTGCGTTTCAGGACATACACACGATATTTCAGTCTGTACAATATTTCTTTCTCCACCGCACACCGTTAAGCGCGCATTAAATTCAGGACCACCCATAAGCCAAATCCAAGAAGAAATAAGGAGAATGCGTTGCTTTGGTCATTTGATATATTAAAAATATGGTGATCCGATAGTTGGCTCCCTCAACAGTTGTCCCCCCGACATTTGACTCCCGGTACATTTGATTCCTCTGCCAGTTGTTATTTGTTTTTGAGGTGTTATGCCGTGTTACGCTACCTCCTTCTTTAGCCAACGTTTCGGACAGCGTTACGAAATGTTGGCTAAAGAAAGTGCAACACGTTAAAACACCCCAAAAACAAATAACGAAAATACTTTTAGCCGTGAAAATCTAAAAATGTACGCTCTGCCAGTTGATCTACGGCTGGATCATACTTTACCAATCAAAAAGAGAAGAATAAACAGCTTTATCAATATTATTACAGCGCCATGTCTTAGGGTTGAATTTGGTCTCCTACGCAATTGTTCTTCACTGTCTTTGGTTCCTGAATGAACAACTCCTAGCTATTTGCCTATTCTGGTACACTTTTCTTCTCTTATTTCCTCCCCTGTGCTTTTCGGGGAACGCACAGATTTTAGTAATCTCGCAATCTCTTCATTCCATTGCGTTATATTGTTTGAATGCGGTTGGTGCCGATCAACATTTCAGCATTAAAAGTTAGTACAAAGAATATTTAGTTAAAAGAAAAAAATAGGTACCTATTTATTTGAAGGTGCTGTAGAACCCGTCGCTCTCAATACCAGCGTTTTTTGGGCACCATGGTAATAAATACGACAAATTAATTTCACACAATCCAGTAAGGTTTCAAATCATACCGGTATGTTAAATTGATGACGTAAGTTATTAATTATTAGACTAGCGCAGACCCGTGAAAGATCACATGGCAGTCTGAATACTTGACAAATCAGTTCCAATTCTGAAAATTAAAAATTAAAATAAATTTCTGTATGTAATATGCGACTAGTTACACATTGCTAGTCACCGCGGTCGTTGCATTTCAGTTGCCTTGTTGACAGGTTGCCATGGTAGTGGCTCACGACCTGTCAAGTTTTCGAGTAATCTGCAATATGTCAGATCAGAGAAATATCGATTTTGTTCAGGAGGTTGATTGTGATTGCGTCGCCAACTGTTTTTTTTTCAGTTTCTCCATGGATGGCCTAAATGTACTATGGCCTAGAGTACTATTCAGCAGGGCATACCCTATATGATGAAACTACCTTCCACCACGATAAAGCCTTAAACTTCTCTTTGCTTTTATACGAAAGTATAAAAAATCTTTCTAAACAAATAATAAACTTTTGTGCATACTTTAGGAACATGAGGTTTCCACAGTTATATAATCCAAGATTTTGCTCAGCGCCAAGCGCCAAGCGCCATGGAGATGTTCGTGTTAGCGGTAGACCGATGAAAATTGTTATTGGCCTATTCCACTTTATTTATTGTCACGCCCCGAACAGGCGTTTCCTGCTGTTGGGAGGGTATGATTCCTAAGATGTTTTTGCACACTTGAGAGAAAATTACACATTCTTGACGATTCGAATGTTTTTATAAATTGAATTAAAATGTGTGCTTCGTATCAACGAACGCATTATATTTTCAGGGCATTTTTGTTCTTCAGTTATTTTTTTTTCTTTTTGAAAAACGCTAATAGCGCATTGTCTTTGTTCCCGCCTCACAGTTAGTAATTTTGAGTATCTATCGTAACTTTATTATTTTAGTATGTTTTTGAAACAAAATAAATTATTATTATATGAAAAAATTGTTAAAAAATATTTATTGCGCGATTCAAACTGGTACAGTCGTTTTTAATACTTCTATTTATATTTAAAGTTTAGGTTCCGTATGTTTATTTATTTCTATTCTTGTACATACACTTTACAAATAATTACATAGTTTACATAGATAATAGGTTAGTAATAAGAAAAAAACATGTTAAAGATCCGTAACTGTTTGCGTTCGTAAATCTCGGAAAGTAATCAATAATCATTTTTTGGTTAGCTGTAAGAAATAGAATTTATCTATAAGCTTCACCTTTTGTACTTGTGTTTTTTTTTTGTGCAATAAATGGTTTTTTGAATTTTGAATTTTGATAAATTGACTCAAAATTTCTACAGAACATTGCATTTAAGCCAAAGTGTGTTTCCATGCATAATAGTAAGCTCTGGCGTTTGTATATATCGATCTGTATAGCAAAAATCGCCTTGGTGCTGAAATAATTAAAAGTTGTTAAAGTTAACCCTGAAAACATCACAAAATTAAAGTTTTTTTAACAAAGTAATATCCATTAAACACAAAAAACCTAAAATTTTTCCGGATGCATTCGGATACATTTTTAAAAGTCTCGAAATTCGTTTTGAAAAATCGTTACTTCAAAATATTTTTTATCACACTAAAACACAAGTTAAATAGTTATGATAATCACTTGATTTCCTAGATTTCATCATAAAAATTCAGAAAAACACAGTAGTTATAGTTGAATTATCACAAAGACGTGCACACCTCTATCCGCGGAGAGATCCAAACTCGACAGACATAAAATTACTCGTTCGCGTTTCGAGATAGTGAGTATTCGCGATGGTGGAAAACGTCGAAAGAAGCTAAAATAATTTATTTTTTTTAATTCTAAAAAGATTAGGCATTTAGATACCCAATTAAAATAAAATGAAATCCAGAAAGAAACATTGGGTTTTATAATAAAGTTACGCTAGATACCTCAAATTATTAATTGTGGCCTGTCCGTTGGCTACTATGGCATCTCCAATGGTATGTGGTAAAACTGAAGGGTTCGGGGGAGGAAAGGTGATGGGGAAAATGAAAGTTGGGACGTACTTGACAGTTAAGATCTGGTCATCAGAAACGGTTAAATCAATTTTAAGCAATGTGTCGAATCTGGTCTTTCACCAAGGCGACACTATGATTATACTACTCTGGTGTAAATTAAGTAAATTAACACAATAGGTGTATTTATCGCCCCTTCAAATTATCCACCGACACAGTAACTTTCCCAACGATAAATATCGGATGTGCAAAATGGAAAAATTGCGTTAAAACATCACGAGTTCATGATTTTTTATTTCATTTTGTTTTCTTGTAAAGAGAAGAATAATATAAGGAAATGAATGAGACGATATATGAATGTGAATAAAGCAGGAAGTGTGTCAAGACAGAGTTGTTAAGGGGTTGATCCTCTCTATCGGTCTCTCTCACTGGCTTATTTTTATCCACTTATACGACTGAAATAACATCTCTGCGAAGGGGAAAATGTCAACTAAAGTGACACAACGAACAGATCAGTACAAAAATAGTCCAGTTTTTACCAAGTAAATGACTGAATGTCATGAACTGAGATTAATGGTCGTCGATAGTATGTCTGGATATTTTTATTTGTTATTAATGGGTTTTCTTGTATCCATTCACCGGTAGATTAATAAGCTGACAGAGAAGTCAAGCGAGAAATAGCATTAACTAACTAGAAAATTTAAAGCGACTCCACAATCTACATGTCATTCTCATATTTCAGTTTCTAGGAATAAGTTCTTATACTTAAGTGGAATAAATAAGAGAATATAGATCAGGGTTCCCGCAATGTATTAGTATGTTATTTCCACCAAATCAACGGTAATTAACAATTGTATAGTATACCCCACCAAAGAATTTTAAAGAATCGGCCTTTTTGGATATTTACGGATAATCCATTTATATCCAAAAATACACAACAATTTACATAAATATCGTAAAAATCCATTAATAACCACAAATTTCTATTAATATCCGTAAATTTTAAGAAATACGAATTCAAAAATTCTAATTTTTTCTTCAAACTTTGCAAATTCACTTTGTGGCGTCATTATTAATAAATGAAAACAAATAACTTTGTGTACACCACTCTTTAAATGTGGATTACACAAAATTATTTGTTTTCATTTATTCTAATTTTTATTTATTAAATTTTTTTTAACGAAAGAAAAACATTTCCGGGTAACGAATAACCCAACAATGTTTGAAAATCTCCTACTACCACTTCTGAAATGTGTCTTTTTTGGCGAGTGAGGCTTCTCTAAAGTGAGAAAGTCTTTCAGCGTAGTTATCTAGATTCCAATGTATTCCGGATTTGTAAACTAGTAAATTTAAGTATTTTTTTTGAAAAAACTCCATTTTATTGCTATGAATTGCATAGTGTGGGGACCGAATCACGGAGCCATATTCTAAGAGACTTCTTACATGTTTTATCCGTTTTGAGCACATTTTAACTTTATTTTACCATGTTATTTTTATCTTGGCAAGTCAAGATTAGTTATTTATATTAACATAATATTGGTACTGTGCGAAATTTTCATAGTATAAAAAAATATTCATGAATTAAAATATTATTATGATTGAGAGAATTTATATTATGCAAATATCACGCGGTAGCAAGTTTTGCATTATATAATACTTATTCTGTAGTCCCTCAAAGCTTCGAGAGTCAACTCGCATGATTTGGTGCACAGTGCACAGTTGACACTTGACACATAAAGCTCACTTCCGTCACGTGATTAGTGCCATCCATCGCCGCGCCCGCGACGTGGCGCTAGTTTAACCGTTTCCTGACAACCAAACCGTAATAGACAATCCCTACAAATGACAGATACACAACACACCGAGTAATGATAACGGCGAAAGACGAAGCTTTTATAGGAAATGATTTATAACTTCAAGCTCTTAAATTTACAACTCCATGTGTCTAGAAACTAACATAAAATCATGTTGGTTAGGAAATCTGTCAGAAAACAGCTTATTTTAAATCTAGCAACAGTACCCGGCTTCGCTAAGGAAGTTGACGTGAGAGTGAACTGACGTTCGAACCCTCGACAGATCTTGCTTAATATACCCCTACCAATGGGCAGCCCCACCCATACAAAAAAGCTTCAAACGGTCCACAATGTTCCAGAACATTCCACAACATTCGAGATTGTTCTGGAATGTTCCACAATGTTTTGGGATGTTCTGGGATGTTTTCGAACGTTCCAGACTATTCACGAACATTCCACAACATTCCAGAATGTTTTGGGATGTTCCAGAATGTTGTGGAATGCTCTCGAATACTTATGAATATTCTGGACTGTTCTAGAAATTTTAGAGGGCGACACTTCCAACCCTTATACCTTCAAAAGCACGCCCTTCAGATAAAAAACGAGAATCTTTTTGTATCTTTACTTGAATCTTTTATCTATTAGACAGTTCATCTCACTCACTCACTCACTCAGTCACGCACCCACTCACTCACTCACTCACACACTCCAATCCGCAAAGTTTCATCGCAATCGGATGATCGGTTAGCAAAGTATAATTTCATGATGCCAGAACTCACTATTGTATATAGAAACCATCGGGGGCATGCATACATCTAATCCCCAAAGTTTTATCGCAATCGGATGAATGGTTTAGCAACGCATATCATATAAACGCATATATTTACATATATATCTGCAAACCCAGAAACAAACATATTTTGATTTTTGTGTAAATATAAATTTGTGCATGAAGTGTAGATTAATTACTGGATTATTGGGTTATAATTTTTTTTTTATTGTTTTTTTTTCAGTGTATGAAATGTTATTAACCTGCAAATGTTCCTAATAAAATAAAATAAAATATCTGTTATGTCTGCGTTGTTACGGACCGCAGTATGCAGTTTGAAGTTTGCCCTGATAAAAATAGGCAACCTCCAACAAGAAAGGAAACCAAAGTAACAAGAAATGTTTCAGAAAATTTTCTGAGCACAAAGTCAAACCTACTTTAGCCGTTTTTTCTGTTCTTATTCGGAGCAGGGGTTTGATGTTTAAATGTACATTTTATTCTTTAAAAAAAAATTACATTTTCATGAAAAATTATTCCACCATGAATAATCCGTAAAATATTATTCAAACAACAGCAGCACCCGCGAGGGAAAGGATTAAAAATGCAAAACTAACAGTCAAAGACTCATAAAATACTCCCTACAAAAGGATGGCTTCTTTTTTACATTGTCATATGAGGACCAGCGCTACGTGGCAAAGTCGTTCCGAAAGATAGGATGCTGTTTTCTTTTGTATGCAAATAAATTCCGCATTTACACGTGTAAATAAAACTTTACAAAACGGGCGAGCCAAGGCGTGGATTACAGCATCACCGTACAAAATTCTCCACGATCTGTTTTGTTGTGTGTTTATGTTGGGTTCGCTGAATTTATGTGGGAAGTAGTTTTTTTAGTTTGGCTCGAAAGGCCGCCGTACCCTTTTCATGTTACCTTTTTATCACGCGGGAAAATAGTGTTACAAATCATGTTTTTATTCATTGTAGATAGGAAAGGGGGTGAGGAAAACGGGTTGCGAGCAGAATGTTTGAAATTTTCATAGGTTCATTGCCATTCGGTTGACTGTAGGAAGTACACAATGATGTATTTTTCAAATTAACAACGGTATTTCCAGTAATACAAGACTTTTTTAAAAATACCTGTAACTGTGAACCCAACAAATTACTTGTCAACCACATATTTTCGATATAACCAAGCCTTCTCCAGGACAAATAAATAAGCTATCTGTCTTTTAAATTAACATAAATTTATGCAGAAAACTCGAAAAACCTGTGTAATCCAAAGCACATTTTCTTCTGAATTCTATTGGTCGCTTCACTTGGCTATTCGCTTATTTAGCATATTTGGCAAATAGTAGCCATATATGAACACTGTGGATGGTATATTTGTCAAAATATTGGCCTTATGGTGGCACTATACTTGGCTACTCGTATTCGTGTATTTGGCATGTTCGGCAACAATCGCCTCGTATGGACAGTATAACTGACAAACTATTAAATTGCTTTTTTGGCAAATATGGCCAATACGAAACGCGTTACCGCAATCTTTTCGGTTTTCTACGCACTTCAAAGGAGTCAAATATGAAAAAAAAACAATTGAACCGTCTTCTCCATCGATGATCAAGTAACGTATTTATTTTGTCGAAAATTTTGTAACTTCAAGGCAAACCCAGTAAATGCTTTCGAAAGTTATTATGAAATATTAAAAAAAAAAACCAAAGAATAATACTTGCAATTTTGAGCAACTCATTCAAAATAGACAAATGTTTGTCACGAAACCCTATGGTATTTTGTAGTACAGATATTAAAAGCATAACATAATTGATTGATGGTGAATCTTTCGGTCCGGTCAGTGGTTGAGTAGGCATCGCGTTTGGGTCCCACCCGGGCGTCCCGTGTTCGATTCTTCGGCTGGCTAAGTCCTCAATCACAACAAAAGCAATATTTTCTGCTTTCTGTGGTAGCAGTAGGAGATTTTCAAACATTGTTGGGTTATTCGTAATCCGGGAATGTTTGTCTTTCTTTCAAACAAAAAAAAATATTTTTACAGTTACGGTTTAACCACTACATTCTCTCTTTTCAGATACATATTTAAAAATTATTATTATTTTCAACCGCTGATTTGAAATTATAATTATTATTATTAAAATCATACTGCTGCAATCAAATTGCTTTCTAAATAGCAAACATATTAGATTTTTTTTTATTTGGCTCCACGTGTGGACGGTCCAAATGCTAATCACAAATACGCAATCGCGACCGCCACTGTTTTTTTTTACGATCAATGTTTTGAAATATGCATTTAACTATAAGAAAATTTATTTTCAATTTATTACAGTAAGAATATTATTTAAAAAAAAAGATTATTGAAACCCGGCCAAGGTCACGTAGTAAAACTAGCTTCCTTGTAATCCAGGGTCATTTTTTCAAGTTAAAAAATTCAAACACGAAATCACTTTAGATACTTTTTAGATCAGAACTAGTTACTAAGTTACTAGATCTTTCCAAACCTTTCTCCTCTCTCTCACCTTCCCCTTTCAAATTTACTTCCGCCTCACGACTTTCTCTAATCGGAGGTGCCATATTGTTCCCTTGGAGCCACCGGGACTATTGTGTGGTGACGCATAAAACTCTTTCCCGTAAAAAATATTGAGACAAAACTTTTGGTTCTGGAAAAACGCGAACATCGAAAAAAGGACGTGGCATGCCACTCACACTCATACTTCTTACTCAAAGCCTTTGAGAAAAACTCTTATACGAGCATCTAGATTTCTTTGCATCCTCCTTGAAACTTTGGCCACTATGAATTCCAGTGTAAATTTGGGCACTCGACTGTCAGCCAACTTGCTCACGCTTCTTGCTTTTAAAGTTTGTTTCCTCATGGTATTGAAAGTACAAGATTGACTCTTGCTGCACCAAAAATGACTCCTTCTTAATCTCAGTTTTTAAATTTTGTTCATACGATGACGATATAGAAAACTACAGATTGACTCTCTCAGTACAAGAATTTCGATCAGTCATATTAGAATCGCGTAACTTAGTCATTTTTATTGAAGTGCTCCGAATGGCGTTATTCTCATCGTAAATGGCCCTTATAATATTGCATAAACATGTGTTTAGTTGACGACGTGATTCAAGGCCACACAAAAAGAAATGTTATATTTGAGTATGTGTTATCAGTAAGAGGCGGAATGTGGAGGCAAAACGAAACTTCCAGAGCCGCCAATTATTAAAGGCAAAACAATTAAACAATCGTTATTTGACCAGTCTAATTGGTTTTATGGGGCCAACAGACTTAGCTATAAAAGATAAAAGATCATTTGGTTTTGGCCTATTTCAGCATATCGCTCGCCATACATTCCCGATGTTTTTGCCTCCGCATTCCGCCTCTTAGTTATCAGCTTGAATAAATAAACTACCACGGTCAATGAAGCGACCGACTAGTTAAATGGAAAGCTTACGTTTTTAACAATACGTACAGATGTGTTCAACTTCACAGAATGTGGTTATAAGCTTCAATATGGCTTCCGAAAAGGTTGTAGTGCCGCAGATGCAATTGCAACTTTTACAAAAAAATCTCCAATAACCTCGATAAAGGCCGCAAGCCCCTTGCTGTTTTCTTCTCTAGCTGTTTCTTTCTCTTTCTTATCTAGCCAAAGCCTTTGATACTGTCTCTCACCGCATACTTTTGAAGAAACTCCTTCAGGTAGGAATAAAAGGTACTCCCCTCAAATGATTTGAGAACTATCTAACAAATAGGTCACAATCGTCTCTTGTAAATTCTGCTAAAGAATACAGAAGTACAAGTTTACCAATAACGTGTAGTGTATTAGGCCCACTTCTGTTTCAAATATATATTAACACTTTATGTAACTTGGAAATTGATGGAACTATAATATCTTTTGCCGATGATACGGTAGGTAATCATCTTTGAAGCTGAAAATTGGAACTCAACTATAGAAAAAGCTAATAAGGGCCTAAATAAAGTAAAACATTGGTTAGACAACAACCTTCTGACTCTGAATATTGACAAAACAAAATATTTACTTTTCTCCATACGTAAAGTCACTCCTCCTCAAAACTGTCCTAATCTTATCATTCACTCATGCTCACAGAACCATATTACCCCTACGCCTCCCCACAATAATTGCTCATTTAACAACCTAAAAAAATCCGACCAAATTAAATATCTGGGGATTGTTATAGATGACCAACTGCGTTGGGAGGACCATGTCAATTTCACAACAAAAAGACTCCGTAAATTGTGCTATACATTTCTCTCTCTCAGATCAATCCTGAACCTTCAAACAATGAGATGCATATATTTTGCACTATTCCAATCAATAGCCACATACGGTATCGTGGGATGGGGAGGCTGTGCAGCTTCAATTATATATCCCATGATCTTAATTCAAAAGCTGCTACTAAGGATTATATTAAAATGTCATCCATCTCACCCATCAGAGCCACTTTTTAAAAAATTCGCAATCCTAGACATTAGACAATTATACGTTAAGACAATTCTCATACACATAAGGAAAAATGATTTAACACTCAAAACTCAACAAAATATTAACACCCGCTATTCATCACACCAAAAATGCAAAATTCCTCCAACAAAAACAGCTTTCGCCCAACGACAGTTCTCTTACATCGCGCCTAAAATATTCAACTTACTGAGTATTGATATTAAGACATCGAAAACTGATGATCTTTATGCCATTAATATACAGAACTGGTTATTTACTCAGGGAAGGAATTATTATAAAAAAATGCCTTACATCTTAAAAACTGTTCTTATTTTTTCATATTTCTCGAGTAAAAAATCTTATCTCTAAATTAATTTTCAACCAAAACTATATTAAGCTGATGCTTTTTTTCATATTTTTTGACATTTTTCGTCCATTTCATACGCTGCCTAGGAATACTTGCTTTTGTTTTTTGGGGTCTAAGACTATCATTGTTCATCTGTATAGATGACTTACATATTTATTCTTACTTTTTATTTCTATTATCCTTAAAATATTATTATTTGTTACTTTTATTTTTATTTGTTATTCTATTTCATTTTTATTTATACAAGATTCACCTAGTTTAACTCCTTTCCTGTATGTGATCATGTACTTAATACTATTATGAATATTTTCCTTAATATGTATGCTATATGTTTGTACTTTCATCTACATATATATGGATGATTATTAATATTATATACTTAATATCTTATGAATCTCGACTACCATAATACGGGCATTTGCCTAGCTTCGTAGTCGAAATACCATGTAAAACAATCCTGTAATAAACAAAATGAATAAAGAAAATTAAAAAAAAAGAATGCTACAATAACATACCTCAGTAATAATAATCAATTTTACCGTTCTTCTGCGTTCTTTTTAATTTAAATAGTAAATTTTATACTAAATATAGTTCTGAGACTAACTACCATATGTATTCCTCTTTGCCTATAATACTAATGAAGGGAAATAATTATACCAAGTCAGTGGACATCTTCTGAATTTCTTACTATCCATATGTAAAAGCCCCGAAAAAGCACGTTAATAAATAAATAAATACCAACGTGGTGACTTAAGTTAAAATTTTGTCATTTAAATAACCTGCCAATGATCGGCAATGCTTACACCTAAAGCATATTACTTCAAATAAGAAAATTTCGCGAAGTTTTGACTTTGACGTAATATTTTGTGGGTTTATTTTATGCTATCGTATATAATATTTACCGAAACATATTTCTTGAACAATAAACTACACCTATAAACATAATTCCTTGGGTTTATTTGACAAATTGATAGGTTTATCGATCTTTTCATGACCCACGACGCTCACAGTTCGACAGCTCGAATCGCGGGAAAGATGACGTTTGGAAGTCATAGATAAATTAAATAATAATTATTCCGAGGTGGCTAGGTGTGTTTCTGATATCTGTTATGTCAAAAACAAGAATGCCCTAAGCGATTCTGATCTTGTCCTTCACACATTTTCTTTATGCATAAGGTTTAAAATCGCAATTCAATTTTTTTTTTAAATTTTATTCGGCGTGCCGGCACGTATTCGGCACAACCGGTTACTATGTTTAAAAAATATAAAATGATAAATAAAGCGTGACAATTTTAACTCGTTCACTCATTATCCTGATTACTATTTGGGTTATTATGCCGCGTTGCGCTTCTCCCTTCTTTAGCCAAAGTTTCTGACAGTGTAACAATGTCCATCACCAGAGAAGATATAAATGATGGACACTATAACGCTGTCCGAAAATTAAGCTACAGAAGGAGGAAGCGCAACGCATAATAAACAAAAATTAATCAAAATAATACTTTTGGCCATGAACATCTCAAATCATATCTGTTCACTCATTAACTTGTTAGTCACAAGCTTGGGCCCATCTAGTAAAGTATTCTACATCATTTCTTGAAGGAGATAAAAGTTGAGCACGGCAAAAACTTTTTTGCCATTTTCTTCCGGCGGCTCGTACTCGCTGAAACATTATTTATGATGGCGTGTGTATCTTGTCAGTTTGAATGTAAATTATGAGACATGATATTTTTTATTCATGCGAGTGCTTCGGAAGCGAGATGCTGCATCTTAAAATTATTTGCGTTTAATTTAATATATTTGTCAAACATTTTCTTCTCGATTGTTTGGTAACCGAAAGTAGATAGAATGACAATTATTGTGTATGTGTAAGGTTAATTGTTTTGAAGATATTATTTGGATATTTCGAATTTCAAAGACCTATGATTGAAGGAACATTCTATCATCAATATTCTAAGAAATACCAAAAGCTATATAAACTATTAGTTAATACGCACAGTTTCGTCAAAACACTAACAACGAGGCTCAAATAATTGAATTTATACACGGTGTTAACTTGACTTTTGTCTCCAGTGATATTTTTCAGTATGTTTTTATCAAATTAAATCATTAAAAAATCAGTAGGTATTAGACAGTCAGAGTCGGTGTGAGGGGCTGGGCAGTTACTCGGCTGAGCGACCAGTTATAACATGTGAAAGAATTTTTTTGTTCCGTTTTGAAAAAAAAATTTAAAACATCAATAAAGACCAAAATGTCATTCAATTTTTTGCTCCAAAATTTTTCCGGAATTACTGGTTAACATATGTCAGGTACGTTTCTTAACACCCAGTGTTATAAAACGATACAAAAAAATAAGAAAACGTTGATAATTATATACGAATTATTTAAATAATGATAAGAACAAATTAATGAAGCAATTTAAAAAAGAAGATTTTTAAATAAATATACAATTTAATAATGAAAAACAATTACTTTGTGTAACAACCACTATTTAATAGTGGTTGTTACACAAAGTAATTGTTTTTCATTATTAAATGATGACGCCACAAAGTAAATTTGCCTATTTTGAAGAAATACATAATTATCCCAATTCAAAGAAATGTAAAAAAAATAATGGTAAGTATTGTGATATGAAGCAAAACGTTTAAAAAAGAATTTAAAGAAATTTTCTAGCCATTGTTTTAGTTTTTTTTTTTTTTTTAATTAATGAGTAAAACCTCAATCACTGAAGACAATATTAGCGACTCTTAATCAAAAATCTGAAACAGAAAAAGATACGGTCACATTTAGGAATTGAACCCACGACTTTAGCCTTTTTAAGAAATCGAAGGTTAGGTTGGTTGTTCTAAGTCGAAATATGAGACAGTTAAATATGACCGACTGGGATAGGGTCTCATTAGCTCAGTAGTAGAGCATCGCACGGGCAAGGCTAAGGTCCTGGGCTTAATCCCTAGATGTGAACGTATCCTTTTCTGATTTTTTTGTTTCAGATTTTCGACTGAGAGTCACTAATATTGTCTTCAGTGATTAAATTATAGTAGTATTTATTCTCTTTCTAAACCATTAAAAACAAACATATATAATTACATGATGTAACTGTTAAAACAAACCTACTAACCTTTTAAATATATTTTTTTATGTCTTACCAAAAAAAAGGAATGTCTACAGTAGGTTACCCACTATTTATTACTTTAATTTTAATTTCGTATTTTTATAATTATGTAAAAACGTAAAATATATAATATTTAGCATAAAATCCATTAAAATGTCTGAGAAAAAATGGGGTGTTGTATGGGTTTGTTGTATTTGAGGTGTTGCACATCCATACTTATATTATAAATGCGAAACTGCTCGAGTTTGTTGGCTACGCTTTCACGCATTAACCAATAAAAAGACGTTAAAAATTCTTTCACCAATAGAAAACTAAATTATATGCGAAGACTACAGGCTGTATATGATGGTAAGCTCTGGCGTTATGAAATTATAAATATTAATATATTATATTTGTTATACCTTTTCTGTCGCTAACAAAAGCGAGTTTTTGCTAACTCCAGAAAAAAAATCGTTTCCATGGAAACGATGTTGATATATTTGTGGGCTCTATGCTGGTAGGTACTCAGACACCTACCTACTGCTCGGCTTCTGCTCCAGAAAATTCAAATATTAGAATATGTTTTGTTTTTTTTTGACAAGCTTATGTTTTGGAATAAATGTCAAATGAGAGTTCCTACACTTAAAAATAATTCGTAACGATTATAAAGACTGTATAAAAAATAGTGTATTTTTTATTATATTATACAGGGGGTGGAGGTGGTGGAGAGGGGGATAATTGATAAGTGCAAACTCTAATACCGTAATACTATGCGAGCGAAGCCGTGGGGAAGAGCTAGTAATATTATAAAGTAAAGCAAAATGTATAATTTTTTTAATTCTATTTTTACAAAGATCTAATATTGCACGTCGAATCTGCTTTGTATAAAAATATCATATAGGTAGGTATTCAGTTTCTATTGAGAACGAGATTTCTAAGGACAACGAAGCACGCGTCTGTTTTTCAAACTTCTATATTATCTTTTGTTTCTTTTTATCTTCCTACTTTTCTTACTTAAAAGTCGTAACTCATCTTCCGCGGCGCTGGGCGACGAAAATAAGTCATTATGGTGACATAAAAAATACCAAATCGTGAGATGAATCTTCCGGCGGCTGCATCTGCGTATAAATAAAATATTAAAGCTTCACTGAAACCACATTTCACCACGCTAAGCAGAAAACGTTCAAACATTTAAATAATATTTTATTTTTTAAGATATTTTCGACTTTGAAAAGTAATTCGTATTTTTTGAGCACTGTGTATATGTATGAAATAGTTTGAATCAGATATATCTCTTAAAAACGTCAATCTGTTAAAAATATTTATAACATATCCCTTCGCTTAAAAGAGTTAAGCATTACTTTTTACATGAATACCGCACAAGTAACTGCTGAGACTATGGCATCCCCAAATACCCCAAATATTAAGAATGACATTGTTCCACTTGGTTTAGATGACTAGGAGCTGTTGGGACTCTTGTCTTGTTTAAAAACAGGTGGCTAGAGTTAAAGGCAGTTTTATTAAAAAAAAAAAATAGCTGAACATGTTAACTTGTTTAAAATTAAAAAAAATATATATATATATAATATAAATGATGTAAATATATTATATATTCCACCCGGGCATCGTGTGATCGATTCCTTGGCTGGCTAAGTCCTCCATAAGGACTCAGCAACATTTTCAGCTTACTGTGGTGGTATTAGGAGATTTTCAAACATTGTTGGGTTATTCGTAACCCGGAAATGTTTGTCTTTATTTTTGAAAGGAAAAAAAAAAACATTTTTTTTATTTTAAATGGCGGATTATATATATTCGAGATGGTGAACCGTGGTGGAAGTTGTACACAGATGGGGAAAGGATTGAACCCACGAAATCCGAAAATTTGGCTACTAACCAGTTCTATAAATTTTTTTTCTATTAAGATTCTATAAAAAAAAACAAGCGCAAAATGTGAAAAATCCTGGGATTGTGTGAATTCTTGATACATTAGTTCCAATTTTGAAAATTACAAATAAAATACTTTTCTAATATTTTTATAATATCATATTATCAGTCAATCGTAATCCATCAGTTTCAATATTCAAAATGACAAAAATTCGAATTGAATGAACAATGACAAAATGACAAATGACAAAACGACCAAATTCATTGTACCAGAGTACACAGGCGGACCGACAACTGAAATTAATATGTTTAATGATTGGTGACGTTGGCAGTAAGTTGGGTTAGGTTTTGTTTTTATTTGTTTTGTTTCTGCACTTTTTTCAATGTTCTGTTTTCTTGTGGAACCACATTATATTTGTTTACCTCCATATTTTATGTATCACATATTTTTAACATTTTGATATTATTTGTAAAATATGTTGGGTGGTTTCAGCTAAACTGTCGGTTCAGTTATGAGTGCAGAACGATCCGGCTAAAACAACAGTCAGCTGTAATACAGTTTTCGTCGTAAATATTTTAATTGCCCCGGGAGGAGTATTTTGTTTGGCGCCGAGCTTTATTGTTCTATGCGAATGGTCGTTTTTAATTTTAGCTACTCCACTGTGTTATTAAAAAAATAAACAACTTATTGTGATATGGCCGCTCTGACATCTGTTGTGGAGGAACATACAAGATGGCAGAGCACAGAAATTATTATTTTTTTTTAAACCATTAAAGGAATTGTGGAAATATTAAAAAATCAGACAAAATATTTTATCGCTAGATTAAAACATTTACTTCATAGATAATAGAAACACAGGGAGATGTGGCATGAAAGCAGGACGACTGTCGCCGAGTTACCACCAAACTGCTTGGACTCTTTCAAGTCAATATGCCTTTGGTGTGTCGGTATGAACTGTGGTAAGTTTGAGCAGTAAAGCAAAGGTTGCTTTACTTTTTTTACACATCTTTAGAGATGCTGGGTGAAGGTTCTTTTTGAGGACCGAAAGGCGTGAATATGTTTAAAGCAGGGAGCAACCACAGAGACCGACAAACGATTCCACAGCCGAGCTGTTGAACTCAAGAAGAAGTCACAACGACAAGTTCTCATGTGACAAATTTTTCGATGTACAAATAATGTTAGGCATGCATTTGGCGTGTTTCCCGACAATGCAAAGTGCCGAAGTGATCAACGACCCTAGTCCCTCGGAGCATATTTCATTGAAATACTGCTAGAACAAGGTCAGTTGGATAATCGTCTTAAATAGTTCCGGATAGCTTTCACTTCTTAAGAGATAAAAACCATCATTACAAATCAGTGCAATATAATAAGAGAATAATGTTTTTTTGTCCTAATTCTCCCGATCTATTTTGTGAAGAAAAATCAATAAAAAGACAAGTGCTTATGTTGATGACAGTGTGTTTTAATTGTCCTACAAACCGAGGTCATCACATAAACAAAGGCTGGGCTATTTGCGGTGTACTTTCGATGGGCATAATTATATGAGTAAATGATGTGTGTGACACTTTTATGCTCGCAGTATCTTATTAATGAATGGTTAATGGCCCATCTTCATAAATTCTGTTATCTGTTTTATATGATTCAATTATAACAACATTTTAAAGATACCCCAAAAACTTCATTACACTGGTTAAACATGATGATGTTAATCGATGTGATTGATTACTGATGTAAATTACTAATGTAAATAATTTTGCCTTGAAAGATTATCATAAACGTTTGTAAAAGATTTACATCATACAATGATTCTTCCCTTCTTCAACTATTCAGAAGCACCTAACTAACGACACCTGCTTTATATTGAACGTAAACGCTTAAGTGTCTTTATTAATTATTTAGTAGTGAGATCTATCAAACTTCTCCGTAGGAAGGCACTTAAGGCAGTAGTATTTTATCGACATGATAAATAATAATTTAACCCATAACGATAATTAATATAGAGCTATTTTATATAAATAATAGTTCAGGGGCGCTTAACATGGCTTGAAAACATGTAAAAACTATTGAAATGATTTATTGTTTTATTATTCAAACACTAATATTGAGAAAACCATCATTTATTTAAAATTTACTCGGTAGGTGTTGCGTTCACAAAAACAGTTCTTCAACTCGTCTTGGAAGGAGATTACTTCTTTGAGAAAGAATAGAGTTCCTTATGTTAATCTGGGATTTATTTAATACTTCGCGTATTACAAGTGACTGCGATAGTCGGCCTAACTGAAAGCTGGCTAAATGAGATCTGATTCCCACCGTGTTTTGTGGAAGCTCTTGCACCTCGGCCCCCGTCCCTCTGGAGCACTAACCTCTAGCCAATCTAGCCGCCATCTTGCGGACTTTCGAGCAAGCTCTTAGCACTGCCCTCAACGTGCGAATCTAACAGAAGGGAAATGTTTTTAAAATATTTAATTTTTAATTTAAATGTCACAATTAGTGAGCTTCATATCAAAGATTAAAAGCTACTAGCTCGAACCTTTTACGGAGTATATCATAAAATAATCGAACAAAAACTTTGTCAAATGTTGAAAGATACACTGTAACTAGGGACAAAATGTGAGCCACAGTCGGGTTAGAAAGATGTTTATAATTTATAATATAAACCGGTAAACAAAATCCTTTGTGTGTTGTTAATATTCAAAGCATTCAAACAAAGTTCGGGTCGGGTCAAATATTCGCAAAATATCATGAAATATTTTGTGTGTGTATCGAAAACCTGAAAAATATTTTGAATACCAACCCTTAATTTAATATGTAAAAGTTTTTCACACCTTATTTTGCTTAAAGCCTCAAAGTTGTATGGAAAGGCTCCTACCCCCAACGAAATAAGTTTCTCATTACCAAAATGTGTTGCTTGCATTTAATTCGTACAATACGAGCAACCGTTTCGTTAACAAAATTAATATATTTCTATTTGTAAGCTCCGAATTAGGCGGAGCTATTGAAAGTACCCCAGGGGAGGCGAAACAGGGTTTGCGTTAATGAACTGAGTGAAATCACTTCGGCTTTTATTTGAACCCCCCTAATTTGCGCACACCTGCCGTAGGTACTTCAGCGAAAAGCTACTTCTCATAAGGAATTTAAGGACTTTGCAAAAGTTAATCGATTTCACGAACCTATTTAGAAATTCAAAGCTATAAAACCCAACTTTTTTTTGGTTATTTGACAATCGAATCTTTATGTACTATCATATATAAATTAGTAAGATAAACTAGTAATTATTTGATCGGTAGAAAACGGTAACAAATTTTCTTTTATTTAATTAATCAACAAAATTTCCACTTTATCAAAAAAAATAAAAATAATCATAAGATTTGTAGGTAGGTACTTAAAAATCTACTATGAACCATAAATATTTTAATTAAAAATTAATAGAAAACTAAGTTTTAACCACTTTTTTTTGTTTAAATATTAATTAAATCATATTAAATTATTATATTATATTATTTTATAAAAAATAAAATAATTTTATTCAATTAAATTTCATTATATTTTATTAAATTATTATATTTTATTAACCCCCGACGCAGGGAGCGGTGTTATAAGTTTGACGTGTCTGTGTGTCTGTCTGTCTGTCTGTCTGTCTATGGCATCGTAGCTCCTAAACGAATGGACCGATTGTGATGTGCAGTTTTTTTTTATTTGAAAGCTGACGTAATAGAGATGGTTCTTAGCTACAATTCATGAAAATCTGTTTAGACGTTTCAACGTTATCAGTATTTTTTGTGTCGGGGGTTTCTTAAAATTTTGTAAATTTTACTTATTGTTTTGAAATTATTATATTTTATCAAATTATTATATTAAATCAGGGTTTACATTAATTTTAAACTCACTAGGGAAGTAAGTGTGGAGAAATAAATATTTAAAGTAACATCTATTTTCATTTCGAATGAAGAATTATATAGTTAAAATTCTCCAAAGTAATCCTATCATCTCAATGACAACCGTTCATTTTTTTTTTAAATTTCTTCGGGCCGGTAGGTAAAGTAATACTGATTATTCCAATTTTGCGCGAGCTCTGGTAAAAGGTACTATCTAACCAAAACGTAATAAACAAATTTTAAGGCAGATGAAATATCAAGTGGACGAGAACCGTCCATGGATAAATTACATCAACCGGTTTCGCTGCTTACGGCAGTTACGAACTTTAAAGTTGTTTTATGTAAACCTTACCCGCTGGAGTTTCTACTCATACAAATACGGTGATGTGATAATTTTATCGGTTAAATGTTGTATATACTAACAGGCCATCGATAAGGTGTAATGTTCAACGAATTGATGAAGAAATGTCAGTAGAATAATATATGAAGGGTAAGTGGTTACAGGAAGAAGATGATCTTGACATAGAAAAACACAGCACGATCAAGTTAATCAATTAGTCAAAGTAAATAATGTCACACAAAAAATGAAATCAAACACAAACCAAAAACAATAACAAAAATTCCAACAAAAATATACTGTGTTAAAGATACCTTTATGCCCTAATCGTTAATATTACGTGTATGTATGTACTTACCTATTTCATTTTAAATTAGAATTCTACCAGGCATGAGATAATCTTATGTCTTAATTGGATATTTTATTTTATTTTATCATTTCTCTTTTTTATTTCATATTTATACAAAATATATATGTAAGCTTATTATTTTGGTATGCAAACGTCATTTATAAGTAAACTTATTTTATTATTATTTTGTTAACTATGCAAGAAAACAACAGTAATAATCATACATTAATTGTTTATTTTATTTTATTGTTTCTGTTATCTTTATAGTTCTCATTAGTAGTAATTTTTTTATGAAATGCAAACACCAGTTCCCTTTATAAATCATGGTTCATGTATAATCACACTTATCCTTATTTGACTGTCCTAAAACGGGAATCATCCTAGTTGGACAGTAAAAACATTTCACAAATAATGTACATAAATGTATAAATATTTTACTAAATAAAATTTATTATTATTATTATTATGAAAATAATGATGGTGTTTAATTTAAGTTTTGAATAAAATAATAATTACTTTATCCAGATTTTTTACTCAATAATACCGGGAACAAATTTTGTCAATATATGCCTCTGTGGTTTCATTTACTTTTCAATAATGGTTGATTCCTGTTTTAAAATGGTAACCATTTTCTTAATTTACAAATAAACAATATTTTGTATAGATTCTTTTGCCAGAACAACAATTTTCTTTTATTTAATAAAGCGATATCCGTAGATTTCTGTTTCATCGAATCAATTTTTCTTTTATTTTAATGAGTCTGAAATGTTTCTCCTCAAATTTTCGAACTAACCGAACAACGAATGTGACCAAAGTGTCATTATTTTCTTAATATTAATATTATAAAACGATCACTCTGGATTCGAAATATTAAAGATTCATTTAATGAGAAGACATTTTTTTTTACATAAGCTCCACACAGGATTCCCTGAGGAAAATAATTTCTCTCAGGGCCTATGTCATCTTTTGGGATGCTATGTGGAAGGTTTTTTTTAAGGAAAAGGAGGAGGAGAGTTCTGGGAATGAAAAGAGTTTAAGGGATGGGTATGAATATGGGTTCAGTGTGTCCTGGTCTTCCGCCTCCAAGACCTAGACAAACCTCACCCCGTGAACCCGGGCACCCCTGCTAAATAACCAAACGTAGCAAACCACTTGGGGTGACCTATGGCAGGGGTGTTGGTTATCCAATAAAGGTTCCCGGGGCGGCGGTACCCATTCCCGCCCACCAAATTGATGAATTTCAATAAAAAAATAGTTCAATGTGAAAGGGCAACAGAAGAAGAAGTTTGTTGGAGTGTGTATCATGATAGATTTGTGTTGTGTTTCATACTAAAAATGTCAATTTATTATTTTACCTTCCGCCGACGAGAACTGCCGGTGCCAAAAACATGGAAGCAATATTTTTTTCATCGTCATTCATTTTTGAGTTATTATGCCGTGTTGCGCTTCCTCTTTAAGTCAACCTTTCCAACAGCGTTACTGTGCAATCATTAGGGTAGGATGACGTGTGTGTTGTACGTAAAAATTATACCGTGTTCTTAGATTGTTGTACGTAGAAATTATTGTACTATCTTAAGAGCCGTTCGCATTGGTCAAGTGTTTTAGTCGAGTGGAAAGTATAGTAGTTACTAAACGCGTCCGAACACTATAATTTTAGTAGAGTGGGTTAGTCAGCTATTTAGTCGATTCAATCCATTTCGATCTATTTTCTCGGCGAGTAGCGATCTCCTCCACGCGTCCCTGCGTGGATGGGATTTTTACTAATTTATTCTTCCACCTCTTCTAAAGTTTCACCTCATCTAAGCATTACAATATGCTTAATTAGCGCATTGTAGCAGCCCGTCAACCGCCGTCATCTTGCAACGGGCGGCGGGTAATAATGCACTCTACTTGAAAGTAATTACTCGCCACTTGACTCGCCGCCACCAAATTCATTTCACTATTATTTTTTTATCTAAATACAGACACTAAGGCTGGGCGCATACATCCGATTTGGCTTTCCGATTGTCTGATCAGGCAATCGAATCGGATTAACACCGCACACATCCGATTCGAAGATCGGATGGGTAAAACGACCGGGGCCACGCCCTTCGGACGGCCGGATTGAACGGGCGGCGTGGAAGGGTGTGGCCTATTTTTATTGCCGATCAGGTTTTCGAATCGGATGTGTGCGGGCTTTCATAAGAAATGTATGGCGCGACGGCCTTCAGGTTGTCTGATCAGACAATCGGATCAGATGTATGCGCCCAGCTAAAAGCTGGTTTTAGTCTCACGCTCACCGTCAGCGCTCATAGATGAGCGCGTAATTATTCGTCAGTGCTGAGGCCCAGCGTGGCTCGTTTCAATATCGTACTGACCGCCTTACTGTACAGACGAAGACCAAAATGCGGAGTGTATTAGTTATTGCTGCTTTGTACTACCTATTCCAAAAAATTCGATTCGATTTGCCATGACTGTACACGCTGACAACGTCCGCTCCGCTCGACACTAGAACGCTCGCTGAAAGCAGAGGCGCTCGTCCGATCGTGCCGCGTAGCTATCAGCGCTGACCACCTTGCGCGCTGATAGCTACGCGTCATTCAAAAACGCTTCCTAGAATTTCATACATCTCAACTATCAGCTCCGACGGTGCGCATGCGGTCGGCGTAAGACTAAAATCAGCCTTAGAGGAATGATGTTTGTAAAACGTTACCATTCTGCATACGTCCACACACTTCACCACAGTCTACACATCTGCCCTGATGATGGTTGATATAACTGTAACACTGTTGAAAACGTCGACTGAAGAAGGAGGAAGCGCAACACGGCATAATAATCCAAAATTTAATTACTGTAGTTGTTTCGGCCGTGAATTCTCACATCATGTCCCATATTGTTTTTTATATTTTTTATATAGTCAATGTAGTGCGAAAAACGAAGTATTGAGTTCCGCAATGTATATAGTGCCACGATTCTTATGTGTATACTTTCTAAGCTTTTAATAATTGTTGCATGAGCGGAAATTGAGCCCGCAATCTCCCATCTCAAAGTCAAATACGAAAACCACTATTGAAACAGCCTCTTTGCCCACCAACCACTTCAGGGAAACGACGTGATGGTTAAGTTAGCTAAATAAATTTACTTCCGTAATAACTTTGAAAGCTGTCAATGCCAAATTCGGCGAAATTCCAAAGTTTTCCTACCAGGCGCTCATAAGTTGAAACACGAAATATTACGTCAATTATAATGCTCCGCCAAATTGGTGGAGCCTGGAAGTTGGATGTTCGGCGCGCGGTTACTGCGGCCCCGGAACATTACAAGATATTTTCAAATGAGGTGGGCCGGGATTGCATGCTGAGGACTTGCGGTCAGAAACCAGGACCGCAGTAGCAGAGAGTGGTGCCTATTATACTCTGGGCGGAGGCCGCAATGGAGGCCTGTGGGAAGTATGGCATTTGAGAATTAGAATTTATTATTACAATGCATTCAACAATTAGATACATTTGTAAATACGTTTGCATCTAAATTATTAAAACAATTTTCATTAGAAAAATTAAGTTAGAGAGCGACACGTAATAAATCGTGATTGATCACTATTTATTCCCTGTGTACGATCGATCAATCACGATCAACGCATGAACTAACCACTATCCTCACATTACGTTTGTTTTTTATTATTGGTATATTTTCTATTTCTCCAGCTGTATTATCTCGGAACATCGCCTTGCACCGCAGTTGGAGGGATGGATTCATACGTCCGTTACCCCTAGACACACTGTCCCCCAGATTCCAACCCACCCCTCATACCTTTTTCCTTTCCAGACCTTCCCATCCTTCCCTTCCTTAAAAATACCCTCCACACAGCATTCCCTAAGACGACATAGGCCCTGAGGGAAATTATTTTCGTCAGGGCCTCCTGTGTAGAGCTAATGTACAAAAAAAATACACTAGCTCAGACCCGTTAAAAATCACATATAGTGTCTTGTCTAAATGTGTTCCACTATTATCAACGCGAGTAAAAGTACGCGGAGACTGTAAGATTTAGTTGTTTTAGTTTAGTAGTTTTAGTTTAGTTTAGTTTTAGTAACGGATTTAGTAGTTTTCAGTCTTCGATGTTAGAGTATAGGTCAAATTTGAATAATTGGTAATAAAAAAGTGGAACCCTTTTTTGCTTCGCGTCTCATCTAAATGAATTACATTAATGGGGGTATTCTGAATTTTTTTTGAAGAATTTTAATTTCCGATGTACATTTATTACATTAAATTTTAAATTTTCTGCTACCAGTTTCGAGTTATTCACCCTATCTGTGTTATTCACTAGCAAACTTAAAACGAAAATAAAATAAAAATAAAAATGAAATCATTTTTTTTTTGTTAATTATATAATAGCACCCTAAATCGCACCAATCATTCTAAAATATGTTGACTCCTCCCACCGTTCTTCCACTCCCCAAAATCACCCCTCCCACTACCTCCACCTAATTAAATCTAATAATTTTTGTACCTGTATAGAATTTATAAGTTGGTTTTAAGTTTGCTTGTGAATTACACGGATGCGTCGAAACCGGTAACAGAAAATATAAAATTTAAAGTAACAAAATATAATGTACATTGAAAATTAAAACTCTTCACAACAAAATTTCTAGAAATGGTTACAAAGTTAATGCCCAAGAAATACAAAAAAGTCTGAGTTCAGTTCCAATTTTGAAATTAAAAATTAAAAATATTAGAAAGTTTCAAGTACGAATTCTTCAAACAAACTCTTCCGATTTTGAAGATAACGAATAACTTTCAAATAAAGTTCTACAGGTAGTTGAGGCTGATTACAGACAGAGGCAAGACCAAAACCAGAATTCTTATTATTTTCTGAAAAATTCAATCACGGAGATTACATTTTAAATTGTTTGTTTACTGTACCGCCCCGAAAGAGACATGATGGTGCTCAAAAGCAATTGGCTTTTAACAAATAAAGAAGTTAGGTACGTACGGTAATAACACATTTCCAATTAATCATATCAAAATACACCAAAATGGCTGAAAGTAAATAAGTTGAAACTGAACGTAAACAAAACAAAATATATGGAAATAGGCAATAAAACTTGTAATACGGTGTTAAATTTGACAATGATGAAAAAATTGAAAAAGTAAATGACATCAAATACCTGGGTGATACTCAATTCAAAACTAGCTTTCGCGGCAAATTTTGAATATGTCTTAAAGAAGGTATCTAAAAAAGTAAATTTTATTAGAAGACCAAGAAATAAATTAAACAGAAATACTACAGAGCTCATTTATAAAAGTATAGTTGCTCCACATTTTGATTACTGCTCTACGATGTTATTTATATTTGGCCAAAGAAGGAAATTTGAATACTAGAAGTTATACAGAACTGAGCTATGAGATGTATACTGGGGATAGGCAAATATGCAAGGGTTAATCAAATGAAAGAGGAGCTAAATTGGACTCCAATAAAAAAGAGACTGCTGAATAATGTAGTAATTTTTGTGCATAAAGTAATGAAAAACCAAATCCACAATTCTTTAAGGATAAAATTGTTTTTAATAGAGATGTACATAATTACAAAACAAGAAATTTAAAAAGAGTTAGATTGCCACATATGAAAAAATTTAAATCACAGAACTGCCTAATGTTTGGAGGACTAAAGATATATGATGAAATGTCTGAAAGTATGAAGAATGAAGAAAAAATGAATGTATTTAAAAAGAAATGTTACGCTTACTGTAAAAATATTAAATTTATTGAATGGAATGTTACACTGTGCTTATTATTCTTGTAGTATAAACTAACTCAATAAATAATAAAAAATAAAAAAATTGTAGACATAAGACCTACTGTGATCTAGAATGGTATTTTTTTTCCTTTCAAAAAAGATGTTAAGTATTTGAAAAAGTTTAATCAATTTCGTCTGAAATACCAGAGGGAAAATTGACCTCACACCAGACATGCTTATAATGCATTTCTCTCGATTTTTCTCTTCAGTGGAAACGATATCGAAAAGTCCCATGGGCTTGAAAAACAAATATATCAAAAAATATCTTTAGTTTAGCAAGAATTTGTGGATAATGTAACGGCTATCCGAAAACAGTGTAGAAGTTTATCATTTTCTTTTTTAAGGATGAAAAAATCTTCACAAACGTAAAAACGTTAAAATAATGTGGTTTTTCATGCTTGAACGGCTACCGCGATAATTCGATCCTCTGTCTAAGACCACGGTTAAAAACAAAAGATATTGAGTGAGCAATCTTTGATATCAAATAAAAAGGGATAATTCTTTAGGAACGAAACCCAGTGAAG
Source organism: Glyphotaelius pellucidus (assembly GCA_936435175.1). Taxonomy (NCBI): domain Eukaryota; kingdom Metazoa; phylum Arthropoda; class Insecta; order Trichoptera; family Limnephilidae; genus Glyphotaelius; species Glyphotaelius pellucidus. Next base: position 35,710,901 of record OW386539.1, read on the forward strand.
TTTTGAAAATGAATCGGTTTTTTGACAAAGTTCCTGGTGTCTGGTGAGATGTGTATGCCGTGTTAATTCTGCGAGGCGCGATATCGGAATCCAGATTGATGACAGCGTGATGGCGGGCGATTCAATCAACGGCAGGAGCGTAAAGAGAATGTTCTGGAAGATGCTTAGAGAAGGTTCTGGAAGATACTTAGATAGGGAAGAATTCAATGGCCCTTTCACAGAGACGGACGGGCCATCAGGAATTTCATATACGCCAGTATTAAAAAAAAATATTGGGTAAAAAAAAAGTTTGATGCCTTATTGACTTCAATGTTTTTTTTTGATGATGGCCTCCGTGGTTAGTGGTTTCGAGAACGCGTGATCAAATCTCATTGTGTGCAGATAAATTTTGTTTGATTAATTTGTGTTATAACACAATTTTCTTATTAAAAATAATGCGTATTATATTGGCGGCACGTTTCCGAGTGATAGATACTTTCAGTTTTGCCTTGGTGAAATATAATAATCGATGAAATATAAATAAACATAATCGATATTTTTGCTTGAAATGGCTTTAGTCGTATACGGTGACCAGATCTCAGGAGTCAGGTGTTCCCTACTTTCCTCTTCCTCTTCCCCATCTCCTTCCCCTCTTTACTATCTTCAGCCCACAACATACTGCAACTGGAAATTTCATGATTTTGTTAAAAAAAAGATTGCCATATCAACTTTCTTAGGAGGTGTTCCCAATGTAAAAATGTCCATCCGAATTTTCAAAACCACATTGGACCTTACTACTAAACGTGCTTTGAGTTTACACAACTGATAAACAAACATTTATGTAGGGTCAATGGTTGTGTACGATTTTAGTTTTTAATGGCCAAAAGTATTTTTGTTATTTATTTTTGGGGTGTTATGCCGTGTTGCGCTACCCCCTTCTTTAGTCAACGTTTCGGACACTGTAAAGCTGTCCGAAACTTGGCTAAAGAAGGAGGTAGCGCAACACGGCATAACTCCCTAAAATAAATAACCAAAAAGGGTTGTTTATCATGTAAGGAAATACAATACACTTTTATTAGAAAGGGAGAATGTATTTAAAGAAAAAAATAGGCTTAAAAAAACCTCTTTTGCGATAATAAAAAAACACGCAAATAAAGCGCACAATGATCACATTGAACAACAAGAATAAAAAAGATCAAATTTGTACTGCATTTTATTTTTCGACGCCGGCCCTAACTGTAAATGAAAACATTGATGGGCAAGCACGGAACAAGGGGAACCCGTTTATCAGCTAAATTGGCCGGATGATAAAATGGCTGATGTCTTTTCTGCGGCTCGGGGGGGGATGGACGTCTTTTGTTTAGCACAATACGGACATTATTCGGAGAGGAATATTGCTTATCTGATTGTGAATGCGGACTCAATAATAACCCTTCATATAATGGGCCCAGACCTTGTTACAAAGATTGGAAGAAAGAGCTTGTTTTAAATAAGTGTTTTTTTAAAAAGAGAACGAATGAAATATCTTTTTTTATGATTTTGAACTTTTGACTATCACATAATAAATATAAAAGCCTTCAAATAATGGGTAAGAGTTTCTTGTAAATATTGTAAGAGAGGCTTGTTTTAAATAAGATCTATTTTTAAAAATGTTTTTATTTATTTTTTTTTATTTTGACCTTAATAATTAAATCCGTGAGGTCAAATCATTGTATAAATAATTCTTAGACGAATGATCTGTTTTTTAACACATTTCACCAATGCTGGATTTTACCAAATTATATGAGTTAATTTAATGAAAAACAAATAACTTTGTGTAACAACCACTATTTAATTAACAATATCAACATGTTTCGAAAACTATGTTTTCTTCGTCAGAATAATAAGTTAATAAAAAATAACAAAAGACCAACAAGTATAGACTAGTTAGAACATAGACAAAATATTAGAAAGGAGAGGTGATTAATTACCTAAAATATATCATAAAAAACAATTATATAAAATAAAATATATAAATTATTTTAGAATCGGTAAAAAATTACATTAACATAATAAAAAATCTTTTAAAAACAAAACAAGAAGTCTAAATAACAAAATAAATTATTATAAATATAAGTATTAATACGAAAATAAATTTAAAAGATGGCTATTTTTAAAAAACGTTTGGTTATTTATAATATTTAATTTACTATTAACACTTTTTCTAATTTCTAAAATTTCTAAATTATCTAATTGTATACCCGTTGTGTTAGTGTGTAAAATTTTTAAACCTTTATTAATAGCAAAAGAATGACCTGTTTCCAAAATGTGGTTTGCAAATTCTGAATAATAATTATTATTTAAACATCTTAGATGTTCCTTAACTCTAATGTTAAAATTTCTGGAAGTCTTACCAATATAAAAAAAGTTACAATCATTACAAATTAATTTATAAACCCCAGATTTGTTCAAAAAAACACCTTTGTCCTTGTTATTTAATATATCATTTTTTAATTTGTTATTGGCGTAAAAAGCTGGTTGGATATTATCTGGCATGTTTTATATGAGTTAGTTTAGATTTAATAACAGTTGATCCCCCGACAGTTGACCCCCCGGCAAGATCATATACAATACCCAATCGGCTTATGGAAAATACGTTATACCTACTTACATAAAATATAGTGTCCCCGAAAGGGTGTGAAGAGAGGATGTACTGCCGAATAACAAAAGAAAAAAAATATTTTTATTCAAGTTCGTCAAGGATAAAACTACTTCTCTGTATGTGTATAAAAATTGACACTGTAAATAAATTCCTTTGATATCCATATCAATTTCTTTATATATCCATATCAATAGGTATTTTAATTTAAATTGGTAAATAATGCCTTAAAATATAATAATATTTATAATTGCAAACTGTCGGATCACTGACATATTAAAATCACTTAAGCTCGATAGGCCAATTAAATTTGTTATATTTTGTTCAATGAAGTATTATCAGTCATATGACAACATACGCGCAACAATCTACATACCCTGAATATAAATAATATTAAACAACAATGCATTTAACGATTCCTGCTTAATGATTTTTTTTGTGAAACACATAGCAGGTCGTGGTGTCAACCCTGGCGAAGTTCTCCGTAAGATATTGGGTATTTGATAATATTTGCTCAAGCGAAGTAATAGGGAAAAATTATTTTTGCTTAGGGCGTACAATAAGGTAGAATACTGTGTACCTAAAACATAAAAAGTTGTCAAGGCAGCCTCCACCCAATAATAAATATACCAAAATAAAAAATAAAAAAACATTCTGATAAACTTGTTTTTAAACAAAGATTCCAGATAATGTGGCGGTTTTTGAAAACGTTGTTTTTAAACACAGATTCCAGATAATGTGTGCGGTTTTTTAATACCTATCTAGAGTAGATTAAACGTAATTTACTTATTTTTTCTTACGCCGATAAATAGTCCTATGCCCATATAAATATGAAACACCAATTTATGCCACTGTATAAATATAATCAACAATTAACTCTTTTGAATCAATACTGATCTGATTATAAATTATATATTATTATTATTATTATTATTTTTAGAAATAATCCCTTTCTAAATAAAAATAACACAACACAAAGAAAAAAGTGTATTTTGTTGGACATTTTTTTGGAGAAAAACTTTGTTTGATTTAATTAAATTGGAGGCGGACCTGAAAGAAAATCTTATATTTCATTAAATTTGTTACCGTCAACCGTGAATTGATGATCAAATAAAAATACGCATAATTATTGAGAATAAAGAAATGATTTCAGATATAATACCTACATTATTATTCAAAGGTCCCTGAAACAACACTCAAAAGATATAGATACTTCCGTTGTAACTTCAATAAAATTGAGGTACCTTCTTTGTGTGGTAGGGGAAAGAGACGTGGGAAAGGAGGGTGGAGAAGTATCTGACTTTTCAGATCTGGACACCGAAAGCGACCAAAGCCATTTCAAGCAAGTTTTCAATGTGGTGGTCTTTCACCCTGGGTCTCTTTTGCTGGATTTTGGTGGTTTCTGAATGGTGGTCTTACACTAGGGCAATATTGAAAGTATCTGCTGATCTGGTATCTGCAGCAAGCAAATCTACTACTTCCATTTTCATAATTTTAAAACAATATACTTTAAATTTTATCTTTTCCTAATCACAATATAATTGGTCATCAAGCGAGCCGATTGATCATTGTGTCAAAATCATAGATATCAGATATAAAATGAGGTATGGTACGGAAGCGTACCGACTTTCGTCGATTTTGGATAAAACAAAATGGACTATATAAGCGGCGGAGTGACGAAAAGCGTTTGTCAAAGTTAGTAAAGAGTGCGTATACTTAGGTGGAAAAAAATGGTGGGGCGCCGATGTGCATATATGCGACTTGCAGTAGTATGGGCGAACGAGTTTGGCGACAGTTGGTTGAGCTCGGTTTCATACTAATTATGGTTCATGGATCATCATTTATTGGATTACCAACACCTCTGCAATGGGTTACCCCACGTGGTTCGATACGTTTGGTAACTTGGCAGGGATGCCCACTGCCCAGGTTCACAGGATGAGGGCTGTCTAAGCCTTGGCGGCAAATGCGTTAACCCACTTTACTGCGTGGCAGGCCGTATCAAGAAAGACTAGTAGATGAAGACCTTTTGACCTCTCTTACAGCACTCTTTCGGAACATTGCTTTGAACTGCAGTGGGAGGGATAAAATCCCGCCCGTCACTCCTGGACACACTGACCACCTGATTCCTACCCACCTCTCATATCTTTTTTCTCGCCAGAACTTCCCCTCAATAATTTCCCAAAAATACCCTCCATACAGCAACCCCAAAGATGACATAGGCCCTGAGGAGTATTATTTTTCTTAAAGCCTCCTGTGTGAAGCTATTGTAAAACGGCCCAGCACCACTATTTGGGATTTAGATGTGAGATGGTACAGTATATTATTGTCCTAAAACAAAATTATTATAACCGAAACATTGAAATATGAACAATTCCAAAAGCAAATTAAGTCCCTGAAATTAGATAATGATATATTGTACCCTCAATTTACCCTTACTAAATCTGTAATATTTAATTTAAAAAATATATATATTGTTATTTTCTTTCAATAACTATTTTTTTCTAAATTGTATACCTATAACTCAACTTATAACTAATGAATTATGGTATAAATTTCCATAATGTAATCACCTGTAATGTTAAGAAATTCTTGGAAATAAAAAAAAAAATAAAAAAGTTTTTCAAGCCATGGTACAATTAATAAATATTTGACAGACACTAATGAAAAATCTGTTGTGGTCGACGCAGAAACTGGCAGAAAATTATTTCATTGTGCTATTTACGGTTTCTTATTGATTAAATTCGGGTCCAAAATAAGGCCGACTCCAGAAGATGAATGCTTTTCGTGATTGATAAAAATATATTCCGTCCGTCTCCCCCACCCCTCTCTCCCCCCGGACCGAGGGGAGCTGCAGTCAATTTAGATCGAACTCCCCAATAAGGGTTGGTAATGGTTGAGGGGGGAGGGGGCATTGGCTGCTAAAGCGATTCATTTGTAACTCAAGAGATTAGAAGGTTGGAATTCTGTGGTAGATTAAAACTAATAAAACATGCTCTCGTTTATTGTTAAGACCAAGACAGTGTTAATACTATTAATAAATTAAGACAATATTAGCAAAACTCAATCAAAAATCTTAAAAAGATACGGTCACGTCTGGGACTCAACTCAGAATAGGGACAAAATAACTCAGTTGGTAGAGCACTGATCCAGCATGTCATAGGTCCAAAAACGTATTCAATAAATAAATAAATCTTCGATCCACCTCTCCGGGAATCCAAATTTCAATAATAGAACTAAAGCAACAAAGACGCAAAGTGATAGGTAATTTCATATTTATTTTTGACAATAATATCGACCCAGTAACATCAAAAGCCTCGAAAATGTTAGGATTCATTCGTATGATATGTGAAAAATTCAATAACTTTAGAACAATGAAAATCCTATATTTTGCTTATGTCGTCAGCTTACTAGAATACGCGTAACAAGTTTGGAACCCGCAATACAAATCATAGTGGAAAATCTGGAACGTGTTCAAAATCGTTTTTTACGATACTTAGATTTCCGTAGCTATCGCGTCCACCTAAATCACCAAGATTCAGCGGCGTATTTCAATATACTATCATTGGGAGATCGAAAAAGCTCGGCCGATGTACTCTTTCTACAAAAAATAGCCAGATCGTAGCCCAACGTCGTAGATTGCCCAGAACTCTTACAACGAATCCAGATACGAGTTCCCAACAGACGAACCAGATCAGACATGATATTTAGCCTCCCTCGGTGCAACACTAGTTCTAAGCAGAACTCCTTCATTCATCGTGCATCTAACACTTTCAACACACACTAGACACAATTTGACACTTTTAACTCAGCACCACACTCTTTAAAATCACACAGACGATCTCTCGATACTTTACAAAAACAATAACTACAGATACCCATCTAATACAACCACCACCCTATGAACTTCCTTTTTTTAATTGTTAAATTTTCATTTTTTGCTGTGCATATTACTATACCTCAACTTAACCAATCCCCCCCATCCTACCCTCTCCATATTCCCACCAAATAACTTGTTTCTTGTAATATAATTTTTATCATCTCTCGAATCACTTCACTTCATTTTATATAATACCCATGTAGAAATCTGTAAATGGTACAATTATTGTGACTCAATTTTTATTATGCTCTGTTATAATGTAAACTGTTAGTCACCCAAACAAAATAAAATAAATTATACTTTTTTAGAATGATATACAATAGATGGTGGATGGGTTGTGAGTGGGTACTGGGTATCTTGGAAAGACATTGGATATTCTCGCTATCGGAAGGGGCAGCGGTGAAGAACGCAGCGCCCCTAAGCGACACGGAGTGCGGTGGGATAGGGGATGGGCCGTTACGTGAACGTGAAAGGGTAATCGTTATAACAGGGGTCTTAATGGGCCCGTTTATAGCGATTGGCCATATGGACGTGAGTATGAACAGCGTACGCATGGGGTGGGTGAAGAAAAACTAGGAGATGTGTTGCAAATAAGGTGAACAATGCATATCCAAGATTTAAAGAGAAGGTTTTTTTCTTACTCTTCATAAACATCGTGATATAATTATATCATGTAGTGATTCTGAAACGGTTATAATTTTGTATTTAGCACCCTTGATAATGGGTTTATTGTACGGCGAAAGAAATAAAGGGAAAGGAAAGGAGAGAACTACTTACGAACGTATTTTTACTTATATTAATTATAAAAATTGATTTTAAGTAAAAAATAATAAAATCTTTCTGTATTTTTGATAATGATTGTTGGCTTAACAAAAATTACAATAAAATGTAATGTTATTTTAGGTTTTTTTTTTTAAATTATTTAATGAAAATAAAGAAGTTTAAAAAGATAAATTTTAGCGACACGAGATACTAATAACTTGAAAATGTTTAAAAATTAAAATCACATACCACGTAACGCCTTTGACCGTTTAACCGTCTAAGCCAGTGATGAACCTTTTAGCTGGCCGGCCAATTTATCCATTTTATATTTATAATAAGACAGATTTTCTCATCAAGCACAAGAACTAGCTTCTTCTTTGGTGAGACTGCAATTTTAAAGAATTTCTGAACCAATATGTAATTTATATTAACCCACTGTAAACTTATATATCTATATTAAATAAAAATAAATAAATAAATAAATAAAAAAATAAATAAAATAAACACAATGATTTAACTTTGTTTTATTCCACTTTATTTCATTCTTCTCCAACCGGTTTCGGTTCGACCTTAACCTTCATCAGGGATGAATAAAAATATACTGATTTACTGATACATTTTACATTTATTCGCGAGCGTCACATTATTATATATGCAGTCGGTGGTGTCGCAAACCTATTTGAATTTTCAAAAACGATAATTTTTGATAAAAATATTTATAGATGGAATAACAAAAAGCGTTATTTTATATATTATAAATGTTGTCGATACAAACCAATAAATGTTGTCGATACAAACCAATAAATGTTGTCGATACAAACCAATAAATGTTGTCGATACAAACCAATGAATGTTGTCGATACAAACCAATAAATGTTGTCGATACAAACCAATGAATGTTGTCGATACAAACCAATAAATGTTGTCGATACAAACCAATAAATGTTGTCGATACAAACCAATAAATGTTGTCAATACAAACCAATAAATGTTGTCGATACAAACCAATGAATGTTGTCGATACAAACCAATAAATGTTGTCGATACAAACCAATAAATGTTGTCGATACAAACCAATGAATGTTGTCGATACAAACCAATAAATGTTGTCGATACAAACCAATAAATGTTGTCGATACAAACCAATGAATGTTGTCGATACAAACCAATAAATGTTGTCGATACAAACCAATAAATGTTGTCGATACAAACCAATAAATGTTGTCGATTTTGATCATTCAGAAGTATAAAGAACATACTAAAAAAATACCGACGTGCAATTTTAGGCAATGTTGATTTTTATCATTCGAACAATTAAAAAAAAAACTTTTGACATTTTTTAAAACGAAGCCTTAAACAAAAAAGCGCTGCGCTGGGAAGATAATTTTTTTTCTGCACTTAGGGTCGAAACAGGAATTTTTGTCATTTTGAGAATATGTAATAAAGATCTTATTATTTTGAGTGGCTGATTCAAAACTACGAAGAAACCGTGAAATTTTTCGCTAACCCTTTTGCGAACAGAACCGAACCGAAACCGTTTGATATCCTTTTTCAGAATTTGTTTAATCTTTTATTTAGTCAAGTAGCCCTTTTGCGAACAGAACCGAACAGAAACCGTTTGATGTCCTTTTTCAGAATTTTTTAAATCTTTTATTTAGTCAAGTAGGCAATATGAAAAGGCTCGCGGGCCATACGTAATGAACTCACCTAACTGAATTTTATTCACATTAAATACTTAAAACATATGTCTGATGCTGGAAACAGACCGCTTTAGAAAAATAAAGTAAAATTCAAGTTACTTATAAAAATACATAGAATCATGAAAAAATAATAAATAAGCAGATATTACCTATTGCGAAGCAAAAAATTCTAAAATAAAATAACAAATAAATTGCTGTCTTCTATTACTTTCTGCATCCTCTTTAATTCCACGATCTACATAAAACGCACGAACGGTACAGCTTCCCACCTCCATCTCTGTACCTCTCCATTATTACCGCAATATTTTATGGGATTTTAATACGGAAATTTGCCCTTAATTGCCTCTGGACCTCTGACCGCCCCGGGCAAACGGTTGTCCCTCCTTACGCCACTGCGCGACTGTTCCCTGTACTCCGCTCGCTGTGCGTGGCCCGTCGAACGTCGACTAATTACAGAGCCCGGGATTGGGAAATTACTACGAGTGCTTAAGCACACATGCCTTTGAATAAATTATGTCTCTTTTATCTTTATCTAACTAAGGATTATTATTTATCTGAATAAACGTTGTGTTAATTGGAGTAATGAACGCGAATTAAGATAATGAACAACCGTGGGCTTTATTCTTAAATGGAACACCTGAGCAATTTCATGTAGACCTGGTAAAAGACCATTATTAGAAATTAAATGTATTCTTGCAATGGTTTTGCCTGTATTTGGTAACCAGATCTGAATAGCCAGGTACTTTCCGACCTTCCTATTCTCATCTTCTTCTCTTCATTTTTTTCCATTCTCCCAGCACAGCACCCTAATTGTGGGTATCATCGATACCGTTCAAACGTTGGAAAATATAATACCATTAGAAAAATAAAGTAGTGGGTTCCATGACAGTTAATCCACCAACAGTTGGCCCCCGGCATACTTATATACAATACGCAGTCGGTTTGGGGAAAATATGGTATACCTACTTAGACAAATTATAACTAAGTGACCGACGGGATGTACAGAGAGAATGTACCTCCGAATAACAAAAGTGTAAAACATATTTTCATTCAAATGCATCAAGGATAAAGGTGTGAGTAAAACTTCTATGAGAGGAAAAGAGAAAGAAAATATGCGCGCGCACTGCTCCCTCTTGCTCCTACAGTGTGATACATACAATAGGCCTGCACTGTGTCTTAGATATACAAAACGTTACTAGCTAAGAGAGAAAGAGAGAAACAAAATGTGTGTTCGCACCTCTCTGTCTTGCTCCTACAGTATTATACGAAACGTAACTCTCTCTTTTTATCTTCACTAGCTTATATCTCCCTCTCAACTTCCGTTCGCTTCGCCCGACCCTTTTCGTAACGCTCTCATCACGCATTCACCAGCTTACTCCCCAAGTCAAGCGTGCGTAAAGAAGCTTTACTTCAAAAAGATATTAAGTATTTGAAAAAGCTTTTTTTTTTTGACACTTCAGATAAAATTGAACTCGTACCAAACATGCTTACAATGCATTTTTCTCGATTTTTCTCTTCAGTGGAAACAATATTGAAAAGTTCCATGGGCTTGAAAAACAAATATATCAAAAAATATCTTTAGTTTAATAAGAATTTGTGGATAATGTAACGGCTATCCGAAAACAGTGTAGAAGTTTATCATTTTCTTTTTTTTTCAGGATAAAAAATCTTCACAAACGTAAAACGTTAAATAATGCGGTTTTTCATGCTTGAACGGCTACCGCGATAATTCGATCCTCTTGACTATGACCACGCCTCGCTCGACAATTTTCGTAACGCTCTCGTCACGCATTCACCAGATTACTCCCCAAGTCAAGCGTGCGTAAAGAAGTTTTACTTCAAAAAGTTACACGATATTTAGGTAAATGCAAAAATACAGTAAGACACCGAAAGAAGAGGGGAGAGTGAATATTTTCGTTTATCTGCCTTTTACCAAAGAAGGGACATTGGGAAAGGAATAAGTAATGCGATAAACAAAGGTGAATTAGGCCTTGACAGACCTTTTCCGAGACTACTTCTACGAATATCGAACCAAATAATCCAATTCATTTATTACGCTGATCATGATATATAAGAGTCGATTAAGCTACTCCGCCAGGAAGTGTTTCATCTTGTAAGCGAGAAATTTACATTTCAAATAAAGCCTTCCTCGGTGCATATTAATCAATCCACTGCCTTAAATGCGACCTAATCCCGACGTTTCTTACTCTGTGAGTGATGATTAAAATAGACTTGTGAATCTTGTTTAACTTATTGTTCGTATTTATTATATTATTTTTGGAAATTCAGAAAGGAAAGTTGCTTAAAAGCAATAAACAACTATCATTGTCTTCTGTGGAGAAAACACTTTAAAAGCATTTGGTTTACTTAGCTGAAACTACCGTCGTTTATATTAATTAATCACTATTATAATATTTTTATATTTTTTTTATGTTTGAAAAATTTTTAGAATTACAATTCAACAACAACAAATAATATAATTATTTCATTCACCCTTCTAATAAAGCAGACGGTTGTGTTTAGGAGGGGAAAACTTTATATTTTTACATCTATTTAAATTTAAAATATTATTACAAAAACTTGTAGTAATTTTATGAAAAAATATAATAAAAGGAATTAAAATATAGGTAAGTTGTAAATAATACAGAAGAATGATAAAAAAACATATATATAAATAATAAGAAAAGTTATGAGGTGGTACTAGAGAATTTTTTTTTAATTGTAGTTTTCTTCCAATCGTATGGGTAATTTATTGAATAATTTTAAACCCATATATATATATATTGATGCTGTGCTGTTGTGGTTCGTGCTAGTAGTATGGTTAGTTGTCTTCCAACAGAAATAATTCTTTTGCTTATATTTAAATGTGGTATATTATTTGTATTAAAAAAATCTTTATGTAATTGAAGTGGTGCAATTTCGGAAACCGGGAAATCTTGGAAAACATTTATTTTTGGGTTGTAATAAGGCTTTTTAAAGATCATTTTTATTATTTTTTTTTAATTGTCTCAAGTGGAAGTAGGGATGATTTATGTGCATCCCCCAAGCCACAATTCCATATTGTAGTACAGAATGCGCAAGTGCAAAATAAATATCTTGTAGTATTTTAAATTATACAGTATTTCTAAGACTTTAAAGTATGTAGATCAGTGTTCTAACACTAATTAATGAATATTCCATCTTTAGAGTTCTAAGCCAAAGCGTTTTAACCCATAAGTCCTCGATCGTATTATTTCAGAGGGTCAAAATAATTCTGCTTTACAATAAAATCTAAATTATTTGAATATTTCTGAACATACCCCAAAACTAAAAACTGTTTTTGAAAGGTGATTAAATACGCTTTGAAATTTTATATTTCAAAATACACATATAGTTTTTGAAATATAAAAATTTTGCATGCAAACATAAACAAATTTTTAAAATGGTTCACCTCACGTTTTTCTTACAAAAATTACCGATAAAAAAAAATAAAATCGCATACATATTTTACTAGAAAAAAGTATTATAAACATTATGACTACCTCATTTTTCTGTCTTTCATATAAAAATAATTAATTAAAAATTTTCAAAGTTTCAATTTTCAATTCCAAACTTTAGATTCATAAATGTGTTCATTTTACTTTTTTGGTGGTTATTTTTTAAATTTGACTATAAAGCTTTGTGTTTTGTCTTTTTATCACTGCTTAGTACGTACATATTTCTCACTATGATAGTTACAGCGATTTATATGAGACGTATGTGATATTCCATTCCATATTCCATTTATTTGGATTTTATTGTAAAGCGGAAACATTTTCACATTTTCACCATCTAAAAAATACGAAAAATTTCTGAAGGCTTAACAAAATTATTTTACAAGCATTGTAAACATTTTTGTCGTAAACACGTTGTTCCTCTAATAATAAGTAGACGTGAACAAGACCAAGCTCTGTTCCTTGCCGGCAGTAGCGGAACGTGGTGTCGTCACTCCAAGAATTAGTAATCCACGAACTAGATTTTGGATAATATACTACCTAATATCGAAGAAAATAATTTAGGTATTATGATTGGCGGCGCTAGTAATGCGAGGGTGGCCTCTTATCCAAAGAATCAATAACTGAACAAAATCTGAGGGCGCTTACGACTATAGTCCGCAGTCGAAGCCGACCAGATGTAAACACTGTCGGCAGGTGACTCGGTAATCGGTATAAATAGCATTGCGTTTGTCGCCTGCGGTAAGCGATCAGTCGCTCGCTGAAGGTGACAGACGACCATTAAAGTAATTTTGAGAAATTGAAAACTCAGATTTCGACTTTATAAAAAACAAAAATATTACCAGTTAGTTAAATGTGTAAAAAGTATTTCGAAATCCTCCACATTACTTATTATTTATACTTCATTATAAGTACACACAATAACGAATTACGGAAAAAGACAAATAGTTGATTGATCATTTTATTTTTTTAGTCAGTTTTCGATCGATTCTGCTTTAATCGTAGTCAGGTTTTGCGTTTATTAGTTATCTTTTATTACAAAAAAAACTAAAATCTAATCCATGTATCTTATTTTTTGAAAGATGTCTCTCAACACCTTTAAAAATACTAACAGAATAACCAATTTTTCACTAATACACGTCAATCGATAGGTAACAACTTACTTCACGAGTTCAAATCAATCACACTGTACGAAAGAAATTAAAATGAAAAAGGTGACGAAAAAGAAATATATCAGGATAACCCCCAACCAAGCAACAATTAGAGCTAGAACGAAAGTAAAATAACAGAATTTTTCCACGCTCGGGTTTCACCCACCATCGGGTGGCACCCGGTGCGGGCCGCCCCCACTGCGCCCTCCCCTACCCCCCTAGCTACGCCACTGCTGCATCGATGCACAAATGTATTAAATCAGTGGTTCTTAACCTGTGTTCGATCGAACCCCAGGGGTTCGGTGAGTCAGTCTCATGGGTTCGGCGGAACAAGACACGGCCCGAAAAAAAAATTACGAAGAATATTGTCACTATCCCATATCCCATCCCGCCCCATCCTGTCCCATTGCGCCCCCCCGTTGTGGTAAATATAGTCGTGACAATAGCCCATCCTACCCCCCCCCCCACCCCTTGGGGTAATCCGCCGCCACTGATGACACGCCCCGCTTTCCAATTAAGAAGGGTTCGGTGAATGCATGTGAAACTGGTAGGGGGTTCAGTACGTCCAAAAAGGTTAAGAACCACTGTATTAAATGCTTAGCTTTTTTTGCTTCCAATTCTTGCCGAGTTACGGATAACTCCCACGCGGTATTAATAACAAAAAAAAATTAAAACACAACCTCCATTAAAAAAAAAAACCTAACATAAGCACTAGCTAATCTTTATTTCTATAAATGACGTAGATTATCCTTCTGACCTTCCACAATAAAAAAAGAATGATTTACCTCCATAAACCTTGTTCTTAGTATTTTTTAAAATTATACTGAGATTGTAGAATTTTCAGAAACAGATTTAACTTCGCATGATAAAATTAGGTACTTACCTTCAAACTTTATTTCGTTTTATAAATACATAATATTCCGCGAAATAATTTTCAGAGCTTTCAGGCAATCGCAATGTTTGACGTTGTTTTTATGTATTTTTTTCGCATTTACACCGAGTAATTTAGTGATGATATTAATTTACAGCTCTTTTTACAAATACAGCTTTAATTCACGAATAAGAGCGCTTAATATATTTTTTAAATGTGTAGAGTAAATATTAATAAGAATATTAATAAAAAATAATAAAGTAACCTATTTCAAAAAGTGTTACTCATCATTTTAAAAATGTAAGACTGTTTGAGAGAAGTTATGAAAAAGATTATGAAAAGGACGTTTATTATATAATGATTTTATTATATAATATCCAACAGTATTAATACGGTGACGTCTGCGTAGTTGAATTTCAGAACCCAATTTCGAGTGCATATTGACGCCACGCCGTGCGTCGCGCCACAAATAACATCTGTGTACGTGGAATTTCAAACTCGATGACAGTGGATCCGAGGAACAAGCTATTTTTTAAACCAGTTCCTATTGGATTTATAAAATGGTCAAACACTGACTGGGCGAAGCCGAACTAAAAGCCGCCCGCAAGGTCTAGCAGCAAAAACCTGCGGGCGGGTTTTATATCACTGCTAGTTTTATATCGATAAATAATAAATTATATAATAATACGTGCTTTACTAATAAACGTATTTTTAATTTCACACAACTGATAAACAAGCATAAATGTAAGGTAAATTATTTTTTATCCTAAAATGTGTTCAGAAGAATAGTTCATATCAAGTAACACGTTTATTAACAAGGGGGCAAGAGTGATTTATCGGGGGAATATGTAAAGCTGATGGAGAAAGTCGGCGAAGCACCATGAACGATTTATGTTATTTGAGTCAAATCATCTCAAGATTCGATGTAACAGAAGTGAATGCATGGGACAATGTATGAATGTGCATGAAGCAAAAATATGTGCAAAGACAGATGTGTCCGGCGTTCTATCCTATATATTCCTGCGGGGAAGTGGTTCATTGTGAGAAACGTGTTACCCATGTTTATTTAGGAAGATAATTTCCTTCAATAACAAAGAACTCTTTTATCAATAATGACCTTCTTTTTAAATGTTTCCACTGGAATTAATCCTAAAAATAACTCATACCTCAATTATTTTCCTTAAATGACATTCCTTTCTTCAAATAAGCTAATGTTTGTTTTATTATTCATTAATAATTACAGTATTTTTAGACACTTTATGTTAGTAGTACTTATAATAGTTTGCAAATAGTATATATAATGCTTACTTATTATATGATATCTACCAATTTACAATAAATTATTTTCTCACTGTAGTTTACTTAATATAGCATGTATAACACATGTACGTAATCGTAGTATTTTTAATAACTAAAACCAAAATTTAAAAAAAAAACATTGTACGCTCTTTTTCTAGCCACAAACTGATGCTTCCATGGAAAAATATTATTACAGTATTTGAACGTAAAAAAAAAACAAAGTATTTCATTTGTATGTTACATTTCATTGTAGCTTATCTTTTTTAAAACAAAAAAAAATAAATACAAGTAAACTTTTTTATTGCTACCGTTAGCTTTAATAGTTAAAATAACTTCCAAGACTTTAATTTTTCGCAGCTCCTGAAATCGCACCAATTCTGTGGTTATCTGTTTGACATCACCAGACTCAAATTATTTTAAGCCGCTTTTAATATTGAAAACACCAAGTAAAATGTTAGCATTTCATCACCCCTATTATTGTATTCTACCAAACTGCAAAAATATATGACCGCATCTGATAAAAAATGTATTAATGTTCCAAATTACTAAAAAATGCATCGTTTTATGCATAAATAACATACTAGTATTGGAGACCTATACCCGCTATATCCGGTTTTTTGCCAAATTGATCTGAGTATGACATCTTGTTCACAGTTTCAAAACCTCCCTTATCAAGACCAAAAACCATGTTAAAACTACGAGTGAAAAACAAACCCGCTCTGTCATTCAAGAAATTACTATCAAAACCCGCTATATCGGAATTCAACCAATCACGAGCAGTTATTTTGGCGGGCAAGATGGCGGGTTTAGAAACTCGCGCGCTAGGCCAGTTGAGTTTCAAAAGCCTTCTTCATCGTGATTAAATCACGAAGTGAGTATCGAAATCCGCTATATCCATTTTATTTATCGAAATTACTTAAATATTGCTAGACATATATTGAAAAATGAAAACTTTTCGACTTTATATTACTCCAATTCATTTTATAGAAAATTAAAATGTAATTATTTATTAACGCTAGAGATGTGACTGTTTTTTGCGGTTTTCTCCGAATCAATGAAAGTTGATATAGCGGATATAGAAATTAAACAACTCATTTATAATATACTGATCTTGATGTCAATTATGATCATTACCTTCTTTTCAACGCTGATTCTAAATGTATGCAACTTATTTATTATGCTTCTTTAAGTTATTCCTAATAAAATTAAAATAAAATAATTGATAACTTATTTTGATAAGAGTTAATATTGAGAAAATTATGTACTCCGCCTTTATGAATATGAGACGAGAAATCTAATGGAAAAATATTTATGATGATGAAGATGAACATTGGCAACCGAAAACCGCAATTATTCATTTCGTGGATTTTGATTAATTTGACAGCGTTGCTTTCCCATCAGAGAATCCATTACTCAAAAACTTTTGTATCTTGAATCAGAAATAAGTAGAATATTTATGTCTACTGAAATATTCGAATGCATAAAACATGATTTATGTCAGACAGTGGCGTAGAGATCACCCGGCGGGCTGGTGGTCACTGGCCACCCGGGGCGCGAACCGCAAGGACGTCTATCACAAAAAAATGGAAATATATTGTGAAAAGTTCTCTAGAAGACACTTCAAGTGCGTCTTGGTATAATTTACTAGATAAGCGAAACATTATGTTCAGGCGTTTGGCACCTCTCACTATATTCATGAACTATATCAATCATGTCCTTTATGTAACTGGTGACCAGACAACTCAGAATCATGCAACTTCACAATCAATGCAATCAACTCAGAATCATGCAACTTCACAATCAATGCTATCAACTCAGAATCATGCAACTTCACAACCAATGCAATCAACTCAGAATCATGCAACTTCACAATCAATGCAATCAACTCAGAATCACGTTACTTCACAATCAATGCGATCAACTCAGAATCATGCAACTACACCTTTTTGAAAAGTGATTAAAATGATGAATAAAATTTATAAAAATGGTTAAGCAGGTTATTTTGGGTTAGGTTACAGGCTGTTTTTCAATTTTTTTGAATAAATAACTGTAAATGACTTTTCAAAGGGGTATTGAGTTGACTTGATTCATAAAATGTGACCATAAAATAATTGTGATTATTTATTACCCTGATTGTGATTATTTTGAGAGTATAAAGCGTTCTCAGTGTTGACATGGTAACAGACCTTTCGCTACGTTTGGCGACTTAGCAAGGGTCGGCATTTGAATGGCATTTGCCCAACTACTGCGTGGCGGGCTGTATCGGGAGAGACTGGTTGAGAGAGACCTAACCTAAACCTCTCTAGCCAGACTCTTTCAACCCATCGTCTTGCACCGTAGTGATTCACACGTCTAACACCAATGTCTTAATATAAATTTTATCACATTTCTATAGAAATTTCGCAAACATATCCTTCAAATCGTAGAATTATTTAAATATTGCCAGTTATAAAAACGAGCTTAAAAAATTGAATGCTTTATTTAATGTTTATAATATAAATAAATTTTACTGTATAGATCCCGTTAATGCTTATTGTATAGACCGGTCAGTGGTTGAGTGGGCTTCGCGTTTGGGTCCCACCCGGACGTCGCGTGTTCGATTCCTCGACTGACTAAGTCCTCCATCACGACTCAAGCAACATTTTCGGCATACTGTGGTGATAGTAGGAGATTTTCAAATATTGTTGGGTTCTTTAAAAAAAATCTAGAAAGTTATAAAAGAAATTTCAAGCAAGCTACAACATTCTTCCTTTTGAATGCTCCGTGATGACTACCTTTGCTTGGTTTTCCCTTAATTTATTTATTTTATCGGGTTCTCCATAAAACAGTTATACACCAGAATATTATGGGGAAGATTACAAAATTTAAAGAAAAAAAATGTATGAGGGCAGTTTTACTATCTTGTGACGTATGTCAGAAGATAATTACTGAATTCTCTGTAGGTAACATTGAAGATATCGATGCTTAATACAGATTTATTTAGTAGTTGAATTGCTCTGTTTAATGGAGCATTTTGTTGGGAAGCTTAGTTCTCGCTTTCGAAGCATAAAAAAGTGCGCTGGGTACATATAAGTTAATCTCCTTCAACATGGGAGGATTCAGATTAAATGCCGGAGATTAGCTTAAAAAAGTGCTTACCCAAAAATATTTTTCGGCGGGCTTCTAATGTGTTAGGATCGAGCATTCCTGATAAAAAACAACGATGGATACAGGAATGGGTAGTATGTATATTCCATCATATACAGGTAACGCATAAACCTTTTTTGAACTCTTTCTATTTCTAGGATATGGTTTTGTTCAGAGGGAGCCCAAATAATGGAGCTTTATTCCAAAATGCTGCGGACAAGTGCTTCATATGTATATACTACCTCTGCCTGGTTTTAATTTAATGTGGCCTACGGAAATGTTACATACTCAACACAACTTGCCTTAGAATGTTGTTCAAGTGATGTCTTCAAGTATTGTAGATTTAAACATTGAGTGGCATTCCAAGGTACATCCACATCACTGTCAAGTCTCCTAGTACCTTCGTGTTGTACCCGTCTTCTGTCCGCCATACAAAGTTTGCTGTCGAGGGATCATTAGCAGTTAGAGGTAGAACGCCCGCCTAACGATAGTTTAGTTACACCTACTCCAGCGACTGATGCTTATACTAACTTGGGCTCGTACTTAGCTACTTGTAGCGCGAAGTTCGGTGCTTATATCGCTTAATTCTATTGCAAGACTTCTGAGGGAATTAAGCGCGCCATTAGTGAATCCATTTGATATTCGCAGATCATGATAAGCACCCATAAGCGAGAACGCTTTGCTTTGGGAGCACTTGCAGATCGTAACTAAATAACAATACAGACATTAATTAAATTTTTGGATATATCAGACATAATGATGAACGTGATAAAGCATGTTATGGTATTTGAAAGGCAGAATGAAAACACTTTGCAGTAATAATAATAACGTATAGATATTATTCAAGAATATTTGTAGAAAATAGACGAGTTTAACCAAACTTAATAAATACGTGTGCCGGTAACTAAAATATATATTTAAATTAGATATTATAAATATATGAAAAAATATATATATACTATACATACATAAAAAAAGTTATAGTTAACGGTATATATATATAGTTAAGTTGTGTTATAGTTAACGGTTTTGATTTCTGGTATGTTTCACGGGTGTAAGATATAGAATAATGTTCTCGGTTTACCCGCCCAACGAAGCCTTTAAGAATATTTTTTAACTCCTGACGTTTCGAACAGATCTCATTGTCCATCTTCAGAGGCATTAAGTCTTGAGTTTTGTCTCAAACTGATCGCTTTTGCGTGTGTGTTTGGTCCAGAAATCAAGACCCCAGAGTCTAGGACGGAGTTTTTCTAGGAGTACACGGGTTAAAAGTGATTTGCCGGTCCCAACCCCCTACCCCTTTCACCGTCAAACCACCAAGTAAGCCAAGTAAATTATTCTACTTATATATCTAAGCATATTTAGGTAATTTTTTTTTTCATTAGATCCTCCAGAAGGCCCTTGGGAAAATAATTCCCCTCAGGGCTTATGTCATCTTTGGGGATGCTGTGTGGAGGGTCCTTTTTGGAAAGGAAGGGGAGGAAGTTCCGGGAAGGAAAATTATATGAGGGGTGGATAGGAATCTGTGTAGTGTGTCCAGGAGTGACGGACGTATGAATTCATCCCTCACACTACGGTGCCTGCGATGTTTCGAGAGACGAGAGAATACGACTGGAGAAGTCAAAAGGACACCCTCAACCATTCTTTTCCGATCCGGCCTGCCATGCAGCTGGTGGACAGATGCATCCGCCGCCAAGGCCCGGACAAACCTCACTCATTATTCCGGGCACCCCTGCTAGGTCACCAAACGTAGCAAACCACTTGGGATGACCAAAAGCAGAGGTTTCGGTTATCCAATAAATGATTCCCGTAGCGTATGATGGCAGCATTCCACTTCTGGCAGGGTCCCATCTACAAACAATGGAGTCACTTCCTGATCACATTGATTTAAAACAAAAAGTTAACTTTTTTCAAATTCTCTTCTTTTATTTTTGTATTAGGTATTATTATTTTCTTTTGCCATGTAATTTTTTTTCTTTCATCTAGCAATATTTTTATTTTTACTTGATATATTATATATGTATAATATGGACTGCACCACCCTCCCCGAGATCTGGAATAAACGATAAAAAAAATAAAGAAATTGTTTCTCCCTGCGTGTTCTTTCCCATTCGTTCCGTTCCCCTTCCACCTTCCACACCTCTCCCACGTCTCTTTCCTCTCTCGTGTTCCCACTTCGCCTTCTCCACCTTCCCTCTCCCCATTCCCCTCGCACGCTTCCCCCGTTTCGCGAACTCCCCTACCGAGTTCCCCTCCTCCCTCCCGAGGTCTTCTCCTACCTCCCGGGTTCCCCTCCCATTTGAATTTTATATAATTGAATAATGTTGGCCTCACTGGGCGGTTTACTCTGAGGCGTACGTGTGGTAACACCAGGTACAGTAGGAAGGTACTGATTTATGAATAAGGGTTTTAAATACCAGTATTAGGCTAATATTGGTGTAATGAGTTAGGATAAGATAGAGGAAAGATCATTGTGAGGAGAGAAAATAATATTTTGGTGAAAGAGTCCGTCAGAGAACGTTCAGTTAGAAATAATACGAATACGAGACAACGTGAATTATTTTTTAGTACTCAATATATTACATGTTTGAAAAGTGTTCATTAGCAATTTAATTTTTTTAACTTGTATCTATGAAAGAATTTTCCGGTCTTAATGTTACGTTATTAATGATAATTAATTAGAGAGGCTTTTAATTCTTGAACAACATCAAACAATGAAACTTTATGAACAAATTTCTAATTAGCGTGTTTGTTGAACATGGACTTCTGGAAAAGTACAATAATTTGTATTACGTAAGTTCTACTTCCAATTACTGAAAATAATTTGTTAAAAAAAAACGTACACTTTACAAAATATGAAAATTTTAATTTTTTTGAAACAAAATTATTCTTGTACACATAGTACCTATTAGCGTCGTGATTTTTTTTTCAGTTTTCTGAAATTTATAATTCAAAATAACTATTTCAGCTTGGAAAACAACTTCACACAATGTTGAACACTTTTAAAAATTACGATTAAATAACATTCAAGTAGTATATCAAAACTCGGGTGTTCCGTTTGGTACCGTT
The DNA here is from genome assembly GCA_936435175.1 of Glyphotaelius pellucidus. Classification (NCBI taxonomy): domain Eukaryota; kingdom Metazoa; phylum Arthropoda; class Insecta; order Trichoptera; family Limnephilidae; genus Glyphotaelius; species Glyphotaelius pellucidus. The sequence goes on from OW386539.1 coordinate 35,732,846, forward strand.
ATGAGGTCTCCAGATAATATACTCTATCATTAAAATATAACTAGTTTAGTAAGGCTAAGAAGGGTATATTTAAATGTATTTTTTAATGATAACAGACTGATATGTTCAACCAAATTGCTTCTTGCTTTTCACCATGCCACAAAAGAAAAAACATTTTATTAAAACCCTAGAAGCCCAATCATATTTTGCTATCTAAAAAGCTCAATCATAAATCAAATTTACCTACATGAATAAATACACTTGGAATGTAGTTTATTCTGTGTAATTTATTATTTTTTATCATTATTTATTCGTATTAACTATTTAGGAAATGAAAAAACGCATAATAAGAATAATATTTATTTATCAGACTTTGAAAATAACAACTATTGATAATTAATATAAACATTTGGTATAAAATGGGATCCTTTCGGTTTGCTTCTGACTAAAAAAAATCTTCTTTTTTCTACAAGCTCTTCTCAAGTCTCTTCTTTTTTCTTTCTTCTTTCTCTCTTCTCTTAAGCAGTTTTAAATAATATTTTTTTCCTTATAAACACTTTACACAAACATTTAAAAATAACAAAAAGCCTAAATATAGGTCGAATTGACCTACAGTACGATAACTCCAATATGAAGGGACTTACCAAGGCAACACCGCCGTCTCCTGTGGGATTTTGGCGGGAACTAAGTTGGTTCGATCAATCAGGGCAATCGAAAAAAGTGTGTGAAAGAGAAAGCAGATATTTGTTTGCGTAAAGGTAAAAATGACCTAGGTTAGGCTTCTAGGGTTATAAAATATTATAATTATAATTATCATGTTTTGATAGTGTCCATTTGTGTCATGTTTAATTTGAATTAAAGAAAAGACATTGTTTAAAAAATGTAACCTTTCTTTTCATCCTATTTTGATAGTATCCATTATTGAGCCATGTTAAATTTAACCACCTCTTAGTTACTGCAGTGAAAGATGAAAATTCAAATGCCTGTAAATTAATATTAATCGAAGCAACCTGTAATTCTAGAGAAGGAGCATTCTCCTGCAACATGCTGGGTGTAAGCATTTTCCATTAATGACAGTTTGTTATTGTTGAAGGATATGTCTGACTGGATAATGACGAGGGAAGTCTCGGGGTAATTATCGGTGCACACAGCGACTTGTACACTTGTGTGGGTTTGTGGACCGCTTTGGGGTGGTAATGACTTTGTTCATTTGGTGCCATCACACTCATTAAGGGATGATGGTCGTTGTTGATTTCATTTTATATCAAACAGTACGTACCGTAAAACAGGACGACTCTTATTAATTTTCTACTGCGAAACTAAATAATTTTGTTCACAAAAACATTACATTCTGAAAATTTTGTTATTTTTATTGACATTAATAGCATTATTATATACGTAAAAAACACTATGATCAAAGGCACCTTTCGAATTGGGGAGATTTTGATATAACATTTTTATTTATTTATTTATTTGTTTTTATTTTTTATATAACACGATTATTTCAATCACTCTCCTAATAAAGCAGCTGCTTGTGTTTAGAAGAGGACAACTAAATATTTTTACATCAGTTTAAAATTAAAAATATTATTCCAAATTTTTATTCAATTCAATTCAATTTATTCTCTTCAAAAACATAACAAAATTAAAAAATCGTTTTTAGAGTAGAGAAAATATTAAAATTTTAGCATATTTAATAAAATTAAAAAATTTAAATATCAATGAACAATTTAAACATCAATACAGCAAAATCAGATTAACAGCGATAAAGCTTGCTCTGTCTAAATTGTGCTTCATTGATGTTAAACATATTGGTATTAATAATCATAATCATATTCATAATCTTATAACAACAAAACGCCAAACTAAATTGTCACTAATTGTCACAAAAAAACAGTGTAATTTTATCCACATTGCCGAAAAAAATCATTAAAACGAAGCGAGTAAATCCGCGATTAACAACATCGCTTTCCAATTCAAAAGTCCCCCCGTTTTACGCTACCTAAAACCCAGTAAGGGCAGTATATGACGAGTTTTATATATAGTTTGGAGTGTTTTCAAGTACTTAAAACTTAGTACTCGTACTTTGATCATAAATATTTATTGTACTCCTGCAAGTTAGCTTCCATAAGTCGAAAATCGGGTTTTTTGAATTAATTACCACTACTGATAATTAAAAAGACTTTTTGATCTTTAACAAATTTAATGCCAGATCTTCAACTAACATGATCACTATAAACAAAAAGTGTTTTTTTACATTTACTCCATACACGAGTATCTGAGGGAAAATAATTTTTCTTTGGGTTCTGCCACCATTGGGGATGCTGTGTGGGCTTACCTTCTGTGAACTTGCTGCACTCTAAAGAATGCAATCCGTTTGTTAAAATAGGAGAATCTACCGAACCAGCCCCCCCGTTTCTGGACCTAGTAGAATGTTTTTTCAGGTATTTCGGGGCTCCAGACTAGAGCTGGTTGCCAAATTCAACCATGGGGCACACTTGCAATTTGTACAGGGTAAGAGTTGTGTACTATTAAAGTAATTCTGTGATTCTAACTTAACTCGGACTTCAATGGAGCCTCCGTACCTGAGCTGATCTCTTAGAGTTAAACCAAGCATATCAATGGAAGGCCTGTTCGGAAGATTGCTTTCGTTTAAGGATACTGGATTTTCGTTTCGATCCTTTTTAGGCGAAATCGGACATGATTGGGTCTTTGAAATATTAAATTTTTAGTCTTATATCTGAATTCCGTTAGATTGTCAAAGGGCACAGCTATTTGAAGCAGTAGGAGAAATAAGATTTTGAAACTCACGGGCAAGCCGGGGATTGTTGTCGGGCAAAACAATTAATATCACTTAAAAAATATAAGTCGTAACATTTTGCTTCCATCATCAAACATATAAAATGCTTAATTAGACCTGCCACTTAATTAATATTACTTATCTGTCTGTTATCAAGAACTGTAATGTAAGTCAAAGGCAAACATCGGGAATCCCATAGAATTAATCCAAAAAAAACAAGCACCAGTGTTCCAGAGATGATTTGAGATTTTCACGGCCAAGATTTATTTTTGCATATTATGTCATGTTGCGCTACCTCTTTCTTTAGCCAACGTTTCGAAAGTATTGCAGTGTCCATCATCAGGGCAGATGTGCAATCGAAGATTGTGGTGGGTAATGTGTGTAGATGCGATTCCCTTTTGCAAGCTTCAATCCTCGTAAGAGTTGGTTTAAGATATTGTTTAATATGGTTTTCTGCGTTAAGTTTTGGTGTAGCCGTCAATTACCGAATACCACGAACTATTAAGCTTAGTCCCGTCGTCCCTATTAATATTAATGGGATTTTTTTGAATATCATAAACTTCCATTATCAAGCATGCTCCATGAGTTTTGGGTCTTCCCAGGACTTCAGAAACCAATTCAAAATAATGGCCGGTTTCAAACAAGTGCTCTCATACCACAATTTTCGTACAATAACACATCTATTGTGGTGATGGATACCGTAACACTGTCCGAAACGATGGCTAAAGAAGGAGGTAGCGCAATACGGCGTAATACCCCAAAAGTAAATTATTACCTTTGTTCCAATTTCACAAATAAAACATGCTTGAGACCTACAGTACCTACCTATGAAACTCTGGTAGAAATCAAATGATTTTGATTATGTAAAATCAAGTATGCATCCTGCAATTTATTGAAAGAGCTTCTATCAGTTGTCGACAGATCCCAGTAGGGTGTAGGCAGTGGCTGTCGAGAGCGGGCTTTCGCCAGCCTATCGATTAGATTCAATTAGCAGCCAGTTTAGGCAGATCGTGTATAATTATTGTAAATACGAAAACTCATAATAAACCAGTTTGTATCAAGGATCTTTTTTTTTACATGAGCTCTACACAGGAGGCCCTGAGGAAAATAAATTCCCTCAGGGCCTATGTCATCTTTGGGGATGCTGTGTGGAGGGTTTTTATTAAGGAAAGGAAGGGGAGGAGAGTTCTGGGAAGGAAAAGGGTTGAAGGGTGGTAGGAATCTGTGGTTCAGTGTGTCCTGGTCACCCGCCAGGACAAACCCAACCCATGAACCCGGGCACCCCTGCCAAATCACCAAACGTAGCGAACCACTAGGGGTAATTATATTACCCCAAGTGGTTCTTTTATTAATATTAAGAAGTATCCCCACAGAACAAATAGCGTTTGATAGTAAATAATGCAAACATCACACAACCTAATGTGACAAAGTGAAGCATCAATGTTCCATTCAACACACAACATAATATAAGTAGTTTGAGCCCCAGTAAACCCAGGTAACCCAGTGTGCTAGTTTTATTCTTGCAACAAAGAAGAACAAAGTCAAAGGCTATTGAAATAAACATCACAGAAAGAGCGGCAGAGTGTGAAAGCGAAGAAAGAAAGCATCCAGCGGATATGAATTCGTTGCATTTCTCAAAACATCGAACCGTGAACGCCGAGTGTGAAAATTCCTGGATGCGCATAAATATTGCCCGCCTTAGGATGGGACAAATACGAGAGCTCTCATGTACAAAAATTTACGAGTATCTTTAATGTTTATTTTATGTCGGCTAAGAGATATACGAGTATATTTGCAAAAAGGCGAGCGCCGAGAGCGGTAGACATCGCTGCGCCTGAAAACTTGGCATCTCTACAGAAAGTAGTACGAATGCTTCAAATGCTACAAATGAATTTGTTCGAGTGGGTGCTATGCGGCAACCTCATGTACTATAAGGCTTTCGTATTGATATGTTATTAAAAACATGCATATGAAAATCATGTTTGTTCGCAAGTGGATATTGTTTCTATTGAAATATTAACTAAAACAAAAAATATATGCTCTAATCTATACTTCAAGATGATATTTATATCCAGTAGAAATCAGTATCTCATCTGTTAGAATTTTGCCAATTTCTGAATTTTCCCGAAATTTTTAAATGTTTACTACCGGGCAGCATTTACATTTTCTTCTTTATTTATTTTTTTTTGTTAATGTGTATTTGGAATATATCTATCCTTTCTCAAAATTTCTTCCTACCTCCCTCTACCTGCACATGCAAATCAGTGCAGTGGCAACCTTCAACAAATAAGCAGTGTATTATTATGAAGTTTTATTATGTTCGTATTTTCGAAGTGCAAATTACCTGTGTATGCAAAGACTTCAAATTATAACTTATGGTGATCATACAATCTGTGCACAGTTAATGAATGTGAATTCTTACGTGGACACAATCCAGCCTGCTACGATAACAGTACAGTGAGTTTTACGCGTCTTTTTTCCCACCTTCTAGAAAGTTCCTAACAATGTGAATACCGCACAAGAATCCCAAGTGCTCCCAACAGCCTAGAGCCAGTGAGACTATGGCATTTGCAATTGGAGTATGTTGTAGGACAGAAGGTAGTGGGGAGGAGAAGGCGATTGGGAAGAGGAAGGTGGGAAAGTACCTGGCTCTTCAGATCTGGTCACCAAACATAGCATAAGCCATTTCAATGTTACACCATTGAAATGGTGTAACATTAACTATAATTGACCAGTTCAGGTATGGGGGCTCCAACGAAGCCAGAGCTAAATGATTAGCCTCCCGAAAACTGGGCGTACTGTACAGGATCCGTAGATGCTTTAACAGTACACCACTGCTAACCCTTAACAAATCGCAAGTGCGTCCCACGGTTGAAATTGGCAGCCGCGTCTGGCCTGGAGCACCAAAAAACCCTCGAATGTGAAACCGGAGGTCCGTTTGATAGATTCTCCTATCTTAACAAACGGATTGCAATCTTTAGAGCACAGGCGTCGGGTGGGAATGCTATAAGAATAATAACGTAATATTTATATAGCGCAGCTTTGTGTTATTTCATTTCAAGTGCGTTATACTTATTCTATCGGTATTTCAATTGAAGACGCTTCGAGGAACTAGCGTCATTGATCCCCTACACCGTTGCATAATTGGGAAACACGCATTTCAATGGTTGATGCTCTGAGGAACTAGCGTCATTGATTCCTTCGGCACCGGTGCATAGTCGGGAGACATGCCAAACGCGCGACCAACATATGTACACGGTTGACATTTGTCACATGAGAACAAGTCTACTTTGACTCGTTCTTGAGTTCAACAGCTTGGTTGTGGAACGATTTGCCGGCCTCTGTGTTTCCTTCTTCCTACGACATGGGTATCTTCAAGACCAATGTTCACTGTCTTCAAAAAGATCCTCCATACAGCATCTTCAAAGATGACATAGGCCCTGAGGAAAATAATTTCCCTCAGAGCCTTCTGTGTGGAGTTAATGTAAAAAAAACAAGGTTTGAATTCTAAATGGTGGGTTTACGACGATACTGTGAATATTTTCCACTCTGAAACGTGCCGCAAAAATATCACTTATATTATGGTTAAATTGTGAAATAACACAAATCAGCCAAATAAAATTTACTTGCGCAAAGAGGGATTTGAACCTGCAATCTTCGGATCGCTAGTCGAAATCCGACCACGGAGGTCGTCATAATGCATAGTTCAGATAATTGATAATATATTATTATAATCATATCAATTTCAGAAAACGAAAACGATGTTAAATCACACGCGAACACAAATTTAAGGTTATAACTTTGACCAGGATATGAATTCGGGAATTTCTCTAGGACAATTCGAATATTCGGTACTCATCCTATAAAAAATCAGATCGTTGTTACGATGGATTCGTGGATATTCTTGATAGCACAGTGGTTCAAAATTAGATAATTCAATCGGTGGAAGTAAAGTTATTGGTGTTTAAATCCCCCAATAGCGACCAAATAAATAAAATTTGTTATCAATCATTCACTGTATTGTTTTAACTTTTACAAGCGAGAATTTTTCCAGAACAAAGACCTCTTCAGAATTGAACGATCGGTTTGTTCAATAACTTGCCACGTATGTGAAAATCTTGCACGTGGTAGCGTTCAGCCAATTACAGAGAAATTCAACTTTCTGTAAAGCAATATACGTTTCACTATTCCCAGGAGCGAAAAGCTACAATGGACTTCACCTAAATGAAATATATTCGTTACAATGTAGCGATGTCAACCAATTTATTTGTTTGCACAGAGATGGTGCGATAGTAAAAGAAAAGGACGTTTCGTTAGTTTGCATTATTCACATTGTATGTTTCCTCAGGAATACAATTTTGCTGATACAGTGAGGTTTGCTAGGAGGGAAAGCACACAGTAGTGACTCACGATTCTTTGTTATGGCAAATTAGAATAAGAGGCAGAGAAGGCTTATACCGCGAATAGGGGTGCAAGATTTATTCGTCTCCTCCCCTTCGGAATAACATTGTCTGAAGAATACTATCTGCATATCTTGGGAGGAATGGAATCTCTCAGCACTACCGAACACATTAAAATATTATTTTAGCGGTAGCACTCACCGTATTAAGGGGACCAATATTTACATAAGTATTGTAAGTTTTGATTAAGCCGAGGACACTTTAAATTGCTTTTTATGAGAAAGAATTCATGAAACACGTATTACCGCTACCCTATTTCTACACAGCGATAAGCTGGTTAACGGTTACTCGATCGTAAAAAGCAATTTAATTAGATTCCCGTAGTATTTCATATACTACCCATCATATATTTTGCTTTTCCTTTCCTAAAGTCGGACATCAAAGAATATAACTTGTTAAAATAAATACCAGCATGAAACCGCATCTCCAATAACGTGTATTTCTAATATTAGATCCTCTGCAGAACTGTGTTTACTGCCAGGTAAGTCTGATCCTCTTTATTTTCTCCAATATAACGTAATATAAAAATAATACCTACGTACATTTTAACCAAGCATCCCGTTGTATACATACTTCGGCAAATACTTCGACAAAAAACTTCGAATAAAACGTGGATTAAATGGTATTAAAGTTACTGGTACCACAAAATCGACTCCGTTTTCCGCAAATATTTGGCAAATACAAATATTTCGGCAAAGACCTTGGAAAAAAACTTAGTAATAAAATTCTCACAAACAAAACTTCGATTAAACGTGGACAAACGACGTAAACAAAGTATTTGCCAAAATATTAAACAAAGTATTTGCCGAAGTATTTTCCAAGGTTTTAGCCAAATATTTGCCGAAACCCTTGTCAGTTTTGTGGTAGGTACGTTAACCCACGTTTAATTCACGTTTTGATCGAAGTTTTTTGTCTAAGCTTTTTTCGAAATTTTTGCAGAAGCATTATTCTGGGCGGTATTCCAATAAATAATAATAAATAAAACAAAATTAAATAAGAGACATAATCAAAAATAAAAAAGGATTATTCCGGGGTTACTACACTTTTTAAATATTGCCTAATAGATATAGCCAATGAATATTTAATCGATGACTTACTGGAATCGTAGTTTTAATCGAAGTATTTTTCGAAGTTTTAATCGAAATTTTAAACGAAATTTTTGTCAAAGATTTTGTCTAAGTTTTTCGTCAATGTTTTTTGTACCGCAGTTTGTTGAATACCGTACAAGAGTCTCAACTGCTCCCGTCTGGAGCCAGGGAGACTATGGCATCCCCAATTGGGGTATATTGTGTGGCTGTAAGTAGATGGGGGGGAAAGGAGATTGGGGAGAAGAAGGCTGGGAAGTACCTGGCTTTTCAAACACGGATAAAGCTATTTCAAGCAAGGTTTTACCAGGTTTTTATTTATTTATTTTTTATTTATTAACATTTAAAACCTGCTTAACTACTTATGTAGTTTGTCAGGTTACTTCCTGTGATACAAATATCTAGATACTTCTCTGTAACGTTGCACAAATATGTTATATATATTTTTTAATTATTAATTTGACACAACACAGATCACTCAAATAAAATTTACTTGTGTACGCCTGGATTCGAACCCGCGACCTTGGGATTTCTAGTCGAGAGACTTACTACTCAAAAAGAGAGGCCGTAAAATTAATATTATATATATAAAATAATGAATATATAACATTTATTATCATATTGTTAGTATAGAAAAGATTGATGATAAGGTTGACAATCCGTATCACAGGAAGGAAAGCACCCCATTGCAAGTATTGGCGAGGATCTTGCATCCTGAACTTAGACAGAGTTGGTGTTTGCAATATTAAACCGCTTATTTTCAGTGTTTCCGCCCCAAAGAAGGGTTTATAAAGTTTTATCAAGTTTGGGCCTCGAAGCGGACTGAGGAGCGAAATACTTGGAAATTGAAAGTGAGTGGATAATATTTTAAAGTATGTTTCTTTTTTCGCACGATTTGTTATTTTCAAAGTCACTACATATTCTCGGTACCGTCTAGAATTTTAGTCCCTGAAATTAAGCTTACATTTTTTCACACAAGAGCCCCAACTGCTCCCAACGAGGAGTTGGGGGTAGTGGCATTCATAGCAGTTAGAGCAGTGGGACAATGGCATCACCAATTGTGAGGAGGATGGTCGCGGAAAGTGGAAGGAGATGGGAGAGAAGAAGGTAGAGTAATACCTGGTTATTATTAGATCTTGTCACCGTCCGTCACTTAAAGTAATGTTTTGATTCTGAATGCTGGTCTTTCACCAGGGCGATAATGAAAGTATCTTTCACTCTGGAACATGCCGCAAACATGGTATTTACATCACATTTCTTTACTGGAAGGGCTTCTCCTACTAACTTATTACTTTACCATAGCATAATTGTAGAATCTTTAACAAACAAACAAAAAAAGGTTCATATTATTTGTACCGACTTTTCAAAAGCCTTCGATAAAGTATGCCAAACATTATTATTTATTAAACTGTATACATTAGGACTGAGAGGCAAGTTGTTGGATTAGTTTTCGAATTACTTGTCTAACAGAATATTATTTACCAAAATTAAATAGTCCAAACCTAAGTTATTTCATGCCACTAGTGGTCTATCACAAAAGAGTCATCTCGATTCCACTCTATTCCTTATATTCATAAATGACACCATAAACTGTTTCGACGGTGTAGAAGTTCTGCTTTTTGCCGATGACATCAAATTATGCAAAAAAAAATCTGACTGCCTAATCTTACAGTGAAAAGTTGATAAATTACGCAATTGGTGTATCGTAACACTATCAAAGACTTCGATTCATTGGAAGTTACATAAATCGTATATATGTCGCTAGTATGCAGCTTGCCAGAATACAATAGTGTGGTCCACGTCAGATTCATTCAAGAAATATTAATGCGTGCAGCACAGAATTGACTTTATTAACTTCGCATTACACATACCTGTTCAAACAACTAACTTAATATTCTTACTAAATAATACACTTTAAACGCATTCCCTCGAAAATATAGAGAAAAATGAAGGACTACTACATGCACTTGCACGGTCTTCTTCCTCGCTTTCACACACTTGGAAACAAATTCACCTCAAATGTCGGCATATCTAATATAAGCTTGCCAGCATTTAAGATATGATATAACTCACCGAATGATATAACTATGTCTAAAAATTGCATCCACCGGTTCATCGATCACTGTTACGAAACAATTACAATGATTTGACCAATGAATGCGAAGCAGCTTTCTTGCTTTCCTGTTTTCGCGATTTTTATTGTTCATTCGTAAAAAAAATATGCACAGTGAACTTATATTATCATTTTGTATTAAGTTTACGCCATATAAAATAATTTTTTTGTTTATTTTCATTTTTTTCTTGCCTTCTTCTCTTATGTTTTTTTAATAATATATTATAAATATTTAATTTCAACTATATACATAATCTATCATGTTTCATGATCACTTAAAAAAAAATTTATAAAGGTTTTTTGTTATCTACACATTTTAAACTCTTGCAGTGTCTATTTAATGTAATAAATCATGAAAAATATAAATTTTTGTAAAAGCCCACTGGGGCGTTTAAAATTAATAAATTAAAATTAAATAATGAGAATTGTGAAATATCTGAAATAATACTAGTTTATACGGTTTTCGACTTAATTTGGCGTGACAAAAAATTAATTATTAAATACAATTTTATCATTTAAAAGTATGTTTCGGTTGTAAACTAAATACTATTAAAAACGGGTAAGAACCTACTCCATTCCATTCTGTGGGTGTTTTATTTTGGTTCCTAACACTGATTCCGGGAGCGCAACATGAATATTGTAACAAAAAAAGGAGACATATTTAACTAGAGACCTCCATGGTATTCTATCCCAATCAAAAGAGATGAAAACGTTTCTGAGCATTATCTTAGCGTGCTACCAAGACTTGATCTCTAAACCGGAAATTTTAACGAGTAATCTCTCAAAGCTCATCAGAAAGTTCACCTTATTACCGAGAACTCTTAACCAACATCAAGCAAATCCTCGGTTTTTGTTACAAAACTGTTGAAATTAGTTTATTATTTTTTGAGTATTTGTTTTGTTGAGGATTCTCCCCTCTTATCTCTGTGGGAAAGTGAGGATGCAGGAATAACGAGCCACAGCGTTTGTATATATATTTTTGCTCTATAATCGGTCCTCAACTTAATCTAATTCACTCTTTATGATAATTTTAGGGCTAAGTTCACGAATCTTCCTCAACAAAATGATTAAGAGTATATTTTTTTAATGTAATTATTTAATTAAAACAAGTTTTTGTGTTTAGTAGTAGCTATTTTGCAGCAGATTCCAAAATTTTACGAAAAATATAATTTAAAATTTTGCATTCAAAACGTATAAAAATAAGTTATTTATCTTCATTTGATTTGTTAATAAGTCGCCCTGAAATTTCCACAGTTTGGCCGATTATTAAAAGCTGTCGCCTTACACTTCATTTTTCTATTATAAATTTGTAAATTTTTTATGCTTTAAATTTTTTATTTCTTTCTGGTGCATCCTAAAATGAGTTACAAGACTCATTTTAGTCCGGGAGGAATTTACAATACAAAAGGAGGTAATGGGTAAAATTTTAAAACAGAAGATTATTAAATTTTAATACAGAAGTATTACATTAAGTCACAATCTAAAAAACTTAACTTTACCTAACTTTTGCCTATTTTTCAACAAGAAATTTATTCAGCCCAAACTTAATACTAAAATTTAAACCTATTAAATCCGATAAGCCAGACAAAATTAAAAGAAGGTGTTTTGTTTTTGAAGAGTTTTATTTTCCAATGTACATTTGTTACTTAATTTAAGTACTTAAATTAAGTAACAAATGTACATTGGAAAATAAAACTCTTCAAAAACCAAATGTCTAGAAATTGTTACATAGTTAATGCCCAAGTAATGCAAAAAAAGTAGGTTCTCCTTATATGGAATTTGTCCAAATGTAATTTTATCCGCGTGTAATTTATATGTTTTATACACACTTGTATAATTTTCTCACCGAACTCACCAGCTCTGTTTTTTTTCTTGTTTGTTTCAGATCTCGTGGAGGATGATGCAATCCCACGGCTCCATATTACACACAGAATATATCAAAGTAAAAACAAAAGTATTGTAAGATAATACACATCCAAAAAAAAAAAACAAATTAAAATAATAATAATAAATAAACAAAAGATGAAACGGAAAATAAAGTTTAAAAATAAAGTTTTATTCCAGGATGTGGGGAGGATAGTGCAATCCTACACGTCCCATATAATTGTACTTATTTATATAATTATACATAATTTAATACAACAGATTTTTTTTTTAAACATAGAATAGACAAAAACAAAACTAAACAAACAAAAAAACAAAAAAATAAATAATCAATTCTATGTAAAGCGTGGTCTGGGGTGAGCTCGGGCCCAGCGCTCACTCAGGGGTGGTGTTTGGTGCTGGAACGCTGCGGTCACCACTGCATTGTCGGAAGCCATTAACCGCATCCTGTCTCCAGTGACCCGATGTCTCATTAGGCCGGCGAATCCGTGCAATCCTGGTTCAGTGAACATTGTCGATGGACTGCTATATCTTCTGAATCCAAATATAATTGATTAAATTAAACTTTTAGAAATCTATGACACCAGGTACTGGCTCCATCGCTTGTATATGAGAATGGCAGAATGGCATGAAGTATATGGCAGAAGTGCTGCCATCACGAGAGCGTTTTCGCTCGTGGCTAGTCGCGTTCTACAGCTGGTGATTCGTTTTTTTATTAGTCTTCGCAATCCGGGAACGTGCCCTTCTTCAAACGTCTCAGTGGTCAGGAGTACCAGGACAACCAAAAAGCAATTGGAATAAGTTGTTGCATTGTATTAACATTGTTTTAGAGGTGATTGTTCAAGTTGGTCCGAGGAATATAGGCTAGTGTATGTATTAAAAAATTGCCTTTTTGCTTTTGGGTAACACTTACTGAAACTTTGAGAAAACATATTTGTGTAAAAAAAGCTCTCTTCTTTTTTGCAAAAGTCATCGTTCTCCCTGTAAAAAAACACATTACTTTTACACTAAATATACTGTAAAAAACATTTCACTGTATAAAAGCACTCTGTAAATGCAAATAAATATCAACACTTCTCGCATTTTATAAAAGGAAAAAAACTTGACAAAATATTCAGTAATAATAGTAGGTATTTCTTGAAAAGGTCTTTTGTTTTTCTCGTTTGAAGCTCTTTGCCTGGAATATAGACTTTCAAATAAAATAAACTTGTCTTCAATTGACTGAATTCATATTTTCGGTACCGGCAATAAAATTGTGTTCAAGACACTCATGAATACAAAGAGAAGTGGATAAAATTTATATTGAATCCCCGGAATATTCCAGGAATCGCTTAATGTGATTTATTCAAAGGAAATTTCGATATCTTCTTTAATAAGAAAACCGCAAGGTCGGGAGAGGTGGGGGAAGTGAATAAATAAGGATCCTTGAGAGGAATACCACCTAATTTATCGTTCTCAAAATGATTTATCAATAGATACAAAAATTATGCGAAAAAAGATGTCACCTTTCACTTTTCTCTATGCACTGTTAAACTCTTTCTTGTTAAATCTTTTGACCAATTTAGAAAAAGAAAATACCAGGTCTATTAAATTTTAAATAATAATTTCAGTGGAGTGTCTCTGTGTAACTCCAGTTTAATGATGTCTTGAACTGGAATTTACATTGATTTTCAAAATTGGAACTGATTTTGGGATCGATTTAGACAAGTAATGAAGTTGGCACCAAAATTATTTTATTAATAAGTAATTATTTATTTGACAGACGTAATTTTTCAGGTTTACTAACGATGTTCATTTTTTCAGGTTACTAACGATGTTCATTAGCGTAGGGAGTGTGGCAAACCCATCGCTCAGGGAGTGGAAACACAAACCTGCAATAGCCATCCCAAGCCAAGGTGTGAGCTACCGTGCTCAGGCTGAATGTCTTGGGGAACAGTGTCAAGAACGGTGAGAACTCACACCATTAGATTACTTTCTTTGGGAGTATGTGAAGTCACTAGTCTATGCTGATAAACCAGAGACGTTGGACCATCTGGAAGTCAACATTCGCCGTGTTGTTGCCGATATATGGCCCCAGTTACTCGATAAAGTTGTCGAAAATTGGACTTCACGACTGCGCTTCATTCGAGCCAGCCGTGGCGCTCATATGCCCAAAATCGTATTTAAACATAAATGGCATAAAATCATCTATTAAATAAAGCCAATATCATATATATTAACATTATTTTAATGCTTTTTTTTCATTTTGAATTTGTATACCTCTAAAAAAAACACCCTTTACTTGATTTACTTAAACCAGTGATTCCCGATAGTATTTGCAATAAAACATGTAAATGGAATTTTCGTCAATCATCGTCGGTGATTTTTTCGATGCGTCTATTTATTTTTTTCAAAATTTATTTCTTCAAATCAAACAAAAAAAAATTTCCACACACCTGGTCACACAGCCAAATAATTGCCCAACCCCATACCCCGCCCCAATACCAACGTTTTATTTTTATTAAATGTTTATTAGAACAACTCTATTTTTATATCTTTTGCAGGTTATTTCTATCCATGTAGTATTTTATCATTGAAGAAGAAGATAACACTTATTATCTGAATGAATATACGAAAAAAAACAAGATATAGAAAAATAAAAAGGGACAACGGACAAAGTCTAAGTCCGAGTTGTGACAGTAATCCATTTATTTTTCTGAGTCTTGTACTTTTTCATATTTTTGTTTAGATTATTAGTGTTATCTTCTTCTTTCATGGATTGAACAAACATCGAAAAAACACCGAAAATGCCACCCGGAGACCTTAATTTCGTGTACTTTTTTATTCTAAATAATGTCAGGAATCACTGGTTAAAGTATATCAAGAATACATTGTATATTGATATTGTGTGTATAATTTAAATTAGCTAGGGCTCACACCTCTCCAGACATTTCGATTTGTTGGGTTGTGTAAAGTTAATTAATTAACAAAAGAAATTATCAATAGATGTCAGGAGACGCAAACTCCCTTCAGACAAGACCGCTATAAAAGACCTAGGTTTAGGTTTTATCTCTCTCTTCTCTTCTCAACAGCCAGCCTTCTTAAATAAGTAAAAGTAAAATCCTTGGTCTGTCTTGGGTAGTTTGGGTCTCCGAAATTATTCACAATGGAATTGGGAATAAAGCAAAATAAAATGTCACGAGTCCTTTGAAAGTTTTCTGAAGCTGCCTTATTATTTTACGAAGTTCCTTCTTCCAAAACAAAACATTGTGAATACCACAAAAGAGTTCAGACTGTTCCCAACATTTTGAAGCCAGTAAGATCATGGCATCCCCAATAGGGGTAAGTTGTGAGGCTGAAGATAGTGAGAAGGGAAGGAGATGTGGAAGCGGAAAGTAGGGAAGTACCCGGCAACTGAGATCTGGACACAAACACGGCTGAATCTATTTCAAGCAATACCAACTTTCCATTTCTGAATGTTGTTCTTTCACCACAATGATACTGAGAGTAGCGTGCCGCAAAAACGCAACATTTAAAATTATTTTATTTACTTGCTCACGCGTGATTTGAACTCGCAATGGTGATTACCAGTCGAGAGTCTTATCTCTTGACCACGGAAGGCATGGCATCTCGAATTTTTTCGTAAATAGGTGTTGATCTATTGAAAGTACATAAATGCAACCCATTTTTACGAGTTCTACGTTATTTCAATAGATAGATTCAACAAGATAGTTGTATATTAAGGACACATTTACCTCACGGGATATTCTATGTACATAGCTATTGAAACTCAAATCGCCTAAAGAAAGTTGTGGAATATTGATTAATTTATGTGGACAGTGTTCCATATTGATGGACCAGGAGACATCGCTAGACACCTGACATGGATGATAACCCTGGAGAACTTTATCGAAGAGACCTACTACACTGTCGAGATAATAAGGTGAAAGGGCATAAGGGGGGTACAGGGGTATAAACACCTTATTGGCCTTGGTATTGCGTAGGAAAAAAGAAAGCAGTACTCGTAGATTAAATTCCTGGAAATAATATTATATAACTTTTTTATCAACGTGATGTAAAAAATAAGTCGTGTTAAGTAGAAGTTCCCAAAAAAATTCTAATAAAATTTTCAAACCCCTCCTTTTCTCGCTTCCCTCCTCCATGCCTAGTATCAACATTAATTATTATCTTAAGGGGGGGGAGTAAGGTTTTAAAGCCGAAAAAAGGCATATTTTTATGATATTTTTTGGAGATAAGAGTCATGTTGGTTAATGTATTTTATATACACGGTAAAGTATAACATCTGAAATATCTTTGAAAAATTTTTTAATTAAAAATATGAATAAATAAGTCAGTGAGAGCGAATCTCCGAAGGCGCCTCGAAAAAAAGTTGTTATGCGGTGAACAAAAGTCAAAACGCGATGTGATATTTTTTCCTAGGCAATAAGAAAAGGTTTTTTTTTCGATTTTTTTTTATTTTTGACAACATTTTGAAATGAAAAACGCGATTTTTGCCGAAAAATTTCCAAAAAACCTGTTGATTTATGTTTAAAAATAGTGTACCTACACAATTTCACAAAGATCGATCTAAAAGATTTTGAGTTATAATGTTCACGAACTTCAAAATTTTGTTTGTGAGAAAATCGATTTAAAGTTTTTTTATACTCGAAATATACCTGAATCGAGCATGAGGGCCGGTCGCTTGAAACGCTGTATCTTCGTTGGTTTTGCCCCGATTTACTAGAAATTTTGACACAATCCTCTCAACATGTTATACATTCAGAAATAAATTAAAAAATGAGTTTTAAACCTTACCCCCTCCCCCCTTAAGGTGGAATCCCTCCATATGAATGCTATTACTACACCCTAATAAACAAACTTCAACAAATTACCTGATGACAGGGTTAATTTTTATCCACAAGACTCTAGACGGTAAGCATGCCCATACAAATTGAGCTTTTCGCATAAGTTTATCATAAATTATAAGTTCCCGTCAAAGCAAGTTTATTTTATGCACTGAAACGAGCTTTTATTAGATTTCCCAGATTTTTGGTGCAATGGGAAAGCCGATACTTCAACTCGTAAAAACGGCAAGGTATTTTTTACTACCAAACATGAAGGGCTTTTAATAATTCTTAGTGGTCGTCTTAAGTTAAGTGTAATAAAATAAAGATAATATTTTTGGTTGTGAAAGAAGATATTTTCCTATCATAACAGTTTTATTTATTACCGAGTTTTGATTTTAAGCTACTCATAACTATTTTAAAAAAGTACTTTTCACAAAAATTAAATGGATCCTAAAATAACAACTTTGATATCACGAATGTTAATGTCTAGACATTTATAATAAGTTTTTAAGAGCATTAGATATATAAAATCATCTGTAAGTCTAGACAAAGATATAAAAAAAAAAAAAAAATAATGTTTTCTTACTTAAAATTAAAATTCCGTTAAAAGTACGATTGGGAAAAGAAAGGCAAGAAAAACTACCTAATACAATAATATTGTCGGAAACATTAAATTACGGAAAGACATGGAAGTAGAATTTGATTTCCAACAATTTCCTTAGGGGCCTTTATCATCTTTTTGGATGCTGTGTAGAGGATATTTTTAGGAAAAGGAAGGAGAAGAAATTTTGGGAAGGAAAAGTATGTGGAGTGGGTATGAATCTTGGGGTCAGTATGCCCAGGTGAAGGATATAAATCCCAACGGGGCAAGATGATGGGTCGAGAGGGTCCGGCTGGAGAGGTCAAAGGGACTCCCTTAACCAGACTCTCCAAATCTGAACCTAGGTACCCCTGCTAAGTCACTAAACCTAGCGAACCTCTTGGGATGACCTATGGCAGGGGTGTGTTGTCGAATAAATGGTTCCCGCGGCGGCGGTACCCAAACTTACCTTCCAGATTGTAAGCTATATTACTAAATAATATATAAATATTTTATATATGGAACGGAAATGAACCTGTGAAAGTTTTACTCTAGTTGTTATTATGCCATATTATGGGCAAGTTGTTTCACATATTTTTTTAAAATTTGAAATTTGATGAATTGTTCTAATTCTGTAAAATAACTGGCTCTTAGAGTACGAAAAAATATGTTTTGAAAAATGAATAATATTTTAAAGTTAGTATTTAAAGAGAATTCATTCCTCAAATCATGATGTTACACAGTTATCATGATGTTACACAGTTACTGATGTTAAACAACCATTCAGAATTG
Organism: Glyphotaelius pellucidus; assembly: GCA_936435175.1. NCBI lineage: Eukaryota > Metazoa > Arthropoda > Insecta > Trichoptera > Limnephilidae > Glyphotaelius > Glyphotaelius pellucidus. The sequence goes on from OW386539.1 coordinate 35,751,365, forward strand.
AAAAGTTGCTGAAATGGCTTTTGCCATGATAGGTGACTAGAACTGAACTCATTATTTTTGACTGAACTCATTTCTTTTTTCTCCCCACTACCTTAGGCCTCACAAGATACCCAAATTGGGTATGCCATAGTCTCACTGGCCCCAGAAGGGAGTAAATGGGACTCCTGTGCGGTATTCACAAAAAAGTGCGGTATTTAAAAAAAATAATTTCAAATTAAATTATATTACAAACTTATACATATACACTAAGAATTTTAAAAATAAAAATCTTATATGTTCTGGGATATATAATCCAGTCAGTGGGGAGTTTTACCTTGCAAAAGGTCAAGCAGTAGCGATTTTGATATATGTTGTTAAGATTGGGACTCTAAAGAAAAAAAAAAAGTTTTCGACCTTGGGGGGGTCGAGCTCGAGCCGCCATTTTGGATTGAAGGTGCCAAAATTTGTTTTTTTTTTCAAATAACTTTACAACGGTTGATCTTACAACCAAATTGTATAAGACAAACTTAAAGTAGATAAAATTTTAAATATTTTTTGTAGTACAATATTTTTTTGTAAGCCTAATAGGTAACGAGTTAAAGTGGCGTAAATGTGAATATTTGTCTGAAAAATGGTGAAATTCCCAATTTTTGTTTTTTTCGGGCTATTCATTGCATAATTATAATAATTTTGTAAACTCATTTCTACACCATCAGAAGGTAGAGTAAATGGCGCATTTTTTAAATTATGATATTCCCAGTATGTCTGTTCCACAGATATTCCAGCGATGGTAGATTTCGAAATGGCGCTTGAGCCGCGCTGAGGTCGACTAATATTCGTAATTATTCGCTATTGCGTAATAAATTTTTTTTTTGATCCCGGTTGGTTGAAACTGACATCTTAATAAAAATATTCACATTTACGCCACTTTAACTCGTTACCTATTAGGCTTAAAAAAAAAATTGTACTACAAAAAATATTTAAAATTTTATCTACTTTAAGTTTGTCTTAAACAATTTGGTTGTAAGATCAACCTTTGTAAAGTTATTTTGAAAAAAACAAATTTTGGCACCTTCAATTCAAGATGGCGGCTCGAGCTCGACCCCCCCAAGGTCGAAAACTTTTTTTTTTCTTTTGAGTCCCAATCTAAACAACATATATCAAAATCGCTACTACTTGACCTTTTGCAAGGTAGAAGCGTTATTTATCCCCCACTGACCTGACTAATATATTCGAGGAGAAGCTTTATGTTTGAATTGAAGAAAAATATCAGTATGTCACTGATAGGAGCATAGTCCATAGAGGTTTATGTCAAAACATCACTTCTACGAATTTCGCCTCACCTTTGTCAATGGTTTTCCATTTTTGTTACAATGTTCCTTAATTTTTTTTTAACAATTTTAATTATAATCTCGAGATTAACTTTAGCTGTTTCCAAAATTATTTAAAATATATATTATATTTCACAAATCAAGCGATGGAAAAGAATCATAATGTATTCGTATTATTGGTGATTGTTGTGATTTCAGGTAACTTCGTAGAAAAAATACTCCGGTTAATTAGTATTTTAAATTTATTCACAATATAACATTTACATGATGATTTGCATTTTTTTTATCCTAGCTGGAGACCAGTTTAGTCCCAATTCTTAGGTTCTAAAAGAATTGCTTGTCCCGCTTGCGAATTAGAAAGAAGAAAGTTTGATAGAATCCTATTGTAATCACAACACACGAGCTTTAAAAACTTAATGACGTTTCGAAGAGAGCTCCTAATAATACTCTCCGTTACCATCCGATTGAGAACTGCTTCATCATATAGCAAATAATTAACAGAAATGACCGCAGGGTTTAGTCAGACTTCGAACCTAATACCTTTAAGTTTTTGCCCCATAGAGGGAAACAGTAGTTATCTTTTAAGCTAAATAATCAAATAATTTGAAGTTCATTCAAGAGAGTGAAACTTATTTTGAAATCCAATAATAAACAGAAAATAACTTACAGGCAGTACTGCAAAGGTCGTTCTAAAAGTCCCGGGGCGATAGACACCTTATCTCGGTAACACCACGGTGTCAGACATTCGATAAGTCAGTGATTATTCTTTCTTCTTCCTCGGGGTTTTTACCTTCCTTAACCTTTTCTTCTCTTTCTCTTTTTCTTCGTTCTGTTCTGCCCGACTTCCAGGGCTGCAAATTTCCTATTTTTTCGTACGATTTTTCTATTTTGATTTGAACATTTGACGTGGTTTGTTATTTGAAAACCTGAGTGCCTTTTTTACTCAATTTGTATTTCTACATTTCTTTTGAACAGGACTACCCCAGTTACCAGAAGATATCATTTTCGCTACAAGTAATATATGATTTTGCATGTCTATGTTGAACTATAGAGGTGGACAATCCTCACGAAACCGATTGATGTTAATGTACTATTTTTTAAATTAGGTCTTACAGGTTTTGGCAAATAAAGTTTATTGATTTTCTTAAGAATTCATACGGCGCTGAAGCGTTTTCAAACCAAGAAGAGTCATCGTGATTTATTTTTGGATTATTATGCCGTGTTACCCAGTGTAATGAGACTGTACTTCTATCCAAAACATTGACTAAAGAAGAAAAACCGCAACACGGCATTATAAACCAGAAAATATCACAAATCATATCCACCAGCTCTATTAACCACACGTTTAAGTTTAATGATTTTTAAGAAACATTATTTAAGTAACAAGATTTTATATTTTGTTCAGTCAGAAAAATTTACAACGATATACTAAATTTAAAAAAAAAATGCTAAAAATTAATTATTAATTAATTATGTGATAATATAACAGGTCGTTAGAATTTATTACATTTTTTGACAATTTTAAGGAGACAAGTTCACGACAAAGCTATTTTACCTTGGTGGATTTTACTTGTCTCTTTATCTCACTTTCAGAAACAAATATTTGAAGTCACAACAACGATGGGTTGTTTCATAGAATTTGAACAACTCATCGAAATTCAAAGTTATCGTTAAAATTATATGAATGTCCTATTCACCTAGTTGGTAACTATCAAAGAAACCGACTCATGATGAAATAATAACACAACTTGCAAGAGAACTTGAATTTTGAAATCGAATTTTAACTTTGAATTAAGATGAATTGTTCAAATTCCATGGAACAACCTGACCTTAGGCCGTTAAGGCCTAAGGTCGGGTTAGGCCATAACGGCATGTACATAAGCATACATAAGCAATATTTGATTGAATTAATTTAGTTTCTATGAATAGTACAATTATTTGTTTACGTGACCGCTGGTTGGACTTCGATACCCACTGTCAAATTATGATTAAAATCAAAATGGCTTCTTAGACTCCCAATACTTGTATTAATAGAAATATTATTAACAGGGTGTACAGGGCGTATCATCGGATAGCAAAATGACGATTACATTTGAACTCCAAACATGTTATGTTCAAATTCTTCGGGTACGTGCTGACACACCTTGTATTATAAACAAAGATGTTGAAATACAAGAGATGCGCTATCCGCAGTTTTTACTGGGTGGGACTGTTTCCTGGCGTCGCTGATATTGTTAACCAATACTTCTGCACACCTTAAAAAAAACAATTGAATGAAGAAATTCTTTCCGTATTCAAAATATATTGTTAACCAATACTACTGCACACCTTCAAAAAATCAACTAAACGAACGAATTCTTTCCGTATTCATACTATGCCCATTAGATAGTTTGCCGACGGTCGGGCGGCCATCACGGCGTATTTCAATATCTTTGATTACGAAGAATAACAATGTCATTTTTATCGTTTTTTATTTATTCTCAAAAAAAAATAAGAAACAAATTTCATTGACGAATACATTTTCTGTAACGTTTTAAAATATGTGATTTTCGATTTACCGCCAAAATGACATGTTCGTTTTTATTCGTGAATTCGGCGGCGTTGACGTCACGCCATGCAACGTCGGTGACAGCAGTCTTACAAACCAGTGGCTTTTTTACGTCATAATAACGTTGTGCCCAGGTGGAACCGTTTCGGAATGTGCGGATTTCAAATCAAAAATCATAAATGAAAAATTTTAACGGTATTCGAATTTTGCGAAAATACCCCATTCAACCATAAATTAATAAGCTACGAGTAGGTACTAAGCCTATCCATCAAAAAGTCGACATTAAGAACAATAGAGAATTCCAGTCCAATTTTTTTTTTTTTTTTGTGAATAATGACCTTTATATTGCATATTTATTTTTATTTTTATAGTTAGTTTTAATAGTTAAAAAAATGTCAAAGTTTTAATTTTTCAAGATCTCCCTAAAACCACCGAATCCAGTGTGACGTCATCATGACTAACCGAAGTATGAATCTTGTAGGGAATTGCAATCAGCTGTTCGACTCCCGCCATTTTGAATTTCAGCATTGGAGCGTTTTCATAGACATTACTGGGCAATACGGTCATTTTTTGTACAGTTAAAGTTTTTGAATATTTTAAATAATATAGATAAACTAATAGGAATACGTTATTTTTGATACTGAATTATTTAGGCCTAAATAATGTTTCAATAAAAACAAAAACTATTATGTGTCCAATTCTCTATAAACCAATAACACGGAATGCCGAACGGCTTGCGTCTTCATTTCTATTGATTTCTATACAACTTTGACCCAGGTGACGCGGCGCGGTGACGTCACGCCGCCAAAATCCAGCAATAGGGTGTTTTACAGACACGTTAACTTTTTAACATTTTTTTTTAAAACTCTACGTTAAATATTATGTAATAAAACTTATATATTCAGAATCAGCGTATATTGGTCTATATGAACATATTTTTTTAAAGCATAATATTTTTTACTGGAGTGTTCCTTATTCCAAATATAAAAAAAATTGTCTCCGTCACATTCTATTTCCCAAAAGACGGGATTAGATTGACACACATTTGTTCGTTCAAGAAGACAAAAAAACGAGATAAGTAAAGTGCGGCTTTTCTTGTTTGAGTGGCGGCATCCCTACCCACTGCTTCTGGTGAAACATTAGCGGGTGCCAGCCTTCTTGATAAGAAATAAAAGTTAAGTAAAAGTTCTTCCAAAACGCAAACGCGCCATTGATAAGAAGCCAGAACAAAAGAAAGCCCCCTAAGCCGTAACTCGCGTGGTTTATTTTTATATATTTCAAATGAAGATGTATTCTGAGATTAGATTACCCTGACACCCACTTAACTCATTGCTACGAGAAACGTTTTAGCCGGAGTCTAATTTGTATGGAATCACTTTAAATTAGGCAGGTTTATATAATAAATATGAGAACAAATAAATCTTCTCTATTCGTTTTAAGTCGAATTTATGTTTATCCTACCCTCAAGCAATATTAAATAATATAACGAGAAGTGAGCGTAGCAAAATCTTATTACAACTCGAACACTTTGCATTACGTTTTTCTGTATTCCGTAAAAAATCGCAACTGAGGTGGCTTGGGCACGTAGTAAGAATGTCTGATGACCGAATTCCGAGGAAAATACTAGTGCAATTCCAGGGGGTAGACGTCCAGTGGGCCGTCCCAGACATAGTTGGGCAACTCCAGAAACTGTGTGAGGAGAGAATGGGAATGCCATAGAAGGAGGCTGAACAATCAGCACAAGACAGGGACGTATGGAGGAGCCTTGTCGATGCAATGGGTCCCCAACCCGAATAGGATAAGGGGAAGAAGATGATGATGACGATGAAGTATTCCGTTTGTATATTCCGGGTCCGGTCAATCCTGTCAAGACGGTAGCACATGTTTGATAGTATTTGCGTTATTTCACAATTAGTTAATACATAGTCTGTATTATTAACCCTAGAAAGATAATGTGCGCCTCAGAAGCGCCCGCGAAACCGATATATGGCTGTTTTTTTAACCAATGCGTGTACAAGCTTGTGTTTCTGAGCCAACTCAGTCGTCGGTCAACACTGTCAAAGGACGACCGCTGCTAGCAATTTTGGACACCGAATTACCGGTAAAAATTAAACTAAATAAACTAAGCCAATTCCCCACCTCCCCTTCCCCTCCGAGTGGCCCAAGCTCAGTAATATTTGTTTTAGTCCACCGGTAAGGTTGTTGCTATGACAATGCATTGCGCTCGAGAGGCGCGTGTTTACCTTCTGTGTAACTTTTATGACTGTTTAACATCTTTATGTAAATTTTGATTTTTTCAGTATTTTTTTGTAACTGAGACTAATTATATCGTAATTAATTAGTTAGCAAAGACAAAATACTAAAAAGGTTAATTATTTGCAACAAAAATATCCTTTTATATAGTTACTACTATAAGAATCTCTAATTTCTGTTACTTTTTGTAAAGTCTTACATAATTCCTTAAAATTAAAAAATATTTTGTCTTTTATTTACTTTTTAAAAATGTAACACTTGATTAAAGTTATAAAAGTAAAGTAAAATTGTTTCATTTTGTTAAAAAATTGGTTTTTTAAACTGTGCGCCTCTCAGGCGCATGTTTATCTTTTTAAAACTAAAAAATAAGGTTATTTTTCTAGAATTAATTCAAAATAATATATAGTGTATTTGCGGCACGTTCCATGGTCGAAGATACTCTCAGTATCGCTCCGGTCTAAAATTTATTAATCATTCAGAATCGAAATGTTGCTTGAAATGGTTTTAACCGTGTCTTGTGACCAGATCTGAATAGCGAGGTAGTTCCCCACCATCATCTCGTTCCTCTCCCTATTACCCTCATAATATTTCTCGATTCGGGGTGCCATAGTCTCACTGATCCAGACGGGAGCAGTTGTGCGTTATTCCCATAAATAACATTTTATTCCGTTGGAGCGCGCTCTGGCGCACGAGCTATCAAATCAGAAAATCACCATTATGCGTCTACTTAAATACCGTTCATTGAACTACAAGTTAAAAGCTGACGTAACCTTGTCTAGGTCAACGCAATTTGTCTGTTTAAAATGTTGTGACTTTGCTACTATCCTATGAAATGTCTATGTAAAATTAAAACAAGAAAACATTAATTTTACTGACTAACTTAAGCCAAGCTAAAGCACCTAAATTGAACACACATACATTGCGAATTATTATCAAACAGTATTAATGCCTTGGGCCTGCGCGGTTGAAATTTACGAACCGGCTTCGGGTGGATGTCTGACGCCGCGCCGTACGCGCCACGCCACATTAACAACTGTGTACGTGAAGATTCAAACAAAACTGCCGTTGTAATTTGGTTTCGAATTCAAGAATTCGTCAAAGGTTGGCGCCACTTACATTAGTAGATCGCGTGAGGACGTGCCCCTGGCAGGTATAAGTACTACGGATTTGTGAAATTGAGTATCTTTCCAGATATGAAAAAATGGACGGTAATACTTAGAGTTATGAATAATAGTATCACGTGGCAACATATTACATATGACGTCATTACCTGTCGTGGTTACTTTGTCCCGGTGACTGCTGTCAGTGGATCATAGTGGATCCAAGCAACCGGCTGTTTTGGAACCAGTTCTTATCGGGTTTATAAATTCACCAACACTCAAATTGGGCGAAACCGAACCAAAAGCCGCCAGCAGGGCCTAGCAGCAAAAACTTGCGGAGCGGGTTTTCAACTGCTAGTTTTTGTATTCTTAGTAGTTCGTAGATAAATATTTCATGGAAAAAAATCTGAAGTGGAAAAATAAACTTATTTGTCAGTCAAACTAGTCAAAAGTCTTTCAATGTGTCAAAAACTACTTTTCTCATCTATACTAATATTATAAAGAGGAAGGATTTGATTGTTTGTTTGTTTGTTTGTTTGTTTGTTTGCATCGAATAGGCTCCGAAACTACTGAACCGATTTGAAAAATTCTTTCACTGTTGGGAAGCTACACTATTTCCGGGTAACATAGGCTATATTATAATTTTAAAAAAATTAGTGATCCTTACTAAAACTCCAATAATGTAACCCAAGGTGTAAAAAAATTACCTAAAATATTCTTTACATCGCGTGCGCTGCGAAAACCATTGATGATAGAATAAAATAATGTACTACAACTTTGCAGAACACATCATTATCTATAAAAAGTGTCGCGACAGCATATGTCTAACTATTATAGTTATGCCACAATAAGTGTTCTTTTATTTTAAAAATTTAATTGAAATGCCGCCGCTAGAAAAGACTCTTTATTTGTATCTTCGTATTAATTTTTATCAAAATAAATTATTTTATATTCGAGACTGCTTCAATGCCTTTATAATACTTTTTGAATTATTCAATTCGGACATCCCATCTGAAAGATATCACGAGTTTAAAATTGTAAGTATTATACGATGTAAGCGTCACTGGGTTACGGACCGTACGAGAGGACACCAACAAACAATCAAATCTTTCCTATCTTATATATAAAAACTAAAATTTGTTTGTTCGTATTTTATGCGCTGCCATACCGTTCATCCGATTGCGATGAAACTTTGGTGATTTGTTGTGCGCACGCCCGCAAAGGATAAAGGCAAGTTCTTGCGTTATTAAATTTGAATTAATGAAAATGTGCTTATTACATATATTTTAGCGGCAAGGAGGAAAGGCAGGGGGGAGGGGGAGGTGGGATACGTGGGTGGGAAAAACGAGGGATGGGAAGGCGGGGAAGGTAGAAGGGAAACGTGAAAGGGGAAGGGGACTCGGGAGATGAACGGGGACGCACGGGAAAGGACATTCAAGGAGAATCAATTGATTTCTTTGCATTGCAACGCAAGCCGTGCTTTGTGCTTTGAGTTTTAGCTTTAAGCTTTGAACTTAAAGCTTTGAGCTTTGATTTTTGAGCTTAAAGCTTTGAACTTTATGCATTTAACGTTAAGCTTTACGTGTTGTTTAAGCTTTGAACTTTAAGATTTGATATTGAATTTTAAGTATTGAGCTGTGTGCTTTGAGATTTGTGTTTTGAGCTTTAACTTTAAGCTTTAAGCTTTGAGCTTTAAGCTTTGTGCTTTGAGATTTGTGTACTGAGCTTTAACTTTGAGCTTTGAGCTTTATTTTTAAGCTTTGTGCTTTGAGTTTTAAGCAGTTTAGAGCTTTTATATTAAGCTTAAACTTTGGCCTTTAAACTGAACCTTGCTTAAAGCTTGAGCTTTAAGATTGAGCTTTAAGCTTTAAGTTTAATGTTTGAGCGTTATGTTTTCGGCTTTAAGCTTTGAGCTTAAACTTTGAGCTTTGCGCAAAGCACGAGGCTTAGTGCTAAAAGCTTAAAGCTTAAAACTCAAAGCTTTAAGCTGAAAGCTCAAAGCTTGAAACTCAAGGCTTTAATCTTAAAGTCAAAGCTAAAAGCTCAAAGCTTAAAGCTCAAAGCTTGAAGCTCAAAACTTAAAGCTCAAAGCTTAAATCTCAAAGCCTTAAGCTCAAAGCTTTAAGCTCAAGGCTTTAATCACAAAAATTAAAGCTTAAAGCTCAAAACTTAAATCTAAAAGCTCAGCTTAAAGCTCAAAGCTCAAAGCTTGAAGCTCAAAGCTTAAAGCTCAAAACTTAAAGCTCAAAGCTTAAATCTCAAAGCTTTAAGCTCAAAGCTTTAATCACAAAACTTAAAGCTCAAAGCTTTAAGCTCAAGGCTTTAATCTCAAAGTCAAAGCTAAAAGCTCAAAGCTTAAAGCTCAAAGCTTGAAGCTCAAAACTTAAAGCTCAAAGCTTAAATATCAAACCTTAAAGCTCAAAACTTTAAGCTCAAGGCTTTAAGCTCAAAGTTTTAAGCTCAAGGCTTTAATCACAAAACTTAGAGCTCAAAGCTTTAAGCTGAAGCTTTGATCTCTAAGCTTAAAGCTCTAAACTTAAAGCTCAGGCATAGTGCTCAAAGCTTATGGCTCAAAGCTTAAAGCTCAAAGTTTTAAGCTCAAAGCTTGAAGCTCAAAGCTTTTATCTCAATGCTTAAATCTCAAAACTTAAATTCAAAGCTTAAAGCTCAAGCTCGAAGCTCAAAGCTTAAAGCTCAAAGCTCGAAGCTCAAAGCTTAAAGCTCAAGGCTTAAATCACAAAGCTTAAAGCTCAAAACTTGAAGCTCAAAGCTTAAATATCAAAGTTTGAAGCTCAAAGCTTAAAGCTCAAAGCTTCAGGTTAAAGCTCAAAGCTTAACCCTTTAAGCTTTGAGATTCAAGCTTCGCGCTTTAAAATTTTTAAAGCTCAAAGCTGAACCCTTCAAAAATTTTAAAGCGCAAAGCTTGAATCTCAAAGCTTAAAGCTCAAAGCTTAACCCCTCAAAAATTTGGCGTATTTTGTCAAAAGGTATAAATGTTTCGATATATATCGACTTTGCAATAAAAATTCAAATAAATGGAATATTTGTAAACGTATCCAAAAACTAAATACTGGTTTTGAAAGGTGGTGAAATACGCTTAAATATATGGTATTATTAGAAATTACAAAAAAAAAAATTTAATTAAAATTTTTTTAATGTTTTCTTTAAAAAAATTTAAAAATGCTCAACTGACATTTTTGGTATTAAAATTACTGATCTATAGAAAATGTGTTTGTTTCTGTCTATGTGTGTGAGATGTTTTGCGTTGCTAAACCGTTCATCCGATTGCGATAAAACTTTGGGGATTTGATGTGTGCAAGCCCGCGATGGTTTCTATACGTGTATAGTGAGTTCTGGCATCATCTGGGACGAATGGGAAAGGGTTAGTAGAGCGAATTTTTTTCTTTATTGTGTGGCATAGCATATGCCGGGAACTCGCTATTGTATTTAAATGCCTGTGTCAGAATTTGGTAAAATTGAATTATGTAATAGAAAATACCTACCCTTAAAATTCTAAATCTATACTAATATTATGAATGCGCAACTGCGTGTGTTTGTTTGTTACGCTTTCACGCATAAACTAATAAACCGATCTTAGAATTTTTTTCACCAATAGAAAGCTACATTATATGCGAGTAATATAGGCTATAAATAATGGTAAGTTCTGGCGTTACGAAATTATAAATATGAATATATTATATTTATTTTACGTTTTCTGTCGAAAATGGCGAGTTTTTGCTAACGTCAGAAGAAAAGCAAAACAAATCGTTGCCGTGAAAACCATGTTGATATATATTTTTTTTAATTCGGGCATCGTAGTTACTATTTATCTCTAAAAAATGAATCGCCGAAATGTATTTACGTGCATGACTTACGAACGACTGCACCTAATTGGATTTTACTACTGGTGAGCTCTGGCATTATGAAATATGCAAAAGGTGGCATTCGAGCTGTTTGAAAACTGAATGTACCGGGAAAGAATGCATGAAATGCGGGAGGGGGACTCGGGTAGGGGGTTCGCGGGAGGGGGAGGAGGGAAACCCGGGAGGGGGAGGGGAATCTGGGAGGGGGAACCTAGGAGGGGGGAGGGGAGCTTGGGAGGGGGGTTCGCGGGACGGGGAAAGGGGTAGTGGAGTGGGGGGAGGGAAGGTGGAAGAGGCGGAGTGGGAACGCGAGAGGGGAAGAGGACGCGGGAGAGGAAGGGGAGGCGGAAGGGGAACGGGACGAATGGGAAAGAACAAGCAGGAGAAAACAATTTATTTATTAAATGGCATGGCAACGCATGCCGGGTACCAGCTAGTATTAAATATAGTGTCGCAATCTCATGAGTGGACAAACTAAAACACTTATTTTGAACTAGAAGATGAATCAAATTGATATGGTGGAGTTCCAATTGCCATTAGAATTTATCGCAAAATGTACTGTGTATAGGGGTGCCGTGATATTTTTCCGGGTCTACCCACCAACTGCATGGCAGGCCGGATCATCTCTTGGAACATCGCCTTGCACTACGGTGGGAGAGTTAGATTCATTCGTTCGTTACTCCTTGACACACAAGATTCTAACCAACCCCCGATGACTAAACAGAATGCCTCAGAGAAGGACTTGGCATACCGATCCAAATACATACCGAACATTCTGTCCAAGCGGTTATACAAATACGCCAGCGCTTTCCATGGTTATTATTCAGTTTATACTAAAAGTTGTGAATATTGGTTCCATCTTGGCCATCACATTTGAATAAAAGTAGGGAGAGAATGTTTTATTTGTTTGTTCTGGTTTGTTGGTTGTGGTTCTCTCTTAAGGTGTTTGATTTAGTCATTGCCGACCCCTCATACCTTTTTCCTTCCCAGAATTTCCTCTCCTTCCTTTTATAAAAATACCCTCCACACGGCACCCCCAAAGACGACAAAGGCCCTGAGGGGAATTATTTTCCTCAAGGACTCCTGCATGAAGGCTAATGTAAAAAAATTGGTTGTCTGTAAAGTCAGTTTACGGACGATAATTTTACGTGATGACGTCATATAATAACGATGGAGTGGAAGAGAGGTAGATGCGTCACGCTTATTCCTCGTTCTCGCTTGTACGCTCGGCTCGGATGAAACGTGACAATGAGTCATGCTTTTTCGTGCATGCAGCCGGCGTTCATCGATTAACAAGACGTTATCACGTCAAAAAAAATGTACATGGGACACGTATTTCCATGAAAATATTTGGGCGTATTTAAAAAAAAAATCAGCGAAAATACTTTTTATCTGACTTTTCTCTACTGACAAGTTATGTATTTTTGACGTGATAACGTTTTATAAATCGATGAACACCGACTGTATGCACGAAAAAGCATGACTGAAGTGTAAGCGAGAGGGCGAAACAAGCCATAGAGAGGCACCATAGGCCTAAGCGTTCGGATTATGACGCATCAATGCAATTTTTCATCAATGTTTTCTTATGACGTTATCACGTAAAATTATCGTCCGTAAACCGACTTTACAGACAACCAAATTTTTTTAGACGAACCGCGAAAATAAAATTCATGCTCGCTTCTACATTAAAGATGGAAACTATTTTTTGTTCTAATTTATCAAGTATTCAACCTAACTTTAATAATAATACAATTAATTATCCCATAAGATAGGGAAGTGCGAGATGGTGGGGGGTGGGTGGAATGGGGTGAGGCAGGGGGAGGTACAGACAGTGAATGATCGTTCTCTATTAGGGCGGAGTCCAGAGTGATATTTTACTCAGTAGAATCCTCGCTTGAACCCAGGAAAGAACTATAGAGAAAACAGAACAGCAATGAACTCACTTAATTGAAACAAGTTCCGAGATGGCTGTTTTAAATTATTGTAGGAAATTATAGTCTTGAAAATAGCCCAAGTCATGATTATGTCAAAAAAACAGAAATGATTGTTTATTTTTGCTTAAACTATATCTACTTATTATTCTTGCAAATTCAGTAATATTTACATATTTTAAAACGTTATCAGAATGCTGCATACATGCAGTTGGATTTGACGTTGCTCAAATGATCTCTATCGGTTCCGGTTCAATTTTCAGGTCTTCCGATCCTGTTCCAATCTTATTCTTCGCAATCAGCCTAAATCGTCCAGGGTCCGTCTCTTCTTCCCTTGGGGTTATCCATTTGGTCATGGTTTATGGTGTCTTCTGTCACTTGGTCTTCTTGGAACATAGCCGACCGATCGAGGTCATTACGAACTAAAGGATCTCACGAACGTTTAAGATTGTACCTGCCATAGGTTACCTCAAGTGGCTCGCTACGTTTGGTGACTTAGCAGGCTAAGTACCCGGTTCGTGGGGTGAGGTTTGTCGAGGTATTGGTGGTGGCTTTGAGACATTTTACCTTTCCAGCAGGGCTCTCTCAATCCATCGCCATCGCTTTATACCGCAGTGGGACGAATGGAATCATACGTCCGTCAGATTGACAGATTTCTACCGATCCATTATACATTATTTTTTCTTTCCAGAACTTCATCTCCTTCCTTTCTCTAAAAAGGACTCTCCACACAGCATCTCCAACGATGACATAGGCCCAGAGGGAAATTGTTTTCCTCAGGGCCTCCTGTGTGGAGCTAAAAAAAGCGATAATAAGTGATATGATCCATTTTATGGTGAGGATAACTTGATATAACATTTTCTATAACTTGGCAAAATATACAGGCCAAACATAAATATCAAAAAAATTGTTCTCACCGAGCGTTAATCTTGTATCCTCCCGAGCAAGATTAAAAGTGGAACTGATGAATAATATAGGTGAAACGTCCTATCACACTTTATGTTACTGATTTATTTTCGTACATACCCCCATCTACTTCAACTTAAGAATTTATTTTCCCGATCACCTTTAACATCTGTAGTACAGCAATATTTAGCGAGTCCTCGTTTATTTAATTTATTCCATCTCTTTAGTCATCACTTGAAATATAGCTTAAAGTATTATCCGTAAAAAGTGGGATTTTGCAATGTTCTATTCTAGTTATTACAATTTATTTATGTATTATAAATTTCAAATAAAATTTAACCCAATACCGATCCATGCGGAACTTCCAAGATGATCAAATATTCCACTAAAAAGCTGAAAGAGGTGAGTATTTTACACTTAAAATCTATTGTAATTTCCAAATCACGTCCTCTATAAATATTACAACACTAGTATCATGAAACTACACACAACACAGACGCGTACCAGATCGTCCACATGAATGTTTTACGTCCGCGTGATTGCTTTGTGTTCATTAATAACGCCGGAATCATCACTTTTGGGGGTGAATTTTTGTACTGCGGCCAAACGAAATTCAATCACCATGCCAGAGTTTCTGTGCACATTATATTTACTAATGTACGTAATTTCTTAAAGTATTTTATTTTCATGCGGCGTAGAATGCAAACAATTTCAGGATAAAAATATACCTACGGTATTCCACCTTACTGTTAAGTATTGTTAATTATTAGAGATAGTAAAGATATTTTATTGACAGATTTCAGGTATAATTCGCTCCGCGTAATCAATATCTATACGAATATTATAAATGCAAAACTGGGTGTGTTTGTTTGTTACGCTTTCACGAATAAACCAATTAACTGATTTTAAAAATTCTTTCATCAATAGAAAGCTACATTATATGCGAGTAATATAGGCTGCACATAATGGTAAGCTCTGGCATTATGAAATTATAAATATTAATCTATACTAATATTATAAATGCAAAACTGCTCGAGTTTGTTTGTTACGCTTTCACGCATAACCAATAAAAAGATTTAAAAAATTCTTTCACCAATAGAAAGCTAAATTATATGCAAAGACTAAAGGCTGTATATGATGGTAAGCTCTGGCGTCATAAAATTATTAATATTAAAACATTATATTTCTTATACGTTTACTGTCGCTTACAAAACCGAGTTATTGCTAATGTCAGAAAACAAATTGTTGCCATGGAAACGATATTGATATATTTGTGGGCTCTATGCTGGTAGGTACTCAGCCCCCTACCTACTGGTCGGCTGCTGCTCCATGAAATTTAAATATTAGAATATGTTTTGTTTTTTTTTGGACAAGCTTATGTTTTGGAAAAAATGTCAGCTGAGAGTTCCTACATAAAAAATATAATTGGTAACGATTATAAAGCCGTATAATAAATATTGCTTTTTTTAATTATATTTACATATTTAAATATAAATAAATCTTCGAAATGTTTGTAAGCGCATAAATTCCGAACGACTGCACCAAATTGGATAATTTTTTTTTTTGTTTGAGCTCTAGCATTATGAAATTTGGTGGCGCGCGAGCTGTTTGAAAACTGAATGTACCGGGAATGAATTTATGGAATGCGGGAGGGGGGTGGGGGGGAGGAGGGATAACTGATGAGTGCAAGCGCTACAGTAATTTCCCCTAATACCCTGCGAGCGAAGCCGCGGGGAAAAGCTAGTATTTTATATTTCTTAGACGTTTTTTGTCGTTAACAAAAGCGAGTTATTGCTAACGTCAGAAAACAAATCGTTGCCGTGGAAACGATGTTGATATATTTGCGGGAAATTTTATTTCAGGCGTTGAAGTTAATATCTGTCTATCTATCTTTATAAATAAAAATGAATCTCCGAAATGTTTGAATGTAGCTCTAGCATTGTGAAATTTGTAATAGGTGGCACGCGAGTTGTTTGAAACCCAAATGTAAAGAATGCGGGAGGGTGGAGGGGGTAGTGGATATCGGGTAAGGGGTTCACGGGAGAGGGAGGAGGGGAACGGGGGGGAGTAGAGTGGGAAGATAGAAGGTGGAGGAGGAGGCGGGAGGAGGAGGCGGAGTGGGAATGCGAGAGGGCAAGGGGACGCGGGAGAGGAAGAGGAGGCGGAAGTGGAATGGGACGAATGGGAAAGGACACGTAGGGAGAAACCATTTCTTTATTAAATGGCATAGCAACGCATGCCGGGTAATAGCTATTATAAAAGAAAGTATACAAAAGTGTGCGTCTCACTAAAACTCAGAAACAAGTCCCGGTACGAACAAGGGAGTTATATGGTGTGGTAGCCCTCTGTCACCCATCCACGACGAAGGTTACCGTTTTTACCTGAAGAGCTTGCTTTTGAAGATATAAGGACTGGAAGTTTCGGTCTCTAGAAATTTCTTGAACAGTCCAGAACATTTCTGAGTATTTGAGAGCATTCCGAAACGTTCTAGAATATCCCAGAACATTCTTGAATGTTCGGGAATAGGGAATCGGGAACATCATTGTGGAACGTTCCAGAACACTCTTGAATGTTGTGGAATATTCTGGTACATTTTGAACCATTCAAAGCTTTTTTTGTATGGGTGGGGCTACTTATTGGTAGGGGTATAAAAAGTAAGATCCGTCGTGGGATCGAACGTCAGTTCAATCTCATATCAAGTCCCTGAGCGAAGCCGGGTACCCCAGCTAGTTAATAATAAGTGCAAAGCATGTCTTTAATCAATATAACATTTGTGTTTCAGTAGAAGCACGGCGTTGCTGTAACATTGAATCAATTATTATGTATATGATTAATATATATATTTTACGAAAAAGTTAATAATCACACCGTTGCCAAAATAATGAGATCGATAAAAAATCAGTCAACAATTTTAAGCATTCACATCCATTAGAACAAAACCCAAAATGTAATCATACACCATTTGAGCGCAAACTCGAAAAGACCGGAACCCACTACAACAGGAAAATCAAACTTTTTTTTTAATGAATAGTATACAATAAATAAATAGCCTTCCATCCAAAGTTATTCTAATCGTAAAATTATTTACTTCTTCAATCCTTGCAAATTCATTTTGTGGCCTCATTTTAAATTAAATGAAAACAAATAACTTTGTAAAACAAAAAGAAACTTTGTCAATTTGGATTAAATAGTGGTGTTTTACAAAGTTATTTGCCTTCATTTATATAATACTTTTTCAGAAAATTTTTATTTTGATATGATGTTGTCAATTTAAAAAAAAATGAAATTCAAAATATACTCGTGTATTTATTTTAACTACAATCCGATCTCATATAAAAACAAACAACTTTTAGAAAATGTCTAGACTCCTGAGAAAATATTTTCTCACTGAAATCATCTATAACCTCTTATGAAAATGAACGTAGTATACTTTTAAATGAACAATGCGTTCATGTTTTGTCTCTCTGAACTCCAAAAGAATTCTCCTTAAGTTGAGTTTATCAGACTAAAACACTTTTTGTGAAAGTTTTCTACCACTATTAGAGTTTTGGGTTGGCTATCTTCATCTAGAGATAAGGACGACGATCATTTAGTTGACTTTTCTGCAACACCAACTCAGAAAATCCTCCAAAAACTCTTTTTCAAATGAATAGGGTATTGATAAGGTCCGATTAAAACAAGTTTTGAAAGGAGTTTAAAAGTTATAAAATAATTAAATAGTTAAATAAAGGACGGAATAATATTGAAAACTAAACTATTTTTTAAAAATAATTAACGTTTCCAAGATCTAATCATACCAATAAAAATAATTCATAAAGTAAGGATGCTCATTCAGTTCTAGGAATCGTCTTGGTGAAAGATATAATTAAGAATCAAAATGCTGTTTGAGTTGGCGTCAGCTATCTGTACAGCCAGGTATTTCACCATCTTCTCATTTGTCGTCTCCCATCTTTCCTTAGTCAAATCAGCCTTTAAACATACTCCAATAAGAGATGTCACAATCGCGCCTGTTTAAGGAACACCGGAACACTTGTGCAGTATTAACGCAGCGAAGTCTCGACAGGGCCTTTTTCGATAATATGCTCCGCATTGTGGTTTCGCACCGTATAAGGTACACTTGTTTGGATCTTTCGAAAAAAAAAACAATGTCTCAGTCGACCGCCACGTTGCAATTGACTATCGCGCACTATGTTCCCTCGCTTTTCCCTTTCTTTCTTCCATTTGAAATATTGTCGTGTGAGTGATAGTTTTTGAGTTATTCCAATAAGGAACACCAGTGAAAAATATTATGGTTTAAGAAAAATACTTTCTACTTAATAAACGCTGATTCTGAAAATAAAAGTTTTACTAAATAATATTTAACGGAGAGTTTTAAAAAAAAAATTGAAAAGTCCATTTTAAAAGGCGTCGTCAAGTTGGTCTTATTGAATTTGTGAAGCTTGACGTCACCGCATCCATAATTCTCCAGTCACCTGGTATATTTGAATTGAAAATTATGACAAGCCATTCAACATTCCGTGTTATTGGTTTATAAATATTTACACATATAAAAGATATTGTTTTAATTGAAACATTATTTAGGCCTAAATAATTCAGTATCAAAAATAAAGTATCTCTATTAGTTTATCTATATTGACCATCACAACACGGGCATGTGCCTAGCATGGTGGTCGAAAAATCTCTGATTCATGTAACAAACAATTCAAAGAATAAAGAAACTTAAAAAATATATATATATTTAAAATATTCAAAATCTTTAACTGTCCAAAAACATCCTGTAATGCCTGTCGCAATGCTCCAATTCTGATTTTAAAAATGGCCGGCGACGAACAGCTGATTCCAGTTGCCTACAAAATTGATGCTTCGGTTTCCATAATATTGATTTTGATTAAACAATTTTTATACCACTCTCCCGTAATAATATTGAAAAATATTATAATATAATAAATATAATATAATAAATAAATAATTCCACCTAAATAACGTTTTAATTATTGAATTGTTTCAAAGCTTGTTCCAAACAAAATGACAACATCTGTTGTAAATAACTAAAACTTTCGGCCATGATGACGTCACACAATTCACACAAGATACGGTGGTTTTCGGGGGATCCTGAAAAATTAAAACTTTGACATTTATTTTAACTATTAAAACTAACTATAAAAATAAAAATAAATTGCAGTTATTTAAGTTAATTTTAAAAAATCAAAAAAAAAATTGGACTGGAGTTCCTTATTGCACAACTTGCCCCTACGCTCAACTAGCCCCGCCCTATCAACAATCTGAAAGCATTGTAGTACCAGTATATCTAGTAGTTCAATAAAAGAAAAATACAGCCGACGTGCATTTTACTTCTGTTGTCTATTTTTTCCTTCTAGTGAAGGAAAAACCGCAACACGTCTGAAATTATTTTGTTACAAAACTTGTAGCAAGAAAGTTCCGCGCTAAATAAAATATCCAACAGAATTCAAAGAAATGAACAGAGAATTTTATTAGTGTTAGTGGGAACTACACTGTAATCAATGAATAAATAAATAAAAGGAAATGCCACAATTATCGGACATAAAACTACTTTTATTTATCCTGTTATACAAAGTTTTGTTTAACACCAATATGTTTATGAAAAGTAATGCTTTGGACGCCAAAATGTTATGGATAGTTACATTGGACGCCATAAATGTTATACAAAGTATGGCGTTGTGGATTTTGAAAGAGAGCATGAGAAAATAGGTTATTACTATTTGTATTTGTATCTCAGGTGTGGACCTTAAGCAGGCGGCCGTGTTAAATACTTGGTGTGAGGAGGGGTTATCAAATAATATAGTGCTTTGAAACAGTTAAATTAATATATTTACAACAAGCACAAACATTATCTTAGTAATAGATTTTAGGGCTAATCTGTATCTGTAATAGATTTTAGGGCTAATATGAATGCGCAATTATGGAGCGGTAGTACCAGTTTAATCCAGGGAGTTGACGTGTGGGCGATCCCATGTGTTGGCGATCCCACACTGCTGCCTTCGCTGCTGACAAAGTGAAACGGCCGACTGGAGCAGCTAACAGGGCTCCAGCCCCTTGATTTCCCGGCGACGTCCAGGCGACGATTGTCAGCCAGCCGACTAGTTTGATGACGGCCAAGGTCATCCGTCTTGGGCCGCACCTCTGCGAGTACCTCCGGCTCCAGGTGTAGTCGGAAGGTTGATGTGCTTGAAGTGATGACTTCATTTGCAGTTGCTGGATTTCCAATCCAGAAATACTGTGCTCCCCTGGCACTCAGAACCCAATCGAGGATTTTGATTGTTGTTGTGATGGTCTTCAGTTTCCGATGCCGCTGATGAGCGTTGATTAATTTATCACATCTTGAAGTACTATGGTTTATGAATATGGCGAAGTGATAGCTTCGACCAGCCACAGGGACTGTGTCCGGAGTCACCTGTGGCTTGTCAAGGAATGGCCAGCTCCAAGGCCAGTCCTGTCTGAGTACCCTCTACTCAGAATAAGCAACTCGGCAGATAAAAATTACATGTTGCCAATATAATGTTAAATATAAAGTTCTAGTACCTATTCACTGAAAACTAAAGGTACCCATTCACTGAGAACTCTTCACTATTATTCTTGTAACAATAAATTTATGTAACAATCCTTATTAGTGTTCTGAAGATGCTTATTTAAAAATGAGCATGAACATCATTATTTTATCACCTTTTCACAACATCATATGTACTTCTATCCAATGTTATAATTTTTAAATCTATAATAATGTAATGGTTGAAGGTAAAAATAGGAGAACATACTGTGATTTTGAACGTAGGAGATAATGTAGAACGATGTAAATGCATGTGGGTGAAAGTTAAAAAGTGAGTTTCAAAACGAATTGGTTTTATATGACATAAAATGGCACATTTACGACTTAGTATTTAATTTAATTTATTAAATTCGGAAGAGGTTGGTTGAGGAGCCCTTTGACCTCTCCAGCTGGATTCTCTCGAACCATTGCCTCGCACCGGACTAGGAGTGACAGATTCATCCGTCGTCACTTCTGAACCTTCGTACCCATCCCTTATATCATTCCAGAAATTCATGCTGCAACTGCAAGGCAATGGTTCGAGAGAGTCCAGCTGGAGAGGTCAAAGAGATTCTTAGTTATGAGAAGGTAAAAGCTTTGAGATATGGGTAGGAATCTGAGGGTTAATATCTCCAGTACTGACGGACGTATGAATCCATCCCTCCCGTTGCTCCCTTTTAGAGAGGTCATCAGGTCTCCTTCAACCGATCTCTTCCGATCCGGCCTGCCACGCAGCTAGTGGGCAGGTACATCCACCACCAGGGCTCGCACAACCTGACCCCATTAATTCCGGCACCCCTGCTAAGTCACCAAACGTAGCGAACCTCTTGGGATGATCTATGTCAAAGGTGTAGGTTATGCACAATGGAAATTCTTGCAGAGTTAATGTTGAAAATTGTAATAAAAAAAAAATTTGGAAAGAGAGACGTGAAATTTATAAGAAATTTTGTGTGCTACCGCTTTTTTTTACATATTTTTTAGTAACTATTCCTCTTGTGCGTAGTATTTTTTCACATAGGAACGAAACAGTTGAACAGGGCGGCAGCACAGAAACAGGATTGCTTCGCTAAGAAGGGATATATAAATTTATTGGTATTTCCTACATATATCGTCATCGCTGCAGACTTTATGCAGATCCAATAAACTTAATGCTTTTGGGCACGCCGCGCGCCACTGGCAGTGGCTTCCTTGAAATTCTCAATATGTTCATACTACCTTTTATAGCGTAATAAGTAATGAGGTTTCTAGTAATATTTCGGTTTTCTAGAGAAAATGTTGTATTGCTTCCGAAAATTGAAGAGTAATACCGATAGCAGCGCGCGGTGGGCGTATCTGTGTGCCCGAAGAAAGATCTGTTTTATCTTAATTCGGGTAAAATTAATCAATTTTGATCAAATTGAATTTTTTTTTTCTTTGATTCTTTAAACATATTATTCTTTCCTTAATACATACTATTAATTTTAATTTGCCTTAATTTCATCATAAATCATTATATGCTGTATATTTTATACCTATTTAACACAACGTGTTGCTTGTAAAAGCCCACTAGGGCATAAATAAATATATAAAAATCGCACAAGATTCTCAATTGCTTTAGCCTGGATTCATTGGGACTATTTTTAATATAAAAAATAGATGTTAACATATTCAGGGTGTTAAGGGATGTACTTGACTTACTTTAACCAATGATTCCTGACATTAGTTCATCGAAAAAGTCACCGGAGACCTAAATTTCATTAAGATTTTTACTCCAAATAATATAAGGAATCACTGATTAAGTTAAGTCAAGTACGTTCCTTAACATCCCATACATACATTTTTAAATATGTTCATTCAAAAAAGTAATGTTACATTATTTAAAAAAATGTGTTAAAGTAGTGATCGGACAACTTAGAATGAATTCAACGCAACACCTGCTTTGAAAAGTCATTAAGAGTGATGAAAAAAATATACAGAAAAATGTTTAAATAATGTTAGGTTATGGGTTTTTTTGACAATTTTTTTTTCATAGCTTTCAATTACTTTTCAAAGAGGTGTTGAGTTGAGTTGATTCTCAGTTGGCATGGAATCGTTACAATGAACATGTATTAATTTCATTCAGTTTAATAAATAAGATTAAGTTGAGCTTGTTTGTATGAAAAATTAGTCATTATATTAAGGTTATTTGTTTTTAGAGTGGTTCAGTTTACATTCTCAGTTAAAATCAATTTTAAAATTCCGTAAATAGTTTTTTGTTACACTTTCTGGTAATGAATTAAAAAAACAATTTAAATTTTTCAAAATATCTTGAATCTCGTTTGTTGTGATGTTAAACTTGACAGCTTATTCATATGAAAATTTAATAAAAAATAAATAAATAAGAATAAATTTGACAAAGCAGGTGTGCCCGAGTTCAAAAAGTGAGGTTTTCGTGGCAGGCCGGGTCGGGAGAGACTGGTTGAGGGAAACCATTTTTATCTCTCCAACAGCGCTCTCTCCTAACATTACCTTGCACCGCAGTGGGAGAAATGGATTGATTTCTGGATACACTGACTCTCAAATTCCTACTCACCCCTCATCCATGTATTTTTCATTGAACTTCCTCTCCTTCCTTTCCTAAAGAGACTCTTCACACAGCAACTTCAAAGATGACATAGGCCCTGAGGGAAATTATTTTCTTCAGGGTTTCCAGTTTGGAGCTAAATAATGTTAACAAAATACAACTTCAAATAAAAAAAAAACATCTATTGCATAAAAATATAGAAAGTACAAAAGGTATAATAACCTTTAGGTACATACTGTTTCTTTCAGCTTACCCAAAAAATACATGTTGTGTGTTGTGTTATAAAACCCAACAAATAAATATTAAATTATATGCGAATAAAAACATTAGTTTTTATTTATAGCTAAATGACATTTGTTTAAAATAATTGTTTTTAGTGATGAAGTTTGAGAAAATATAAATAATATTTCTAAATATAGGTTGAAAACTCGGCTCACTTATCTGATAAACAGCCACTAGTCTTATGTTTGCATACCAAATAGTAAACTGAGACTTTATAAATAAATAACTTGTACGAATGATCTATCAAAATAATGGTGAAATCTTAGAATAAAGAAGACTACTAAAAATATCTTCAATGGAGATTTCGATTAAATTTAACATCGTCAAACGCATCCACTGCCAAGACCTAGACAAACCTCACCCAATGAACCCGGGCACCCCTGCTTAATCATCAAACGTGCAAACAACAGAGGTGTTGGTGCGCGTTCGATTCCTCGGTTCGCTGGGTCCTCCATTATAACACAAGCAACATTTTCGGCTTTCTGTGATGATAGTAGAAGTATTCGTAGCCCGTAAATATTTTTCTTTCCTTTTAAAAAAATTAAATGGATGTACATATAATATACTGCCCACGCACAGACTTCCCCTTTGAGATTTTGTTTTGAAGAGTTTTAATTATCAATGTATATTTGTTACTTTAATTTTAAATGTTCTGCTACCGGTTTCCACACAGCCGTGTCATTCACTAGTTAGTGAATGAAGTCGCAGAAAATTTGAAGTTAAAGTAACAAATATACATTGATAATTAAAACTCTTCAAAACAAAATGTCTAGAAATTGATACATAATTAATAACCAAGAAATTCCCCTTACAGGGTTCTTTTTTGTTAGTGTCTTATATTTTAAGTTATTATTTGTGTATATGTAGATAATATTAAAAAAAAACCTTGCCAACAAATTTTAAAAATACATACTTGTGTACGTAAATTTATTCGGAAATAGAATAAATAGTTTATAATGTTTTCAATTTAACATGTTAGTTATATTTTTTGCTGTTAAATAACACACTAGAAACGGATTTTACTTTAATATCTTCAAACATATTTTTTTCTACCGTTCATTCAGCCGGTGCATGAAAAAAATATTAATCGTCATCGAAAACATCAAAATCATCAAAAACATCAATAAGCAATGAAATAATTTTACTAATGTGTTATTTTTCTTATAATCAATATCCTAACCAATTTAACGAATGAAATCTAATTTTACTTAACCCAATCTAAAATCTAAAGAAACCGTGTTTTTACGGTCCTTTTGATGTAAAAAATTAAAAAGAATTGTGATAAAGTAAAAAAACACGTATTTCTTTTGTTTAATTCTTTCAGGCTTACCTATTTAGGTAAGCCTGAATAAGGTAAGGCATTTGCCTTAAATATCTTTTGCACTTGACAAGCACAACAATCATAAACGTAATTGAAGTCTTTGTAAAATTCTTGCAAAACACAATTTACTTTAATTGCCCTTTTTGCAATAAGCCGTTATTTGAACAATGCAATGAAAGTCCGTCTAGGGATAGACCAACACCAGATTGCCAATCAATCGCTTTATTTCAATGGCAGCTACTTTCTTAAGTTCGATTTTGACCCTCTAAGAACCCTCCGAGAACTTACATTATTTTTTGAGTAAATCTAGTTGAGGAGTATTCAAAATCTACCTGAAAAAGACCTGGTTTTCAAAAGTAGGAACGATTAAGTGTTGTGTTTTTATTATAATGCAATGCCATTACACATTATTTCTCCAAGACTGTGCCTACCAGTCGTCGCCACAGTTCTTATTTGTCCAACAGACCATTTTAGTTTTTGTTCAAACACCAATTAAAAATTAAAAATAAATTTAAAAAAATGATGGTTAATCATTTAAATAAGAATTATGTATACTTATAAGACCTTTATGGAAATAGCTTTATCTTAAACACCTATCATAATGTTTCATTGAAATAATCAAGAAAAACCTTCTCTTCCTGTGAAATTTTCTAATGGCCTGTTGGACAAATACGAAATAAGGCAGTTTGTACAAAATTTTTAGAAATAAAAAAGTAATATAAATAATTTAAACTTTTTTGTTTTACTATTTACACGCAAGACCTAATTTATTTTTTACCGTCGTAATATTTGTTCTCTTTGATTAATTTTTTATAGTTGGCTATAAAGCAGTTCTTTCACGAAATTATATAAATCTTTAACATTCGTTGGTTCGGAGACACATGATGAGTAAACTGCAAACAATTTCATTTGCTCATGTTTAAATGCTTTTCTGATACGGCAAATATACATGTAGGCTTTTAAAGCGTTTTTTTTTAAATTTGTTAAAACGGTGACCGAACAACTCGGAATGAAACCCACTCGGAACCATCTCAGATAAGCCATTTAGAGTGATAAAAAAATGTTTATAAAAAATTGTTTAAATAGGTTACGTTAGGTTAGGGTTATCGGCTAATTTCAAATTATTTTTTTCATTGCTTTTAATGACTTCAAGGAGGTGTTGAGTTGACTTTATTTTCAGTTGGCATAGAACCGTTAAAACACATGCCTGATGACCGAATTCTGAGGAAGATAATAAGTGCGATTCCATAGGGTAGACGTCCAGTAGGCCGCCCCAGACACAGCTGGGCGAGGCAACTCCAGAAACTGTGTGAGGAGAGGATGGTACTGCCATGGACGGAGGCCGAACAGTCAGCACAAGAAAGGTACGTATGGAGGAGCCTTTTTGATGCAATGGGTCCCCGACCCGAATAGGATAAGGGGATGAAGATGATAATGATAAAACACATATGAGTTTGTGGCTTAAGGTTATAAACGGTTTTTAAGGTTAAAAACGATTTTCACAGAAAAATTGATCACATTTTATATTGTCATCAGCAGAAGAATTAGTTTGGGGATAAGGGGGTTAAGACGTTAAAATAAAATAGTGAAAGGAATCATAAATAGTAGCTACCAACCCCTACGAAGAAAATCCCTCGAGCAATTTCGGTATCGGCGCGACGTCTGCGGGCCCACTACCCCCCCAAGATCACTATTGTTTAGGATGCGGCATAGCTATGAAAAATAAACGATGACTCACTTTTCGTGAAATAAACGCTTTGTTTGTCGGGGGAGTCGAAAAATATGTAAAAAATATGCATTTTAAATTAAAAATTTTTTTTAAATTATTTCATTTGCGCGGTACATGAACTTCGCTAGGCCATTTTTATTTTCACCCTTTTTGTATTACGTCTCATAGACAATCAATCATCAATCAAGGCTGCCAATTATAGAAAAAAAAAATTATTTCCATATAAAACAATAATTTATTCATGTTATGAAGTGAATGCATTATTGAAAAGTTTGTTCCTGTAATTATAACAGAGAACATGGAAAGAAAGGTATTAGAATAATTGCACCGTTAGAAAAACCCTGCTTGCCAAACAAACCATTCGAAACCTGGGATGTATATCGAAATGATGATGACATGCGCTTTCGCAGCTTGAACCTCAACCCCGCAGTATTAATAATAATTCGAAGTAGGTAGTTTTTCGTTTTTATTTTGACGAGAATTTGTTTAATGAGGTTGGTACTTCCGACAAATGTCATATTTGATTGTCTGTTGATGAAAAAAGGAATATTCCGTATTATCCGTGCATTGAACTTCAACAGCACGAACGTTCCGTATTATCCGTGAGGTGGGCTTAAACATTTTTACCAAATCGGTTTAATCATTTTCTAAAAGTCAATTTTCACCAGAATTCATTATTATTTACGTCCATATTTGTTAGCGATAGTTTTGCATTTGAAGGACATGGATAGCACAAAACAATGATACTCACATTAAGCTTCAGCAAGAGGATGGAGGCTTCACCTTTCACTTTGGTCCGGTTCAGAGCTCATCAGCTTTCAATTAAACACAATTTAACAAACACATAAAAAATGGTAGTTAAACCAACGAGTAATCAAATTAAACTAATCATTTCTATTCAAATAATTGAAATGATCTCACACGGTTGTTACACGTTTGAAATCTGTCACTGCACTGAATGTTGTGACATTATAGTTTTTTATGCCAAAAGTTGTGGGTAGGAGTGAGGTGGGATAATCCCTAACAATATAGGTAGGTAGTTTAATCAAGTGGTTGCGACGTTCATTAAAACACGTAAACAAATATTTAAAAAAAGTATGGTTTCCTGTAAGGATTTTGTGAAACGAATCTTCGAATTTTCTTGGATCACTCGCAACCCCATTGTCCCTGGACGTATTTTCTTATATTTTCCGACGCCTCCCCAAAATCATCTGTTCTCCCATTGTGTATATTTTCTAGGCGTTCCGCAGTTCTACGCTCGCATAATGGGAATGAAAACAAATGGATTCGCGTAAATTCGTTGTAGTAATGCAAAAAGATCTTATCATGACTTGTGATAGAGTTATCATATTGCAATTTTAAAATGCCTTCGCATTGCTTACAATTCATACCAGTTATTGTTTACTCGTTGTTACCAGTGAAAAATCACGCGATCTAATAATTTGATTTAAAAAAACATCTTTCAAATTTCGATGAATTTAAATTGTACGAAAATTTTGCATTAAGTATTTTTTCTTATTTTTTTATTTATTTTTTCTTTATTTTGGCGACTCTATAAATTAATTATATATATATATATATATATATATATATATATATATATATATATATATATAATGTAATAGCGAATTCAAGTATAAACATTGTTTTTCTTAGTCCTCCTATCTAAGGGGCCCTGTGCTTACTTTCCAATTATAAATTATTGGGAGTGAATAAGTTTTGAAGCATTCCAAAATTATTATTTTTTTACAATAGCTCCACGCAAGAGGATCTGGGAAAACAATTTCCCTTGGGGCCTTCGTCAACTGGGATTTTTTAGGGAAAGGAAGGAGAGGAAGTTCTGTGAAGGAATAAATTATGCGGGGCTGGTAGGAAGTCGATGTTCTGAGAGATTCCGGTTGAAGAGGTCAAAAGATTTCCCCAATCCGGCCCGCCAAGCAGTAGGTGTGCAAACGCATCCACCGTCAAGACTCAGACAAACCTAAGTCACCAAACATAGTGAACGTAACGTCACCGAAGGAATTTCAGATACAGCATACATACACTGACGGCAAACATACACTGACGGCATATATACACTGTCATACATTGACGGCCGGCGTAGTCCAGCGGTAAGGCTCTCGACTCGCATTTCTCGCATTCGCGGGATCGAATCCTGGTGTGGCAAATAAGTTTTATTTGATTAATTTGTGTTATTTCACAGTTTATTCATTAAAAATAATATACAGTTAATTTGCGACACGTTCCAGAGTGGAAGATACTCTCAGTATCGCCCTGGTGTAAGACCATCATTCAGAACTGAAACGTTGCTTAAAATGGCTTTAGCCGTGTTTGGTGACCAGATCTGAATAGCCAGGTACTTCCCACCTTCCTCTTGCCCGTCTCCTTCCCCTCTCTACTATCTTCAACCTCACAACATTCCCCAATTGGGGATGCCATAGTCTCACCGGCTCCAGACGGGAGCAGTTGGGACTCTTGTCCGGTAATCATATAAAAAATAAAACATTTAAAAAAAATACCCTCAAATAAAAGGGTTTATCAGTTTCTAGCCGCCTGACTTGTAGCACTGTCTACCCACTTCTGGATGAACGTCTTGATTGTTTTAATTTTATCTATGTCCACATCTGAATATGCTTACATTTTACAACACACATGAATTGTTAAAATCAATGATGATTTGTATTGGAATCATGTGAAGATTATAATTCTAATTTAGGGGCTCTTGTTTGCCAATTCCCAATACTGTAATAACGGGATGAAATACGAAGGCTTTATTTAACCGCACACATTATTTAGTCTCAAGAACCATCTCACTAATGACACAGGAGTGACCTTAAATACCTAATGGTCATGCGTTCAATGTCAAATGTAAGTGCGTTAATGACCTAAGTTAAAGTTATGTAATAATATTGCGGCTGCAAACCAATATTACCACATTCGTGTGCAAATTTAATCAAGATTAAACATTAATTTGTACATTCCGAAATCAGAAATAGTACAAAAGATCTTAATTCAGCCATTTGTATTATGGATACCTGACCCTAAGTTATTTTAATTTTTTGTGTTTCACTAAGCATTAAGATTTTTTAAATTTTAGCTAACCCAAGTATACACTTTAAGTAATTTAGGTGGTATTTCACAGTTTTTATTTCACACTTTTATAGGGTATTAATTACGAAGATTTTTTAAATGTTAGCTAACTCAAGAATCTAACTATAAGTAATTTAGGTGGTATTTCACAGTTTTTATTTCACACTTTTATAGGGTATTAATTACGAAGATTTTTAATGTTAGCTAACTCAAGTATATACTTTAAGTAATTTAGGTTTTACAGTTTTTATTTCACACTTTCATATTGTATTAATTACGAAGATTTTTTAACTGTTAGCTAACTCAAGTATATACTGGTTGCGCAAATCAATTCGTCCACAGGCGGGTGCGGTGTGATTCTAAAACAACAATCACTGGAAAACTACTCAAAGGAAACGGAAAGGATAGGTATTGCCAAAACTCACCGAGTTCACTCGACATTTGCCGCTGGTTCTGTGGTCCTTTTAATTCTCCCTTGTCTTTATAATAGTTCACTTGTACACATATATACGTAAACACGGTTACTTCTGCAACCGCGGCGGTGTGGTCGATAAGTTCGCAAATTAAACTTAGGGCGTTACTTTTCAATTAAGTAAAATGCACAAATTTCTCCGAACTCGAAGCGGGTGCGTTTTTCCACAAGTCAAATAAAAAACAAGTGAATGAAACAATCAAACGTTTTATTGGGTTTTGTCTTGGCGTGGGATGGGTAGGTACTTGGATAGAGGAACTGGGCAGGTACTTGGGTAAAGCAGTTTTCCAGTAGGTACTAAATCAAACAAAAATAACATTGATTGGCGCAAACATATACTATAAGTAATTTAGGTGGTATTTCACAGTTTTTATTTCACACTTTTATAGGGTATTAATTCCGAAGATTTTTTTAAATGTTAGCTAACTCAAGTATCTAACTATAAGTAATTTAGGTGGTATTTCACAGTTTTTATTTCACACTTTTATAGGGTATTAATTCCGAAGATTTTTTTAAATGTTAGCTAACTCAAGTATCTAACTATAAGTAATTTAGGTGGTATTTCACAGTTTTTATTTCACACTTTTATAGGGTATTAATTACGAAGATTTTTTAAATGTTAGCTAACTCAAGAATCTAACTATAAGTAATTTAGGTTTTACAGTTTTTATTTCACACTTTCATATTGTATTAATTACGAAGATTTGTTTAAATGTTACCTAACTCAAGTAGATACTATAAGTAATTTAGGTGGTATTTCACCATCCTCTCGACAACTAACCGTTATAATAAATAAATACTCGCGATATGTTGTAACTCCATTAATGGAGAAGTGAATGCTGTTGGCGCTAATAAAAAACTGTCAAAAGAAGCGAAGCTAGCAGTCCACAATGGAGTGCTGGTACCTACCCTGATGTAGGGCAGTGAGACATGGAACTGGCAGAGGATGGATGAAAGCAGACTGAATGCTGTTGAAATGAGATCCCTGAGACGCATGTCTGATAAAACTTAATTATCCAAATCCACAAAGATAATATCATCAAAAAATTTGAAACCCACCAATCAAAAAGATATCAAGACAACATCAAAATACCAAAATTTAATACCAAACTAGTGCAAAACAATTATATCTATTTAGGAATGAAGTATTTCAACAATCTTCCGATTGAAATAAAAAAAAAAATCAAAGACATTAATAAACTGAAACTCAAACTGAAGCTACACTTCATCAGGAATAATTAATTAAATAATTTAATGAAAAACAAATACCTTTGTATAACACCACTATTTTATTAACAATATCAACATGTTTCGAAAACTATGTTTTCTTCGTCAGGATAATACGTCAATAATAAATAACAAAAGACAAACAAGTATAGACTAATTAGAACATAGACAAAATATTAGAAAGGAGAGGTGATTAATTACCTAAAATATATCATAAAAAACAATTATATAAAATAAAATATAAAAATCATTTTAGAATGGGTAAAAAATTACATTAACATAATAAAAAATCTTTTAAAAGGAAAACAAGAAGTCTAAATAACAAAATAAATTATTATAAATATAAGTATTAATACGAAAATAAATTTAAAAGATGGCTATTTTTAAAAAACGTTTGGTTATTTATAATATTTAATTTACTATTAACACTTTTTCTAATTTCTAAAATTTCTAAATTATCTAATTGTATACCCGTTGTGTTAGTGTGTAAAATTTTTAAACCTTTATTAATATCAAAAGAATGACCTGTTTCCAAAATGTGGTTTGCAAATTCTGAATAATTATTATTATTTAAACATCTTAGATGTTCCTTAACTCTAATGTTAAAATTTCTAGAAGTCTTCCCAATATAAAAAAAGTTACAATCATTACAAATTAATTTATAAACCCCAGATTTCTTCAAAAACACACCTTTGTCCTTGTTATTTAATATATAATTTTTTAATTTGTTATTGGCGTAAAAAGCTGGTTGGATATTATCTGATATTATATTATATTATTGCTTCTACAATCAATAAATTAATTCTTGATAACAAAATTTTTAACCCTAAACATACAATAAAAAATTCCCTTGAGTTAATTGACAAATTAAAATCTTTGGATATACCTAAAAATGCAATGTTAATATCATTTGATGTTGTAAACTTATTTCCAAGTGTTCCTCTTTTAGAAACTAAATCTATTATTAAAGAATTGTTAGATTTTTCAAACATTTCCAAAAACTTGTCTCAGGATTTATATAAAATTTTTAATGTTATTCTTAAACAATATTATTTTCAATTTGATAATATTATTTACAAACAAAAAGATGGTTTAGCAATGGGTTCAAGTACTAGCCCCCTAGTCGCAGATATATTTTTAAACAATTTTGAAGAAAAAATTTTTAATAGTCGTGCTTTATTATTAAAATATGTTTATTTTTGGAAAAGATATGTAGATGACGTTTTTTGTATATGGACTGGAACTAATAGGCAATTAAATATTTTCTTAAATTTCATTAATAAACTCCACAAAAAAAATTAAATTTACCCTAGAAATTGGAAAAAATTGCAGTTTAAATTTTTTGGATTTAAGTATTTCTATTGTCAAAAATAAATTTGAATTTAACATTTTTCGTAAAGACACATATACAGATATCATTATACATGAAACTTCTAATCATCCATTTTCACAAAAATTAGCAGCGTTTCATACCTTACTAAGTAGACTAATTAATGTTCCCCTATCTTTAAGAAATTTTAAAACAGAATTAAATACAATTAAACAAATTGCAATAAATAACGGTTATTCTACACAATTAAAAGATAATATGTTAAACAAAAAATATAAGAAAAAGTTTTTTAGATCATTTGTTTATCCACACGTAGTTGACAAGAATAATAATTGGAGAAAAATTGTATTTTTAAATAATAACACTTCAAATTTGATAATTAAAAACATGCCAGATAATATCCAACCAGCTTTTTACGCCAATAACAAATTAAAAAATTATATATTAAATAACAAGGACAAAAGTGTGTTTTTGAACAAATCTGGGGTTTATAAATTAATTTGTAATGATTGTAACTTTTTTTATATTGGGAAGACTTCTAGAAATTTTAACATTAGAGTTAAGGAACATCTAAGATGTTTAAATAATAATAATTATTCAGAATTTGCAAACCACATTTTGGAAACAGGTCATTCTTTTGATATTAATAAAGGTTTAAAAATTTTACACACTAACACAACGGGTATACAATTAGATAATTTAGAAATTTTAGAAATTAGAAAAAGTGTTAATAGTAAATTAAATATTATAAATAACCAAACGTTTTTTAAAAATAGCCATCTTTTAAATTTATTTTCGTATTAATACTTATATTTATAATAATTTATTTTGTTATTTAGACTTCTTGTTTTCCTTTTAAAAGATTTTTTATTATGTTAATGTAATTTTTTACCCATTCTAAAATAATTTTTATATTTTATTTTATATAATTGTTTTTTATGATATATTTTAGGTAATTAATCACCTCTCCTTTCTAATATTTTGTCTATGTTCTAATTAGTCTATACTTGTTTGTCTTTTGTTATTTATTATTGACTTATTATCCTGACGAAGAAAACATAGTTTTCGAAACATGTTGATATAGTTAATAAAATAGTGGTGTTATACAAAGGTATTTGTTTTTCATTAAATTAATGATGACACCCCAAAGTAAATATGCCTATTTTGAAGAAATAATTAAATAATTACCTGTTTTTTCTTTCTTTCTATTTATTATCAATCTATATTCATCTCTATTTTATTTAGATTTTCCGAATTTCTCTAAAGTGCACAATATTTTAGTATGTAACCATATCCTATGTATGTACACCTTCGAAGTTTCAATTGTTCCCATTATATACTCATCTTTTGCATAATGTTATTCTATTTCTGTTATAATTAGTGTAACTCGCTCATCAAGC
Source organism: Glyphotaelius pellucidus (assembly GCA_936435175.1). NCBI lineage: Eukaryota > Metazoa > Arthropoda > Insecta > Trichoptera > Limnephilidae > Glyphotaelius > Glyphotaelius pellucidus. The sequence continues at coordinate 35,785,234 of OW386539.1, forward strand.
ACAAGAACTAGCTTCTTCTTTGGTGAGATTGCAATTTAAAATAATTTCTGTACCAATATGTAATTTATATTAACACCACTGTACACTTATATATCTATATTAAATAAAAAAAATATATTATTAATATATTTATGAGAGTTAACTTTTTTGCGTCACTCTTGATAATATATTCATTAACAAGCCGAGCCATGAATTATGGGATAGGAACTAACCACTACGGTCATAACCACTGCTTGAGGATTTTTCGTTCCTTTTTCATAATTCGTGGTACAGCTCTCTCTTTGGCTCGTAAATGTATGCGCAGCATAATACTTATGAACAAAGAAATCTGGTAAATCCCAAACTATTCAAAACAATTCAATTTCAAGAACTCGTTTTCGAAGAAGGAATCGTGGCTCCCTTACCGGACGCAAGAGCTCCTATTTTCTGGTAGGTATACATGACTAATAATGCCTTTACATATAATTTAAAATTTAAAAATTAAAATTATATTTTTTATACAACAACAAATATAAATTATTTGAAAAAAAAAAACTTTCAATATCAATTTATTGCCTTTTTTCGGATAAATGGTTAGGTAGCTCTAAACAACTATGAGAGAAAATAATATTGCTCTAAGTAAAAAAAGATCGAAAAGTAAATAAGCATTTGTGAAGATTATTTTAGGTCTTCAGATAAATTGAATGCATGAATAATGCATTGTGTCGAGTGTGAAAATGAAAGAACAGAACCGCTGGTAGATTGGCGCATCGCTCCCTCATGATTGCTTGTTACCGTCTTGCCTCGGGCCTCTCATCCCTTGTCTTCCCTTTCCTTCTTCTCCCACTCCTCCATTCTCCCCTTCTATCTCTGCTTCATCTTCTATCTTCCTAGAAGCCTTTTGTTATCTAGCCTCCCTGCAACATCGCCAAGTTTGTGTTGTCTTTTCCCATGGGTCTCATATTTTCGTTTATTTTTCATTTTTTATAGAGGCCGAAGTTATAAGGGGGGTCACGGTAAATATAACATGAACAAGTGAAGTAAGAACAATTTAGATATGAGATGGTATCTATATGGGCCATTCTTCTCCGGCGATAGGCGAATTGAATTTGAGATTTGCGGAAGCAGCGTAAAGAGAAACTGTTAAGTTTATGTCCTTCAAAAAAGAGCGGAAAAATGATTTTTAGATTTAGATACAGTCGAGAAAATAGAAAAATATTAATATTCGCTGATATTTTCAGCTAATATTACTTTGATGGCCTCCGTGGTCAAAGGATTAGGCTCTTGACCTGCAAACCGAAGGCTGCAGGATCGAATCTCGACGTATGCAAATAAATTTGTGTTATTTCACAATAAATTAATTTAAAATAATAAAAATTGTATGTTTGGTACGTTTCAGAGTGGAAGACACTCTCAGTATCGCTCTCATGAAAGACCGCCATTCAGAAGTGAAACATTGTTTGAAATTGGGTTAAGCCGTGTTTGGTGACCAGACCTGAATAGCCAGGCACTTCCCCACCTTCCTCTTCCCCATCTTCCCCCTTCCCCACTACCTTCAGCCTCACAACAAATCCCAATTGGAGATTGCATGGTCTCATCCCAGACGGGAGTAGCTGGGACTCTTGTGAGGTACTCACATAAAAAAGCAAGTAATAATAATTCTTTCCTCAAATCGTTATATTATAGCCAAAAATATTGAAATACTAAAGAGATATGCTATGATGTCCGCACGACTGTCGGCGGACTACTACCTAGTCGAAGTAGTTTGCATACGAAAAGAATTTGTTAATTTCGTTGATTTTTTAAAGGTGTGCATTAGTATTGGTTAAAAATATAGTTTGAATACGGAAAGAATTCTTTCATTGGGCTTAACGTTTAGTTTATTTGTTCATTTAGTTTATTCGTTAATTGGTAAACAATGTGGGCGACACCTGGAAGCGCAGTCCCACCCAGGAAAATCTGCCGATAGCACATCTCTTTTATTTCAATACCTTTGATCATAACAGTTCAATCCCTACAATTGTAATAACTGATTTGGTGAAGATGTCTCGTTTATCTTTGCTTGTTTTCCCATTGTGAAATTATGAAGTTGGTACAAACTTTCTTTTATTGTAAGGACCTTTTACTTGAGGGTAATATACTGTTACAGAATTTTGGAAAATATTTGTTTTTATATTTACTCTTATACACGCCTATGGGGATTTTACACTGGGTGTATAATATCAACAATTTTTTAAACAAGAGTAAAAGGTTGCAACGAACATAGGAGCGTCCGCTCTTTGGACGACCACCGCACCCTCACCAACGGGCTGTGAGCGGAGGCGCGAGGCTTCCACACCTGCACGACCGAGGCTGAAAAGCTGAAGAAGGTCGTCATCAAGGGCCTGCCTAGCGTGGAGACCAAAGAGATTGCAGCAAGCCTGGCTGACCAAGGCTTCCCGGCACTTATGTTTGTGAGGATGACGACCACTTCAGCAAAATACCCTGTATACTTTGAACACTTCAATAAGGAAGTGAACATGGGACAACTAAGATCGGCTGTCAAGTATCTCTGCCACTGCCGGCTCCGAGCTTTAAGTTCAGCAATTTATAAGATGCCCACTTCATGGCAAATAAGAATCTGGAAAATGAAAAGAAAAAATCAAACCGGACCATCACTTTTTTTAATACGAACTGACTTGCAAAGTTGATCGCCAACTCATTTTTTATAGAATCCACAACTTATTGCTACATTAATCTTTCGTCATAACGTAATATTATATACACATATTTTGTATTGCGGCAAACGACCTGGTTGTTTGGTTTACTCAGAAAATATACTGAATTGAATAAATTAGTTTTGTAGCTGTCGTCTGCAAATATATGACTTTTAGAAGTTCATAACGTAAGAAGTATATGTCGGCGATATAAACCGTCGCTTGGCGTTTAGGGGTCACACATACATGATAGTCCAATGGAACGAATTATAACAGGCTTATTTTGTTTACGGTCTAGTACTTATTCCATGCAATACGCACAAGAATTCAAGTATTTGAAAGTCACCCACAAGTCTGAGCAAGATGGAGTTCAAATATGGTTGATTTTACGTATTATTGGAGGTAGGTTCTTTGGAATTAAAACGGTTATTTTAATTTATCGGTTTAGCAACGGAATAATAATGTCTCATAATAATAAGCAATATCACACAGAGAATTAACTGCCTAGAGCCAGGGATTGTTTTGAGACCGAAAGACATGGGGTAGAGAAAAATCAATCAGAAGAGGTATTTAGTGAAATACAAATATTTGTTTATTATTATCAAAATATTGTAGTAATTTTTTGAATTAATGATTTATTGCAATATCGATCTAGATCAAATCAAAAATTAAGAATGAAGTGTGAATAAATATATTTTTTTTACTGGTGTTTCAATATTTCCATAGCGGGTCAATGTTAAGTATATATTAATTAAAATGACCTCACAAAATGTTAAAATTATATTGATGGCAGAAATTTGAATGCTGTAAAGGCCAAAACATTGTTCACGAGAGTGAAAAGAATTTTTTTTTCAACAAATCGTAGATATGTTTTGTAGACCTACAACTTTGAACTTTTATTTTAAAATTACATTGAATAGATTTTTCATTTTACATTTAATGAAATCATTTTTAAAGAGAGAATTAACTCATGATTTTTTTTTCTTAAAATGCACGTCGTTAAGGACATAATTATTATCCTAGAAATATTTCAGACGCAGACCGGAAGAAATTAAAAAACGGAGAAAAATGACATAAATAACTCATTTTTGAATTTTTCGCTCTTTACAGCATTTTACAAAATACAAAGATACAAAGATGTAAATATGTTTTTTAGTTCATGAATAAACGAAAAACTTCGAATAATGAACAAAACACTACGACATTTTTTGTGTTCTTAAGGATTTGTTATTAACGATGTATAATTTACGACAGAAGGGTGCGAGTACGATTCAAGCAGCTACCACAATATAGAACCCTGGTAAACAACGCCATGATTACAAACCAAACCATCTGGATAAAGCATACATAATATAAAAAATATATGCTTTTTAAAGATTTGTAGCTTTGCTTAATGATTTGTTATTTTAAAGATAAATGAGTTTCGGCATTTCGGGTTTCTACCAGCCTCTGTAACCCCACCACATCTCGAAATGTGGAGGCATAACAAGGTCTTAATTAAAAAGAATAGGTTAATTTATAACTAGTGACTTACAAGTAATACTAATGGCTTTAAAATTACAGCGACTTATAACTGAAAGCTTTGAGAATAACCGCTGACACTAGTAGAAGCTCATTTTTGTGTTCGTTTGCTATTATATACTTTTGCAAAGATATTTGATAAATAAACACAAGGAAATAGTTTGTTCTTTTTATTTGTGAAGCGTTTGTACTTATTTAGCGTTATCGGGATGGTTTCATCTCACGCCAAATGACACCATCTCCCCCAATGCGCCAAAACACAGCAAAAACAAAACGCCGCAACGAAACTTACTTATCTCTTCGGTTTTGTTCGCATCCAATAGCCATCGCGGGAAAAGTGTTGCGTGTTTCATTTATCTTTATTTTTTGCAACGCATTCTCTCTTCTCGCTTTGCGGTGGCTCCTGCAGCTGCTTGGGCGGTGCGGCTTTCCCGCATATAACGACCAATCATCCCCTAGTACGGTGACCAACTTTAAGGGATGCATATGGTATAGTGTCAAATTTAAATGATCTTAATTAATTTGTGTTAAGTGTTGAATTTTGTTAGAATACCCAACACATTATTCACACGGGGCGGTCTGTTTTAAATCAATTTGTGTTCAGTGTTGAATTTTGTTAGAATGCAAACGCATTATACATTCACACGAATGAGTCTGTTTTAAATGATCTTAATGAATTGTGTTCAGTGTTGAACTTTGTTAGAATGCCCAACGCATTATACATTCACACAGGAGAAGTCTGTTCTAATCTTAATGAATTTGGTTCAGTGTTGAATTTTGTTAGAATACCGAAAGCATTATACATTAATACGAGAGGAATCCGCTTCAACCTTTAAATGCCTGTGAGCCGCGTGCAATAAAGGTAGTCCACTGTCCAAGCATTTTTTGTGAAATATTTGCACTATAATCACCGGTCCCGTACGGGATCGTTGAGCATTGAACGACGCAAATTCGCGGTCCCGTACGGGTTTACGGACGACCACTGGGTGTCTAAAAGATGATTTTAATGAATTTTGTTCACTGTTGAACTTTGTTAAAAAGCCCATAGTATTAATGGTTCAACAAGACAAGCTTCTGAAAGAACTTCTTCTGAACATGGCGGGGTTACTTGCTAAAATAATTAATAGTTCGGTAGGAATCACCTACCTTATTTTTCCTTAGAAAGTTTTCCTCTTAAAAGTTTTCACACATAAGTACCGAAAATAAGTTGTTGTAGCTAAAAATTTGAAAAATGTGGTAAGACAGCTTGATCTGCCTGGTGAAATCAGTAATTTCTTAAAAAAAGTAGTGAAAATTTTAAATATCGATAAAAGTAGGTTCAACATTAAATTACGAAACACACTCCGTAAAAAAATATTGAAAACATAAAATAGTAGATTTTTATGTTTGTAATTTATAAAAACCTTGTAATTAATTAATTAATAATCGAGTTTGCATCCACAAAATACGTTAAAACTTTTGTTCGCGTGATATTCTAAAATTAACAATCTTCACCACTTTGTATTATATATTGGCAAACTGTATGATTTTATGAATGATAATTTACACGATTTATCGTTTAGTTATTCGATGTTTGACGCCATTGGTCATTTCGGCACCTTCAGTTTTTTTAGTGTAAATATTTAAAAAATTAAATTGGTCATGTAAGAATTATTCCTCCAAGATTTTTATTTCCTCGTATTGTAAAATTAAGCAAAATGTGTTTACGGCGATCCAATTTATAAAATTTTAACGAAATTATGCACTCCTAGTGGCGACGAAGTTGAAAATGCTACTGAATATAAGCCGACATCGACAATTATTTTATTGCGTGAAGCTCCGGCACAATTATTAAAAAGTTATCGTTCCAGAGTCTAACAGATCTAATTTACCACAGTAAACAAAAAAGGCAATTTTGAGAAAAATAACTTTTGAAGGCCTGAATCATAATTACACAAGAATGTCTACATGTAGTATTCAATTGTTTAAAAAATTATAATATTTCTAGGCGATTATATTTTCATACGTTTTTGCATTATTTCGCATTGCATTGCACCCACGAGGTTCACCCAGGGGTAAATAGTTTTTTTAAATAATAATACAAATGTTTTCGATTATGATTCACAAACGTCACCCTATGTAGCAACACCGAAATCTCCAAATCCTTTTCTCCTAGCGCCAGTGGCGGAATGTAGACATTTTTATCTGCCCCAATAAATTGTTTCGTATATTTTGTGCAAAGCTCCCCACGCTCATCGCTCAAGAACGGATTAGCTTTGAACGGCTTCTTTAACAAAGGAAATTTTATTTAACTGATTGAGCTATTCTTTGCCGTACTATTTGTGCACTGAGCGAAATCAAATTATTTCTTACAAGAAAGTAAGAATGGATGTAAATTTATTAATACTGCTTGCACAATTCGAGCGAAATTATTTTTTTCTATTCACCAGTAACTGTAAGAATTTGGCTTTCACCCTTCGAGGATTTTTATTGCTATTGGCTCAAATTACATAGTAAGGGAATGCGAACTTATGTTTTATATTTCTTTTTTTTTTACATTAAGGGGGTATTCTAGTCTAGAAGCATGAATTGTAGGTGTTTTTTCAGGTGCAATAAAATAAAAACGTAGAAGAATACATAAAAAAAAAACAAAAAACAAACAAAAGAGTTAAAAAGTTACAGGGTGTTGAAGTGGGGGGTCTCAAAAATATGGCGTGCCCTGGTTGACACGATTGCAAACCTCCTAGTAATCTGAAAAAAAACACCAAATTAATTTTTAATCCACACAAATGCTTTGGCATGAACCTCGGAGAAGTCATAATTTTTTTCCGCAAAATGGCGGCTATCTGAAAAAAATACATTTTTTTACCAGTTTTTTTTTTCTTTTCCGAATTTTTTTAGAATAGTAAATATTAAAATTTTGTTTTAGTTCCGATTCATGCTATAAAATAATGTATTAGGAAAGCTCACACCAAATTTCAAGTAAATTGGTTTAGCAGAACTTGAAGTATTGTGTCAACCGTCTCGAAAAAAGTAATTTGAGAAAAATGCGAAAAAAATTTGAGAAAAATAAATTTAAAAATTTTGTTCTATTTAGATTCTAGTCAGATTCCATCTAAACCGTGACATTAAAATGGTTATAACTTTTAAAATAATGTGAATTTCGAAAAATCCTTTCATGGAGATATTTTTGAATATTGAAACTTTGGAAACATGAAGAAAAAAAATTGTTTTTTTTTTCTAGACCAGACTACTGCCTTAACTCACGTGGGAGGCCCTGAGAAAACATATTCCCCTGAAGGCCTATGTCATCTTTGAAAATGCTGTGTGGAGGATCTTTTAAGTAGAGGAAGGAGTGAATATGGGTCTTATGAGACTCATGTTGTAGCAGGGAGAAAATACGGAGGATGACAAATCATTCCACACCCGAGAAGTTGAACTCGAAAGTGAGTCGTAAAAGCGTCCCGTTCTCATTTGAAAACCGTTCTCATTTGACAACCGTTCTCATTTGACAACCGTTCTCATTTGACAACCATCACTGATGGCCCCATCGACCAAGAGATAAGGATTTTGACTCGTAATGAAAGGTCGCGAGATCGAATCCTAGCGCAAATAAATTTTATGCGATTAATTTGTGTTAATCCGCAATTCATTAATTAAAAATAAATAGTGTATTCGTGGTATTTTACATAGTTTGTAAGAATTTTGGGTTAGAACTAAATGCAATTGAAACAAAATACATGCTCATAAGCAAAAATATTGCAGTTGACATGGAATGAAAATCTTCATATTTGTAGAACAAAACTAGAGAAGGTACAAAGTATTGTTTATTTGGGCTGCAATGTAAATGAAAGATGGGATCTTTCGGTTGAAATTAAATGCCGCATTGAACAGGCTCTTGCAACCTTTATCCGCATGAAAAAGATGTTCCGCAGTCATGATCTCATCCTGGGGTTACGAATGCGAATGGTTAGATGCTATGTGTTTTCGGTATTATTTTATGGAATGGAAGCATGGACGCTTACTGTAGAACTGATCAGGCGACTTGAGGATGTGGATCTAGCGAAGAATACTCAAAATAAGCCAAATGTACGAGTTACGAATGGATATGTTATGGTTGGGATGAATAAAGAAAAATAATTACTAAATCAATAAAAATCCGTAAGCTTCAATATCTAGGATATGTGATGAAACATCCAGAGAAGTACGAGATCTTGCATCTCATAATACTGGGAAAGATTGCCGGAAGTCGGGGCCCTGGAAAAAAGAGAACATCGTAGCTGAAAAACCTGAGACAGTGATTTGGTCAGTCTACTATAGAGCTGTTCCGGGCCGCAGTAAACAAAGTCCGCATAGTCAACATGATAGCCAACGTCCGTTGAATGGACAGGGTACGAGAATAAGACATAGTGGAAGATACTCTCAGTATCGCTCTGGTGTAAGACCACCGTTGAGAATTGAATCGTTGCTTGAAAAGGCTTAAACCGTGCTAGGGCACCAGATCTGAAAAGCCGAGTACTTCCCACTTTCCTTTTCTTCTTCATTCCCCACTACTTTCAGCCTCATAACATATGCCATACTCCATGGGGATGCCATAGTCTCAGTGGCTCTAAGCGGGAGCAGCTGGAACTCTTGTGAGGTATTCACATTTAAAAAAATCAACCATGTACTAACAACGTATTGGGCGCGCGTTTGACGTGTTTCCTGACTATGCACCGGTGCCGAAGGGATAAAAGACGCCAGTTCTTTGCGGCATCTTCCATTATAATACCGGTAGAACAAGGGCAGATCTAAAGATTGGAATCTCTTGTTAAGATAGAGGAATCTATATAAAGCACCGCCCGTTTTGGCACAGAGACATGTTTATTTCGGGTATTTTGGGGCTCCTGACGCCAAATTCAACAGCGGAGCGCACATGCGATTTTTCATCATCGTCATCATCTTCATCTCCTTATCCTATTTGGGTTGGGGACCGATTGCATCGACAAAGCTCCTCCATACGTCCCTGTCTTGTGCTGACTGTTCGGCCTCCGTCCATGGCAGTCCCATCCTCTCCTCACAGAGTTTCTGGAGTTGCCTCGCCCAGCAGTGTCTGGGATGGCCCACTGGACGTCCACCCTCTGGAATCGCACCTAGACATTCTTAGTACATGCCCATTGCCCAAGCCACCTCATTTACGATTTTTACAAGAGTTAATTTTTACTGTGCACTATTAAAGTATCTGCGGGCCCTGTACAGTACGCCCAGATTCTGAAAAGCTATCTTGACTCGGACTTTGATGTAGCCCCCATGCATTTGCTGGTCAATTAGAGTTACACCAAGCATATCAATGAAAGACTAAAATGTTCTACTTTTGATGTTTGTTTATATCCCTTTTTTATTTGAGATGAATATTTGCACTAAATTAATGTTTTGTGGTGCATTTTAATGATTTTAGGCTCTCTTCATTTGTTAGACAGAAGAGTCACCAAACTGGCATCATTTTTCTTTCTTCTGAAAATTGTTTTGATATTTTGATGAAATTTAATTTTTGTACTAATTTTTGTTACAATTATTAATTTATGCAAAAGCGTGTTTCTTTCTTATTTGTCAAATGTAAAAATATAATTACTATGAATTATAGTAAAGCAATAAAACATAAAACGATTTATTCTTCCAATTTCACGACTATTTCTAAAATACTACACGCGCTCCATCAATCAATCAAACAAATGGTCGTATTGTCAAATACAAGATCATTGATGCAAAAACCATGATAACATTCCATTTTCACCAAACACACAATCCCCCTAATAACACACTGAAACAAAGATTGAAGACGGGCAAGTGATGCAGAATTGCGTTATTTATTGTTAGGTGTAAACACGGAACCCCCGGTAGCTGTCAGCCACGTGACACGCCCCTGGCGTCGGGACGCAACCCGGCATTAGGCACACCTGATGCCTCATTTCAAGAGAATAAATCTCTTGCTTTCTTTTGTATTATTTTCATGCATCTATGATATAGTTTTTTTACCAATTGATAAAGTGAGAGATTAATCAATTAATAATTATCAATACATTCTAATATTTACTACAATGTAATAAAAACTGTGCAATTTTAATGAGCCTCCCTTGTTTTGAAGTACCTTTTAATAGGCCTCCATAGTCGAGGAGTTTGGCTCTCGACTAGCAGGTCGCGGATTAAAATCAAATGACAATTTTATTTAATTAATTAATTTATATCCCAGAGTAGAAAAAATTACAGTACCGCCCTAGTGTAAATCCAGCGTTCAGATATAAAATGTTTTTTGGAATATTTTTTAATATTATATTTAGTGATCAGATTTATGAATTTTATTTTATTTTGGTTTTTAATCCAGCAGGACTAAGAGGATGGTGCTATTCCAGTCTACCATATTACACGAGATATGTAGAAGCATTACATAACGAGAAAAATGGAAATAGTATTTTTTAAAACATAGTAAAATAAAAAAATAAAAACATGATGGATAACTTAGCGGTTACATAAAATTACATATCAATATCATATTTAGGTGAAATTGAGAAATAAAATAAAATAAAATATCGTCCCTTAGGGAGGCCGCATCAGCTATGTGTACATCCATCGCTCATTGAGTGGAGAGTTGAGCCACTTGGATGCAGCCACGACAATGACGTTGGTCGACTTCCATGTTCTGCTTCAAAAGCTGGCTAGTCGGTGTCAAAGTAAGGTGGGGGTTGATTTGAATAGCCAGATACATCCCCACCTTCCTCTTCCCCTTCCCCTTCCCCACCACACTACCTTCAGACTAGCAACAGTATATAATCTCACAGGCCTTAAACAGTTGGGAGCAGTTGGAACTTGCGTAGTATTTACATTAAATAAACTGAAAAAAAAATTTAAAGTTGAGAAAATTTTAAAATTTTTTTTACTCAACCCAAATTAATCCCTTACATGGTCTTAAAATATATGAATCTTAATTAAGTCCGGTATTAAATAATATATACAAGTGGTCCAAAGTTGTCGGGTTTTTTTTTGGTTATAATATAGACCTGAATGCTGTTAAAATTTATTAAATGCATTATATAAGACTGTTTCTGATAAAAGGGTTCATAAATTTTATCTAATCATTTTTATTGGAGATAGAACAAAGTACAAATAATACGTACTAAGGTACAGAAGATATATCAAATATGAAAACATATTAGGTTGATACTTCTTTATTCAGGGGACATACAACAAAGCACGTGATCTTGCCATCATTACAAATCTTGTCATTTTCATTTTAAAACCCAACTCAAAGCATGGACCTACGTACGTGGAACACCGTTTTGAAATTTGTTTCCCTTCACGGAGGGGACCTGCGAACCCTTTCTGAATTATGATTCCACTTGATAAATGGGCCCCTATCGATATTAAATAAATATATTGAATTCTCCGGTCCAACATGAGATCCGGAACAGGCCAATCTCTGCAGCTTCATGTATTATTTACGATTTATGGAAATATTGGTTGGGGTGGTGGGTTTCACTATGGATTCTCTGGGGATAGTTTACGCGGGATCCCGTTGATATATTCATTCATATTTTACCCGTTAATGCATTTTTTTTTTGATTTATGAACGGCATTATTTTTTTATTCACCGTACGCGAGAGCAGGGAGACAAATGCTTTTACGAGATATAAAGCACTTATTGCGTGTTTATACAGGGACATTAATAATCTCGATCAACATTTTATATGTGATCTCCGGCGTCGAACACATTGCTAAGTTATTTATTTAGAATACCGTCGCCAAATCTATTCATACAATTTTTATTTTTTGCATCAGCTCCACACAAGAGGCCTTGGGGACCATTTTCCTTGGGGCCTATATCATCTTTGTGGATGCTGTGTGAGGATTTTTTTAGGACTATTAAAGGGAGGAGAGGAAGTTTTGAGAAAGAAAAACATATGAAAAAGGAGTCAGTGGGCCCAGGAGTGAAAATTTGTGGCAATTTCCCTTGGGGCCTATGTCATCATTGGGGATCCTGTGTGGAGGATTTTTTAGGGAAAGGTAGGAGAGAAAGTTCTGGGAAGGAAAAAGTATAATGGGTTGGTGGAATCTGAGAGTCAGTGTGACCAAGAGTGACAGACGTATTATTTTTATTTTTATTATTTTTAAAAAGAAAAGAAAGACAAACATTTCCGGGTTACGAATAACCCAACAATATTTGAAAATCTCCTACTACTACCACAGAAAGCCGAAAATGTTGCTTGTGTTGTGATGAAGGACTTAGCCAGCCGAGGAATCGAACACGGGACGCCCGGGTCGGACCCAAACGCGGTGCCCACTCAACCACTGACCGGTATGAATCCCCCCACTGTGGTGCGATGAATCGACAAAGTCCGGCTGGAGAAGAAAAAAGTTCTCCTTCAACCAGTACCTCTCGCTCCAGCCCGCCAAGCAGTAGGTGCCGCCAAGACCTAGACAAACCCCCATGAACCCGGGCACCCCTGCTTAGTCACCAAACGTAGCGAACCACTTGGGGTAACGTAAGACAGGGTGTTGGTTATCCAATAAACGGTTCTCGGGGCGGTTCTACCCATACCCGCCTTCAAAATTGTAATATAATTTGATACTGTTTTCACATTTTATTCATTTTTTGTCCTCTATAAGCGTAGTAAAGCTCTTTTTTAAAATTGTTTCAATTTGTGTTACAGGGTATTTACTGCTTTTTTTTACATATACATATTTGGGGGTTAATGCTAGAAGTGCCTTTGGCAGTTTTTGGAAATTTAATTTATGTACCAGAAAGTACTCTAAAATAACTTTTTGAGTTCTATGAATACTTATGTTAGCTGCTCGAGATAAATGTAATTGTGGCATTCTATAATAATATCGTTTAAGAGTTTTTCACGCCGAGACCATAAACCATCTTCATTCCTTAGCAATTCATAAATTCGACATTGGTACCCTTATATTTTATTTCCGACCGCCCGATTTTGCACAGAGTCGAGGGTTTTTTTCAGGTATTTTGGGGATCCAGGCCAGAGGTGGCTGCCAGATTCAACCTTGGGGCGCACTTGTAATTTGTACAGGGTTAGCTATATAACGCATGATATCTTCTATCTGATATCTACTTATGATTTAAACAAAATAAAATAAAACAAATCATTTTGTGTACACCACCTATTTAATCAAAATTACCAATATATATTTTTTTTAATATTTCTTAAAATTTTTAACGGTTTTTTGTAAAACCTTTAATTAATAAATCACTTTAGAAAGTTTTTGCCTATAAGTACTTATCTGTCTACACTTGTTTGTCTTTTTTCTTAGTTTTAATTTCATCCTGACGATGGAACAATTGGTTTACATATATTTTTTTTTTATATGAAATACCGCACAAGAGTCCCAACTGCTCCCCTCTGGAGCCAGTGAGACTATGGCATCCCCAAATTGGGGTATGTTGTGTGGCTGAAGGTAGTGGGGAGGGGAAGGAGATAGGAAAGAGGAAGGTGGGGAAGTACCTGGTATATGTTTAAGTATATGTTTAAATTTTGATTAAATAAGTGTTGTTTACAAAGTGATTTGTATTCATTTAATTAAAACTCCTCAAAGCGATTTTTTAAGGAATAAAACAAATGGCTTTCCAACAAAATAAGTTTGCCAAGATGGTGAAAAACTTTAAAAAAGAAGAGGAAAATATCTTTAAATTTTGAGAAAGAGATTGGTAATTTTCAAAAGTGCTAATTTTTTTATTGATTTTTACTGTGAAATATGTTAATATGAACCATAAAACATAATAAATACTGCACCATGGACTTTGCCTCTTGTCAATAAAAATTTCAAAGGCAGTTCGAAAAACAGAAACAACTTTTATATTTCCTGCCTCTAATAACCAAGAAAAAATAGGTGAGTGAAAAATTTGCCGCCAAACCTCTGAGTTTTTAAGCCTAAGTACGAATTGACGTCTCCCGAACACTTTTGAATTTGAAATTTCCCCCCATAAACAACAAGTGAAAGCAAAAAATTTAAGCTCAATCAATCAAACGGAGGCGGCGGACCCGGACCGTTCAGCGAACCGCGAACACGTCGGAAAAAACGGAACGGCAACTTGCTAACGGCGAGAAAGCCGAAAGCCACCCCAAACCTCATGAATTCTTCAAAAGCAATTTGGAGGTCAAACGCCCAAAAAGACTAGACGTATTTTCGACATTAACGACAGGGGTGGCGCTTGCCAGAATAATAATTATTGCAATAGCTTACGCCGGAATACACAAAACAGCTAAATAAAAATTCTGAATGGGTGTTTTGCAGGGCTGAAGAATATTGCGAATCAAATTAGCATGAAGTAAGTCAGAGTTGTAGGGGAAACCGCACGCTGCGATGTCGCTGAATTATGCAAATGGTAAAACCTACGAGTTATATTATTTATTTCTTCAAACACAGCAAACTTATTTTGTGGCACCATTTTAATTCAAAATTAATAAAATACTTAGTTTTTAACACTTTTATTGTTTACAAAACCAACATGTTACGTGAGCTGCGCTCACTTCTTCAGGGCTTACTAACTAATTATTAATAAAAGATAAAGACAATGACATAGACAAAGAAAACATAATTTTAAATAATAGACAAAGTCAATGGAAAAGTGATAATGGGTAGAGGGAAGAGGGGCAATCGGGAACAATTTACAAAGGGAACAGGTTTAATATTGGGTCATTTAAAAACAATTTTTGGTTATTAATAATATTCAAATTCGCATTCACGCTCTTTCTGATCTCTAATATTTCCTTATCCAACTGAATGCCATTAAAATTACAATGTAACAGCTCAATTCCATAATTGTATAATACATGTACAATATTAAACATGTTCCCTTTGTAAATTATTCCGTATTGCCCCTCTTCCCTCTCACCTTTCCATTGACTATGTCTATTATTTATAATTATATTGTCTATATCTTAAACCATTGTCTTAATCTATTATATATAAAAATAAATACTTCTTAAATTATCAGATTGAAGAGTGTTAATTGATTTATTATTTTTATACAAAATTATAAAATCTTTAATTGACAGCCCTAATTTGTTGGAAGTAATTTGCATTAACATACCTGCCAGACAAACTCGTAGCAATGATATTTTTAAATGCAACAATAAACTCAATACTAATTACTCTATTTACTCAGCAATTCCAAGAATCCATAACCTTGCGAATAAATACTGCGAATTTATAGATATATTTAGTGTTGACAGTTTTGAATGTTTCAAAAGTCAACTAATCTCGATTTTATCTGCTAATAATTAACTTTTTTGTTCTTTTCATATAATCTTATCTCATCCAAACTCTACCAGTAAAATATTTACTTATTTTATTATATTTTTTCTGTTCTATTTGTAGTAATAAACAGATATAATTGTTTGTTTATATCCTAATACTAACTAGCTCTTACACATTACACTTTGTTTTATTTCAGGTCTTATTATTAATAATATGTATAAATATTTTAAGTTGAATTGTATTAGTTTTTTTTTGTAAGTACAACTCGTACTATTTCATTTCTTTTAATTTATATTATAATATTCTACACCTAACGAGTTGTTTGCATTATTATTTATTCTGTTTTCTTGATAATGTAACACAAATAATTAATATTGTGTATATAAATTTCCGTCTATTCATGTAAAAGCCCATTAGGGCGTTAATAAATATTAATAAATAATTAGTTAGTTAACCCTGAAGAAGTGAGCATAGCTCACGAAACAATGGTTTTGTAAACAATAAAAGTGGTAAAAACTAAGTATTTTTTTTTTTTAATTTTGAATACATTATGTATGTTTTGAAATTCGGGACAACATTTTGGTTTATGTTTGGTCATTATAATTTCACTATCAATAAAATTGCTTTTCTTTTTAGATAATGGAATAATATGGAACAAAACATTTGTTTTCTCATTTTAAAATATATTCGGCAAATCCAAACACAATGGTGAATAATATACAATAATCTGAAATACTTGGATAAATCCAGACGAAGTTTGTTCATCAAACTAGACTTATATGTAGTTAAGTCTAGAGTCTACAATAACGGGTGTTAACTTGGTCGGGGGAAAGGTTGACATTTGTACGTCACCTGTCTTAGCATTCTATTATTAGTTCACCCCCGACACCCCATTCCCGGTGTTTGCATGCGGGCAGGCGTACTACAGTACAATGTACTAACTTTGAAAGGTGACTTGACGTGTCTAAATAATACTAAATACTCCCGCACCCCCTCCCTTAACGAATTAAAACGGTAATAGGGGCATACATCAAAGCGCAGAAATGAATAACTATGCGTTTAGTGTTTTGCAATGTTTGGAATGTAATTTAATGAAATTCTGATTTATCATCGTGATGAACTCCAAATACGGGTGTTGTTTTAATTATGAATCGTGTAGTAACAGAGATGACTGCTTTAATCTGGTAGGTAAATCATATTAACCCATCCTGACCTGCGACGTGTATGTAGTACACATTGCTTCTTAAAATTTTAATATCTCCGTAAATATGGAAAATTCGAGGTTCAGATTTTAGGTAATCCTCCGTTATACATTCACCTATTAAATTAAAAATAATTTTTTCTAATAATCAGTACCTATCGGGCACATTTGAGATATTTTGTGAAAATCGGAACTAAATTTACCAATACAATCAAACGTATGGCATACTACAGCAGTGTGGGTGGGACGTACAGCGTGTTTAGTAGTGCGACACTATCGACGTCTCGCTCCCACCAACTTCGCTGTAAGTGAGTGCGAGAAGAGAGCGAAAAGTCGCGTTTTTTCTTTCGATGCGGTATGTCGGGTGAATAGCAACCTGCACACATCCACTGCGAGACTTTTCGGCAAGTGGCGTGGGACTCGGTCGCTCCGAAGTGAACGTGTGCGAGGCGCTAGTGTTAGCGAGCACTTTTAGCAGGGGTTGCAAAGCGGTTTATTATTTCCGTTCGACAATAAGCAAAAATATTTATTATTAGTACGTATTTATTATAGTATATATCTAGAAAATACTATTTTATACGTTTGTGAATACTATTTTGCCATCATATTATATCTATAATTATTAGTGAATTTCATATTAGGTATGTTACTTTACAGTTTTACGTTATTTCTCCGTGTGGGTATGTGATTCATTTATTGATCAGCGATTTAATTTCGTGTATATTAT
Source organism: Glyphotaelius pellucidus (assembly GCA_936435175.1). Taxonomy (NCBI): domain Eukaryota; kingdom Metazoa; phylum Arthropoda; class Insecta; order Trichoptera; family Limnephilidae; genus Glyphotaelius; species Glyphotaelius pellucidus. Next base: position 35,802,587 of record OW386539.1, read on the forward strand.
TTACGGTTATTATAATTACTAGCAGTTAAAACCTGCTCCGCAGATTTTTGCTGCTAGGTTCTGGGTTCGGCTTCGCCCAGTTAGAGTGTTGGTGACCATTTTATAAATACGATAGGAACTGTTTCCAAAAATAGCCCGTTCCTCGGAACCACTGTGATCCAGTGACAGCTAGTCACCGGAACAAAGTAACCGGGACAGGCAAAGACGTCACATGTAATATATATCCGCGTGATACAACTAAGTATTACCGTCAATCTTTCGATATCGGGAAGAGACACTCAAATTTACAAAATCGTAGTACTTGTTCCTAGAGGAAGCACGTCCTCATGCGACCTGCTAATAGAAGTGGCGCCATCCTTTGACAAATTCTTGAATTCGAAACCGAATAACAACGGTAGCTATGTTTGAAATTTTACGTACACAGATGTTTATGTGGCGTGGCGCGTACAGCGTGGCGTCAGAGATGCACTCAAAGCCGGGTTCTTAAATTTTAAACACGCAGACACCAACGTATTAATACTATAAGATATTTATTTGATTTTAATTACTTTGTACATAAACGTATTATATTTAACCTTCTCTTAAGATTTTTGGAAGAATGATTGGAAAAACACGTGAAGAAACTAATCGTCAGTTGTGACGTTCACCCGGGAAATGATAGAGCTATCCGAAGAGGAGTTTTATGCTTTCGTTGGTATAACGCTTGCTTTCGGCAAAAATCATATCCGAAAATCTTTGTGGACAAAAGAAGAACCATTTTCTCAGCCATTTTTCATGGCAGCTATGCCTCGAGATTAATAAATATTTACATTTGATATTAGGGAGACAAGGCGAGAGAGATACAAAGCGCCTTTAGACAAGCAAGAGCTTATAGAATCAATTTGTAGATGTATTTAAATCTAATTACTCTCCATCGACTGACATAACCGTGGACTAGTGTTTGGTGGCGTATAGAGGCAATCGTCTATTTTGGGTACAAATGAAGTCGAGCCAGCTAAGAATGGCATAAAAATATGGGTGGCAGCGGATGCTAAAACAGCATACATATGCAAGAAGCAAATCAAGGCAATCGTGTTGTAATGGAATTGTTGTTACCTAAATATGACACAAACAGAGGCATAACCATAGATATTTTTTTTGCTTTAGTCCCATTGGCTGACAATTTTCTGTCTAAAAATCTGACTTTAACTGTCTTGCTAACAAAAAATATCAGTGAATTACCCAAGGAGTTTTTACGGTCAAAAGAAAGGTCATTGCATAAAAGCTTGTTTGGTTTTTCTCCAAATAAAACATTGGTGACGTATGTGCCTCAGCAAAATAAAGCGGTTTTGCTGCTATCTACTCAGTTTCTGTGCAATGAAATCAGCCAAACCGAAGCCAAAAACCAGAAATTATTCTATATTATAATAAAATAAAATGTGCCTTTGATCCGGATGACAAAATGACCGCTAAGTACTCTTGCATAAGGTCGACAAGAAGATGGCCGTTTTTCTTATTCACGAAAGTGAGAGACATCGTAAAACTCAGTACATACTTATTATGGATTAAAAAATATCTGGTGCCGGAAAAAATATAACAGAAACAAAAGAAAATGCTTTATTAGAGAACTTAGCTTAGAATTGGCTAAACCAAATTTTATAAGAACAAAAAATAGTAGGATTAAATTCCATAAATAATAGCGAGATGCTTTTGGCACGGTTCTATCATATTATCAGCAAATGTCAACCGAAACTGCTGATAAAAATGAAAATATACCAAATCAATCAAGAGAATCAACAAGCAAACCAGTATCCCCAGCACCGTAGAAAACAAAATTTTTCGAAAAGAAACGTACAACAGAAAAAATAGAAGCACAATAGTTTGTCACATTTGCCAAAAATCTGTGTGTACAAGTAACAGAAAAGAAAAAAAAAACATTCATGGCAGAAATTGTGAAAAAATTTTGTTTCAATTTTATTTGGCTTTCGAATTTTTGTTGTAATGTTTTTTACATACTTATTTTTGTGTAAACTTTCGTAATTTTGTTTATTGTTTTAGCTATAATAGATTGTAAAATAATTAGTATTTCGATTTGCTCTTCAATATGTTATTTCTGTAAACATACTATATTCCTATTTCATACAACAAATATATTAAAAGGTTTGAAATCCCTGGCGCGGCTCTCCCCCCACCCCGCAGAATGGTAGAACAGAGTCAGTTTGCCGCTTGCCAGTAGCTGCTCGGCGTTCATTCAGCGTGGAACCCTCGCCCGTTTTGAGAGCGACTACCGATGTTTTTTTCATGTTTTCAGCAATAAAATATAAATTATTTTAATTTTTGACTACAACTATAATGAAATAAAGCATTTTGCTATGAATATTGATATTTTTCGGCTTTAATATCGCCCATTTTTGCTTGTAAATTACAACACACGCACCGTGTAGTGATTACACTGCACCGAAGCGCGCGGATTTTTTTAGCACAGTAAGGGAAAGGTTAATAAGAAAAATAAATCAAAATCACGAGGTACACGGACAGGGGACGAGAAGTGCAAAACAAATTAGATTTCATTTGCATTGCATTCAAATACTTCGTCTTCCGTGTAATATCCCTTGAATTTGCTGTTTTTGACTTTTTGTTTTGACTTTCAACAGTTTTTAACATTAATTTTCTACACAAGTTCGACGGACGGTCATAAAAATGTTCACTATTGTATTATTGTCTGAATTGCTAAATTTAGAAAACAATGACCGCCTTCTAAATGCTTTTATTAACAAAACCCACACGCCCTCTTTTAATTAAAATTCACACAATGAGAGAAAAAATCTATTCGCTTGGCTAGAAAAATCTTGGGAATAATTTGAAAACAGACGAAACAAAACAAACAACACAATTAAACGGAAAAACAGTGCGCGAGGCTGGGAAATCCCGGCAGCATATTTAGCGCCCCTCCGCCGCTGGGGGAAGAAGGGTGGAAGGGTAGAATTTTCCGCGTTGTCACCTGCCCGTCACTGCGGAATTGCATCTGCCACGCTACAGCATCCGTCTAGCGACATGCTCCTGCCGGGAGGCTGTGTAATGCAGAGGGCGCTGGGTGCTGTTCATCCCTAGGGACGGGGAGATTCTCTGTGGGACTGGATAAATGTAAACACACTGATTTATCTGAATGCATGGAAAACGGGAAAAAACGAATACACAGTAGAACAGTGCGGAGACAGTATTTCATTATTAAAAATGTTCATGAGAAATAAAATACGCAGTGACGGTTGTTTTCAATTTACTTCCCATAACAAAAGTTTCTTTGCTATTACAAACTAAAATTGCTTATTCTTCCTAAAATTATTCATTGAGTTTTTTTGTTAACTAGAGACCAAGCGATGATTTACGATTATTGTGATCCAATATTGGATAGGATAATATAATGTTTATCAATGATTGTTCCTCAACATATAGAGGTAGAGCAGCTCTGAATTATTTTATGGTAGTCAGGTAAGTGTTTACTCCGGTGAGTCAAAAGTCAAAATAAAACACAGGTAGTGTTGATGGGTATAGATTATAGATATACACACCTAGGGAATCCAATTTAAGTTCTTTTCACGCATTTTATCCAGGTACTAAATTTTAAAAACGATATTCTTCATTGGTAGAACCCATGTTTCTATAAGGTATTTTTAAGTTGAAAAAAAAAAAAATTATGTATTTACTTTTATTTTTTATTTGTGGATGTTTATATATTTAAGTACATGTAAGCAAATATACCAATACTACTCTTCCACAGAAGCATTAGCTTGTGGCTGGAAGAGTAACGTACATTGTTTCTTTATAGATACTTAACAGTCTTCAACAATAACTAAGGTTACATATATAATATATTAGCTATACTACATATAAATATATACTGTACTTTACACATATATATATACTAAGGTTACAAATATATATTATTTATGTTAAATGTAAATTACAATGTATAGGTAGAGAACAATAAGTTGTAGTTTGTTAGGTATTATATAATTATAAATATTTTGCTTTTTTCAAACTATTTTAGTTTCGGAATAACATATCCAAGAACAGTTTTAAGTTGTTAATGATAAAACAACAATTTTTATTATTTGAAGGAGAGAATACATATCATCTGAGGAAACTAAGCATGAAATATTTTTTTTTAATATTAAATCAGGCGGAAACTATATATTTTTTTTAAATATATTTTGACAGCGTTTATTAATTTGATTTTTTCATTTATGTTTTAAATTTTCAAATTAAACTGGAGCGAGCGAGACACCGTTTCGATGGCTATCCAAATTTAACAGGCGATGGTGCACGTTGTAGTGTGTTTTTATACACAATTGTCTTAAAAACTCACTTGTACCTGGGGCGATTATATTTTTTTTCTCGTATTAACCGAATTCCAAAGGCGTCATAATTATTTTTACAAATACTGGGTCTTTTCTGACCCACCACAAAGTGTACGTGAAAATTATATGAAATTGTGTTGACAATTTACAATGTGCAGAATGACATCGGGATTTCATTTTGGGATGCGGGTAAGAGTACAACCGCCCCTGGAGCCGATTAGTAGATAACCAACACCTCTGCCATAGGTCAGTCCAAGTGTTTCGCTACGTCTGGTGACTTAGCAAGTGTGCCCGGATTCGTGGGTTGAAGTTTGTCCGGGTCTTGGCGTCGAATGCGAGAGACTGGTTGATGGAGATCTTTTGACATTTTCATCTTTCATTTTTTGACCTTTTGAATATCAAATGGAACCGCACTGAGAGGGATGGATTCTTACGTCCGTCACTCCTGGTCACACTGACCCCCATTCCCAAATTCTTACCCTCCCAGCATGTCTTTTTCTTTACGAGAACTTACTGTCCTTCCTTTCCTTAACAATCCTTCCCAAAATATGACATAGACCCTAAGGGGAATTATTTACTTTAGAGCCTCCTGTGTGCAGCTAATGTCCAAAAACGCGCTTTAGTTAAAATAGAACTCACAACCTTCCACATGCTCAATCAAAATGCAGAACTTGGTGTGTTTTTATAAGACTGTAGAATTTTTCGCTTCTTTACCACATTATTCGTCGTACCGTTAAACTTTTGTCCATGTATATTAGCTCCATAGAGAGAAAAAAATGGCCTTATTTTTAAACGCCCGGGGGCTCAAAAGTTGCGTATGGTCTGTAGCTATTTGAAAACGTAAAAATAAATGAAATCGTTGTTCACTATAAGCCCGCTAAAATGACCGCAAGTTTTGAAAAAAAAATTAGATTTCGCGATTTGGAAAAAAATAAAACAAAGGGTCCGTATTTTATATTTTGTACCAAACTTAATTTTTAAACCATTAATGCAGTACTGTGTTTGTTAAAATTATATAAAAACGGAAAATAACAATTTTTCTGGATAAAATCATTATTCTTGTTGACTTACTTGTATTCATAAACTTGATTTTTTTCTTCAAATTTGTCAGCTATACGCATTTTTTAATAACAAACAAACATTTAAAGGTTAAAGTATTGAAAGAAAATTAATATAATTATAAAAAAAAAGAATTGGTGTCTTTTCTGATTTTCAAAGCATTTTAGCGGGTTAAAAACCGTTATAAAAAATAATTTCAATGCAGTTCTCATAATCTCTGTAGGACGCAACTTTTGAGATCCTGGGCGTTTCTGAATTCAAAAGTTGAAATAATTGATACCCCCTAATGTATATGTGTGTACAAGCCTACTTAAGGGTGTATGTGTATGCAAGTACCGTTTGTCTCGCATAGATTTGTGCAAACATTTGTCCATCTCCTCCGACACCTTAATACGCCTGGACATCTGCGGGTATTGGTCAATATACCTCGCCTTGTATTGGTTGTTCAAATACTGGAACACACGTATTATAATATATATGGCCAGAACAAAGGCGGCTTTAGTTCATTTTGTACGGGATTTTCTCGCATATGAGATACGAGAGAAACCACCCGGTGTTGCTCAGAAAGTAGCTTTTATAAATCAATATGTTCATAAAGAATTCGAGACGCAGCATGTGCTGTCAAATAAACGTCCTTTTTTCATTTAACGTTTCAGTAATACAACTTAACAGAAAGTTGAATGTTATTTCTAATTCAACGATAACCTTTGAAAATATATTTAATGTATAAAAATGGTTTGGTAAAACAAAGAAGGTGTATTATAAGTAGTGCTTAGTGGAAGTATAATACAGTTAAATATGACCGAACCGGATAGGGACACATTAGTTCAGTTGGTAGAGTTGCGCCCCAGCAAGGCAAAGGTCCTGGGTGCGAGTCCCAGATGTGACCGTATCTTTTTCTTATTTTTCTGATTTCAGATTTAAGATTGAGTTTCGCTAATATTGTCTTCATTTAAAATATTACAATTCGCGGTTTCACTCGGGGGGGGGGGGGGGGGGTTATTCTAGCCTAGAAAAAAAAACACAATTTTTTTTCTTCATATTATTTCCATACTTAAGATATTCGAATAGCAAATTTCTTTTTTAAATGATTTTTTTTTGAATTGGTATTATTTTAAAAGTTATTGCCATTTTAGTGTCGCGGTTTAGATAGAATCTAAAAAGAACAAAATTTTAAACACATTTTTCTCAAAACTACCTTTTTCGAAACGGTTGACACGATATCTCAAGTTCTACGTAACCAATTTACTTGAAATTTGGTGTGAGCCTTTTTTACACATTACTCTATCGCTCCTACCGGAACTATAACAAAATTTCAATTTTAATAATATTTAAAAAATTCCGAAAAGTGAAAAGAACCGGTAAAAAAAATATCTTTTTTTTCAGACAGCCGCCATTTTGAGATTTTTTTTACCTTTTTGAGGTACGGGCCATAGAAGCACTTGTCTGGATTAAGAATTAATTTAAATTTTTTTTATTATTATTACTAGGTGGGTTGCTATCGTGTTAACCAGGGCGCGCCATTTTTTGAGACCCCCACTACAACACCCTCTAACTTTTTCATTTTTATTTATTTTTTTCGTTTGTTTTTTATGTATTCTTTCATGTTTAATTAATATTTGGTAGAGTAATGGCTATTATAAATATTATTTGTTTTTTTTATAGAACCTGAAAAAAATCCTACAATTCATGCTTCTAAGCTAGAATAAACCCTTGTTAAAAATAAAAATAAACAAAAATTCACATAATTATGCATCATAATTTACATAATTTTCTTAAACCGCCTGTTATGTTTGCCGGCAGCATTGTACACAAAAAAACTCCTTTTAAAGAAGCGAAAAATTATGGTCTCAGTTGGTGTTTTTACAAGTCGTGAATTTTCATGTTGATATTCTCGATTATTCAAGTAATAGTGATAGGTATCTGCAAGTTTCGTTACACGCCTTCAGAAAGCAACGTCAACTGTCAAGAAAACCATTTTTCAGGCTCCCGAATCTCTGGTGGAAACATGAAAATCATTTCTTACAATGGTGATGAACGAATCCCGGAATACATTAAACGAAATGAATAAGCTAATGATGAGTCGGAATATTAATGTGAAATGAATAAATCATAAGACAATCTGCCCATTCTTGGTTAGGGATTTGGAAGAAAGACGAGAAATATAGAATTATTATGTTCTGTCATCCATCTTAACATTTTATTATTGATGATTAATATGCATTCTCCGTGTAGATTTTTCTAGTATTTACTAGTTTTCTTTTATTTTCGTATTTGCTAGTCTTTTTTATACAAAAAATAGAGCCACGACAACTTGTGGCTTACCGAAGTATTAATATTTGTCATGAAAAAAAAAGGTTTTCGTACATTTACGTAGTGTTAACATAATTATATTTAAACAATTAGCATTGAGCACAAGCGTTAAGAGGAAGGTATGCGCGGCCCATTTCGGCCAGTTTCATACAAATCTTAAATTTGGATTTGAGATCAAATTACCCAACCAAACTGAAAAATTATTTTTTTAATCAAAAGGTAGGTTTATCAAATATCTAATAGGGATGTGAGTTTTTTTTAATTTATTTTTGCTTTAAATTATAAAAAATAGGCCATTAAAGATTTTAGTTTTTCATGATTTTAGAGGCAACTTAGGCAATTATTTGTGAGTAAATGAAAAATATTAAAAAAATAATTTTACTATGTTTATTTTACAAATACAATGAAAAATAAAATAAAAAATAAAACATCTTTGAAAATGTACTTTTTGGGTAGTAATTTTAATGTATAAACGACAAATTTTTGTTCCGCCGTAAAAGGGTATTTTGTATTTTAAATTAACACCTATCAAAATATTTTTTTTCTTAATTTTTATTTTTTATTTAATTATATTTTTATGATAACTATAGTAATTTTTTTTTCGTTTTTCATATACTCACAAATAATTTCAAAGTTGCCTCTAAAATCATGAAACACCAAAATCTTTAATGGCCTATTATTATAATGAAGCAAAAATAAGTAAAGTAGTTCACGTCCGTATAAGATATTTGATATACCTACCTTTGATTAAAAAAAATATTTTTCAGTTTGGTTGGGTAATTTGATCTCAAATCTAAATTAAAGATTTGTATGAAACGGGCCGAAAAGGGCCGCGCAAACGTTCTACTTTACAATCCAGATAAAAAAATGTTCATGATGGCATATTTTATGGTTTAGCTGCCACTAGGTAGGTTTAGCTGCAACTAATATATTTCAATCTATCGGCTAACCGAGATTCTCACTGATGATATTCTTTTATTAATAAAGTTGCGATTATACAAGTACATACTACAACGTTGTTTTAATTAGCGTAAAACTATAAAATGCGTTTCGTCCTAGAATATCAATTTTTGCTGTTTTACAGATATCCCAGAACAAAACTTAAGGATTTAATGGCTAAGGAATATTATTTCTATTTTTATAATATGCCAGGCAGCAATAATTCATATAATTTTCCTGAAACAGTCAACTATACGTAGAAATAGTTGTACAACACGATTAAAAATATCTGCAATAAAAAAACTATTCACTTTCCCCTGTCCCGTTTCACAGAACTTGAGCAATTCGTCAAATTTCAAAGTTAATTTTCAAGTAACGTTACTTTTTAAATTATTTATTTAGATTTTAAGAACAACATTCAATGGTTACAAGCTATTTAATTTTTTTAACAAAACAATCTATCTCAGTTAAGACATTTATTTCTCGTATTTAAGATAGGAAGTAGCATTATTGAAGTGTTTTATATGAATGTAATATTACAATAATAATAAACAGATAATTTATTTCTTTAACGCCCAGAGGGCTTTTACATGAATTGTAGTGTAATTTTAATTTGACAGATACTTTGAAACATAGGAAATAATTAAAATAAAATTACATTAGATAAAATTCATACAAACACATAAACAAAAACAGAAAAATACAGCTATTTTATAGGTTTACAAGATGTGTTTAGTAATAGTGTTGAAATAAATGTTTTAGATGATACACAAAACTCGCCAAGTTGATTTTGAAAATGTCAACATCACCCAAGAACTTATTTCCCATGGTGTGATGTCGTTGTATCGGAGAGTGGGCAACGTGCTTATGAGTGTAGAATATTGTATTTTGTCATGTTGTTACTGTGGGTGTTCGTAAGTTAATGAGTTGCAACAGTTCACAACAGTCAATAAAAACGTTAAGTCGTTTATTTTACGCCTGTCTTCTAATGAACATATTTTTAGAGCATTCAATAAGTAATCGTATTTTAAGTCTTTTACTGGGATATTTAATTTAAAATTGATGAAACCCAAAAATGTTTTTTGAATTCGCTCAATGTTATTAATGTGATTTTTTTTAAGATGGGGACCAAACCACTGAGTTGTATTCGATTAGGTTTCTAACTAGAGATACTTTAAATAGTTTAATGGCTTGTAAGGAATTAAAGTTTTTAGTTGTTTGTAATACGAACCCTAGTGTTTTCATACCATTTTTCACAATTTGATGGATATGATTGGCGAAATTTGTTTTTTCATCCAAAATAATTCCCAGATCTCTCATTTCTGTAACTCTTTCTAAAGTTGTGTTATTGACGGAATATTCGATATAATATAAAGCGATAATCGATAGTTGTGAAAAACATCTGGCCAATAGTGATATAATTACAAAACATGAATCCTTTAAAGAAGTTGAAACAACCTTTCCTAAAAATTGATGAATCATTCAAATTCTGTGAACCATTGCTTCCTAAATGCTTATATGTATACAATTATTGTAGTTAATTTTAACCAATCATAAAAATATTTTTTTTTGTTTAGGTACATTTTAATGAGATTTGTCCATCGTCCATCAACTGGGCAGATATTAAGAAATTGGGCTCAAAAAGGAGGTGGTAGTACAATATTAATCAATACCCTATAAATATTTTGAACATTTTCATATCCTACTTGAACGCTAAATTATAAGTAAGTATGCAAAAGTTTAAACATTCTCTCATAAAGCAATGTTCACAGAACGGTCCACAAACTAACAAAAGCATGCGTGGTGTTTTTAAATGATTCGACTCAAATGAATTGAATTTTGTTCAAATTTTGCACTTCAAAGAGGCAAAAGACATCGATCAAGGGTCGACAGTCGATAACACCGCGCGCCGTACATCAAAGTTTTTTGCCACCCCTTAATGTACTGCATACATCCGATAACACCTTCTATCATCATGGTGCATCAGTAGGTCCAAGGGGGAGGTTTTCTCTTCTATTCCACACATTTCCCCCATTCTCCGACACCGTCGTACCTCCCCTACTTTTTTTACCCCGTTTCAATCAATTCTAGTGAAATTGTTTTCCTTGTTTCGCTTTCTGTCAGTGTCACCGATACAGCCCGTCGGATTCAAGTTTAATAACTTGGCGAGCAAAATCCGGCGGTAAGCCGCTGTCTGGGGTGCGGTTGCTTTGAAAAATTACCCCAACTTCTTTGATTTGTCAACGTGTTTAAACTTTAGCTGAGGATGGAAGATAAACAAGCAGTGTGTTGGCTGTAATAATAATAAAATAACGCTTTATTATTGTACCGAGGCTGTCTGCGGTGCTCCATAAGAGTACTTTACACAAAACAAGTTATTTTATAGAAACAGTAAGTCTCAGTATAAGAAAAAATCGTTATAAATAATGCGTTCTTGGTTTCCATGTTCTACGAACCTTAAGATACTTATTGCATTCGATGGCATTCCCTGCCAACGCACTTTTCATGCCTAAAGATCTTTGAATTCTTATTTCAGCAAAAATTGTCGGAGCGCTGCAATAGCGCAGGAGATCATTATAATATTGCCTAAAATTGCACCTTTTCTGAATAAACTATTATATTTGTACGTATAACTTATTGTGTCGAAAGTAGATTTTAGAAGCAAATTGTAATTAAAGATAATTTATCTTATGAAAAACCATAATTTTCGAAACACCCCTGACTTCGATTTGTTTTTGTTTCGAAACGATTTTGTTTTTTCAAAATTTTTCGATTTTGAAATCTAAGAAATTTTCTGATTTTTAAACTTTTAAATCTAATTCCGGTTTCGAAACATCTTTAGACGCGAAACATTCTACTTTCGAAATTCCTAATTTCGATTCTAATTTTTTTTATTGTCGGCATTCTCGTTTTAAAAGCTCGTGTATTCGAAACTTCCAATTTTATTTGAAATTATTGGGCTTCGAGACTTTTTGGTTTTGTACCTTTTTGGATTCGAAACATTCTAGTTTCGAAATATTACAATTTTGAAACTTGGTTATTCGTAACATCTTTGGTTTCGGAACATTGTATTTTCGATATTTCCTGTTTTCAAAATTTTTTGGTTTCGAAACAAAAACGTTTAGATACATTTACATATCCTATTTAGTCTTCAAAGTAAGCCGTTTTAAACATAATAAAATTAGTAAGTATTTTTTTTTAAATGTCGGGAATTTCCGAGCCGAACGCTGAAAAAAATAATTTGAAAAAATAAATTGGAATTATATTCCGTAATTTTTCGCTAGTTTACTATAAACTGATATGGCCTGCTAAAACGGATAAGAGTGACATATCGACACCCTTATTAATATTCCCGCAATAAACAGAGAGGGCTCTGTTGCTTGTCGGCTGTCACGCAGCTTCCGGTCGCGGGACCAGGCGAACAGGCGAACAGAGAGGGCCAGGGGAACATATATTTCACTCAATACTCAATACCCGATCGCACAGCGGCACAGTCGCACAGATGGCCGGACGCCATTGTAATCAAATCTCCGCGGCGTTATCTATCACCATAAATCTGAATGGTTTATCAAAGGATTTGTGCGGCACGTGTTTTCATTTCAACCAGAATTGCTGAATTTTCAACCTTTATCCACAGCCATTCATCAACGGAAAATAGTAACTTTGTTTTAAAACCGATATTTGCCTTTTTTTAAATTCTGAACGATTTTGCCCAAACCATGACAATATGAGAATTCATCTTTTTCTTTCATATGGTGGGGAGTCTCTAAATCTACGGGTCAGTCTAGGGCAAAAGCTGCCCTGTAGACCCCATCATTTTTTTTAATCTATTTACAAATTTAAAAAAAAAAAGGTATTGGATAGTTAAGAGTCGGGGGTTGGGCTGTTACTTGTTACTCGGCTGAGTGACCAATGACGAAATGTAAAAACGATTGTTTGTTAAAAATTCAAAATGCTATTTACAATATTTAACTCATAACAATTTCAGGAATACTGGTTATATCTCTCAACACTTAAGATACAAAATCATTATAATATTTCAAATGGACCGCTAATATCTGTTTTTTTTACATTAGCTCCATACAGGAGGCGCCGATGGAAAAAAATTCCCCAGGGCCTGGGTCATCTTTAGGAATGCTGCGTGGTCTTTTAAGAAGGAAGGAAAGGAAGTTCTGGAAAGAAAAAAGTACGAAAAGTGGGTAGGAATCTGGGGGTAAACGTGTCCAGGATCCACAGGTCGAGAGAATCCGGCTAGAGAGGTAAAAAAGTCTCCCGCAACAAGTGTTTCCCGGTCCGACCTGCCACGCAGTAAGTCCATCGCCAAGACCTAGACAAACCTCACTCCATGGACCCAGGCGCCCCTGCTAAGTCACCAAACGTAATGAGCAACTTGGGGTGTATGGCACCAGTATTGGTTTTCCAATAAATGGTTCCCGGGCGGCGGTACATATACGCATCACCCACATTTGAATTGGTGATTGAACATGCAGATAGATGAAGAAATTAGTGGCGGAAAAATAAGATTGACGTACAACGGAATTAGTCGAGGACGTCTCTGAATATGCCATGACTAACTAACTAACTAACCATCACGCCGTTTCCCCGCAGGGGTAGGCAGAGAGGACGGACCGCCAAACAACTCGGTCCTGGCACACACTCTTTGCTTCACTCACATTCATACATCGTTTCATACATACTCTTCTATTATTCTGGCTTTTGACATGGCCCGACTCAAGTATCTGATTCACTTGATCGTGCCATGTCTTCCTCGGGCGTCCCCGACTTCTTCTACCATTCACATTTGCGTCATATATTCTTCTTACACTACTTTCTTCGTTCATTCGCTCTACATGCCCAAACCATCTGAGGGTCCCTTTCTTAATCTTACTCATTAAGAAAGGGACCCTCAGATGGTTTGGGCATGTATGGGCTCAGATGGGCTCAGATGGGCTCAGATGGTTTGGGCGTTTGCCATGACCAAGTGAATCAAATACTTAAACAGCTCATGTCAATACTAAAAGTATCGAACAATTGTATTAATTCATGGGAGGATATATCAACAATCAAGGAATGTGTGCGAAGACAGTCTTGCAAGGCAACATTGTCGCCTACGGTGACCGGACAACTCGGAATGAAACCAACTCAGAAACATTTCAGATTAGTCATTTAGAGTGATGACAAAATATATATATAAAAAATTGGTTAAATAGGTTACGTTAGGTTAGGGTTATCAGCTAATTTAATTTTTTTTAAAGCTTTCTTTTCAAGGAGGTGTTGAGTTGACTTTATTCTCTACTACCCCTATGAGGAAATCCGTTCCGTGACAATTGACAATTGACAATTGGATCCGGGGACAGTTGGCTCCTGATAGTTGGCCCGCCGACAATTGATCCCCCGATAGTTGACCCCACAACAGTTCAGATCCGGCGGATATATCATATAATATAACTTTTTTGGTCCGAATACAACTCAAGAGTTCCAACTTCTGCCAACCGTCTGGAACCAGTGAGACTATGACGTCCCCAATTTTGGTATATAGTGAGGCTTAAAGTAGTGGGGAGGAGAAAGAGATTCTTACTGGCTCCAGACGGTTGGGAGAAGGTGGTCCTGTTGTGTTGTATTGGGAAAAAATAGGTTATATTTATTAAATGATTTTTTTGCATATTTACTTTAAAAAAATAATCTTTTAGGGGATCAATTTTTCGAGGGATCAACAGTCCGCCGGATCAACTATCCGGGGGATCAACTGTAGGAAGGTCAACGGTGGGGAGGATCAACTGTCTATGGGTCAAGTGTTTGGGTACCAATTGTTACCGGATCAATTGTCAGGTCACCGAGGAAATCATTTATGACGACCGAATAGTTTTTGTCAAAGAAATAAACTAAAGCCATTATGTTAAAGATGAATCATTGTAATTATAAACATAAAGATTGAACGTTAACATCCTATTGATAAATTTCTCAATTGCGGCTCAATGGTATTGTACTTTGAAGAACAATTAAAAAAATATAAGTATTTATTTTCTGTGACAAATAATGGTAAATCTTTTTGTTGTCCAAATATCCACGTATGTTACTCAGTTCCATAAATATTTCTATTCACAAATTGAATCACCCAGGCGGGGTATCGGGTACAGTCCGTTTTCCGACATGATATATGACTGTTTTTATCCCAAAAATATTTGCATATTGATTGAGCTTCGTGAGGAAGAGAGCTTTATGGTTAAAAATGGACGTCTGGCAGATTGAAGTCGTAATTTCATTAAACTTGTTACCCCGTTCGGATTACTGATCTTTTTTTAGAAATTCAACGGAAAAGTTGATTAGAAATCGAAGGTTGAATGAATTATCACCCTTATCCGGAACAGCGAAGGCAATAATTTTTAACACCTTCATTTTATTTCAGATAAATTTGAAATTTTATAATTCGAACATTTTACATAAGCTTTGTTTGGCGAAAGTTTTGGAAACTAAACCAAACGATTAGTAGTCGTTGTGTATCGATTGAATTTCGACTAATAAAGAAGCCGTGAAGGAAAAAGACGTCAATTTTCAATCAGGACCAAAAAATAATGCTGTCTGTAAATATTTCTAAGCAAATTATGAAAAAAGGTTTTCTTTTCAGACTCAATAAAAAAAAGAACATTTGAAAGTAAGAATGAATGTTTCTTTGTTTGTCCTTTATTATTTCCTGTACCATTCATCTGATTGGTGAGTTGTTGTGCGCACGCCTGCAAAGGTTTTTATATATAGTAATGAGCTTTGACCTTATGAAATTTATGTAAAAAATTACAATAGGTGTTGCGCGAGTTCGAAAAATGTGTGAATTTCATATAGTTTAGAGGCAGGGAAGAAAAAAGGATAGAGGAGGGGAAGGGGGACGAAGGAGGAGGGATGGTTGCCGGAAGGGGGTACGAGGGAGTATGGAAGATGAGAAAGGTGGAAGAGTGGGGGGGCAAGGCAGACACTGCCTATGTGATTGTGTCTTGTAAAATTCCTTTATTTTAGCGTGTCGGTAGTACACAGTAAATGAATACACGGTATTTATTCGGGAGCTACTTGTAGCAAAAGAGACACACTACTTGCATGCATCACCTTTAATAGAATCTCGCAAGCATACTATCTCGCTTGCTCTCATACACATTTGCACAAGCACCATAGCAGGGAAAGTGGAAGGAAAAAGCAAGAACGGAACGGGGGAGAGAGCAGGGACGCATGGGAAATGACACGCAGGGGTGGGGGACGAGGGTCAGGCAGAGAGACGGAACGGGGATGCATTTTTAAATGATATGAAGGGGAGGGGCAACGGAGGGTTGGGGACGAGGGAAGGGCAGAGGGAGGGATTGCAAAGGAGACATAGTAGCGGTAGGGGATATCAGGGGTAAATAAAAGAAAATGTGCTTGTCACACGGATAACTGTATGTGGCCTCACTAGTTGGTAATCCCTCAGATTGATTCTCGCACTTGATGGATAAATATATCGATCCATTTCAATTAACAAAATTTATTTAATTTATTTATTTATTTAAACGCCCATAGGGCTTTTACATAAAGTGAAGTACATTTTTTGATAAAATATAGGAAATAACATGAAATGTAAGAAACAAAATAAAGATAACACAAAATATAAGAAACAAAATATAGATAACACCAAATATAAGAGTTGACACAAAGCAGGTAACACAGAATATATGGTAAGTAAAAATAGAGTTGAAAAAAAAAAAATTGAAACACAAACACCTTCTTTCTTTGAGTAACGTTGCAACGCATGTCGCGTACTCGCAGAAAAACACTAAAAACAAGCAGCTGAACCTTCGAACAGAGATTTATAGATTTTCATAGCTGAAAACCATTCCAAGTTAAATTTAATTCTGCATAGAACCGAGATAGTTTTCACTAGGGCGATACTGAGTCCTTCCTCTCTGAACGAACATAAATTT
This sequence comes from Glyphotaelius pellucidus, assembly GCA_936435175.1. NCBI lineage: Eukaryota > Metazoa > Arthropoda > Insecta > Trichoptera > Limnephilidae > Glyphotaelius > Glyphotaelius pellucidus. The sequence continues at coordinate 35,819,175 of OW386539.1, forward strand.
TAGCGATATGCTAAATCTCACCCTCACGTGCCATCGTGTATATATGGCAGCTTTATTACTTGAAAAGTACTGACAAAAGTCTCAAACTTGTTCATAGGAAAGATTCGAACAAATTTAGTTCGGCAAATCTTGCAAGTAACCGTTTTAAAGTGTTCCACGACGGTGCAGTTGGAAATTCTTGGTGCGGGCTGCAGGAACTAGAGGAGTAGGGTGTGTATAGCATAGAATATAGAGTGTAGAGTATGGAGTGTGGAGGGTAAAATGAGGAGGATAGTACCTACATAATATAGACAGAGCCGTATCGGGGGTGGTCCCGGGTGTCGACATTCTTCAGATGTCCCTATACAATAAACTTTCGATATATAGAGTTTTGTGAGAATCTTTTGTTAGTTCTTATAATACAACACTGGAAAAATGTTCTAACTCTTGGAGTCTAACTATGGCATCCCCATTTAGAGGAGCAACTATATACTATAACATACTGGATACGGTAAAATATATAAACAGTATTTAAACGTGGCCGAAGAACAACATTACAAATAGAAAAGGAGCCTATCGAACTGCTCCAAAGCTCTTTTACACTAGTCTGAGTTGTCTTATCCCAAATTTTGTTTCTTATCAGTTTTATTGTTTACAGAAGAAGGTCGCAAGAAAGAAAAGGTCGCAAATGCGACTGATATCGAAAAATTCGTCGAGGATAATATTGTTAATCTTAACATTTGAAAATACGAGATTGACAATAATTATGACGGTTTGATGGAAGGTGGCAATGGATGAATTGGTCAAAACGCCCGTCCCGGTTAGACGAGAGGTTTTGGGTTCGTGTCCCAGTTGCGACCATTATATTTTTCTATTTTTCTGTGTCTCTTTCATATTTTAGTTCAGATTATTAGTGTTATCTCCTTTAATGATATATTACATTGGTGGGAATAACCTTCAAAAGTTATAAAATTTATTTATTGATCAACGCCCTTTTTCAGGGCTTTTACATGAGAGTAGTTCTTATAAAAAAATTGAAAACGAATAACTTTGTAAAACACCACTATTTTATAAAAAATATCAACTTGTTTCTTCATCAGGATAAGATTAACATTGATAAAAATAACAAAAGATAAACAAGTATAGACAAATAAGAATTATGGACCAAAATATTTTAGGGAGAGGTGTTTAATTACTTAAGAGTATCATAAAAAACAATTAAATAAAATGAAATACAAAAATTATTTTAAAATATGTTAAAATTGGATTTTACAATAAAAAACTTTTAAAGCAAACAATAATAATCAAGAAGTCTAAATAACAAAAATAAAATATTATAAATGTAAGTATCAAGCTGCCGCTATCCGAATTTCTACCGATTTCTTACATATCTCCCTTAAACATTTGAAGTTTTTAAGCTCTTAAAAAAATATATGTTATTTTTGAAGATAATATCTAGATACGTTCCACGCCGAAACGCAAATTATTTGAAATTTCCTCGATAAAAAAAAAATCGCAAAGTATGCTCCGAAAATAATTTAAAACAAGTCTATTTCTTTTAATTTTTTCACAAATATAATTTTACAAATTATATTTGTGAAAAAATTCACAATGTTTCTTTAAATGATACTTAAGATAAGTTCCAGGAGATTTTTGCTCTATTTTAAACGAGTCATTTTTTATTAAGCATTTTCATAATTTTCGCTTCAATTTTATCATTGAAAATATTAGCGCGCTCTGTCTAACATTCATAATTACATATCTCTCCATCTTCTTCTTTTTGAGCCGGGAAGCGTCGCTTTAATATGAAAATAAATCTTAGATACATAAAATTCGTATTTGGAGAAGTCTGACTGGACGATCGAACTTATAAATGTCGCCCAAACACCAAAATGTCTGGCTTCGGCCCTGCTGCCGCAGCCTCGTACACGAATTCCCGCACTTCGCAACTACTGTTCCGAATTCAAAGTTCGCCTTTCTAACAGCGATATCTGCGGACGACTAGAGCAAATAGCAAGTTATCCAAACAATTCCCAATTCATAACTCCCAGCATTTTGGCAATGCATTCTATTCGAGGAATTCGAGAGAATCTTGGTCGGAATTCAATTGCATTCCCGTCTATGTGTGCCAAGAGAGTACGTTTTTAGTGCATCAGATCTGTGCCAATAATAGATGGAACTTCTTATTGCGCAGATGAACTTGGGGCGGTAAAGTCAATGCTGTAAAATAAAGTTTTCATTGGAAGCAAAGTTCGGATGTCCAAAGAATTTTTATTTTCGTCTTGTAGGTACCGATTTCTACGTAGATTGAGACATTAAAAAGTAGGTTGGTACTAACGGAAAAACTTTGTCAAATTGGAGTTTTTTTAAATATCAACTCAAATCTTAACTTCAATACGAAATGTAAAGACGATTTCCGTAGCAGAGTTTAGTTCCTTGATTCTGGACCCAGAGTTCAAGGGTTCAAATCCCGGAAAGGTCAATTGGTTTTTTTTAAAGTAAGATAAAAAAAAGTTTGATTATTAACATTGTAGGTTATCCACCACTTATCCGCCCTGGTATAAGTAACAAATGGTTACTCCTTCAAGGCTCCTGTAAGAATTCTAATTTTTTGAATGAACGAATCTACATTTAATTATGGAACGAATCTAGACCTCCAGTGTCCCTGCACACGTTGTTAGTAAGCAGTATGCAAGTGCTTAGCGGGAAATACAAGATATAATAAGTGGTAGTATGACTAATTAAAGACAAGACAGTGGACGTCATGAACATCACGAACACTCGTAACAGCATGAACAAAAAGCAGTAATTTCATTTCAAATCATAATTATATTTTTTAATGTTACAACATCCTGTACTTAAGGTGCCGTATCCCCGCTCAAAAAGAAGAAGATAGAGAGATATGTAATTACGAATGTTGGAGAGAGCGCGCTAATGAATAAATAATAATGATAAAATTGAAGCGAAAATTGTGATAATGTTTAATAAAACAGGACTCGACAGGAAAGTAGAGCAAAAATCTCACGGGGATCATCTAAAATGGCATTTAAAGTAACACTTCGAATTTTTTCACACATATAACTTCTAAAATAAGTGAAATGAATGTATTTATAATATTTTTTATATTTTGCGTTTCTGCGTGAGGAACGTCTAGATATTATCCTAAAAAATAACATATTTTTTAAGAGCTTAAAAACTTCAAATGTTTAAGGGAGATATGTAAGAAATCGGTAGAAATTCGGGTAGCGGCGGAATAAGATATTATGTTACGTATTGTACACTATAATATTATTTTTCACTCCTACTCCAAACTCAAGAGCTACTTCATTAGCGAAGAAATACTTTAACCCTCAGGCCTGGGGCCTATTTTGTCAGAAGGTCAAAATATTTCCGCTTTATGTTCTCGCGAACGTTCTGAACTGTTCTAAAAATATCTAGAGGGCTAAACTTCCAGCCCTTATATTTTCAAAAACACGCACTTCAGGTAAAAACGGTAACCTTTTTCATGGATGGGGAAAAGAGGGCTACCACACCATATAACTCCCTTGATCGTACCGAGACTCATTTCTGAGTTTTAGCGGGACGCACACTTTTGTAGACTTTCGTTTTAAAATATATACTGATTACAGAGAATGATTAAGATGAATCATGCATAATGAAAAAAAAAGAGATCTGTATTTAATTCAATTCGTGGTTAGAAAAGTGAGCAGTTGAAACTTAAAACTATGAACGATTTTTATTGAATAAAGACGAAACACCCCAAAAACACAACGTGCTTTCAAACTCCGATTCTAATATTCAGTGTCTCACGTAGAAGTATAAGCCGGCACAAGTTTCAAATTGATATCTAAGAATAATAAGAAACAACAACAATCGTTTAAAGATGTTTTAGGAAAACCAGAAATCTCCGTCCATTTTACTCTAATTATTCTGAAATCGTGCTAATTGCTTTTTAATTAAAATAAATTATATTTTGTTTTAATCTGAGGGAGTAAATGGGTACCGCCGCCACGTTAACCATTTATTGGATAACCAACACCTCTGCCGTCGGTCACCCTAAATAGTGAGCAGAGGTGTCCGGGCTCATGGAGAGAGGTTTGTCGTGGTCTTGGCGTCGGATGCGTCTGTCCATCTTATGCGTGGCGGGCCGTATTGAGAGACCGGTTGAAGGAGGCCTTTTGACCTCTTCAGGCGGACTCTTTTCACCCATATTCCTGCACCGCAGGTGGAGGGGTTTATTCATACGTTCGTCACTCTGGACACACTGACCCCCAAATTCCCACCCACCCCTCATATCTTTTTCCTTCCCAGAACTTTCTCTTCTCCGTTTCCTTAAAAACCCCTCCACACAGCATCCACTAAGATGACCTAGACTTTGAGGTAAATTATTTTCCTCGGGGCCTTCTTGGAGGAGCTTAAAGTAAGAAAGAATAAAAAAATAAAACACCTTGGACCCAAAATATTATAATATGTGGCAATTTGGGAGAGGGGTCCGGGTACCGCCGTTCCGGGAATCATTTATTGGATAACCAACACCTCAGCGTAAGTGGTTCGCTACGTTTGGTGACTTAGTAGGGGTGCCCGGGTTTATCGGATGACATGTGTTCAGATCTTGGCGGTGGTTGTGTTTGCCCACTAGCTGACTGGTGGTTTGATACGTGGGTCCGTTTGCGGAAACCTTATGACCTCTGTAGCTGGTCTTGCACCGCAGCGGGAGGAATGGATTCGTACATCCGTCACTCGTGAAAAGACTGATCCCTCCCTTCCCTACATACCTTTTTCCTTCCCAGAACTACCTCTCCTTCCTTTCCTAATTAAGCTCTTAGCTGAGTAGAACTCCAAGTAAACTTTAATATTCCTCACTTCAAATACGTACACAAAAAAAATTATTGATTAATAAAATATTTGCTTCGTAAATCGCTTTATCGCTTCTTTTAATCATTCCTACATGCAGTTCCAATTTTGAAAATCACATCCTTGTTTTAGAAGTCGAGTTGCCCAGCGACACACCACAGATAATTTTATTTTTAAGTTGATTCCCGCAAAAGCTTGCCAAAATAACGAAAAAAAAACGTGGCAATGGAATTGCTTAAAAAAAATTTTCCTAGACCACATTTGTAATTTCTTAAGCAAAAACTCAAAGGCTTATTTATATCCATAACATATTACTTTGTGAATATAATTTTCCAGGCATTTGTAGAATATAATTTGCTTGTTATTTTCCTTAATAACTAAGATGACTTTGGCCCGGAATATTCCGTGAAACCATTCCCCAAAGTTTTCACTATTTAGGAGGTACTTGTGATGTAACGATAATTTATCGTTGACGTCTTGCCTTAATTAAACCACGATACTGTTGTTAGACACAACTTGTTAGTTCTACGCGTGATATTAACTGGAAGTTTCGATATTGTAAAGGTATCCGGGGAATTTGGAGGTATGCTAATAACGATATGAAAAAACTTTGTACTTTGCATACACTTTTTACGTGTTTTAATTGATCCGAACTATTCCATCAAATTTAAGGAAAAAAATGTTGGAAAGGAAAAAAGATGAAAAACAGGGGATGGTTTGAAAATGCCAACCAATTCACCTTTAGATTCCTATGACGGCCTTAAAATATATACTGAGATTCTGAAAGTATCTTCTAACTTCTGCAGCATTGTGTAAATCAAAATAGTGTTCTATATTAACTTATTCTTATTACAATAGTGTTTACTATAAACTTTTCACAATAGTGTTCAATGTTAACTTATTATAATAGTGTTCACTATTCTTTATTCAATATTGTTCAATATTAACCTATTACAATAGTGTTTACTTTTATTACTATTACTATTGTTTTATTACTAGTAGACGGCTGGAGAAGGCAAAAACATTAGGAATGTTTGGCGGGCGATATGCTGAAATAGGCCAAAACCAAATGATCTTTTATAGCTAAGTCTGTTGGCCCCATAAAGCAAATTAGACCGGTCAAATAACGATAGTTTAATTTTTTTGCCTTTAGTAAATAGCTGCTCGAGAATTTCGTTTTGCCTCCACATTCCGCCTCCTGCTTATTACAATAGTGTTCACTATTAACTTCTTACAACGGTGTTCACTACTTATAACAATAATGTTCACTTTTTACTTATTACAATAGCGTTGACTATCAATTCATTACAATGGTGTTTACAATTAACTTATTACGATAGTGTTCACTATTATCTTTTTACAATAGTGTTAAATAATAACTTATTACAACAGTGTTTATTACTTAAAACAATAGGGTTTATCATCAACTTATTACAATTATGTTCACTTTTAATTATTACAACAGTGTTTACAATTAACTTATAATAACACTGTTAACTTTTAACTAATTACAAAAGTTATAAAAAGAGAGTTTTTCTTATGAAAAATAAAATATTCATTCAGACTTTTGTAAAGTCAATAGTTCCATATGAACAAATTCGGATATATTTATCCGAGACACTACTCAGGTTACAAACCAATTCTTAGAATGATTGTTTCCTATGAAATGAGTAGTTGTGTATAATATGGAAAAAATAATTAATTGAAGATAATATTGTTAATTCTAAAATTTGAAATATGAGATTGACAAATATGACGGTTTGACAGAAGGTGGCAATAGTGAAATTGGTTAACGCGCACGTCCCGGTTAGACGAGAGGTCTGGGTTCGAGTCCCAGTTGCGACCATTGTCTTTTTCTATTTTTCTGTGTCTTGTTCTCTTTCATATTTTCGTTTAGATTATTAGTGTTATCTTCTTCTTCAACGATAAATTACAAAAGTGTTCACTGTTGACTTATTACAACAGTTTTCACTTATTTAATTAATTTGAAAACATCATTATTATATTTTATGTGTTCAAATCTATCCGCTACTTGCAGATTTCACTGACGCAAAGACGTCAAATATGAATAATGAAAAATAAAAAAAAATCTATCATTTAAGAGTAATAATAGCATCGCAGCTTATTGGTGACATTTTAAATTATGATTAGGGTTTGCAATTCCACAATCCCGCGGGATTTCAACAATATATGATCCCGCGTATTTGCAGGTTTATCATGTTTCAATTGTGGTCGGAATTTTGGAATGGTGGAGATGAAAACTACGGATTTAAACAAAAAATTGTTGTTTTGATTTGTACACGAAATTGCATAATGACAATGATTACTATCTACAATCTGCATTGCTGTCTCGAGTGACTATCAGGAAGGAAGTTAAAAAAAAAATAGAAAAAATTTTAACTCAAATTGAGATCAATATAAACAAATTACCGAAGATGAAGATATTTTATATGCTGATGAACAGAGCGTGAATGATACAAGCAGTTCATTAATTTGGTTGTACAGAGCTTTAACTTGACAGGGTTTTATTTTTACTTTGTTCTAAGATTTGCTTTGTTAACAAAGTTTGCGTAGACGATTTCTCATTATCTTTTTACGGTTTTTTTTTAGAACCCTATCCAACTAAAGTGATGGACTACACTGCGCCTCGTTAAAATAATCAACTGTCAGATACAAACAAAATGGCAATAGCTAAAGGTTCAACATGAAGTTATAACCTTGTAAAATAAATGTTTAACTTAATGTCAGAACTTTGTCACATAAGCATCTACGGAAACACAACACAGATTAGTCGGAAAAATATTTTGGATATAAAAATGAGTAAAGGAAATGGTTTGCCATTCAGAGGTAATTTTTTTAATGTCAGCAGAAACTTGTCTAAATGAGGTGACGAGTGAACAATATTTTACAATGAATGAAAAACTCAACTTGATGCCAGGAAGAGAGTAAAGAGCTGCATTTCAAACTCGGAAATTTCGAGTCCTAAATACAATCGATTTTGGTGAAAGAAATGTCCCCTTTTACCCTTTTGAGAAAGGAAGTACAGGTTTTGGTGACAGTCCCACCAACAGAGGAACAGACTAATGTGGAAGCACAGAGAGCGTTTTCTACTGCTGGGCTGCAGTACACAAATGCTCGTTCACATCCATGTGTGATAGTACTCTATGGGTACACTTAGTACACTACTTACTTTTGTACACTCGTGGTTTTTTATCATTTTTCTTAAATTAAATGCAGCCTTCTAAAATTAACTTTTCAATGTCTTTTTAGAATATAACCGATACCAATTTTGACGGCCTCCGTGGTTGCGAGGTAGGGCCCTCGACTTGCAATCCGAAGGTTGCGGGCTGGAACTCCGGCGTGCGCATGTGAATTTTATTTAAATAATTGTGCCATTTCGCAATTCATTCCCATAAAATAATATGTAGAACATCTGCGGCACGTTTCAGAATGGATTATTGCTTACATAACTAGGTCTGATTTGATTATCTAGTTTCTTTCCCACGTTCCTCTTCTTCATCTCCCTCCACATCCCGTTACTTTCAGCCTGGCTTGGGAATGCCATGGTCATGCAAATTAAAATAAATAAAAAATATATTGATGAAATATTGGTTTCATTGCAATTTAACACCCTACAATAAATGTGGTATATAAAAAGATATGAAAAAGGTCTACTACGCGTTATGTCATTCTCCAATTGAAAACGGAATTGTAAGATGGGGATCTGTTACACATAAGTACATACATAACCTGAATACAATTCAAAAAAGAATCATAAAGACCATACTGAAAGTACCCATTAGAACGCCTTCAATTGAAATTTTCAATAGCTTTGACGTACTAAATGTACAACAAATATATGCCAAAAATATATGCCAAAAATATATGCCAAAAATATATGCCAAAAATATATGCCAAAAATATATTATTGAAGCTATTCAAAAATACTGAATCGTCTATTAGACCGTGTATGCATGACACTAGATTGAATTAAAATGACATAAAAAAATCGTTATAAAACCACATTCGGACAAAGGAACTACACATACTTTGCAAGAAAACTCCATAACGTCCTTCCCTTACAAAAAATTTAAAAATATTCTAATGAGTACAAACCAAGAATAAATATGTGGCTGAAAGAGGTCAATGAAAAAACCCTATAAAGATACTAAAAAAGACAAATAAACTACATTTAAATAACTCTAGTCCACTTTGCCACAGGACCCCTAGTGATGAGGATTAAGAAATACAATATATAAATACTTACTTAAATTAACCATTCTATTACACACAATTATTTTATACAGTCGCTAAAATAAAAAAAAAATTAAAAATTAAAAAAATACCGCAGTATCCCGCGGCCTTTCTAAATTCTATCCCCCAATCCCGCGAAATATGAAAACGGTAGAAGATTAGTAAACCCTAGTTTCTGCGAATAAAGTTTTATCTCCTCGCGTAATATCGAGGGCAAGCTGCAGTGTTTTACGGTCCTGACATCATGTTCTCTTTTTATTGATAAAATCATAAAAATCTCATTTTCCGTTTCTATACAATCTACACGACAAGAATACTACTCGCGCCGTCTTCTCTCGCCCCCAGACGATTGCTTATTAGGATGTATAAAAGATATAACGCAAAAAATAGAAAATTGCTCGGCACCCCATTCTTGCGTGCCGTTTTTATTGTGCAGTTCGCTGCAGTTTCCAATATTCTGCCGATGACTTTTTACAACAAACAGAGGGCTTCAAGCAGCGGCGGAGAAAGCTTCCTGAACGAACTAAAAGGAAATCGCGTACACGGAGGAAATTTTCGGATTTCCTTTGATATTTACCTTTCTGGCTCAGAGGTTTCGCTTTTTAGCTCCGATCGCTCCTATCAGGATTACAGCAGGACGCAAAACGGAACGGAAAAGCGATTTTTCCCCTCACTGTTTGTTTAACTGAGAACATTGTGTAGTGTCGGTATAGCGGTTTTCTTTCGCAGTAATCCTTCATTCCACATATCGAATTGAGTTTCTCTGTACAAAGCGGGCAGATGAAGACCAGAGTACGTAGAAACTGAATCAATATAACTTAAAGGAGAATTTCTAGAAAACATCGTTTTATTAAAAACGAACGACGTTAAGGTTACATTTTTATTATTTGATAAGAATACGCAATTCAATATTTGATCCAATATCTGCTGTTGTTTTAGCCTTTGTACCACCTAATTGATGCTTCATTCCAATTAAGAAATTTAAAGCTACTTCTGATATAGGTGATGGCCTATGTGTTAGAGGGGTAAGGTTCTTGACTATCGATCCCGAAGCCGCGAATTAAAATGACAAAAATTAATCATAATAAATTTTATTTTGTAATAAATATAAATAATAAAAATAATTTATTTTGTATTTGCGGCACTCTCCTGAGTGGAAATAACTCTCAGTATCGAGTATGACCACCATTTAGAATTGAAAGTTGCTTGAAATGGCTTTAGCCGTGTTTGGTGACCACATCTGAATAGCCAGATACTTCCATTATCTTCCTCTTTCACTTCTTTTTACTCTCCCCACTACCTTTAGCCTCGCTTGGGAATGCGGTAGAGTCACTCGTTCCAAATGGTTGGGAGCAGTTGGGACTCTTGTGCGAAATTCACATAATAACGTAAACATGAACAATTTATATATAATAGGTTTTTCTACAAAAGAGCTATTAACCTTCGCATTGTTTCGAATTTTCTTATTAAAATCAGATAATGATGTAACATAAATTATTGTAGTTGATAGGCGCACATTTCAATACAATATTTTATCCAATATCCTTTGTCGCACAAGCCACAATACAAATATATGTACTTCGGCGTATATATAGTCAGCTACCGGGTCCACATACAGAGGGAGAGATAAGGCGTTTGTTCATCTCAGCACGGTCCATGTGATGACATCTTGCTTTGCTTTACTCGCAAGAGGAGTTTTGGACACGTCCGCAGCTCCTATAAGTAATAGAACGGAAGAATTGAATTGTATCCGACACGTTTTGCGCCAAAAGCCGTTTCAGAATTGCATCAAGGAAATTGGCTTTCTGTGCAAACACAAAATATATATAGCTTTTGTAATTTTAGTTCATGATTTGTAAGTAGTTGTGGACGTTAAATAAGTGGGTGTACGTTATAAAATATTGAATTTGAATGTCATGCCCTAAGTAAGCAGAAAAACAAAACATGATTGGTTATTGAATAAGAGCATTATTTGCATTAGTTCCACACAGGAGGCTCCGAGGAAAATAATTCTTTTCAGGGCCTCTGCCTTTGGTAATGTTGTTTGGAGGGTCTTTTAAGGAGTGGAAGGAGAAGAGGTTTTGGGAAGGAAAAAGGTTTGAGGGGTAGGTAAAAATCTGGGGGTCAGTTTGTCCAGCAGCGCAGGACGTATGAATCAACTGAAGTAGTTTCGTCCCAAAACACGCGCGTTTTTAATGATTAAATTTTTTTGTCTAAAATTTGATTTAAATATGACATATTCATGATTTTGTTTGATTATAATTTAACCAACCGGTGATTATGTTTATTTTCAAAAAACAAAAAAACAAAAATTCTGAGGAATAATAAATTATATAATCTAAGAATAAAATATTCTAGTCTAGAAGCATGAATTGTAGGTGTTTTTTCAGGTGCAATAAAAAAACAATAAAATTTTTACCAGCCATTACTTTACCAAATATTTATTAAACTTTTAAGAATACATAAAAAATCAAACGAATAAATTTAAAATTCAAAAAGTTACAGCATGTTGAAGTGGGGGTCTCAAAAAAATGGCGCGCCCTGGTTGACACGATTGCAACCCTCCTAGTTATAAAAAAAATCCTTAATCCAGACAAATGCTGCTATAGCCTGTACCTCAGAAAAGTAAAAAAAAAATTCACAAAATGGCGGCTGTCTGAAATAAAAAGACATTTTTTTACCAGTTTTTTTTTACTTTTGAGTGGTTTGGTTTGGAGTGGAAACGCTTCGCTTGTTTTTTTTACATTAGCTCCACGAAAAAATAAATTCTTCAGGGCCAATGTCATCTTTAGGAATACTTAATGGAAGTCTTTTTATGGAAAGGAAAGAGAAGAAGTTCTGGAAGGAAAAGGGTATGAGGGGTCAGTAGGTAATCTAGGGGTCAATGTGTTCAAGAGTGATGGACATATGAATCCATCCATCCCATTGCGGTGCAAAGCGATGGCTCGAAAGACGCCTGCTGGAGAGGTCAGTCTCTCCCGAATCGGCCCACCACGCAGTAGGTGGACAAATGCATTCATCGCCAAGACCTAGACAAACGTCACCCTATGAACCCAGATATCCTTGTTAATTCACCAAATGAAGAGAACCACTAAGGCTGGGTGTGGGTTATCCAATAAATGATTCCCATGGTTCATACAAAAAATTAAGCGGTGCTTTCATAATAAAATTTTTGTTGGTATTCTGAATAATCAAGGTAAAGAAATGTTTTCTTTTTATTTGGAATTATTTTTGATAAAAAAATTAAATATGCAACTAAAGTGTAAACAACTTTCAACTATCTAATATTTTGTCACTTGTACGAATGCGTAAAAATTAGTCAAATCTTTTGACATTTGGAAGAAATAGAATATCTCGAACGTGCGTTGGAATTAATGAGAATAAATCAGGCCTATTTAGGATACTGTTGGAGATTGCGTCAGTATTCTCAGCTTTCCCGAGCAATCAAAAGAAGGCTGTTAATAAATATGTGTGGAAAAATAATAAAATCACAAAAATAAGTACCCATCTATTGTTCGCCAGAGAGAGCAAATGGGGAGCCTCGTACATTACTGCGCAGAGACGATGAACATACAAATGGGTAATTTTCTCGCTTGACTCGTTTTTATGAAAGAGGCGATATTATAATTCGATAATACCCCATCGAATCTGTAGACCCCTGGGATAATAATTGAACTAAGGCGCCTTTAGCGGGACTTGCAGGCGAATTGGAGGCATTAAGAACTCAGCCTAGTTCCGGTCATAAGGAGGTCATTGTACCGCCAACAAAGGATCCCTGCAAGTATTTCGTCATTGTTATCTAGAGTTCTAGAGTGCTGTGCAGAATTACTTAGTAAGGTGGAACTATTGAACATTATAAGTTAGTTACCTTTAACAGCCCACCGTCATTTTCAGTTGGAGATGAATACAAAGAAAAGGTGTTAAGGAAAGCGTGTAATGTAATAAAATGAATCTTTTCTTTTACAATCATTTTCTGTCAGCAACTCAACAATATTAATTGTTACCATCGATTCGTACGTTATTTGATTTATTTTCTTCTTTTACTTGTATTAATTCAAAACTAGATTTACGGTGTGATGGTATTGACCAGTGGCTGGCTGTGTTGACAAATGCGTCGAGTTCTCCACCCAGACGTCACGTGAATTTATCGCCGATTATTCTCAACGTTGAAGTACGTTCGTTACTCGGTCTTAACATCCTTATGTTATTTGAGATTTGTATAGCTGTGAAAATAGACAAATCAATACAATCAACATCTTCCCTTTTAAAAAATGGAAATAGGTGGTAAAATATTGTCAAGTTGTTCGTATCCCTGGAAAATTTGCTTTTCAAAAAAAAAATTTAAAAAAAATTGCAGTCGCGGTGAGACGAACTCATACCTACCTACTTAGAAGAAACATTTTAATTGCTAGTTGTGTGAACAAATGCATCGGATTCTTACCCAGGAGTCGTGTTATGGGTTTAATTCCTATAGTTAGCTTAGATTCCCTTCACTGCACAGGAAAAATCCGCTTGAAATGATGGTAGTTTTTTAAAGGCTCTTCGTATGGAAACATTAATTTTTCATTGACCCATCAAAATTCGAGTGTATTTTGTCAGTAGGGAAAAACACTTTGCTTTGCAATAAAATCCAAATCAATGGAATATTTTTTAACGTATCCGAAAACAAAACTGTTTTCAAAAGGTGATGAAATATGCTTTCATAATTTATTATTAGAAATAACTATTTAAATATATACTTTAAAAAGTTTTAAAAACGGCACACCATACGTTTTTTCTAATTAAAATTACTGCTAACGAAAAAAAAATAATACACACGTATTTAATTAAGCAAATAAATTATAAACGTTATCGTCCCCTCGCTTTTTCGTCATTTACATGAAAACATAATTTTTAAAAAATTCCCAAAGTTTCATAATTTGTTTTAAAATTGCAGTCAAAAACTTTGGTTTCATAAAGGTGTACATTTTATTTTGTGGTTAACTTTTAGATTTGAATAAATATAGCGTGTTGTTTTTTTCTTTCCAGTACTATTTGGTTCATACTTTGCACTATGATAGTAAAGGAGACACAACGATTTCTACGAGACCTGCGACAAATATGGTCTCCTGTGATTAAACGGGTTTAAAAAACTTGTGTATAAAAGGTAAAAAATAAAAATTAATGGTTCTCTACAGATTTTTCCACTAATTACTCTGTTTTATAATGTTAAGTTTTATTTAAAATTTTAAACTTTTATTCCCTTTGCTTTATAACCTGTTTCATTTAATTATCTACGAATAGCGATTTGATAAACTTTTCATCCATTATTTTTTTTAAACTAATTTTGACCTTCTTTAAAATAATGAATTAGTTTTAAAAGCTTTCACGTATTGCAACAGCTTTGTGCATCAATTATTGAGACATCATGGTATCAGAATTCTTAGCAAAGTTATAGATACCTTCACCGGAGATCCGATTGGCAAATCTTTTATGATTAATGGCTTTGATAGGTTAAACTCTGGCAGGGATAAACTGAAGTCAGATCTATTCTCAATATTCTGATACTTGGTCTAGCCAAGTAAAAGCCTTCACTTGCCATGACTTGCTCTAAAGAACGTGTAACTAAATTCAGGAACTTGAGGAAGGCTTCACTATCACGAATAGTGTTTCACTTCACAACTTAAACATGGTTAGGGCGAGATGGCTTTACTCACTGTTGAAAGTTTGCTCTATGAAATTGTTAGAACAATGTTCTTTTATTTAAACTTTCGTACGGAAAATCTGTTGAAATATTTAGCGGTCAGATAAAAAATTACTTTCATTACAAAACACGACCTCGCTTCCAAAAATATATGTTTTTTTATTTTATGAATCAACACTAAAATTTTTACAAATGATTACATCCCCAAAGCGAATCAGACACGTCCGAGCTCTTCAAACATTTAAGCAACACTATTGATGACCTCTTGCCCCGCTTCCCTACGGCAGAGTTTGTGGTCCTGGGGGACTTCAATGTTCATAACGAACCTTGGTTGAAGTTCTCGGTATCAACAGACTCGGCTGGACGACAAGCGGAGTCCTTTGCCCTTTGCCACGGACTGGAGCAAATGGTTCAGGAGCCTACAAGGGTTCCTGATGTCCAGTCTCACCGCTCTAATCTGTTAGACCTGTTTTTAACCACTGTGCCACACGGTTACAAGATTGACGTCACAGCGCCTTTAGGATCGTCGGACCACTGCCTGGTGACGTCATCAATCCCCGTAACCTTCAGACCGTCAAACGAGAGGCTGAAAAGAAAAGTGTGGCACTATAGGTCTGCAGACTGGTTCGGTCTGCGGGCACATTTTAATGCTTTCCCGTGGTCAGCTGTCTGTTTTCGGACTTCGGATCCCTCAAGATGTGCCCAGGAAATTGGTGAAGTCATCACGTCCGCGATGGATGGCTTCATCCAATCCACTATTAAGGAAACTGGTGTGGGCTCAAAGCCGTGGTTCAGTCGACAATGCTCTGAAGCAGTGCGACGAAAAAACGCGGCTTACCGAGCCTACAACACATCTCGAACGTCCGAAAACAGAATATTATACAACCAAATTGCAAAGGAAAGTAAGAGAATCATCAATAGGTCGAAATTCGAGCACGACCTGCAGGTCAGCAGAAAGCTGGCTGCCTGCCCGCATGGTAGCAGAGCGTTCTGGTCGCTTGCGGGCTCTATAGGTCGCAATTTCTGCAAACCCAGTCTGCCACCTCTTACCAGACCTGACGGCTCTCTAGCAAATACCGCCGCCGAAAAGGCTAACTTATTAGGTAAAATGTTCGCGGAAAACTCGACCCTCGATGACCAAGGTGCTATCCCGCCGTCGGTTCCTCACTGCGGTTTTCGTATGAAAAAGCTGAGGATTCGGCATCGGGATGTACTCCAAGTCTTACGAGGGCTTGATGTTAATAAAGCTAGTGGGCCTGACGGAATACCTGCCCTGGTATTGAAGAGGTGCGCTGCAGAAATAGCTCCAATTTTGACGAAGCTTTTCAAAATGTCCCTGAAGTCTGGGTCTGTGCCCTCTGGTTGGAAAAAAGCGATCATTCACCCTATTCCAAAGAAAGATGACCGCTCTAACCCGGCCAACTACCGCCCCATAGCGATCACATCTGTTCTGTCAAAAGTGATGGAACGTGTGGTCAACGACAAACTACTCACATACCTCGAGAAGAACAAAATTATTAACGACCGTCAATACGGATTCCGGCGGAACCGCTCATGCGGTGATCTTCTCGCGTATGTGACACATGTTTGGGGGCGGTGCCTGGAACGCTTTGGTGAGACCCAAACCGTTGCACTGGATATTTCCAAGGCCTTTGACCGGGTTTGGCACCGAGGGCTTGTCAACAAACTGCCTTCTTACGGACTTCCCGCTTCCTCGTGTACGTGGATTGCCGACTTTTTGAGGGAGAGGTCGATTCAGGCGGTTGCTGATGGTTTCACCTCTTCCTCGCATTCGATAAATGCTGGCGTCCCACAGGGATCGGTTCTGTCTCCGACTTTGTTTCTGTTGCACATCAATGACCTCTTGACATGTGCACCGATTCATTGTTACGCGGATGACAGTACAGTCCATGATAGCTTTTTGTTTGACAAGCCTCCAAAGGGCTCACAAATCCCAATGTCTCGGAGGGCTTTGAAACAAAGAATGGACGGTTACCTCGAGAGTGTTTTCTCTTGGGGTAAGAATAACCTCGTCGAATTTAATGTTTCAAAGACCCAATCATGTCTGATTACGTCTAAAAGGGATCGGAATGATAATCTAGTCTCCTTCAACGGAAGCAATCTCCCGAACAGGCCTTCCATTGATATGCTTGGTGTAACTCTAAGTGACCAGCTCAGGTACGGGGGCTCCATCGAGGCCAGAGTTAAGTTAGCCTCTCAGAAACTGAGCGTACTGTACAGGGCCCGCAGATACTTTAATAGTACACAACTGCTAACCCTGTACAAATCGCAAGTGCACCCCACGGTTGAATTTGGCAGCCACCTCTGGTCTGGAGTCCCAAAATACCTGAAAAAAACCCTCGACTCTGTGCAGAAACGGGCGGTCCGTTTGATAGATTCTTCTAACTTAACAAATGGACTGCAATCTTTAGAGCACAGGCGTCAGGTGGGAATGCTGTCCTTGTTCTACCGGTATTACAATGGAAGATGCTCCGAGGAACTAGCGTCACTGATCCCCTCGGCACCGGTGCATAGTCGGGAAACACGCCAAACACGCGCTCAACATTTGTACACGGTTGACATTAGTCACATGAGAACGGGTCGTTTCTACGACTCGTTCTTGAGTTCAACAGCCCGGCTGTGGAACGATTTGCCGGCTTCTGTGTTTCCTCCCTCCTACAATATGGGTCTCTTCAAGACCCATGTTCACTCCTTCCTCTCCTCAACAGCACCCTCCACACAGCATCTTCAAAGATGACATAGGCCCTGAGGGAAATTATTTCCCTCAGGGCCTCCTGTGTGGAGTTAATATATAAAAAAAAAAAAAAATGGGGTATTTTGTGAGGCTGAAAGAAGTGAGGAAGGTAAGGAGATTGAGGAAAGGAAAGTGGGAAAGCACTGGCTATTCAGATCTGTTCACCAAACACGGCTTAAGCCAATTCTATCAACCTTTCAACACTGGGGCGATATACATATATGTATGACTAACACCAGGGCGATAATGAGAGTATCTTCGTCAGGAACATTCCGCATATATTATGTTTTAAATGTTTGAATTGTGAAATTGAAATCCAACCAAATTAGATTTACTTGCGCATGCCGAGATTTAAACACGCTTTTCTTCGAATTGCTGGTCGAAAGCCTTACCCCTCAAGTACGGAGGTCGTCCAAGGGGTAGTTCATAATTATAAACTGCATATTTTATGAAACGGTTTTAGAATATCAAATAAGGAATTACCTGTAAAATTTGTCCAAAGAAACGTCACTATCTCAATGACATTTTTTTAAAACTTTCTTCAAACAAGTAGGTGCCATAATATTGATTATTTCGTTTAACAGGTCGTGTAAGGATCCTGCGAACTCTTGCCATATAAAAAGACATAAGACAAACAAGTTTACAGACAGATGAAGTGCAAAACGAGTGAGTCGAAACAGGACTTCGCCACGCTGAATAAAAAATACTGAATATTGACAAGATTATTTTTTCACTCTACTCGAGTAAATTTTGCTGAACAAATGAAAATTGTAAAGTGCTATATTAAGGGTCTACTATTCGTGAACACAGCGCTGAAAAAGAAGAAGATGGAGAGATATGTAATTACGAGTGTTGGACAGAGCGCGCTAATATGGTTAGTCGTAGAATAGCAGCGAAAATTGCGAAAAAGCTTAATAAAACATGACTCGTTTAAAATAGAGCAAAAATCTCGTGGAACAAATCTTAAGTATCGTTCAAAGAAACATTGTGAATTTTTTCACAAATATAACTTGTAAAATAAAAGAAATAGACTTGTTTAAAATAATTTTCGGAGCATACTTTGCGATTTTTTTCTATCGAGGGAATTTCATATAATTTGCGTTTCGGCGTGGAACGTATCTAGATATTATCTTCAAAAATAACTTATTTTTTTAAGAGCTTAAAAACTTCAAATGTTTAAGGGAGATATGTAAGAAATCGGTCGAAATACGAATAGTAGACCCTTAATTGTGTGTGGGTCACGCAATAATTTGAGTTAACTCAAACCACACATAGCTTAAGAATGTGTGCATATGTATACATTTCGTTCTGCAAAAATCACTGAGAAACATTATTTTGTCTTGTTTACGCCTACTTCTTAGCAAAAAAAAATAAGTAGATAATTATAATTGTTGCATTTGTGTCAGTTTTGGCTGCATATAATGTTGAGGATGTCAGAGAAAGACGTGTCACGACCAAAATAATCTAATACTTGAGCCAGTTTGTATGTCTATTTATAAAAGAATGCAAAATTTCATCCCCACATTCAAACCCTAGGATTAATCATGTAATGGTGTGGAATAAGTTAAATTTCATTTGCTGAAGCAAGCAAGCTTTATCAAGTAGATTCTACATCAAAACAATTTATTTTAATTTTATATTTATTTACATTTCTTTGAATTTATCTTTTTTATATTACTTCAGTAAAATTTTTTATTTTATATACGTAGAATCATACTATTTCGCACGAGAAAATTTAATGAATTTGTTACTTTATTTAGTTCAGTTCTATTTCTCTTTCTTATTGTGTCCAAATTATTCATTTAACAAAATTTCTCAACACGTTCCGGTGAAATAAAGATCTCCATAAAAGACAACTGCGAGTATCTCGTCAGACATTTGGGATGAACTCTTCCCCGCTTCTAGTTTAATAGACAGAGAATTAGGACAAACCGTGCAATAGCAGTACCTCCCCCTGCCTCCACTGGTAGTACAGCAGTACAAATAGTAAGGAAACAGAAAAGAGAACACGTTTACTTGAAAGTATAAGAAAAGCTGTTATTTTACGGCAAGCAGCTGCACAGAGACTCACGACCAGTTCTTTACTCCATTTACGTGTCTTGGGAGTGAGATTACACAGTTTTAGCGGAAATATTACTTGTTTAAGATTCTGGGAGGCAATTTCTATGAAAATCCATTATAAAATACCTACAACTTGTGGGATTCAATTTTCCACCCTACTTATGTTTGCTCTACTATTCATTGGTACTATTTTATTTTTCGAATACGTAGATACATCGATATTAAGATAGAGCAGATTTTCTTAAATTTGCCTTTCAAGAGCGCTTTACAAATAAATTAATCTAAATATATAAAAGTGATTTTTTTTTTTTTTTTTCCCTTATGCGATCCCTAAATCATTCATTCGATTGCGATGAAACTTTTGCGATTTTTTGTGGGCACGGCCGCAAAGGTTTCTATATATACCTACTGGTAAGCTTTGGTGTTGGCGTTTGGCGTGAAATTTGTATATCAAAATCAAAATCAAAATCATTTATTGTACAAAATTTTCATTTAGTACAAAAGGTATAACTTATAGGTACCTACATCCTATTTCTTCCAGTTAACCTAACATGTTATACAGAAATGAACACAAATGAAATATAAATATAAAAGTGGTGTAATACAAATTGAGTTTGTTTTAATTTATTATATAAACATAAATATAAAAGCAGTTGTACCTATGTGAGGTATTCACTTAATGTGTAATGAGACCTGTTCAGAAGGAATGTTTTTAGTGATGACTTAAATCTGAGTGTATCTGGTATTTGTTTAATATCATGTGGAAGGTTGTTATATACTTTAATGGCCATATAAAAAAGTTGAAATACGTGGCGCTAGAGTTATTTGAAAAATGAGTGTTTTTCATATAGTTAAGTGAAAGGGAGGGATGGAGTGTGGGAGAGAAAACTCCGGGAAGGGGTAGGGGGAATGAGTGAGGGGAATGGGAAGGGGTCGGAAGGGAAGGAAGGAGAACGGGGACGAATGGTAAAGGACACGCAGGTAGAAATTTTATTTATTTGCAATTTTATTTAACGCATGCCGGGAACTTACTAGTTTATTGATAAATTAATATTACAATCGAAAAAATTTATCTGCTTTGAACATAAAATTCCTCGTAAATTACATTGACTTCTTAATCTATGTTTACTGCTAGCTCGCTACGATCTTAACTATGAATCCTTTAAGGCCTAAGAAAAAAATTGTTAAATCTAATTTGTTTAAATTTGATTTCATACTATCAATTTAAAATAATGTTTAAGTATTTTTTTACTTTTACTGAATCAATTTAAATTTATAAATAATGTCGAGATTTTATTGAAATGAAAGTGAACTGCTCCTATTTTATATATTATTTTTATTTATTTTATTATTCACGTTTTAAGAATATAATTATCTTAATATCTTTCACTATATATATTCAAATTACTCTTGAAAAGTGTCCGCTAAAACACAGCTAACTCCTAGCGTAGAAGACAACATACAGTCCCTATAAGATGGAATAAACCTTTTAATATCCCCCACAAATTAATACGGTGTATGTTCCATAATAAATATATATTACATTGATAAATTGATTAAAAAAAAAAAACTGTTCGAATATATAAATAAGGAAAGCGATTTTATGAAAGAATTATACCCTAAAATACTCACATATAAGCCGCTCACATACACGTACATTGCTCGTAATATTGCGAGAGATTTAGTAAGGAACACATTCAGCGTTCAAGGTTTTCGGTAAATACAAATTCAAATACAATAATATCCGAGTTAACTCCAAGCTGTATTTTCTATAAAAATGAAATACCAACCGGTTCAAGTAAAGTCCACGTGAAAGGCCGTGCGGGGAATGGAAAATGGAGAATGGCCAGGAAAGCTCCGTAAGGCGAGTGTTGTTTCTTAAGAAAGCTCTCCATTTATTAATCAAGTGCTGTTAGTATTATTATTATTATATTTTTAGAAGTAAATATAAAAGCAGTGTTGACGTACAGGTTGTTCTGAATTATATAACATAATATTTTTTGAAGAATTTCTAAAATAGTGACAATTTAAGTGGAGTTATTTCTCCGAACTTTGTGCCGATTATCCTACAATTTTTTTTTTGGTTTCGCAATGGCCATTGCGAAATATCCAATGAATCATAATATAAAAATGGTGTCGTATTTTTAATGTTTGAATCTAAAATTGACCGATCAGTGGCTGAGTAGGCATCGCGTTTGGGTCCCACCCGGGCGTCGCATGTTCGATTCCTCGGCTGGCTAATTCCTCTATCACGACACAAGAAACATTTTACGCTTAGTGTGTTGGTAGGAGCAGATTTTCAAAAATTATTGAGTTATTTTTAACCGGGAATGTTTGTCTTTGTTAAAAAATTATAATACCATTAAATCGTTGTTTTTTTAAATCAAATGTATTTCATTCTGGGAGGCGTGTTTAAGTACAGCTGCCCAAGGAACCATTCATTGGTTAACCAACACTTCTACCATAGGTCACCACAAGTGGTTTGCTACGGTGAACTATCAGGGAAGCCTGGTTTTATGGGGTGAGGTTTGTCCAGATCTTGGCGGCGGATGCATCTGCCAAAAAACTGCGTGGCGGGCCGGACTGGGAGAGGCCATTTGAGGGAGTCCCTTTGACCTCTCCGGCCGGACTCTCTCGAGCCATCATCAGCGCGCAACGCAATGGGAGGGATGGAATCAAACGTCCATCACTCCTGGACACACTGACTCCCAGATTCCTATCCATTTGTCACGCTTTTTTTTCTTTCCAGAACCTTCTCTCTTTTCTTTGCTAAAAAAATAGCCTCTACACGGAATTCCCAAATATGACATCCTCTAACTCTAATTTTCATCTTTTTTGAAAGTCAAGAGAACAAAATTTGACCTTCCTCCCATTATCCCGGGGGGGGGGGGGGAATGAAGGAAAGGGGGTTCATGGGAGGAAGGACGACAAAGGGGAGAAAATGGGTGAGATAGAACGGGAACGTGTGAAGGGGAAGGGAAGGAGTGAAAGGCGGGGAAGGCGGAAGGATGGGAATGGACACGCAGGAGAGTGGTGACGGAGGGGTGGGGGTCGAGGGAGTAACAGAAGGAGGGATTGCAAAGGAGACACATTAGTGGTAGGGGATAACAGGGTGTAAATTTGGAAATCGATGCTCACGCGTCGGATATCCTTCTAATTTATTCGTGTACGAGATACACACCAGACGGTGCAAAAAATTAAAACCAAAACACTTCCTTCGTCGAGTGACATAGCAGCGTATAGGTATTTGCTAGTACGTCTACAAATTTAAGAAAATAGAAGGAAACAGAAGATACTTTATTATTTTAATGAAAAACAAATAACTTTGTGTAACACCACTATTTAACAAAGTTATTTGTTTTTCATTAAATTAATGATGACGCCACAAAGTAAATTTGCCTATTTTGAAGAAATACTTTATTATTGTTCATGTTTTTTTAGCGATGTGTCACTTAGCATTAGTCCAACCATGATATGTGTAAATAATATTCATTTGTATTTGTCATTCATATTTGTTCAATCAAAGGTTTGCTTGAACACCGTTCTATATCACTAGTATATGCCTGATACAACCATCAGTAGATCACCCTGTATCTTGCCATATAGCACGGTGTGTACAATGTTCCCCATTGTATTATGTATTACGTATTACAGATGTGGGTGGCACTAAGTCGCCATCCGCCTTTTAGCCGAGACCAGTCACCCGGGGAAAAATTCAAAGGTCTTACTCGAGGCAATAATGGCGATGGGCAATCGTTATTTCAGTTATTAACGGTCCAGTTCACACAGCATCAAGCCGAGGAACTTTAATGGCTCTCAGGGCGGGAATCCTGAATCAATATTGCCGCGTTTTATTCTCTATGAATGCTGGTAACGCCGAGTGCCCGGATGGCAAATCGCGGATATTAATTATTATTGTAATGATTGTTGGATTTGCAAATGTTTGACAATGCATAGAGCTTGTTTTTTCAAGCCATTTTCTATCATTTTAATAATATTGTCGTTTCGTTAGTCAGTTCACCATTTAAAATAGTATTATACAAAATAAAGAAACAATTTTTTTTTCATGTTTTCGCTTAAGAATTTTGTACATATATGTATATATTTTTTCATAAACAAATAGTACCTACATAGATCAAAGAATTGTTAAACAATTTTTTATAAGAAAAACTCTCTTTTATAACTTTTGAAGGTTATTCCCATCAACGTAATACATCATTGAAGAAGAATATTACACTAATAATCTAAACGAAAATATGAAAGAGAATAAGATAAAAAAATATATAAAAAGACAATGGTCGCAACTGGGACTCGAACCTAGAACTCTCGTCTAGCCTCGCTAATTAAATTTCGCTCTTGTCCACCTTCTGTCAAACCGTCATATTTGTCAATCTCATATTAAAAATTTTTAGAATTAACAATGTTATCTTCAACTAATTCTTTTTTCCATATTATTTTCCATAGTTGCGACCATCGTCTTTTTATATTTTTCGGTGTTATCTTCTTCTTCAATGAAATGTTAAAACAGTTTACAAGGATATAGGAATTATTATGGGGATCTGTACCATGAAATATCTGGCGAATAATTATATACGTTTTACGTATGGTATTCAAGTGTATGTATGTGTATGTGAACGTGTGTGTGTACGTAAATGTCAGATTTATTAGAGGGTTGTGAATGCGCATTGATTCATTTACCGGTAAAGTTTTTTTTATGATGGTAGGAAGTACATAAAACATTAATACTTAAAGTAGCTTCAGAACCTCATTGGAACTCATGCTACAGTAGTATCAGAGAGAGGTCGTACGTGACGTCATCGACGATCGTCCTAAAATGTCTATATAAAAAAATTCCTTCTCACACGTCTTGTATTAGGGCCACTACCGCTATTCCGTTTCAGTTAGCTACCAATACTTCGAAAAAATTCTAGAAAATATCAGAAACAATTGCTGATGGCTTGGAAATTTAGGAGCAACAAAGCAATACGCCTTCAGATCCGTCATCCCTTCAAAATCGGTAGCATAAGAACCAGTTGACTACTATCTAGGATCTAGGTATATGAAACCAAGATATATAGAATAATCCTATAATCAAGAAGGGATTTACGGGCAGATGCTGGAAAACCTAGTTAATCTGTGTGAAAAAGTTTGCTGGTGGGACAAACAGGTGAAATAGCATTATCAAGGAGTTCAAAGCTCTCGAGAGTGGTACACAGAAGGTACCTAGTGAAAGACTATCATTCAGAATCGAAATGTTGCATTGTTCAAAAAAGCAAAATGAGCAGTGCACAATGGTGTGTTGGTACTTATGTGCATGGCAGTGAGTCATGGAACTAGCAACTAAAGGATGAAAGTAGACTGAATGCTGTAGAAATGAGATCCAGGAGGCCTATATATTCTCAAACCACTTATTATTATGTGAAAAATGTAGGGGATTAAAAATAATAATTTCATAATTTATTGATTTTTTTCGTACCTATTATAACTTATTTGAGCTCAAATGAAAAACGTTCTTTGTAAATAACTTTTTTATTTGTTTAAAAACGGTTGATCTCAACGGTTTGGTTGATCTCAACGGTTTGGTTGATCTCAATCTACATCAGGACTTGGATATAAACAGATTACAGTACACATAATAATAATAATGTAACTACCCTATGGTACAGAATTTTGTACATAAGCAAATTCCCTTCCCTCTGCACATCAAAACTTCCAGCAGAAATAAGGCCGGCTTTCTATACTATTAATAACTCAGGCAATCTTTTAACCAATTGTAAATACAGAGAATATACATTATTAAGCCACTCTGGCTTATACACACTTAATTGCAACCATTGCCCGGCAATCTGTATAAGTAAAACTGCGCGTTAAGTAAATATTAGAGTAACAAAACATTCAGGTGTTTAACAAGCACAGGTTTTTCAGAATTTTCCGACCATTTAATTGATACTGACCATACTTAGTTTAATAAAAATATAAGAGTCCAAGTAATACATGAAAACAGGACAACCCCTCCACCAACCAGTGTATGATGTTCTCTCCCTCTCTTATATGTTTCTCGTGTTCTTTTTTGTTTACCTTATAATCTGCCTTTACTGTACTGTAATTAAGTTTATATCTATACCCTGACGAAGGTTGAGATCAACCGAAACCAGTCGACGTTTTTATAAGTGGTTTTAAATAAAGAACGTTTCTCATTTTTACAATGTCAAGCCAAAAAGTGTTTGCTTTCTTCGATTCTTTTTTGAGTTCTCTAAACATTTTAGGCAAATGCCCGTAGACTGGCAGTCGTGAATTCACAAAGAATGCAATGAATGTAAACGCAATGCAAAAGATTAAAGATTAAGCTCAGACGGTTTCCTCATGAAGAGCGAAAGAAGAAATTAGCGAAGGGAGAATATATGACGTGAATGTTACTGTTAGAAGAAGGAAGATTTAGTTTAAAGTGAAAATTAAATACGAATATTAATACGAAAAACAAACGATAAAAGAAAGATATAAAATGGAGTTTACAGAAAAGAAAAATCTTTAAAAAAAAACACAGAGCATGTAGTTAAGAAAAATGTAGAAAGAAAGTGAAAAATTAAAATAAGTACCCTTTTAAAAATAAAACTAAAATAATTACATCATAAAATAACGTTAAAAAAAAAAAAATTAACAACAGTGAAAATGAGAAAAAAAAACTAAAATATCTTACTCACAGCAGGGCTTCGTAATTAACATTTTGATTTCACTTTACTAATACATATTTATCAAATTGACCTGAAGGACGTGTGGAATAAACAAAATAACAGAAAGCTTTGTTTGAGACGATGAATAAATGTAACTGAAGCAAGGATTGATACCGAGTGTTTTGGTGGTCTACCCTCTCTGCCGAATTAGTTTAATTGTTTTTATTTATTTATTAGTTTCTTTGGCAAAGTTTGCACATGATGTAAGTATATAGCATAATTTAAGTATATAATCAAAGTTTTCACAGACCTGCTCACAAGGGTTTTCTGTTGAGGGGGCAAATAGTTCAGATTTCCTGTTTGGCTAGTGAGGTTTAAGGGTACAGTAAAGGCCTAAGGAGAAATAGGGGTTCTAATGGTAATAAAAGAGAGGCAATGGTAATAAGAAGGTGTCGAAATTAAATTATTTTGAATCTGCATTCTTAAATGTGATCCATCACCAAAGCCTTAGCTCGGAAACCTTTTGACGCGAACAAAGTGACCAAATGACTTGCATCTAAGACGTTATATTGTGTGAACGTAAGCTGGTTACAATAATTTGGTCAGACTATTGGCCGTTAAGGCTAAAACTGGGCCGCAACCCGCACTTAAGAGCTCTTCCTGGTCGACCGCCTTGACGTCTAATAAGTGACCCAGAAACAGTTAAGTGTTTTTAGACAAAGGATAAAAATTGTGCTGCGTGGAGACAATTTAATGGTGTTTTCAAAGCGAAGTGCTTTAAAGCTCATAAGCTGCCGCATGAAAATCATATTTTGTTAGTTTTATCTAAATTGAAAACCGAAAACTTCGAAAATTTATTTTTTCAATTAGGTACATACTTTAATTTAAAAAAGAAGACCCCTAACATAAGAATCAGTTTACATTAATAAAATATTTGTATTAAAAATGATTTGACAAAAATAACGTAAATACTTTTCAACCTCTCCATGTCCGATTATTTATTTAAATATGTGTTTGTACGGTATTAATTATGGTATTATTATTAAGCTTTTGGCCAATTTTAAAAAGAGCAGCCTATCAGAATGACAGCGCCTAATCAAAGGATTTTTGGCGTTCCCAGATGCTGCAATGCTTTTAACATGCTAAGGAACGAGCGAGTTTTTGGGCCTTGAAGGATTGGCAGGATTAAGGGATGGGCCACACAACTCCGGAAATGTCCTCTTAATGAAATCCCTTCAGATTCCAGTATCCACCATCAAAAACCAAACTCAGTGTTTCGGCTCCATCCATCTCTACTAATGGCTACATACCATTATGGTATTTTTTTGCTTGAATTTTTTCACATTTAAATATACTCGTAATTTGTGGGATGTCACTATTCTCCCCACAAAACTAAATGTAACATATTATTATTATTTCTTATTATTATTTAATCCTTCATTTTATGAATTTTGACTTCATCTTTATGAATGACTAATCAAATATATAACTTGAAACTTATGAAAGGTAGATAACGTTATATTTAATACTTTTGGCAAGAAAAGTAATAAAGTCGTCTTCATTTACGTTGGTTCAAATGCACTGGCCTCCGGGCCATGATATAATGTTATTAAAATATTATTCAAGTAAAATAATTCACCCCAAGATATCAAAGAGTGGGTAGTGTGATTTACATTATAATTCCCAGCGCAGGGGTGAATTTTCCCATTCAAAATTGAGCTCTTACATCTCTTTCAGTTGTGTCTACGGGATGAAAATTGTAGGAAGAACTTTCGGATACCAGTTTCAATTTATAGAATTGAAATGTTAGACCCGAGTTGTTTATAAGTCAAACATACAGCGGGCTGAACATTTTGAAAATAGCTCTCAAAAAATACTCGCAGAACTAAATGGTAACACTGTTATATTTGACTGACTTTAAATTTCAAAACAGAGATCTGCAAATTAGCACAATAACAATAAAACAAAAGAAAATTAAAGATTAAAATATAAAATAACTTTTCAGTAATTTTTCAGAGCCGATAACCTACTGTAAATAGATACTTATTGATACATATTTATTTTTTACATACCGTAAATTCCTTGTATGTATATACGGGTAATTCTATTTACAGGGTACTTATTTATATATCTTAGTTTTGAGAAATCGTCAGTTTAGAATATTAGGGTTGGTTTATTCGTGTGTAATTTATCAAACTGAGAAAACAATTACAGAGTTCCTCATTCTTGTATTTGACAATAAAACATTGCATGTATTACACAAATATTTGTAACTTTTTTTTAAAAAAAGACAACATTCCCGGATTACGAATAACCCAACAATGTTTTAAAATTTCCTAATTCCACCACACAAAGCAAAAAATGTTTGCTTGTGTCGTGATGGAAGACTTAGCCAAACGAGGAATCGAACACGTGACGCCCGAGAGGGACCTAAACGCGATACCCACTCAGCCACTGACCGGTCAACAAGAGATAAATTTAAAACCTGTATTCTGCGGAAGGAGGTATTTTCAGAACAGGTAATGAAATACGTTTATTGGAGGACTTAAATGCTTCTAGACAATAGAATAAATATCGTTTATAAGTCTAGTTAAGAGCAGGCCAGCCTCTTATGTCCTCTGTATTATTCACGAATTTATCTAGAAATAGAAAAGCTATCAAATTTGAATACTGAAACGTTAGAAGATCAATACAAATATACTAATATTACAGTGATGGACAATGTACAAAACAGGTTTACAAAAATATTTTAAAAGTTCTTGGTAAGATGACCTCAGTATGAAAAATCGTTAATTTTTATGTGTTATTTCGAAAGAAGGCGTAAAATCTAATATTCCTCTACATTGTGCCTTATGATGAGATATCAAATAAAATATTAGTAATTCGATAAAACTCAAAACGGTGGGTAGCAGGTTGGTACGTAGTTATCTACGCTCTCGGAATACGTTAGAGAAAATACCGCAGGATAAATAAAACTCGCTTTTCCAACCCTATTGCTTCGGCATCGGGAAGCTTGGCTGAGTGGCTTTAGGGCACTTGTATGCAAATGAAGGGTAGCCAAGGGACCGGGTTCGGTGGCTGGCTGGATGGCTGGTTCGCTGGCTGTGTGAATAACAGTGCTACGGCCTAAAGGGCTGCGGAGTTAGCTACCCCTTTCTCGCCCTCTCTGCCTTGTTTGACATTGATTCTTTCGAGTACTTTTCGAGCACGAACTTTCGATAAGTCACCGGAATTTATTTGAATATTTTAAGGTTTCCCATTTCACGTCGCCAATATTTCCCCGGGCATAGTGTACGCTGAACATCGTATTTTACCAGAGACCTTTGTGTATACATAAAAAATCAACGTTTCGGGTTCGACAAATATATTATGGGTTCAATATATTCCAAAGTATGTACATATATATCCCTTCGCTCGATTGTATATTGGATGAAAAGCAATTCACATTGTATGTTTTATTTACACCCAAACAACTTAACAAAGGGATCGCCTAAAAGTTGTGACATGTGACGTTATTCCACGTCCAAAATATACGTCTCGGTTTAGAAGTGCTAAAAAATTACAAATTGAACTAAGTAATTAAAATTATTTTATTTTGAAATTGTGTACAGATTAGCTGCATTCGCAGCATACGCCGGAGAGACTTAAATTAAATCTTAAAGAGTAAAAAAATAAATATGTCCTCAATTCGATTAAGACCGTGCTGGTTCTAACAAATGACCTCCCTGGTTATCATAGTTTGTCAACAAAAAAGAACTTCAGTCAATTTTTTTTAAGGGGTTATATACAGCCAGGAGGCCCAAAAAAGGCGATTTTTCAGCGACACGCACTGTTCATCCTCTCTTTCGGCATATGAATGCGCATTGAGTCACTATGCAAATATGGGTGTAACTTCGAAATAATCGCCGGATCGACTTGAACGTGTCTGTGTGTATACTTAAATATATTTACATTACGAAAATGAAAAATAAAAAACGATGATTTGGAAATTCTAAGTGTATATAACATATTCACCTGACTTAAGGGGGTATTCTAGTCTAGAAGCATGATTTGTGGTTGTTTTTTCAGGTGCAATAAAAAAAAAACCAATAATATTTTTCAAACTTTAATTTTATTAAATATTTATTAAACATTAAAGAATCCATTAAAAAAAATTTCGAACGAAAAAATTTAAAATTCTTAAAGTTACAGGGTGATGAAGAGGGGGGTCTCAAAAAAATGGTGCTCCCTGGTTGACACGATTGCAACCCTCCCAGTAATCTAAAAATAAAAATAAAAATTTATTTCTAATCCAAACAAATGCGACTATGGCCCGAACTAAGGAAAAGTAAAAATACATTTTTTTCAAAATGGCAGCTGTCTGAAATAAAAAAGACGTTTTTGTTTTCGTTTTCGTTTTTTCCAAATTTTTTTAAAATAGTAAAAATTTAAATTTTGTTATAATTCTAGTTCCTGCTATAGAAAAATGTATAGAGAAGGCTCAACTAAATTTCAAGTAAATTGGTTTAGTAGAACTTGAGATATCATGTCAACCGTCCCGAAAAAAGTGGTTTGGAGAAAAATGGGTTTAAAATTTTGTTCTATTTAGATTTTGGTTAGATTCCGCCAAAACCGTGACATTAAAATGGTTATAACTTTTTAAATGATGCTTATTTCTAAAAGTCATTTTAAGCAAACATTTTTGAATATGTAAACTTTGGAAATATGAAGAAAAAAAAATGTTTTTTTTTTCCAAAATAGAATACCCCCTTAAATTCAAGTATTTTTTAAAATGTCGTTTTAATAAAAGATTAAATAATTTTCAAAGTATGATTTTTTTTTTCAGAATCCACCTACCGATTTCACCTAAATCTCGCATCGCGATGTTTGTTCGAAATAAACTCCGAGACTACATAGCAAATTTGGCTTACTGTATGTAAGTTGATCCAACTTAAAAGATAGGATAGTTTTAATCTCGATTTTTGACCTCAATTTTTATTATTGCGAATTAAATGTTTGTTATAGAACAATGCTTTGTAATTATTTGTAAATTCCATTAGTTTCTAACAGATGGCGGTGTGAGTTAATTTACCGACAACACTTGGTTACCTAGGTTGGGTAACCATCCAGAAGATGGCATCGTGTTTCAATTTTATGTCAGTCTCCACCTCTATATCTTATTATAACTACCGAGCCATAGCATCTAGTAATAAACATATATTTTTAAATATATTCATGTGTTCAGAATCAGCGTTTATTGAGCTTTAAGAATTTGTTTTTTTAAGCAATAATATTTTTCAAAATTAATAGATCACTTAGTTCTTACCACGATTATTGTTTATAAAAAACCGAGATGTTTCGTGACCAATGCTCACTTCCTCAGGATTTACTTAAAACTTATTTCAAATAATAGACTTAGGCTTAACGGTGTCAATGGAAAGGTGGGAGAGGGAAGAGGAAAAGGGGAGGAGGTGGATAAAAAGGCATAATTTACAAAGGTAACATATAATTTTTTTGATAATGGGTATAAAAATAAAAAAATAAATAATATAAAAATATTTTTTTGGTTTTTAAAATATTCAAATTCGTATTAACATATAAATGTTAATATTTTTAATTTTTTTAAATATCCAATTTGTCCAAAAGAGCACCATTAAATTGACAATGTAGTATTTCAACTCCACTATTAAAATCAAAAGTGTGACTCGTCTCCAACAAATGAAACATATCGATTTTTTCATAAACAATAAACATGGTTTAAACTAAGAAATCTATTAATTTTTAATTAAAATGGTGCTACAAAGTACGTTTGCAATGTTTAAAGAAGTGAGAATGTTTTGCATTGGAGCTCTTTATTATCATTATTTTGACGAGCGTCAGTTTATTCCCGTACAATTATAATATTAAAACGACTTGAAGAAACTCTTCAAAAAGATTTGTTTTATAAAAATAATTAGAATTTGAACTATTACGCGCATGGGTCTTTTATAAGCCTTCAAATGCTAGGAAGAGAATGTTATGCAAAATAAATTCAATTTTATTTTCTAATTCAGTATGTGCATTGTACGTACAGTTTTTAATGGGATTATCAGTAATATTATACCACATTTTAACCTGAAGTTTTCTGTCTCCAGTTAGAATCACTGATTTTTATGGCGGTTTATTGAAACACATTTTCACCGCATCACCAAGCCTTTATTCCCAGAGGCGAGAGCTTGATGCGGTACTATCGCCCTGTTCCACTGTCTGGTCCCACTGCGTGTTCCCTCCGCCTGCAGTGCCTGCACCCTAGCGGAAGGGAGGAAGAGAGGCTGCCAGTCCTCAAACGATAGCCGCGGGCCTCAGACGGTCCCGTCGGAAGCAAGAGGGTGCTGTTATTATACGACTGTACTTGCGAAAAGCTCGTACGTGCGGATTGAAAGAGTACGGGCTCTTGTATTCAGTTAGGCTTTAATGAAAAATAAGCCAAGTGTAAAAATGCAAACGGTAAATACTGAGACTCTTAAACCTGGGAATGGAGTTGAAAGCAAATACAATATGCACATTTGTTACTGCTGGATCTAGACTTCACAAAAATTCAGAAATTAACGTTTTGAAATCAGGAAATACCGAACTACCGCTCATGGTTTCAATTTATTATATAGCGAGAGATCGTACGTGATGTTATATCTGTTATATCGTTCTGGTATCTTCTGTCATTTTCGTTTTTCAAACGTGTGAAAAGCAAGAGGACGAATATCGATGACGTCGAGATACCACAATAGGTGATTTTCTGAATGTTCCTTATGACAGCCGTAGAGCGGGATCTGAAGAATCACAACACCAAGATCTGGAAGTGTTCATTTAAACATATTTAATGTGAATACCACATAAGAGTCCCAACTGTTCCGTACCGTCTGAAGTTAGTGAGACTACAGCAACAATAAAGTGGACATGTTGTGAGGCTGAAGATTGCGCGGGTGAGAAGGAGATGGGAAAGAAGAAGGTGGGGATGTAGAAAATACGCTAAAGCCATTTCAATTCGATATTGAGAACATCTTTAACTCTGTAACGTACCACTGTATTATTTTAGATG
Source organism: Glyphotaelius pellucidus (assembly GCA_936435175.1). Taxonomy (NCBI): domain Eukaryota; kingdom Metazoa; phylum Arthropoda; class Insecta; order Trichoptera; family Limnephilidae; genus Glyphotaelius; species Glyphotaelius pellucidus. The sequence continues at coordinate 35,852,486 of OW386539.1, forward strand.
AGTGAATTGTGAAATAACACACAAAAATTAAATTAATTTGTCTTTTACTTAATCCTCTTTTCTATGAATTCACGAACTACAGATTAAACCAGTGGTTCCCAACCCCCGGTCCGCGGACCTTCGAAGTAAAAAACACGACTGGGCTTCCATCTTGCGCACTCGCATGTATAACGTAAAGAAATCTAATGAGACGCAACGATGTGAGTCACCGCCTTTATATTTTGCTTGCCATAATGCAAGTGGAATCGTTTTTTTGAGGATACGTGACATATGACTAATACGCGTTTGATTGTATTGGTGAATTTGTTCCCGTTTTCCAACAAAATACTTCTATTGCGACCAAAGATAGCTTATTGATATGTTTGTAATGATTTTAATAATTATTTTAATAAATTATTAAATGTATAATGATGGATTAACCAAAATCTGAATCCTGTTTTTACCACATTTACATTTTTGAAGCGATGTGTACTAGTTGTACATTTTAGGTGACAAAATAGTAACGTAACGTATACAGTGGGCGGATGTAAAATTATCAAACGTTGACCGGTCCACGGCGATAAACATGTTGGGGACCACTGTTTTAAACTACTCGACCACGGAGGCCGTCTAATATAATGAAAATTCGTAAACATTTTTAAGCGGTATGCGAAAGGCGAACTCGTTATCTAGTCGACTCAAAATCAAATACGCAGAATACTTTCCTCAGAAGTTTTATGCCAATAAGACATAGAAACAAAACTTGGTGATTCCGAATATTTGTAATCAATAATATAAATGAGGTAAGTAGGTATTTAACATTAATATTTTACACATCATATTAGTTATTCACACATAAAATTTTTTCAAAACTGATTACGAGAAAATTTGTAATTATCTTCTATCTTTTGATTGGTCATCTATGCAATATGATGACATCAACACAGCTACAAATAATTTTTATTCTGTTTTGGGAAAGGCTATTAGCATGTATATTCCAACCATGAAATATAAGCCAAGCACCTATCCAAAATGGTATTCCAATGAACTTATTAATCTTCTTATTACCAAAAAACTAAAACATAAGGAATATAAATTATATCGAAAAAATTCTGATTATATTGAATTTAAAGATTTAAGAACTTCGTGTAAAAAAATGTCTATGACCTGCTACCGTAACTATTTAAATAATATTCAAAACTCCATAATTAATAATGTTAGTTATTTTTGGAAATACTCGAAATCTCTTAAAGAAGATGATTCAGATTTTCCGAGCATTATGCACCTAAGTGGCAGCCATAGCAATAATACTGATGGTATTGTTAACTTGTTTGCAAAATTTTTTAAAAGTGTTTATTCAACAGACTCAAATAATTCTCCTATTCCAACAACTACTCTAGATGAAACTCTTGATATTTCACAGTGTACCATAAGTATATCTGATGTAATTACTAAAGTTAAATCCTTAGATATCCACAAATCTGCTGGACCGGATAATATCCCTACAATATTTATCAAAGAATGTATCAAAGTAATTGCTCTTCCATTATCCAAACTTTTTAATCTATCTTTATCTAGTGGAATTTTTCCTGATAAGTGGAAAATTAGTTATTTGTCTCCAATTTTCAAAAAGGGTGATAAAAGTGATGTTTGTAATTACAGACCTATATGTATTCAATCCACCATACCGAAACTCTTTGAAAGCCTAATACTTGACAAACTTTTTACACAAATAAAACCTGTTATATCACCTCACCAGTTTGGATTTATGCCAGGTAGAAGTACTCTTTCCAACTTAATTATTTATGAAAATTTTATAAACAATGCTTTTAAAGAAAAAAAACAAGTGGACACTGTTTATACTGATTTCAGTAAAGCATTTGATACAGTTTCCCATGAAATCTTAATTTGGAAATTAGGAAAGCTTGGTATACGCGGCAATATATTAGCCTGGTTTAAAAGCTTATCTTACTGGAAGACAACAAATAGTTAGAATTAAATCCTCCCTGTCAGAAAAAATTAATGCAACAAGTGGAGTTCCACAGGGTTCACACCTTGGCCCAATCTTATTTATCTTGTTTATAAATGATCTTACAAAAATATTTCATGATGTATCTATCTTACTTTTTGCTGATGACCTCAAAATTTTTAAAATTATTGAAAATATTTATCATTGCAACATTCTTCAAGATAATATCAACAAATTGTTAATTTGGTGTATGGAAAATAGACTTTATTTAAATATCTCAAAATGTCAAATTGTTAGATTTTCTAGAATAAAAAATCCAGTGATATTTAATTACAACATTGATAACAATGCTCTTCAGACATTAATGCAAATTAAAGACTTGGGCATCACTTTTCAATCAAATCTTTCATTTGTTAACCACATAACAGAAATCTGTAATAAGGGCTTAAAAATGTTGGGGTTTATAACTAGGCTAACTAGAAACTTTAACAATATAAAGTGTATTAAAATGTTATATTTTGCTTATGTTAGAAGCCAACTTGAGTACAATTCTCCTGTCTGGAATCCTCATTATAATGTGCACGTACAAGCTGTTGAAAGAATACAAAACAAATTCTTACGTTTTCTAAATTTTAAAATGGGTATTCCAGCAAATATGTTAAACTACAACACAATTTTAAACGATATGAATATGCTAAAATTGTCAGACAGAAGAATTTTCACTGACTTGGTATTTTTATATAAAATTCTAAATGATTTAGTTGATAGTCCGGTATTACTTGAATTGATAAGCTTCCAAATTCCACTTCGTAATACTAGAAGTCAGGATTTATTTCAGTGCAGAAATTCTGGGACTAACTACAATATGTTTTCCTCTTTGCCCAGAATACTAATGGAGGGAAACAATTATACCAAGTCAGTGGACATCTTCAATTTATCTTTGAATAAATATAAAATATTTTTATTGAGGCAGTTCAGTTATGTACAATAAAATGTTTTTTCTATGCTATATATGTAAAAGCCCCGAAAAAGGGCGTTTATTTATAAATAAATAAATAAATAATTAAGTTTTCATAATATTGGGTCATACTTACCAAGCACTTTGCAACAATTCAGATACAATTTTTTTTCGTTGTAGATTTTTAATTTAGTCTATATTATATTTAAGTTGTTAACATAATAAAGCCGGCTGGGATTGCTCTATCCTCACAGTTCTGCTGGAATAAAAACCTAAATAAAATTAAATAAAAACCATCAAGGCGTTCACGGCCAAAAGTATTTTTGTTATTTATTTTGGGGTGTTATGCCGTGTTGCGCTACCTCCTTAAGCCAGCGTTAGCCAGCTGAGCAAGCTTGATGAGCAACCTTGCTCATCTGCCCTGACGATGGATACTGTAACGCTGTCCAAAACGTTGGCTAAAGAAGGAGTAAGTGCAACACGGCATAACACCCCAAAAATAAATAACAAAAAAACATCAATCTGATTTATAATTTTTACATTACTTGAGTGTATAGAATACAAAAAAATCCACTGGTTGTTTCGGATAATCACACGAAAGAAACAAACTTGTTGAAGGCAAAATAAAAGAGGCATTTCTGTAGTAAGTTTAAGAAAAAGAAAAATACTTGTTATTATAATTATTTAATCCAGGCGGTAAGATCTAAGCCAAAGTCTTTTTAATTAAGTGAGCCCCGTAGCGCCGCAAAGTGTATTAGGAAAACCTTTTGTACGTGACGGTCAGAGGAAAATAATTTCACGAGACACTTAGTAGACATCTCTATTCATTGACTAATGTCTTGCCAACGAGATGTCAAAGTAGCTTATTTTAGATGTCTAATTTAAGAAAATTGTTTAAATATTATGCAAGGAATCCTACACTATATCGAATTTAATCGTGTTGCATGTTTGTGACCTCATGCTATCCCCCTAAAATATTTATTTATCAATCATCAACATCATCGAGCAGTATTAATAGCCTTGAGTCTGTGCGGTTGAAATTTAATATCCCGGCTTCGAGTGCATGTCTACCGCCACGCCGTACGCGCCGCGCCACATACACATCTGTGTACGTGAAGTTTCAAACAAACCTGCCGTAAAAAATCATCAAAAGGTGGCACCTCTTACGTTAGCAGATAGCATAAGGTGACGACCCTGGTAGGTATAAGTACCACGGATTTGTGAATTTGAGTATCTTTGAGATATGGAAAGATTGACGGTAATACTTAGAGTTGTGATTTGTGAATAATGGTGTCACGCGGCTACATATTACGTACGACGTCTTTGACTTTCGCGGTTGCTTTGTCCCGGTGACTACTGTCACTGGATCGCAGTGAATCTGAGGAACTGGCTATTTATGGAATCAGTTCCTATTGGATTTAAAATATGGTCTCAAACACTTAGGATGGGTTGTTTCAAAAAATTTGAAGGATCCATCAAATATTTGAAGTTAATTTTCACGTTCTGTGTAAGTTTTATTCAGTTCTGTTTTTACAACACTATAGGCTAGTTGCTTCATAAAACTGAAATAATCATAGAACTTGAGTAGAACTTACACAGAACGTGAAAATTAACTTCAAATATTTGACGAATCCGTCAAATATTTTGAAACAACCCGTCCTTAAACTGGGCGAAACCGAACCACCAAAAACCGCCGCGGAGCAGGTTTTAAACTACTAGTTTATTATTATAAAAAGAAAAAAATACGATATATCAAAATTATTTTATGTTTTTTTTCCAAAAATTATACTAGTTGAGTTTGTTGAGTTGAGTTGAGTTGAGTTGAGTTAAATTGAGTTCCAGTAGCTCGTGATTATGGAGTATTAACATGCCAAAAATAAAGCCTAAAAGGAGATATACGGCAAAAATAAAATCCTTATTAATTACAAACTACAAATCTAATTCAATATTCAAAACAACGTAATTTAACGTTATAAAGTAACAACGAAAGTTTTTTTTTTTTTTTTTTTTTTTATTAATCTATGAACATAGGGTTATACATAGGGTTTAATTGATGCCTGTCTCACTAGGATTTACCTGTGTTGAGACAGGCTTTGACGTACATATTTAAAATTACAAGAATATTTAAGTAACATACAAATTCAATTGAATAATATAAAAATGGAAAGGTGGAAGTGTGGAAGTGTGGGTTCACTTTAAAGAGAGTTATGTAAATGTAGGAAGAGATGATGTACAGTAAATGATGATGTATAGTAAATTCTGTCAAATCTATTTATGGGATTGATTAATTAATTTGGCATGATTCTATTTTTAAGTTATTTTACATGGATTAGGTCGTATGCAAATTGTTCACTGTCTATTAATGATTTACTTTACAGATGTTTGCAGTAGTGTGGCGTCCAATACTAACAATCCATTTCTTTACGTCTTGTTTGAATTTTGTCAAGGATTCAGTATGTCTGATTGTAGCTGGTAGTGTATTGTATAGTTTGCAAGCTATGTATTTGAAGTGTCTTTGTCCAAAGGTAGTTTTGGAAAAAGGAGTTTGGAGAAGTTCTTTGTTTTTGGCTCGGGTATTGTGCGTTGTTTGTGTTGTTTTGTATGATGTTTTGTTGTTTTTGTGTAAATTAACTAATATGGATCTTGCGTAGAGTTGTTTAATGTCCATAACGTTGAAAGTATTGAAGATCGTATCAGTGCTGGTAGTAAGAGGCAGTTTAAGAATAATTTTTATGATAAGTTTTTGTGCTTTAATGATGGGATCGAGGGCACTGGAATAAGCATTACCCCAAGCTAAAATTCCGTATTCGATGTGAGATTGGCATAGTGAGAAGTACACTGTTTTTAAAAGTTTTAAGTCAAGGAAGTTGCGTGTTTGTTTGAAAAAGTATATAGATTTGCGGATTTTGTTTGTAGTGTTATGTATATGTTGCTTCCAATTTAGGTGTGTATCAAAGGTTAATCCTAAATATTTGATAATGTTTACTTGTTCTAGGCATGGGCAGTCACAATTCCGGTTTAAAGATGTATTTTTACATTTGTGTATTTTTAATGGAGGGATTAGGTTTGACTTAGGAATATTGGAGAGACTAGACAGTAAGTATTTTGTTTTCTGTACATTTAGTGTTAATGTGTTCGAGTCAAGCCAAAATTTTACCTTTTGAATTCCTTCCTCTGCTTTGGAATATGCGGTAGGCCAGTCTTTCGCCTGGAAGAGGAGGACAGTGTCATCGGCGAAACTGACAATAGTGGCATCGATGTCTAGGTTACACAACTCGTTAATGTATATAAGGAAGAGCGTTGGACCTATGACACTGCCTTGAGGGACCCCGTAACTAATAGGCAAAAATTGACTCTTTGTTGATCTGAGTTTAACGCATTGGGATCTGTTAGATAAAAAGCTGGAGAGGAGGCCTAATTCATTATTCCTAATACCTATATTGAACATTTTGCGTTCTAATTTGATGTGTGAAATTGTATCAAATGCTTTGCATAGGTCGAGAAATACCGATAAACATTTCAAACCATTGTCCAGGTGGCCAGAGATATGGTCAATGACCGTGGCTATGGCATCGTTGGTGCTTTTATGGTTTCTGAATCCAAATTGCCGCGGCGATAGTAGGTTGTTGGTTTCCAGGTATTCCATCAGATTATTATTGACGATCTTTTCAAATACTTTGGACAGGGAATTAAGCAACGTAATAGGACGATAATTACTAATATCAAGTTTGGAGCCTGTTTTGAAAATAGGGATAATGAGACCTTGTTTTAGAATGGTGGGAAATATGCCTTGGCGGATGCTAGTATTAAGCAAATGAGTTAATGGTTTAATTATACCAGGGGCAATTTTTTTAAGAACACTGTTAGGTATTTCATCAATACCGGTGGAAGAAGAGTTTTTGAGCGAGTTTATTACTAAAGAAACTTCTTTCTCTGTAATCGTTTTAAGAATAAAGCGGGTTGGGAAATCATCATTGATTGTGCGGTCACTAGGGCCACGCGTATCGTTATTTACTTGAATTTTTTTTGCTAGTTCTGGACCTATATTTGCAAAGTAATTGTTTATATAATTGACTATTGTATTGGGGTTTGATGTGAAGTCTACGGTGGTATCATTGATATTGAGAGAGTTTAAGGTGTCAGTGGCTGTATTTGAATTGGTAGCTTCCTTGAGAACTTTCCATATTTTTTTAGGATCATTGCTACATTCGGAAATTTTTTTGTTGTAGTATAGATTTTTGGCTTTCCTAATGACTTGTGTGCAAATATTTCGGTATCTTTTATAGAAATTATGGAGTGTGATATCATATGGATTTGTGGCACATTTTTTATGTATGGAGTTGCGTTTCCGAATGCAGTTGATAATAGTGTGGTTTATCCATGGTTTGAGAGGTTTGATTGCTCTAGGAATGGTTTTTGTGGTGATTTTGGTGTTTTGGACAAGGGTGTCTTGTAGGTAGGTAGAGAAGTAGTTCCAGGCCTCCTCTATGTTTTCTATATTATAGAGTACGTCCCAGGATTTGGAATTAATCGTTTTGTTGAGGTTGTCATAGTTAATTGTTTTCTTCGTTATTTTAGTTGAAGCTTTGCTTTGTACATTGTGTTTGGAACTCATTGTGAATGAGGTGGCGTAGTGATCTGTAATAGATGACGTGTGGATTTCGGAGGTGTATTGGTTGGTTGATTTAACCATAATATGGTCGATGCAGGAGGAGGAGTATGGCGTACATCTTGTTGGGGAATTTATTGTGCTTTCCATTCCGTGGAACATGATTGTATTTAAGTAATCTTGGCACTGGGGATGTTCATTGTTTTTTAAAATGTTAATGTTAAGGTCTCCCATCAATATTAAGTTTTTTGTATTGTTTAGTTCCGTTAGATAGCAGTTCAAGTCATGTAGAAAGGAGGAGATATTAGGTTTCGAAGGAGAGCGGTAAAGTGCAATGATACAGGTGTTGACGTTGTATGTTATTTGCAGACAGTTTGAGTTTGAAATGTGAATTTCTTTAACGTTAAATGTGTTGTGAGTGTCGTTTAGTGTATATGCTACTATGCCATCGTTTTGTCTGCAGTGGTTGGAGGTTTGATGATGGGTATAATTGGGGATGTTTTTTGGATTATAGTAAGGTGTTAGCCAACATTCTGTCAGGATAATTAGGTCATATTTAGTTTTAGTAAGGTCGAGTTGGATGAGAAACTGGTCAAAGTTTTTATTTATCGATCTAATATTTTGATGGTAGATTGATAGGTTTGATTTGTTAGACGTTATATTGGTAGTTACAGAATCCATTTTTGTGTGATGTGTATATTGAAAGGGACAATTTCGTGACTAATGAAGTAATTGAAGTAATTCAACGTTTGTCGTGAAGTAATTCAACGTTTATTATTTTACAAAAATAGCTTTAGAAAAATAATAACTACAACCATTTTTTTTTTCTTTTCTGTATTATTTTATTATTTTATACAAGTATTCATAAACATTTTGAAATTTTGTATTCAGCGTTGTTAATTAACTATCACCAATATAAAAAAATATATTCATATTTACACGAAATATTTTTTTAAAAGCCAATTCAAGTGTATGGAAATTTAAAGTTAATTATAATGTCATTATTTTAACATTTCCATGCCTAATAATATGCAGACAAAAAATAGTACTGGAGTAAAATACTCCTCGGTACTACGAAGAGTATTTTACTTTTTTTATTTTTTTTACTCGGTGATTATGTTTTCTCTGGCATGAGCCACTTTTTGCGACAATTTTCTCGTGTAAGAAAGACCACATTATCGTAATGTTTTTCTTCGCTTTTTTGAAACTGCGGTCTAGCAACCGTTTTTATTCGACAGAAAAAACTATAAGTGTATGATGTATAGTTTTTTACAGAAAAGGGTTTTAAAGTCATCAAGTTTTTCATACAGAACACATACTTTTACAAAAATTTTATAAAATTATTCGCTTGTATAAATGTAAATTTAATTACACGAGAAAAGACCTACATAATAATTAAAACTTGAACATCGAGATTTGCTGCCTGAGATCTAAAAAAATATTTGTAGGTGTTGTCGTGAATAGTCATATTTAAATCAACGCTGTTATAAGTTTTGTAAGCCAGAGTCCCCTCCCTTAATTTTTAATTAAAATCAATGTTAAATTTTTTTTAGAACAATTCTCTTATTATGACTTTTATAGGTTATTCCCATCAATGTAATTGAAGAAGAAGATAATAATCCAAAGGAAAATATGAAAGAGAACAAGACACTCACCGGGACAAACGCCTTACCAGTTCGGCCATTGAGACCTCTTATTTTGACGTAATTTTTATCAACATCAAATTTCAAAGTTGGAAACATTATCTTCTACTATTTTTTTCCATACTATATTATATTAAATATTATTATATTTTTTCCATATTGGCACCTAGATAGTGTCTCGGATAAATGAAAAAAAAAAACAATAAAAAGGTAGCTGCTAAAAATACCTATGGTAAAAGTAGTCTAAGATAATATTGTTAAATTTGAAATTTAAAATTTAAAATATGAGATTGGCCAAAATGACGTTTAAATAAGACGTCTCCGTAGCCGAATTAGTGAGGCGTTCGTCCCAGTTAGATGAGAGGTTCTGGGTTCGAGTCCCAGTCGCAACCGTTATCTTTTTATTTTTCTGTGTCTTGGGCTCTTTCATATTTTTGTTTAGACTATAAGTTTTTCTTCAATAAAAAATCAATGTTTTTTCCCAAATGAAATCGCTGCTAGACGGCAAAGGGAATTTACTTTCGACTTGCTTCATGCACGACATTGATCTAACTGTGATTTTAAACCATCATAATATCGCCATCGGAAGGTTATCATCAATGAGAAAAATGTAACGACAAATAAAATAAGTGTTTTGACGAAAAAGGAATTTAAGGAAAACCAGGAAACCACTATTTTGATTACTATAACGAACGTGTTATGTAAACTAGAAGAAAAATGGCATTTGGTATCACAATGTCACCAAATTTACTTACGACAGTTAATGTTTTCACTTATTCATTTTGGATTATTAAGCTATAGATAAATGTGAAATAAATACGCGCGATGCAAATTTTAACACTCAAACACTTAGAGAAACCAAAATTAGGCTATGATTTTCTCTCGTCAAATTATGTATCTTTGTCAAAGACAATATATCAAGAGCACGTCACATATAGATCAATTTCACAACAATTTGATATAAGGTATTTCGTACAACTAAAGATTCCATTAAATTGACTTACCGCAGAGAATTGAGTAAATAGTTATAAAATGATATAGAGTGTACTCAGATTCTTTATATTTCCAAAAAACAAGACCAGACCCATCGTTGGCTATACTCTGCGATATTCTTTCAAGGGCTCTAATCCTGCTACGGATTTCTTCTCGCTAGTGTTCAATACTTGGGGGGAAAATTAACCTTTTACCATTTTCTTTATCCGTTTCGTAATCTTGTTTCAGGCAAGAATAACTTCAAAGGTTTATTTTAATCGTTTCTGTTTAATTAATTTTCTTCTATTGACGAGCTCTGTGGAAAAGCGATTACAACTCTGGTCCTGGTGCCAAAGATTGCCAGTAAAATTAAACTTTAAATTATTGTTCTACGTGCATCATATCCATCAAACTCAATAATTTTGGTTGTCTGCGATTGCGTTAGTCCTTTGAGAAATTTAATTCAATGAACTTAATATTTGCACTTGATTGTAAGTATCATTTTTAAAATCGGAACTGAATATGTGAAGAATTCAGACAATCGATAAAGTATCTATCTACCGTAATATAATATTTTTAACAGAAGATTATTTTAGTTCTAATTTACGAAATTGGAACTGATTGTCAAGAAATCGGACCATTCCGTGATTTTTCAATGGTCTATGCATATTATATGTATTTAAGAGCATTTGGGCCCTTTGATCCGATGTTGAAGATACTCTTACTATTGTCAGCTATGAAATTGAAATGGTTTCATGCCAACTGAGAATAAAGCCAATTCAACACCTCTTTGAAAAGTCATTAAAAGCGATGAAAAAAATAATTTAAAAAATCCATAAACTTAACCTAACATAACCTTTTTGACAGTTTTTTTTATATATTTTTGTCATCACTTTTAATGACTTTTTTGAGGTGATTCTGAGTTGGTTTCATTCTGATTTGTCACCAATTGAAATATATATTTTTTTTTGTTAACTCCACTCATCACCTTTATGGATGCTGTGTGGGGGGACTTTTTCAGTAAAGGAAGGAATAAACGTGTGTCTCGTAGTGACCCATGTTGTGGGAGGGAGGACACACGTTCAAGCCAAGCTGTTGAACTCAAGAACGAGTTGTAGAAAAAACCCTTCCTCATGTAACAAATTAATGTAACAAAAGTTGGGCGCGTGTTTGGCGGGTTTCCTGTATTCGAAACAACTAAAGTTGTTAACCACTCAATTTAAGAAATTGTCTTCTATGTCTTGCTTATGAGGGAAAAAAATGACGATATGACTTTATTTGGCATTATCCCGAGTAATCCAATATGTCTTAGACGAAGCAGAATTACATTTCGCGAATTTTTTTTTTTTTACATTAACTCCACATAGGAGGCCTTGAGGAAAATAATTCCCCTCAGGGCCTATGTCATCTGGGATGCTGTGTGGAGGGTCTTTTTGAGGAGAGGAAGGAATGTACATTGGTCTTGAAGAGACCCATGTTGTAGAAGGGAGGAAACACAGATGCCGGCAAATCGTTCCATAGCCGAGCTGTTGAACTCAAGAACGAGTCGAAAAAACGACCCGTTCTCATGTGACAAATGTCAACCGTGTACATATCTTGGGCGCGCGTTTGGCGTGTCACCCGACTATGCACCGGTGCTGAAGGGATCAATGACGCTAGTTCCTCAGAGCATCTTCCATTGAAATACCGGTAGAATATGGATAGCATTCCCACCCGACGCCTGTGCTCTAAAGATTGCAACCCGTTCGTTAAGATGGGAGAATCTATCAAACGGACCGCCCGTTTCTGCACAGAGTCGAGGGTATTTTTCAAGTATTTTGGAGCTCCAGACCAGAGGTGGCTGCCAAATTCAACCGTGGGGCGTACTTGCAATTTGTACAGGGTAAGCAGTTGTGTACTATCAAAGTATCTGCGAGCCCTGTACAGTACGCCCAGTTTTTGAGAAGCTAACTTTACTCTGGCTTCGATGGAGCCCCCATACCTTAGCTGGTCAATCATAGTTACACCAAGCATATCAATGGAAGGTCTATTCGGAAGATTGCTTCCGTTGAAGGAGACTAGATTTTCATTTCGATCCCTTTTAGACGTAATCAGACATGATTGGGTCTTTGAAACATTGAATTCGACGAGGTTATTCTTACCCCAAGAGAAAACACTCTCGAGATAACCATCCATTCTTTGCTTCAAAGCCCTCCGAGCCGTTGGAGTTTGTGTGCCCTTTGGGGGCTTGTCAAACGAAAAACTGTCATGGACTGTACTGCCATCCGCGTAACAATGAATTGGCGCACATGACAAAAGGTCGTTGATGTGCAACAAAAACAAAGTCGGGGACAGAACCGATCCCTGTGGGACGCCAGCATTTATTGGATGCGAGGAAGAGGTGAAACCATCAGCAACCGTCTGAATTGACCTCTCCCTCAAAAAGGGCAATCCACGTACACAGGGATACGGGAAGTCCGTAAGATGGCACTTTGTTGACGAGTCCTCGATGCCAAACCCGGTCAAAGGCCTTGGAAATGTCCAGTACGACCGTTTGGGTCTCACCGAAACGTTCCAGGCACCACCCCCAAACATGCGTCACATATGCGAGAAGATCGCCGCACGAGCGGTTCCGCCGGAATCCGTATTGATGGTCGTTAATGATTTTGTTCTTCTCGAGATATGTGAGCAGTTTGTCGTTGATCACACGTTCCATCACCTTGGACAAAACTGATGTGATCGCTATGGGGTGGTAGTTGGCCGGGTTGGAGCGATCACCCTTCTTTGGAATAGGATGGATGACCGCTTTTTTCCAACCAGAGGGCACAATACCAGACTTCAGGGACATTTTAAAGAGCTTCGTCAAAATTGGAGCAATTTCTGCAGCGCACCTCTGTAATACCAGGGCAGGTATTCCATCAGGCCCACTAGCTTTATTAACATCAAGCCCTCGTAAGACTTGGATTACATCCCGATGCCGGATCCTCAGCTTTTTCATACAAAAACCGCAGTGAGGAACCGACGTCGGGACAGCACCTTGATCGTCGAGGGTTGAATTATCCGCGAACATTTTGCCTAATAAGTTAGCCTTTTCGGCGGCGGTGTTCGCTAGTGAGCCGTCAGGTCTGGTAAGAGGTGGTGGACTGGATTTGCAGAAATTCCGACCTATTGATCCCGCGAGCGACCAGCATGCTCTGCTGCCATGCGGGCATGCAGCCAGCTTTTTGCTGATCTGCAGGTTGTGATCGAATTTTGACCTATTTATGACTCTCTTGGTTTCCTTTGCCATTTTATTGTATGCTGTACTGTTTTCGGATGTTCTAGATGTGTCGTAGGCTCGGTAAGCCGCGTTTTTCCGTCGCACTGCTTCAGAGCATTGCCGACTAAACCACGGCTTTGAGCCCACACCAGTTTCCTTAACAGAGGAATGGATGAAGCCATCCATCGCAGATGTGATGACTTCACCAATTTCCTGGGCTTATCTTGACGGATCCGAAGTCCGAAAACAGACAGCTGACCACGGGAAAGCATTGAAATGGGCCCGCAGACCGAACCAATCTACTGACCTATAGTGCCACACTTTCCTCTTCAGCCTCTCCTTTGGCGGTCTGAAGTTGACGGGGATTGAGGTCGTCACCAGGCAGTGGTCTGACGATCCCAAAGGCGCTGTGACCTCAATCTTGTAACCGTGTGGCACAGTGGTTAAAAAAAGGTCTAACAGATTGGAGCGTTGAAATAAGTGAAGAAAATAAATTTTCTTTACCTTTGTGTTAGCTGTTCATATCATAATAAGCGACTGATTTTAGTTAAGTTAACTGATAATGAATACTAATCGTTTATGTAAAAAAGTTAGCGAATACTTAATATAATTCGAATTATTTGTCAAGCCTTCTAGTCTATGACAAATAAACGTCACATTTGAGTCAGTATTTGCCATCATTAAAGTTATAGTTTATGAATCTTTTGTGAAGTGGCTTCCGGCGCGACGGCAGTGACGTGAAATCCACCGCGAGATCACGTGGCCGGCGGCCGTGGAGGCGGCCGATTTTCTGCTCGGAAAACTTCCCAACTTGTCATTAAGTAAGAAAATTGTACTCAACATTAATCAGCCGCTCAAAAAGACGCGATAACCGTGGAAGACGTGTTATTAATAACACAAGCCAACAAAAAAAATGTTTGTGAAAACTTTTTAAACAAATTTACCAAAATCTTATGTAATTTTGAATGCTGAAACCGTATTTCATAGCAATTTTTTTTTATCACCCACCATTCTTTTACAATATCGATTTAATATTTAAAAAAATAGGGAAAATCTGATTTATAAAAATTTAAAAAAATTCATTGCTTTAATTGGTTATATTTTGCCTACAATCATGTGTAATTACTGAAATTTGAATTTTAGATGCTCATTTTATTCTCTTTCTTGCGTAGCTTTTTTGCTGATGTGTTGCGTTTTGTTGTTCTCTGTGAAGTGACCAACAGCAATCGCCCATCATTTTGATATTCCACCATCCCTGGTATCGTTTCTCCATCTCTTTTATGTCTTGATAAAACCGTTCCCCTTGCTCTTCACTCACATCACCTAAATTTTCAGGAAAAAAGTCAAGATGGTTGTGCAAGATGTAGACTTTAAGGCTCATCAGGCAAACTTAGTAGTGAAATGTGAAAAATTGGTGGGTGATACGACTTTTTTATATTTTTTTTCGTAATCAGGACACCAAATTACGCAGGAATTAGTAAAAATTATCAAAAAAGTTTTTTCACTGTTGGCCTGTGTAATTTTACAATCATTTGACATGTGCAAGTGACAGTTGGTAGGAATTTTATTTGTATTGCATCAACACAAACAGGTGTTTACTGTATGTATGTGTTCCCGCATTCATTTAGCCAATCTATTACCCTATTACCTGACCCTGTCTGACAGTGTACACGCCTACATCAGTGATTTTGCAGCAATTGCACAAATCAGTCTATTAAGATGCCTGTGCAGTGAACAATGTAAGTACTCCCTCAGTGTATAATATCGGGTCTATTACGGAAGCTTGTACAGTGATCACTACCCGCAATATCCTCCAAGGCCATAATATCGATTAGCAACAAGACGTCGTCGCCTTATTTCGTATTTGTCCAAAAGACTATTAGAAAATTTTACAGGAGGAGAAAGTTTTTATTCATTATTTCAATAAAACATTATGATAAGAGTTTAAGATAAAGCTATTTTCGTAAAGTTAAAGGTCTCATTAGTTTAAATAATTCATAGTTAAGTGATTAACTATTATTTTTTATACTTTATTCTTAATTTTAAAGTGGAGATTAAACAAAAACTAAAATGGTCTGTTGGACAAGTACGAAAGTAAAAACGTAAGGCAACGACGTGTAAATATGTATTATATCTATATAAAATGCACCTGTAGACAGCCCACACTTAAAATAATTGTGTGGTTTTATTAGGTACAATAATTTTGCATATGTTCAATTTTGATTTTATAAAATAAAAGTGTTGTGATTTTTTTTTACACTAACTCCACACATGAGGCCCTGAGGAAAATAATTTCCCTCAGGGCCTATGTCATCTTTGAAGATGCTGTGTGGAGTGTGTTTTTGAGGAGAGGAAAGAGTGAACATGGGTCTTGAAGAGACCCATGTTGTAGAAGGGAGGAAACACAGAGGCCGGCAAATCGTTTCACAGCCGAGCTGATCGTAGAAACGACCCGTTCTCATGTGACTAATGTCAACCGTGTTCAAATGTTGGGCGCGTGTTTGGCGTGTTTCCCGACTATGCACCGGTGCCGAGGGGATCAATGACGCTAGTTCCTCGGAGCATCTTCCACTGTAATACCGGTAGAACAAGGACAGCATTCCCACCTGACGCCTGTGCTCTAAAGGTTGCAATCCGTTTGTTAAGTTAGGAGAATCGATCAAACGGACCGCCTGTTTTTGCACAGAGTCGACGGTTTATGATTATTTAGGTTATCGCGTAAGAGAGCTTAAAATATCACAAATGGAAAGGTTATGGGGGGAGGTTTGTCTAGGCGGATGACCAAGACATACTGAACTCCAGATTCCTACCCACCCCTTTAACCCTTTTCCTTCCCAGAACTCTCCCTCCCCCTCCTTTCCTCAAAAAAAAACCCTCCACAGCATCCTCAAAGATGACATACGCCCTGAGGGAAATTATTTTTCTCAGGGCCTCCTGCGTGGAGCTCATGTAAAAAAAATATATATGTAAAATATCGAGTAAAACTAAATACACAACTTAATTTGTAATTCAAATATTGGAAACAAGTCGTTTAACATGATAAATACTTACTATTATTTGAAACGTTATAGCTCGATCGCGCGTCACAAGTTTTGACACAAATAAAATGGCCGTTTTTCAGTGTTACAATATGACTAAATTTTAGGTTGAATGATTTGTGATATTTGCGTGGAGTCCGCAAGTTTTGATTGCATTTTTATCCACGAGTACAGTAGTTGCCTCTAACTTTTTAGACGGATTTGAAATTCACTTTGGTTTTCTTGATTGAATGAATGTATTAATGACGCGGAATCTTGTAAGTGAAAATTAATCCATCCGATCGAGATGAAACTCCACAGATAGACTCATTGTCGATGACAATAATTTTCTAAATTCTACCAACTTTGATTAAGTACAAGACATTTGAAAATTGATAAATTATACTAAAAAAAACTCTGTTTTTTACGGGTTGATGCGTCCTCCGGAGTTAAAAAATCCAAGGTAGTGGCTGCCTGGTATGATGTTGGATATAATTATAAACATTTAAACTTCCCGGTCTCCCCGACAGCTGGTTAAGTGTTGCCAGATGGGGAGGATATTAAATTTTGATTTCGGAATAGGACCACTTTTCAAACGATATTGTTATCAAATTGGTTTGTAAACGATAATTAACTACTGCTGGGGAAATGAAGAGTTTTATAGAAAATAGTGTCTTATGTTTAATGGAGAAAACTTAATGATGGATTACTTTATCTTCTAGTGAAATCTATGAAAAATTGGTGGTGACATTTTTACTTTTAATTCATGATTTGTGCGTTTTATCTAAACAATTTATTTTATGTATTAGAATATTTACTGATTGTAAAAGCTTGTAAGCTTTGTTATCTCCACATATTTTTTTGGTTAGTTTGTGGCAGCGAACTCAGCAGCGATCTCACAATGGAAGACATTTCATTGGCGGTGCGTTCACTGTCGTTTGACACCAGTACCCAACACCGCGACCGGTCGAGAGAGCACGAGGAAATTCGTTCTGGTTCCGATTGCCGTAGATTGAACTGCTCGCGAATTTATACAACATTGAATATTGTAAAAATAATTGTAAGTACAATCACAAATACAAAAATTAAAGTACAATGTGGTTTTACATATTTTCAACGTGACCCTTAGGTCCCATGAAAAAAAATTTAAAATCAAAAAGTTACAGGGTGTTGAAGTGGGGCATCTCAAAAAATGGCGCGCCCTGGTTGACATGATTGCAACCCTTCTAGTGATAAAAAAACAAACAAATTAATTCTTAATCTAGACAAGCTACTTTGGCCCGTACCTCGCAAATTTTTTTTTTCGCAAAATGGCGGCTGTCTGAAGTAAAAAGACATTTTATACCAATTTTTTTGACTTTTCGGAATTTTTTATATATATAGTAAAAATTTAAATTTTGTTATAGTTCTGGTAGTGGCGATAGAGTAATGTGTAGAAAAGACTCACACAAAATTTCAAGTAAATTGTTTCCGTAGAACTTGAGATATCGTGTCAACCGTCTCAAAAAAGGTAGTTTTGAGAAAAATGCGTTTGAAATTTTGTTCTTTATAGATTCTATAGATAGATTCATTCGCGACACTAAAATGGTTATAACTTTTAAAATAATGCGAATTTCGAAAAATCATTTTAAAGAGATAATTTCGAATATCTAAACTATGGAAATATAAAGAAAAAAAATGTTTTTTTTTCTAGACTAGAATACCCCCTTAATTCAATCAAGTTTCGTGGCAATAAAAATGTGTTATAGAGCCTGATCCATGAACTGATCAAACTAAAGCGTTCTTCAAATTAAACGCCCACAAAGAAAGTGTTACATGTCCCATAAATTAAAATTATTTAAAGACGTGTACTATTCATAATCCCTAAAGCCTTATTTATGAAACCACCCTCTTATATGATCCTATATTTCAAAGTTAAAATAATGGTCGTATAATAATACTTTTATTACAGTTAGTAAATTAAATCTCCGAAACAAACCGCTCCCACTTTGAAAGGATTCGGCTAAAACCCATTAAAAAATATATACATAAATATAATCGCAAAATTAACTGTGTGCACTGCGCAATGGATTTAATAATTCAAGTGCGGCCAGTATGTAGGACGTATGTACAGTGGCTTGTACATAATATGGGCATCAGGTGAGAGCGGGCCCGGGGGCCCAGAGGTCGCGGGGCGTAGCTAATCCTTCCCTGAACGGGAGCACCTGCGCACTCTGGCTGGCAAGCTAAACTAACCAAACTAAATATTGCGGCAGTACTGCGTTATTGTTTTCCATAGGGGATTTCACTAGATTAGGATTTTATCACCATAAAAATTTTACAACTACAAAAAACAAAGGTTTTATTAACAAAGTCTCTTAAATAAGATATTGTATCTAAGTAATATTTATTTCGTTTTTTGCAAAGGGTAATGAAAATAATGTATGCGTAGATAATAGAAACTGGAGAAAAGTCATTAACCATTTTTAGTTAGAAACCGCGCGCACAAGCTTGTCGCCAACACCGTCTACGCGTAGCCGCGCCTCGCCTTTATCTTAATCCTGCTCTTAAAAGAGCCAATAACCAGCGGCCGAGAATTTAAATTTCGTCGAACGATGATCTTGCGATCGTACCCTTGCAACGGTACAGGGCGGTTCCGATGAGAAAGATGCATTTTTCTCCATACCAGCATTTTAACAAAATAACTCAATATCGGTTGAATTTCATTCCAAATTTGCTTTGACACATTTTGCCCACATTCAAAAATGCTCAAACTAGTGACGATAAAACAATTAAAATTATGTACTTTTTGTTATTATTTTTTGATCATAAGTTTTCATAATTTTTCAATAATGTCTTAGCAAGACATGAATGTAATTTTTTTTTAAATTTATTAGTTTGTAAGACCGTAAATAAATAAACAAACTGAATTATTTTCGTCACAAAACAAGTGCGCGGATGTTTTTTTCTATGATTTTATTTGAACTAAAATTAAAATTCTAAAAAGTGACTTTTCCAGATAATTTATTGATATGATGATTATATGATTTGAAATGTATGTTGTATAATACAAAATTTTGTTTGAAAATTTAACAAATCTGCCAACGACCTACGGTAAAACCTTATTGTTCTAAAATTTAACATGTTTTCTCAAAATTAAAAAAAATAGCTTTACTAGATAAAAGAACAGTCTTTCGAAATTAATTTATAATTTTTTGAGGAAAAGAGTCAATACATCTAAAATTTGATTTAAAAATGCGGTATTTCTGGTTTTGTCTGGTTATTCCCTCATAATGATGTAACTCGATTGTTAAGTGGTCCGAGATATTTTTGACGCTACTTGAAATATACATATAGAAATGTTCATAGTCAAAGACGACATTGTAACAAATATTGGAAAACCCATAAAATAGAATAAAATAATTGTTGAAAAGATTTGCGTTTTCGAATGAATCTTGACGATGACGTTCGGACTTTGTTTTCGAATGAATTTTGGAGTACGAGTATATTGATTGCCAAACCGAGATACGAAAAAATCGAAATATCTGCGACAATGAATCGAAATATTTCAACTGTTAAGCAAATGATTGATTACTGATCGATTGTTTCCATCGCTAATTTGAACTTAAAATTGCATAATTACGTAAATATTTACAATTTCTTATCTTACTCTGTACTATTGCATTATAAAATAATTATTATAATTATTTTGCTCATTATTTCACTTAAATATTGAGCGTCTCCATCAGTAACGTCAACTGTACCTTGAGTTGGGTATGCAAGGAGCATTTTAATTTTAATCTTGTCAAATACCAAAGAGGTAACCACTTAAATTACGGAAAGTTTTGACTTTGACGTAATATTTTGTGGGTGTATTTTGTGCTATAGTATACTTACCGAAACGCATTTCTTTAACAATAAACTATGCATAAAAACAACATTACTTGAGTTTATTTGATAAATTGATAGGATTTTTGATGTTTTTCGCTACCTACCGCGCTTGGAGTTTGACATTTAAAATCGCGGCAAAAAATGACGTTCCAAAAAATTGACGATAATTTAATACAAATTATTCCGAGTTGCTAGGCGTATTTCGGGTACCTGTTATGTCAATAACAAAAATGGCTCAAGCGATTCTGACCTTGTCCTTTATACAGTTTCTTTATACATAAGGGTTCAAATCGCATTTAAAAACAAAACATAAATGAAAATTTTTGCGTGTGCGCCGGCGCACACCATGCCATTTATGGGCGAAAAGCTTTCCATCCAAAAAATAATTTAAGAATAAAGGTTGATTTGTTGAGATCCTCGCGAAAAAAGCAATACTGCACTATTTTACACCATGTTGCACCGGTGCCATATATTACAGGTGTCATATATGTTAAACTATGTACCATGTAATTTTTTTCACTACGTGCCATCTACACTACACCATCCAAAGTGCGCTGTGAGCTATGTGCCATGTGCTATATGCCTAGTTGGACCAAGGAAGTTTGGCGGGTAAGTGAGTGAGCGGGGTTTAAAAACGGAGTCATTAAAAATTTCACATGTAAAAAGTTTTGCAGCAGCTTTTTATATTTTCGTTCCGTTCAAAGTTTCGACGGAGAGAGCTTTTTGTAGCGAGAAGATGACGAATGGCCAACTTTTTCGGTGGAAAGAGATTGATTTTACAGATTTTTTATATTTCTCCTTATAAATAACTAAAGGAAAATTCATCTGTAGTTAAAAATTCATTAATAGAGTAGTTACCGAACGATTTTTCAACTCTCGTAATTATTATCCAATTTCAATTTCCTACTTTACAAAAAACGCGAAAAATTCAAGAAATATAGCAACCTTTTTTGTTTTAACAGTTAATTCCGCACAAGAGTCCCAACTGCTCCCGTCTGGAGCCAGTGAGACTATGGCATCCCCAATTGGGGTATGTTGTGAGGCTAGTGAGAAGAGGAAGGTGGGGAAGTACCTGGCTATTCAGATCTGGTCACTAAACACGGCTAAAGCCATTTCAAGCAACGTTTCAATTCTGAATGGTGGTCTTACACCAGGGCGATACTGGTAGTATCTTCCAGAGATATACAGTGGTTAATCAATTTGCAAGGCGGGTATGGGTACCGTCGCCCGGGTATCATTTAATAGATAACCAACACCCCTGCCGTAGGTCGCCCCAAGTGATTGGGGTGCCCGGGTCCGTGGGTTAAGGTTTGTCCAGGTCTTCGCGGTGAATGCATTTGCCCACCTACTGGGTGGCGGGCCGGATCGGGAAAGGCTGGTTGAGGGAGATCTAACCTAGTCCCCTCCAGCCGGACTCTGTCTAATAATAGTTTAAGGTTGATTTATAAAGCGCCGGGTGCCTCTACTCATCAGCTAGCATCACAGTGGGAGGGATAGATTCATACATTCGTCATTTCGGGACACATTGACCCCTGGACTCATGCCCACCGCCATACCTTTTTCCTTCCAAGAACTTCCTCTCCTTCCTTTCCCTAAAAAGATCCTCCACACAGCATCCCCAAAGATGACAAAGGCTCTGAGGGATTTTTTTCCTCAGGGCCCCCTGTGTGCACTTAATGTAAAAAAAAGTAATCATAGTTTTCTTAGCAGATATTTCAACACTCCTTTAGTCATGTCCATAATATAAGTATACAATAATTTATAGAGCGACCGTTTTTTTACCAAAATCTTCAAAAGATCATACGTACTCAGGGTGTAATAGCATGTAAATGAAGCATTTTAACCAGCGATTCTCAAGCACAGATGCAAAAATACAGATGTTGCTGTCCGATTATATTTTTTTTCAATTAAAAACAATAAAAATATTTTTCTTCACACGTCGCAACTGAGTAGTTAGATATAGCCTAGCGGGTCATGTGACAAGCGCTCTGTCTTATTTTAGTAGCACGGTATCACACAAAACAGCGCGTTTATCATGTGATCCCGTCGCGTGAAGGAATGTAATCAGTGACAACGTGTAATTGAAAAATATTTTTTTCTGTTTTTACTAGCGAAACATATCATCGGACAGCAAAATGACATCTACTTTCAGTATTCCAAATATATTCAGAAATTGGTGAATAAAACCCATCGGATATTCACTGTTAAACCCCGTATAGCATACTTTACTAGCTGGTACCCGGCATGCGTTGCAATGCAAAGAAATAAATTGTTTCTCCCTGCATTTCCTTTCCCATGCGTCTCCGTTCCTCTTACGCGTTCCCTTCCCCGCACGTTCCCTTTCTACCTTCCACGCCTTTTCCTCCCTAAACATCCCTCCTTCTAACCCCACCTTCTTCATCATCCTTCTCCTCATGCCTTCCTTCCCTGCCGCTAAAATATATATAATAATAATATACATAAATAATAATACACCTATTTTCATTTATGCAAATTTCATTACGCCAGAGCTTGCCATATGTAATATATAGCCTTTTACCTTTGCGGGCGTGCGCACAACAAATCACCTTAGTTTCATCGCAATCGGATGAATGGTATGGCAGCGCATAACATACGAACAAACAAACAAACAAAAATTGTATTTTATACACAATATATAAATCTTTTTATTATTTTAACCATGTACCTAAATCGTTGTACATAATTTCTTCTGCGCAAGTAAATCGATTTTACCTATGCTGTGGAGCACTTGCTTGGATAATTAGTGGAAAACTATTATAAATTACGTTAAAAAGCCTTTATTACATTAATTTTTTTGTCTCAAAGTATAAGATTGTTAAATGTCTACAACCTAAAATGTTGATAACATTTATTTATAAGGTGACCTATGACCATTTTCATAAAAAAACATTTGTGGGTAAAATGTAATTTTTTAATATTATTTTTAAAATGGCTCTATTTCCACCATTTCAGCTCCCCTGCGCCAGACTCTGGCCGCGTCCTAGTTGGCTGGGAAGTTCAGAACTTAGATTCATTGTCCGTGGTCGGATTTAATGGCTTGCCGTGTTTTCATTATATTTATTTTAAATCGCGTCAATTCATATCTGCCTTAAGCGGACAAAAGAGATTTTAAAAAGGTCAAACTTGAATTTAGTTAAGTCACAGAAACCACTTAATTGTAAACATAATGTTGACATAGAACAAACGACACCATTTTTGTGTTTTTATGTGTATAACACGCAAGAGACCCAATTGTTTCCAACCGTCTAGAGCCAGTGGGGCTATGGTCCCCCAAATAGGGGTGTATTGCGAGGCTGAAGGTAGTGCGGAGGGGAAGGATGAAAGTTTGAAAGTATCTGACTATTAAGATCTGGTCATCTAATTCTAAATGGTGGTTTTTCACAAGGCCGATACGGAGAATATCTTCCACTCTGAATTTAATACACATTCTCTGGTGACATATTCGAAAGGGAAGCTGTTAAAACCTTTTGAAACTCACTTTAAAACAAAGTATTCTTCCTTGTACTGTCCCAACTCGTTGCCTAGTTAGGCTGTTGGGGTCGATTCACTTTAAAATAAAGTAAAAATTTTAATAGGAAAGCTTTGGTTAATAGGAAATCTATTTTAGTTATTAGCTCGCAATTTTACCTCCATCGTGGTAAAGAACTTTGATAATAATGTGTTTAATTACTAATTAAAAAAAAAAACTTCTCGAATTTTTCAAATGTTCATTGAAAAATTGTATTTGGAAAGAAAAATGTTGAAACTGTTAAAAATTTTGACTAATGGCCGGGTTTGCGCCGGCGCACACGCAAAAATTTTCAATTGTTTCTATTTTTAAATGCGATTTAAACCCTTATGTATAAAGAAACTGTATGAAGGGCCAGGTCAGAATCGCTTGAGGCATTCTCGTTCTTGACGTAAGAGGTATCCTGAAAATGCCTACCCACTCGGAATAATTTGTATTAAATATATCTATGGCGTTGGGCCATCATTTTGCTGCGATTTGTACTATCAAACTCCGAGCGTGATATGTCGCGAAAAAGATTGAAAAACCTAACGATTTATCAAATAAACGCAAGTTATGTTGTTTTTATGCATAGTTTATTGTCCAAGAAATGTGTTTCGGTAAATAACGATTGCACAAAATAAACCCACAAAATATTACGTCAAAGTCAAAACTTTGCGAAAATTACGTGGTTTCCTCCTTGGTCCTTGACAGATTAGATTAGATTTATAAAATAAATCTTATTCAGGTTTTTTTTTTAAGTAACGTTTGAAAGCAAAAAATTCTTGCAAAATTTGAAAGCTCCCACAACCGTGATTAGAGGCGGAAAATATTCGGCTACTAACCACTCTATTAGGACATTCACTAGAAGGTAAAACCATAATATTTATTAAAATTCAAATGTAAAAATTAATACAACGCATTAGTGAATCTCAGAGGAATGTTATAGAGCGGTATTAAGATTTCGCTCGTTCTGTTTTTATTTCCACATAATTTAGTGCCTTTAATTGCCTAACTCGTATGCGACCGTACAAAATCCCGCAGAATGAGAATCATCTCGTGACATATAAGGGGCTTATTGGTCTAATAAAGTGTACACTTAGACTCGCGAAGGAAGGGTGGCGTGGAATTTTGAAGGATAAATGTTATTGTGAACGGGTAGTTCCATGGTAAATCGGAACAAAGATTCTTCCCCTTATAAGCCAATTAATGTTATGTATTTTTTGTTTTTGTTAGGAAGAAGTACCTAATGATCAGAACGTTACAATTTTTAGAGCACGTCAGGTGGAAATACTGTCCAAATCTTATTAATATTAATGAAAGCTCCTAGGAACTAGTGATATTGACCCGTTCGGTACCGATACATATTCGGGAAGCATGTTAAACGTGTGCCTAACATTCGTACAAGGTTGACCGTCGAATCATAAGAATGTGTCCTTGGGTCGTGAAAATGGATCATTTAAAAACAACGTTTACTATTTTTCCGACTCAAAAGGACCCTCCACAGATAATAATCAAAGAGGAAAATCATTTTAAGGCGCCGTAAACCCCCTCAAAAAGAAGAAGATGGAGAGATATGTAAATACGAATGTTGGAGAGAGCGTTATTATATTAAAACCGATAAAATTGAAGTGAAAATTGTAAAAATGTTTAATAAAACAACACCTTTAAAATAGAGCAAAAAACTTGTGGGGAACATCTAAAATAGCATTAAAAAACACTGTAATTTAATAATTATTTTCATTGTTATATATAATCATATATATGTAACTTTTAAAATAAGTGAAAAAAACGTGTTTATAATAAATTTCGGAGCATTTCAGATTTTTTCCATCGAATGAATTTCGTATAATTTGCGTGGGGCGTGGGGAACGTCTAGATATTGTCTTCAAAATAACATGTATTTTTTTAAGAGCTTTAAAACTTAAAGTGTTAAGGAAAATTTGTAATAAATTGGTAGAAATTAGGGATGCGGCGGTTTAAGGAAAATTATTTTCCTGGGGGTCTAAGGTGTGGAATAAATATCAAAAATAAAGAAGAAGACACTAAAATTTATTAAATGTTGTTTAAAATTTAAATTTAGGGCAGTGAAACATGAGAATATAGCGGTCATCTGTGTAACTTGATATTATTAACTACTAATTTTGGCACTTCCCAAATATTTAAACTTTCAAAAGATGTAGGCCACAGGATACAAACTAAAAACACACCCAAGTCATTAAATTTGGTATATCTGCCAACCTAATAATGACATAGTTATGTAGTTTAGCGAAAATTTCAGAATTAACACTCTCAAACTGATGTAGACGACTCGCATTTTTATCGTTAAACTAATAAATTTTGGAATTAGGACCTCACGCATTATTAATACGGTAAAAAAATATTTGTAATCCTTGTGAAGGACTATTACAGGGAAAGGAATTTATGTTGGCGATAAATCAGCATTTAAAGAAAGGACACGGTCAAGGAAGTAATGGTCCTAGAAAGCACTTGGAAAGTTTTTTGTTTTATCATCGAAGAACGGAGGACGCCTGAATCAGATGAAATATGATAATATTATATTAATTATTCTACGATTATTAACCCTCTTTCGACATCGCACGGAAATCCATAGTTGCATTGTTTATAAGTACATTAAATGTTTTAAAAATAAATGCTTTCAGAAAAAGTTTGTTTTTCGTACATTACCTGTTATGATTTTTGCAGGGCAGATATACATTATACGAAAAGATATTATGTGTTTATAATGTTTGTAAGAACATTTTTTTGAGTTCCAAAGCGAGGTAAAGAATACAGCTTGTGGTTTCGAAAGGTTGAATAACTAAAAACAACAATGTTCCTAAACAAATTAACAATAATATAACTTGCTATTTATTTACAAACGTCGAGTAATCTAAATCTGCAATCTAAATCATTGGAATTGGATTACATATTTTTTAGGTTGTCAGTATAATCGTGGTTAAATACCACTAGAAGTCATTGTTTAATTTCTTTTCTAGTTTTAATTTTTTAAATTTTTTTAAAGTTAAGTTAAGGGGTTAAATTCTATTCTTAAAAAAAAAGAACCAATTTTTTTTTCTTCATATTTCCAGAGTTTAGATATTCAAAAATATCTCTTTAAAAGGATTTTTCGAAATTGGCATTACTATAAAAGGTAACACCATTTTAGTGTCGCGGTTTGGATGGAATCTAACTAGAATCTAAATAGAACAAAATTTTAAACGCATTTTTCTCAAAACTAATTTTCTCGAGAAGATGGACACGATATAACAAGTTCTACGAAACCAATTTACTTGAAATTTGGTGTGAGTCTTCTCTACACAATCTACACATTACTTTATCTCCCCTATCAGAACTGCATCAAAATTTTATTTTTTGCTATTGAAAAAAAATCCGAAAAGTCAAAAAACTGGAAAAAAAATGTCTTTTTATTTCCGACAGCTGCCATTGTGTGAAAAATTTTTATTCTTTACTTTTCCGAGCAGCACTTGTCTGGATTAAGAATTAATTTTTTTTTTTTTTTCTGATAACTAGGAAGGTTGCAATCGTGTCAACCAGGGCGCGCCATTTTTTTGAGACCCCCACTTCAACCCCATGTAATTTGTTTAGTTAATATTTGGTGTTGTAATGGCTATTAAAAATAAAATTTGTTTTTTTTTTTTAATTGCAACTGAAAAATTACCTACAATTCATGCTTCTAGACTAGAATACAGAATACCCCTCAAATTGTTAGATTTAAATGTAAAGTACCTAGGTACCCTTTCATCATCCGTTAAACAAAAATATACAACTGATGTCGCATAGTCTCATTGGCCGGGAAGTGTAACCCTTCACAATTTTCAAATAACACAATAAAAGATAATCAGTCACTGAATTTGTTTCGATTTTTAAACTGAAATAGAATAATCCAAAATTTTCACGGTTTATTCACTTTTCTTAGAAACTTTACTCTCTGAAGTAATTTCATCATTCCTGGAAGCAGTTGGAATGAACCTTAGAGCGTGTTATCTAAAGCTGCCGCCGGACATTCACGGGGATTTAGTTAATTTCCTTCACGTCCCCGCCATCTCCACTCCGAGATGAAATATCGGGACAATATTTTGCCACGATTGTTTGGGATTGTTTTTTTACGAGTTTTGGAGCTCAGTGATAATGCAACTGTTTATAAGATGGCTACTTTATTCGACGGAAAGTTTTATTTGTATCATTTCGGATTATTATATAAACTTTCACTTTTATTAAAGTATATAACAAAAGTTTCTTAGAAACAGCACGGTGCATGTCTATCTCGTCACTTTAGTTTGACAGGGTTTTAACTCGACTTTGCCGTAGTATGAGAAATGAGGTGTAAAAGTTTGTAAAGACGATTTCTCATAATCTATTGACCAATTTCTGATTTTCAGATTGGACCTAATGTAATAAACTAATAACATGTTTTAAACTAAATATTTAAATAATACATTTATAACAGATAGAACCACAGAAACCAGCTAGGACATAATCCACAAAAATTGCGACAAAAATAATGTTAAAAACTATCGTCCGATTTCAAAACAAACAATATTCAGTAAATTAATTAAAAAAAACTGTTTCCAATTATCTAAGTCCACAACTCAATCACATCATAACAACAAAGCAACATGGTTTTACAAAAGGCAAAAATGTGGTAAGTAGTCGTTTTTCTTACTGGATTCATAGTCGATCACATGGACAACCGTACTCAAGTAGATATCATATATACAGACTTTGCCGAAGCTTTTGATAAAATTAATAAAAAATTATTACTAAGAAAACTTTGGTCATTAGGTATGCGTGGTAATTAATTTCGTTGAGTTACATATTACATACTCAACAGATCACAGGCAGTAGCAATAAAGGGCTTCGAATCAGATTTCCATGAAATTTTCTCTGGGATCCAACAGGGTTCTCATCTCGGACCATTATTTTTCATTTTGTTTGTTAATGACTTGATCAATGTTGTAAAATACTCTGAAATACAATTATTTGCTGATGATGCTAAGCTATATAAGCCAATAAAAAGTCTAAACGATTGTATCAATTTACAACAAATGATTTAAACTATGTATCTACCTACTGCCAACAAAATCAACTATTTCTAAATCTTTTGCAATGTCATCACATTGTCTTTTCCAGAAACAAAAATAAAACATTATTTAATGATTCTTTAAATAAAAACAACATTGCAACAGTCTCAGATATTCGCGATCTTTGAATAACCCTTGATAATAAACTACAATTTAACCTTCATATACAACAAATCACAAAGTGCTAAAATGTTAGGTTTCATCATAAGAAACACAAAAAACAAGGTGAACCTAAATTATCAAATTTATTTTCCAAAATACTAACTATGGCACAAATATTACACCCCACAATTTTGTGTGGCAAATATAATGCGTTTTAATATTACACATGATGAAACGAAGTATTTTGTTATTGATTTATATTAAAAGCAAAAGTTTTCATGAAAATACATCGTTGATATTGAAATACACGTGTATGTTTTCAGTAAATTTTTAATCTTAATCGGATTTTTATTTACCTGTATGTTTTCGGATTTGATCGAGGTTTCTTATTCGGATATACAATGCTTGATTTGGCAAAGAAACCTTAGGATATTTTAATATCCCCTCAGGCGAACTAGGCGGATACCATTTTTTTGTCTCCCCGGAGAAAGGTATTCGAATGCCTATTTGTTTAAGTGAAGTTTACCATTTTATGTGTTTGATCTCCCTTTGATTCCGCTATATCATGAGATTTTCTTATATTTCGTCGGAGTAGGAAAAAACAAATTCTTTTTTTCTTTGAATTGATCGAAAAACTGGGACCAATTTTTAAAGGTAATGTGTATATATTTAATCTCTATTGTTTTACACCTTTTGTCAATATAAAAAAGCTATGCAATTTTCATCTTCGAAGTTCCATTATTTTGTACTGTGAATATATCAAATTTAAATTTGGGAGGCGGTTATGGGTACCGCCGCCACGGGAAACTTTCAAAACCTATATCCCTGCTATAAGTGACCCCAAGGAGTTCGCTTAATTTGATGAGTTTACAGGGGTGTCCGGATTCATCTAGGTCTTGGCGGTGAATGCGTTTGCTTACCTTACGCATGGTGGGCAGAATCGGAAGAGGCTTGTTGAGGGAGTCCTAGACTAGATATCTCCAGCCGGACTCTCTTGACCCATTGCCTTGCACCGTAGTAGAAGGGATGGTTCATATTGATGACATATGAAGTGTCATATTAATGACACATGATGTGTCATATTGATGACATATGGCCCTCAGATTGCTACCCACGCCTCATATTTTTTCTTCCCAGAACATCCTTTCCTTCTTTCCCCTTAAATTACCCCTTACATAGCATCCCAATGATGACGTAGACTTTGAAGGTTTTTTTTTATTTAAGAAAGATGCATAAAAAAATTACTCTAGATAGTAATAATATTTGGATTATTTATATAGCGCCGTTTTTGTGAAAAATCACCTCAAGGGCGCTGTAATGTATAATGTATTATAATAATTTGACTGGTCAGTGGTTGAGTGGGCATCAAGTTTGGGTCCCACCCGGGCGTCTCGTGTTCGATTCCTCGGCTGGCCAAGTCCTCCATCACAACACAAGCAACATTTTCGGCTTTCTGTGGTGGTAGTAGGAGATTTTCAAACATTGTTGGGTTATTCGTAACCCGGGAATGTTTGTCTTTCTTTAAAAAAAAATAATAATAATAATGTATTGCACCACTACACCAGTCCTACCTACATTCCTAATTTGAGTATGTTGTGATAATTACGGTAGCGTGAAGGGAAAAGGGATGAGGAAGAGAGAGGTGGGAAAAGGGGAGGCTATTGGCTTCTCAGGTCTGGTCACCAAACACGGCTAAATCCACTTTAAGCAACGTTTGATAAGTGTGCCACAAGTTTCCAGCCAATAATAAATATATTTAACCGAAGTACAAACGTTATTTCAAATCAAACTTACGTAGGCCTTTATTAAATATGTTTATAATCCTTTTAAAGCAACTGGATGTTTCAGTAGGTCTTCTCCTGCATCTAATATTGTTCAGATTCCCCAATAATATGTATGTCTAGGAGATAAAGACATCCAGGAATTGGCCGGCTTTCAAAGGGGAGGAAGTCTGAGCTTAAAATCAACAGAGAAACGAAAAAAGGGATGCGGGTAAAGTGCCTTCAGAAGAGTGGATTATCATCCATTGATGATTATTAAAAAAAATAACCACGTAATTGAAACTGAAACGTTAGCTGTGACAACACAAAATAAGAAGTTGACATAGTTTTAACGAAGAAAAATCACATTTAAATTTACTAATATTAATTAATAAATTCAAATAAGAGGCGTTGGAAACCTTAGAAATTAACAAAAAAAGATCAAACTTGAATACAATCGAACCCGACTTGTGAAATTATAAAATATAAATATTTTAATACAGGAACATTTTATATTAAAATTTATCAAAAAGAATATTCATTTTTGTTAATATTTATGTAAATAAGGGATGGAGGAATAAATAGGGAATTGCCTCAGTGCCTCCTTTTTGAAGCTAATGTTAAAAATAACATAAGGTCAAATTCTGCGGAAGTGTTGATCTCCATCAAATTAAACAAAGTGAATAGACCAAAGAAAAGTTGTGTGTAGTCCGTTTCTCGGATCCACTGTCATCCACTGATAGCTAGTCACCGGGATAAAGTAACCAGTTCCAAAAATAGCCCATTCCTTGGATCCACTGTCATCCACTGATAGCTAATCACCGGGATAAAGTAACCGGTTCCAAAAAGAGCCCATTCCTCGGATCCACTGTCATCCACTGATAGCTAGTCACCGGGATAAAGTAACCGGTTCCAAAAATAACCCATTCCTCGGATCCACTGTTATCCAGTGGGACGGTCACGACTGAGTATAACCATCAATATTTCCATATCCGGAGAGCTACTTCAAATTCACAAATTTGTAGCTCTTATACCTGTCAGAGACACGACCCTATGCGACCAGCTAACGGAAGTGGCGACATCTTTTGACGAATTATTGAATTCGAAACTGAATAACATCGGTAGCTTTGTTCGAAATTTCTCGTACACGGATGTTTTGGTGGTGCGGCAAGCAGGGCACGGCGGCAGACATGCTTTCGAAGCCGGGTTCTGAAATTTCACCACGCAGACGTTACTTATTTATACCGTTCCATTTAAATAACTAATCACAACATCCTTCGTCAAACAACACATGAGAATGTTGAGGATATCTGGCGAGCCTCCGTCTGGCGATGTCCCAAGAGGTGAGCTGATGATGAGGAGAGAGGGACCACATATAACCTATTATGATCATGCATTAATTAACTTTTCGCGACAATGAATATTTTTATAACACTGGTATACTGTGCGTTCACGGACTTATTTTTCCACTTTGATAGAATACAATAACATTAGTGATGAAATGCTAACATTTTACCTAGTGGTTATTCAATATTAAAAGCGTTCTCGACTTCCATAAAAAATACAGTTCCTGTTGAAAACAAAGACATCCGTATGTTTGGCACGATTTTTTAAAGATCGGAAAAATTAAAATCTTGAAAATTATTAATATCCTTAAAGTTAACTATAAAAAATAAAAAAAATACTGGTATTGTGAGAAGTTTATTATTATTATTAATAATCGATAAAAAATAAATGAAAAATTCCATTTTCTTAAAAATCTTATTCTCTTTAAAATTACCAACCTAATCTTGATTATTATGTACGGTATGGTTGGTAAAATAAATTTTAAAATATATTACTCGTGTTAAATCATAAACAGTACGCGCTATGCAAACAAAGCGTTATTGAGAATGAGATGTACGAAGTATTGAAGTGTCCAAAGTATATTTAAGAATTGAACCAGAGCTGTATCATTAAAGATGGCTTTGGGACGGCATCGATCCCGTAACAAGAAGGGAGGAAGGCAGATGCGTCACGTGGGAACGTTAAAGGAGGGCAAATGTACGAGAGAAAAATATATGAAACCGACTGGCCGGCCCGAGGATAATGTAATATAGAGAAACCGGTACACAAGGTTCACATTTTTTTAAGAAAATTTATTATATTTTACTAGTTTCACGACAAATATTTCCAAAAATGACGAAGTGTTTTCAAAGTCAGTTTCAAAAAAGGGTTTTTAAAGTCAACTTTGGTAAAATGTATGCAATTGTGTCTCGTGACGTCATACAGATTCATATCTCAAATGGCAGTTTTGCAGTACTGCCGTTCATGTATGGTTCTGTTACATGCCTTTTGGTCAACCGTAAATTAAATATCAACGTTCTGACGGCTTAAGGCCACACTTCCCGGCGCAAAAAGAAGAAGATGGAGAGATATGAAATTACGAATGTTGGACAGAGCGCGCTAATATTTTCAATGATTAAATTGAAGCGAAAATTATGAAAATCCTTAATAAAACATGACTCGTTTAAAATAGAGCAAAAATCTCGTGGAACGTATCTTAAATGTCATTTAAAGAAACTTAGTGACTTTTTTCACAAATATGACTTGTAAAATAATAGAAATAGGCTTGTTTTAAATAATTTTCGGAGCATACTTTGCGATTTTTTTCTTTCGAGGGAATTTCATATAATTAACGTTTCGGCGTGGAACTTATCTAGATATTATCTTCAAAAATAACATATATTTTTTAAAGAGCTTAAAAACTTCAAATGTTTAAGGGAGATATGTAAGAAATCGGTCGAAATTCGAATAGTGGACCCTTAATATCTAATTTCCGTGCTCAATACGCTCATTTAGATAGTAAGTAGATAACACGATGTGTTATCCTAGGGGACACAATTTCATTACAGATTATGTTTTCCTCGAAAAAATGTTTCATTTAAACCCTGAGATATTTTAAATTCAATCGAAAACTTAAATCCTCAGAAATCTGCCTGAATACTTGTAAAATTATAATAGAAGGTAAAAGAGTTGAGCTGAACTGATCCGATATGTACGGGATATTTTCCCGGTATCTGAGGATTCACAACTGTTTTTTTCTTCTTCAAAAAATGCTGGTCTACATCGTAACGCGTAAACTGATGCATAATATTCTGTAAAACGAACATCGATGATCGATAAAGACCAAATGTTTAATGACTCTTCTGTTGAGATATGCTGGAGTAATCTTTTTGTGTTGGTTCAGTTAATGCCCTTTGTTCATCGCCATCACATGGTCTACATCAGAGGTTCCCAAACTTTTGTTTCTCGTGGACCATTTTCAAAATTTTACTGGTTTCGGTGGACCCCTTGCTGCCACATTTCTACCATATTCCCAAAACTCGACACGCAGTGTACTGAAAATTGAATAAAATGTTGGAGTTGTGGTCTGTCACAACGGAGGGGGGGGGGGGGGGTAATGTGATATAAGATGGTGGGCGGGATGGGATATGGGCACGGGATGGGTCTCAAAATGACAATTTTTCACCGAAATACTAGTACCTACATTGACAGGTAAAGCCAAGCCAACATTTTTGTTCTTTACTATCGAAACCAGCAGGCTTATTCTCTATCTTTTGTGGGATCGTTATCGAGATAACTATGGACGTGATCTCCTGATAGGATCGTTATCGAGATCTATGAACGTGACGGATCGTTATCGAGATCTATGGACGTGATCTCCTGACAGATTTGTGTGATTTTGATTTTTCTATGTACAACGTACATTAAACGAATAAATAATCATGCATTCTTGCAGGAATTCATGTTTAAACGATCTAAACTAAAATATGTTAAAGTAAATATGTTAAAATCACACAAATCTGACAGGAGATCACGTCCGTTATCTCGATAATGATCCCACAAAAGATAGAGAATAAGTCTGCAGATAAATTTTCGTGGATTCCCACTTACAACTTGTGGACCCCCATTTTTTTAGCACGAATACGTGGACCCCCGTCGAGTATCCCGTGGACCCCTGGGGGTCCACCTTTTTTTTTTTTTTTTACATGAGCTCCACACAGGAGGCCCTGAGGAAAATAATTTCCCACAGGGCCTATGTCATCTTTGGGGATGCTGTGTGGAGGGTTTTTTTAAGGAAGTTTAAGGATTTTAAGGTTTAAGGAAAGGAGTTTAAGGGGTGGGTAGGAAGGAAAGGGGTTTAAGGGGTGGGTAGGAAGGAAAGGGGTTTAAGGGGTGGGTAGGAATCTGGGGTTCAGTGTGTCCTGGTCATCCACCTTCGAGACCTAGACAAACTTCACCCCATGAACCCGGGCACCCCTGCTAAATCACCAAACGTAGCGAACCACTTGGGGTGACCTATAGCAGAGGTGTTGGTTATCCAATAAAGGTTCCCGGGGCGGCGGTACCCATTCCCGCCTCCCAAATTGAATCCACCTGGACCACTTTGGGAATCACTGGTCTAAATATTCCCCCCCTTTTACAACTTAGTACGACTTGCTAACAACAGTACCTATATTGGATATTGAAATTACAAATTTGAATTAGACAGTTAAAATATTATTTTTTGAGTACAGAGGTATCGAGTGTCGGAATTTGTTCAAAAAAACAGTTCTAATCTTAAAAATGAAACTTTAATTGCCATCAAATCCGTTCACTGAACTCAAAAACTCGGATATGCCTTCCCTCACATACCAGAAATTAGTATTTTAAATAATTTATGCAGGTAGGTATTATTGCTTACGTCTTCTTATCTCTCTGTTTTTCTGGTCCTCTAAATTAAACAAAAATGACTAATTATTGTGGTTTATTTTCGGGGTATTACGCCGTGTGGCGCTACTTTCTTTTTTGGTCAACTTTTTGGATAGAAAAACAGGGCTAATATGTAATCAGATAGTACAGATGTAAGATTGTAGTGAAGTGTAGGCCCATCTATATAAAACGACACGATACCCCAAAAATAAATTACGATAATACTTTTGTCTGTGATAATCTCAAATTGTAACAAACGTGATATGATTACTAATGAACAATAAAGATGATTAGAACATGATGTAGTAAGGTGAACCCAAAAATCACATAGTATTTATTATACAAGGTCAAATTTTAACAATCTCCTGTAATACGAATTGTTTAAGCCAAGTGTATTCTTTCTAGTGCTGAGTCCCTTTTCAAAGGAGAGCAAAAACATTTTTTCTACATTCGAACGACCAATTCTAGGAGGGACTAGTTGATTTTTTGTGCCTGGCTTCAGCCCGGCTCCGGGGAAAAAAGGGCTTGGGACGTTGAGTTATTGCCACCCGCGAGAGCCAAGGGCGGTAGAAACGGAGATGCGAACGCGTTATATGAAAGCGGAACGGCCTAATATTATAAACCACGCCTGATCAAATGGTGCAATAAAATAATTCACAACTGACCCCTTTGCGGTGATTAACGCGTTTATTTTCATTGCCTATTTTTGTTTAAAAACTTAAACATCTCATGGAAGAAGAAGATAACAATAATAATCTAAACGAAAATATGAAAGGGAACAAGACACAGAAAAATAGAAAAAGACAATGGTCGCAGCTGGGACTTGAATCGAGACCTCTCGTCTGACCGGGACGTGCGCGTCAACCAATTTCGTTATTGCCACCTTCTGTCAAACCGTCATATTTGTCAATCTCAAATTTCTAATTTCAGAATTAACAATATTATCTTCAACTAATTATTTTTTTCCATATTAATGGCAACTACCCTTTTTATTGGAAACAATCATTCTAAGAATTGGTCCGTAACCTGGATAGCGTCTTGGATAAATATATCCTAATTTATTCATATTGAACTATTGACTTTTTATAAAAGTCTAAATGAATATTCAATTTTTTATAAGAAAAACTCTCTTTTTATAACTTTTGAAGGTTATTCCAATCAATGTATTATTTCATTGAAGAACAAGATAACAATAATAATCTTAACGAAAATATGAAAAAGAACAAGATACAGAAAAAAAATATGTGATGGTTTGACAGAAGGTGGCAATAACGAAATTGGTTAACGCGCACGTCCCGGTTAGAATTAAGAGGTCTGGGTTCGAGTCCTAGTTGCGACCATTGTATTTTTCTATTTTTCTGTGTCTTGTTCTCTCTCGTTAAGATTATTATTGTTATCTTCTTCTTCTTCAACGATATATTACGTTGATGGGAATAACCTTCAAAAGTTATAAAAAGAGATTTTTCTTATTAAAAATTGACTTAAACATCTATTCGTTTCCTGATAAAATGAATGCTACGGAACTTTGGAAGTGGAAATTAATCCACTTTCCGACATCGGATCTATCTGAAACTCGGCAGATAGGCTCATTGTCTATGGCAATACATTCTATGAACTGTTGAGGGAAATCATGTTCACATACGCGGATATGCACACGCATTTTTCTGGAATTAGAAGAAATGAAAGCTGAGAATATACGAAATTAATTTCGGCCTTACCAACTGTGGCCTGGTTGGTAGCGCGGTTGATTCCTAGGACTGCGTAAGAAGGTTCAACCTAAGTTAAACCAAAAAAAAAATTAAGTGATGGGAGTTCAATTCTTCAAGAGTTTTTATCATTAGTTTTTAGCTTTCCTTAAGTTTGGTTGACGTTTCCAAAATAAGTTTTCAGTTGTCATAAAATCGATTTTACCGTCTGAAAATAAATGTAAGTACGTAAACTCATTTATGTTATTGAATTCTTAAAAGCCACCACAACTGAGTTAATCTCCGTAGAATTTCGAAAATTTTCACCCTACATGCATAATGAATAATCTTGACAAAATCGCGTTCGCTCAGATGATTTCCAAAAGCCTTTCAAGATAAAATTGAAACACAAATACAGAAAGTCACAACAAGTTGCCGTGACTCAATTAGGGACCCTGTGGTACGCCGGATTTGACGTCGGGTTTGACATATCGTAATATTTTACGCAGGATTTAAATATTCAAATGAGTGAACGCGGGTGCTTCCGGCGACAACTTTTTTCCCGAGTTTCGTCGTGTTTCTCCACTTTCCCCGCTGCTCGCTATTGGGGAAAGGTTTGAATCTACATGTGAGTTTTCCAAGATAAACGGGAAAGGTAGATTTCGAGTGTCGTATTCGCTTGTTGATAGACTTTAATATACCAAGAAGACAGTTAATGACACGAAACAGGAGTTTTAAGAATAGAAGATGTTTGATAATGGAATGTATGTAGAAAAAATAACGAATAAATAACTTAATTTTATAAGAAAAACTCTCTTTTTGAAGGTTATTCCCATCAATGTAATATTCCCATCAATGGAAGAAGAAAACAATAATAATCTAAACGAAAATATGAAAGAGAACAAGACACAGCCACCTACTTAACTGTCAAAACGAACATATATTTATCCGTGACGCTATCTAGGTTACAAACCAATTCTTAGAATGATTGTTTTCAATAAAAAGGGTAGTTGGATATAATATAGAAAAAAATAGTTGAAAATAATATTGTTAATTTTAAAATATAAATTATGAGATCGACTAATATGACGGTTTGACAGTAGGTGGCAATGGCAATATTGGTAAACGCACGTCCTGGATAGACTAGAAGTTCTGGGTTCAAGTCTCTGTTGCGACCATTACCTTTTTCTGTTTTTCTGTGTCTTTTCTCTTTCATATTTTCGTTTAGATTCTTATTGTTATCTTCTCATTCAATGAATAAAGAACTGTTTTCGGGTTTGATAATAATCAATGGAATTAAATACACTACATGCATTTTTTTTACTTAAATGTGCTTTACGGCAAGCCCTTGCGTACATTAAAGTTTGTCATATAACATGTATTGTTCTGAAGTAGTAAGATATATATAGTGGCCACTAAAAGTATCTAACTCAGCTTGTTTTGTGGTAGGTGAGCAGGAACATCAATCGATTTGCTTACAATCCGAATAAAATATTTATTAACACACTGGTGTGACCGTAGGCAGACAATATTAGGTTATTTTTTAACCTTTACCCTATACAGGAGGCCCTAAGGAAAATGATTTCCTTAAGACAAAATCATCTTTATTTTTATTTTTAATTTTAATGAGTTAAACCTCAAATTGTAATATTTAATTAAATGAATACAATATTAGCGAAACTCAATCAAAAATCTGAATCAGAAAAATCCGAAAAAGATACGGTCACATCTGGGACTTGAGTAAAAAGATAGCAGCCAATAAAATATGCGTTAAGAAAATGAAGATAATGAATTCTTAGTCGAAGTATGATGCAGTTAATAATGACAAAATCGGATAGATATACATTAGCTCAGTGGTCAAAGCTGCGGCCCGGAAAGTCCCAGATGTGACCGTATCTTTTTCTGATTTTTCTGTTTCAGATTTTCGATTGAGTTTCGCTAATATTAATTCTTGAATAAAATAATGAAAAAAATATTTACGAGATATTTTTGACGAACTGAAATGTTTAAAGTTAACGGACTCCTGTAGGTAAAAAGAGCAATCTATGCAAAGGTGGATTACATAATGAATAACTTATTAGATAGTTTTGCATTGACAAAAAAAAAACGAAAAACACTGACTCCTGAAATTAAGCAAGTTCCGTTCATCATATCTGTATTTGGTAAAGATTCCTGTAATAAAGCTGTGTTTAAAAAAATATGCAAGGTAGATTACACAATTTTATTAAAAAAAATTTATAGATTTCTCTGCATTGGCAACCGACCATCATTTTGTTTCCTTTGATCCATTTATTTTACTCGCTCTAATTTGTATATTGTTGAATTGTTGCATTTTTGGCAACTACCGATTGCTTTCCTCCACCTCAATAGATCAATTGAATTTATTTCGCCGCGAGGGACACTAGTTTTCATAAACCGCAACGCCTTTTTGCTGATAAAGTCTTCGCAAGTGTTCGCTAAGCGCACCGCTACAAAATCGCTTGCTTACCATTCGCGTACTCCATTAATTCTACAAAGCAAATATCACCATTCCCTTCCTCATCTTTTCAAACTAACAATACCTTCCCGATGACATAAACTCAGTGCATGGAGAGTACACAGCAGTTTGGGATACAGGTAAGTCAATTCCAAGCATATTAAAATACAATCACAATTTTACAGTCCACAAAACGCCGCAACATCATTTGATCCCTCGAGCCGCACCATATATGTAAATATAAATATAGAGGGTTTATTTGGATGAAGTACGCTATTACTGTAATAGTTACCGCCAAAATGTTGAATTGATGCTGTCAACAAATAAAGCTGAGTTCAAAATAAAATAAAGCATCACCCTTACTCAAATTTTACGTGCAGTCTACTCGATTTCTAAATCTACGGAAAGTCCTTCTGGCGAAAACGTAAAACGTGAACACTCGCTACTCGTAGTAGTACTTACTGAGACGGGTAACTTTGACGGAGCAGTAGATGTGGAAGTTACATACTTTTGTGTCACACGAGAAGAGTCGTCGTGTTGAATCATGAACTATAATAGTCTGTAAGGGTGGCGCTATTAGGGGTACGTCAGACGGTTATTCCCGCTGTGATTGTGCGGCGTACGTCTGACTTATTTATTATACGAGTATTTCATTCGTTGAGTACGCTCATTCGGCAAGTATGCTAATTCGGATGATTGTAATATTATTATCATTGCTGTGGAGCGCTTTTACACAATTATGTTGTTACTCTAGTAAAAAGTTGACGACAATTTTACTGTATTTTTTTATACAACCCAATTTCATGGAAAATATTTTGAAAAATGTCCATTACATAATATAATATTAGCATTGGCAGGTTGGCCGATACATCTTATGGACAAATGAATCATTTGAATTGTTGATGAATGATTGAATAACGGCCTATGTGTTCGAGTGGTACAACTAGCAAGCCGAGAGTCGCGGGTTCTAATACCGTCATTTTATTTGATTAATTTGTATCGTTTCACTTTTTTTTTTCAAAATAATGTATAATATATTTCCTGCACGCTTTAGAGCGGTGTAAGACCACCATTCAGAGTTAAAAGGTTGCTTTAAATGGCTTTAGCCGTGTTTGGTGACCAGATCTGAATTTTTTTTTTACATCAGCTCCACACAGGAGGCCCTGAAGAAAATAATTTCCCTCAGGGCCTATGTCATCTTTAGGGATGCTGTGTGGAGGGTTTTTTAAGGAAAGGAAGGGAAAGAGAGTTCTGGGAAGGAAAAGGGTTTAAGGGGTTTGTAGGAATCTGGGGTTTAGTGTGTCCTGGTCATCCGCCTCCAAGACCTAGACAAACCTCACCCCATGAACCCGGGCACCCCTGCTAAATCACCAAACGTAGCGCACCACTTGGGGTGATTAATGGTAGAGGTGTTGGTTATTCAATAAAGGTACTTCCCTTCTTTCCTCTTCCACATCTAATTCCCCTCCCCGCTACCTCACAACAAACCCCAATTGGGGATGCCATAGTACCACTGGCTCCAGAAGGGAGCAATTGAGACTCTTGTGTGGCATTCACATAAAAAAATATATTAATGAGATATATTGATTAGAATAACCTTCAAAAGTTATAAAAAGAGAGTTTTTCTTATAAAAAACTAAATATACATTTCACTTTGTGGCATGGAATTAGAGTGATAAAAATCGTAAGAGTTAGATGAATTCAAGTGAAAGCACTTCTAGAAATTAAACATTAATCACGATTCCGATAAATCTACTATCTAAAATTTAAAGCAATCAGTAATAGCGGAAACCCCAATTATCATTTAAAAAAACTCCACATCAATCCCGGAGCATTTTTTCTTGGCTAATCTATCTGGGTCTCATGGCCGGGCAACATTTCTAATTCCGCTGGATTATGCAAAAAAATCTAATTTCGGAATGACTGACAAAATACTCTACGACGATATCTAAATGTAAACAATTTTTTATAATTTTTTTATATTATATATATTAATTCCATGATATGAATATGAATAGAAAACCTGGTAACTAAGGCCCATTGATTGAACCGCCCTGGTGCAAGACCGGCATTCAGAATTGAAACGTTGCTTGAAATGGCTGAAGCCGTGTTTGGTGGCCAGATCTGAATAGCCATTTCATTTCAATTCCCCACCTTCCTCTTTCCTATCTCCTTCCCCTCCACACTACCTATAGTCTCACTGGCTCCAGACGGGAGCAGTTGGGACTCTTGTGCGGTATTCATATAAAAAATAAAAAAATAAATTAGCATAAGCAGAGCTTGTGTGTATGTAGGGGGGGGGGGGTTATTATATTGATTTTATTTAACATGATTCAGTTCAAGTTTTCAGTACAATTTTTAAGGTGAGTTTTAAATTATTTTATATTAGTATTGGTGTTTCTAATTTTTTCTGGTAATGAATTAAAAAAAAATTAACTTCGAGATATTTATGATTTAACTGTCCTATTGTTTTTTTTTTACATTTTAGAGTAGTAAGTATTGACGTTTGTCTAAGATTTCTGTTATTTTTAAAGGGTGCAACATTGTTTTGAAGATTATCTTTATAAATTTGTAATGTTGCATGGTAAAAGTATAATGCCTTTAATTTTCAGATTTTAAATTGTTTGAATAACGATGTACAGATATTTGTCATAAATCCGTAAAAATCTCTGCTGTCACTGCAAATCACAGTTATTGTTTACACAATGTTGGTAATATTAACATAAAATGCATTCGGAATTATCTAGGGATAAGGGATGATTTAATTTGTTGTTTATGGCGCAATTAGTCGGAAAGGCAGATACGGCCGCGGCCCGCGAGCCGCGAGCCAATCACGACAATTTGTCAGTCAGACCGATTTAAGAGCCTCTCCGATAGCATCTCTTTGTTTCCGCGTTCAACGCTCCGCCGATGTGCGCTAGGACCACAGCGGCGGGCAGTGGAATTAACGATGGTTGAAATTATTGATCCGTAATACAATAGATCCTTTTAGTTTTTACAATTTATGTATTCATGAAAAAACACTACTAAAGTCCACCGAAATTGCAAAAGGTAAAAATCAATACATACATAATATAACTCGATATGATTTTTGGTTTTTAGGTTCACTAAAGTTAGTAGTTCACTAAAACTAGTAGTTAGTAATGTAGATTATTCTGACTTGACAGTTTACAACATAAGCAACGCTCATGCGCTCTGGCGGAACAAAAAGTACTATCTTATACGGCTACCATCTGGACAGGATTGGCGGGATATTAAACATTAAAAAAGTCAAAGTATGCAATTCACACGCGGTAAAAGTGAAACATCGCACAAATAATTATAATAACGTAATATTTGTATGGCGCAGTTTTGTGTTATTTCACATCAAGTGCGCTTAACTATAATAGACTTAAAAGTAATTCTATAGTGTTTCTTACGAGTCCTTACAAAATATTGATCAAATAATATGAAACAAAGAATATACAGTGTGTACAAAGCAATTCCAAGAGAACAAAATTAAAAATAATTGTGCTGTTTGGTTTGGCGCAGGTTGGTGGCACAGATGATGATGAACAAAATCTCAACCAATAGGAGCCTTGAAAAGTGAGCTCATAATTAAAACGGCCAATGCGGTCAGGTTTCATTCTATTTCATTTTCTCGCGGGCTAAATCCTATAGATGTATGTGATTGTTTCTTTCGTTTCCGTTTCATCGTGCTTCATATCACATCGCTGCTAAAGAAGCTTTACTTCAAAAGGGGTCAATTAACTGTGATTCGGTGTTGCACGAATATTATTGTGTTGAAAAAAATGTTGCCAGTTCTATAATAATATGAGAGTTGTTGGTTGACAAGTGTCCGTTCTGTCTTGCTTGAAAATAATTGTTAACTGATCACATTTGTATCGAAGAATATAAATGATGTCCTAAGATTTAAATATCTGCGGCT
Source organism: Glyphotaelius pellucidus (assembly GCA_936435175.1). NCBI lineage: Eukaryota > Metazoa > Arthropoda > Insecta > Trichoptera > Limnephilidae > Glyphotaelius > Glyphotaelius pellucidus. The sequence goes on from OW386539.1 coordinate 35,896,039, forward strand.
ACAGGTTCATAGTTCAACTTGCGTAACACACATTGTAGACTGGCATTTTTTTCATAGGAGCTGCAGCTTTGGTTTCAGTGTTGGCAAAATTAGCAAAACTGCGTTCAGTACAATTTTGGTGAGATGTCACAAAATTGAACCGAAAAGATGCTATAAATGACATTATGGACATTGATTCAGAAAACGAAGCTTCCAAGTCTTCCTTTTTTCCATCTGCTTCCCTCCATATGAAATCACATTGTGCGCTACACCGTAGCCTGATCAACTCACCATTTTAAAACGTGTACCCATTCCACCACAAATTCTGTTTGATTTAAAAATATTATGATGATATTGTGGGGGGCATGGATGATGATTATGTATGTAAATCAAATAAGCATTGCTCTTTACTTACAGGTTTATCAAACAATGATTTAGCACAATTATTCACATTTTATACAAAATTATTATTATAGTACAAGTACAATAGTAATTGAAAAATGGAAAACAAACACGAAGCAATTCGCGATTTGTTGGATCGATAGCATAAATAAACCAAAAAACCCAAATCTGCAGAAATCGGAAACAGAATGAGTTCTCTTTTAGGTCGGCACTCGTTGTAGGTAAACTTCGGTGGTAAAAACGCTCGTGTCTCCGCTATTGGAGTACAAAAAGCCAATATGAGGTAATCGCGATTTGCTTGTTGTTGCGTTGTTAATATTTTTAAAAAAATGTGTGTAACAAACATAATTCTGAAAAGCGGATGAAATTGCGATCCCTCTCCCAAAGGCATAAAAAGGCACAATGTAGATAAAATAAACGATTTTTAAAATTGCGTATTAAACTACTGCCCACCGACTACATTGTTAAAAAAATAGAACAGACAACAGTCACTAAAACATCCAGCGTCCGCCACTGGAATGCGCTCACAGTTCCCAAGGGCATTTCTTTATGGTAATAAAAACTGGATGAGGGTTGTAATGAACAATTCTAAAGGCCCATACACCCGCCCTAAGTACCTAGTAGAGAATTTAGGAAATATCAAATAAAAGGGTCCCGCGATAAAAAGGGACCGACCCATTGTTTTATATTTTATACTGTTGTCCATTAGATATTCAGCCAAATATCTATTTAATGAAAACATTGGCCGTAAAAATAAAATGTTATGTTAATAGAATAATTATTTTAGATTGAAGATTATGTTCCGTAAAAACTTTTTACAGAAGCAATTTTTGCTTATTTCGTTTAAATATTCTACATAAAATCCTGGCCCAACGTTTTTAAGTATCTGAAACTACTATATTTTCAACGAAGGCGTTAACTGTAATGTTAAGTTTTTTTCCATTTAAATAATTTTCAATCAACCTTAATCTGTCTATGCTCGTGTGCAATGATTTTCTGTGTTAAATTTTCGAGCTTCAGGTGAAATAAAACAAGAATGTTACGAAAAATATGTTTGTCAAATATTAGTGATTTATTTTGCACTGACATATCTTCGGTGACCCGACAGTTGGTCTCCCGAAATTATAATTACAATAAAATAATAATTTTTAAGCATTATTTACCAATTTCAAATCTAATATCGAATTCAAAAATACTTTTATAAAAAGTAGGATATCAAATTTACTCAATGTGTCGATTTTTTGTACTTTTATGCTAGTTTATTTTTTTTTCAGTTTTAAATATTTCAAAAGTCAACGTATCTCGATTTTATCTGCTACTAATTAACTTTTATTATTTTTTTTGTTTTTTTTTCACAAAATCTTTTCTCATCCAAAACCTTACCAGTGAAATATATCCTTTTTTAAATATTTTTTTTTCTATTTGCAGTAATAAACACATATTTTGTTTATACCCACTCACTACTAGTTCTATACATTACACTTTGTTTTATTTCAGGCCTCATTATTGTTTAAGCTTAATTGTTAGTATTATTTTTTATAAGAACAACTCGTACTTTTTCATTTCTTTTAATCGCTGTCATAATGACCAAATACCTGACCAAACAAGGCCCATCAAGATCGAATTCAAAGATTCAACAACTTCCAAATTCATTCTGATGAACAGAGCAAAGTTGAAGAACGGTGTTAAAGCAGCAAACGACCTCACCAATCTTCAAAGAAATGAACTTGCTCTTTTACGAAGTGAACTTGAATCTAGAATAAAAAACGGCGAAACCAATATTACTATTAAATATGTCAATTCTACACCAAAAATCGTGAATTTTGTATGAACAAAAAGCTATTAAAATCCAGCACTTTAAATCTTTATTATCAAAAAGCTATTAAAATCCAGCACTTTAAATCTTTATTATCAAAAAGCTATTAAAATCCAGCACTTTAAATCTTTATTATCAAAAAGCTATTAAAATCCAGCACTTTAAATCTTTATTATCAAAAAGCTATTAAAATCCAGCACTTTAAATCTTTATTATCAAAAAACTATTAAAATCCAGCACTTTAAATCTTTATTATCAAAAAGCTATTCAAATCCAGCACTTTAAATCTTTATTATCAAAAAGCTATTAAATTCAGCACTTTAAATCTTGATTATCAAAAAACTATAAAAATCCAGTACTCTGAATCTTTATTATTAACAAACTATTAAAATCTAGCACTCTGAATCTTTATTATCAAAATGAAAAAATTTAAACACGAAATAATGAAATCATTTATCCATAATTCAAGTACTCTCTAAAGAAGTTCTTTGGTAAATTTGTGAAATAAATTTACTTAAAATATTTATAACATATCTCTTCGTATATTATAGTATTGACGCATCTTAGTAATTAATTGTATGATTTATGATAATTTTAAAAACCATCCCAATTATAAAAAAAAATAAATTAATCTTTTTTTTCTTTTCATAATTGTTACCAACTTCCAAATATTGGCACTGTCTTACAATAGTGGCTATTCTAATTATTTTGTTCACAGTTTTTCTTAATTTTATTGTTTTGTTGGAAACAAGGTTTGTTTCCTAGCTTGTAATATATTTTACTTGTTATTTACTTACCATTAAATACTTTCAATATACCTCTTAAGTTAGGATATTTGCATATATATCATATTTAAATATATTTTTTCATTTTTGCAATATTGTAATATTTAAATATACAAGCTCACTTGAGCTTTGTTTTCATGTTGTTGCTATACCTTATCTATGTTATTATGTAAAAGCCGAATGGCGTTAATTTTATCAATAAATAAATAAATAATATACTTATATACCTTACGAGATAATTGCATTATTATGTATTCTGTTTTATTGATTTTGTAACACACATAATTAATATTGTGAATACAAATTTCCTTTTATTGATATAAAAGCCCACTGGGACGTAAATAAAAATAAATATACAGTACGAGTATAATAGACAAATGGTTTTATTCTTGACTCGTTTAAATGAAAATATGTTTTATACTTTAGTTAGTTGGCGGTACAACCTCTCTGCAAATCTTTTTAAGGCATTTATTCATGTTGTGCGAAAGTCGGTTCACTCTATTTTCCGAACTCTAACTGCATGTTGTATGCCTGGGGGCCAACAGTCGGGAATCAATTGTCATGGAGTGGATATCTACAGTAGCGACCCCACCGACTACAAAGATAAGTCTGTAAAGCTCTAGATTTGCTTAAAAAAATAATATCGAAATTTATCTTCAAAGCAACAAATAACCAATATTATTATCGTCCGTTTTAGGAACATTCTGTTATAAATTTTATGGCGAGTTTTTTTATTAAATTACTACCAACTTAGAAAAAGCTCGGCTCTCTAACCCAAAAATACTTAGCCCGCCCAAAAACATGAAATTCGTTCATATTTTGCATGGATATTAATTTAAATTTTGACCTTCAAGTGGTTCATATCTCGAATACTTTCCTCAAAGAATATACAACGTGAAAGTAGCAGCACAACAATGAACATTCAACCAAAATATTTATGTATTATGTAAGTCATGGTACATGATGACAAAGGAATGTTCCCAATGAGAGAGGGACACCATAAAACTGTTTTATTATTATTATGTTAGAAAGAATATTATAATACAACTAATTAGACATTAGACGATTCCTACCTAGTAAATAAACTTGTTTAAAAAAAAACCTTACAATTCTTACTTTTTAATAAATTTGTAAGAAGTTCCCGCAGATGGCCGAGCTTTACAAAAAGTTCTTTTAAATCAGTTGCGGTCGGTAATTTTCCTCATATTTTGATAGAAAGGAGTGCGAAAATTCATCAAAAATAATAAAAATTTCGCAAGTCTACCCCATCACTTTCTTTGAGTAGGAAAAGAGAAGGGTTTTTCAAAATCCTGCGTAACTACTGGAGCGACATCGCAATTTAAAACTTTTTTCTCCGATTGCTCGACATTTTTTGGTGATCATTTTGAATATTTTCCGCCCAAATTTAAAAAGAATCATACCTCCGAATTTTAATATGGAACATACAAACTCAATATAGATCTGTATAGCCAATAAATTTACTTATCATTTAGTGATTATCACATATTCGTAGAATTTATAAAAAAAAATATTATAAAATCGTAAACTTCTACTTAATTACTTACAAATAAGGGAAAATTTGCCAAAATTGGCAGCAAAGCAATTCGAGGCATTTTAAAAAGTGCCATATTGTGGCAAAAAGCATTCCAGTGGGTAAACAGTAACCTTCTTCCTGTTTAGAAGGTCAAGCGTGCAAAATTTCGTCATTCTCGGAATAAAACTGTAGAGTTATTTAAAAAAAAACAACTCAACATCGGTACGCTTCGTACAGGGATTAAATAATACGTATTATTTATTTATTTATTTATTATTTATTAACGGACTAGAATTATACTTGCGAGATGTATTTAACCTTTTGCGATAATTCAAAACAAACCCTTTTAGTGTATTTTTGTTGACAAATATAATAAGCAACGCGACTTTTTTTTCTACCTTTGGTAAAAGGATCAATATTAATCTTATTCCGGTTGTAAAACCGAAATTCTATCTTTCCTACCTTAGAAAACGAAAAAAATGATTTAGAGCAATTCGAGGGTAAGGATAAGTTTTCTCTTACAAGATAAGAAGACAATCACCGTCAAATTTTTCTCGTAGATTTTTTTAAAACTTTTTCTATTAATACCGCACAAAAGTCCCAACTGCTCCCGACCGCCTAGAGCTAGTGAGACTATAGTATCCCCTATTGGTATATGTTGTGAGTCTGAAGATTGTGGGAAGGGGGAGGAGATGGGGAAGAGGAAGGTGGAAAAGAACCTGTCTATTTAGATCTTGTCACCAAACACGGCTTAGGCCATTTCAAAGAACGTTATGACGCTGAATGAGAATCGAACACTATAATTATAAATATTATTTTTAAGAAACGGGTAACGACAAAAACGGGTCCCGACAATATTTGAAAATCTCCTACTACCACCAAATTAAGCGGAAAATGTTGCTTGTGTCGTGATGGAGGACTTAGTCTGAGGACTGGGTGGGACCCAAACGCGATACCAACTCAGCCACTGTCATTATTTTAAAGCCACTGTCAATTGATTAAAATGTGAAATAACATGATTCAATTAAATTAAATTTAATTGCACACGCCGAAGCTTGAACCCAAGACCTTCGGATTGCTAGTATCCTTAACTCTCGACCACGGAGGCCGTCGTTATAATAGCATACGAAAAAAATTGTTTCAGAGCAGTTCGAGGGCAAGGATAATTTTTTTTCAACATACTAAGAGAAACGATCATTGTAAAATCGTTGTCGTAGATATTAGCTTGACCACAAAAAACTTTCAAAAAAATGGAAAACACAAGAAGCCAACATAATCAAATACAATATTAAAAAGATGGTTATAAAACAGAATCTCTCTAAAAGCCACGCTGGTAAAAAAAAATCTTTTAAAACACAAACATGTTGAAGAACACTTTTAATTTCTTTATTTTTTTTTCATCCTACGTTTTCCCTAATGCGACATTTCGTATTTGCGCGTCTGCCATTATGGCATCTAAATTATGTAAGTGAATTCTGAATTAACATCCGCCCGATGTAGATATTGTTGATGCTGATGCCCCACCATAACTGAAGTATGCTAATGGGGCGTGTGTTTAATGTGACTATATTAGGCAATTACTGGAAGCCAATGGCATCCGTTTTATCGGAATTACTCTCACTTTTGTTATGCTAATTACACATCATATTTCTTCACATGTGTTTACTATTTATTTATTGTGAAATTATTAGTAACTAGCTTTTCCCCGCGGCTTCGCTCGCATGGTATTACGGGAAATTACTGTAGCGCTTGCACTTATCAATTATCTTCCCCCCCCCACCCCCACCCCTATCCCCTTCCGCATTCCATATATTCATTCCCTTACATTCGGTTTTCAAACATCTCGCCTACCACCTAAATTTCATAATGCTATAGCTCAAAGAAAAAAAGAATCACTTATCCAATTTTGTTCATTCGTTCGGAATTTATGCGCTTACAAACATTTCGGATGTTTATTTTTATTTTAATATTTGGAAGTTCGTAAATATAATAAAAAATACTCTATTTATCATTCAGTCTTTATAATCGTTACGAATTATATTTTTAATATAGGAACTCTCATCTGACACTTATTCCAAGCTTGTCCAAAAAAAAACGAATTCTAATATTTGGATTTCCTGCAGTAGTAGCCGACCAGTAGACTGAGTACCTACCAGCATAGAGCCCAAAAATATATCAACATTGTTTCCATGGAAAAGATTTTTTCTGACGTTAGCAAAAACTCGCTTTTGTTAGCGACAAAAAACGTATAACAAATATAATATATTAATATTTATAATTTCATAACGCCAGAGCTTACCATCATAAACAACCTCTAGTCTGCGCATATAATTTAGCTTTCTATTGGTGAAAGAATTATTAAAGTCTTTATATTGTGTTATGCGTGAAAGCGTCATAAACAAACTCGAGCAGTTTCGCATTTATAATATTAGTATGGATTATAGAAGTATAGATGAGGAACTTCCGTCTATTTTTTAATGTCTAAGCAACTGAAAAGAAAAATAAATCAGAATTAAAAAAGCGTCCAGTACACTACCTCAAAGGTGGTGTAGAAAATTTTACGTTGCACAAAGTTTTTTTTTTTTTTTTTTTCCAGTAGCTCTCACTGTTTCAGAGATAAACATAAAAAACGTGACCTTTAACTTTAGATAAAAAAACAACGCTCAAGGGGGAATGATGAGAACTTTTGACATAGCATTTGTTATGATGTATTTAAGACTTGTACACAAATTTAGCTTGTTGGGAATTCATAGAAACGCAGGCCATCCAACTTTATGATAATATTCCGAATGAAATAACTGAGTGAAAAAATAATTAATTTAAAAAAATAAGAAAGAATGTCTACCTCAAATATCGGTGTTTTGATAATGATTGAATAAACTTCAATTAAGATATTTACATTGTATTATGTTTGCCAAATAATTTGAATTTTATATAAACATAATTATATATTATGTTCCTAAAATTATTGACACTCATGACTATCTAACTTAAGATTAATAAATAAAATAATGAACTTCTAACTCAAATACCAGCATATTTATTTGTGTAGTTTTAAAAGTTTTTTAATTTTTTCGAGATCTGCTAAAAACGTCTTCCGTTCACGCATCGTATTGGTTGGAAATCGACGAAAATTTATCGCAATTTTATTAATATTACGTTAAATATCTTCATATATAAAAATCTCGCGTCACGATGTTTGTTCGAGAAAACTCCGAAACTTCTTAACCGATTTTGATGAAATTTAGTTTACTGTGTGTAATTTGGTCAAACTTAAAAGATAGGATAGTTTATTTCTGGATTTTTGACCTCAAAATGTATTATTGCTAATTAATTGTTCAATTAATGTTTGTTATAGAACAATGCTTTGTAATTATTTGTAAGTAAGTTTCATAAATTTCCAACAGATGGCGGTGTGAGTTAACTTATCGATACAACACTTTGTTATCTAGATTGGGTAACCATCCAGTAGAAGGCATTGTGTTTCGAGTTCACGTCACAGCAACGCGTGGCCGGGTCAGGTAGTAATTATATAAAATTTCATCATTGACATGCTTGTTGTGCTTATTTTACGGTTTAATAAAGTTAATTACATTAAAAAGCTAATATTTCAATATTTTCCGGTCTCACGGAAAACGGAATATTTATTTTTATACAAGTTCGGCATACCTAATCCAACTATATATATTATTAATAATATTTTTTTAATGTTTCCAATTAGGTAATGTTTTTTTTTCTGTAGTTGTAGAATACGGCTCCTTGGAGCATAAACAAACTACAATATTTATGTGCTTCGTTTCTGTTTCATAATTCTACATCCTATTTTATTATTACGTGTAAAAGCTTCTAGATATCTTTTCCCCATATGCCTCAAAGTCAATTTTGTACACAATAAATTCAAAGAATTACTGTGGTATGAGAGTTCTTTCACTCTCTCCATTATGCGCGCACATAAAGGATGCTACAGGACCCGTGTAAAGGATATATCTTCTTGTGAGCCTCGTATCGGAGGCTGTGTCTGACTGAAGTTCTTACAGATGAAATCATAACCAATCAGATACTTTCTATGGTGGTCGGCTTTCAAGCAATTGTGTTTACAATAAAATATTGCCTCCCTGAGAAAATCAGAGAAAGATTACTATGTAGTTACATGGTTAAAAATGTAGATACCTTTGGTTAGAAATAATGAGAACATAATGTCAATTTATATAACATGAATTACGTAAAATTATTTTTTCATGAACTGTACAAGAGTCCCAACTGCTCTCATCCACCACGAGCCTGAAACCAAATGTGGTGTTTTGTGAGACTGAAGATAAGTTGGGAGGGAAAAAGACGGGGAAGAGGAAGGTAGTACCTAGCTATTCAGATCTAGTAATTAAGTACAGCTGAAGTTGTATCAAGCTACGTTTCAATTCTCAATGGTGGTCTTACACCAGTGCGATACGAAGAGTATCTTTCCTACTGATAAAATGTGATGTTTTATTACATGTCAAATCGGTACGCAAATATGATTATAACACGACTGCGTTCGATGCTGTCAATTTATCAAATCTTAATTCTTAAAAATAATAAACTATCAAAAACCCCACTTTTTATGTGAAAGCTACACAAGAGTCCCAACTGCTCCCAATCATCGGATGCCAGTAGGGCAATGGCAGCCCTATTTTGTTGCATGATGTAAGGATCATTGTAGTAGAGGGGAAATGAGATGGGGAAGAAGGAGGTTGGGAAGTACTTGAATAGTGGTCTTTTTGAATGGTGGTCTTTCACCAGGTATCTGCTGTTAATATCTTCCGCTTGTTTTGCGGTTTTAACAAAAGGCAAATCGATAGCTTTTAAATGCTGGAATGTTTTTAAAATATTTTTTAACAAAATTTCGTACGTTGTTCAAACACTCCTTTTTCATTGACTATTAATTTAGTACAAGTTCACAAAATATAAAACATAATATTTCCGTTTTGACAATATTATTCGAAAAGTGAATATCCGAAGAGTGAAACTTCACTGTAGATTATTCATCCCTTGAGAAATACATTCGTTTAATTTGATTCTCCTCTCCTAGGCTGCTGCCCGGTCGGGGTTGGAATTAAGTAGATCTTTGGCTACCATTACCCATCAAACAAATTATTTTTCCTTGCGCGCCCTTAAACAGGCACCCTTAAGCCGGGCGCACCGTACTGCAGCCAGATTTATGAAGCCTTGATTCAGGACTATTCCCCCGTGAAGGATTTGGAGTAATATATGAGTTCCTTACGCCTGGAAAAAGTCGGACAGCGAATGCGGAAGAAACAGAGCATTAAAATTGGTGTTTTATTCAGTGTCCAAAAAGATTCCGGAATTTACGACCGGGAGGAATCATAAAATTTAATGTATTCTCAGACTAATAAAAAATAGATACAGGTTTATGTAACAAATCTCTTTCTAAATTATATTTCAATTTAATGACATCTTTATTTTTCTTTTTGCATAATTCCACGATCCTGGTACTGAGTAGTGCGGTACCAACGATTATCAGAATTTGTAAGAATTCGGAAGATCTATCGGTACATATCAAATATGTACATATGCATAACGTAGAAAAATATTTTCACGATATTTTTTTCAGATCTTGTAAAATTTGTTGTAAGTAATTTGTTCAGTTCAAAGAATTAAACTTACAGACAAAATCAACTGGGAAAACTTAAAGTTTTTTTTACAATAACACATCTGTAATGTTTGCTACGTTACCTCACCGGGCTCATGGGGTGAGGTATGTCTAGGTCTTGGAGGCGGATGACCAGGACTCACTAAACCCCAGATTAAACCTCTTTTCCTTGCCAGAACTCTCCTCTCCTTTCTTTCTTTCAAATAACCCTCTATACAGTATCCCCAAAGATGACATAGGCCCTGAGGGAAATCATTTTCCTCAGTGCCTCCTTTGTGGAGCTCATGCAAAAAAAAACAGACAATTTTTAATTTTTGACCTAGTTGCGCCATTTTTAGGATTGATCCTTCCCCCCAGGGACTGGCTCTCAACCGATGTGACATTTAAAATTTCTTCTATAAATTAAAAAAAAATTACGTCTAATGGTACTTTTTATTTTATTAGACCGAGGATTGAACCTTCCTTCACAGAGACTGACCAAAATGAATGAAAACCGCAAACACCTAAGTCAAATCCTAACTGGATGGTACCGACATCAATTTCATATATTAACGGATGTACATTTTTAAATGTTATGTCATCCAATTTCAGAAAAAATGTGTGTGTGCCACCAACGTTGAAAGAATGCATTGTAATCAACAACGATTCTATCTACCGAGATTTAGCTCGATCAGAAGTGGGTTAATTTCTACTCCTTAGATTTGTATTATTTCATTCACGAAAACAAAATCAAATTCAAATATATGTATAAAGAATACCATGAAATAGTTATTATTCAAAGAACCCCACAAAGAAGACAAAACATTAAGAAATTATATTTTTTTGAACAAGTCCAAAGTGAATAAGCGTATTTTTAGGATTTTTTATTATTATTTTTTTCAAATTTATTTATCTATATAATGTTTGTTTATATTGGGTTTCTCGATGTCTGTCTCACTAGGATAAACCTATGTCGAGACAGGACTTTGACAATGTAATTGTGGTATAGAATCATAGATGACAGGCGTGCCCGAGTTTAATTTAAATACATAGATCAGTATTTAATAGAAAATTGCACACAATTGAGAAAATCAACAAAGTAAACAATTATTTTGAAGGAGACCAAATTTAATTTGTTTTATTAATATTTTTTGTAATTTAATTGAGTTGGGTATATTTTCTCATTAAGGCCATCCGTTTAAGGAGAAACCAAAAACTGGCTCGCAACTCAATTCACAGCAAAACTCAACTTTTCTATTTCAGTCATTATATCAGCTTATTTAACAAAAATAAAATTTTATAATTATCTATCAATTATCAACCATAATGTATATTAATAATTCATCAACCTCCTGAATTGAATCGATGTTTTCCTGATCTGACATATCGCAAGCTACTCGAAAACTTGACAGTTCGTGAGACGCTACCATAGCAACCTGTCAACATGGCAACTGATCGTGAGCCGCTACCATGGCAACCTCTTAACATGGCAACTGAAACGCGCCGGCCGCGGTGACTAGCAGCGCTAATCGCCACGTCACCCTTGACAACTGGTCTTCAACAAGTTGCCTGTGTGCAGATCGCCAGTGAAATTCGCAAATGCCTTTCCTGTAGATAGCGATTGAGTCGCCAACTGGTTTTATCAGTGTCTCCGCGAGCGGATGGCCTAATTTTTCTTTTCATAAACAGTATGGTATGTATTTTTAATCTAAATCATATTGCATGGAAATTACAAAAAAAAAAACAATTCGAATAAACCAAATTTTCGCAGAATTGCTTAAATGAACATTTAATATAATTTGAAACGTTTCATGTTTATTTCCGATTAACTTTATTTCCACTTGCGTTAATTTACCGTATTTGCACGGCGAGGAACTGCAAACATTGTAAAGGTATGCTGTGCAATTTTTGAATATGTCCAAGTTGCCTTTCCACTCAGTATCCCCTATATCGTATAACCTATATTATTTTATATAATTTTGGTAGGTATTTGCAGTGATTGATCACTTACAAGATGAACCCTATCAAGGAAAAATAATAAACACAAAGGAAATATTTTTATCCAACCTTACGATAGAATACAATACAATTGAGCTACTATTGATACACCAGCCAGGAGCACTCCTGTACTGGTGAGATCGGTACACGAAGGGGCATTGATTTGTTAGGAATTGGAACACGTGCTCTGAGGATAGGGAGGAGGTTGGAGTTTAATCGACCGGTAAACTTGGCAATCTTATTAGCCCACATTGTAGAATTATGGAATTTAGGATGGGCGGAAATAAAGGAATGGATTAAGCGTTAATTTTTTCCTTTCTTTACGCCTTCCTTCTTCTTGCATCTTCTCGGTTCCTCTTGTATCTTCTCGTCTCTTCTCGACTCTTCTTGTCTCTTGTTTCTCCTTGGCTCTTCTTGCTTCTTCTTGGATCTTCTTGGCTATACTTAGCTCTTCTTGTCTCTTCTTGGATCTTCTCGTCCCTTCTTGGCTCTTATTGGCTCTTCTTGTCTCTTCTTGCGTTTCCTTGGCTTTTATCGTCTTTTTGGCTTTTTTTGATTCTCTTCCTCTCTTATTTTTGTTGTAACCTTGTTAAAAAAAAATCTTTAATGATTTTCATCAACACATAATGCTTGATTCGCAATAACTGAAAAAATATCGTGAGAAAATGTGTGTGTTTCTCCTTCATGTAATTTAATAATGGAATTTAGAAACCGTAATCAATTTTTGAATTATGGATTTCTTTGAAACATAGGTTTTACGAATAAATCATTTAAGTAATGTTGAAAATTGAGATACTGTATTGAGAACATTTTGTTAACGGAATATTTACTTTACATTAATTTTGCTTCTATGAATCATTTATTATCACTCTGTTAAATGTTCCTAATAAGTAATAAACAAATAATAAATAAAAAAAACTATAAAAAATATTTTACGATGAGATTAAGGGGGTATTCTAGTCTAGAAAAAAAAAAACACAATTTTTTTTCTTCATTTTTTTTAAGTTTAAATAATCAAAAATATCTTCTTAAAAGAATTTTTCGAAATTCGCATTATTTTAAAAGTTATAACCATTTTAATGTCGCGGTTTAGACGAAATCTAACCAAAATCTGAATAGAACAAAATTTTAAACCCATTTTTCTCCAAACCACTTTTTTGGAGGCGGTTGACATGATATCTCAAGTTCTACTTAACCAATTTACTTGAAAATTGATGTGAGTCTTCTCTATACATTCTTCTATGGCGGGAACTAGAACTAACAAAATTTCAATTTTTACTATTTTTAAAAAATTTGGAAAGTCAAAAAAACTGGTACAAAAACGTCTTTTTTATTTCAGACAGCCGCCATTTTGCGAAAAAATTTTTTTTTACTTTTCCTTAGTTCGGGCCATAGCCGCATTTGTTTGGATTAAGAATTGATTTTTTTTTTATATTACTGGAAGGGTTGCAATTGTGTCAACCAGGGTGCGCCATTTTTTTGAGACCCCCACTTCAACACCCTGTAACTTTCTGAATTTTTTAATTTTTTAGTTCGACTCTTTTTTTAATAGATTCTTTAATGTTTAATAAATATTTCATAAAATAGAAGTTGGTAAAAATATTATTGGTTTTTTATTTGTTGCACCTGAAAAAACACCTACAATTCATGCCTCTAGACTAGAATACCCCCTTAATGAAAAAATTGTTTGAAATATTAACCGCTGATAATATTGTTGGAGTAATTTTCTACATCGAATCGAATATTGATCACGATAGTTTTGAATATATTAATAATTATTAGCATTTAGAATTTTTCCCCGACTTTCATGGCGTCCCTTGAATATGGATGTATCATTAGTATTACAAATTACTTCTAACTATGAAACGTTTTACCTCTTTCGGAATTTCGATTATAGAGGTTTCGATTAAAGAGATTTCAATAGCCAAATTAATCAGATAGCAAAAATTACGATCCATTATTTCATAGAACTAGCGAAAAGAACTACGATATATGTATTTTCGAATGATTCCACGACGATTGATCCCTCGACAGTTGTCGTCCCCCCCCCCCCCCCCCCGGCATTCTTATATACAATATGCAGTCGATTTACGTAAAATACAGTGTACCTACTTACGAGTATAAATAATAAAACTGAGTGTTCCGACTGAGTGTGCAGAGTAACAATACCGCCGAATACAAAAATTTAAAACACGTTTCATTCAAATTCTTTAAGGATAAAATTATTTGTCCATTCACTGGATATACCAGCGTATAAGTACAAAAAATCGACAATATCAATCAATTCGTTTGATATCCATACCAACTAATTATTAAGCCGCCGTTACCCGAATTTTTACCGATTTGTTACATATCTCCCTTAAACATTTGAAGTTTTTAAGCTCTTAAAAAAATATTCATTTTTTTAAGAGCTCATTTTTGAAGATAATATCTAGAAAAATTCCACGCCGAAACGCAAATTATATGAAATTACCTCGATTGAAAAAATCGCAAAGAATGCTCCGAAAATTTTTAAAAACAAGTCTACTTCTATTATTTTAAAAGTAATATTTGTGAAAAAATTCACAATATCTTTTAAATGATACTTAAGATGCCTTCCACGAGATTTTTGCTCTATTTTAAACGAGTCATATTTTATTGAGCATTTTTACAATTTTCGTTTCAATTTTACCATTTAAAATATTAGCGCTTTTTGTCTAACATTCGTAATTACATATCTCTCCATCTTATTTTTTTGATCGGGGAAGCGCCGCCTAAAGGTGTTTTTGAAGTCGGCTTTAGACATGAATTTGGTAAATAATGCTCAAAAATTTATAAGTTTAACATAATTGTAATTTCGGAGAATCAACTGTCGGGTCACCTTATTGAATTGTTTTCTTCAAAAAAAATTAACTTAGTACACGCAAAATATCGATACAAATTTATGTTTCTTACCTAATCATCATTTCACGTAATTAAACGCATTGCGCAGATTGCGTAGTATGTTAATAGTTAGTATTGCCTCAAAATGGCATATTTTTTATGTGTAGGTAGGTACCAATAAGGTTTCCCTCGCATATTCTACGCCAATGGTACTTCTATTGGGAATCCCCACCCTTCCCTTGAAAGCTGCAGGTAGCACTAGATGGTACCCACATCGCCTAGGCAAGGGTACGCTGATTTACATGAGATGTGGAACCGCGGCGTCGGATGAAATATATCCCAAATTGAATAACCGCAAAATAAACTTGGATTCCACTTGACGTGCTTATTTCAAGGGAAACCGGGAAACTTCCATTAGCCCGGCCGATTCTGTGGCCTCCCAATTTACATTCAGTGGAGGGGCTGGATATTTGCATAAGCGTCTAATCCCCAAATCAGCTATCAAATATAACAAGATTTAGTAGGTACAAAGTACAACCCTTATTTAATATTCCTCAATATTGAGATGATATTAGGGTTAGTTAGGAACTTTTTTTATTGAAAACTTTTGGTAAAATACAAAGGTACATATAATAATGAAAAGTACATACAAAAAACTTAATATAATAAATCTATGAACAATAAAAATCCCATAAAGGCGCTGCTTGCGCGTGGGTATTATATTGATTTTTATTGTATTTCTGTTTTACGTAAAGATTTAGGTACCAAATGTAAATTAAGGTATTAAAAAAGAGTAAATGTATAAACGAAATAAAAACTACAGCACAACAACAGTCTGTACTGTTTTTATCGCATTTGTTAAAGTTTTATGAAGAATTAATATTTTATGTGCAATTAAAAGACAAAAAACGTCTATCTATAAAAGCTGTCTATTTTTTTTTTTTTTTACAGTTAATACCGCACAAGAGTCCCAACTGCTCCCCTCTGGAGCCAGTGAGACTATGGCATCCCCAATCGGGGTATGTTGTGAGGCTGAAGGTAGTGGGGAGGGGAAGGAGATAGGAAAGAGGAAGGTGGGGAAGTACCTGGCTATTCAGATCTGGTCACTAAACACGGCTAAAGCCATTTCAAGCAACGTTTCAATTCTGAATGGTGGTCTTACACCAGGGCGATACTGATAGTATCTTCCACTCTGGAACGTGTCGCAAATATACTATTTATTATTTTAAATGAATAAATTGTGAAATAACACAAATTAATCAAATAAAATTTATTTGCGCACGCCGGGTTCGAATGATAAATATGATCGACGACTTTGTTAAAACTTAAAATATATCTGTTTCAAGTTTTGATATATTTTTTATGCGATTAAAGATTTTGACACGTGTGAATATATAAAAAGTTATATTTGTCGGTAATAGATGGGAAAGTGCTAAAAGAATTTATTTATTTATTGTTTCTTTACATGGTAGGTTAACATTTCAATTTTTAGCCTCACTTAGAACAAACTGAAAATAACACAAAATAATGTAAGTAAATATTGAAAGAACCATATTGCTAGGTACATTAATGTTTCTTATACATAATGGGTACCTACTAAGATCAAGTAATGTAACACATTACAATGTATTGTGACCGTGTGTTGAAATTTGATATGAAATATTATATTATTATATGATATGAGATATTCACGGCCGAAAGCATTATAGGAATTATTGTGCGGGCACTTATGTGTTATTGCACATCCCTGATTATAGACATTGCAATGCTGTCCGAAACGTTGGCTTTTTTTATTTTTATTTTTTTATTTTTTTTATTTTTTTATTTTATAAATCAATAATCCAGTCCCGCTAAGTCAATTGCAATTGGCTTGACAGCAGGTGCTTATAATTACTTACAAATATATTTAAAGTTATAATTTACATCTTTTATCTACAGTTTAAACATTTTTTCATAAATTTTATCATAAGTATCAAAATAAATATTCTTTTTCCAATAACCAATTTTTCACCATATATTTAACCTTAAAGCTAAAGAAGGAAGTAGCGTAACACGCCACAATACTCCAAAAATAAACCATTAACATATATTATTTTTTATTATTAAGGTTACTTTCAAAAGTGCTAGAATGTTTTTTTAATAATCTTTATACGAAACGTAGATATACTGAGTTAGTTACAAATGTAATATATCTATGTAATTGGGCCTGCTCAGAACAGTACCAGGGAAATTACGAGGTATGCATCAAATAAGAGGAAGTTTGCTATTGGATAATTCGAAAATTGTAGAAACAAAAGTCTCTAGGTACCCTATATTTTTTACAAAATTAAATGACGTCTTCACACGGAAAAAAAATATTGTTTTCAAGTTTAATTTCTGGAACTGCATTTTAATTTTAATTTCTTTATATTTTCAAAAATATTATGATTTAATTTATTAAAACAGTTTATTTAAAAACAGGTTCTGCCATGAAATTATTATAACGTGTGACAGCTGTTTCGCCTTCTGAAGGCATTATCAAACAGTTTGATAATGCCTATTTTGCTTTCTGAAGGCCCTGGTGTAAGACCAACGTTCAGAAATAAAACGTTGCTTTAAATGGTTTTAGCCATGCTTGGTGACCAAATCAGAATAGCCATATACTTTCCTACCTCCCTCTTTCTCAACTCCTTACCCTCCCCTCTACCTTTAGCCTTACGACATTCCATTGGGGATGCCAAAGTCTTACTGGCTCCAGACGGTACCAATCGGAACTCTTGTGCAGCATTCATATAAAAAAAATATCATTTTCCAAAGAGCCGAAAAACGTACTCTTTCTCGGTAGTTGCTTTTCCTTATGTGCCTGTCATAATATCGTCCATTGTCTCACGGCTGAAGTTTTGTTGTAAGCTGTTAGCTGATCAGCATCTCCTCACTTCCTACTTACTGGATGAAGTCCGAAACTGCAGTCATTCTGTATGTAATCCCGCCTGACCCAGAGGTGACTTCTCGGTATATCTTGACCTACATTGAAGAGCGAATAACCAGACAAAACCGGAAATATGTTATTTTTAAATCAAATTTTAGGCGTATTAAAAATTGATTTCGAAAGACTGTTCTTTTATGTAGTAAAGCTATTTTTAAAATTTTGAGAAAATATGTTTATTTTACAAAAAGGTTTTACCATAGGTCGTTGGCAGATTCAAATTTTCAAAAAAAAATTTTTATTATAAAACATACATTTCAAATCATATAAATCATGCAGTAAAATAAATCAATAAATTATTTGGGTAAACTACTTTTCAGAAATTTAATTTTAGTTCAAATAAAATCATATAAAAAGGATCCGCACCCTTTTTTGTGACGAAAATACTCCAGTTTGCCTATTTATTTACGGTCTTACAACTCTTAGACATTATTGAAAAATTATAATTTTGATCAAAAAATGATTTCAAAAAGTACATAATATTAATAGTTTTATCATCACGAGTTTGAACATTTTTTAATGTGGTTATTTATCAAAGCAAATTTGGAATGAAATTAATTCTTTATTGGGTTATTTTGTTAAAATACTGGTATGGAGAATAATTAATCTTTTTCATCGGAACCGCCCTGTACCGTTGCAAGGGTACGATCGCGAGGGTACGATCAAGGGTACGATCATCGTTTGACGAAATTTAAATTCTCGGCCGCTGGTTAATGGCTCTGAAAGCAACTATTATCGTTACCAACAAAGTTCATGAAAACATACTCATGATGACATTATGAATGCGAACACATCAGCCGATTTCGCAAAACACCTATCTTCGCGAGAGCAGTTTTAAGCGGTAAATATTAATGATTTAAGTACCTTTTAAAATGTTTTTTAAGTAACATACTTGTGGGATTTGATAAGTACTGTTAGAGCGTGACGGAAAAAGATAAGCCTTTATTATATATACATAGCTCTCCTCTCCTCCTTCAGCCATCCTCTCTACCCAAATCATCGTCCAAGCTAAACGGTTGTTTGCCATTCTAGTTGTCACATTAAATCATTGTTATCAATCTTAACTACATAAATGATAATAGAAGTGTTTACTAAATAACCTATCTCACATAAATAATATTTGCGCTGCCGGTAGTACATAAAATAAGAACTATATTACCTTAGATAGTAAAGTAAGATAAATTGATTAATAGTAATATATACTCTCAGTATCCCTATTTTGAAAGATCACCGTTTAAAATACATAATAACTTTGCTTGGAATGGCTTTAGCCGTACTTGATGACCAGATCTGAAGAGCCAGATATCTTCCAACCTTCCTCACCCCTGTTTCCTTCTGGTGCACTTTTATGTCAATCTCACAACATATTCCATTAACTGAGGATACCAGTGTCGTAATGGCTTTGAATATTTGGGACTCTAGTGCGGAATTCACATTTAAAATATATTTTTTTAACATGAACTCCACACAGGAGGCCCTGAGGAAAATAATTTCCCTCGGGGCCTCTGTCATCTGAGATGCTGTGTGGAGGGTCGTTCTGAGGATAGGAAGGAATGAACATTGGTCTTGAAGAGACCCATGTTGTAGGAAGAAGGAAACACAGAGGCCGGCAAATCGTTCCACAGTCGAGCTGTTGAACACAATAACAAGTCGAAGAAGCGACCCGTTCTCATGTGACAAATGTCAACCGTGTACATATGTTGGGCGCGCGTTTGGCGTGTCTCCCGACTAAAATTCACCGGTGTCGAAGGGATCTATAACGCTAGTTTCTCGGAGCATCTTCCATTGAAATACCGGTAGAATAAGAATAGCATTCCCACCCGATGCTTCCCAACTACTTTAAAACAGCGAGAAAAAAGTTACATTTGAACGTTGTATACATAATTTTTGTCAGTAATTTAAGGCTTGGGGTAGTAATGCAATATAATAGTAGAATTTTTAAATATTTCTCTCCGCAGTTTAGTATGACTTGCCTTGTTATATACCTACACAGAAAAAGTATATAAATTACATTCAATAATTCAATCCTTTTAATTGCGACAATTGGTACGCACCCTAAAAGAGAATTTTTCATAAGAACGCATTTTTGCCTTTATTAGGCTTGTTTTTGCGTTTGAAATTACAAAAATGTGTCAAGCCTTAAAACGCCTCAAAGACCGTCTGAATAGAAATATATCCCAAAGCGCTTTTATAGGCTTTACAAGATATACTTCAGAGGCGTTAATTCAATCATTGTTAATTCATTACTCAGTCATTACGACCACGACAAGAAGTAAGTGTTTGACTAACTTGTAGCAAATTTAAGCTGACGCTAATCCTCGGCGTTACATAAATAAATGACGAAGGTAGGCCAAACTAATTAAGGAGTTAATAAGACACCGAACTATGTTTAATATTTACGTAGCAAATTCATACAAGTACTCAACACGGTGAGAGTTCCTGAGCAAATATACTTTTGCTTTTGCGGTAGCTCGTGCTCATATTAGCCTCGTGTCGCAAATTCTAATTTTGGCCTGCCTGGTAACAGTACTAAACTGTACTCTAAGTGAAGATCAAGTTTTGTCATAGAAACTAGCTAGAAAGCTGTGTTACAAAGATGCAAATCTACTGCATTCAAAACTAAACTCTTCTTTCCAGAGACCAATCATTACAAGCCAGCTGTAATCTACTTACATATTGTACCCACCTCTACATACTCACATCTCTCTTACACAATCAAATACAATGTACTTACGCATGCTGGGATTTGAAGCCATAACCTCTGGATTCGTAGCCAAGGATCTTTAACACTCAACCGCACGGAGGCCGTCGAAAATTTGGTTTGTTCAAGGAATAGTGTTATTTATTCAAAAAGGTTTAAATTTTAAGTTGGCGTGGTCCTTTTTAATAAACAAAGGAATCTGTGAACCAGCGCAACGAATAGACCACTTCATTATTTCAGAATCTGATCGTTTTTAGAATCCAAGCTCACGTCAAAAAGTAAGCAATGAATACCCCATCTACACTAATTGCTTCCTACTCTCAGCATCTCCGTGACTTCCATCAGAAAGTGACATATTATGTCAGTATGTCGCCGAAGCTTCGGATACATAATGTACGTTGTGGACTTTTACACGTAAATATAAGATTATTCAATTAAATGAAGACACTATGAGCGAAACTCAATCGAAAATCTGGAAACAGAAAAATCAGAAAAAGATATTTGCACCTCTGGGACTCGAACCCAGGACCTCCCTACTTTCCGGGCGGGTGCTCTTGACCACTGAGCTAAGGTGTCGATATCAAATTCGGTCACCTTTAACTGTACCATACTTCGACTAAGAACCACCCATATTATCTTAATTTTTCATAATGCATATTTTTATTGGCTGAGGTGCAAATATCTTTTCTGATTTTTCTGTTCCCAGATTTTCGATTGAGTTTCGCTCATAGTGTCTTCATTTAATTAAATATTACAATTTGAGGTTTTACTCATACAAGTTAAAATAATAATATAAGATTATTCAATCATTCGTTTGCATTTTTTGTAATCATTGTGTTTTTATTACTATTGTTGTCATTTATTGATAGATATATTCAAAAAGTCATTTAAGTTTTTTTACAACAAATTTTTTTTGAAAGACCACCTCTTTGCGATGAATTTACAGCCATATTGAACCAAAAACTGTTTTTTTTTTCGGAAATTCAATTTTTTAGATTTTTTAGGGTAGCTAAAAAATGCACCATTAAGAGTGGAATAAAACCAGTCTGAGGTTGGCATTGCAATCCTTGCCTCATAAACAAGTTGATCTAAACACAGCATGTGGGATGTACGACTCTAAAACGAAGACTCGACGGAGGAAACTAAAATGAGAACGAGGAGCAGCAACTAATCGGATCTGAAAAGTTGGTCTTAATTATTCCATTGAAGGTATTATGATTTAGTATATAATGCATACAGCCTGGGTTCATGAAGAGTAAGCCAGTGCCAAAAATCTTTACGCCTGCAAGAACTAAAATTCGTTAATGTTTTATCATCTAAATTTAAAATTTCTATCTTGCTTTAAAATTATTATCCTCCTGCCTTTTTTATACTTATTGTAATACTTAGAGTTGTGGATAATAGTATCATGCGGCTATATATTACAAATGACGTCATTTTTATTTTATTTTTATTTTTTATTTATTAAGTTAAAAGAAATATAATATTTCGCTTTCTTAACTTAAATACAGAGCATATTATGTAGTAGTTTTTAATTTTGTTCCAAAATCTTAAGTTTAAATAGTTTTTTTTTTAAGGTTTTTATATTCTCTTCCGTTTTTAGATTATCTGGAAGGAGATTATAAATGTGAACTCCCTCGTGGCCAATACTTCTCTTGCCACTTTCAGTCTTGACTGTATTTGTGTACAATTTATTGTGTTGTCTTGTATAATGTTCGTGTACTTGTGATGTTTTTATAAATGTTGTGTTTGTGTGTATAAGTCCATTTTGTATTTTGTAGATTAAAAGACATATGTTATATTCGTACAATGTTCTTATTTTCAAAAGGTTCATTTCCTGATATAGTTTTTTTGTGGGAGTGTCTGGGTTATAGTTGAAGAGTTTCTTAATAACTTTGTTCTGTATTATTTGTAAGTCGTTTAAGTACGTAATGTATGTGTTTCCCCATATTTCTATTAAATAATTTAGGTGGGACTGGATTAAGCTAAAGTATAAGCCCCTCTTTACCTCTGTTGGTAGAAGATGAGCAATTCTACCAAATACACCAATTAATGGGATGATTTTTGTTTTTAGTTTTTCTACGTGTTGTTTAAATGTTAGATGTTTATCAATATATAAGCCCAGGTATTTTTCGCTATCTAGAATATGTAGGTCTGTTTCTTCTATTTGTAATGGTTTATGCGATGGTATTATTCTTTTAGGTGAGCTTAAGATCATGTAACCGGTTTTATTAATATTTATTGTTAATATATTTTTTATTAGCCAATCGTTTAGTACATTAAGATCCGTTTGAGATTGTTCTAATAGACTTTCTAAGTTTTTGCCGAAGTAAAAAATTGCCGTATCATCTGCGTATAAGAAGATTTCACCATGTAGTTTTAGCTGACAGATGTCATTTATGTATATTTGGAATAAAAGTGGCCCCAGTATTGATCCTTGTGGAACTCCGTAGTTTATACTCTCGAGTTGACTGTTTTTATCTCCTATGTTAACACATTGTTTTCTGTTGGATAGATAGGATTCTATTAGTTTGATAGCTGGACCGGTTACACCTGTTTTTTCTATTTTTTTAATCAGTATTTCATGACTTTCAGTCATTGCCTGTCGCGGTTACTTTGTCCCGGTGATTAGCTGTCACTGGATAACAGTGGATTCGAGGAACCGGATATTTTCGGAACCAGTTCTTATCGGATTTATAAAATAGACACCAACACTCAAACTGAGCGAAGGCGCGCCAAAGGCCGCCCGCAGGGCCTTGAAGCAAAAAAGGTGTTTATCACTACTGTTATGGAAAATATTAATATTTAATTTTTAAAGATCGTGCTTCCAAAAGGCTTTCGTCGGATCGTAGCAACCTACAGGTCCAAACAAGGCGCCATTGGTTGGCGCCATTTGTAGCGTAATGATTAGTTTTTAAATTATGTGACTTTTCTTCCTTTTATTATATATATAAATGGTGGATTTAATTAATCAATCACTTTAATTCTAAGTTCCAAGACTAATTAGCTCTACGTTTATAAAATTAGGTAGTCCAATCATCGCAACTTTCCCCTACTACCAAATACCACGTCAACGACGAATATTTTCACCGTGTTCAGCGACCATTTTGTCTCATATTATTGTAACTCGATAAAAGATGTAAAGAAACGACCACGTTCCGAACAACCTTTTATTTGTATACGAAAAATAAATTTCTATCTATGTTCCTTAGTGGTCTGCGTCTAAAACCAGTCATCCTTTATATCGTCAACGAATCCGTCCGACTTTCAATTCACAGCCACTGCGCGGCCCGTAATTCTTTTGTCGTCACGTGTGTCGTTACGGTGCCGTTAGTACGTTATTGGATATTTAGAGTTCCGCCGTATCCTGCCGATTGCCGTGTGCCTCATGCCCCGTGCTTCATGCTTCATGCCTGCGCCGTATGCCTTATGCCTTATGTCACAGCTGAGCGGAGAGAGGTTAAGGTCACGGGCCACATTTGAGCGGAATTGCTGGAACTGCTCTGGAAATGCTTCACACTCCATTAGGGATTCCAAATATTTCCATTATCCCGGAGTAATAAGCGGTTGAATTGAATGTGAGGTGCTACTCACCCTTATTTCAAGAATTGTAGTATATACCGCCAAGAATGTTCACAACCCTACTGTTTAAATCTTAAAGTAAAGTAGAGATTATTATATCTGTAAACAACAAGAGTTAAATTCGTCAAAATCAACACAATGTTTCGCATATTTTATTGGAAAGAAACTAAAACGTTTTGTTATATTACGTTTAAAGATGAAGAGTCAACTTATTTATTTGTGTTTTTTAGAAAATTTTAGTGCATAATAATTTTAGGACATTTTGTTTTGAAACTGTACATTTATTCTTCAATACCAATACAATTAAATTCTTATATTTACTTCAATACCAATACAATATTCAAAATATATGAAGTACACAATTCAGGAATCTCAGTTTTTTATTTTTTGCTAAAGCCCTGAGCTTTTTTTTACTGTGGAGGGAATGCTGTGTGGAGGGCCTTTTTAGGGAAGGAGAGAAAGTTCTTAGAAAGAAAAAGATCCACTCCCACTGCAATGCAAGGCGACGGATCGAGAGAGTCCGGCTGGAGAGGAATAGGTTAGGTCTCCCTCGACTAGTCTCTCCCGATCTGGCCCGGCACGCAATACGCGGGCAAACGCATTCGCCATCAAGACCTAGACAAACCTCACCCAATGAACCCGGGCATCACGGTTATGTCATCAAACGTGGCGAACCGCTTGGGGTGACCTACAGAAGGGGTGTTGGTAATCCAATAAATAATGTTTCCTGGGCAGCGCAACCCATTCCCACCTCCAAAATCGGAACTGGTAGTACTATGGCAACCCAAAAGTTTTAGCAGCGCCAACATTTCGATTCAAATTTTTGATCTAACACTATGCGGATAACAAGTATATTGTTCAATAAAAAATTGACGTTCAAATATAATAAAATAAAAGAAATAGTTTTGTAAAGTAAGTAAAAAATCTCAAATAGAAATATGAGAGATATGAAAATGGCTGAAGAATTAAGTCCAAATTGCTCAAAGATTGGTAGAGTACAAATAAATGTTATGGTTCCGGAAACAGAGGATTTGGATTCGATCCAAGTTGAGATCGTTACTTTTTTTATTTTCTTTAAATAATCTTCTTGAATGATCAAATTACTTTAATTTTTTATTGATTCAGACAAAAAGGAACGACAACGGAAAGTACTATAAGTAAAATAACATGCAGTATTTTATATTAGGGTGTACAAACGCACTCTATCATAATAAAAACCTACCCTGTGAAAAACAAAATGTAAAATAACCCATATTCTGTCTCCGTAATAATGAAGTTAGTTGTTCCGGCACTCAGTAGACCAGAAGCAGCAAGCAGTAGACCAGGGTAAACATAGTGCAGTCAAGTGCTTACACGGTGGCGATAGGTGTTAGCCAGCCTTCAGTTTACCTTATGTGCCTAAACTGTCAGGGGTAACTTCGGGCCTACAGGAAACCGCCGGACCGCGAAATGCTAACGATCTGGTCACCCGGCCGGTTGGGGGTGGCGGCACAACCTTAATCTAGAACCTGGGATGTTAGCTAGACTGACAAGTGTGTAGTTTGGCTTTTGATGGTTTTGTAAATTGCGGTGGAGGGTGTTATTTGCACCTTTAAAAATTCTTCCCCAAATTGAAGTTCTTAATTATTGCTATTGTGGTTGCTATGTTAATTTGACAATTTTGTTTGTAATTAAAAACTTCTTAACCACTGGAGCGACAGCGCAATTTAAAACTTTTTTTCCGATTGCTCGACATTTTTTGGTGATCATTTTGAATATTTTCCGCCCAAATTAAAAAAAAAATCATACCTCCGAATTTTAATACGGAGACATACAAACTGATTATTGATCTATATAGCCAATGAATTCACTTATCTTTTGTCGATTATATTATATATTTGTAGGGTATAACATATTCTTAGGGTTTAAAAAAAATATAAACTTCTACTTAATTACTTACAAATAACGGAAAATTTGCCAAAATCGGCAGCAAAACAATCTGAGATATTCTATATAGTGCCGTATTGTAGCAAATAGCGCTCCAGTGGTTAAAAGAAATTAAATCCTAAGAGAACAAAATAACGAAACGGGTTCAGGAGTGACGGATGTATGAATCCATCCCTCCCATGTGGTGTAAGACGATGTTCCGAAATCTCCCTCAAACAATCGATATGTCTTAAAAAATGATTTTTTTCACTGGGATTTAACTAGTTTAATTTTACTCTATTTATTTAAGAAATATTTTTTTTAATGCTAGACAATACAAAAGCCCATGACGGTACTGTATTTGAGAAAAAAAGGGGAACTATATCGCAGTGGGTAGGGGCTTTAGAATTTGATTTATTAATGCATTTAATTTGCGAGGAAATAATAAATTGAAAACAAATTTATCAATGCATCAAGGGGCCCGGATTATAAGAAGGAGGAAAAACAGATTCCTATATCTTGGTTGAAATGGGAGCCGACTGACACAAAAATCAGTCGGAAAAATGACCCGTTTTCTTAAAGTCCTTACATATCCTTACAGCGTCCCCTAAGATGACAAAGGCCCTGCGAGGAATTATTTTTCTCAGGGCCTCCTATGTGGAGTTCAAAATTTTCAACAGATCATGTGTTCCGCTCGCTTCCGTCGAGTTTCGCACACATTCACCGGTGATCAAGGGATCAATGAATCAATAAATTAATAAATAATAAATTTATCAATGCATCAAGGGGCCCGGATTATAAGAAGGAGGAAAAACAGATGCCTATATCTTGGTTAAAATGGGAGCCGACTGACACAAAAATCAGTCTGAAAAATGGCCCGTTTTCTTAAAGTCCTTACATATCCTTACAGCGTCCCCAATGATGACAAAGGCCCTGCGAGGAATTATTTTTCTCAAGGCCTCCTATGTGGAGTTCAAAATTTTCAACAGATCATGTGTTCCGCTCGCTTCCGTTGAGTTTCGCACACATTCACCGGTGATCAAGGGATCAATGCATCTGTGCATTAGATATGACAATCGGTATTTTAACAACGGATCGTCAATAAGAGGGATCCCCTTTTTTGCACAGAATCAAGTTGGTTTATCTGGTACTTAGGAGCTCCAGCTCAAAGCTGGCTCTCAAATGCAGTTGTTGGATGTACAAGATTTGTACAAGGTAGCAAGTTGGTTAATATTAAAAATCTGCTAGACCTGTACAAGATGCCCAGTTTCTTGAACACAAGAATTATTCGAACTTATTTCGGGCCACAATTTGAGGTACTTACTTCGAGCCTTTCAATGGAGTATTTTTTGGAAAGGGTTCTCCCGTCAAATTGCATCAGTCACAGATTTCCCTTTTTTGCTGAAATCAGACAAGCTTGGATTTTTGAAGAGGAAGAAAAGCCGTCAACTAAGGTCTGAATATTGTTCTTCCCTTGAGAAAATCCGTGATCCAACTATGCAGGGTTGGATGGATTCCGTACCGTGGTAAGTTTGGCGCCCGGTGTCAGAGAGTATCAAAGACTTTGAAGATATCCAACCCGACGGTTTGGGATTCTACAAATTGCTCCAAGTACCGACCCCAAACATTTGTCACATATCCGACCAAATTGCCACGCTCAGACAGTCTCCGTGGTCGACTGGTAAGGCTCTTGGCTCATAATCCGAAAGTCACGTGTTCGAATCCCGGCGTGCGGCGGTGGAGGACTCTGGGGGGGACTCAAACACGATTCCAATTCAGCCACTGACAACAAATTCAATTCTGCCACATGAACAGGAATAACAATATTTCTGGAGGAAATAAAATAACCTTGAAGAAAAAAAAATACTGATATATCAAAACTTAATAAAGATTTTAAGAACATCTGATTAGAAATACGTTCGTAACAATTAATTAATCAAGACCCAGGCTTCAATACCAATTCACAGCTTCTTTCACGCTCATTCGCACACAGCGAGCTTTCAAATAGCTCTCAGATTATACAGAAGCTCAGGTGCTGCCCTCAAGCAGCTTAGGAATTACTCTCCCATTAATATATACCTCAGGGGTGTAGATGAAATCTACCCTACAGCTGACATTAAGGCTTAAACATATTTTTTAATCTTTAACGTAAGCGTACTGAAATAAACATTTAAATAATTCCCGGTCTAATTTGCCTGCACGTACGAACCTCAACACAAATAAAATTACAAAGTTAAACAAAATCCTTAATTTAGTTTATCTTCCCACCAAGAAAAGGTCTCCGAAATTGAGTCCGTAAAGAGTAAAACAAAATAAAAACACGAAAATCTTTTATCCTGAGCTGTTCGCCGTGTATGAACTGGTTGTTCAGGTTCAGTATTATAGCAGGGTAGCTATTATTATGTCGACTGCATGCAAAAGTAAAATTTTAAACTGTTGTTCGTTCCCATGTGGCGTGTAATGGCTTCTGTGGCGTAATGTTATTATCGTATGTTTCCTTGCAAACCCCACAACAGTGTCCAAATAAAACCGTTGCTTTTTATTTTTTCCTTTTATTATTACATTTTTGTCGTACCGCCACGTTGCCGTGCGTGTGCCTAGATAGGCAGTTTAATGAAATGCTTATTACTGATGTTCATACACAGTAACACACAAAGCTGCTTATACGAAAAAATGCACGCGAACTTTCCAGACGGAATAGAGTTGGCAAACAATAAGCTGGTATTATAGGCTTTTTATTAGTTATTCGTTTCGAATACCGCGTTATCTCATTTGCTTTAGGAATGCTCTCAAATTTAAAATGGTTAGTTACATTGAATTTGTGAATCCCGACATTGAAAACACTAATGATGGAATAGAGTAAGTAATATTTACAAATAATGTTGTTGAGACATAATCGAATGTGAATTTGTGACTCGTGGTCGTATGAAACCGTGAGATAGATCTAATCCAAGAGAGATTTTTTTTTGCATAGATACATTTCAATTGATGTATTTCTCCACCGTATACCAACGTTGTTTTCTTTTTTTCTTGTTGCCACACGACATTTTCCAGTCCTGTTAAGGTGTGAGCCATAGTAATACCTGATCCGAGTACAACTTAATATACCTTCTGCATCACAAAAAAGAAAAATGCCTTAATTTTCGTTGCAATAAATTGGAAAGCCTTAAAAAAAGAATTTTTTTATTTCATTACACCGGTGAATTTTTGTTCAAAATGAGATTAAGGAAATATTTTTTAGATATAGATTCACTCATGCACTAACGGTAAGAATATTGCGTTTGGCAGGCCTTTCTGATTCTCCAATGCGCTTGATATGTCTTTTGAAGAATTAAATATGTCAAACATACTTTAATTAGGTGCATTAAATATGAACTACAGAAATGACAATATTGATGACCTCAAACCCATTGTAAGTTCAAAATTTATTATTAGTTATTGTAAATTGGAAAATATTTGAAGGTGAATTCTTACATAAAGGACTTTTAAAGACATTAGACGTCTTAAGGACAATATATTAATATCGTTATTTGAAAAAAATGAGGCAAAATATGAAAAAACTTTTCACAAATTCTAATAGTTATTTTTATATTTTAGTTAATTAATAACGTTCGTGTACCTACGTAAATACATATCTTTCCTTTAAGGAGATATTTTTGTCTCTTTTTTTAATCTTGATTCACGTAGTTTTGGATTTTCATGTTTATTTTATATAATTCTTTTATATAATGTTATTTTTTTGTAAAATAATATTTATTATCACCCGTCTCAGAACGGAGAGCGCCCTAGTGAGGCGGGTAACTTACACAAACATTAGTAGAATATTTTTTCGCAATAAACGCCCGGGCTACCGATAATTAAATTTTAAAAAAAAATTACGCAGTCAAAGGTCTCAATAATATACTTTATGACAAAACAAAAAAAAAGCAAACCAACAAAATACGACCCTCCAGGTGATGTGCAGTGAAAATTAATTAAATCATCATTTTCATGCATTATTTATTTTCCGTTATTTGTTTTTGGGGTGTTATGCCGTGTTGCGCTACCTCCTTCTTTAGCCAACGTTTCGGACAGCATTACAGTGTCCATCATCAGGGCAGATGTGTAATTGTGTTGTGTTGTGTTGTAACACAATTACACATCTGCCCTGATGATGGACACTGTAACGCTATCCGAAACGTTGGCTAAAGAAGGAGATAGCGCAACACGGCATAACACCCCAAAAACAAATAACGAAAATACTTTTGGCCGTGAAAATCTAAAAACTTATTATTTTTTTTTTTAATGAAAACTTTTGACGTAAAGCCAGGATTCATTTTATCTAGATGAAAAAAAAACATAATTTTCAACTTGTTGAATACAGATTGATGTCAATGATGATGGTTAAACAGTTGCTACCCAGTAAGCATCGCGTGAATAAAACCAATAACTCTTATTTGTTTAATTCAAATGAGCTTTCAGCTCGTAAATAAAAAGACTTTCATTTCTGATACTCGATGGCAGTTTATTTTTTTAATTCATTTTAATTCGCTTGATTGCACCTATAAGGGATCATTCAATTTCTCTGATCTATTTAGGTTTCCTTTAACGCATAATCCGTTATTGCAATTTCAATAGACACCCGGACTGAGTATGGACTAGACTGGAAAAGGTGTTTTGCTCGGAGGGGAATTCAATTATACAGAAAAAAAGTTGATATCGCCCTTCTGGTTTACCTATCCGTGTAGCCATGAGCTTTAAAGGATTAGAATCTGCTAGGGGACGTTTGCACTTGTGCTTGACAGTGGTTTCAAAACGTGGTCTTGTTTATCTTTTAATATTTGAAATATTTCTACAATTAAGCAATTCATCAATTTGACGACAGTGTGTGAAAGTATTGTTTTCTTTTTCTCGTATCTATAATACTATGAAGATTCAGGTCAGTTCTTGAAAATGTCTTCAGATGTATTTTTCTGAAGAAAAATTTGCTTCGGTTTTCTAAAGTGCACAGAATTCCAAGAGTGCATTCATTCGTAAGTACCTACCTAACACGCATGAAAGTTTTATGCCTCTGACGGTTCACCAAGGAAAATCTGAACAAAGAATGTTAATATTATTTAAATCTTTTTTTTTACATTGCCTTCACACAAGAAGCTCTTAGGAAAATATTTTCGTTCAGGGCCTGTCATCTGAGGAGGGTCTTTTGAGGAAAGGAAGGAATAAACATTGGTCTTGAAAATACCCATGTTGTAGGAAGGGAAAAACACAGAGGCTGGTAAATCGTTGCACAGCCGAACTGTTGAACTCAAGAACGAGTCGAAAAAGCGATTTCTCATGTGACAGGTGTCAACTGTGTACATATATTGGGCGTGAGTTTGGCTTATTTCCCGACTATGCATCGGTACCGAAGGTATCAATGACGCTAGTTCCTCGGAGCATCTTCCATTGAAATACCGGTAGAATAAGTATAGCATTCCACTGACGCCTGTGCTCTAAAGATTGCAGTCCGTTTGTTCAGATCAAACGGACCGCCCATTTTTGCACAGAATCGAGGGTTTTTTTAGGTATTTTGGAGCTTTTTTTATAAAAATGTGTAAAATGATAACGAAGAAAGCTACACCTAAGTTTTTCAAATACAAAATTTACATTTTATAAGAGCCCGATGCATTCAATGACTGTTTCTTTTAAGCATGCATGTGGAAACTAGCTATGTTAGACCACTTTTTTTACTTGTTGGTTTGTATTAATCAATTCTCCTTCAAAGTAAGCAATCTTCTCAACACGATTTCCATTGATATGCTTGGTAAAACTCTAAGTGACCAGCCCAGGCATGGGGCTTTATCGAAGCCAGAAAGTTAGCCTGTCAGAAGCTGGGCGTCCTGTAAAAGGCCGCAGATATTTTAATAGTACACATTTGCTGACCCTGTACAAATCGCAAGATGTTGAATTTGAAAGCCTGTAGTCTGGAGCCCCAAAATGCCTGAAAAAACTCTTGACGCAGAAACGGGCGGTCCTTTTGATAGATTCCTCTATCTTAATAAACTGATTGCAATCTTTAGAGCACGAATACTTTTAGTTTATCATAGTGAAACTGCAAAAAGAGCGTGATATCTGAAAAGCGTTTTCACTGCACTGCCAAGTTCCATCACGCCACCGCTACACGTGCCTACCCTAGAAGATGATTTGCATATTTTTTTACGGAATATGAAATTAAAATCTTGATAGGTATAGAAAATAATTATACACTGCAGCCGCCAATCTTTTCCATACAATAAATGTTTCAATGAAAATTTTCATTGCTCTTTTGATTTTTTTTTCATCGGTGGGTACATACTAACAAAGGAAATTTAATAAAGCGAGCCAATCAAAAGCCACGCACCTTCCACACTGCATTAGGTAAGAATCAGTAATAATTTACAGGGACTTTAGTTACCTAAGTCACCCCTAATATGCGTGGCTAGTTTCATGTTTACCCCGATAAAGACAGAAGGGGAGTGCCTGACATGCCGGGGCCCTCTGGCGAGGATCCTCGGGCATGGGACTTGCTGGACTACCTCGAGAGGGGCTTATATAGGTTTAAAACCTAGGTATTTGCAGGGCGGGCTTCCAGGAGTGCCCCTCAAATCAATTTGATTTAAAGTATTTTTCTAATTTTTACCCATTTTTCCAAAATAACTTTCCTTTGAGTCTAAAGACTGGTCGTGGTGATTGATTTTTTCATAAAAGGTGAGATTTTTTCCACGAACCAGCATTTATTTCAAATATATTTATTCTAAAGAGGTTCTATTTCCTTACAAGTGAATGTGGATTAGTGATTGAATCAAGAGTGTAAGAAATCTTCCTTTTCTTATATCAACAAAAAGGTAAAGTTTTGAATTCCTCTCGATTTTGTTGTATTCGAAGTATCTAAGCATCTTCGCTAAAGGTCAAAAGCTTTACAGAACAGCATTAATTATCATTGAAAATAATTCAGGCAAAATTAATGTCTCTTTCAATGTGAAGAGTAATACCTCCACACTCGACATATTATTACTTTAATCAAATTAGATTAGGCCAAAGATTCAACCGAAATACAGGTTTATAATGCCTAAAATCATTTTCATTGGCGATAACTTTTCGTTTCGAGGAAATCGGTTGCTTTGGGATCGATTTTGGAACGTACTGCCATCCAAGCTATTCACTACCTCCTTTTGTGTAATGTTGTGAATTTAAAGAAATCGGAAACATCTCAGTTAGACATGACACGGCCAAGTGGATCAAATACTTGAGTCTGTCTAGATTCTGGTTCCATGACAGTTGGCTCCCCGACATACTTATAAACAGTATTCAGTCCGTTTAGGGAAAATACGCTACACCAACTTACACAAAATATGATTGAGTGTCCCCGAAGGGTTATGTAATTGGTTTAATTCAAATGCAGCAAGGCAAAACTAATTTTCTGTATACTGCATATATCTATTTATTTAGAAATTGAAGTATGTTTGCTTGCATGTTTGTTTGTTGTTTATATATTGCTATATTAAGCAAAGGAATGTTTAAAACTTACAAAATATCTTCTTTCCACTCTCGCGAAGGCTTCTTGATTATTACAAGCACACGACAATACAAGTGAAAATTTTTTTAATTATTTCAAAAAACTCTTTTACAAAAATGTTAGATTTTGAGAATGACATTTTGCAAGCCATCAATTGTTCATTCAAAATTCAATTTTCGAATTAACTCTTTTAATAAATGAATTTAATTGAAGTACTTACCTTTGATACGAACTAATATCGGATGATTCATCGAGTAATCAAGAATTATAGGTATTTTAATTAGGTACCTACGTTTTTTACAAAATTTGGTTGATTGTTCTTATAATATATAAAAATGAATGAAACAAAAGTAATATAAGAAACATGAAATTTTGTATAAAAAATTGAAATAGTTGGCACGCGAGCTCTTTGAAAACTGAATGTACCGGGACTGAATGTATGGAACGTGGGAGAGGAGAGGAGAACGCGAGAGGGGGGTTCACTGGACGGGGGAAGCGGGAGAGGAGAGAGGGAAGGCGGGGAAGATGAATGGGATGTGTGTGCGTGGGAAGGGGATATGCGAGGGAAAGGGGATATGCGAGGGAAAGGGAAGGCAGAAGGGAAACGGAACGAATGGGAAAGGACACGCAGGGAGAAATAATTTTTCTATTTAGTGGCATTCCAACACATGCCGGGAACTCACTAGAATAATGTAAAATACAAAAAAATCTCTATCAACAAATTCTTTTCATGGCCATACCAACTTATTATTAAAGGTATTTACGTCAATGACGGTTTGAAATTGGTAATTAAGCACAAAAAATATAATTTTATAATAATTACATTTTCGCTGAGCCAAATCTCGGGGTATCAACTATCGGGTCATCCTATATTCTATATCAATAATCGGAATGACAGACGGCTTTGTATTAACGATGTTTTTTTTATGTAAATGAAGTAAGGCGTAAATGTCAATTCAGAGTTGTTGGGCGTTTCATCAGATTAGTTTTAATATTTAGTTAAAAATCTGATTTACACATTTTCTTGGGTCTCTTTTGATCAATTCCGCCCCTGAGGTCTGCTAATATTGTGGAGGTTTTCCAATTGAGGCAAACCCAGCCGTGTTGCTCGCATTTTCTAATAAAAAAACCACCGCGATCATCCAACGCAGTTCATGTTTACATGTAAAGTGCTGATCGCTGTTTGATAATAACTTGTTACTAATTCCTAACTGTTATGTTATTAAAATAATAAGCAGTGCGCACTGCCAATGAAGACATTTATTTCAAAAATGCATATTTTAAATAATTTTTGTTATTGTTTTTGGGGTGTTATGCCGTGTTTCGCTACCTCCTTCTTTAGCCAACGTTTCGGACAACGTTACAGTGTCCATCATCAGGGCAGATGACCTGATGATGGACACTGTAACGCTGTCCGAAACGTTGGCTAAAGAAGGAGGTAGCGAAACACGGCATAACACCCCAAAAACAATAACAAAAATACTTTTTGGCCGTGAAAACCTAAAAACATACATTTTAAATAATGTTTATTTTTTTAGGGTGCGATCAACAAATTGGTAGGCGGTTATGGTTACCGCCGTCCCGGGAACCATTTATTGGATAAGCAATACCCCTGCCTGTATTTGGTGACTTAGCAGGGGTACCTTGGTTCAAGGGGTGAGATTTGTCTGGGTCTTGGCGGCGGATGCGTTAGCCTACATACTGCGTAGCGGGCCGCATCGGTTGAGTGAAAACTCGTGACCTCCAGCCAGACTCTCTTGACCCATCGCCTGGAACCGCAATGGGAGGGTGGATTCATACGTTCGTCGCTCCTACGTAGCTCAGTCTATTTCAGTCAGTCAAAATATTTCCACTTTGCTGTAAAATCCAAACAAATGTAAAGGTATCCAAAAACTAAAAACCCTTTACAAAAAGTGATGAAATACGTTTTCAAATTTTATTTTCAAAAATAACTAAGTACGTAATTTTTTCAATAAAAAATTTTTTGAAAGCAAACTTTAAAAAGTTCTAAAAATGATATACCTTACTTTTTTTCTAGCTAAAAGTAACGAAAAAAAATTTAGTTACATACATTTTTTATTAGCCATTATATTATGAACATTACCATTACCTCACTTTTTTGTCGTTTCATGTAAAAATTCACAAAGTTTTTTCAAATTGTGTTAGTAAATATGTTTCGTTTATTTGGATTTTATTGTAAGCGGAAATATTTTGACCCTCTGACGAAGTATGATTGCGGCCTGAGGGGTTGATCTCCTTGGTTACCAATACTAAAAGGAGTACCTACTTAAATTAATTTAACAAATTTCGTTAACGCTTTATTTTCATTATTTGAACAAAAGTGAATTAATTCACGTGAAAATTTTCGCATGTACAAATACCGTTTCGCGACAATGTCACGTACAAATTATAACATGTTTGTCGTTAATACGTTAGAAATAAAATTTCCATTTAATAAGGATAAGGAAATAAACAACGCTGTTATCACGACTATTTCAAATGAAATATTTGTTTAATTTAGAATCCCGTAGAATTCGGGCGGACATTTTAATTATTTTTGTAATTTATTTTCTTGCAAATTCGAGGGAAACAAAAAGTAAATATTAAATATCTAAATCGGAGGGTTGAATTCGGATCATTTGAATCTAGGGGTATACTTTAAGGGTTGGGGGGAAGGGAGGTAGTATAAGGCTTTCCTTATGCTGCCATGATTAGTCACAATTCTGGTGAAGAAGTTGGATACTCAAATAAACCGGGAAAGTTTTCTTCTACGCTCTGAATAATACTCCGTGTAATTTCTCCTCCGACTTCATATTTTAAGCGTGTTCTTGCAATAAAGCGTCCGACTGCCATCTATTAGGCGGAATTGTCATCTGCAACCGGCCATGTTATTTAAAGGCAAAACAATTTCCAAAGTTAATTAGAAGCAAGAAAATGCGATGAAATTTGCGGCGATATCGATTTTGAGACATTTAAAAATAATGTTCTAGAGTTCTTGAAACATTTCATTGTTTTTAATATAATATGACCATTATTATTGGTTATTAATTGACACGGTCGCGCCTTAATGGTGGGTTCAAACTTAAAGTATTTAATTAAAATTAACAATGTGCAACATAGTTGTGAACGACGAATACTTGGAGCAGGTGGATGAGTTTGTGTATTTGGGAAGTATGTTTACGAGAGATGGGAAGACTGATAGAGATATCGAAAGAAGGGTAAATGCCGGTAACTCCATTAATGGAGGTCTGAACGCCGTTGGCAGCAACAAAAAATTGTCAAAAGAAGCGAAGCTAGCCGTCCATAATGGAGTGCTGGTACCTACCCTGATGTATGGCAGTGAGGCATGGAACTGGCAGAGAAAGGATGAAAGTAGACTGAATGCTGTAGAAATGAGATCCCTGAGACGTATGTGTGGTAAAACCATGTATGATCGTGTGAGAAATGTGGAGATCCGCAAAGAATGCAAGGCTGATGTAAGCGTAATGAATAAGATTAAGAAAGGGACGCTCAGATGGTTTGGGCATGTAGAGCGAATGAATGAGGAAAGGAGTGTAAGGAGAATATATGACGCAAATGTGAATGGTAGACGAAGTCGGGGACGCCCGAGGAAGACATGGCACGACCAAGTGAATCAGATACTTGAGTCGGGCGATGTCAAGAGTCAGAATAACAGAAGAGCATGTATGAGACGATGTATGAATGTGAACGAAGCAAGGAGTGTGTGCCAAGATCGAGTTGTTTGGCGGTCCGTCCTCTCTGCCTACCCCTGCGGGGAAACGGCGTGATGGTTAGTTAGTTAGTTTTTAAGAGGGAAACAATAAAAGAACTACTGATTAAAGAGACGATACATGTATTCTATTAATACAAGAAAAGCAGGTGTAAATTATTGTTAATCTCTTATCGTTAATATAATAAACTGTTCAGGCACTTCCCTTGGTTGCTGATGATGGAGTCTCCGCGTACAACTGATCGTCCTGGTTGATAAACTTGCACTTTAAACTATTTATTTTTACACTAAGTTATTGCACAAATGGTACAGGTCGGAAGTTGCAAAAGTTCTTTGTTGTTGCAATTTTGTGTAAAGTGAACATTGTACTAATCCCTGATCAGAATTTTGTGGACTTCCTGTAGACTTCTTGTAGACTTTCAGGAACGTCTTGGAGAGCCTCAGAAGACTCCTGGGTGGAATTCGTCTCTCGATCTCCCTGGTCGGGAAATTACGCGAGGTTGCGAACGTTCGAGAACGATAGCGAGATTCGATAATGATATCGGCGTTAATTATTTATATGATGTCTTTCTGTAACGCTAGATTCATCGTTATGATAAGATGTCGTTTTCATAATAATAATAATCGGCCTTGCCAGTGCCCTTAATGTGATTTTTTCACGAAAACGGCGCTATGTAAATTAGCCAAATATTATAAAAATGTTTAGTTTATTTATATAGTGCAATTTTTGTGAAAAATAACTGAAAGGGCGCTGTACAAATTTATAAAAAAATTCTACAAACCTACTTCTAACTACAGACTAAACAAACCATTAAAAAATATTGCGACTACCGGTCTTCAATCACTGGCCCAAAACTATATTTACAATACATTCGAGCAATGAAATGTTCACTGATCTACATATTATTTTTTTAAATTTATACTCCGTTAAGGCAAAAAATATACAAAACCATACTTACCTGGTAAGTCTCTTCAGATTAACATTGTTCGTTAAGAGAAATTTAGATACGGTTTGCACGCAGAGGATAAAATTGATTGAGTTGGTCGACAAGCATTCTAAATAATTTTATATAGACGGGGTCCATACCTTCTACCTTCTTCTTTCCCATCTCGGTTGTATTTCAATTAAACATGTTTATTATTGTAAGAGATTGAATATCATTCTCCTCGCTAGTAATTCCTCTGTGCCTTCCGCTCAATCGAGTTGAAGATTTAAAAATAATATTTTTTTTTTTTTTTTTTTCAAAAGAAGCAAACACATTGTGACTTGACATTTTAAATAAATAAAAAGGAAACACTTTGTTTTACGTCACTTTATTGATATTTCTTCCGTCTACCGGTTTCGGTACCTCCGTACCATCATCAGGACTGAATATAAAATACTGACAAATACAGGGAAATATACATATATATATATATATACAAATTGTAAAAGAAAGAGACAGTAAATTAGAGTGGGACAGTGCGTCAGTTGTGGGAGGGTAGTGGGGGAGGAGCGAGCGGGATAACGGGAAACATACTTATAATAGGGCTGAAAGTTAAATTAAGTTGATTATTAATGATTTCCCCTCCCTACCACCTACTACCCTACTACCCTCCCACAACTGACGCACTGTCCCACTCTAATTTAGGGTCTCTTTCTTTTACAATTTGTATATACATATATATATGTATATTTCCTTGTATTTGTCAGTATTTTATATTCAGTCCTGATGATGGTACGGAGGTACCGAAACCGGTAGACGGAAGAAATATCAATAAAGTGACGTAAAACAAAGTGTTTCCTTTTTATTTATTTAATAATATTTTTCTTTTTTAAATTAGCTCTACACAGGAGACCCTGAGGAAAACAATTTCCCTCAGGGCCTGCGTTATCTTGGATGATGTATGTGAAGGGTTTCTTTAAGAAAAAGAAGAATTGGACATTCTGGGAAGAAAGTAGGTATGAGGAGTGGGTAGGAATCTGGGGGTTAGTGTGTCCAAGAGTTACGGCCGTATGAATTCATCCCTTCAATTGCGGTGCAAGGCGATGGGTCGAGGGATTCTGGCTGGAGAGGTAAAAATAGCTCCACAATCAGTCTCTCTCCATCAGCAGGTGAGCAGACACATCGGTCACCAAGACCTTGACAACCCTCACCTCATGAACCCAGGCACCCCGGCTAAGTCACCAAACGTAGCGAACCACTTGACGTGATCTACGGCAGAGGTGCTGGATATCCAATAAATGGTTCCCGGCGGTACCCATACCGTAATGGCGGTACCCATACCATAATGGCGGTACCCATACCATACCCACTTCTCAAATTTAAAATTGTGTTTTATTACAAAGTAACTTGATTATTCTAAAATACACTTCAATTAAATAAATAATTTTTAATAAATGAAAACAAATAACTTTGTGTACACCACTTTTTATTTTTTTGCAAAGTTTGAAAAAATTATTTTTATTTTTAATATAAGTATAAACATCACAACTCGTACTTTTCTAGCAACATCTCAGTAACAAGTTTTTCCCTTCAGCGGTACAAATAAAAATAACCACATTGTGAACTTTTTAATGAACTCTTGGGGAAGCGAAATAAGTAAAAGCAAATTCCTCCCCTTCATTTCTTTGTTTTCCCTTTTGGCAGATTCGTGCGTTTAATTACATTTTTTAGTGCTCGTAATGGATGACTCCACCCGGACATTGCCAGCGGTGCGGTAATGTGGGTAGGTAGCTGCTAGGTAGGTGCTTGGCAGGTACCCCCCTCAAACACAACACAACACGAGACTGACGTGTGCACGCACCCTAGGACAGTCGACACGTTATTAACTACCCTTAAATAATGGAAAAAATACGGATTATTTTTTTTCATATTCTTTGTTATCATTTGTTTCGAACTAAATAAAAATACATAAACTTATTATTTTTATGATTTTTTATTCTTATTACAGAAACAAAGTACTAACCAATTTAACCATCATCCCGTTTCCCCGTAGGA
This sequence comes from Glyphotaelius pellucidus, assembly GCA_936435175.1. Lineage (NCBI taxonomy): Eukaryota > Metazoa > Arthropoda > Insecta > Trichoptera > Limnephilidae > Glyphotaelius > Glyphotaelius pellucidus. The sequence continues at coordinate 35,936,418 of OW386539.1, forward strand.
GTGGTCAGAGAGGATGGACGGAGGTAGAATTTAAATCTTGTTTCCTTTAAACCAGTTTCATCGTCATTTTATTTATTTATTTATAATATTGATGCCTTTCGGCTTTTACAAATAAAACATAGATAAGGTACAACAACAACATGAGGCAGCTCTAATGAGCTTGTATATTTAAATATTACAACATTGCGACAGTGAAAAAATATATTTAAATATGATATACATGCAAAAAACTTAACTGAAGAAGCAAGTTGAAAATGTTTAATTGTAGGTAAATAATAAGTAAAATATATTACTTTGAGTTAGGAAACAAACCTTATTTCCAATGAAACAATAAAATTAAGAAAATGTGTGAACAACATCAGTTAGTCAATAAATTAGTATCTCACTTCTGAAAAATTTACATAATATATATTATGAACACGTCTCAAATAAATCAAAATAACTCTTTAAAAAAATAAATTTGTACACAAATTATTCACATAGAAACAGCGAATTTGTGACCCGTACCTCATTTATATATCTCATATTGTAAAGCTGAAGGTAATTGTTCCCTGATGTTAGCATATACCTGGATTCTGGATTACTCTGTTCACCTTGTTTAGGAAACTTACCACACAGCAACCATTCAATTAGCTAATGAATGTATTTTTTTTATATAAATGTGTATAATTAGATTAAAGTTACTATTTGTATCATTGATAATATATTGAAATTTAACAAGACTGTGTGTAATATAATTTTTAATAATTTAACAGATGGCAACATAAACAAAATTATCAATTAAACAACAAACAGATTAAAATAACTGGAATATATATTTATATTTTTATTTATTCTTTTTTTGCTATTGTGTACGAAAGCATTATGCAAATATGTCTGGTCATTTCTATGATTTTTATTTTTTTTTTTTCAAATGATAACGATTCCTGCCTTCTTTTTTTTACATGATATAGTTTTGATTGAGATTCCAATGTAATAAACACTGTGAGAATTACAGAACTATTTATTCCTATCAGAATTATATTACTAGTACTATCAGACTTATAATCTTTCTCAATTTTCAGTTACGGAGAAGAACTCTTCGATATCTCTCATTCACTTTACTGTTTAAATTATTTTTATTATTATATATATATATTTATATATTTTTTTTATTAAAATATAAGATAGATCATGAAATTATTAATACATAAAAATAATGAGATTGCCTCTACTCAAACCTATCGTATATTTTCTTAAAAACAATTTAAAAAAAAAAAAAAAACTTCGATATATTTCCTGTTTGAACATTCGGATAGGAAATATATCGATGAAAGATTTAGTTTTTATTTTTAAGATTAAGCTTTTATTTTTAAGATTTAGTTTTTATTTTCTGTTCACAAAACAATGAGTTTATATTTTGGTTTTCTTTATAGTTTTAATATACTATCATTTTATTTATTTAAACTTTGTAACTTTTCTCAGTAACTTTTACAACTATCACTATATTTAACTGCTTTACGGCCTTTATAACATTGTACTTGAAATGATGTTTACATTTGTAATTATTAGATACAATATTATGTTTTACAAAAAACAACAACTACCTAATGTGAACTAAACCAGGAAATTTGACTGTCCTAAAACGGGAAATCTCCTAGTTGGACAGTCAAAGTATTTTTTTTTATAATGTATATGTATTTTGTTTCAATAAATAAATAAATAAAAAATAAATAAATAAATAAAAACATAATAAGAATAGACACTATTGTAAGATGGTACCAATATTTGTAAGTCGGTAACAATGATAAAAAGAAAAAAGTTTAAATTTATTTTTAAATAATTAAATAATATTGCAGGTTCATAAAAATTACTTTAAATCATACAATTAATTACTGAGATGCATTAATACAATACGATAGGTAGGGATATGTTATAAATAATATATTTGGTAAATTTATTTCACAAATATACCAAAGAACTTTCTAAGTGAATTGTGATCAGCGACACATTCCATACATCTCTGTGCGAATACATATTGCCTAAGTTTTGAATTCTATGTAGTGGTATATTGAAATGGGCCATGGTTGCAGTATTGCCACAATGAAACGGTAGTACTGACCTTGTGTTTCTGGCTGGCACAATGTATTTTTAATGTTACTGTGATGTCGTGGACATGACTTCATTTGATATCACTAGCCATTCTAGGCAACCGATTTTGATACATCACGTCAGAAAAAAAGCTGCTCGATACAATAATAATTTGTGGATCTTTTTCATAAAGAGTTTTTCCTGTTTATATTTTCACTGGCGAAAGCACGGTTTATCCGAAACCCGTTTGCGTATTGTAATAAAATAAGGCTTAAGTTATATACAAAACTCAAATACTTCATTCATTAAATTAAGGTTTTAAGCTGCCGGTGACTACCGGAAGAAAATACACAATCTCGTTGACCGTAAAGAGCCAATGGAATTTGCTCACATAAATTTAATGAAAATCGAACGTATTAAGCAGGGCGTATGTTTGCATTCGAAAATTTTATATTTGAAATATTGTGTGTTTATTTCAAATTACATAATTTGAATGCGTATTTCATCACCTTTCAAAAATAGTTTTTTAGAGGGGTTAAAACACTTTATCTAAGCTTTATATACTATAAAAATCTCGATTTTATCACTCGCGCTGACCTGAGAACAGTCATTTGGCGGTCTGAATTCTTGATATTCTGAATATTAAATAGAAACTTATAAATATTTAATTTCACTAGTCAATTAATCTAATATTTACTCGTTTATTGCTGTAATATCGTATCAAACGTGCCAAAAATCGTTACTTGTCAAAAAATGTGTACAAAATGTAATTTAACAGAAAATCGTACAATAATTCAAATACACATGAAACGTATAAGGTTGTCAGGCTTACGAGCCATAAAAAAATCTGCTTACTCATACAATTATTTTTAGTTTTATTTTATGTGAATGTTGTGCTCCTTTCAGTAAGTACGTTATTGATATAAAGTGCTTTTTCTTTTACGGTCGATTTGTAAGTACGAATCAGATATAAATCTTTATTTGTATTGAGTATTTCAATAAATAAAATATGAAATAACTAATGTACAGCCTTATTTTTACCAACTACCTACCAAATGAAGTTATAATTTGTGTGTTACGTTAACCTTGTGTTATAGGTGATTTGGTGTTAGGTGCTAGGAATAGAAATGTTTTGGCATATTTTATTTGAAAATACAAACATTTCGGCTCTCGGTGTCACCGTTTAGTAATATGAAATATTCTTGCGTAATGCATAACATTATTCAAGTTGAATGATCTCATGAATTAAATTTGAAACTTGTTATTAGATCAGACAAGCGATAAGTAGGTTCCAAAATAATTTATTCGAAATGCGAATTTATTTTTAAGTTCGTCTATTTGAATATCGATTTTATTTTCGTTAATGAATGAATGCAAGTCTTGGAAGTTGAAATTAACCCACTTCCTGACATGATTGACAACACATTTTATCACTTTGGCGGCGTTCACGCACACACACGCATTTCTCTCGTTGTTAAATGTTAGAATACGTTGTCGTGTTAGAAAACGTATTCTAATAGTTATTTTATAACTACAATTAGTTGTTAGAATACGTTTTCATCTACAACGTATTCAAATAATTATTTTATAACTACAATTATTGTAACTACAATACGTCGTCATCTACAAAGAATCTATCTTTCAAGTTTTAGATCGAAAGTATGTCGTAAAGTGTTTAAATTTCCACTTCCAAGATTTGCATTCATTCATTCACGAAAAAAATCAATCCTACAATTTCCTTTGAAATACGCGATGATATGGTTGAAAATTTTATTTAAAAAAATATAAACTACTTTCTTTTAACCACTCTATTTGTTTAAAAAATCAACATGTTTCGTAAACAATGTTTATTTCATCAGGGATTACTTAAAACAGAGTTTTAAAGGTGTTGAAACGAAGTATTTTGTAAAAAATATAATTTTTAATTCATTTTGAATGTTGTTTTTGAAAAAGAAAATTTTATTGAAACTTAAATAAATTATGTTTATCACTTTTTTATTATTATTTATACTTCATTGGACTGGGTTTTTAAATTTCTATTACGTTAACGTATTAATGATTCAGGCAATCGTGTATTATACTCTGATATACTGCTTTATAAACTTGAATGCTTTCAGGAATTAAGTTATGAAATGTTACTCTTAGAATACACGTTGTAATAAATCATTCCAACGTTTGTTTCTTGAACACACTTATGAACTGAAATATAGTAAGAAGGAATCGCAAAGTGCATACCCGTCACTGCACTATTTATCATTTGAAATTCAGAAACGATTTCCAGTTATACGTATGCAGAAACTATCATTTTTGTCTGGGCAAGAACGATAAAATGTTGATATGAAGAAGCAGTCTTAATAAAGTGCAATTTTATTTTATAAATACACCACTTAATTTATTCTTAACTAAATTTGGGTAGCGGTTGTGGAACCGGGCACCATTTATTGGATATCCAACAATCCCGCCATAGTTCATCCCAGGTGGTTCGCTACATCTAGTGACTTAGCAGGGGTGTCCGGGTTCATGAGGTGAGTTTTGACAAGGGCTTAGCGTTTGCCCAGTTACTGCATGGCGGGTCGGATCGGTAGAAACTGGTTGATCCATATCCTTGCACCGCAATGGGAAAGATAGATTCTGACCCACAGATTTCTACTCACTATTCATATCTTTTTCCTTTCCAGAACTTCCTCTCTACCCTTTCCGCAATAAGCAGCATCTCTGCGTACATCATCTCCAAAGACGACATAGACCCTGGGGAGTTTTTTTCCCTTAGGATTTTTCCCCAGGGCTTCCTGTGTTGAGACCTTGTGAAACCCGTTACCTTACCCGTTGAAAAAGGTAAGCAAGATTCTAAAGTGAAATAATCATGTGTGTATTTAAGCTATACTATTAATTTATACACCAAAACGTGCAGAAGGTCTTTTTATTTACATTAGATGATTTTTAAAAGAATTCCTTCTGTTGCTCGGGAACATCTAAGTGATAGTCCCTCCTTCCATGTAGGCTTCATCATATCAAGAGTCACAGTCGCAATTGCTGCGTAGATGCTCTCTCTTAAATTGCAGATCCAGATTTATTTCTGCGTAAACAAAAGTTCCAACAAGAAAAAGTCCGTAGGAATTATATCCAATAATTATACATATGGATATGGCCACTTAACAGGATAATTTCTACCAATCGTAGAGAACATGTTTTTAAGAGCAAGTTTTTATTAATAAAAACCAGGAATCGAAATCGGCAAACTAATCTACTAACTAGTTTACTATTTTTTCAATTTCATCTCATGTTTTTCATGCTTATTCGTTTTTTTTTATTATTTATTTTATCTATGTGCCTTAACCTATTATTTGTCTAATTGCTTTTGTTATTTCAAAATATGGAATGTATTGCATTGCACTACCCCTGCATACATTCTGGAATAAACTTTTATTAATTGTTCTCTAGATTTTATATCCGGGTTAAATCTTCCTCACAGGAAAAACTTAATCCTTCCACACACTTTTCCACAAATGCTAATCTAGTCAATTCACGCGATGTGATTGCATTGTATAAGTATACTAAATACAAAACTATACAAGAACAACACGTCAACCTACCAGAGACCATATGGGAAAATACTTCACCGACTCCAGATATTTTCATATCAGAGGGTTCGGCTCGATAGAACTCCTAACTGAACCGATAAATCCTACCGATCCCTCAATATAAATATTTAAAAAATCTTTCGTAATCCTACATGTATTTAATATGACTGATTTTTGCATTTTTATATAAAGATTCTTTGACAAATCTAATAAGCCTAAATTTTTAATTAGAGAGCTAGGTATAATGCCAGTAGCCGAAATAACAAATGGTAATATTTTTATAGTCCGAGAATGCCAAATTCTTTTAATCTCATTTCCTAAATCTGTATATTTTCTAATTTTTTCAGAAACAGATTTTTGAATATTACAGGAATTTGGAATAGCGACATCAATGATATAAGTTATTTTTTTTAATTTTGTCATGTAAAACTATATCGGGTCTATTATGACGAATCGTTCTGTCTGTTAGTATAGTTTTATCATAATATATTTTATAAAATTCATTTTCTAAAAACGAATTTGGTTCGTATTCATAATATGGTACTACATTACGGCAATCAATCAATTTATGTTTAATTACCAAACTTTGATGAATTATTTTTAAAACCTGATTGTGTCTAAAAGTATATTCGGAAGGCGCTAATATAGAACATCCCGATATAATATGTTCTATAGTTTCCGGAAAAGCCAAACATTTTCTACATAAATCATCAATTTGATTTCTATCTTTGATTATATACTTCCTATAATTTTTAGTATTAATGACTCTATCCTGAATGGCAAGCATAAATCCTTCTATTTCTGCGCTCAATTCTCCAATACTCAACCATTTGTTTGACGAAAGTTTGTCAACATACGTATGGTTGAGATAATTGAAGTGTTTGGCGTGAATAATTTTATTTGACCAGGAATCTAATAATTCCTGGTTGGTATTTAAAAGAATGTTGGCATTATCGTCGTATAAATTTAAAGGTGTAATGTTTCTATCTGCCTTGCAAATTATTTTGTGCATTTCTGAACTATTAGCTTTCCTATGGAAAAAAGTTCTTAGCATTTCTACCTGATTGTATTTCAAAGAAGTTATTTTGACTATACCTCTACCATTATTATTATTATTATTATTATTATTATTATTATTATTAATCATAAAAATTAGATGCCTTAATTAGCTAATTATGCTGTGGTAGCTGTATAGGGCCCGCAGATACTTTAATAGTACACAACTGCTAACCCTGTACAAATCACTGCGCCTCACTGTTGAATTTGGCAGTCATTCTGGTCTAGAGACTCAAAATTCCTGAAAAAAACCCTCGACCCTTTGCAGAAACGGGTGTTCCGTTTAATAGAGTTTCCTATCTGAAACACGTCCAGATAGTCGAGCCCAATATTTGTAAGCAGTTGAAATTTGTTACATGAGAACGGATCCTTTCTATGATTCCTTCTTGAGATCATCATCTCGGTTGTGAAATGATTTGCTGGCCTCTGAACTTCTTCCCCCTTTAATATTGGTATCTTTAAGACCCAAAACCACTCCTTCATTTCCACAAAAATATTCCCTACACCGTATCCCCAAAGATGACATAGGCCCTGAGGAAAAAAAAATTTTCATGGCCTGTAGTGGAGTTATTTTTAAAAAATGAGACTAATTTCCTATTAGAAAATTGATAAAATTTCATACGAATAAATATTTTCGTCGGTGGATATTTACAAATCTGAAAATCGATGTTCAAAAAAAATATGTTCCGAAAATATTGAAATTATTAAAATAACTACCCCTTTCCCTACAAAGCCTTGAAAGAATACAATGTCTATTGTAGGATTTAATGTACCGATGTTTCATTTTCCACATTTCGTGTCTTCAATTCACACGTGCTTTGACCTTTACTTTCGAATTTTCCGTTGAATCATTTCAAACTTGCAAAATAAAAAAGCCCTTCATATAAAAAAGTTTCACGAGAACGCTTTTTCATAAATATAGATTGGCTCATACCCTCAACTTTTAACATCATATCCAACAAAAGCACTCTTCTTGTCCACTAAAAACACAATTCCACAACTTTTGCGTATAGGGCATTACGGGAGTGTGCTTTAGACGCCCGACTGGACAAACATTATAAGGCGATATCGACTTTTGTGGACGTTTGAGCTTTTTTTATGGAAAAAGTTTTAGCCCAGATGCAGGGCGATCCATCAGTAATGGCCGACGCGAGGTGGGATTGTGTTCACACTCGAAATGTGACCAACCAGCATGAATTCGCATTAGGACTAGACTTTAGGATAGATCCAAGTTTTACAAAATAGATTGCTTAGAAAAAATGGATTAAGTCTAGAAATTCTTGTTTTTATTTGCCAATGAGTTTTGATTAAGCCTTGTTTGTTTTTAAAAGCGTTCATGGTACTTTAGAACAAAGACTAGTAGTGAGGAGGATTATCTAACTGTTTTTTTATTTTTTTTATTTTTTCAACGTTAGCTCCACACAAGAGACCCTGAGGATCATAATTCCCCTTAGGGCCTTTATCATCTTTGGGGGTGTTGTATGAAGGGTATTTTCTAGAAAAGGGTATGAGGGGTGGGTCTGAGGGTCGGTGCGTCCATAAGTGACTGACGTATTAATCCATCCCTCCCACTGCAGTGCAAGGCAATATTCCGATAAAGTACGGCTGGGGAAGTCAAAGGGGTTCCCTCAACCATTCTCTCCCAATCCGGCCTGTTACGCAGCTGGTGGGTAGACGCATCCGCCGCCAAGACTTGAACAAATATCCCCTCATAAACTCGGGCACCGCTGCTAACCACTTGGAGTGACCTGTGGCAGCAGAGGTGTTGGTTATTCAATCAATGGTTCCCGGAGCCGGCCATACCCATACCCGTCAATCAAATTGAAAGGACCTGGTAAGATGAAATTTTTTGACATTCCAGAAAAAATAGTTTAAACGAGAAGATATATATTTTCGTCAATCAATACAAAAAATGCTTACCAATAAACAGAAAGAGTTATCGTTATTTAAATTGCACTTTTAGGTTTTAAGGATTGTTCAATTTATCTAACTTTTAGGTATTCAAATTCAGTGTTCGTCACAAGGAATTTAACATAATTACTAGTAACCCCAATTAAATTATTTACCTCTCTTTGAATGTGTGCGATTATTCCAAAATCAAAAATATTACTTTCGTCAAAAGGTTAGTTTGTAAAAACATATTTACTTACGTTTATGTAAAGACAAAAAAATAAGGATTACAAATTTTATTAAAGCTTTTTGCTGATATGCACTAGCTAGTATGTTCTATATAATAATTTAGAGAGTCCCTACGACTGGTCGTTAAATAAACCAGCCAGTTATTACGTAAGCCTATTATTGATAATAAGTAATCCCGATAGAAAAGATCCCAAAATATCGATACAGAACTTGAATAAACGGGAACTGAGATCCATGAGTAGATATGGCCAGAGAAGCCACCCCTCAAGATCACCCCTCTACTTTCTTGATGCGTGTTTCTCACCACTGAACTTTTTCTCGTGTAGGGAAAGACCTCTACACTTATTTACAATTTCCTTTTACCCAAAAAACATAAACTTAAAGTCTAGCTCAATGAAAAAAATTTAACAGTATGAGGATGATATATATTTTTTTAAAGAGATTGTTGGAGAAGTACAGTACTAAGTTACAAACTAATAACTATGCACTAAAGGACTTTTTAAACACTTTCACCAATATCATTTGCTCATCTGCCCTGATGATGGACACTGTAACGCTGTCCGAAACGTTGGCTAAAGAAGGAGGTAGCGAAACACAGCATAACAACCCAAAAATAAATAACAAAAAATACTTTTGGCCGTGAAAACCTATAAACATACATGCACTAAAGGAATTCAACAAAAATCAGGATATACTGAAAAATATTGGAAGATCTTCAAGCTTGATAATTATTCCTAGCATCATGCTGTTACGTGAGATAAGGTCAGATCCAAATCGTGTTGGAAGTGCAAGGTATTACGATGCGCACGATGGGTACGGGTGAAATGTCCCATTATTGTAAAGAGAAGAATTGTATTTGTGAATAGAAAAGTTAGAAAGTACTCTTAGGAAATGACTTCATTCCGGAAGAATACATTGAATCTCTAAATTTCAGAGTGGTAGAGCTGAGCTCATCTCCAGGATGGTGAACACTGTTTATGTCATTGCTGCTGTCAAGGATAGATTATTAACAAATTTAACAAAGTTTGAATAGAAGTTAAATAAGAAAATTATAGAGTTCTCTTTAGGGGTTAGTCAGATAAGAAACATTGTCAAATAAAACTCATCCGGGACCGTTTGATCTAAAAGAAGAAACAAGGTAGCTATGTAAGAATTATTTTGACGATTGTTGCGGTCCAACGTAGTGTCCCATTGGCGAAGTTTGTCGAGAGCAGATGTTGAAGGAGAGACAAGCCCATACGTCTCTCTCGGAAATATCGGTATCCAGGTTGTGGCTGATAGTTTGGTTTTAAAGGTGGCTGGGATGGCCTGCCACGTGGTATGCCGGTTGGTCCGTTGGCGGCAGATTTCAGCAAATGGGAGGCGGGAATTTTAGAAAAAAAAAATTAATCTTCACCGTAGCAATAAAAGCAAAAAATTAGATAATTTTGAAGCACTTGAAATTAGAAAATCGTATTATTTTGAATTGAATTGTAGTATTTTGAATAATCAAATTAATTTATCTTTTAGTCCCATTTTAAATTCATTTCCAGTGTACCGCTTTGTTCTTCCCGGAAATCCCACAATTACCCTTACCCCCTCGCTTACCTCCCACCCACACACCTAAAATTTGTATGTCTGACAATATTCTATGTCTATGTAGATTAGTTACAATATTCTCCTGACGAAGGAAGAGCGCTTCCGAAACCGGTAGAGTGTAATAAAATAAAAGTGATCTACAACAAATTTATGTGTTTTTATTACATAGAAAACGGTTCAAATTGCATATTCATTATAAATTTTTGGTCTATTTTTTTAGTTCAGCGGGAAATTTCTAAAGATTCTAGTCTGTCTTGTTTGCGTTTAGTCGGCCTTTATAACAAGTTAGATAAACTAGATAGACTAGAATCTTTGTCTGTATATATGTATCCCTTCAAAAAGCAATAAAAAAAGTCCCGCGCATAGTTTTATATTTGTTTTAATTATAATACATAAAGTTGTCTTAATGCAAGAATCCGTTTTTTTGTTGTTTTTTCATCTCTGGCTGACGCCTTTGAAGTAATAATTATTAATTTTTTCAAAGTCCTTTCACACAAACGAAATATTGAATTCCGTAAGTCAAAACTTAAACTTAGGGAGCACCGCGAGCAACCGCGCTGTGCAAAAGCATCGGAAAAAAAAAGCACCTCTAAGCAACTTCTAAGCACCTCCCCTTTTCACCTCTCTCCTCCCCCACTACTTCCATTTCTACCCACGCCGTTCTACGTTCGATCATTTATTTTTAGTACATTTTATGTCCTGATGAAGAGAACATCGTTCTTGAAACATGTTGACTTTAAAATAAAGTTTATTGTGGTAAAAACAAAGTGTTTTTAATTATTTCATTGGAAAAAAAAATCTTTAAGCATCGGACCATCCATTCATGAACGAATCGGTACTCAGTAACGAAGCGTATTTACTTACGTAATGGTACATTGATAAACTATTGAGAGAAGAATTACGTTTAAAGCTACTACCCCACACAAAAGTCTTCAAAAAGATCAGATGCTGATTTTACAAAACAGAATTTATAAAGTTCTAGACCCATGCGAAACCTTATTATATAGGAGTATTAACGTAAATTTTGCAATATTCTATATTTAGCAACTTTTCCGCCCCCATCTCTTCGATTAAAACTAATCCCTTTACACATTATATTTTTTTTGATCCTTTCTGGATAACCTAACCCTGGAAGGGTGAACAAGGACGATTTTCACTCCACCTCATTTCACGCCATGAAACAAAATCATCGCAGGTTAAGAATACTCATTTTGTATCATATTCCACGTTTATGATGTCATAACCAGCACAGACTCATGAAAAATCACGGCACAGTTTATTGGAAAAAATTATTTGACATAAATTATTGGAAAATAAATTCCAATCATTGATAATAAAACATACATTTTCTGTTAAAGATATTATATATTAACGATAGGTGGGCATTTTGTCACTTGTCTGAGTTCTTTACATAATCAGTTCCAATTTCAAAAACGATACACAATTTCAAAGCAAAATTTGAGTTCTTGAACCAGTACGAACAGACAATGTATTTGCAAATATTGTTATCCACGGTTGGCCGACGAAAACTATAAATTGTCTTCTTTTTTAAAAAACATCTTTCGTTCAAAACAAAGCATTATTAGAGCAAATATTCATATAGTTCACTTAGGTAAGTGATTTTAATTTAATAAAGTATCTATTCCTCCGAGGCATTGAACTAAACAAGTCTTCCCAGAGAAATCTAAATTGGTAAGTCGGTTCTGCGCGAATACTAATTGTAAATAACCTATTTTGGTGAAAAAGTGGAAAAACCTGTGTTGGTGAAATTATCCGCAACAATTTAAACAGTGATTTAGATTAACATTGTCGTACTGAAAAATATTCTCCTCTGAAACTTCTGTTTTTATTTTTAAAATGAAAACATCTTTAGCGCCGTTGTGATTTGAAACTCGATGAAACGAAAAAGCGACAATAAAAAAGACAAACACATACATCTGTAGGATTTAGCCTGCGAAAAAATGACAGAATAATCGGTCTCCTCTTTGTATGGTGCTTCGTAAACAATTGGTTTCATCTTTGTGCGGTGCTTCGTAGCCTCCCCACTCTTGTCTACTTTAGTTTTCTGAAGGTTACACTTCCGCCGCGTGTGAACTGCATACATATATTTTTGAGCATCAACTTCACGCAGGAAGCCCTGCGGAAAATAATTTCTCACAGGGCCTAAGTCGTCTTTAAATGTTTTTTTTTGAGGAGCGGAAGTAGTCTTTTCAAAATCCATGTTGCGGGAGGGAGGAAACACAGATGCCGGCAAATCGTTCCACAGCCGAGATGTTAAAATCAAAAACGAGTCGTAGAAGCGACCTGTACTCACGCGACAAATGTCAACCGTTTACAATGTTGGGCGCGCGTTTGGCGTGTTCTTGACAATTCACCGGTGCCGAAGGGATCAATGACGCTAGTTCCTCGGAGCATCTCCCATTGTAATACCGGATAAACAAGAACAGCATATCTACCTAACGCCTGTGCTCTAAAAATTGCAATCCGCTTGTTAAGATGGGGAAATTATCAAATGGACTGCCTGTTTCTGCACAGTCAAGGGTTTTTTCAAGTATTTTGGGGCTGCCAAGGCCAACAGTGAGAGCACTCGCAACATCATTTATTGCAGTCGTGCACTATTTTTGATGTGAGACTTCAGAAACTTATCGTGATTATTCCTCAACTAACATCAGTATCCTAGCTTCACTGAAGAAAAAAATTACCTCTCGAATGTTGAAAAATTAAATAAACTTATGACATTATATCTAATGACATTATAAAAATACAAAGCACGTTATATTCATATTAATCGAAAAAAATTGTAGCACCGCTTTTTTAACGAATAGCCATTTAGTGAATACTTATGTACGAAGGATATAGCTATGTGAACAGCCCCGCTAAAGTATGTCAACTTATTCTGATTCAGTAAAATCGCTTTGCATCAAGTAACGATCATTCACCCTATCCATTTAACTAAGCATCTGTCGAACATTTAGACAAAGAAAAACATATTTCATATAAAGCATTAATTAATCTATACTATACTAATATTATAAATGCCAAACTGCTCGAGTTTGTTTGTTACGCTTTCACGCGTAAAACAATAAAACGATTTTATAAATTCTTTCACCAATAGAAAGCTAAATTATATGCAAAGACTATAGGCTATATATGATGGTAAGCTCTGGCGTTATGAAATTATAAATATTAATATATTATATTTCTTATACGTTTTCTGTCGCTAACAAAAGCGAGTTATTGCTAACGTCATAAAACAAATCGTTCGTGGAAACGATGTTGATATTTTTTTATTTATTTCAGGCGTCGTAGTTAATATCTATCTAACTATATAAATAAAAATTAATCTTCGAAATGTTGGTACCTACGCGCGTAACCTACGAACGACTGAACCAAGGAGGATAATTTTTTTTTACTGCTGGTGAGCGCTGGCATTATGAAATTTAGATGGCACGCGAGCTTTTTGAAAACTAAATGTACCGAAAATGTATGTATGGAATGCGAGAGGGGGGGGATAATTGATATAATATAAAAAGTGCAAGCGCTACAGTAATTTACCCCTAATACCATACGAGCGAAGCCGCGGGCTAAAAAGCTAGTTAATAATAAAACAATGTTCTGGTCAATTAATTTTTAAATTTTCTTCATATTTTTTTTTAATTAAAAGATCATTAAACCTATCAATTTAACGCATTATCCAAGGATGCTCTAATTTAAAAACACATCCACGCACCGTAAACCGGAATTTCTATAATTAATTATTATAATACCTTCTCAGCTCTCAGTTATGTAACAATTTTCTACGAATTATTGATTTCAATAAACTGAATCAAAGGCAGGTATACTTTCAGGCTACGGGGGAGGGATGTTCTCACCCTTTGCATGAAATATTTATGCGATTATTTCCATGGCCGGTCAAAGCTTTCATCTTCTGGAGCATTGAAATGTATCTTGTGTTGTGTTTTATCAGGATAGGATAAACACACACGTGAACGGCAAGGGTCAACTATCAAAGCGGTTCAGCGTTGCCATTATACGGACAATATGAACATATTATTACCGATATATTGCTTTTCAAAGCGAAAATTATCAATAATATTAATCAATCAAATTATGCAAATCATTTATTTACCCGACATTTGTCTTTCCAAAATTGTAATTATAATAAAATTATAATCTTTTGTTCATAGTAAACCAATTTCAAGCCAAAAATCGACCTTAAAAATAACTTTTAATAATAAGTTGGTATGAATATTCGTTGCTACGTACAGAATATACACAAGTAGTTTTATCGTGGATGGCCTCCGTGGTCGAGACTGAGACGTGGTCGTTGAATTGCAACCCAAAGGTTGCGAGTTGAAATCCCGGCGTGGGCGGATAAATTTTATTTGATTCATTTGTGATATTAAACAAAAAATAATTTTAAATAAAATAAAGTATATATGCGGCACATTCAAGAGTGGAAGATACTCTCAGTATCGCCTTGGTATAAGATCACCGTTCAGAATCGAAACGTTAATTAACGGATAATTGATAAATGCAAGCGCTACAGTAATTTCCCCCTAATACCATGCGAGCAAAGCCGCGGGTAAAAGCTAGTAAGATATGGATCAGTGCACCAGAAAATCATTAATTGATGACACTTTGAATTATTTTTAGCACATCGATAGTATCGAATGTTTCAAAAAAGTTTTTTATAACTAGTTTAGAATACCGGTCCAAAGTTTCCCTTACATGGAAAATACTGGGTGCACGTCTATTTTGTTTGAATTTAGACTCACGATTAAATTCGACAATTTTCTTTTAATGTTTACTTTTGTTCTATTCTTCAGCTTCTTAACAACAACCATAATATAATTATACTAGCTTTTTTACCCGCGGCTTCGCTTTCATGGTATTAGGGAGATATTACTGTAGCGCTTGCACTTATCAATTATCCCCCCTACCCCCCTCCCGCATTCCATACATTCAGTTTTTAAACAGCTCGCGTGTTACTTAAATTTCACAATGCCAGAGCTCACCAGTAGTAAAAAAAAAAATATCCAATTTGGTTCAGTCATTGGGAAGTTATGCGCGTACCAACATTTCAAAGATTTATTTTTATTTTTAATTTTTAATTTATTTATCGGAATTAAAATACATATATATTGGTAAAAAAATTATATAGATAGATAAATATTAACTACGACGCCTGAAAAAAAAACAAATATATCAACATCGTTTCCACGGCAACGATTTGTTTTCTGACGTTAGCTCGCTTTTGTTAGCGGCAGAAAACGTATAAAAATATTATTATATATTAATATTTATAATTTCATAACGCCAGAGCTTATCATTATATACAGCCTTTAGTCCTCGCATAAAACGTAGCTTTCTATTGCTGAAAGAATTTTTAAAATCGTTTTATTGTTTGATGCGTGAAAGCGTAACAAACAAACTCGAGCAGTTTCGCATTTATAATATTAGTATGGATGATTTTTTTATTCTTCCAGCACACCACTTACGACTTACAAGCGAGGGTCTGTTTAAAATGATTTACCAATTTTTAAATAAATTTAATTTTTTATTATTTAGTGTACAGTGTAGTCTGTACTCTGTAACTATCCATATTAAATCGATTCTACTTGATATGACCCGTCTCAAGTACCTTATTCATTCGATCGTATCTCATCTCCTTGAGACGTACTCAACTCATTCAATCATTCGCCTTCATATCACATGACTGCCACTGGCCAGGGGCTAACCCATACCATAAATTATATAAATATACAATATAATATGCGTATATATCGATCGTCCAATTGATAAGTCAGTTATCTCCAGATACTAAGATTTGGGATAATGAGGAAAGCAACATTCGAATGCTCACCATAAATGAAATATAATTTACACGTGTCTGTTTTACATATTAAATATGCTATAAAAAATACCGGGAGGTACAACGGTTCGTTACATAAGTATGACATTTTGAAATATCGTTCGGTATATTAGTATAACATTTTTTATTTATTTATTTATTTTATTTTAGTGAAATCAACAGTTTACATCTTGATTTATTTATACATGTTTTATATACTTATCTGCAAAACCAATTATAGATTTCCTATATTATGTGTCTATAAAATAAACAGTAATCTTACAATAATTTTAAAAAATTACATAATTACTACAGGAGGTAGTACAAAATATAAGTCGTTCCACAATATACCATTAAATTTATGCAGTTTTGTACACATTTTGTTTAATTTACTACAAGTTGTTTTGCATTATAATTGATTTAGTGGTGTTTATGAATAATTTGAGTGTTTGTTCCTAGAATGCGATTTTATCCATTTAGTCTGTAAACATAATTTATAATATTCATTATTTTAGTCATTTAATTTACGCATAGTTTCTTCCTTTAAAATGTGCTTAATATGCAAACAAAATATTATCTCACGGTTTCATGAATAAGGTCCGAATCTTGAATAATATGGCTGGTATCATATAAATTCATTCCCTTACAAATTTGGGACAAATTCTTTTATTATTTGTAAAGTCGGTACTTTGAATAAGTACCCTCAAATAACACCTACTTATGTTTATGACACACCCAAGAAAAAGTGTTTGCTGGCGGCAGTTTATAACGCCCTCAACGATAAATGCACCGCCGGCGTTAGCCCTAAGTGAAAATAGTAATAAAATCTGCAATATTTGTTAATCCCTGTAATGTTAATATGAATTTTATTCGTGGCCCTTTCGGCGACTTCTAGGTTATTGTTTTATTGTTTTCTATATCATATATTTTAAAATCCTAGCTGTGGGAACTGCTAAAATATTATTTTCTCACCATTTTTTTATGTACCGCGTTTACTTCAAATAATAGCGATGTTGATATGTAGAGTTAGTATTGTTGTGACGGTAAAACGAGAAGGTACATGTTGTACCTTCGGAGTTATTTAATTAATATCGAGCTGGGGGGTACATAGGTGCCTATCTCCAGTAGAATGTTGTAATTAATCTCGAGCTGAGGGGTACATAGGTGCCTATCTTCAGTAGAGTGTTGAGATATCAAGGGAAATAAAGCCTTCGATATTTGTCAGTGTGGTGTGGTCTTGGAGATCACTATTGTCACCAGTATAGTATTTTTTAAATAAATTGTGTTAAAGAATAACAAGATGTGTTTTCCTGCAAATTCCATCGAGTTGGTAGTAACAAATATTGAGTATTTTACCAGATAGAGAATACATTTTTGCATATAACTGCATACTCAACTCAAATTTAGATTTTACCGAGATGTCTGACTAATCAACCGGATGCCCATTTATATAAAAATCATCTAGATATTATTTATATGTCAACAGTCAGAAAAATAAAATAATATTTATGAAACGATGTATAAATGTGAGTTAGACAAAGAATGTGTGCCAAGATCAAGTTGTTTGGCGAGCCGTCCTCTTTGCCTACCCCTACGGAAAAATGGCGAGAACGTTAGTTAGATTATTTTTTATGAAAGTATTTTTTTACCCATTCATTAGGCAACAGTCTTGAATATCTAGGAATATGACTTACCAGTACATACGTACCGAACACTTTTATATTAGAAAAACCACTCGTTATTTTGAAATGAGAATCAAAGAACATTTGAAGTGTCTTAACAATAATTTTTTTGAGTTCGCTAACCATATCATTGAAAATAACCAGAGTCTTGAAAAAAATACGGGGATATATATTCTTCATATTAGCCATAAAGAAAAATGCTTAAATAACTTAGTAGCCTTGGCCATTATCAATAAACAAAAAAATATTATCTTATAGCCCAATCTTGGATATGTTCCCATTCAATGTCCGTTTCTCCCCCCCCCCCCTCTCTTCATTAATCCTTAGCCACGCCCACACCCCTGTCACAACACTTAGTAATAAAACATTGTACCCACACACTGTTTTTTAATTGTAAAGTCATCATTTTTTTGCATTGAGGGAGGAACGGTCGTTCCGAAAACCGGTCGGCGTTATTAAATACATAAATGGTACACAGGTATATTGTTTCGTTTACACATAAATATATATTATTAAAGAACAGTTGCTTAGCTTAGTACTGAATACAGTTGAATTATGTGCAGTACCTACCTCAATCATCAAAATTGCAGTAAAATAAGTAATCGGAAATCACATTTTAGGTAGATACATTAGTTTCATCCACATGTTTCAAGTTATACTCTTTGTGAATGCATTACATTCCAGACAGGTATTTTCAACTAGTGTCATAAGTTCTCAAGCCATATAATTTGAATTGTATTTTTTTTATTCGTTCTATTTGCCCTACTTCTAAATAATTTGCTTAACTCAAAATGTGTAACACACCCATTAACCCTTCCGACAATGCTTATATTAAAGCAAATAAGGTGATTTAATTTACCTACTTATTGCACGCTATGCGCATAAAACTAAATAGCGTCATTACTTCAGAGGTATATAACATTCTAGAGAGCAAAAGTATTATTTGTGTTTGCATAGTCTCCCCAAAGAATTTATAAACATTTACTTTATGTTAGCTTTTGAATGAATGCCCCAAAAATTATCTTCCTAAATTTTATCGGCCTTGTACTTAAATTTGTCACTTACCTACTTTGTTTTCCTTTATTTTTCCCAATTTTTACATTTGACATAAACGCCATTATGAAATCAAATGACTGATGGGAACCCACTAAGGGGTGGGTAATATAATTAAATTCAGTTTTTCATAAAAAAATGAAATGAGTGTCATAACACCTAGAAAGAAAAATACAGTGGACATATAAAGCAAAAAACATTATTAAAATTTGTTTTAATAGTTTGCCCAAAAAGTCTGTTCAATAGTGTATAGTGTAATTAATAAAATAGTTGTATAACGTATTTACTAGTTCCCGGCTTGCGTTCAATGCAATATTCAAATAAATAAATAATTTCTCCCTGCATGTCCTTTCCCGTGCGTCCCCGTTCCCCTCCCGCGTCCCCTCCCCTCCCGTGTTCCCCTTCCACCTTCCCTGCCTTCCCTCTACCCTCTCCCGCTCCCGCCCCCCCATCCCACTAACCTCCCTCCCGCGTTCAATTTATTTACTTTTTAAATTTGAAAATTTGACTTAACAATCATTCATTTACAAAAATTTGACAGCTTCGCAAGAATTGTTTTGATGATTAAAAAACTTTTTAGGTGTATTGTCATAAATGTTTTATTTGCATCACCCCGTCCTATTACACCGTACATTATTGAAGATTGCTCCAGAAAAAAAAATCATTTTCAATTTGTCAATATTTAGTACTACCGAGTAATTTTGTAAAATATGTACGTAAGATATCTTAATTTAGAAACGGTATTATTAATTTGTGATTGCCAATTTAAATTTGTATCAAAATATATACCCAAATATTCAAGCAAGCATGTCACTTGATTACAGTTAGCTTCCAACTAACTTTTTGCATTCGGATGACCTTGAAGCTTTTTGGTTATTCTTTTACATCCCTAAAATAAATTTAAAATTTGCCAATTGGTTAACACTAGTAAATTTATGAACAGCAGACCTCGCGTTCAAAAAATGTGTTTTTCCTATAATCATTCTGCAGTGTTACTTTATTAATTATTTTTAATTTCGTGGAAATGCGCTTTCATTATTCAAATGAATTACTTAGTCACTGCGGATAAGTGAGTAAGACATTACAGTATAACGAAATACATCCAACGTTACTAACAGCTAAAACAAAATACTTTTAGGGGTGCGGGTGAAAATTTTGTAACAATTTGACGGGGAGAACAATTGCCTTGCCAGCGCTCAATCGAAAAGCATCCATATGGGGGTAGAATAGGAGGTGAAGGGGTGGTCTCGTGTTTGCAACCATTTTACCGCGCGCCCGATAAGAAATGTATAATTTGCATGTATTAACGGGCAATGGCTGTATTTAGTGATATATGCTCACTTGATGAATCGCTCGCCCGCGGTTCGATTAAGTGCGATGCCTACCGTATGCCGTATATTCGTGCCTAGTTAGGCCCGTTTAAACTAATTTATAGCGAGTCAATCAAGTTGGCTTTAATGAAGAAAATGCAAATAAAAAAAACTACAACCGTACGTACCTAGTTAACATTCTGTTCCAGAAAAAGTGAGTTGATTTTTTTACTTATTTGCGTACAGCAGATTTGTGAAGTTTAAACATTTCTAAGAAAATGAGTTACCTACTTGTCAACTTTTGTTATAATTTTATCCTGATTTATTTTTGGGGTATTATACCGTGATGCGCTCTCTTTCATTAGCCAATGTTTCGGGTTAATTTTGAAATTGTCACCGATTGTTCTTTCTTTTCTTTTTTTACCATCCTTCTGGGCGGGTCATTTTGATGATGGGTAGCAAGTTTTTCCTTTATGTTGAGAATCTCTTCAAAATGAGCTCCAATCCTCTACGCAGTATTCTTGGTTAAGCATTGCAACATGATTATTTGTTTGTTTATTCGAAAAAATAATTAATATATTTTTATTACAAGGGGCTTATTATTAGGGGATTATGGTGGCTCTTTGGATGACAAGAAGCACTTAGTGTATTGTTCGAAAAAACTGCATGCTTGACCAAATGAACAAAGATGTCGCCCGCTTGTCCATTTGAAGAGATAATGCAGTTTTGAAATAAGGTGTTATCGTGACAAAGTGAATAATTCATATCATCTTGTGATTTGAATATTTTTGCTATTCATTGTGGTTCCTCCTTTAGTTGTGTAAAGTTGACAGCTGACTTGTGCTTATTTAAAAATTACAAAAAGCAATTCTGAGATTAATTTAAGTGGATAGAATTTATCTGGGAGGCCTCCCACACGTCGCAGTTCGACAATCGAGGTTGATGTTCTGTTTTTTCTTTGAGATTCTGCCAGATCACTATTTTTTGTAATGTATGGTTCACTCAAGTTAGAATTTTCAAGCATATTTTTCGAGTATTTCGCTCAGAGCTATTTGCAAGCCCCAGACTCGCTTTTACAATATTAAACCAATCCTCTTTTGAAGTATAATTTAAAACGGTGTTTTGCGTTAAGTTTTGGTGTAGCCGTCAATTACCGAATACTGATAAAAATAGATATATTTTGCCTACGAGTGCATTATGTCAAGGCCATTATATCATTAATGAACAAAATGAAAAAAATAGTGATCTTTTATCTGAAGTGTAATGTGAGATTAATTACAGCAACAACTATTTTAACGATTTGAAAAATTATTTTTCTCTTGTGTATGGCAAAAATCTGATCAGTCAAAAGGTTTTCGGTACGGCGACGTGGGATCAGACCTCATTAATCCCTGTGTGGAATGAATGGTGAGGGCATTCGTTGACCACGTGTTCGGTGGTCTGCCTCGCACCGCATTCACACCGAGTGGACTCTTTGACCCAACTTGTGCATCGTGTTGGTATGGTACTCTCACAACGCGGCTGTACCCTAATGAAGCTGCAGAGGTAAGGAGACACTGAGAAGTCAGATTGCCTTTCAGTGGGTTCGGAAACCAATCTATTGCATGAAAACAGTGGAATAATACTAAAACACAGCTGTACAAGCCTCTTCTGCTGTGATAGCAATATGTAATTTTCCACCAACTACATAACGCCTGAAATATGTGATTTAACGTCTTAGTACGACGAAGTTATAAGCAAGACGGAGTTAGTTATAAAAATAATTCTTTATTATTACTTTATTGAAATATATGATTTAACGTCTCCGTAGTGAATGCACTAAATAATTTTAATTTGTAATCATTATATATTGTGTACTACGACTTCCTTATTACTTACTGTATTACTAATTTCTTCATAACTTATTACTTTATTACTTACTTCTTAATTACTTATTACTTTATCATTACTTATTACTTACCTTATTACCTATCTTTGTAAAAACCCAAAAGGGCGTAAATAAATAAATAAATAAATTCGCTACATTTGGTATTTCGCTACGTTTAACAAAGATGCCGGGTTCGGATTCATAGTGTGAGGCTTGTCCAGGTCTTGGCAACGGATACGTCTACCCTATACCTACAACATGGAGGGCCAGTCCAAGATCGAGAGAAACTAGATAAGGAAGGTCTTTTGATTTGTCCACTCGGACTCACTCCTTGCACCGCAGTTGGAGGGAAGGATTCATATATCCGTCACTTCTGTCAATCTTCTGGAAACATTGACACCCAGATTCCTACCCATCCCTCATACCATTTTCCTTTCAGAACTTCCTTCCATCCTTTTCTCAAAGACGTATTTTGATTACATTGATGGGAATGAGTATATTAATACGTGAAGCAAAAACTTTGTACCCCTTTTTACGAAAATTGCGCTGACGGAGGAGTATGAAATTTTGCACACTTATAGTTTATATAGAGAAGGAGTGCAGAATGCTAGTATATTTTTTAAATTATGCATAAAAAACATTATAATTATGCTCGAATTTCGACCATTGGGCGACCACTAGTATAAATAAAATCCGATATATTTATCCAAGACGCTATCTAGATTACAAACTAGTTCTTAGAACGATTGTTTCCAATGAAAAAGGTAGTTACCCATGATATGAAAAAAATAGTTGAAGATAAAACGGTTAATTCTAAAATTCGAAATTATGAGATTGACAATTATGACGGTTTCATGGAAGGTGGAATGACTGAATTGGTAAAAGCTCTCAGTTAGACGAGATGTTCTGGGTTCGAGTCCCAGTCGCGACCTTAATATTTTTCTGTTTTTCTCTGTCTTGTTGTCTTTCATATTTTCGTTTAGATTATTAGTGTCATCTTATTTATTGTTTTTGTGTTTAATTCGTAGAACATCATTTAATTTTTAAAAAATTAATTATAATTCGGTTTGAAAATGTTATTATAAATTTGATAATAACATTATCAAATTTAATTTTAGTGTTATCTTCTTCTTCGATGAAATTATTTTCTCTAGAGACGGTTACTCAACGGTTGTTTATCAGTTGTTCATTAGAAATACTGTGTATTTTTGATTTAAGCGGGAATTTATATTAGTTATTTTGATACTGAAAGCACTTGTTGCGAGGTTTTGTTAATTGTTTTTGACGTTAACTATAGGCAATTAACTAAAAAGTACACGCTTCACATTTCGATGAATATCCATGTAAGCCGGCTTGAAACCCTCCGATAAAAATTCAGTCGAATTCTTTAGACTTAAGACTACGCTTCCCCTCACAGAGTATTTTCTTATGAAATGAGACGTACAAATAAAACGCGCCTCCCTTGTATTTGGTATTCTCGCAGTGGAAACCACTTCGCATAGATGTCAGATAAACGTAGCTATTTTACTATGCAAACAAATTCTGCTTTTAAAACGAATCACAACAAGCGAACGGGAGCAGAACCTTCGCTGTATCCCGTGATACCTACACACTTATATGTGCATCTGAATTCAGGTAGAAACATAAACATTACGTATGCTTTTAACATTTCCATGAAACATAAAAGTACTTATGTACAATACTTGCCTTCGTACATTTATCCCAGTGTGAATACAAATTTGTAGAACTCATGGGTTCGTTCTTTGTTGCATTGCAGAAAACGTTTTCTCAAAGGAAATGAAGGTACGCTTAGAATTATTGTACTCTGTTGATTGCGGTCAAAGCTAATTTTGCTTGGATAGCGTATAGCGGTTTTTGGTAGACTTGCATCGGATTGAAGCTAGCTAGCAAATAAGGCATCACGTTTTATTAAATCTTTCACGTTTCACAGACAAAGCATTTAATATAATCATTATTGTATTAGTCACCTTTCAAATAAAAAAAATGAAATTCTTAACGGAGTTTATAAAAAGGCAAAGTGAATAGGTAAATAGGTCGTTCTTTTTTTTAACCTACATAAAGTTGTCTCCACCAGTTAGTGCAGAAAAATTCAACAGAATAATATTATCAATTTATAATTAATACTATCATATAACAAATATTATCATTTTATAATTACTTTAAAATATACTGTACTTAAGACGTAACGACTGGGCGCGTTTTAAAAAAATATGTGTTTATATTTTTGTAGTAAAAATTACGTTACAGAGTTATAAATCACGAGTATTTCATACAAATGCGTATATTCTATAATGTTGCAAAAAATGATATGACGACATAAAATACAAAACTATTTTTAAACTCCGAAAGGTATAACCTATCAACTAACAGTGATTATTATTTTTTATGATGTTTAATAAAATATTTTAAAAAATCTCAAAAACTTGTCTCCTACAAATGATGTTTAACGTTAATTCCGTCATGTGGGTTGTCATTCGAAACAGGTATATACGCAGCTCGTATTTGTCTCCCCCGATTCCGTTTTAGGCCTCCTTTTCCCTTGCTACAATTTCCCCTCTGAGATCCAGAGAGGATTCATTTATAGTTAAAAAAAAATCCTCACTTGAGGTGGAAATGTGACAGAGTGGTAAAAGTTGTGTAGTTTAAAAAGAAGAACAACCCAATTACATCGGTAATTAGACATAAAGGCGAGATATAATGGAATTTGAGTTCATATTTGAAACGTCTTCTTATTTGATCCACACCAACATATTATGAATAAAGCATTTAATACGCCGATACCGCAGTCTGTGGAAACAAAAGATTCAGAAATAAATTTAGCTGGACAAAGTTAAAAAAATAAAATCTTATTTCTAGGCTGAATTTCAAAATAGGCTAAATAAAATTCACCAACACAGTACTTACATGAAAGCACCCATTTAAAATGTTACTGTTTCTGCAGGGGATTTAAATGAAGAAATATTACTCTCATTTTTGTTTCTCCAACTTAAGATTACGTCATTGATAAAAACCCTATTAATGTCTCCTTTATAATCAGTATTTCTTTTCGTACAAAATGGAACCCCTGCTTGCGCAGACACGATTTACTGTAATCTGAATATTATGCAAATTTTTATAATTAAAAAGTAAAACGTTTTTTGGAAATACTGAAACGTTCATGTTCTACGAATAATGTATGAAAATGATTGAGATGTAAATAATAATATAAAAAGGTTTACTCATAAAACTTAGCACGAGTTTAGAAAACGCCTTTTCTAATAGGGAGGAATTATTATTCTAAAGCTCTAAGCTCACGCACCGGTAAGTAAAGAGCTTTCGTTACAGTAATAATACCTATAGGCTACAAACAGGTAAATAGGACAATGTACACGGCACATCGGAGGGAGAGTACTTGGCTCTAGGAGGCAGGTGAGGGTGCGATTAAATCCACAACATCTATGTCGGGAACCACGTCGATGTCAAATGTTTGATGGTTGTTAAAATGAATGCACAAGAAAATAACCAGGGATTCGGTCAAGCTATCCTCTGATCATGGTTTTACTTGGACGAAATATACATTAAATGAGTCGTTTTTAATAAAGATAAAAGGACTTCAATGGAAATATAGAAAACTAACATACAACTTCATAAAATTCATTAAAACGGTGGGTGCCCAGTTTCACTAGTCAAAATATTAGATATTATATTTTAACTTAACTTAAATAATGAATAAGGTTGACCCGGGATGGGTTGCTTCACAGAATTTGAACCAATCATCAAATTTAAAAGTTAAAATTCAATTCTGTGAATGTTCTAATCAAGTTCTGTTATTATTTCATCGTGAGCCGGTTGCTTCACAGTACTTGGATAGTCGAACTTCTTTGAAAATGGTCGAAGGCAACAACTTTTTATTTTTTATTATTCATCTTTATTGATTTTAAACTTACAATTTGTTTTGTATTGAGAGCAGGCAGTTAATAATTATAACACATACAAAATACAAATAATAACACAATTTTACAAGTAACAGATAATCATCAACGTACCAATAAAAAATTAAACACTTATAAGTTAGTTTTGATAAACTCTTTGATGTTGGATCTGTTTTGGCTGGTAATCTAGGACTTGGTGTCAGATATACATTGTGTGTCTCATTGCCAGTGAAAGTGCATTATATAGTTTTGTTGCAAAGTATCTAAAATTTCTTTGACCAAAAGCTGTTTTAGCAAAAGGGATAAGAAGGAGGTTATGCCCGTTGGTTCTAGTATCTCGAGCAGTTTGGACATTTTCAAAGGTAGTTCTGTATTGATAGTTATGCTAGTATGTTTTTGGCATAAATTTGCCTAATATTCAAGACACAGATTCTCCTAAAGATTTCATCCGACCTGTTTGTGATCGGTAGTTTTAATATAATCTTTATAATTAGTTTAGCTTTAAAGATTGGATCAATGGCGGCAGCGTTTGCTCCTCCCCAGGCTGAGCAGAGCAAAGTAAATTGTTTTGAGTTGATTCAAGTTTAAAAAGTTGCGAGTATGTCTAAAGAAGTATATTGATTGTAACTGGCAGTAAATACGTCCCAACTTATTTAATACATAAACAAACAATATTTATGACAGAATATTTATGTCAATAATCACAGTCATTACGTTCCCATCGAATTTTTTATATTCTAATAAGAGAAATTGTACCAGTATTCGTTGTCTGTATTAAAAAAACATGTCAGTTAAAACCTAAAAAATGACTCCCAGTTTGGTTGTTTAAAAAACAGCTGTCCTTTTTAATGCATGCTTCTATACAATCTAAAATTTGTGCATGTAAACAAAACAACAATGTGTTGTCCCATCCCTGTAGGACTGTGTGTCTGTGGGTGTGTCGGCGCGTATAGTGCCTCCATTGCGCCGCGTCCATTACGGTAACAGGAGCACAGGAGTCACTGGCGTGATTGTACACAAACACACCACTTTATGGACCTTGTTCGAGCTACAACACCGCGATATTTTGTACCCGAGGCTTTAAGAAATACGCTACCGATTTTAAGTACACTGAAACCCGGCGGAGCGGAAAGGCAAATTATTTTGATTATGGTGAGGTAATTTCATTATTGTCATTCGGTTTTATAGCATTATTTAATGTGATTGGGGAAGGAGATTACGCACCCCTAGTTTTAAAGCCAACATATTTATTTAAAATATCCAAAACACAAAAGCGAATATTTTATAAGAAAATCTAAAATATATTAATAAAGCCCAAGTTACAACGTAAGCCAAGTAATAAGAAAAGTTATAGGGTTGTCATCATTAAAAAAAAAACTTTTTTCCATGTTAAATTTTTCCCGTTTATAAGAAGTCGTAAATAATATCAAATTTTGAGCTTGTTGTGTGGAACGCCTTTTTATTTATATATTTTTATTTGATTTATTTCTTTATTATTTATTTGAAAACATGTTGTAAAAACCAATACATTTCAAAAGCGGTAAAGTAAATTGTATAATAAATACATTTACATTTAAGGTACAATTTAAAACATCTTTCAATATTTCACGCTTAAAATCATTGTAGGACATGTGGAAAATATCCACATTTCGTGCGAGGCATTTAATTAACCTAGTAATTCTTCCCAGTGGCATCACCATTGGTAAGTAAGTTCTGCACCTGGGAAGAATCAAAAGCCTGTGTCGGCGACCTCTCGTGAAACTATCCGTGTCGTAGAATCCTATTTTAGCCAGAATATCTGGTATCGCTATAAAACTATTTAGAAGCTTATAAGCCGTAATGCGACATCTCTTCTGGAGCAAAGGCTGCAGGTACCCAGCATTCCAGAGACAAATGCTGTTGGAAACAGCCATGTGTAAAAACCTAACTCTCTCGTATAGAGGTACCCTTTGAGGAAAGGAAGAAGAAGAAGTTCTGGGAAGAAAAAAGGTATGAGTGACGTATGTGAACTTATGAATCCATTCCTCCCATGCAAGGCGGTGTTCCGAGAGAGTCCTGCTGGAGAGGTCACAAGGTCTCCCCAAACCAGTCTCTCCCGGTCCGGTCTGTCACGCAGCTGATGGGCAGATGCATCCACCACCAAGACCCTGACAAACCTCACTCCACGATGTGTAATTTCCATGCACAATTTTTTTTAAATATACAAGATTTTTACCTAGTTTGCCTACTTACTGAAACAAACATGAAGAATTCCATAAGCTTTTGATGGTAAATTAACGTAAGTTTTTTTCTAATTTGCATTTTTAATTTATTACTTTCTTTAAAGTGATAAGAATTTTAACATGTCTTGCGGTATCCGTTTTTCCGAAAAGAAAACAACAAAAATAATTAGAGTTTTAATCGTTTTTCGCCTAAAAATTATCGCTCTATTAAAACGCACCTATTTGGATTACCCGAGATAACATCACCCTAAAATAAACTTGCAATATGCATTGGTTGGAGTACGTACACTCTATTATTACACTCACGCCGGAGTGATTTCACGATTTATTGCTTTATATCGTGAGTCTTTCTAGTAATAAATAAAAAAACTTTGCATAGAGATATCAAAAAAAATGGTCGATACAATTTTTCTCCCTTGTATTAAAATTGAAAAACCGAAAACAAGTAAAAAAAAAAATACTAATTTGAAAGTAAATACCGACAAATTTAGGATAGATAATAATTATTTACAAAAAGAAAAATGTTGATCTGCGTAAACAAATCTCAAAAACATTCTTGTTAACTCTTCCGTGAAATGTTTTTTGTAATTTTTTAATTTTTGTATTTTTTTTTGTATTTACAATTTTATCTTTTGCGGATGCTGTGATTGCTGTGGGGAGGGACTTTAAGAAGAGGATTAATTTAACCTGTGGGAGAAACAAAACACAACACTCCGTCAAGTGGTTCGCTACGTTTGGTGAGTTAGCAGGGATACCCGGTTTCATGGAATGAGGTTTATCCTGACCTTTGTGGTGGATGCCAAGAAGTTGCGGACGGATCGGAGAGACTGGTTGAGGGAGACCTTTCCTCTCCAGAAAAACTCTCTCGGAACACCGTATTGCACCGCAGTGGGAGGATGAATTCATGCGTCCGTCACTCCTGGAGACACTGACTTTCAGATTCTTACTCACCCCTCAAACCTTTTTCTTTTCCAGAACTTCATCTTCTTCCCTTCCTTAAAAGACCGTCCACCCAGTCGCCCCAAAGATGACAAAGGCGTAGGAATTATTATTTTCCTCCGTGCTTCATCTGTGGAGCTACTGTCAAAAACCTTAATATAATAACCAGCCGAGCTTTTAATTTAAGTTCAAGCCTGTTTTAACTTTTCAAATGTCAATCGTCCACTAATGTTTTACACGCGTTAAGTATGTAACCCAGCTGCCGGTACATAAAAGCGATATTTCTTTGGAGAACCTGTCATTGGAATCCTTCGTCCATTAATTATAATCCTATATTCCTCTTCCCTACCAACTAACTCAAAAATAAATTAATAAAAAAAATACACATACTTATAGAGTCACATTTTATCATTGACTTTCATCAGTGGATAGTTCATAATTGGCATAATTAACTATTTTATTATTAAATGTATGTATAATTTAAGATTTGCTTTCAACTATCCCAAAAATAAATAAACAAATACTGGTAGAATGAATACGGAAAAATTGGGAAACCATATTTTTATTGATAAACACCGAATTTATTATTTAATTAAATGAAGACATTGAACACTGCGCAGTGGTTAGAGCATTTGCCCGGAAAGCGTAAGGTTCTGGGTTCGAGTCCCAGGGGTGCAAATATCTTTTTATGATTTTTCTGTTTCCAGATATTTGGTTGAGTTTCGCTAATATTGTCTTCATTTAATTAAGTATTACAATTTGAGGTTTTACTCATAAAATTAAAAAAAAAAAAGAATACAAAAAAAACTGAATTTATTATTTCTGAAACATTTATTAATCCATGTTGTGATCTAACGATTTTTTTTTAATTCTGGTTTAGAATCGATGTGAAAGCATGAAACGAGATGCTGGTGTTATTTTCTCTTAAAAATTTTCTAAGGTTTATGTTTTTATAGTATACTAGCTTTTCTACCCGCGGCTTCGCTCGCATGGTATTAGGGGGAAATTACTATAACGCTTGCACTTAACAGTTATCCCCCCTCCTCCCTCCCGCATTCCATACATTTATTCTCGATACATTCAGTTTTTAAACAGCTCGCTTGTCACTTAAATTGAATAATGCCAGAGCTCACCAGTAGTAAAGAAAGAATTATCCAATTTGATTCTGTCGTTCGGAAGTTATGCGCGTACCAACATTTCGAAGATTAATTTTTATTTATAAAGATAGATATTAACTATGAAGCCTGAAATAAAAAAAATATATATATATATCAACATCGTTTCTACGGCAACGATTTGTTTTCTGACGTTAGCAATAACTCGCTTTTGTTAGCGGCAGAAAACGTATAATAAATATTTTATATTAATATTTATTATTTCATAACGCTAGAACTTACCATAATATATAGTCTTTAGTCTTCGCATATAGTGTAGCTTTATATTGGTGAAAGAATTTTTTAAATCTTTTTATTGGTTAATGCGTGAAAGCGTAACAAACAAACTCGAGCAGTTTCTATAATAATAATAATAAATTATTATTATATTATTATGTACCAAAAACACTTTTTTGACTATAGAACTAAAATTTAATGGTGGCGGGTACTTACCGACGTAAAAACATAAAATTCTAACGAAAGTACTTACTTAGCGAAGGTATCTTTAAATGCTGCTTTTTTATGTAGAAATACTTTGCATATTCTTACATTGGTACTTGCACCTAATAAAATGCGTAGAGCTTCCACACGCAAATAAATCCTCCATGTTCTGAGAGGGGTGTGTTTAGCGATAGTAAGCCCTCCGCTTTGAATATTAATTTCTTCGATAAGTGACGCAGACAATATCCACCGGTAGGGGCTGTCTTCAGTGGCGGACTGACCCGGCGGACTACTTGGTATTACCGAGTGGGCCGGTGCGCGGTGCCCATCCGGCCTGGAGTGTTCGGTGACCGTGAACAATATCTACTGTTAACCCTGAAATGCGGATATAATCAGGGCCGTTTTAACTATTGAAATAAATCACGGCATAACTAAAAAAATTTTCAACAAATGAATTTCATAAAAAATACAAATTATTCGGAGAAGGAGCAAATTAGAGAAATATCACAACAAATTAATATTGCACTCGTATTATAAAATAATATCCCTCACGAGAGATGGCATTTACGTCAGTTAGGTACATTTAACTTTTTTTAAAATTAAATTCAAAGAATTTTTGTGCTGCGACAAGAATTGACCATAATATATAACATTCCGATTAAATACACATCTGCACCACACAATACATTTCCCCATTTCGCCTCCTTTAACGCTTAGATCTTTAAATTCTCCCATAATATTGATTAAATAAAAATTGCTTGAACTAAATAAATAATAAAACAATGAGAACGTTGTGATATTTTATAATTCGATGTGTGATATAAACATAAGTATTTCCTTTTTTTCAATAAACGTCATTTTATACTCTTTATAAATGTATACAAGTATTCATAGGTCGCCCCAAGTGGTTCGCTACGTTTGGTGATTTAGCAGGGGTGCCCGGGTTCATGGGGTGAGGTTTGTCTAGGTTATGGGAGTTGTTTCCAACTCTCATAATATTAAATGCAATGAATAGGGTTCTGTTTCAATTAAAAAGAAGATTGGCACTCACTTGGATTTATTGATTACAAAGATTACTAATTGACAATTAATAGAGTTGTTAATAGTTGCGCGGACTGTCACGGAGTGGCCGGCCGCGCATCGTCTCTCCCCACCTCTCGTCCCCTCGATGGTCGGGTGTCAACACTCCACATGCCTCCCCTCCTAGAATGATGATCATCCTTCCTTGGTAGCTCTGTATGAATCCTTAGCAGGTGGATGAAATATTGGACTGGGGAGGTAGAGGTAAATAAAGGAGAGACAGATGTTGGTATGGAATGAAGGTTTGGTGTGGTATGGAATAAGGATTAGAAGATATATCGTGCTTAGTATGCCCATCTTTCAGGAAATCTAACTCGTCTCCCCGATCGTGTAGTTCTTTCTGGAGTTTTCTCTTTTATTGGTGTTGAGTGTTTAGTAGTGTGGATTTGTTTATCCTCTAAATCCGTTGGGAGAAAGGCAGGTTTGAGCCTATCAATGCTTATGTACTTTTGATGGCCGCGTATTTCCACCAACATTTTCTTAGAGTCCCTCATCAATACTTTGAAGGGTCCTTCATATGGTGTCTGCAAGGGAGCTTTTACCGAGTCTGTTCGGATGAAAACATGAGTGCATGTCCCCAACAAACCGTGTACGAAAGGTTTGTCATGGTTATGGTTTGTAGCTGGTACAGGTTTAATATCTTTTAACATATCGGTGACCTTTCTAGCAAACGTCTCTGGATCTATTGATTTTGTCTCAGTAAAAAAATCTCCCGGGAGCTTAAGTGGAGTTCCGTATGTCATTTCCGCGGGTGATGTTTTCGCATCCTGCCGAACGCAAGATCTGAGGCCCAAAAGAATCAATGGAAGTCTCTCTGACCAACTGTTTGTGGAGGTTGCTTTTAGAGCCCCTTTGAGTGTCCTATGCCATCGCTCTACTAAGCCGTTTGCTTGCGGGTGGTACGCAGTTGTTCTTAAGTGTTTTACACCGCACAATTTCATGAGGTCTTCGAAGAGTTTGCTTTCAAATTGTCGTCCTTGATCCGACGTTATTGTATCGGGCACTCCAAACCTAGCTATCCAGTTCTCCATGAGAGCAAGAGCAACTGTCTCTGCCATGATATCTTTAATAGGAATCGCTTCTGGCCATCTGGTGAAACGATCTATAATGGTCAATAGGTAGTTGTTGCCACGTGATGGAGGCAAGGGTCCAACAATATCAATATGGATATTTCTAAACCTCTCCTTGGGCAACGGTAGGGTTCCAATAGGACTGTGGGTATGCCTATTTACCTTGGCCTTTTGGCATGATATGCACGTGGTTACAAACTCTTTTACGTCTCTTTGCATCTTAGGCCAAACAAATCTTTGCTTAAGTGTTTTGTAGGTAGCTCCAATGCCGGGGTGACAAATACTGTGCAAGTTATCAAGTATACGGTGTCTCCAAGCCTTTGGTATAAATGGTCTGGCAGCCCCAGTGGACGTGTCGCACCAAAGAGTTGTAGGACTTCCGGGAATCTGGACACGTTCCAAACGCAGAGAAGTCTCGGTGTTCATGATTGCGATGAGTTCTGGGTCTTTGTTTTGGTCTAATGCCACCTCTTCATAATTGATTGGCGATGGAATTTATGGAGTTGTTAATAGTTGCGCGGACTGTCACGGAGTGGCCGGCCGCGCATCGTCTCTCCCCACCTCTCGTCCCCTCGATGGTCGGGTGTCAACACTCCACAAGGTCTTGGAGGCGGATGACCAGGACACCCCGAACCCTAGATTCCTACCCACCCCTTAAACCCTTTTCCTTCCCGAACTCTCCTCCCTTTCCTCTCCTTAAAAAAAACCTCCACACAGCATCCCCAAAGATGACATAGGCCCTGAGGGAAGTTATTTTCCTCAGGGTCTCCTGTAAAAAAAAAATTCGGTAGCAACAAAAAATGCAATTTATTTTTGTTTTTTTTTTTCATTAGCTCCACTTGAAAAAAATTCCACAGGGCCTTTTTCATCTTTGGGGATGCTGTGTGGGGGGTATTTTTAAGAGTTTGATGGAAATTCTGTGAAGAAAAAAGGTGAGGTGAGGGATGTGTAGGTTTCTGAGGGTCAATGTTTCCCGGAGTGACGGATGTATGAATCAATCCCTCCCAATGCGGTGCAAGGCGATGGAGTCCAACTTGAGAGGTCCAGGCTAGGTCTCCCTCAACCAATCCCTCCCGATCCAGCCCGCCATGCAGTAGGTTGGCAAACGCAAGAGCCGCCAAGACTTAGACAAACCTCACCAAGTGTAGCGAACCACTTGGGGTACCTATGGCAGAGGTGTTGGCTATCAAATAAATACTTCCCGGGGTGGCGATACCCATACTCGCCTCCCAAATTGAGAATTGCTTTATATTAGGTTGTAAACTACAAACGCATTTAAGCTGGCGTCAAAAATGCGATTTAAGGATTCTTTAATGATAGCATTTAAAATTAAAATTTCAGGTTTATGGTAAAATCTTAAACGAAATTCCTTGCACATTTCCAGTCCGCCCCTGGTTGTGTACAAGTAATAACGATGTATGTAGGAACGTAGTAAGATTGGGCCTAATCCGAGCCTGTGTAATATGAACCGTTTATAACATTACGAATATTACGTATACCTACCAGGAATATCACGCTGATTTGCGCTATTCGAATATTCAATGTAAATTGGGATTAAGTAGGAGTGATTGAGCAAATGTGTGTCGCGTGTGACGAAATTCGAAAACGGAATTAAATTACTAAAGCATTCATAATGAACGGAGTTTAACGCGCATATCATTTGCATTATAATTTGTATTAAAACGTTGTTATGTATGGGAAATTTTAATTTCGTGATTACGCGACATTTACACGGCAAATAATTTTTAAATGGGTTATTATTAATTAAAGCTCTTTCCGGAGAAATGTATCCAGTGAAACTAGATAAAAAGCTTATTATTTAAATACAGAAAAGCTTTTTACGTAATATTTTTTTGCATCACTACTGGAGCGACAGCGCAATTTGAAATTTTTTTCTCGGATTGCTCGAGATTTGGTAATCATTTTGAATATTTTCCGCCCACATCAAAAAAAGCATACCTTCAAATTTTAATATGAAGACGTACAAATTGATTGTAGTTCTATATAGCCAATAAATTCATCTATTTTGCGTCAATTATCACATATTTGTAGGATTTATAAAAAAAATATTATAAAATTGTAAACTTCTACTTATTACTTACAAATAAGGTAAAAAATTGCCAAAATTGGCAGCAAAGCAATCCGAGGTATTTTACATAGTGCCATATTGTGGCGATATCCAGTGGATAACTTAATATTTTTATTTTTAATAATCTTTTGAAATATTACATAATTATACCATTGTCACGAAAACTTGAAAGTGATCAAATAAATTCAAATATTTATTACATATTCACGTTATGTTATAATAGTTGGGCTACCATGTATTATTCCAGTTCTGAGTCCAGTGGTGGATCTGTATTACTCTATTACCATTATCATTACAGAAGAAATGGAATACGAAGAAGAGTTCATCTCAGCTTGAAAGATATTTCAACCGCCTTATTATTCGTTACTGCAAAAGAACTCCAAATTTCAGATACAGAGTATTAAAGTTTCTATCGCATATCTAAAGACAGTTATTCAGTATCATTAGTAGTTATTAATTTACACAAAATACCTGACTCAAGTCAAAAGCCAGTCGACAGGTTGAGTACGAGTAACCTCCAATAGGTTAGTGATTGGTTGGAGTGGTTAAAATCAAGAAACGCCCCCGCAGTATTCTATTCAATTACAAAAGTACTGAATCTTCGCGGTCATTTAATTCAGTGATCAGTTTCTTTTGAGTGACTCCGTGTGCGCAGAGCCTTGCCACTACTACTAATAGGAACAAAAAAAGATAAATAACATCTGGCTGTGAAACGAAATACGTAACTGTAGTATTTCTGTTATAAATATTCTAAATACGCCACCCATCTTTTCCACTAAACAAGAGAAGAATAGTTCAATGAATAAATAATAATGACAATCCAATCAGACGAAACAAAGGTAATAACAATGAATCTGTTTTAAACGGGTAGGTACCAGTCGATTAGTTTCACAAAGCTGACCGCTAATTGTAAGTAATGAAATCAATTAGGAGGGATCTCCAATAGTATCAATGTCCCTCTAATCCAGGGTGCTGATAGACCATATAGGCACTTGCACCATAGTATCAGATAGGCACTGCTTGCGTTAAGTACATAGATAAGGGTAGTTAGGGGTGGTTAGAAGCCGGGGATGATAATTCCACGGACAATTATGCGGTTATGGCTGAAATTTAATGTAAGGAAGATCTTCGATATATTAATTTAATGTATAGAAATGATTCAGTCTTCGAAGATTTCCAGGAAATTATATGCCTTTTAATAAGAAAAAATAATGTTTTTTCTACAGATTCTTCAGTAGGTTTTAAAAAAAGCAAAGAATTCAATAATTGTCAGCATGTATCATGGTTTTTAAGTCTAAAAACTGCTACGGACTGGCCATGTGGAAAGAGACCGGATGTCAGATGACCGGATGCAAGTAATCATGAACAAGAAAGTGTAAAAATAATAAATAATAAACTTCATACAAAAAGGAGTGATGATGTTTTTTAGAATGCGATTTTTTAACTTAAAGTTGTTACAAAATTTAACAACTTTTGACAACTGAACAAAATATAATAAGTTATATTACATTAGCAAGGATGTAAAAGCCTAAAAATAATATGTTATGAGGGAGCGGAGACGGAGAGAGAAATGAAATGCATCAGAGTTGGTTGCGGGTTCAGTCGTTTATTGAAGCATGAGCTACGTAGCTGAGGTCGGTCGGCGTAACATGAGATGATGAAGTGCCGTAGAGTGAAGCGTTGCGGGTGCTCGGTCATGATGGGTGAAGCAGGTCGGAGATGCTGTGGTGGAGCAGGCCACGGGCCTGCAGGTCACCAGAGTGTTGCTCGACGCTCGTTGCGGAGAAGACCTGATCTTCCAGGCCGTTGCTCGACGCGCGTTGCGGAGGGAAACGGCGGTGACTCGGTGAGTGGAGCCACCGGCAGATAGTCCTGGTGATGTCCACGTAGGAAGCTGCCCTGGAGTGATGAATGGCGGTGACTCGGTGAGTGGAGTCACCAGCGTGATGCTTGACACCGTGGCGGTGTAGGATGACCTCGTCTCCCAGGCCGCTGCTCGACGCGCGTTGCGGAGGGAAACGGCGGTGACTCGGTGAGTGGAGCCACCGGCAGATAGTCCTTGTGACGTCCACGAAGGAGGCTGCCCTGGGAGGATGCACGGGCACTCGATGTTACGATGGTTCGCTGTAGAGAGGCGAGACTGACTAGAACTGAACTTGAACTGAACTTAACTAACTAGTAGTTTAGCGGGCCGCTTTATATAAGAGCGAGCGGCCGAGTAGCTTTCCACTCGCTGGCAATACGTGCGCTGGAAGGTGCTAGAATGTACTCGTCACAGTAGTCGTGAATGCACGCTTGAGTCTAGACCTTTTGCGAAGGTGGTGCATATTATTATTCGTCGGCAGCCGGTCTCACGAGTACATTGTCTGCCTATACGTGCGTACGTAGGTGCCTGCGCGTAGTGTGAATTTGCAAGCACTTTGCGGCGGTGGTTCCTTCTCGTGAATTCTAGAGTGGCGAAAAATAGTTGTATGAACGCCACAGTTATCTAATTTTTTATCTAATTTTTTTCTATGTTAACCTTAATGCATCACTTTTCATTTTAATTCTAACTCATATAACTTTTTTATAACTTATAACTATTGTTAATTGTACTTACTGATGTATGCATTTTTGTTTGTATTACCCACGCACAGGCAGTGCCTTTGTGGGCTCCCATTACCTACTTTTTACTTTACGTAGATTTAATTATTCCTAACTTTTGATTTATTTGTATCTTATATGTGTATTTTGAAATGTTTATAATAATGGGAAAAAATAAAGATTAAAAAAAAAAAAAAAAAAAAAATTATCTGCATACTTGTATGACGTACCATGAATGTTCACAATTATCCTAAGAAACTTTGTAATATTTGAGGCTTCCCAAAACTATTGTGCACTCAAAACAGCGTATTTTATAAAGAACAAAAACTATAATTATCAACCAAAACCCTTAAAAGAAGCCACAAGTCCTGGCAATTTTTATAGGATATGTGATAAATATTTGAATAAAATATTAGGATTTGTAGACGAGAG
The DNA here is from genome assembly GCA_936435175.1 of Glyphotaelius pellucidus. Classification (NCBI taxonomy): domain Eukaryota; kingdom Metazoa; phylum Arthropoda; class Insecta; order Trichoptera; family Limnephilidae; genus Glyphotaelius; species Glyphotaelius pellucidus. The sequence continues at coordinate 35,974,550 of OW386539.1, forward strand.
TTCTTACTATAATTATTTTTGCTAATCTTATACTTACTGAATAATTAAACTTTTTTTTTATATTAGTACTTTGCATTTTATACATTTTCTCTACTAGATGTTAGAAGAATTTTGTGTATCTCAAAATAAAGAATCAAAAATAAAAAAAAATTATTAAAAATGGTAGAATCGATCTACAGGTAAACCGAAGTTAAGATAATATGGGATTGAATAGACTGTCTAAGGAAAGGTAATGGGGTGAATCGCTAAGGACTGTTGCATAAAATTTGTAGAAAAGTTCAAATTTCCACTCAGGGATGTAGTGGCATGATGATGTTTGAGGTTTTCGTCAAGTTTTTTTGTACCAGATTTAGTTAAAACTTTTCAGTGATCTTGTTCGGATTTTTTTCTAGTGTAAACTTGAGGCCGGAGAACAAACAAATTAAGATAAACCTGCAATCATTAAAAAAGGGGGGGGGAAATAAATTACTTAATTCCATAAACAAACATATAACGATAATATAATAAAAACACACCCCCTATATATCTTGTATATTTTAATTAAAACTAGCTGGTACCTAGCATGCGTTGCAATGCCATTAAATAAATTACGTTTTCTTCCTGCTTGTCCTTTCCCGTGCGTCCCCGTTCCCCTCCCGCTTCCCCTTTCACTCCCCCGTTCCCCTTCCACCTTCCCACTTTCCCCCTCCCTTGTCCTTCCAACCCCAAATCCTTCGTTACCCTCCCCCCTGCCTTCCCTCCCTGCCGCTGAAATTTACGAAATACACACATTTTCATTCATACAAATTTCATAAAGCCAGAGCTTACCAATATATATAGAAACTTTCACAGGTGTGTGCAAAACAAATCACCAAACGGTATGGCAGCTCATAAAATAAGAACACACAAATAAATTTTGTTTTTGTAATGAGATGTAGAATAAATAAATAAACATTAATTTTTACAAAAAATACCGAATAATAAATATATTTACGGAAAATAATGATAAAAATATAACTTCAAGCGACATACAAACAAAAGTAGGATAAGGGTTAATAAAATGGTAATCATTATAAATCATTCGTATAAATGTGACGTAACCACCGAATAACAATGATCTGGAACGTCAAAACAGCTGTCAAAGAAATATATTTTTTTTTTTACAGTTAATACCGCACAAGAGTCCCAACTGCTCCCGTCTGGGCCAGTGAGACTATGGCATCCCCAAATCGAGGTATGTTGTGAGGCTGAAGGTAGTGGGGAGGGGAAGGAGATAGGGAAAAGGAAGGTGGGGAAGTACCTGGCTATTCAGATCTGGTCACTAAACACGGCTAAAGCCATAATTTTAATAGCAATAATTTTAAAAAAGTACTAGCAGCCCTTAACAACATTATTAAATTTAATTTACTTTAAATTTTAATACAAAGACAATTTTCTAAAAATAAAAGATTGAAAAATTACTTCCGTGAAAATATGACTGAGACCTTTTGAGTTCAGGGTTCCACAAAACAAATAATCATCCGTTTCAAAATTAAAATCACGTTTCGAAAGCGTACCTATTCTCGTTTTCGATAAATCTGTTTACATTTCCGTGCGGATCGTTTAAAAGTAGAGAGAAGCCTAAACAATTTCCAACCAGAAACAATGTCCTCCATTTCTACAGGCCAATACAGAAAGGGAGGGGCCAATAAATGATATCCAAATAGCTGGAGGGCTTTCAGTAATAATAGTAAGAGACGTATCTTGGTTGTTTATTCGGAAGCTGTTTGGAAAGCTTAACAACTTTTGGCTCGGAATAACAATATTTTGTATCCGATACAAGAATATTTTATTAGAATACATGAATTATTATTGTTTGTTGTCAAATAATAATGATTCATGACCGCCGTAGCGTACAGGCAAGAGCGGCGATGCTGGGTCAAAGGGATAAAGTAAATAAAAAACCAATCAGAACGATCGTAATATTAAAGAATAATATTCTCGAAAGGTTTTTGTTATTAAAAACACAATGAAAAACTTTTGAAAACAATTACAGAAAAAGGTAGTTTGTTTTAAATCTGTTAGCCGAAACATCAATTTTTTTTTAAAATTTTTTTTAATTATTTTTTTTTTTCTTAGCGACTAAGTATATAAAATAATTGCACATACAAAATATAATAATGAATTTAATGTAAAAATATTGTATTTCTTAGTCCTCCTCACTAGGGGGTCCTGTGCCGAGGCGGACTAAAATTATTTAAATATATTTTATTTGTCTTTTATGTCGTTTTTGTATACCGCACAAGAGTCCCAACTGCTTCCGTCTGGAGCCAGTGAGACTATGGCATTCCCAATTGGGGTGTGTTGTGAAGCTGAAGGTAATGAGGAAGGGCAGGAGATGGGGAAGAGGATGGTGGGAAGTACCTGGTTATTCGGATCTGGTCACCAAACACGACTAAAGCAATTTAAAGCAACGTTTCAATTCTGAATGGTGGTCTTACACCAGGGCGATACTGAGAGTATCTTCCACTCTGGAACGTGCCGCAAATATATTGTTTATTATTTTTAATGAATTAATTGTGAAATAACACAAATAAATCAAATAAAATTTATGTAATTTATGTATTGAATTCGATCTCGCGACCTTCGGATTGCGAGTCAAGAGCCTTACCGCTAGACCACGCCGGCCGTCAAATTAATTAAATGCTCTAACGATAAAATCGAATCTACTTGCAGGATGCATGAGAAAATACACACATCAAATTTTAATTATTTATTTGTTTGGCCAGAGGCCATATGAACAATGCCAAATTAAAATGTCAAACTACAAGTGACCGGTCAGCGCCTGAGTTGGCATAGCATCTGGTTCCCACCCATGCATCTTGTGCTCAATTCATCAGCTGGCTAGGTCCTCTATCATGAAACAAGCAAAATTTTCCACTTACTTTGATGGTAGTAGGAGATTTTCAAATACTTTTATGTTTTTCGTAATACGGGAATGTTTGCCTTTATTTTGAATAATAAAAAAATACGTTTTTAGATAACTTTATTATTGGTGTAATTTTGTGTGCAGAATTGGCAGTGTTGTTGTCTTGAATACTGCAACAAAACCTTAAAATAGGGTTTTATAAAATAAAATACGCCATTTTGCCAAACAACTCAAAAAGGGTGTCGAAATTTGGATATTTTGTAAAGACATTAATGTATTTAATTAACTATGATTACCCACCGTGTTATATCTTTAATCAAACAATTTGTACACGGTTGGCATTAGTCACATGAAAACGGGTCGTTTCTACGACTCGTTCTTGAATTCAACAGCTCGGCTGTGGAACGATTTGCCGGCCTCTGTGTTTCCTCCTTCCTAAAACATTGGTCTCTTCAAGACCCATGTCCACTCCTTCCTCTCCTCAAAAACACCCTCCACACAGCATCTTCAAAGATGACATAGGCCCTGTGTGGAGTTAATGTAAAAAAAAACAATCAGCTTTTTCAGTTTTATCTCACGTACTTTTTTGTCAGAGAACTTTGGGACTGATATACGATTATAAATACCTGATCTTCAAAAAATGTATTTTGTACCAAAATGAATATCTTTTCATACCGCTTATGAGAAAATGTAAAGTCCCCTTACAGACGACATTTCAAACAAAACCACCGGAATGTTCCTTAATTTTCATCGAATTTACCGCCCTGCTTAATACGGTCGATTTTCATTAAATTTATACCAGCAAATTCCAATGGCTCTGCGCGGTCATCGAGATTGTGTATTTTCTTCCGGTTGTCACTGGCAGCTTTAAAACTTAATATAATGAATGAAGCATTTGAGTCTTGTTTATAAGTTGAGCTTTATTTTATTGCAATACGCAAACGGATTTCGAATAAACCGTGCTTTTGCCAGGGAAAACATAAACACGAAAAAATTTTTATGAAAAAGGTCCACAAATTATTACAGTGTATCGAACAGCTTTTTTTCTGACATGGCTAAGGTGTGTCAAAATCGATTGCCTAGAATAGTTAGTGATATCAAATGACGAAACCGGATGGCAACACACTTTGGTAAGCGATGTGGAGATCAAAAGATTAATTTTATTATTTTTCCATGGATATGAAATCATCCATATTTTTATAAACATGTTTCTTTTTTTTCTTGTTTTTTTTTTCTACTTACCTTGTCTTTTATTTTTTGTCAAAACTGTATGTGAAACTTGTATTTTTAATATTTATTTATTTATTTATTGATATACGCCTATTTAGGCTTTTACATATATACATTTATATATAATTATAAATTATTTTTGTGCAATTGTCTTAAACAGTTGTTTCCTGCACTATTTATAAGTATAATTTCATAAATATTGTTATATATATATATATATATATAACAATATTTATGAAATTATACTTATAAATAGTGCAGGAAACAACTGTTTAAGACAATTGCACAAAAATAATTATAAAGTAAAAACATTATTGAATTAGATCCACACAGTATGTAGGTACCAAATATTTAAAAAAAATATTTAAAATATAAAATTCCAAAATAGCTTTTTTCTTTATGCAGACAAAATACAAATAAATAGCTTTATCAAGGTATTCCCATACTTGATAAAAAATACTTCAATAAAGTATGCTTATATATTGAAATTGATGTACTAAATATATCAACAACATCGGAGTATTTGTTTCCTAGCTGTTGAATCCGTCGCATAGGAGTGTAATATTGCGATGTTGAAGTAGAATTGTCACAATAATAAGGTAAGTACTGTCTTGTAACTGACCTGCCTGGAGTGTGAAAAGAGATTACATACAATAAATCAGGGGTATCAAACATTGAATTTACGATTTTATATAATAAACAGGTTAAATCGGAAATGATTCTACGGTCAGATAATTTTATTAAATTTAATGAACAAAGTACATTACCGTAATTTAGGCATTCTCTAGGAATGCCCATTTTAAAATTTACATATCTTAAAAATTTATTTTGGATTCTTTCAATCGCATATGAATGAACCTCATAATTTGGGGACCAAACCGTGGAATTATATTCTATTTGACTCCTTACTAGTGACATATATAATGTTTTTACAGTATTGACATTATTGAAATCACTAGATACCCTTAAAATAAATCCCAACATTTTCAAAGCTTTATTGGTTATTATTTCTATATGCTTGATAAAGTTGAGTTTCATGTCAAACCAAATACCTAAGTCATTAATTTCCGAGACAGATACTAACGACATATTGTTAATGGAATAATCGAAAAATATTGGATTCTTTATTCGATAAAACCTCATAATTTGACATTTGCTTATGTTAAGTTGCAAGCGGTTATCATGACACCATATAATAAATCTCAACAAGATATTCGACAATATATGGCAATCATCAATGTTTCTGATTGCTTTGAATAATTTCAGGTCGTCTGCAAACATTAATACTTGAACATAATTGGAAATATATAACACATCATTAACAAATAATAATAACAGAATTGGACCTAAATGTGACCCCTGGGGAACACCACTCGTAGCAGTGAAATTTTATGAAAATGTACCATCAATTTTAACAGCCAGTAATCTGTTGATCAAGTAACTGTTAAACCACTTTTATAGTGAACCACCTATACCGAGTTTACGCAGTTTATTTAGCAATAACTCATGATTAACTTTATCGAACGCCTTGCTAAAATCGGTATAAATAGAGTCAACTTGACATTTACTAGACATGGAATCAGATATATAGTTTTGATACATTAACAAGTTAGTAAGGGTAGATTTTCCAGTAGAGAAACCGTGTTGTTTAGGAGAAATGACGTGGTTAAGTTGGAAAATAATTTTTTTAAGAAGAATTTTTTCAAAAACTTTAGGAATTGTTGATAAAAGGCACACGGGTCTGTAGTTAATCACCTCGTGTTTATCACCTTTTTTAAATATAGGCGTAATGAAGCTGAATTTCCATTTAGTAGGAAAACATCCTGTTTGTAAAGACTGATTAAACAGCAAATATAAAGGATACGCCAGATTGGTGGCACAATTATTCAAAAATACAGGAGGTATTTTATCTGGGCCACCGCTTTTGCTTTGGTCTAGTAATTTTAGTTCAGTCAATATATCATTATATTCTATGTGGATACAAGATAAATTAAGATTATGATCAGTGGTAAAATTTGGTGCTGTACTATCAGAAACTGGTGTATCACATTCATAAACACTTTTAAAAAAATCAGCAAAAAGGTCAGCGATACTTTGAGTGTCATTGGCCTTTTTACCTGCATATTCCAAGTTGGTAGGTATACCAAAGTTGTTATTTTTCATTGATTTGGCATAGTTAAAAAAATACTTTACATTATGTTTTATTGAAGTTTCAACAACAATGGACAAAATGTTATACATATGTAAAATTGTAACAATTTCCTCCCACCTATGAATTATTGTTGATTGTAAGTTTCTCTCGTCCTAAAAAGAGTTCTGCAACTCATAGGGATTGTCTTAGTAAGAAATAAAAACAAATATATCATAAATCGTAACTCAACTGTTTGTAATATTTTTATTAAGAATTTTGTGTTTTCGGTAAAAAACATATTTAAAGAAAGCTAGAAGGTTTCTTTTGATTACTCACAATGTTATTACGTGTATTTCAAAAATACTTTAGGAAGGTGATAGTTTTGGAGCCATTTTTCTCATTTTCGAAAATGCTTCAGGAAAAATAAAACCTTGTTTTAATGCTTCCCCAAAATTCGCCAATATTTGCAACATCAATTTCCTCCCTTTTCTGAAACAAAGACATTTCTACTGATTGAAATAATAATTCATGTAAACGTCATTTTAATTTTAATTTCCCGCGCGAACGGTTTCGTAAAACACGATTTTATGCTCCAAGTTGCCCCGTGTCCAACGTTGCGTGCGTTTTGACGCCATAGCTCCCCGTCCATAATTTAGTGCAAGGCCCGGGGGCTAGTTCAACCCGCACCCGATCGGGACTACTTCAACCCTTTATTGTTTTAGCAGCCCCGCCAATTAACTATCTGTTTACTCAATGATGGAGGGAAGAATTCCGAATCGTGCCGTGATTAATTGAAGGTACACGTGAATAATCGACTGGTACACGGGTTTCAATTTGGATGAAATTAGATACTAGAGGGCCGCGCATCGAAGGGATAAATGGTATTATTTGTCGAACAAAATGCAATACAGTGTTCGAGTAATCCCGAACCCGATCTTCAACATCACTGTTTTTAATAGATGCATTAATAATGTCTCCATCATTTTAATGTTTAGCACAATGCGGAAAATTAGACAGGGTGTTTTAAGGGACATACTTGACTTTCTATAACCAGTGATTCCTGATATTATTTCGAGTAAAAATGTTAGCGGAATTTTGGTCTCCGGTGGCATTTTTGTTGTTTTTTTTTCTAGCAAAACATAAAAAAATGTAAGGTGTTGGACAAAAGGAAGCCGGGTAAGGGGTTGGTCGGTTACTCGGCTGAGTGACCAGTGACTACATGTGAAAGAAATTTTTTTGTTTGATTTTGAAAAAAAGGTCACCAGGAGACCAAAATTTCATTTAGATTTTTTACTCCAAATAAGTCAGGAATCACTGGTTAAAATAAGTCAAGTACTTCCCTTAACACCCTGTATATTGCTATACGTATAAGTGGGCGAAAATGGAGGGCGCTGCCGTCTATGACAGTAGGTTTGGTTGCCAAATTAAAATATATAGATGAAATAGCATTAGTTCATATTTATGGTTATGAGTGAATTTATGAATGCTAGTTATGACGAGAGTTCAACAATGAGTAGTGACAACGCGTGTCGCGTAATTTCGGTAGCTACGTGTGCGAACTGTGAGCGACAATTTATTTGCCACGTGAATATCTAACTTCAGTCCCTATCGGATATTAGCGTTACCATGTGGAAGAAGGGCCTTAAAAAACAAGAAAATCAGGAAAAGCACAATCTATTATTTGTTTCTCGATATAGAAAATAATTAGTCTTCTTTTTCAAATATTAGCTTGAAGTCCTCGACGTTGCCCCGGTTGTAAAGTTTTTCGAAATCAGATCGTAATGTTCTTTAATCCCGGTGATTGAGATTAAAAATATTTTCGGGAAAACTCCAATAAAAATTGAGGTTCGTTGAGGTTACAAGTTGCTTTGTTTATATTATCGTAAGGTTAACAATGAATATTTAACTGGACAAGACGTCCTTACTACAGGAGGCTAGAAAAGTTATTTTGGAGCCTAGAACCTAAACTTTTGAGACATCTCTTGAGACATCTAAAACCTTTATATAACTATCTATACCTACCAACGACAAATGTTGAAGAATGTTAAAACTGCATGTTTAATCATATATACCTCACAAATGGCGCTACTAACCTTTTTTCTTGCTTTGAAGGCCAAGTGTACAAAATTTCATCAATCTGGAAATAAAATTGTAGATTTCACTGAAATACTAAAAATAAAATTTTAAAACCAGGAAAATATATATTATTCGATCAGATTAAGAAATTAGCACCTCAAAATAAGTATAATTGCAAAACTTTTGCATGCATTGTTAAAGGAGTACGCTATCTATGATCTAATGGCAGGTTTAAAAGTGGTTTTCCCGGGTAAAGGAGAACACTACCGCATTTACGTCTCTGACACATGACTAATTTAGTTTCCATCGATAAGTACCAAGAAATTACATTTTACGTGATTTTACGATTCTTTTAATGACCCTTTCCGCAATTTCCGAACGGCAGCAGTTTCATGGCGTAATGTGGTTCATAGCTTTAAACCGTAAAATAGTTAACGAGTTACGATTTTCACACTACTTATGAACATCACCGATATCCAATAAATATGTTCATGGCGTGTGGCGAACAAGTTTCCATCATTAAACTCATATACAAATCGGAAGCATTTGCCAGCTTCGAGAATTACAGAACACATAGTTTTGTGAAACATTTCGCATAAAGTGATTCATGCCAGATTCTCGTTGGTGAATTAAGTATTAAATTTGTAATGCCACATTCTAAGAAAATGTCTGAAATTTGGTAGGAACATAAAATCTGTGCCCTTTTTAAATGTTGATAATTATTTTGATTTAATAGCATATTTGAATAACGTCGGCCTCACTGAGTGGCTTACCAGTGAGAAAATTTAATAAGACGTAGGTAATACCTACTTTGAAAAAAAAAATAACATAAAAATCGAATCATATTTTATGAGTTATTAACATTTAAATCGAACTCATATGTTATGAGTTCTGTATTTATGAATGAAGTGTGTTTTATAATTGTTTTGTGTGTTACCTGTATATGTTTTATTCTTTGATATTTTAAAATTTTCTTCGTATTGTTTGTTCTCTAATGCATTTTTTAATTTTGTATCTGAATTTATTTTTGTTTTCCTCAATTTTAGTTTCAAGTGAAAGACTGTTGAATGTTTTTATAACTATGTTTTGTGGTGTATTTGTCTAAATTTAGTTTTATGCTGTATTTTAATTCGTATGCTTGTCTAACTGGTTTGTCAGTGATATTTTGTGTTTGTTGAAATTTTTTTTTTTTTCAAAAATGTTGTTTAGTGGTGTTTTAATAATTGACTTATATCTAGTACGTCAAAACTGTTGAATATTTGGTGTGTATCAGTAAGATTATATTTTTATATTACCTTTAAGACAGTTTTCTGTGCGTTTTCCATATGATCGATGGCTGAGTTTGTAGCTCCTCCCCAAGCAATTATTCCATATTCTATTATTGATTGACAAAGAGCAAAATATATTGTTTTCATTTGTTTTATTTTATGTATATTTCTTATTTTAAGGACAATGTTTATTGTTTCGATGCCTCAATGGATAAATCCACGGAAATTCACGTTTTTGCATATTGGTG